>CM060932.1:665260845-666608345 GCA_030765085.1 Allium cepa
CATTTGATCGGTTCAGTGAGCCAAAGTATTTTCCCAACTGGATCTAACGGTGTGGTTCCATTAATTAAGGTTGGCAGAGGATAGTATTCCTTTGACAGCATTTTCGAATAAGATATTATTTGTATGAGTGGTCAGAAATGCCATTGGGGTTGACTAATGCGCTTGCTTTCTTGGTAGATTTGTTGAACCGGATCTTTCAAAAGTTGGATAGATTTGTGTTAGTATTCATTGATGACAATTTGATATATTCTTAAGATGAGAGAGATCATGATATTTACCTTAGTATAGTGCTTAAGACGTTGAGGCGGCATCAACTAGAGGAAATTTTTTCAAAGTGCCATTTTTGAAAGAAAGAAGTGAAGCTCCTCGATCATGTAGTTTTAAAAAAAGGGTTGTCAGTAGATCTAGCTAAGATCGAGGCTGTCAATAATTGGAAGAGACATGAGATGGTGACCGAGATAAAGAGTTTTCTTGGATCAGTTGGATATTATCGGAGACTGATCAAGGATTTCTATCATATAGCAGCACCGATGACTAAACCAACAAGAAAGAATGTAAGTATGTTTGAACCAATATATGTGAGGAGGCATTCCTAAAGTTGAAATTGTTATTGAGTAATACACCTATATTAGTTGTTCCAGATGGGAATCAAGATCTGGTGGTGTATGTTGTCACGCGTGAAACAGGACTGGGAGCTGTGTAGATGTTAAAGGGTAAAGAGATTTCTTATGCCTCTCCACCGCTGAGACCGTATGAAGTAAGATATTCGACTCATTATTTGGAGTTGGCAACGATAATACTTGCTTTGAAGGTATGGATATACTATCTTTTGGGAGAAAGATTCGAGCTATTTACGGATCATAAGTCTTTGAGATAGTTATTCTCTTAGTAGGATTTAAATATGAGATAACAGAGGTGGTTGAATTTATAGCAGCTTATCATTTTGGAATAAAATACACCCTAGGGGAAGGAAATAATGTCACAGACGCACTTAGCAGAAAACATCAAAATGCAGTGTTGGTGATGTTAGCGGAGTGAAAAGATTTGGAAGCATTAACTATGAGTAGTGTGCTGTTAAGATCTACAACTAGTTATAGACAGAGTATCACAATGTTATCTTGCTTGGAAGTTTGACCGGTACTGATTGAAAAGATTGCTTCTAAGAAAAGAGATGATCTGGCATTATCTGAGTGAATTAGAATAATTGAAAGTGGAACCTAGAATGATGACTTGAAGGATTTGTAGCTTGACCAAAAAGGATGTTGAGAAAGAAGGAATGATTATGTGTTTCGGATATGGGTGACCGAAGGAAAAAAGTAATCAAGGAGTGTCATCGATCAAAGTTTACCATTCATCCTACAGGAACAAAGATGTACCAGGGTATGAAAAGAAGTTCCTTCTAGGAAGGTATGAAAAGGGATGTAGACTTATAGGTAAAACCATGCTTAAAGTGCCAGCAAGTAAAGGCCCAACATCAGAAGCCAAGTGGATTGCTTCAGCCTTTAGATATACCAGTGTGGAAGTAGGATTCTATATTTATGGATTTCATTGACAGATTTCCAAGGTTGAGTAGGGGAAATTAAAGTATTTAAGTTATAGTGGATTGATTGAACAAAAGTGCATATTTCATTTCCGTTAAGTCGATAAGGACAGTATTTATTTTAGCGCAGTTATTTATGGAGAGTATTATTACACTACATGGAATTCCTAGTAATATAGTCGGTGACAGAGATACTTTATTCACTAGTAAATTCAAAAAAAGTCTATAGGAAGTGTTGGGTACCAAGCTCATGATTAGTACCGTTTACCATCCGTAGACAGATGGGAAAACAGAAAGAGTTAGCAACGTCTTGGAGGATTTTTAAAGAGCTTGTGTGCTAGATTCTAGTGGACCATGGGAAGACCATTTGCACTTAGTCGAATTTTCCTATAACAATAGTTTCCAGACTAGTCTAGGAACGACACCTTTTGAAGCTTTATATGGAAGACCTTGTAGATCACTTACATGTTGGATAGAGATCAAAGATATATTGATTCTTGATCCAGATTTAGTTAGAGAAGCAACATAAAAGATGGAGTTAATCCAAAGTAGGATGAGGGAGGTTAAGTCTAGGCAAAAAAGTTATGCAGATTAGAGTCAGAAAGACTTAGAATTTTTAGTGGAAGATCATGTTTTTTTTCAAAGTATCACCGACGAAGGGTGCAATAAGATTTGGGAAGTTAAGGAAATTGGGATCTAGGTTTGTTGGACCATTTTCTATTATAGAAAAGATTTGGAAACTCGCTTATATGATAGAGTTACCTGGAAGTTTGGTAGGAGTTTACAATATTTTTCATGTTTCTTATCTTAGGAAGTGTGTTTGTGATCTAGAGACTACCATCACTCCGACTGCAATGGAAGATTTAGAAGTGGAATCGAACATTACTATTGCTAGGCAGCCAGTCCGTATTGTCGCTAGGAATGAGAAGAAGCTAAGGAACAAGACAGTCAGATTAGTAAAGATCTAATGGAATGATAATGAGAAAGACTGTACTTGGGACATAAAGGACATGATTAGAAACATTTATCCTGATTTGTTCCAATGGCATGTTTTATCTCTATGTTATATGTTTTTCATGTACCTTTTCATAATTTCGAGGACGAAATTCTTTAATGAGGGGAGTCTATTACACCCTTAATGTTGATTAACATTATAAAGAACATTTAATCAGATAAATAAAATAAAATAATGTAAGATGAAAAGGATATTAAGATTTGGTAACCAAATTGGTCGAGCCTTAATTAATGAATTAATAAAGGTGATTAGAACATTAATAAGAAGAAAGATTTATGAGAAGGGAAGAATAGGAAAAGATCACATTTCCATAACAAATAATTTCATGTTCTCATTTCCTCCCTCATTTTCATTCATTTAAACAAAAATAGAGATCAAGGCTTACCATTACAAAAAGTTATAGGAGAAGAAAA
The DNA here is from genome assembly GCA_030765085.1 of Allium cepa. NCBI lineage: Eukaryota > Viridiplantae > Streptophyta > Magnoliopsida > Asparagales > Amaryllidaceae > Allium > Allium cepa. Next base: position 665,263,814 of record CM060932.1, read on the forward strand.
AGCTAAGAAACCAGATTAAAACTAAAGGGAACTTAATTCAAACTCAAATCTCAAGTTCCTATATCAAATCAACATGAATAGGGATTATCCCTCTCAAGTTTTCTATATATGGTTCGATTTTATGATTAAACCCGAGTTCTTTGTTGTTACCATGTTATGCTTTGAATGTTTCAATGATTATATGCTTATTGATGAATTATTGTGTAACAGCCCATTATTTCATGCCATTCACATCCACACAAGTCAGACTTGAATTGATCAAAATATCATATAGTTAATTTGTATTAGCAAAACTCAGCATATACAGTAAATAAATCAATCATCGAATCATAGACACAAAGTAGTATAACAATAAGCAGCGGAAATAAACCAATAGTAGTTCATGAAGCTATTTTATATGTAACAGAGTTAATACAAGATACAACAGATGTCTCGAATACATAGAAGTCTCAATACAATAGTCAAATAACAAAATCTGAATATATCGCTGGAGTCAATTGAATTACTGAATGTTGAATAGATCTAGATGGATCTCCAAAAGAAGCTCCAACTCCAAAGGTGAGTCTCAAATGCAGTGACACTCAATCTGACCAGAGTGTAAAGCAAAACACAAAACACTCGAGTCGGGATTAACGTTCTTATATCAATAAATCCAACTCAGGTGAAATATCAACTGAAATACAAGTAACTCAAAGCATGTTTGGGATAACCATCCTCTAAGGATCCATGGAACTATCTACTATATAGTACAATATTCGATTATAACATGTCTAAAGTAAAGTAATTTATTAAAATAGCGCTAAGGCATTATCCATATCCCCCTTAATACATTTTATATAATGCTGTAGTCTATATAGTACTGTAAACTCCGCCAAACCAGTGGGCTATCGAGGAGAACTCCATAGGTATGACACAAAACAAACTCGTATTGGGCTCGATATGGTAGGTGACACGGCACAACTAGGTAATGCCAGGTTAGATATACCAATTACACTTCCGGGCTAGTGGTAACGCATACCCGCAGTTAACGCCCACCTCGATCCACACTCCCAAAATCCGAGGGGTGCAACCAATCAATCACAAAGTAATAGAATGGTATCGAAGAAGTGTCCGATGGAGGAGCTACCTCACTTGGACCGTCAATTGCTCCTATTTTAGCCACCTTAAGCTAAGTCACGGGAGTCGGATCCACGTATATACCTCAAATAGAATCATCGATAACCATCCTACTTCATTCTGGGATCTCCACCACGTACACGATTATTAAAATAGTTTTCGGTATTGGCAGAGACTATGAGAATAACCGATCCCGGTCTCTTTAATAAACAATCGTTATTATAACACCGTGTTCATTTCAAAATTATATATCTATTTCAAAACCATATCAATTTGAGATCATTTTTCACTTCAAATAAAACAGTTTGCAAAATCATATCACTTTCAGAGTTATAATATTTTCGAAATTTTAAAACTTAGAAATTATAACACTTTGAAAACATAAGTTTGAAATAATAACATTTTGAAAACATAACTCTTCCCACTCAACCAATTTAGATATTGAAAATAGTATATATATAATAAAATAGTTTATATGTTAAAATAATTTGTATATAAAATAGTTATATAAACTAATAGTTTATATAAAATAATTAGTATATTAAAAATAGTTTTATATTAAAATAGTTTTATATTAAAATAGTTTATATTAAAATAATTTATAAAGCAATAAATAAATATATATATATATATATATATATATATATTAAAAATACTTAAGATAGTAAAATAGTTTTCTCAAGTTCACAAATTGATTCAAATCAACTCAAATTCCAAAATCCCATTTAAATCAAATTTCAGTTCTTCCGTTGCAATTCAGTTCATATCCCAATAAACTACTTTATATTGATCTCAAATATAGATTTGAACTACAGAAATGAACTATTTCTATTTCAATAGATTTCAAAGTTTAAAATATTTAAAACTTTATGATGCTTCAATATTTGATAAATTTATTTATACTTGAAATTCAAATTTACCATTATTAAATATTGAAATATTCACTTAGTCTATCCATATTACTTAGATAAAACCCTAAATTACAATTTAAATAAACTAAATACTCCCTTCAATTTATTTAATCTTAAAATATTCATTTAATCTACTTTAATAAAAAAAATCAAGTTATAAGATCATATCTTTAAAAATCTAAAATTTAATAAGTTTCAAATCGATTTAATTAATATAATTCATAAAATAATACGATTTCAAATCAATTTAAATTTATCTTCCCAACCTTAACTTATTAAAATTATATAAAATCTGCTTTTAAAATAAAATTTTAAATAAGTACTTAAAAATAATGTATACTAATTAAATTAAACTTTATTAAACTAAATTTTATTATTAAACTTATTTTATATTAAAACTTAATTTATATATTTTAAAATAGTAAAAATTATCAATAAAATCTTAAATATTATATCTTCAAAACTAACTTATAAATTTAAAATTTCAAACATATAACTTTAAAATCAAAATTTTAACCTTTATAAAAATAACATTTATACATATATTATCTTAAAACCAATATTTATTCAAATCATATATTTCCTTTCAAAACCATGAAAATCATTTTCAAGATATATATAGACCAACGGTGTCTGTATATAATTTTCTATCATATGGTCATAGGATACGGATATTTATCATTTTAATCCGAAATTTAATTATCTACGGGTATATATCTTTTCAACCCGTAGTCCCAAATTCAATTCAATGAAAATCGCTGGGGTATGTCATTTCATCTCATAACGATTTTCTCCTATTCTACAAGATCGTTCGGGCATGTATCATTTTAACCCATAGGAAACTCTATACTAACAGGGAACTTGAAGAGTGAGAACAAATAATATAATATCATTAACATGCAAATATTATCAATAACAGATAAAATATAAATAAGAGATCATGGTGTCAATAGTCTTAGGTGAATAGTTACAAATAATGGTATATCATATATGGAAAATAATTAACAGTTCAATTTAGCAGCATATTTCAATTTTTTTTCAATTGAAATCAAATCTAATAAATATAAGAATGTTAATCGTGAGTGATTGCTCACCTTTCGAGGCTAGAGAGATGAACGGGAATGGAAGCAAATTATGAATCCAAACATGAATTCCAAAGCGAAACGAGATGGGCACGAATTCGACGATCAAAGCAATGTTGGAATCGATGAGAACAATCAATCAGTTTGATAGAAATAGAAAAAATATATATTTTATTCTTTTATAAGATCAATATTTTAAATTTAACACCTATAAAATAAAATCTATATATAGATATATATATTTGGAAACCAAACTCCAGTAAACTTGTATGTATGAACTAATATATGAATAAATATAAACTTACATCCACATATAACTTGCTAACTCTTATATATAAACTAGCATGTATGTATAAATTTCATAAAACAACAAATATAGTTAACACATATACACTAACATATATAAAATATATATAAAGTAACAGATTATGTGGACTAACATATTATAACCATAAAATATGTAAACAACTTTATCGAAATAAATATATATTAAAAATAAAAATGACAATCGGAATATCTTTATAATATACTATATATCTAACTAACATCAACCTATATATATAAACCATCATATCCTAACTTAAACAATCAAATATATGTGTATATATATATTTGGCACACATATTATATATATATATATATATATATATATTATATGCAGATTTAATAAACACAACAACATATGCAGACCCATGGGTAAACTAAAACTAATATACTATGTAGGTTAATATAAATGCACATACAAAATCAATAAATACAACTAAATGTATTTTAAATCCAATCTTGTGTACAAACATGCAAACTAACACATTATGTGGTAAAAATTAAAACTACAAACATACGACTTTGTAATATATATATATATATATATAAACTAACTTTATATATCTGTATATATAAAGAAAACAACAATTAAATAAACAAATATATTATCACTGACATAACTTTTTTTAACTAACATATATATTTTAAAACATATAAACTTACATATGCTATATATAAACTAATATACTCAAACAACTTAAAACATACACACATATATATATCAACAATATATATTACCTCTAACTACAATGTGTGTGTGTGTATCTATATAATGTATTTCAAAATCAACTTACATTCTTCCATAAATATACAAGCAAAATGGGAGGCTAAGCAAACTTGAAGGTGGCTGAGCTTGCGTGGAAGTGGGGAGCTCGGATTTCGGCAGAGAGGCATTCACATGAGGTGGTGGAGGATGTAGGATGCGAGTGGGGTTGGGTTTCGGAAGACTTGGGTGGCAAGCCGAGATGGCTGCCACTTGTTTGCGTAGGTATTGCGGAGGCAGAAGAAGGTGCTAAAGTCGCCTGCTAGGCTTTGCGTCGGAGTTGACGGAGGGGAGGCCGATGGAGGTGGAGGTTCTCGGAGGCAAAGGTGGTGATGGGATAGAGAGAGATGGGTTTTGAGGGCGGGCTACTATCTAGGCACGGTGGTCGGTGAGGAAATAGGCTAGGCGAGTGAGGGAGGTCGAAGTGAAAGGGGAAGCTTGCGTGGCGGTAGCTGCAAAAAAGAAGGAGGAAGGCCAAAGTTCGGCGAGGTGGAGGATTGAAGGCACGGGTTTGGAGGAGAGGGATGAGAAGCAGGCTAAGATAATTTCTCATTTTATCTTTCATATAAGAGCAGATCCAAACTAAAGAAGAGGTAGAAGAACGAACGGTTCTCAACAATATAAATAAATACTTTATTGTAATTTCTTTCACAAAACTAGAAGCAAATTGAAATCGTGGGAATGACAATAGCCAAGTAGAATTCAAGGAAATATAAAGAGGGGACTGGCTATTGGCTGTCTCGGGAACACGAAAGGACATAGAGAAATAAATAACTCAAATGGATATCGATACCGACAACCGTATCGTGGATTAAACTGCATATCGGGCAACGAAACACAGAATTAAATATACTACGAAGATTAGCACGACAAGATGATCAAAATGATATTCAGATATCAGTAATAGGATCATCCGATCAAAAGTCGATATTCAGTGCCAAAAGTGCTGTTAAAACGCCGAAAATAAGATAAACGGAGCAACAGGCATTCAAATTTGATGAAACGAAATATGACGACTCACTCAAAAAATAGTTTACATTTTTGTTACATAAAAATATTTGGGCTAAGAAATTATTTTAGTATCATCACATATTAATTGACATAAATTATATAAAATTACAAAATAAAATAAACTGTCACATTATTCGATGAAAATTTATTATTTGCTAGGTTTATATAGATGCATTTCAAATATCAAATTTTTATTTTCAAATAAAAATATTCAAAATTTCACAAAATTTCAATTAATTACGTTATTAAAACAGTTAAAATTTACGGGTCGTTACACTCTCCCCCACTTAAAACTTTTCGTCCCCGAAAGGAAGGAGGTAGGAGAATAGAACCAACCAGAAAGAAAAATAGATTTGAAATAAAATGAAATAAATAATTTAGACCAAATAAATTTCATATACTTTTAAATTGGTTTATATTCAACTAATTGATTTCAAATAAAGGTATTTTCATTCAGTTGATTTATTTTCAATTTATAAATTCCTTCGAACCAATTTTAAATTCCTTCAAAACAAAATTTATTTTATTTATCTTATCTATTTAATCCATTTGATTCCACTTAACTTAATTTCACTGATAATTAAATCTTAAATATTCCAAAATTCATATTTATTTATTCACTATCTTATTATTCAATTTATCTCAATTAGCATTTCTATAAATCATAAATTAATTGTATAAACATTTATTATAATCACTCATATTTTATTAATAAATTTCTTTAACATCACTTTATATTGTATACTATTCAATTACATATTCAACTTCTGAGTAATTTAGGTAAGTTATATTGGAATTTAATTGAGCATTATACAAGTAAAATTTTCTAATTTAATTATTTCAAGTTTCAAATATTTATTCAAAATTCAAGAGTTAAATTTTCGATTTCACTTCAAACATTTAGAGATAAATGTGTGTGTGCGTGTGTGTATATATATTATATATCAAATCAAATCTATAATCATATACCTATATAAAATCAAATCATACCTAAGAAATTCAAATCAGATTTATTTTTCATAACAAAAGTGTAGCAAAGCTACTAAGTAATCTCTCTACTCTGAAGCTCGAAAATGAATGTCGATCATGAAGCTATCATCACCGAAATTATTTTCCAACGACAAAAAAGAAGAGCACTGATTTAAACATTTAAAATTCTTTAGAATGATTTTCTATTTGTAAATACTTTAAAATAATATACCCTAAAATTTAAAACCAAATTTTCTAAAAATACTGAAAATTTAATTCTTAAATTTTTTGATGTAAAGTTATTTCAATTCCAAATAAATTTATAAACCATGTTTTTATTTTCATTTATTATAATGTGATAATAGTCAATCGTTTACAAAATAATAAATGAAAATCAAATATTATCATTTCTATTTACCAATTCATTTAACTTATTAATTTCAGAAAAATTTATACTTATATAATATAATCATACAAATTTATTGTGTCTGTTTGCTCTGTTTAAGTGTTTTGGAATTCCTATTGATAGCATTGATCAGATAAATTGATTAAAACCCTAAATCAACATTAACAACTCAAAACATTTGTACGTTAATTACAAATACACTCCCTCACTCGATGATACAAGAAAATGGATTCCAAAGAAAGATAGAGATCCAAATTAGAGGGACCCAAATGAAGAAGAGTTCTAACTAGAAGATAAGCTTGAATGGGAGACAAAATAATTAAATAGCAAAAAAGAAAAGACGGATAGACTAATATAAATCATGGGCGACCTTAGCCGGGTTAACCGTGACTTCAGGAATAAGATCGATGTAGAATTCTGAGGCAAATCAATATCTTATCACAAGGAATTACCCTAGTTGTTTTCTAGAGTAACATTCGGGCATAGCAAGAGATGACAACATCTAAACTGTGGATACAGAAATCTTCGGTGCAATACTAGTTGTAAAATATTTTCACCCTTTTACAAATCATTCTAAGATTGGCAGAACCGCCGATTTATTATAGAGATCAACCAAAATGGAGTTAAATGGAGTTATGGGATACTCCATAATCAAAAAAGCACAAATAGGATGAGACAAGAATGGATTTCAGAATGAATGGGGAAGTTTCAAAATTCAAAGGAAACCGAATCAAAGAGGAAGGAATTCAAGCTCGAACGAAGGCGATTCTGTAATTAAATTTACTTTATATGTTAAGTTTTGCCTAAAACCAGAGCTTTGATACCACGTGTAATAGTTCGCCATTTCGTATCATTCACATCAACACATGTCGGACTTGAATTGCTCAAAATATCATATTGTTAATTTATATTTCGCAAAACTCAGCATATACAGGAAATATATCAACCACGGAATCACAATACAGAGTAATATAACAATAAGCAGCAGAAACAAATGGATAGTAGTTCATGAAGCTACTATATATATAACAGTGTTAATACAAGATACAACAAAAGTCTCGAATACATAGAAGTCTCAGTACAATAGTCAAATAATTTTTTTTTGAATATATCACTGGAGTCAACAGAATTACTGAAAGACGAATAAATCTAGATGGATCTCCAAACGAAGCTCCAACTCCAAAGGTGAGTCTCAAATGCTATGACACTCTGTCTGACCCGAGAGTAAAGCAAAACAGAAAACACTCAAGTCAGGATTAACATTTCGACCCATAATGATTTCCTCCTATTCTACATGATTGTTCGGGTATGTATCATTTCAAACCATAGGGAATTCTATACTAATAGGAAACTTACAGAGTACAAATAATATAATATCATCAACATGCATATATTATCAACAAGAGATAAAATATAAATAATAGATCATGGTGTCAGATGTCTCGGGTGAACAATTACAGATAATGGCATATCATACATGGCAAATAATTAACAGTTTAATTTAGCAGCATATTTCAATTGACATTTCAATTAAAATCAAATCTAATAAATATAAGAATGTTAATCGTGAGTGATTGCTCACCTTTCGAGGCTAGAGAGACGAACGGGAATGGAAGCGAATTATGAATCCAAACACGAATTCCAAATCGAAACAAGATGGGCACAAATTCGACGACCAAAGCAAGGCAGGAATCGATGAGAACAATCAATCAGTTTGATAGAAATAGAAAAAATACGTATTTTTATTATTTTATAAGATCAATATTTTCACTTTAACACCTATAAAATAACACACACACACACACACACACACATATATATATATATGAAAATCTATATGAGTGGATCTTATAGGATGTATATGCAAGTATATGCAACTAACTATATAATATAACTTGATAGATGATAGCCAGTTGTCTTCATCTTCATTATTCCATAAGTACTGTCTAGATTAGCGTAGAATAAAAATATAGCTAATTGGTCTATTTGAATATCATTAGGAATAAAGGAGATTAGGGTTTCAAATCCAGCATTTTCACAAAGTTCATCTAGATCATACATAGGGAATTTAAGAAGATTGTAGAATGGACCTATGTGAAGTTTTTTCTTTTGGATGTCTTGATACCTTTTGATGGAATGCGGTGCTTTATTCATCCATCTGTCGATTTGATCGTCGGAACACATCTGAGGGTTTGAAGATGAAGTGCGCTGGTCATGTTTGCGTTTTGGAGCTTTGATATTCTTTGTTCAAGGAGGCATTTTGATTTAGTTATGTAGAAGACATTGATTTGGAAGAAAAAAATCGTCACGAAGCAGATTGTAGAGCGGAATAATTTTGAGATAGAAAAAGATGACGTTATCTGGGTGTATTTAAATGGTCGATTGAATTCCAGACGTCTGGGTTTGTAATCAGAAGTCTGGTTTACCCTAAAAATTGTACAGAAGATAAAAACAGACGTCTGATATTTGGAGTAGACGTCTGTTTTGGTTGAATTTTGTGAGATGGAGTAGGCAGAAACTTTAAACAGACATCTGGTTATATATGTTAGATGTCTGATGTAGATACATTTGTAAAAGAAGAATGGGTCAGACGTCTGGTTCAATGTGTCAGACGTCTGAAATTTTCTGAATTCTATTTTTAGGAGGCAGAATTTAAATTCAGACGTTTGGTAGATATATCAGACGTCTGACATATGCACACTGCTAAATTTTTAATTGTGTCAGACGTCTGAAGGATGTGGACAGACGTATGAAATTTGCATTTTGGCTAAAAATAGCCTAAAGTTTGATGGTTTCGCTTATATATCAAATGTTGATAACAAATATCTTTATTGTTGTAAAATATAATAACACATAAGTATAAATACATACAATAATTAATACGATTTATTTATTTAGACGGCAACGGAGTTTTACGATTTCCTAACTCGTTATCCTTCCATGGTCTAAGTGGAGACCATATATTTCCAAGTTCGTGGGTCCGTGGCGAGCCAGAAAATCATCTCGGTGAGGGATCTGAAGGAGTATGATACGAAGAAGATGGATCCAATGAACTACAAGGTTTTGGTAGTGGTTCATGAACATCTTTCTTTCGTGATGAACAAAACTTCATCGCCACTTGCTCTAGAAAGCTTAGTCGTCGCACCGTAACTTTTTGTTCGAAATAAAGTTCTCGCTGAAGATCTATCTGTTGTTTTTGGTAATGATGAATTTCATCAATTTTCTCCTTTGTGTTAGGAGATATAAACAGAGATCTTTTAGTTTCCTTATTATTTGGAGTAAAACCCGTATGATATGAAGACCACCTATTTGTTGGCTCTTGTTTTGGTGTAGGCGTAGAAGACGTTGTGGAGTGTCAACCGAGCTATCCGTCGATGGTGTTGAGATGGAGATGGATATATAGGAGTTCCCAGAAGACATTGTTATATTTTATTTAAAAATTGATTTTTTGTATATAGTTGTTATGTAACTATGTATATATATAAGCTGAAAACATTATTTTTAGAACAGCTAATTGTCTAAAAATTTAATGGTTCAGAAATTAATAAGTATAATTTGTGGTAATAAAATAGATAACTAAACTTAGTCTTTAATTGAAGTTATTAATTTTTTAAGGAAGAAGATCATGAGGTGAACAAATACCTAAACTTCGTCAGTGTTTAATGAAAGTTTGTTCATTTAATGGTTTTGTAAAAATGTCGGCTACTTGATTTTCGGTATTTATGTATCTAAGGAAATAGTTCCTTTTTCAACATTATCTCGTAAAAATGATGTCGCATATCTATATGTTTGGTTCGTGAGTGATTAACAGGGTTTTTTGATAAATTTATAGCACTTGTGTTATCAAAAAATATTGGAGATGTTTTGATAATTTTACCGAAATCCGTTAGTGTTTGTTGCATGTGCATCACTTGTGCACATGCTAGAGCTGCGGAGATGTATTCGGCTTCGCAAGTAGATAAGGAAACACAATTTTGTTTTTTGCTAAACCATGAAACTAATGATTGTCCGATAAAGTGACACGTTCCACTAGTACTCTTACGATCTGTTCTACATCCACCGAAATCCGCATTGCTATATGAACCAAGTTCAAATGAAGATCCTTTAGGGTAAAACAAACCATAATCTCTAGTACTAGATAAATAACGTAAAATACGCTTAACAGCTTTTAGATGGGATTCTTTTGGTTTTGTTTGAAATCGAGCACATAGACATACACTCATCATAATATCAGGTCGACTGGCCGTTAAATAAAGTAAAGAACCAATCATGCTTCGATATAACTTTTCGTCAAAATCTTTTCCATTTTCATCTTTTTCAAAGTGAACAGTGGTACTCATTGGTGTTGGTTTGCTTGATGTTTTATCCATTTCAAATCGACGTAATAAATTGTTACAATATTTTTCTTGGTGAATAAAAATTCCATTTTCAAGGTGTTTTATTTGTAGACCTAAGAAGAAATTTAATTCTCCCATGTGCGACATTTCAAATTCATTTCTCATAATATTTGAAAACTGATTACATAGATTTTCGTTGGTTGAACCAAAAATGATATCATCAACATAAATTTGTACAACTAAAATATCGTTATTTTCTCTTTTAGTAAATAAAATTGTATCTATTTTGCCTATATGAAAACCAGATGTTATTAAGTGATTTTTAAGACATTCGTACCATGCACGTGGAGCTTGTTTTAATCCATATAGTGCTTTATGTAATTTAAAAACATGATCGGGATATTTTTCATGAACAAATAATGGTTGTTGTTTGACGTATACATTTTCTTTAATAAAACCATTCAAAAAGCACTTTTGACATCCATTTGGAATAATTTAAGACTGTAATGAGTTGCAAAGGCGAGAAATATATGAATGGCCTCTAATCTTGCTACTAGAGCAAAGGTTTCATCGTAATCTATACCTTCTTCTTGATTGTAACGTTGAGCAACTAAACGTGCTTTATTTCTAACGATATTTCCATTCTCGTCTGCTTTGTTTTTAAATACCCATTTTGTTCCTATTACCGATTGATCTTCAGGTCTTGGTACTAATTCCCATACGTTATTACGTTCAAATTGATTTAATTCTTCTTGCATAGCTATTATCCAAAAATTATCATTTGAGGCTTCTTTATAATTTTTTGGTTCAAAGTTTGACACAAATGCTATATGGCTTATTTGATTGAGTTGATTTCTAGTTACTCTTGAATTAAGATCTCTAATAATATTATCTATTGAATGATTCTTAAGAATTCTAGGGGATGAAATCAAGGTGTTATTTTGCATATTTGTTTCATTATTAATAGAATTTGTTGAATTTCTTAATTAAATTCTTCTTCATCATTAGTATGACGGTTAAAAAGATTTTCGTCGAACGAGACATGTAAGCTCTCTTCAATAGTATTATTTCGTTTATTAAAGATTCTATATGCTTTGCTACGATCCCAATATCCAACAAAAATACCTTCATCGACCTTTGGGTCAAATTTTCTTAAGTTATCTTTTGTATTAGTATAAAACATTTTGAACCGAAGGTTTTAGAGTATGATACTTTAGGTTTTTTACCAAAAAATATTTCAAAACAAGTTTGTTAAGTCATGGGGCGTATGGTTACTCGGTTTAATACGTAACAAGATGTCACAATAGCTTCATCCCAAAAGTGTTTTGGTAAACCACTACTATTTAGTGATGTTCGTGCACATTCTTGTAATGTATGATTTTTTCTTTCTACGACACCATTTTGTTGAGGGGTACGAGGAAAAGAAAAATTATGCGTTATTCCTTTCTTATTACAAAAGTTTGTAAAAAGGTCATTTTCGAATTCTCCTCCGTGATCAATTCTAATATTTTTAATTTTCAAATTCATTTGAGTTTTAATTCTTTTAGCAAATATTTTAAATATACCAAAAGTATCGCTTTTGTGTTTTAAAAATAAAGTCCATGTATATCTCGAAAAATCATCGACTACTACGAAAACATATTTATTGTGATTTATAGACCTTATTTGTGTTGGGCCAAATAAATCTAAATGTAATAATTCTAATGGTTGTTTTGTGGAAATATTATTTTTAGATTTAAAAGAGCTTTTCTTTAGTTTTTCAATTTGACAATCGTCACATAAATTTTCTACTTTATAATTTGCTTTAGGTAATCCTCTTACCAACTCGTATTTTGCTAACTTATTAATATTCTTAAAATTGATATGACAAAAACGTTTATGCCATAACCATGGATCATCATGTTTGACCGTTAAACATTAGTTTGAATTTTTATTTATATTCATGTTTAATACATAAATATTTTTGTTTCTAAATCCTTCAAAAATGAGTTGTTTATTATTATCTAAAATATTACATCTATCCTTTTCAAAATTTATTTGAAAAACCTTTATTGCATAATTGACTAATGCTTAGTAAGTTGTGTTTTAAATTTTCTACTAATAAAACATTTGTAATAATAGGATAGTTAGATATTCCAGAGTTGATGACTTCTCCAATGCCTATGACATATCCTTTTGAATTATCTCCAAAGGTTACCATTCCACCATCGATGTATGTTATATTTGATAATATTTTTGATTTTTCGGTCATATGTTTGGAGCAACCGCTATCTAGTATCCATTTATCCTTATTTTTTATTTTGGGTACCTGCAAAATAAAGAATGTTTTAATTGGTACCCATTTATTTTATTAGGGTCCTAATTGTTAGAGGAAGGCAGCCATACCCAAGATGGTTTGGTACCTTTATAAATATAACTTTTGTTATAGACTACTCCTTCTAAGTAATTATTAATGTGCTTTTGTCTAATCAAATTATTATTTGTTTTAGGAATCCAAATTTTCATATTTTTAATATTTAATTTCGACTTAGAAAAACTTCTAGTTTTTATGTAACTAATATTTTTAACATTATTTTCTTTTTGTTTAGAAGAATTTTTAAATCCTATTCCATTTCTATTGCCTGATGGTTTTGATGTTTTGATAAGATTTTCCAAATCTTGTTTTCCTTTATTAAATTTTGACACATTGTTGGTAATTTTATCTAATTTTTCATTTAGTTCTATATTTCCAATTTTCAATGATTCAATAATATTTTTAAACTCAATAGATCATTTAACAAATTTTCTTTTACTATAGTAATATTCTCACTTTCTATCAATTTATTTTTGATTTTCTCTTGAGATATTTCAAGTTCTTCTTCTAGAATAATTTTTTCATCTTTCAACATTCCTACCTCAAGTTCTAATCTATTTATTTTGACTATATATTCTTTGTTCAATTTTTTTATTTGTCTGAATTTATCATCTAATTCCATGCTAAGTTCTAATAATTCATCATAGCTAAGTTCAGGACACACCTCTTCAGTTTGTGCCATAAAACATACATTATCATGTTCTCCATCATTATCGCTATCACTTTCAGAGGATGAAGAATTCGAGTCATCCCAAGTTACTTTGAAAGCCTTCTTCGTCTTGAATTTTTGAACTTTGTTATTCTTTTTGTCATTATTGAGTTTAGGGCAATCCTTCTTCATATGACTGTATTGATCACATTCATAGCACTTGATTTGAGTTGTTGTGTTGGATTTCCCTTCTTTTTGAAATTTGGTCATCTTTCTAAATTTCTTGAATCTATTATAATTCTTAGCAATAAAGATTATTTCTTCTTCATCTAAATTAGAGTCATCATTTTTTGTTGCTGGAAATGCTATATTATTCTTCTCCGAATTTAGTTCTTTTCGAGCCTGCAAATTAGCTTCGTAGGACATTAAATTTCCTATTAACTCTTCAACTTTGAGAGTAGAAATATCGTTAGCTTCTTTAATAGCTTAAACCTTCCTTTCCCAATCTGATGTTAAAGAGTTGAGTATTCGAGAGACTAAATCAAAATCAGTAAATTTAACTCCTAATGCCGTAAGATCGTGTTGGATAGTTTGAAATCTAGAATACATGTCAACAATAGTTTCATCTTGCTTCATTTTGAATGAAGAAAATTGGTTTTGTAAAATTAAAATCTTGGTTTGTTTGACCTTTGTTGTACCTTCGTGTGTAATTTGTAAGGTATGCCAAATATCAAACGCAGTGGTGCATAACACGACACGTGAAAATTCATTTTTGTCTAAAGTGCAAATTAAAACATTCATAGCTTTAGCATTATTTGATACTAAGGTTTTTCGTGCATCGGTCCAAGTGTTCATAGTAGTAGTAGGTGCTTCATATTTATCTTGTGTGGCTGACCAAATTTCAAGACCATTAGCTTCCATAAAAATTCTCATACGTGTTGACCAATATGCATAATTAAATCCATTAAAGAGTGGGAGTCGTGCTGTGGATTGTGCTTCTTGAAAAATACTTGCCATATTAAAGTGATTCAAAAACGTGTTCCTGTTATTTGATCAAAACCTTGCTCGGATACTAACTGAAAATCTATATGAGTGGATCATATAGGATGTATATACAAGTATATGCAACTAACTATATAATATAACTTGATATATGATAGTAGCAAAGTAAATCAAAATAATCACACCAGGATTTTATACTGGTTCGACCTCCCGTCCTACGTCCAGTCCCGAAGCTCCTCTTCGGAATTTCCTTTCAACTCACCCTCACTTGACTCGGAGGAACAAGTTAACAATAGCATAGTTTCTTTGTCAAGAATGTGTTCTATAACACGGATGTTGACTATTAAGTACAATTGCTTCCAATATATATAAAAGAGTCAACTACAGGTATTTTAATTGCTTAGAGATCAGGTATAAATCAGTGTATAAGAGTTAAGAGTGTAAGTAAGTAAGGTGTAAAACTTCTCTTGAATTCCTGATTCTATTTATAGTGGCGGAGAGATCCTTTGTGTGGTTGCAGCTGTTAGTAAGTGCTCTAAGGTTGCTTCTCATGGTGATGAAGAGTTGCAGTGAAGAGAAGCGAACGTGTCCTTTCGGATGTGATAGTTGTTCTTTGAGTTTACATAGCCGAGTTCAAAATCAGACGTCTGGAAAATATTTTAGACGTCTGGTCTTCATATATTTTTTGTATCTGTTTATATTTCAGACGTCTGTGTTTATTAACTAGACGTCTGGTCTTCATATTTTTTTATACCCGGATGATTTTCAGACGTCTTAGTGATTAACCAGACATCTGATTCTTTCTGAGTTTCAAACCAGAGGAATCAATCAGACGTCTGGCTAGTGTACCCAGACGTCTGAATGTGTGCATGTTGCTTTATCTGTGTCTGTGTCATCCCTCTTCCACTTCTATCGACTTGAAGCCTTTTGATACTTCTTTTGAGTGTTATTTTCGTCTCTTTGGTGATGTTACTATATCAACTACCTATAAATATAGATATATATGTATATTCGATTTCCATTGTATAGTTGTTATCATCGAAACCATAGAATTGATTTCCTAGCAATATATATATTTGGAAACCAAATTCCAGTAAAGTTGTATATATGAACTAATATATGAACATATATATATAAACTTACATCCACATATAACTTGCTAACACATATGTATAAACTGGCATATATGTATAACTTTCATAAAGCAACATATATAATTGACGTATATACGCTAACATATATAAAATATATGTATCAACTAATAGATTATGTAGACTAACATATTATAACCACAAACATATATAAACAACTTTATCGAAATCAATATATATTAAAAATAAAAGTGACAATCGAAATATCTTTATAATATACTATATATCTAACTAACGTTAGCACACACACACGCACACACATATATATAAACCATCATATCCTAACTTATACAATCATATATATAAATTTGACATACATATTGTATATATATATGTATATATATATGTATATGTATATATTATGTATGCAAATTTAATATACACAACAAAATATGCAGACACATGGGTAAACTACAACTGATATATTATGCATGTTAATATAAATGCACAGAAAAAATCATTAAATACAACTAAATGTATTTTAAATCTGACCTTGAATACAAACTAACAGATTATTTGGTAAACATTAAAACTTCAAACATAAGACTTTGTAATATATATAAACTAACTTTACATATCTGTATATATAAAGAAAATAATAATTAAATAAACAAATATATTATTACCGACATAATTTTATCTTACTAACATATATATTTTAAAACATATAAACTGACATATGCAATATATAAACTAATATACTCAAACAACTTAAAACATACATATATCAACAATATATTATATCTAACAACAATGTACATATATATACACTATATTTCAAAATCAACTTACATTCTTACAGCTATATACATGCAAAAGGGGAGGCCGATCAAACTGTGGTGGCTGCCACTTGTTTGCATGGGTCTTGTAGAAGACTTAGGGGGCAGGCCGAGATGGCTGTGGTGGCTGCCACTTGTTTGCATGGGTCTTGTAGAGGCGGAGGAAGTTGCTAAAGTCGGCTGCTAGGTTGTGCGCCAGAGTTGAAGGAGGGGAGGCCGATGGAGGTGGAGGTTCTCGAAGGCAAAGTTGGTGATGGGATAGAGAGATGGGTTTTGAGGGCGGGCTGCTATCGAGGCATGGTGGTTGGTGAGGAAATGGGCTAGGCAAGTGAGGGAGGTCGAAGTGAAAGGGGAAGCTTGCGTGGAGGTGGCTGCAAAAAAAGAAGAAGAAGGAAGGCCGAAGTTCGGCGAGGTCGAGGATGGAAGGAACGGGTTTGGGAGAGAGGGATGGGAAGCAGGCTAAGATAATTTCTCATTTTGCCTTTCATATAGGAGTAGATCCAAACTAAAGAAGAGGTAGAAGAACAAACGTTTCTCAACAATATAAATAAATACTTCATTTTAATTTCTTTCACGAAGCCAAAAACAAATTGAAACCATGGGAATGACAATATCCAAGTACATAAATTCAAGGAAATATAAAGAGGCAGCTGGCTATTGGTTGTCTAGAGAACACGTAAGGACACAGGGAAACAAACAACTCAAATGGATACCGATACGGACAACCGTTTCGTGGATTAAACCGCATAATGGAAAACGAAACATGGAAGTGAATATACTACGAAGATTAGCACGACGAGACTATCAAAACGGTACATAGATATCAGTGGTACGATCATTCGATCAAAAGTCGATATTCGGTATCGAAAATGCTGCTAATGCCGAAAATAAGATAAACGGAGCAATAGCAATTCAATTTGACGAAACGAAATATGATGTCTCACTCAGTAAGTAGTTTGAATTTTTGTTATATAATAATATTTAGGTTTTGAAATTATTTTATTATCATCAAATATTAACTGATTTAAATTGTATAAAATTACACAATTAAATAAACTGTTAAATTATCCAATGAAAATTTATTATTTGCTATGTTTATATAGACTATATATTAAATTTTCATTTTCGAATTCAATTGTTTAAAATTTCACAAAATTTCAGTTAATTACATTATTAAAACAATTAAAATTTACGGGTCGTTACATATTGGATTTATTATGAAATTTGTTATTAGGTTTAAGTGTGAAAACCTATCATATAACATCCAAATGACTTGAAATTTTGAAATGATGTTAAAAACATTATTTTAAAATTGAAATTTTAATTTCATAATTTTCCAAGCAAGTATGAATACTGCAATAATTTTGTAAGTAAATTTATTTATTTATTTTGGGTTTTAATTATAAAAAATAGTTAATTAATGTTTCTAGTCTTGGAATTTTTATATGTTAATGAATACGGTAAATTCGACTTATTGTGATTTTTGGGGATTTTTCCCAACTGTTTATTATTTTATATAAGTTTATTAGTCTAGAAAGGTTTAATAATTATATTAAAATATTAACAAAAATTTTGGTTTGCAAAAATGTTTGGGAATTTAATTTCTGATATATAGCAGTTTTTTAGAAAAGGATTTGGTAAAGAAAATTATTATCCAATAAGAATTTGGTAAAGAATTAGAGTTGGTAAAACGATATTACTTTTTTAAGAAATAGAACAATTTTTATGTAAAATACCGTTATTGTCATGCGATATTAATCAATGTCGTATTCTATCTATGCCATATGTCGCCTCTAATCTATAGGGAAACACATGGTAGCAACTTGGTTCATATGCAATGATTCCACTAAGGTTGGGACGTATCAGTGTCGACGTTGATGCCTATGACGTTGGAAATGCCGCTGGTCTTCTATGCTGCATATATTCTATACCGCTTGTTTTATATCGTATGTTTCAATGTCGCATATCAATATCGTTTATTTTCTATACTGACATTAACTGCATAAGGGAATAATGTCGACATAAGCATATTTTCGATATAAGCTATGTTACGGCATTGATGCCGCATATATGAATATTGATTATAAAGAGGCAATGATGCTGCTATATGTTATTTATGACATTAATTTATTTGGCAATAAGGCTACCCAACCTAAATTGTGATGTTCCCATATTTCTACATTTTAAAGTTTCGTATTATGCAACCTATAATTATGCCGCTTGTATTCAGCGATCTATATGTATTTATAATATGCCTTATAAATGTTTTTGGCCTTATGGCCTTGTGTTTTATAAATCAGATGCGTATAGAAGGGTGTGATATCCCACAGTGGCTATATCAACACCGCATACTATCAATATTAAAGGTTTTATTGTATCTGGCTTCATAGCATAAGGTTTTGAGGCATGACAACCTCTAAGTCATTTCGAAATTCATCAATGCTATTTTTTAAAAGCATGTACATTAGCATAATATATTTTGGAAGGTAAAGGGCTATAATTTTCCTTATTTTTAGTGTGATTTCAAGGTTAAATCGATTATAAAGGTTTATATTTCCGTGTAAATAAAAAGGATATTTGTCCCATAATTTTACTAGAAAGATTATTCTTATCACCATTAGATAATTATGATAGGATGAATTGACTCAAAAATTCGAAAACTAGATGGGACTAGTGTAGGGTAGCGCTCTATGCTTAAGATGATAGCCCTTAGTAGATATTAGATAAAATTCCAATTGTTTGGGCTTCGTCAATTGTAAGACTAAAGGTAGATTTTTGCATAGAAGGAATACACAAAATGAGGTAGGTTATTGGTCGGCCTGCAAAACCCTTAGGATCAAAGTGACCCTAGGAACAGTAAATTCCGAACAGGCCATCCAATTCTTTATAATAGTAAGTTAGAAATTTTGATATATTTAGTAGGTCCTACTCAGCCATGTTGGTTTGTAGTTACCCAGAGAAAACTATGATGTGGGACAACATTTATTTAGACAGATTAGTCACTATTACCTAGGTTGCATGCATGCGTATGATTTTTGACGTTTTCTAGTTTAACCATTTTGATTTCTGGCGCTTGATTTGTAAAAGGCATATTTTGAGGATACTGGTGAGGGAAAACCCCGTTTTTCTCAATTGCACGGTCTCACTAGATATTTGTCAACCGAGATGGTGTATTATTATTCACATTAGACTTTTTATCTGGTCCGAAATTTTGTTCTTCTTTTAACTCTTAGGTGCTCATTTGATTAGTTCGAGAGTAAGGTTTTTGGTTTATTTCGATTTGACGAATAAAGCTTCCAGAGATATGCAAAAGGTAGAGCTAGCTATGTAGGAGTCTATCTATTTACTTATATGTTGTGTTGTAAGAATTTTGTTTGTAAGTATGTAATGGCAGAAATTGTATCGGTTTAGTAGTTAACTCTGATCGACAAAAGAGACATCTTCATATGCCTATCTTGGAGTATTTTGTAATAATTATATTTTATCTAAACCTGTGCAACGTTTGGGATTATGCAATGAATATGGAAATTAATAAATGAAATGTGTGTTTTGAAAAAATTTCATATTCATATGCTTCGATGTTAATGATACTATTAACAAATCTCATTTTATCACTGAAAAATAGTACTACTGATGACTACAGCATCAGTAGCGTTGATTTTTAAGTCTTGGAATGAGCAATGTTCTCTTAAATGAGAGATGCAAGTAGGGGTGAGCGGTTGGTCTGTCCGATTGGTTTTAAGGTAAAGAATGTCAAACTAAATTAAAACAAAAAAATTAGAACCAAACTGTGACGACCCAGAAATTTTGAACATTTGAAATCGAAATATTCAATTGATTTTAAATTTTTGGAGGTTAGTTTAATTTGAATTTCGAATATAAATATGGATTTGGCAATTTAATTATTGAATTTAATTTATTGAAGTTGGGTAAAAATTTGAATCTTCAGTTTTCAGCTAATTAAAAATAATTTGATGGCTTAGAAAATTTATATTGATAATACTGAAGATAATGGAAGCTTCAGAATTGGATTTGAAATGCTTTAATCAGGTTTGAAAAATTTATCGTTTAAATCGATATTTAAAAATAGCTTTCCGAGGCACAGTCTCGGATTTCAACGAAACCAGTTCCATTGGATCCGTAATATTATATTATTATCGGATTTCAATTTTCGTAGTGTTTGGAGTGATCATTTGGCTATACGATAAGCAAACACGCTGAAAATTAGATCGAAATTTAATCTAATATCTAGGTCCAAAAAGCTATCTTTCCCATTGCGTTCAGGAAATGGGTTTAACATTTTGAACGTTAGGCGACACGAGTCATTTGGAGTTCGAAATATTTGGTGGGTTATTGGTTAGATATTTTCTAACATGATGATTATTTGCTTTTCCTTATTCCGACAGTACGTACAACCAGCCACCAATTTGTCTCCTTCGTACCCCTTTCTCTTCTTTCCCGCTCTTCTCAAATCATTCTGTTCGATTTCAATTAAAAAGGGAAACGAAAACATTGTCTTTCATTTAGAAATCAGGTAACAATGGCCGCCACTTTTAAATCTGGATCGAGTTCCTCCCTTGTTTGATTTTAAAAGAAATCGAGTTCTCAGAAAAAGAAAAAAAAGAGGAAGGAATCACGATGGCATGGAGCTCGAAATCGAGCAAGGTCGTGGCGAATTTCACGAATAGAGGAGCCGGCGCTCGCGCACGCTGAGGCATCCATGGCAAGTCATCGTCGTCAGGAAGCTAGGGTTTCGCATTGAAGTTTGGGAATTCACGATGCAGGGGCAAGATGGCGGTGACTCAGGCGTTCGCGCACGAACAAAATGGAAGGTGGGAACGAGACCGTCGCTGTGGCAAAAGCAGATGAAAGATTGGATCTTGTGTCGTTCGCGTTGTTCGTGATGATCGATTGAGCGACGCCCAGGCTGTGGAGGTGGTGACTGCATCGTCAGCACCAGAGTTTTGCAAGGGTGGAACATTGGTGAGCTTCTCGTGGAGGCTAGGAATAGCGATCAGAAACTCGCGTGTGGGTAAGGCATTTTCTGCATCCTAATTTAATTATAGGATTTACTTAATAAAATGAAATAATAATAATAAATAAGCAGTAAACAGAGAAGAAAATAATATTCATATTTTCATTTACGGATTTAATTTTAATGGTAGGGATTTATTTATTTAATTGAATCTAAATATTATTAGTTAACAAATTTTTTTTATAAAAGGAAAATTTGTTTGAAATGTAATGGTTTGTTTAAAATGAAATTCATTGGTTAACTAAATTTATTAAATGGAAATTTATTTTTAAATTATGGTTAGTTGACTAAAGCTATGAAATGGAAATTAATTATTCGATTAGAGGAATTAATTTGTTTAAATGGCTCATTTAACTTTTTTTGTCATTATAAAAAAATATTTATTAAAGGAAACTTAGTTCTAAATTTCATTTTTAGTTAAATAAATTTGTTTAAAATTAACAATATTAGTTTTAAATAAAACTATTAGTTAATTAAAATATCAAAACGGAAATTGGTTATTCGATTTATTTCGAAAATTAATAAAATCATATAATTGTTATACAAGGTTAAAACTGTGAAATCAAGTCGGAATTGAAATGGATTGCAAGACAAAAGCTAAGGTGAGATCTTCTCACTCAAATTTTAATAATTGAAATTTTCAAGTATTGATTTATGGTTGAATTGTGATAGTTAAATTTAATTGTTGATTGTGTGCTTAGATGATTGATTTATTATTAGTTATATTAGTTTAGACCCTAAGCGCCGCATAATAGCGGATGATATTATATTAAACCCATATACCGCGATTCCATCTCGAAGTATAATTGGTATTATATATGTATTTGGAGTTGTTGATTTCCCGCATTATATAGCGGATGAGACCCTATGCGCCGCATAATAGCGGATGATATTTTATAAATCCCATATACCACCTCGAAGTGGAATTGGTATTTAATTATTATGCTAACATCTGTTGATGCATGGAAACAGGTTGGAGGGATCCAATTGGATTCCTCAAATATTTGAATTAGTTTCAATATTGTGTGTTGATTATTTGTAATCTGTGTGTGATTATTTATAATTGAGACTATTAAAGGCTATAATTTAGCCAAATATATTTTTGGTATAGTAGGATACCAGAAATAAATAAAATTTGATTTTTGAAATTTAGTAGAAATTTATAGTAAATTAATTTTAGAAAATTAAATAAATTCAAAAGAAGGAGTTTGTTTCAAAAGATAACAAATTTGGTGTTGAAATAAATTTAGAAATCAATTTTGGAAATTGATTTGGTATTTCAAAATATATTTGGAAATAAATTTTGAATTTAATTCGGTGCTGAAAAGGAATATTTGGAAATCGATTTGAAAATCGTATATCAATGGATATTTGGAAGTTTAAATTCACAATGGGAAATTTATAAAAGAAAAGAAAATTTGTTATAAAAATAAATATTGTTTTATTTTTAAAAGTGTGAAGGAATTTACGGATTTGGAACGTAAATTTAAAGTAAATCCAGAAGGATTTATAAATTGATTTGAATGAACCATTTTAGAATGGAAGGTGTACTTTCCCTAGAAAGCCGAGTATGTTTTCAATATAGTCTATAAATATGAAATTGAAGTTGTGAAGATGGTTTTAAGGAAAGATTATTTTGGAGAAATTATTTACTTGGATTATTTTGAAAATCTCTAAAGTAAAGATATATTTTAATTTATTATAGAAGTGATTATTTAAAGTTTTAATTGATATTTATTTTAGGAAATGGATATTTTAAATAGTTATGTCCTATCTACAAAATTTTATTTTAAAGATAGTTTGGACTTGAATTTTTATATGAGATATTAATATAATATAATATCTTCTATAACTAATGTTTTTAAATAAAGTGTTTTAAAATAGTTTTTATTCTGAATGTTCCAAGTATATAAGTATGGATAAGTAATTTAAATTATTTTAAAGCATTTGAACTCGGCAGATTTTCAGTGGAAAGAAATGAATATTTGGAAATGTATTCCGCGTAAGGAAAAGTAATTTGAAATTTGTTTTCAAAAGGTTGAAATATGAAAATATACCTTGTGAAGATATGTCGAAAATAAATAATTGGGGAAAATTATTTGAGAATTGGTGATTGTTGTAAATTATTGATTGATAGTTAAATAATCGACTATCAATATTGGCCTTTTAATGGCATATGAATTTCGATGCGGCCGAGGGTCGGATTCCAAGTGGATATCTGAAAACCACATCGAACCTTTGTGATTATGATAGATCTTTTATTTAAAAGATCAAAGTGAACATTATCGTGATTTGTTTGAAATCTGAATGTAACACTTATTTTTAAGAATAAGCGCTCGTTATTCGGATTAGCTGGAGAGGACCTTGTGTCATAAAACCCATCACGAATAACGATACGACGAATTGGGATTGCAGTTGAAGATGGTGTTGAAGACCGGGTATTTTCGAAAATGAAAGGATTACCTTTCGAATGTCTCTACACCGGGTTGCTCCGTAATAGAGATTTTTATCACCCTTTGTGATGGGGATTCCGGACGTGATTTGTGAATATCCGGATTTGCAAGGGCTTCTTTGAAGTGTCTTCGGTTCCATTCGATCCCAGAACAGACTTGTATGGATGTGTGTCTGACGTTAAACTTTGAGATGTAAAGCTGGTTTCTATCAAATACATTTCTGTTGGTGGCGGAGAATTTATTCTCTTAGCTTAACACCATTCTCTGAGACGTACGTGCTCAGAGGTTATGTAGTTGATTGTTACTAGTAATGCATTCCCAATTTGATAATGTGGCATACGAAGTACTGCTGATCATTTGTTGATCAAAGCATGACTTTGTGAAAAGTGTAGCTTTGTGGACGAGACTTCGTCGGACCTCACACCTTGGAAATGGTCAAAACAAGAAGAATGCGGCAAGGTTATGAGGGTCTCGCCCTTTAGGGTATGTCATTTCCTTCTGGAAAGGGGTGGTATCATGGTATGGAGCCCAGATACTTAACCTATGTTATTGCCGCAATTTTATTATAGTTTGTGGTTGTTGCTTTGTGGTGAGGATCCTCGGATAAAGGTCGCGAACGACCGGGGGATGGCATACTCGTGTAATAGTTACCTAGTTACAGAGGGAACCCAGCCTTGTGTTGTCAGAGAGTTGGTTAAGTTCTCGGGACGTCCCTCTAGAGGCGTATCCATATGGCAGTAGGAAGTTCCTTAGCTTGATCATTTGTTGGAAATCCAAAGAAACAATAGGTGCCCTGTACAGTTTTATTTGTATAACCTGCCATGGAATGTGGCAGTAATCTGCTATTAAACATGGTAGCTATAGTAGGCATAAGTGCGAAATGCCTATGCCGGCTAAGATTAATATTATACTTTCAAAATGTTTTCCACACTATGCACTAATAATAATATTAAAAAGAATTTTTGCGTATTAAGCATGTTTGACAATCATAAGGAGAAATCTCCTCCAATTCTGCGTTTGCATTGTGTGTGTGGCGGGAGGCCTTATGGTAGTTTCATTTTCCAAAAGCATAGTGGATTTCCTTTTATTTTCTTTGTGAAAATAACTGTTTTTAAGATCTCACACCAGTCCCACGACTGACCTGGAGTTTATTTTTTCCTTTCAAAACTCTGGGTGCCCATAATTTTCCATACGAGCAGCCTAGAGTCAGGTTATCATTATTCTAGAGTGAAGTCGAAAAAGAAATGTAATGTGATGTTTATTTTCCATACGAGCAAGCTGGATGGCGAAGCGTATCACTAGTATAGTTATATTCTTTTCCGCTGTTTATTGTTGTAACACTCTGATAATGTAATGTGATGTAATGTAATAACTAATATAGTTCTTTGTTTTAAAGATATTCATTTATCTATTATATTTGTTCCGCTACGATATGTGAGATTCTTTTATTGTTTCTGTTTCTTCTTCTATCTTCTTCTTCATAAACCCTAACGGTTCGGATTTCCGGCGTTCGGTTGTTCGGATCGTTACACTGACTTTCCGTCAGTCTGTGCTTTATTGGATTAGATATGTATGGTTTATTGTCGATTCAAAGGGTACGGATTTGCAGACTGTCACACAAACTGAACCAAACTGAATTCATTTCAATTAATTTGGTCGTAATTGATTTAACTGAACTAAAAAGACAAGTAAGATAAATTACCTTATACTATTCTTTAAATGATTGATTACTCAAAGGGAAACATAAATTTATGCTTGAAGAGCTTCTTTGAATATTAATTTTTAAAGTTTATGAGAGAAACCAACCTATTTTCAAAAGACAAACTTTTTATACCACGAAACCAATTATTAAAAATATTATAGTACCATAAATTTGGATATTATAATAGAAGTTTGGTTATTCGGTTAACCGATAACCAAAATAAAATTATTTTATAAACCAAATTCAAACCGATATGATTTCATAACCGAACCGAACCGACTGAAATAAACCTGTTTGGTTGGTTAATTCGGTTCTAACCAAATATTGTCACCCCTAGATGCAACGCTATTTAACGGCTTACATGTTTAGTATGTACTAGATATGGATGTCTTATTACTGTCCCCTGTACCCCATATTGTACATGGTATTATAATTCTACATGTGATAATAGTTTAACATATATGTTCAATGCTAACTTGTTGGATGTAATGACCCATTTTTCTAACTATTTTAAATTATTGAATTTAGTGAAATTATTGGATAAAAATGGCTAGAATTTTTTTTAATAATTTGTTAATGTAGTTATTGAATATGAACTTGGATAAAAATCTTGAAATAAACAATTTCGGAAATTTGGGAATTACTTATATTGAATAAATTATATGGATCTATGGTATTTATGATAAATAACTGGAGTTGAATAATAAATGTGAATTATCCAGATATAAATAAAACAATGTTGATAACTAAAATTTATTTGAAATTTAATGATTTTTTAATATTGATTTTTAGATACTCTAATTTGTTAAATTTAATAGTGGAGATTATTTGAATAATGGAACCATAGATTTAATATGATTAAAAAAAGGGTATAGGAAATTGATTCAAATTTCACTTAAATATGAATGATGATGTTAACATTTAAAATTGGATTTAAATGTGAATAATTAAAAATTGTAGAATTTTATATTTTACTTGACGAGTAAAAATAGCCAGTTTGGCGACTATCTCAGATTTCGACGAAACTAGTTTCATCAGATCCATAGTAGTGAGTTATTGTAGGATTTCAAGTTTCGTAGCGATCGAGCTTGTCGTTTGACCGTGCGAGTTTGAAACGCGTAGAAATCAATTTAAGGAATTCGTCAAAATAAATTAATTTTGAAAAGCTATCTTCCACATACGATCGAATTAGGCCTCGAAACTAGTTCCATTGCATTCGGAATGGGGGTAAAACATCATAAACGCCAGGCGGGATGACTCGATTGGAGTTCGAATGATTTTGGACCTAACTATATAAATACGACACGCGTATCGAGATAAATTATTATTTTATTATTTTCGGAAAACGTAGAAAACATGGCCGCCGTTTTTAAATTCCTAAAGGTCGAAAATTCACCAACTTCCCTTCTTAATTTCTCTTGTTCTATTCATCGAAATTAAAAATTTCCAACATGAAATTTGTAGATCTCGGCGAGCACTTCAAATCCATAAGGTTGATCTATGCTATTACATCATGAAATCGTCAGAATCTTAGGTGGAATCTTGCACGTGTTTTAGTGAGTTTCTCGAAGATGGATGCACCATGCTTTGTCGCGTTGCTGGCGAAGGAAGAGGGGAAAGCGACGCTCGGTGTGGTGGTGATAGATCTTGGTTCGGTCGATGTTGTGGCGTGCGTGATGGATGAAATGTTGCATACTCAATGAGTTGCTGAGAATAGAACGCGAACGAGATGAAGATAGTTTACTTTTTTATTATAAAATTATTTTTTATATTTAATTATTAAATCGTTCTAACTTAAGTAACTTATGCATACGAGCTTGGATGGACACACGGTCTTCTCCCTTGCGTTCGTATCAAAATTTCGAACGTTATGAAACTGGTTTGGCTGCATCCTGAGACTAATCAAATTTGGGCCTTTATTTGGATTTTATGTCGAGTGAAAATCAAAAGGTGAGTGTTTACACGCTCACAATTGACTATAATAATTGTTACGATAGTTAAATTTATATTTTAAAGTGATTTAAATTTATGGATAGTTGTTTAATTGATAGAATTTGAATTGACAGTTAAATTATATTAGAATTTAGTTGGCCGTAAAATACACGATATTGATAATTATGAAATTGTTGTGAATTTTATTGACTGTTTGGATGATTAGTTGTCATGGATGCTATTGGTTGTTATTTAGATGTTTATTTATTTTTATATATCATGTTATCATCCTGTATATTATTTACCGTTTATAAAATTGTAAATTGAATTATTTCGAATAAATTAAGAAATGGGTTGAAATGAAATATACCCGTAGTATTTATTTTTGATTGAAATGATATATATCCATCCCTGGAATTAAATTGAAATAATTGATTCACTTGTTCATAGGATAGAGAATTATATACAGACACTGGATTGGTTAAATTAAATGATCTTAAAATTTTAATTTGGAAATATTTAAATGATTTGGTTTTAAGAAATAAAAATCGAATTTATGGAAACCGAAATATTTTTTAATTGGAACTCGAACTGTTGAAATTTAAATTTGAAACAGGAATTGTTTAATTAATCGAAGTTGAGAATTTTAAGTTACAATCAGAATATGATGTGAATTTCAGAATTTTTTTATAAAAAGAACGATATTTCGAAATTGAGTTCTGAATTTAACTATATCTTAAGATTTGGGTTTTAAATTGGATATTGAAGGAAAGTTTGATTTAAATGTTTTGAAACGATATTTTTCAAATTGAACTCGAAATTGATATAAACCGAAATGGTTTAAATTTGGAATTGGAATTGAAATTTATTTGAAATTGGAACTTAAATTAGTTTGGAATTGGAGTTTAAATTTATTTGAAATTGGGATTGAAATTAATTTGGAATCGAAGCAAAATTCGACTTGAAATCGAAATTAAATCGATTAAGATGAAATGGAAATTTGAACTGATTTGAATTGAATATTTTGGAAAGTGAACCGGTTAGACTTTAAAACTATTTTTAAAGGAACTATTTTAGTATAAACTGTTTAAAATCTATATTCTTTAAATATTCAAATTATTTTGATTCTCCAAACTATTTTACTATATAAACCATTTCTGATACTCAAATTATTTTCTATTAAACTATTTTAACTATTTAAGCTATTTTAAAACTATTTAAACTATGTTCTTAAAAATTCAACCTGGTTAAAGGGTGGAATGTTTATATTTAAATCTTGGATTTAAATGCGAATGAGATTATAATGAAGTTATATCCTAAATTGAAATTTGAAACAGTTTTGAAAATAAAATCGAGATATTAAGGCAAAATAAATAAATGGATATGGTGTATTTTGAGTAAATATGATGATTTCGAAATCGATTTGATTTTGAAGCAAATATGATATTTTGATATCAAGTATGAATTGTTTTCAAAATTTAAAAGTACCAACCGGTGTGTAAAATGACGTTTGGTTGTTAAAGAGACTAGGGCCTCTTATTGGCACACTCTCTATCAATATTGGAACCACTTTGACAACTGTGTACGTGGTGGATGATATCCAGAATGTAGTGGTTGAATTGGTGAACGTTTATTGGAATGAAGTAAGAGAACGATGATGGATAGCCTTGACACTTGTGTCATAATTAAAATGACTAAAATAAGAGTCTATGTCTGGCCAATGAGGTTAGCTACCCCTAGCGATGTTGATTGCACCTTTTTCATTTGGAGTGATTGTCGCGATCGGCCACGGATGGGTTACGACCAGTTAGGAAGAGTAAACTGATCGAATCCTATCTTAGGCATTGCCTCACATGCCTTGTCATATTTATCCTTATACGAGTCCATTACGACTTTGGTTTTAGTACTCCACCCATAGGGGTTCACTGGCTATCGACATTATCGGTTGTGTTACAGGACTTGCATAAACTACATGCTATAAAAATGTGTTAAGGGGGATAATGTTAAGCCTTAACGCTTGGATATGTGTGGATTATTTTCGATTTAAACCTTTTGAAATATGGGTCGTCACAGTTGGTATCAAAGTTTGGGTTTAGCGATAACCTTAGCTTTATGGGGTTTGACTCATTAAAGATAGGATAATAATACCCTAGGATGAGTCTGTTTGAGTGTGTGCGTGCGTGCGTGCGTGTGTGTATATATATAAGAGAGCATACTTGTTAGTATTATAAAATGTTTTATATTGTGTTTACTTATCCGTTGAGTATTTTATGAATTCTGGTCGATATGCGGGATGCCGAATTATCGATAACGGTTTCTAAACACTTAAACGAGGCAAGTCGACATACTATTGTTTTGAAATAGGGTAAATGAAATTATGTTACCTGTATTATATATATATATATAATGATAATTTTTTATTGAAGTTGTTAAGAGATGATAATATTTAGTTATCATTGATTATGGGTTAAATTAAAATGAAGTGGATATTTGTAAATTTTATTTTACAAAGCGTTCGATAACTAAAGTTAATTGAAATCAATTAAAATAAGAATTAGTTAAAATGACCAATCTGTAAATTAATTAAATGGTTTGATAATAAGGTAAGTAAATTTGTATAAGTATATTTATAATGTAGCTTATACATAGAAATAATAAAAAAGTAAAAATTTTAAGAATTTAAATCCTTTTGTTTTAAAAAAAATTGTTTTCGATGCCCTTAAAATTAATATTATATTATTTGAAAGAGTTTTTGACTAAAAAGTTATTTTGAAAAGATTTTTGGAAAAAATAAAGCATTAAACTCGCTTTGGTTTCTGGGAAATTATCGTGGGGATGACTGCAACATTGCCAGTATTCATTTTCAAGTTTTTGAGTGAGAATTGCTACCATAAAGAAATTTATTTTCGATAAAAACAAGTTTTGATTGTGAAAATTTTTCTAAGTATGATTTAATAAATATATGAAAATAATTTTAAACTTATAGCTGAAAATAGTATATAAAGAATACGTTTATAACTTATAAATTTAAAATAGTATAGAAAAGAAATAGGTTTGTAATTTATAAATTTGAATAGGAAATAAAACCACATTTGGAATGGTTAAATATTTTGGTTAAGCAAATAAAAGAAAAAATATTGAATTTTAGATACGAAATAAAATAATTTACTTAAGAAATGTTAAATAAATCGAGTTAGTGAAATGAATTAAAAAATTATAGTTTAACTCATGAAAGCTTAAATAAAAATGAAATGTATTTGAAATGGATTAGATAAAAAGAAATTTTGAATGAATAAATTGTATAACTTATAGATTTCTGAATTAGTAAGCTAAAAACAAATTTAAATTTGTTGAATGTGAATGATAAGAAAATATAACTTGAATAAGATTAAATAAAATGATTAATGGATTAAAATTGAAATGAAGTTTAACTTAATATTAAATAAATTGAAATGGATATTAAATGAAACTGGATAAATTTGTAAAGTGAATTAATTTCATTTAAGCTATAAAATGAATTAGTGAAATGGATATGAAATTGAATTTTAAAATGAAATGTAATTTAAGTGTGGAAGAAATAAAATAAATGAGTGTAAGTAGAATTAATATGAGCAATTGAATTTAATTTGAATTGGATGTAAATAAATTAAATGCAAATGGAATGAGTTTCAACAAAAATTGGATGTTAACTAATATAGTATGGAATAAGTTATTAGAATAAATTATAAATTTAAGTTTAACTTAAGAGGGGTTGAATAAAATGGATGGTGAAGAATTTTTTTATTAATATGAATTAGAGTTATAAAATAAAATTTACTTAAGTAAATTTATTATATGAGTTTGAATCAATGGAATAAACTAATTAGGTGAATCAGTGGATTAATATGAACTTATGTTATGGAATAATAATAAAAAATGAGTTGCAATTTTGCAAAATGTTTATAATGAACTTAAATGATCATAAATAATATTAATATTAAAATACTAAGTGATAATGAATGAAATTTAAATGAATGGAATAAAAATTCATTGGACAATAAATAAAAATGAAACTCAATAAAATAAATATTAATCAATTGAAAGTAATTTGATTGAACGGAAGTACATTACATTGTAAGCAATCAAATATGAATGCAATGAATATTGGTTGATTGAATAAAAATGGTTTAAAACCAAATTAGTTGAATGCAAATTTAAATCGAATGAATTGAATATAAATCATTGAATGATTAAGGAAATGAATGTTAATCAATTGAATGTGTGTAAATTTAAGTTGAACTAATTAAATTTGAAAGAAATCCATGTGAATAAGTTGAAAACAAACAAACTGTATATAGATGAAATAAATGTCAATGAATTAAAAGTGAATCAATTTAATATTTATAGAAAATGAAAGTAAATAAACTAAATATTGACATTTGGATGTGTGAATTGGTATTGTTGTGAATAAGTTTGGATGGATATTGTCTGTTGGATGTTTATTTGTTGCATTTGCTATATTCATTTATGGTTATTGCGTAAACCATGTTATATATCGATTTCACTCTTATTATATATGTTCTCCCATGGTTATGGAGTGTTTATTACGTATGGATGGCGTATGCTAGCTTTTGGAGCTTGATTATACATTAGGTTGCTTTTGCTTGCTTTATCCGAGGGAACTTGCTCGTATTATTAATAATAAGGTATGTATCTCAGATTACATACCGCGATTTTATGTGTTTATCCTTCGGGACGCCTCATCATTGAGATAAGATGTATATTTGATATCTGTTTGGCATATTGTAATATGTATTGTATTGTAAAAAATTTCCGATGGAGCCGTGCAAAGAAGAATCTGTCGAAATTTTCCATAAATCCGAGAGTTAGAATTTTTTTGAAGTTTTAAAAATGTTATAGCTTGTTTTTATATGTAAGTTATATTTTCCATAAAACCAATATCGGCGTAGCGTAGTAATAGTTTTTGCAAATAAGATGTTCAAGTTTTATAAGTTAATTATTTTGAGAAAATATATCAAATGTTAAATTTTGTACTTAACGCCTTTTCGAGGACGAAATTTTTTGATTGGGGGAGTATGTAACGAACCGTATTTTTAACTATTTTAAATTATCGAATTTAATGTGATTATTAGATAAAAATGGCTAGAAATAAAATTTAATAATTTGTTAATATAGTTATTGAATATGAACCTGGATAAAAATCTTTAAATAAAAAATTAGGGAAATTTGGGAATTATTTATATTGAGATAAATTATATGTATCGATGGTATTTATGATAAATAACTGGAGTTGAATAATCAATGTGAATTATTTAGATAGAAATAAAATATTGTTGATAACTAAAATTTATTTGAAATTTAATGATTTGTTATTATTGATTTATAGATAATTTAATTTGTTAAATTAATATTGGAGATTATTTGAATAATGGAATTATGGAATTAATATGATTAAAAAAATAGTATAGGAAATTGATTCAAAGTTCATTTGAATATGAATGAAGATGGTTAGCATTTAAAATTGGATTTAAATGTGAATAATTAAAAATTGAAAATTTTATATTTTAATTAACAAGTAAAAATAGCCAGTTTGGCAACTGTCTTGGATTTCGATGAAACCAGTTTCATCGGATCCGTAATAGTGAGTTATTTTAGGGTTTCAAGTTTCGCAGCGATCGAACTTGTCGTTTGGCCGTGCGAGCTTGAAATGCGTAAAAATCAATTTAAGGAATTCATTAAAATAAATAAACTTCGAAAAGCTATCTTCCACGTACGATTGAATTAGGTCTCGAAACTAGTTCCATTGCATTCGGAATGGGGGTAAAACATTATAAACGCCACTTTGCATGCCTTGATTGGTGTTCGGATGATTTTGGACCTAACTATATAAATACGGCATGCATATCGAGATAAATTATTATTTTATTATTTTTGGAAACCATAGAAAACATGGTCACCGTTTTTAAATTTCCAATGGCCGAAAATTCACCAACTTCCCTCCTTAATTTCTCTTGATCCGTTCATCGAAATTAAAAACTTCCAACATAATTTGTAGATCTCAGCGAGCTCTTCAAATCCATATGGTTGATCTATGCTATTACGTCATGTAATTTCCATAATCTTAGGTGGAAGCTTGCATGTGTTAGAGATGTTCTCGAAGATGGCTGCACAATGCTTTGTCGCGTCGTTGGCAAAGGAAGAGGGGACGGCGGTGCTCAGTGTGGTGGTCGTAGATCTTAGTCCGGTCGACGATGTGGTGTGCGTGATGGATGAAGTGTCGCATACTCGATGAGTTGCTGGGAGTAGAATGCGAACGAGATGAAGTTGGTATAATTTTTTTAATTATAAAATTATTTTTTTATATTTAATTATTCAATCGTTCTAACTTGATTAACTTTTGCATACGAGCTCGGATCGCCACACGGTTTTCTTCGTTAAGTTCGTATCAAAATTCCCGACATTACGGAACTGTTTGGCTGCATTCTATGACTATTCAAATTTGGGCCTTTATTTGGATTTTAAATCGATTGAAAATCAAAAGGTGAGCGTTTGTATGCTCACAACTGGCTGAAATAAATGTTAAGATAGTTAAATTTATATCATGAGGTGATTTAAATTTATTAATAGTTGTTTGATAAATTGTTGTGAATTTTATTGATTGTTTGGATGATTGGTTGTGATGGATGCTATTGGTTGATATTTGGATGTCTATTTATTTTGATATATCATGTTATCATCCCGTATATTATTTACCATTTAAAAAACTGTAAATTAAATTATTACGAATAAATTAAGAAATAGGTTAAAATGATATATGCCTATGGCATTTATTTTGGATTAAAATGGTATATACCCATCCCTGGTTTTAAATTGTAATAATTGATTCGCTTGGCCATAGGATAGAGAATTATATACGGACACCGGATTGGTTAAATTAAATGATCTTAAAATTTTGATTTGAAATTATCTAAATGATTTGGTTTTAAGAAATAAAAAACGAATTTACGTAAATCGAAATATTTTCGAATTGGAACACGAAATGTTGAAATTTAAATTTGAAACGGGAATTATTTAATTAACCGTAGTTGATATTTTTAAGTTAAAATCAAAATATAATGTGGATTTCAAAAATCGATTTTATTGAAAAAGTTGGTTTTTTATTCGAATTTTTAACATTGCAAAGTAAAAGTGACATAAAACGATATTTCAAAATTGAGTTTGAAATTTAATTATATTTAAAGATTTGGGTTTTAAATTGGATATTGAAGGTATTTGATTTAAGTGTTTTGAATCGATATTTTGGAAATCGAACTCGGAATTGATATAAATCGAAATGGTTTAAATTTGGAATTGGAGTTGAAATTTATTTGAAATTGGAATTTAAATTAATTTGGAATTGGAGTTGAAATTAATTTGGAATTGGAATTGAAATTAATTTGGAATTGGAATTGAAATTAATTTGGAATCGAAGTAAAATTCAACTTGAAATCGGAATTGAATCGATTAAATCAAAATGGAAATTTAAACTGATTTGAATTGGAAAATTTGAAAAGTGAACTAGTTTGACTTTGAAACTATTTTTAAATAAATTATTTTAGTATAGACTGTTTAAAATCTATATTCTTAAGTATTCAAATTATTTTGATTCTCCAAACTATTTTCCTATATAAACCATTTTTAATACTCAAACTATTTTCTATTATACTATTTTGACTATTTGATCTATTTTAAAATATTCAAACTATTTTCTTAAAAATTCATACTGGTCAAAGGGTGGAATGTTTATATTTAAATCTTGGATTTAAATGTAAATGAGGTTAAGATGAAGTTATAACCTAAATTGAAATTCAAAATGGTTTTGGAAATAAAATCAAGATATTAAGGCAAAATAAAAAAATGGACATGTTATATTTTGAGTAAATATGATGACTTCAAAATGGATTTGATTTTGATGCGAATATGATATCTTGATATTAAGTATGAATAGTTTTCGAATATAAATGTACCAACCAGTGTGTAAAATGATGTTTTGGTTGTTAAAAAGACCCGGGACACTTATTGACATACTCTCTGTCAATATTAGAACCACTTTGGCAACTATGTACACAATGGATGATATCCAGAATGTAGTGGTTGAATTAGCGAACGTTTACTGTAATGAAGTAAGAGAAATATGACAGATAGCCTTGACACTCGTGTCATAATTGAAATGACTAAAATATGAGCCTTTGTCTGGCCAATGTGGTTAGCTATCTCCAACGACGTTTATCCCCCGTATTACTATTGTGATTTTCGACTCGATGGGTGCACCTTTTTTGTTTGGATTGATTGTCGCGGCCGGCCATGGATGGGTTATGACTAGCCAGAAAGGGTAAACTGGTAGAATCCTACCTTGGGCATTGCCTCACGTGCCTTGTTATATTTATCCTTATACGAGCTCATTACGACTTTGGTTTAGTACCGTACCTATAACGGGACTCATTGGCTACCGACATTACTGGATGTGTTATAGGACCTACATAGGCTACTTGCTATAAAAATTTGTTAAGGGGGATAATGTAAAGCCTTAACGCTATTTTGATATTTATTTTACTGATAGACATTATCTATTATAGCATATACTATTATATATACGGTTTGACGGATCTTTAGGAGATGGAAAATCTCGTAACATCTCTTAAATTATTGCACCAATTTCATGATATTGATTTGACTTACATAAGAGTATTTTAGTCCTGACTCAAGTGTTTTGTCTTTTCATTACGCTCGGGTCGGTCCTGAGTTTTTCAGTGTATTGAAGATTATTCTTTGGAGAACGAAGACGAAGATTTGGTATATTACTACTATTATTATTGTCTGCATCAAGCTATTCTGCTGCATTGATTACTTATCCATGTTGTATATACAACTCTGATTATAGTTGTATAGACTAAACTCAAATTTATAATAAACAAATTCGTAAACTATTATTTGATTATTATATTTTTTTCATACCGCTGTGAGATTCTATGTTTGTTTTCTTCTTCTTTCCTTGTTTTTCTTATTTAACCCCATTGATTATCTGCGTTCCAGATTGTTGAAGTTGGACATGCGTGGATTATTATTGATTTAAACCTTCCGAAATGTGGGTCGCCACATTGGATGTAGGGATATGTTAGGTATACTTCAACATACCTTATGTCCTTAATACTATGTATGGTTTTTATAGTATTTGAGATGATGTATCATTCATACCAGGCTGTTGACTCGAGGTTTTATGCTTTGCTACTTATTATCTTAGGTACTCTTAAATGAGTAGATTTGGGATGACAAGTTTAGGTAGTGCATGGAGCTGTATGAAGCATGAGTTAGAAGTTAAATTTTAATATATTTAAATTTTGGAGTTTACTATCATTTATATTCCAGTATGCAGTACTATGGAGCTATATTAGTACCTATATTATTGAGAGACAATTATTAAATATATTTAGAGATTTAGGATGCATAAACAATTTAATTTCTGCTTTGTGTAATCCATCAACCAGTTGCAATCTGCTGTTCTTACACATTATTCATTTGATTATATTGTAGTATTGCATGTTTACATATATTTGATTATTATATTTATCTATGCACTGTGAGATGTTCTATAAGTTCTATGATCTGGATTTTTGTTCCTTCACCTAGCTGATTGTTGTCCTACATTGCTGGTTACTGTCATTGCTTTTATAAGTTATATTGTGTAGTGGAGGTATAGGGCGATGCTCACAGAGTCGTTATTAATAGTGGGAGATTAGTCAATATCTTATTTAAGCAGACTTTCTATAAGATGCGACTAGACGAAAAGGATCTACAGCCTTATATACCCTACATTCAAGGATTTACTGGGAAGGCCAAGGATCGGTCAGTTGCATCAAATTGTCTGCGCAGCTAGAAAATGGGGACTTTATAGTGGTATGGTTATAGAGCTTTATTATGGTGGATGGATTATTTGCCTACGACATATTCTTGGGCCAACCAGCCTTAATTAACTTTAGGGTTCGCTCTATGATGTCTAATGATGAAGTTTTCCATGTGGAATGAGGTTGGATCAATCTAAGGGTACCAGAGAATTGGTCGATAATGCTTTGGTGTCGAGCTCAGAGAGGAACTATGAAGGGATAAAGGAAAAGGTGAAGTGAAGGCTCTCTGCATCAAATCAACTGATGCGTAACAATTACCATCTAAGCCTCGGCTTGAATCCACTAGCAAATGTTATAAAGCGATAAACCTAAAGAAAGAGCCAGAAGAGAAAAGGGCAAAATTTATAAAGCCGATAATTGAGGTTCCATTAGACAACAACGATCCTTCGAAGGTTCTCATAGTCGGATCTCAACTCAGCCTAAAGATGAAGAAAGAACTAGTAGAGTTTCTCTAGGCAAACAAGGTCGCTTGAACACATTCCAATATGCAGTCTCTCGCCTAAAGTCACATGTCACGAAATGAATGTGAACCCAAGACACCCTCTAATGAAACAAAAATGACATAGTACGGAACCATAACGATCCACCATGCTAAAGGTAGAAATGGACAAGTTAAAGGAAAATGACTTTATCTGTGAGACATTGTACCCAAAATGGGTATCAAATCTAGTGATTGCCAAAAGCAAACAGTAAATAGCGAACATATATCGACTGCTCAGACCTAAACATAGCATGCTCAAAGGACTACTTCCCGGTACAACTTGACTATTTTGTAGGTGGAGTAGTCAAACATGAATTACTATTATAACACGCCATAAATTAATAAATAAATAATTAAGAGATTAAGTGTGACAATAATGGTTTAGAGGATTTAATGATAAAAATTGAACAATATAATGTGATAATTATTTGAGTGTACATTTACTTATCAAAGGTATTATTTAATAAAAAAAATTAGCAAAAGGAATTAAATAAAGATGAGAGGATGGATCGGCTACCCAATCATTCATTGGAATGAAGAAAACCATGTTCCTCTCTTTATTTTATTTTATTCTCAAATTTGGAATAAAAACATGAGCTCGTCAGTGGTGGTTAAGACCTAAAAAGAGAAAAAAAGAAAGATTTAAATCTTAGAGGACTAAAGACTTCATTACCTAAGGAATCAAAGTGAGTAACATATTCACCAACCTTTATTTCTTCCCTAAATCCCCCGCGGCTTTGTTTGTGATGAATATTTCTTATCATTCTCGTAATCCTCAAATGACCAAAAATGTAATAAGATGTTGAGAACATGTTTGTAAAGATAGGTTTTATTTATATAAATTTTTCTTAAGTAAATAAATTGAGATAAATTAATTAGGTGTCCTATAATATGAAAATCGGTTAGAAATGGGTAGTTTTAGTTATTAAAAAAATCAAGATTGATATTTTCTATAATTTTCTGGAAGCCAAGAAATTAATTTTCGGAAGAATATAAGCTTGACCGAAGGGTTATAATAGGAAGCCGGAAGACTAGAGCATAAACGACTTAAGAATCTCCAAGTCCGCAGAGTGCGGACTGGAGTACTCTGAGTCCCCAGAGCACGGACTAGAACATAGATGACTTAAAAATCTATAAGTCCCTAGAGTAGGGACTGGAGTACTCTAAATCCCCAAAGTGTGGACTAGAGTATAAACGGCTTAAAAATCTCCAAGTCCCCAGAGTGCGGACAGGAGTACTCTGAGCCCCTGACTGCGGACTAGAGTATAAACGAATTAAAATCTCTAAGTCCCAGAGTGTGAACTGGAGTGCCCTGGGTCCCCACAGTGCGGACTAGAGTATAAATGACTCAAAAATCTCTAAGTCCCCAGAGTGCGGACTAGAGCATAAACGAGTTAAAAATGTTCAAGTCCCTAGAGGGCGGATTGTAGTACTCTGAGTCCCCAGAGTGCGAACTAATGTCTAAATGACTTAAAAATCTTTAAGTCCCTAGAGTGCAGACCGGAGTACTCTGAGTCCCCAAAGTGTCGACTAGAGTATAAACGACTAAAAATCTCTAAGTCCATGCGGACAGGAGTACTCTCAGTCCCTAAAGTGCGGACTAGAGTATAAATGATATAAAAATCTCTATATCCTCAGAGTGTGGACTGGAGTACTCTGAGTCCCCATAGTGTTGACTAGAGCATAAACGACTCAAAGTACTCTGGGTCCCCAGAGTGCGGACTAGAGTATAAACGACTTAAAAATCTCCAAGTCCCCAGTGTGTGGACTGGAGTATACTGAGTCCCGCAAGTGTGGACTAGAGTATAAATGACTTAAAAATCTTTAAGTCCCTAGAGTGCGGAATAGAGTACTCTGAGTCCCCAAAGCACAGTCTAGAGTATAAACGAATAAAATTCTCTAAGTCCCAGAGTGCGGACTAGGGTACTCTGAGTCCCCGGAGTACGAGCCAGAGTATAAATGATTCAAAAAATATCTAAGTCCCTGGACCATGGACTAAAAGTATTCTAAGTCCCCAGAACGTGGACTAGAGGATTTACGATTCCAAAAAAATTTCGAATTACATGAAGGTGAAATGGAGCTTGTACAACTCACAAAAGAAATGAATTTTTATACACTAATCCCAAAACAAATTTCCACTACAATTCCTCCTAAACTCAGAGTCAAAAGTCTATTAACATCGACTATGGAAATAAACAGAAATAATTACATAATCCTGGCTTATTCTCGTTGAACGACGCATGATAGCTACTTCTTTGACTTCTTCTACTTCCTCGGTTTCTTAGATGACTCCTCCCCCAAGCGTTTTCTCTTGGACGCCTTGCTTGCTCGGGAAGTGGTGTCCGAGGAAGAAGGAGGAACTTCTAGTGGCATGGTCCCACCAGGGAGAATGATCTTCAAAGGCATGTTCAAATGATCATCCAGTTCCACTATTTGGGGCTCGACTTTGATTTTAGCTTTCTTCTTCTTCTCTTCCATAAGTTGCTCCACCATGCTCAATCTTGAAGTGTGTTTGGAGGCATCTATAATTTTAACTTCATCTTGTTCTTCTACGGGGGATGGATTTTCAGTTTTGTCTTCATCGAGCGCCTCGATCACTTGAGCATCGGGTCTGGGAGTCTCCCCAGTCTCAACTGCCTCTCCCATCTTCTCCTCCTTCACTGGGGCAGCATCGCTGCTTGTAGTTGGCTCAGGATCAGGATGGTCTACATGAAATCATAAGAGACAAATGTTAGAATACACTAACTACTCGCCAAAAACGATGGCCCTTTGAACATTGAGAAGAAAAGTTATGTACCAGTTTTTGACTGACTCTCAACTGTTCGGAGAGTTTCACCTTCAAGAATAGGAGATAGAGCATAATATCAAGTCCAAGATCTTCTGGTCATAACCAATATGCTGCTCGAAGGGGTCAAGTGATGGGTGACCATTCGGCTGAATAGGAGAAGGAACCAAGGACTCAGTCCTGGATGGACCGGCAACTTCATCTTTTCCCTTTGGTGAGGAAGAGTCCCTTCTGTTGAGGGCCTTTGCCGTAGATAGGTCAGTGCGCTCATTCTCGCTAAGCACTTCTTTCATAAGGGAATCCTCATCAACCTCTTCAGTTCCCAACTCAACCTTTTTAATCTTTATTAAAGTGTCCCATGCTTCGGCCAAAGATTCGAGGTAACCCTTGCTAAGAAATGTTAGGTCGCGATGCATGAGAACTCGAGCATTATACTCGACTATGAGTGGATCAAACATGCACTTGATTTCCTTCCTACCAGCTTCAGTAGCTGCCTCAAGGCGAGAATCGATTTCCGAAAGATTCGTTCTTTTGCTTTCCTCACGGGCTTCGTCCTTCATCGCTTCAGCCTTGAAGAGCTCCTCATCGATCTTTGTTTTTAGGAGTCAAATGGTGACAATCTCATCAAAAAATTGTTGTGACTCCTCTTGAGCGGCAGTCTTTTCTTTGAAAAGTAGCTCCTTTAATTCTTTGACTCATTAAGGGAGGACATCTTTCTCCTTTTGAACGGAGTCTTTCTCTATGGCTAAGGTGCCACAGTGTTGAACCGCTACAACAATTTTTTTTATGGGTAACCTCCAGGCGATTTACTGCCTCAGCGGTATCTTTAGCATTCTTCTGAGCGGCCTCAAGCTGAGATTTATAAAAGGCATGCTCTTCATCATGGGCTCTGATGATGTCCTTATCGTGGATGGCCCCAAGCTTTAGGCGATCGATTTCATGCTTACTCTTCGTAGAAACTTCAGAAACTTTTTCGGCCAAGTGAACGAACGTGTCATGTTGGACATAGACATCGTTGTTGCGAGCAATGGAACTCTGTTTAATGTGCCCTGGAATAGAATGGATCACAGGAAAAAATTTCAATCCATCAAAGCTTATTTTTGGGAATATGGCTTTAAGCTCAGCTAGCTTTTCTGCTATCAATGGATCATGTGCAGGGGCCGAAGAAGTTTGTTTAGCCGAAACCACGGACTTTTTGTGACACTCACAAGTTTGCCTAGTGCTTGATGAACCGGAGTATTGCTCGCGAGGAGCTTCAGATTGAGAAACCCTTTGACTCGATTTCTCCGTGCTCTATTCTGGTTGAGGAGGAGGATAGCTGGGGTACGAAGAATGGCTGTAAGCTTTCCTTTGAGACTATCCCTGTTGTCATCTCTATCCCGACATATAACTGACCCCGAGTCTTGGCTGGAATGATGGAAAATAAGGGACCCGCGGAGGCGGTCGAATCCATGAGAGCGTCCCATATCACCTGCACAAAAATTAAGTGAGGACAAGTTAGCAAGAATAACATGGTGGCTGAAGTTTAAGTGCAAGGTGAGGTGTAAGTGTTAGTGTGTGTGTCATAGTGTTTCCATTCGACGGACTAGTTCCTTTAGCTTACTTATTGGAGTTTATTCTCCTTGATGACGGGCTTAAAGGCCTTCATCGCCTCTTGCGGGCGAATGAAGTTTTAGGGCTTCTGGATCGTCGAAGCCGTAATTGAGCAAGTCGTCGAGAATAGTAAGGTCGAATAAGCCTTTCAATGAACCCTCTAAGTGTTGTGGAGACGGCACTTTCTCCATTAGAGTAATGGTCACTTTTGAGGT
Organism: Allium cepa; assembly: GCA_030765085.1. Classification (NCBI taxonomy): domain Eukaryota; kingdom Viridiplantae; phylum Streptophyta; class Magnoliopsida; order Asparagales; family Amaryllidaceae; genus Allium; species Allium cepa. The sequence continues at coordinate 665,306,804 of CM060932.1, forward strand.
TCTTCCCACACTCTTCTTCCTCAGCCTATAAGATAGTTTCTTTTTCCCCGGTTAAGGGAGAGGTGGTTCATCAATGCCATGCGCCTCAACCACCAGTTCCAGAGCAGGACTTACATTCTCACCCGGTGCTTCTGACACCCCAGTTTCTCTAATCTCACCCTCCTCAGATGTGTCAGGGGCGCCACTTGTAGAGGCACTGAAGATCCGACCTATTCTTTACCTTTCTTCGATGCAGATCCAATTATAGTGGCATCGGATGGAAGATTTGTTCGACAACCGTCCGCCAACAATCCGAACTTAGAAAGCGATTCTTTGGAGATGATAGACTTAATCTCCCGATCTTCCATTGGAACAGCATGAATGGCCTAGACGGCCTCGGAGTACCCGGTTCCTTTAAGACGTGGGCTGATGCCTGCGAAAAGACCAAAGAAATTTAGAAAAAATATATTTCATGTCTTAATTAAATAATGAGTCCGAAAAGGAAGCTAACTACCTTCCAACCATCTTTTCGCAAAGCCCGTGCGCTGCGTACATAAAACCATTCCTGCGTATATTGGGTGTATTAACTCCATGCCCCCGTCAATATTTGACACTTGAAGTGAGGCTCGAGGAATATGAAAGATGGGTTATCTGATCATCTCTTGAAACAATAGATGTAGCGGTCGACACCGGGAGTAGGGAGCCTAAATAAAACGCCCATAAAGAGAATACAAGTGCCATAGATGAACGCATGACTATTAGGATGTAGCTGTGACGGGGCAATCCCGATATACTGTAGCACTTTGCGGAGAAAGGAGTCGAATGGTGGTACGCTACCGACCTAGCACATGAATTTGTTACAGGATGTATATCCAACTGGGGCAGGTCAGGACGATCTCGTCTCGATGGAACTAGTACATCGTCGAAAGGGATTCCGTGAATCGAGCATAGTAGGCGAAGAGCGGTTTCATTAATTTTTGAAGCTTGGGAATCAACAGGATTATCTAGAATAACACCTCTGTCTATCACATCAGGATCCAGGTCAATAGTTGTCGTCGATGGGTTTGGGATATCTTGTATAGGAGATGTTGATGGATTCGAAGTTTCTACTACTTCTTGTTGAGAACTTGGCTCAGGTTTATCTAAAACTGTGGCGGAGCTCAACTTTCTAGACATCCTCAACGAGCGTCGAATTTGGGTAAACACCTGTTTGAACTATATTGAAAGACAATCAATATTATATATAACGAAAAAGATTCCCCCCCACCCCCGCGTGGTGTGTGAGCTAGTGTGATGGTTCATGTAAAGAATGTAAGTAAATTAGGGTTCTAAAAAGTAAAGTGTAGCACGACGAGCTTTAAGTTGTCCTCTTTAGAAAGCTTTAAGTTTACATTTATTATGGTTTAAATCGTGAAGTTATTAGTCCTGAATAGTTCCATGTGCTTTTAGCTTAGGTTTGTTTCATGGATTTATTGGTACATGAATGAATATGGAAATAAGCAGCAATGTTATGTTCTACGAGTTGATGTGAGATAAGTATGACAATGTCGATCCCCATACATAGGAATATTCGTCTATTTGAGTGCATATATGCCAAATCATAACGCCTCACTCGGTGCCGTTCCTCAAAGCTTATCTTACTCCCTTTTCCCTTCTCTACTCACTGACCTACTTAGACACTGAGTATCAACTTAGACTAAATACGACCAAACCGATCAAACGAGAGTTGTAGACCTACACACTCACTACTTCTCCTTAACCGCCGAACGAGACCCACTCTCTCTCCTTAGACCGAGCGACGCCCCATCCCTCTACCTCTCTAGCATTACTCTCACATGTAGACTACCGACCAACCGACTTCCACCCAAAATACAAATGCCGACCCGTTCACACTCTCTTCTCTCTCGCTCCTTGGTTACCGAACGACCTTAATTACCAATTTAGCCCTATCTCATTAACCTAGCAACCACTCTTCCTCACTCAGTGGTCTAACAAGTGCCTATATCCAAGTAACCTTCGATATTCTTTCCTCTTTTCTCTCCTTGATTCACGTCTATTAAAGCCCCATCAAGCTCCTAACCTAATGCATGTTGTTATTTCCAATTCGACCTCCCTCATCTACAACAACTCCTACTAAAAAAAGCAGAAAAAATATATTCACGAGCTCGAGCTTCATGCAAAACCCCTGATTTGGGAAGATGGGTCGAAAAAGAAACTCACACCTATAGGAATGGTTCGAAGATTGTAGGGGTCGTGAATTTAGGACCGAAACTTGTTCGGGTTTATTATCTGAGGCAATTGCGAAACAAATGTTTTGGAGTCAGGAGGAGGAAGGGGAATTGGAGAAATAGCCGAGATTCGGAGGAGGGTAATTTAGTAGATCTCGAAAAAATAAAGTAAAGGTGGGGAGAAGAAGAAAGAGAGAGCTCTTACATATGGGAGAGCGAAGGTGAACAAGTTGTCTCCTGTATAATTAATATTGCACATTGTATCAAACAAAGATCCTTGATTTATGACTTGTACCAAACTCTAATCACTTACGATTTCGACATGCGTATAACATCTACACAGAACATGCAAATATCTATCAAGTTGACATAAGGATACTTAAATCTAATCTAACCAAGCTTCACCTACTTTGCACCCTTTAGGGTTGACAAAGAAATTTATTAACAATTCTAGTTCTCCATTAAAATTCACTTTAGCAAAAACTGTCTCAAATTTCTTCAAAAGAAATCCAAATCCATATACTAAGGGTAGATAAGTAAAAGGATCATCTAGAGAATTACAAATCTACATTTAGAGGAAATTTTAGAACCTCACTGTCTATTCTTGAATTTGCCTCCTTTTGCGTGCAAATCTTTCGGTTTTAAGTGTTTGGTGGGTGATTTATCATCTCAAATCAAATCGTAATATGTATCCATATGTTTTTACTTTTTTCAACCCATTTTTAAAGTCAAAAATAAATTTTGGGACTTTTTTAAAATCAAACCTGAAGTAAAAATGAGATTTCAATGATTTAATTATATTTTTTATATGTGATTTTTGTAGGTGTTAGGCTATGTCATAGATGATTTTGTGATGCTTTTTCAAGGTTTGGTGTATATTTGTATGTTTTGACGATGATATGATGCTTTCTTGAATGTTATTTGTATGTCTGAATGTTTGTAAACACTCATCAAAGAGAAATGAAGGTGGTGAACAATTCTATGTCGAGGGTCTCTATAAAGAAAGGACAAGTGGTGTGATCTTCAATACAATGCATAAGGGAAGGGATCCAAAGCATGGAATCAGACTTTGACAAATGGGTCTAGAGTGTTTGAAGTCATATCGATGCATAGGGAATGCAAATGGATCGAATTAGTCATTGTAGCGATGGAATTGATCCGGAAGTAAAGTGCTGGAAGTGGTAAAGAATTTTGGTTCGGGATGGGTTTGTCCGTTGGTGGTTGGTTGTTGATTGGATTTAGGCTTGGGTGGAGAATGTTTCCGGTCCAAGCTTTGTTCGAAGGTGGAAGATCGGACAAAAAATTCTGTCTGGTAGTGCCTTTGAATTGGTAATGGTTCAATACCAAGCATGACCCGTAGAAGCTTCAGTCCAAGTTGTGTAGACAAACAAGGAAAATAGTTCAGCGTTGATGTGTCCGGTATGACTTCAGGTTTGTGGTTTGGTGCTTCGATCCAGTGCTTGCATTACTTTGTTTCGGTCACAAGCAAGATCGGGCAAAAGATGAGGATGGCATTTTTGGTTGCCGGTTTTGGGCTTGGCATGGAGGAGTTTGGGGCAGTCCTATGGCTGCTTGGGGATTTTTATTGGAGATGATTTGGAGTTAAGAGGCACTACTTCGGAACGAGTCGACATGACTTAGGGATTTTGTATGACAACCAATATAGTGATTTTGACAACTTGTTGAGGTGAGTGATTATAATATCCGGTGATGGACCAAGAGGATAAGTTCCCTGTGATTTCTTGTAGGGTAGAACAAGAGGTGGTTCTACTATTGGTATGTGTGCTAAGGGATATATGGATACTCTGAGTTTGTGATGCTCATTATTCGAACTAGGTAATCTATATGAATCCAAGGGTAGTCTGTGTGTACCAGTGATGTTAAATATCCATGTGTATCCAATCCCAAGCCCTTTGTGTGGGCATAATTTGAGAATTTGTGTTGTTGAGTAGTCATTGACCATATGTGTGGGTCATAAGAATTATATGTATCTAACTATAACACAACTAATTTTGATTAACACTATTTAGGACATTTAATTAGATAAATAAAATAAAATAATATAAGATGATAAAGAGAATGAGATTTTATAATCAAATTCATCGAACACTAATTAATGAACAAATAAGAATGATTAGGACATTAATAAGAAGGAGGATTTATAAGAAGGGAAAAATAGGAAAAGACCACATTTCCTTAACATATACCTTCCCATTCACATTTTCTCCTTTACTATTATTCATACAAATGAAAATAGAGAACAAGGCCGACCAATACAAGAAGTTTAAGGGAAGAAAAAGCTAAGAAAGAAGATTAAAGCTTAGGGAAAATCAATTCAAACTCAAATCTAAAATTCCTTTATCAAATCAAGGTGAATAATGATTATCCATCTCAAGTTTTCTATGTTGGTTCGGTTTTATGTTTAAACCCGAAATTCTTTGATGTTATTATGCCTTGCTTTGAATGTTTCAATGATTATGGTCTTATTGATGAATTATTGGATTTATTATGAATATTTTTAATAGGTTTGAATGTGAAAACCAATCATATGTCACCTAAATGGCATGAAATTTTGATGTAATGTTAGAAAATTTGTTTTTGAAGTGGATTTTTAGTTTCATAATTTTTCAAGCAAGTACGAATATTTCGCAAATTTTCTAAATGAGGAAATGTATTTATTTCAGTTTTTAATTATAAAAATAATTAATTAATGTTTTAGGTCTTGAAATTTTTATATGTTAAAGAATATGATAAATCTGATTTATTTTGATTTTTTTCCCAACTGTTTATGATTTTGTATGAATTTATTAGGCTATAAAGGCCTAATAATTATATTAAAATATTAACATAAAATTATGGTTTGCAAAAATATTTGGGAATGCAATTTCTGATCTACAACGGTTTTTCTAAAAAGGATTTGGTAAATAAAATTATTGTCCACTAAGAATTTGAAAAAGAATCAGAGTTGATAAAAATATATTGCTTTTTAAACAAATAAACAGTTTTTATGTTAATTATAGTATTGCCATGCACTATTAATCAATGCCATAGCCCAACTATGTCGCATATCGTCTTTAACCTATAAGGAAGCATATGATAGCAATTTGGTTGGTATGTAATGATTCCTCTAAGGTTGGGACGTATTAATGCCGACATTGATGTCTGCGCCGTTAGAAATGCCATTGGTGTTCTGCATCGCTCATCTTATATGCTCCACATATTCTATGTCGCATGTTCCATACCACATGTTTCAACGCCATATATAAATACCACATATTTTCTATACGACATCTAATCCATAAGGCAATAATGCCGCTATAAGTATATTTTTGATATAAGTTATATTACGGCATTGATGTTGCATATATGAATTTCGACATTGATTATAAAGAGGCAATAATGCCTCTAGTTTCTAATGCCACCATGTTTTGGATACGATGCCCCTATAGGCTATTTTCGACACTAATTTACACGACAATGATGCCGCCCAACCTAAATTTTGATGTTCCAGTATTTCTAAGTTTTAATGTTTTATACTATGCAACTCAAAATTATGCCGCTTGTATTCGGCGATCTATATGTGTTCATAATATGCGCTATAAATGGTTTCAGCCTTATGGCTTTGTGTTTTACAAATCAAATGCTTTAACATGATTTTGACATAGAAGGGTGCAACAATCCCATAACGGTTATATCAATCCTACACTTTATCAATATAAATGGTTTTACTTTATATGGCTTCATAGCCTAAGATTTTGAGGTGCGATAACATCTAAGTGATTTTGAAATTCATAGATGCTATTTTATAAAAGCATATACATAAGCTTAATATATTTTGGAAGGTAAAGGGCTATAGTTTTCCTTGTCTAAAGTATGATTTCAAGGGTTAACTCAATTATAAAGGTTTATGTTTACAAAGAAATAAAAAGGGTAATTAGCCTAGAATTTTACTAGAAAGATTATTCTTATCACCATTAGATAAATTATGATAGGATGAATTGACTCAGAGATTAGAAAACTAGATAAGACTGGTGTAGGGATTGTGCCCTATACTTCGACTATTAACCTCTAGCTGATATTAGTCAAAAATTCTAGTGTGTAGGGCTTCGTCAAGAGTAAGATTAAAATTAGATTTATGCATAGAAGGAATACACAAAGATATGGTAGGTTCTTGGTTGGCCTGCAAAACTATTAGGATCAAAGTGACCCTAGGAATAGTAAGTTTTCAATAGATCGTCCTATTTTCTTCTAATAGTAAGTTGGAGAATTATATATATCTAGTAGGCCCTATTCAGCTATGTAGGTTTGTAGTAACCTAGAGAAAACTAAGACGTGGGACAGATAGTCCATTTATTTAGACAGATTGGTCATGATTACCCAGGTTGCATGCATGCCTATGATTTTTTATATTGTCTAGTCTAACCATTATGGTTGTTGGCGCTCGATTTATAAAAGACATATTTCGAGTATACTAGTGAGGGGAAAACTCATTTTTCTCAGCATCATGGTATCACTAGATATTTATTAACCGAGACGGCATATTATAATTCACACCAGACTTTTTGTGTGACCGAAAGTTTTTGGTTTTCCGCTTAAACTCTCGGGTACTCTTTTCCATAGTTTCGAGAGGAAGGTTACGAGGTTATTTAGGTTTGATGAATAAAGCTTCCGTAGACGTAAAAGAGGTGGAGCTAATTATGTAGGTTTCTATCTATTTACTTATCCACTATGTTGTATGACTTTTCACTGTATGTATATAATGGTAGAAATAGTATCTATCCGATGGTTAACTATGATCAACCAAATGGCATGTCCATATGTGGCTCTTTGAGTATTTTGTAACGGCCATATTTCATCTGAAACTGGCAATGTTTAAGATTATGTAATGACTATGGAAATTAATTAACAAAATCTATGTTTTGAAATGTTTTCATATTCCCGTGCTTTGATGTTAATGATACTATTAACTGATCTTATTTTATCGGTGGAAATAATATTATTGATGATTGCAGCATCAACAGCGCTTATTTTCGAGCCTCAAAATATGGATGTTACAACTTGGTCAGAGTATAGATTTACGTACTAAAAGAATTTTAGATTTAAAGAGAGTTTTGAAAAACAATCCTAATAAGTTAAAGAATAAGGTTAGAGTATGGGATAATGCTATAGCGATGTACTTGTATTTGCTATATATAAGTATATATCTTATCTCTATTCTTCCCTATCTCTTAGAGCATTCTTTCGCATCTTACTAAAGTTCGATACAGATTTAATGAAAGTAAGACATGGAGGTAGGAAACGGAAAAGTAGGTCTCAATGGGAGAAGCACCACAACCAATGGAATTGTCAGGCTCAATACTAGAGGAAATCCAAGGCAACAAACCACTGCTAATGTGGGTCCTGGAACACCGTCGGTGGATATAGGAGCTATGTATCAACTCTTTTTAATATAAAGCAAGCAAGAGCTACTGTTGGATTAGTTGGTGGAACTGGAGTATCAAATCCTAAAGTCCGGTTGTAAATAACTATGTTGTTTTGAGTCGAATTATACAAGACTTAGAGGACAACCATTCATTGGAACTAATAATACTATCGAGGTGGAAAATTGGCTGCTACATTGTGAAAGGATTTTCTTTGATTTAGCACTAAACAATGAGCAGAAAAGAAGTTTAGCATCCAGACAATTGCAAGGATTTGCGTTATACTGGTGGAATAGTGATATCGTTGGAGTGCCAAAGGAAACTCTGACTTGGGCCGATTTCAAAAGGAGGTAAGGGGAGAGGTTCATGTATGAAATTGCCAAGTCGACTTTGCTTAGGAAATTTGTTGAGTTGGTGCAAGGAGACATGACTGTGTTGGAGTATGCAACAAAGTTTGAGGAGTTACCTAGGTATGGGTATGCTACAGTTGACACAATGATTAAGAGAAATAAAAAGTTCAGCCATGGGTTAAGATCTGAGCCTGCTAAGGCAACCTTGCCACATCTCAGTGATCCATATGACATGGTCGTGGAAATGGCACCAAGGAATGAAGAGATGCTTGCTTTCTTTAGCAAAAACAAAGCGGTGGACACTTATAGTGGGAATAATAAAAAATGGAAGTTCCTTAAGGAAAATGGAGCTCAGAATGGTGGAGCTGCCAAGAAAGGTAAAGCGGAAGTTATGTATTACAAATGTGACAAGAAATGGCATTTTATGAATGAATGTCACTATGTAGATGGAAAGAAATTTATTGGGAGGAAGACCATTAAGTGCTTCAATTATGAATAGACAGGCCATTAAAGAATCAATGCAAGGAACCAGCCAAGGTTGAGAAAGGAAAAGTGTTTACTTTGGAACCAGCTACCACAAGACCAACAGTAGAGGAGAAAAGAAAAGTTGAGATGGGAGGTACCCTTTTGATGGCATACCTGTTAGAGTACTTTTTGATACTAGTGCATCACATTCTTTTATATCTCATCGCTTGTTAGATAAGTTTAGAATCAACATGCTTTATTACTTCCTTAAGGGTTGCAAATTCGATAAGTGGTTATGCAACTCTTGGGATGACATGCGACCATTTAGAGTTTGAATTGTTAGGTCATATATTTGCCTACAGTTTGCATGTGTTTGATTTTTTAAGCCTAGGAATTATATTGGGTGTGGATTGGTTAAGCATATATGACGCTAGGTTATTTTTCCAAGGTAGAAAAATATCACTAAGACATCCTAGTAGTAATGATCAAATTATATACTCAGTGGAGGACACAAATTTGATGTTTGGGTTTTACTGGTTGCAATGGAGGAGGAAGACAGTTTGAATCAAGTTTATGTCATTAGAGGGTTTGCAAACGTCTTTAAGACAGTAACAGGAGAACTGCCGGAATGAACTATTGAATTCTGAATAAATCTTGTACCTAGAGCTGAACCCGCAAGTAAATTGCCTTGTAGAGTGACACCTATAGAGATAAAAGAGTTGAAGGTGCTGCTAGTGGACTTTGAAGGAAAAAGTTTTATTAGACTAAGTAGTTTGTCTTGGGGAGTAGCTGTGGTATTCGTAAAGAAACCACACTAGTCGTTGAGATTATGTATCGACTATTGTAAGTTGAACAAAAGAAGGCAACGAATCGATATCCTTGCCAAAAACAGATGATTTATTTGATCGGTTAAATGGAGCCAAAGTATTTTCCCCACTGGATCTGACGGTTTGGTTCCACTAATCAAGGTTGGCAGAGGATAGTATTCCTTTGACAACATTTTTGAATAATATATTATTTGTACGGGTGGTTAGAAATGCCATTCGGGTTGACTAATGCGCTTGCTTTCTTGGTAGATTTGATGAACTGGATCTTTCAAAAGTTGGATAGATTTGTGTTAGTATTTATTGATGACAATTTGATATATTCTTAAGATGAGAGAGATCATGAGATTTACCTTAGTATAGTGCTTAAGACGTTGAGGCGGCATCAACTAGAGGAAATTTTTCAAAGTGCCATTTTTGAAAGAAAGAAGTGAAGCTCCTCGATCATGTAGTTTTAAAAAAAGGGTTGTCAGTAGATCTAGCTAAGATCGAGGCTGTCAATAATTGGAAGAGACATGAGATGGTGACCGAGACATGAGGGTTGTCAGTGGATCTAGCTAAGATCGAGGCTGTCAATAATTGGAAGAGACCTAAGACGGTGACCGAGATAAAGAGTTTTTTGGATCAGCTGGCTATTATCGGAGATTCATCAAGGATTTCTATATGTCAGCATCGATGACTGAACCAATAAGAAAGAATGTAAGTATGTTTGAACCAATATATGTGAGGAGGTATTCCTAAAGATGAAATATTTATTGAGTAATACACCTATGTTAGTTGTTCTAGATGGGAATCAAGATCTGGTGGTGTATGTTGATACGTGTGAAACATGACTGGGAGCTATGTAGATGCAAAGGAGTAAAGAGATTGCTTATGCTTCTCCACCGCTGAGACCGCATGAAGTAAGATATCTGACTCATTATTTGGAGTTGGCAACGATAATATTTGCTTTGAAGGTATGGATATACTATCTTTTGGGGGAAAAATTCGAGCTATTTATGGACCATAAGTCTTTGAGATAGTTATTCTCTTAGAAGGATTTAAATATGAGATAATAGAGATAGTTGAATTTATAGTAGCTTATCATTTTGGAATTAAGTACACCTTAAGGGAAGGAAATAATAACATAGATGCACTTAGTAGAAAACATCAGAATGTAGTGTTGGTGATGTTAGCGGAGTGAAAAGATTTGGAAGCATTAACAATGAGTAGTGTGTTGTTAAGATCTACAACTAGTTATAGTCAGAGTATCACAATGTTATCTTGCGTGGAAGTTTGACCAATACTGATTGAAAAGATTGCTTCTAAGAAAAGAGATGATCTGGCATTATTTGAGTGAATTAGAAGAATTGAAAGTGGAACCTAGATTGATGACTTGAAGGATTGGTAGCTTGACCAAAATGGATGTTGAGAAAGAAGGAATGATTATGTGTTCCGAATGTGGGTGACCTAAGGAAAGAAGTAATTAAGGAGTGTCATCGATCGAAGTTTACCATTCATCCTAGAGGAACAAAGAAGTATCAAAGTATGAAAAGAATTTCCTTCTAGGAAGGTATGAAAAGGGATGTAGGCTTATAGGTAAAACATGCTTAAAGTGCCAGCAAGTAAAAGCCCAACATTAGAAGCCAAGTGGATTGCTTCAGCCTTTAGATATACCGGTGTGGAAATAGGATTCTATATCTATGGATTTCATTGACGGATTTCCAAGGTTGAGTAGGGGAAATTAAAATATTTGGGTTGTAGTGAATTGATTGAACAAAAGTGCATATTTCATTTCCATTAAGTTGATAAGGACATTATTTATTTTGGCTAAGTTATTTATGGAGAGTATTATTACGCTACATGGGATTCCTAGTAATATAGTCGGTGACGGAGACACTTTATTCACTAGTAAATTCAAAAAAAGTCTATAGGAAGTGTTGGGTACCAAGCTCATGATTAGTACCGCTTACCATCCGTAGACAGGTGGGAAAACAGAAAGAGTTTGCAAAGTCTTGGAGGATTTTTAAAGAGCTTGTGTGCTAGATTCTGGTGGACCATGGGAAGACCATTTGTACTTAGTCAAATTTTCCTATAACAATAGTTTCCAAACCAGTCTAAGAATGACACCTTTTGAAGCTTTATATAGAAGACTATGTAGATCATTTATATGTTGGATAGTAATCAGCGATATATTGATTCTTGATCCAGATTTAGTTAGAGAAGAAACATAAAAGATGGAATTAATCCAACGTAGGATGAGGGAGGTTAAGTCTAGGAAGAAAAGTTATGCATATTAGAGACGAAAAGACTTAGAATTTTTAGTGGGAGGTCATGTTTTTTTCAAAGTATCACCGACGAAGGGTGCAATAAGATTTGGGAAGTTAAGGAAATTGGCATCTAGGTTTGTTGGACCATTTCTTATTATAGAAAAGATCGTTAAACTCGCTTATATGATAGAGTTACCTAGCAGTTTGGTAGGAGTTTACAATATTTTTCATGCTTCTTATCTTAGGAAGCGTGTTCGTGATCTAGAGTACTATTACTCCGACTGCAATGGAAGATTTAGTAGTGGAATCGAACATTACTATTGTTAGGCAACCAGTACGTATTGTGGCTAGGAATGAGAAGAACCAAGGAACAAGACAGTCAGATTAGCAAAAATCTAGCGGAATGATAACGAGAAAGACTGTACTTGGGACATAGAGGACAAGATTAGAAACACTTATCCTGATTTTTTCCAGTGGCATGTTTTATCTCTATGTTATATGTTTTTCATATACCTTATCATAATTTCGAGGACGAAAATCTTTAATGAGGGGAGTCTATTACACCCTTAATTTTGATTAACATTATTTAGAACATTTAATCAAATAAATAAAATAAAATAATGTACGATGAAAAGGATATTAAGATTTGGTACTCAAATTGGTCGAGCCTTAATTAATGAATTAATAAAGGTGATTAGAAAATTAGTAAGAAGAAAGATTTATGAGAAGGGAAAAATAGGAAAAGATCAAATTTCCTTAATAAATAACTTCCCGTTCTCATTTCCTCCCTCACTTTCATTCATATAAACAAAAATAGAGAACAAGGCTTACCATTACAAGAAGTTTTAGGAGAAGAAAAGGCTAAGAAACCAGATTAAAACTTAGTGGAACTCAATACAAACTCAAAATATCAAATTCCTTTATCAAATCAACGTGAATAGGGATTATCCATCTCAAGTTTTCTATATTTGGTTCGGTTTTATGATGAAACCTGAGTTCCTTGATGTTACCATGTTATGCTTTGAATGTTTCAATGATTATATGCTTATTGATGAATTATTATGTAACAGCCCGCTATTTCACGCCATTCGCATCCACACAAGTTGGACTTGAATTGCTCAAAATATCAGATTGTTAATTTATATTTGGCAAAACATATACAGTAAATAAATCAATCATCGAATCATAGACACAAAGTAATATAACAATAAGCAACGGAAATAAATAAGTAGTAGTTCATGAAGCTACTATATATATAACATAGTTAATACAAGATACAACAGTTATCTCGAATACATAGAAGTCTCAATACAATAGTCAAATAACAAAATCTGAATATATCACCGGAGTCAACTGAATTACTAAAAGTTGAATAAATCTAGATGGATCTCCAAGCGAAGCTCCGACTCCAAAGGTTAGTCTCAAATTCTGTGACACTCAGTCTGACCCGAGAGTAAAGCAAAGCACAAAACACTCAAGTCAGGATTTACATTCTTGTATCAATAAATCCAACTCGGGTGAAATATCAATTAAAATACAAGTAATTCAAAGTATGTTTGGGACAACCATCCTATAAGGATCCATGGAATTATCTACTATATAGTATAATACGCTATTATAATATGTCTATAGCAAAGTAAATTATTAAAATAGCGTTAAGGCATTACCCATATCCCCCTTAACTCATTTTATATAATGCCGTAGTCTATACAGTACTGTAAACTCCACCAAACCAACGGGCTATCAGGTAGCTCTCCATAGGTACGACACAAAACAAACTCGTAATGGGCTCGATATGGTAGGTGACACGGCACAACTAGGTAATGCCAGGGTAGATATAACAATTACACTTCCGAGCTAGTGCTAACGCATATTTGCAGCTACCGTCCACCTCGATCCACACTTCCAAAATCCGAGGGGTGCAACTAATCAATCACAAAGTAATAGAATAGTATCGAGGAAGTGTGTCCAATCGGAGGAGCTACCTCACTTGGGGAGTCAATTGCTCCTATTTTAGCCACCTTAAGCTAACTCACAGGAGTCAGATCCACGTATATACCTCAAATAGAATCTTCGCCAACCATCCTACTTCATTCTGGGATCTCCACCGTGTACACAAATGTTAAAATAATTTTCGGTATTGGCAGAGAGTATGACAATAACCGATCCCGGTCTCTTTAATACTCAATCGTTATTATAACACCTTGGTCATTTCAAAATATCATATCTATTTCAAAACCATATCAATTCAAGATCATTTTTCACTTCAAATATAACCATTTCCAAAATCATATCACTTTTAAAGTAATAACACTTTTGAAATTATAAAACTTAGAAATTATAACACTTTGAAAACATAACTTTGAAATCATAACACTTTGAAACATAACTCTTTCCACTTAACCAATTTAGATATTGAAAATAGTATATATATATATATATATATACAATAAAAAGTTTATATGTTAAAATAATTTGTATAAAAATAGTTATAGACTAATAGTTTATATAAAATAATTATTATACTAAAAATAGTTTTATATTAAAATAGTTTATATTAAAATAATTTTATATTAAAATAATTTATAAAGTCAAATATAAATATATATATATATATTAAAAATACTTAAGATGGTAAAATAGTTTTCTCAAGTTCACAAATTGATTCAAATCAACTCAAATTCCAAAATCCCATTTAAATCAAATCTATGTTCTTCCGTTGCAATTCAATTCATATCCCAATAAACCACTTTATACCGATCTCAAATATAGATTTGAACTACAAAAATAAACTATTTCGATTTCGATAGATTTCAAAGTTTAAAATATTTAAACCCTTACGATACTTCAATATTTGATAAGTTTATTTATACTTCAAATTCAACTTTACCATTATTAAATATTGAAATATTCACTTAGTCAATCCAATATTACTTAAATAAAACACCAAATTACAATTTAAATAAACTAGATATTCTTTTTAATTTATTTAAACATAAAAAATTCATTTAATCCACTTTAATCAAAAAAATAAAGTTATAAGATCATATCTTTAAAAATCTAAAATTCAATAAGTTTCAAATCGATTTAATTAATATAATTCATAAAAGAATGTGATTTCAGATCAATTTAAATTTATCTTCCCAACCTTAATTTATTAAAATTATATAAAATCTGCTTTTAAAATAAAATTTTAAATAAATAATTAAACATAATGTATACTAATTAAATTAAACTTTATCAAATTAAATCTTATTATTAAACTTATTTTATATTAAAAATTAATTTATATATTTTAAAATAGTAAAAATTATCAATAAAATCTTAAAAATTACATCTTCAAAACTAACGTATAAATTTAAAAATTTCAAACATATAACTTAAAAATCAAAATTTTAACCTTTATAAAAATAACACACATACATACATACATATACATATATATATATATATATATATTATCTTAAAATCAATATTTATTGAAATCATATATTTCCTTTCAAAACCTTGAAAATCATTTTCAAGATACATATAGACCAACAATGTTTGTATATAATTTTCTATCACATGGTCAAGGGATACAGATATTTATCATTTCAATCCGAAATTTAATTATCTACGGGTATATATCTTATCAACCCGTTATTTCAAATTCAATTCAATGATAATCGTTGGGGTATGTCATTTCAACCCATAACGATTTTCTCCTATTCTACAAGATCGTTCGGGTATGTATCATTTCAACCCATAGGGAATTCTATACTAACAGGGAACTTGAAGATTGAGAAAAAATAATATAATATCATCAATATGCAAATATTATCAAAAACAGATAAAATATAAATAACAGATCATGGTGTCAGATATCTTAAGTGAACAGTTACAGATAATGGTATATCACATATGCAAAAAAATTAACTGTTCAATTTAGCAGCATATTTCAATTGTTGTTTCAATTGAAATCAAATCTAATAAATATAAGAATGTTAATCGTGAGTGATTGCTTACCTTTCGAGGCTAGAGAGATGAACGGGAATAGAAGCGAATTATGAATCCAAACACGAATTCCAAAGCGAAACAAGATGGGCACGAATTTGATGATCAAAGCAAGGTTGGAATCGATGAGAACAATCAATCAGTGTGATAGAAATAGAAAATATTTTTTCATTATTCTTTTATAAGATCAATATTTTAACTTTAACACCTATAAAATAAAATCTATATACATATATATTTATTTGGAAACAAACTCCAGTAAACTTGTATATATGAACTAATATATGAATATATATACACACACACACACACACACACACACATATATATATATATATATATATATAAACTTTCTTCCACATATAATTTGCTAACTCTTATATATAAACTGGCATGTATGTATAACTTTCATAAAACAACATATATAATTGACATATACACACTAACATATATAAAATATATATGTACTAACATATTATGTAGACTAGCATACTATAACCACAAATATATGTAAACAACTTTATCGAAATCAATATGTATTAAAAATAAAAATGAAAATAGAAATATTTTTGTAATATACTATATATCTAACTAACATAAACCTATATATATATATATAAACCATCATATCCTAACTTAAACAATCATATATATATATGTATATATATATATATATATTTGACATACATATAAGATATATATATTATATATGCAGATTTAATATACACAACAACATATGCAAACCCATGGATAACTACAACTAATATACTATGTAAGTTAATATAAATGCTCAGACAAAATCAATAAATACAGCTAAATGTATTTTAAATCAAACCTTGTGTACAAACATGCAAACTAACACCTTATGTGGTAAGCATTAAAACTGCAAACATAAGACTTTGTAATATATAAACTAACTTTGTATATCTATATATATAAAGAAAACAATAATTAAATAAACAAATATATTATTACTGACATAACTTTATCTAACTAACATATATATTTTAAAACATATAAACTGACATATGCACTATATAAACTAATATACTCAAACAACTTAAAACATATATATCAACAATATATATTACCTCAAACAATAAAGAGTGTGTGTGTGTGTGTGTGTGTGTGTGTCTATAAACTGTATTTCAAAATCAACTTACATTCTTACATAAATATACATGCAAAATGAGAGGCTGAGCAAAGTTGAAGGTGGCTGAGCTTGCGTGGAAGTGGTGAGCTTGAAGTTCGGCAGAGAGGAATTCACATAAGGTGGTGGAGGATCTAGGATGCGAGTGTGTTTGGGTTTCGACAGACTTGCGTGGCAGGCCGAGATGGCTGCCACTTGTTTGCATAGGTGTTGCGGAGGCAGACGAAGGTGCTAAAGTCAGCTGCTAGGCTGCGCGTTGGAGTTGAAGGAAGGAAGGCCGATGGAGGTTCTCGGAGGCAAAGGTGGTGATAGGATAGAGAGAGATGGGTTTTGAGGGCGGGCTACTATCTGGGCACGGTGGTCGGTGAGGAAATGGGCTAAGCGAGTGAGGGAGGTCGAAGTGAAAGGGGAAGCTTGCGTGGCGGTGGCTGCAAAAAAGAAGGAGGAAGGCCGAAGTTCGGTGAGGTGGAGGATTGAAGGCACGGGTATGGAAGAGAGGGATGGGAAGCAGGCTAAGATAATTTCTCATTTTGTCTTTCATATAGGAGCATATCCAAACTAGAGAAGAGGTAGAAGAACGAATAGTTCTCAACAATATAATTAAATACTTTATTTTAATTTCTTTCATGAAACTAGAAGCAAATTGAAACCATGGGAATGAAACAACCAAGTAGAATTCAAGGAAATATAAAGAGGCGACTGGCTATTGGTTGTCTCGGGAATACGAAAGGACACTGAGAAACAAATAACTCAAATGGATACCGATACAGACAACCGTTTCGCGGATTAAAATGCATACCAGGAAACGAAACACAGAAGTGAATATACTACGAAGATCAGCATGACGAGACGATCAAAATGGTATACAGATATCGATGATCGGATCATCCGAACAAAAGTCGGTATTCGGTGCCGAAAATGCTGTTAAAACGCCCAAAATAAGATAAACGGAGCAATAGCAATTCAAATTTGACGAAACAAAATATGACGACTCACTCAGGAAATAGTTTACATTTTTGTTATTTAAAAATATTTGGGTTTAGAAATTATTTTATTATCATCAAATATTAATTGACTTAAATTATATAAAATTACACAATAGAATAAACTGTCATATTATTCGATGAAAATTTATTATTTGCTATGTTTATATAGACGCATTTCAAATATCAAATTTTCATTTCCAAATTCAATTATTCAAAACTTCACAAAATTTCATTAATTACGTTATTAAAACAGTTAAAATTTACGGGTCATTGCACTCTCCCTCACTTAAAACTTTTCATCCTCGAAAAGGAAGGAGGTAGGAGAACAGAACCAACCAGAAAGAAGAATAATTTTGAAATAAAATGAAACAAATAATTCAAACCAAATAAATTTCATATAATTTTAAATTGGTTTATATTCAACTAATTGATTTTAAATAAATGTATTTTCATTTAGTTGATTTATTTTCAATTTATAAATTCCTTCAAACCAATTTAAAATTCCTTCAAAACAAAATTTATTTTATTTATCTTATCTATTTAATCCATTTGATTCCACTTAAGTTAATTTCACTGATAATTAAATCTTAACTATTCCAAAATTCATATTTATTTATTCACTATCTTATTATTCAATTTATCTCAATTAGCATTTCTATAAATCATAAATTAATTGTATAAAAATTTATTATAATCACTCAAATTTTATTAATAAATTTCTTTAACACCATTTTATATTGTATACTATTCAATTACATATTCAACTTCTGAGTAATTTAGGTAAGTTATATTGGAATGTAATTGAGCATTATACAAGTAAATTTTTTTAATTCAATTATTTCAAGTTTTAAATATTTATTCAAAAATTCAAGAGTTAAATTTCTGATTTCACTTCAAACATTAAGAGATAAGTGTATACATACACACACACACACACACACACACACATATATATTCTATATATCAAATAAAATCTATAATCATATACCTATATATTATAAATCAAATCATACCTAAGAAATTCAAATTAAATTTATTTTTCATAACAAAAGCGTAGCAAAGCTACTAAGTAATCTCTCCATTCTAAGGCTCGAAAATGAATGTCGATGATGCGGCCGTCATCACCCAAATTATTTTCCAATGACAAAAAAGAAGAGTACTAATTTAAACTTTAAAAATTCTTTGGAACGATTTTCTATTTGAAAATACTTTAAAATAATATATTCTAAAATTTAAAACCATATTTTCTAAAAATACCGAAAATTTAATTCTTAAATTTTTTGATTTAAAGTTACTTCAATTCCAAATAAATTTAAGTTTGTATGTTCATTTATTGTAATGTGACAATAGTCAATGGTTTACAGAATAATAAATGAAAATCAAATATTATCACTTCTGTTAACCAATTCATTTAACTTTTTAATTTCAAAAAAATTTATACTTATATATAACATAATCATACAAATTTATTGTGTCAGTTTACTCTGTTTAAGTGTTTTGGAATTCCTATCGATAGCGTTGATCAGACAAATTGATTAAAACCCCAAATCAACATTAACAACTCAAACAACACACTATATAAAACATTTGTACATTAATAATAAATATACTCCCTCACTCGATGATACAAGAAAATGGATCTCAAACAAAGATAGAGATCCAAATTAGAGGGACCCAAATCAAGAATAGTTCTAACTAGAAGATAAGGTTGAATAATTAAATAGCAAAAGAGAAAGATGGATAGACTAATATAAATCATGGACGGCCTTAGCCGGGTTAACCACGACTTCAGGAATAAGATCGATGCATAATTCTGAGGCAAATAAACATCTGATCATAAGAGAATTACCCTGGTTCTTTACTAGAGAAACATTCAGGCGTAGTAAGAGATAACAACATCTAAACCATGGATAAGAAATCTCCGGTGAATCAATGCTAGTTGTAAAGGTGTTTCACCCCTTTACAAATCATTTTAAGAATGGCAGAACCGTCGATTTATTATAGAGATCAACCGAAATGTAGTTATGGGATACTCCAGAATCAAGAAGAGCATGAATAGGAAGAGACAAGAATAGATGTCAGAATGAATGGGGAAGTTCCAAAATTCAAAGGAAACTGAATCAAAGAGGAAGGAATTCAAGCTCGAACGAAGGCGACTATGTAATTAAATTTACTTTATATGTTAAGTTTTGCCTAAAACCAGAGCTTTGATACCACATGTAACAGCCCGCTATTTCGTGTCATTCGCATCCATGTACGTCGGTCTTTAATTGCTCAAAATATCATATTGTTAATTTTTATTTGACCAAACTCAGTACATACAGTAAATAAATCAATCACAGAATCACAGATACAGAGTAATATAAAAATAAGCATCGGAAATAATTGAATAGTAGTTCACGAAGCTACTATATATAACAGTGTTAATACAAGATACAACAGAAGTCTCGAATACATAGAAGTCTCAGGACAATAGTCAAATAAAAAATCTGAATATATCACTGGAGTCAACTGAATTACTAAAAGTCGAATAGATCTAGATGGATCTCCAAGCGAAGTTCCAACTCTAAAGGTGAGTCTCAAATGCTGTGACACTCAGTCTGACCCGAGCGTAAAGCAAAACACAAAACACTCGAGTCAGGATTAACATTCTTATATTGTACACTGACCCGCTTCAATTAATGTGAAGAGGTATAAATATCTTTTCAATCGATTAGTTAGGTGTTAGGACCCAGATTTGAACTGGTGACACGAGGATTTTCAGTCCTCTGCTCTACCAACTAGGCTATTCCAACAATTCAGGAGCCAAATTTGAACCGATGACACAAGGATTTTCAAAATAAATTCAACTCAGGTGAAATATCAATTGAAATAAAAGTAACTCAAAGGTTGTTTGGGATAACCATCCTCCATGGACCCGTGAAACTATCTACTATCTAGTACAATACGCTATTATAATGTGTCTATAGTAATGTAAACTATTAAAATAGCGTTAAGGCGTTACACATACCCCCTTTAACACATTCTATATAATGTCGTAGTCTATACAGTACTGTAAACTCCACCAAACCAGTGGGCTATCATGGAGTACTCCATAGGTACGACAAAAAACAAACTCGTAGTGGGCTTGATATGGTAGGTAACATGGCATAACTAGGCAATGCCGGGTAGATATACCAATTACACTTTCGGGTTGGTGGTAACGCATTGCCGCAGCTACCGTCTACCTTGATCCACACTCCCAAAATCCGAAGGGTGCAACCAATCAATCACAAAGTAATAGAATGGTATCGAAGAAGTGTGTCCGATAGGCGGAGCTACCTCAGTTGCCCATCAATTGCTTCTGTTTTAGCCACCTTAAGCTAACTCACGGGAGCTAGGTCCATGTATATGCCTCAAATAGAATCGTCTCCAACCATCCTACTTCATTCTGGAATCTCCATCGCATACACGGTTGTTAAAGTTGTTTTCGGTATTGGAAGAGAGTATGACAATAACTGATCCCGGTCTCTTTAACAACCAATCATTATTATAACACCGTGATCATTTCAAAATATCATATCTATTTCAAAATCATATCAATTTGAGATCTTTTTTCACTTCAAATATAACCATTTCCAAAATCATATCACTTTCAAAGTTATAACACTTTTGAAATTATAAAACTTAGAAATTATAACGCTTTGAAAACATAACGTTGAAATCATAACACTTTGAAAACATAACTCTTCGCACTTCACCAATTTAGATATTAAAAATAGTACAAATATAATAAAATAGTTTATATAATAAAATAGTTTATATGTTAAAATAATTTGCTATATAAAATAGTTATAAACTAATAGTTTATATTAAAATAATTAGTATACTAAAAATAGTTTTATATTAAAATAGTTTATATTAAACTAATTTTATATTAAAATAATTTATAAAGTAGAATATTTGTATAAATATATTAAAAATACTTAAGATAGAAAAATAGTTTTCTTATGCTCACAAATCGATTCAAATCAACTCAAATTCCAAAATCCCATTTGAATCAAATCTCAGTTCTTCCATTGTAATTCAATTCAAATCCCAATAAACCACATTATATCGATTTCAAATATAGATTTGAACTACAAAAATAAACTATTTCGATTTCAATAAATTTCAATGTTTAAAATATTTAAACATTTACAGTACTTCAATTTTGGAGAAATTTATTTATACTTCAAATTCAACTTTACCATTATTAAATATTGAAATATTCACTTAGTCAATCCAATATCATTTAAATAAAAACCCAAATTACAATTTAAATAAACTAGATATCCCCTTCAATTTATTTAAACTTAAAATATTTATTTTATCTACTTTAATAAAAAAATCAAGTTATAAAATCGTATCTTTAAAAATTTCAAATTCAATAAGTTTCAAATCGATTTAATTTAATATAATTCATAAAAGAATACGCTTCCAAATCAATTTAAATTTATCTTCCCAACCTTAATTTTATTAAAATTACATAAAATCTGCTTTTAAAATAAAATTTTAAATAAATACTTAAACATAATGTATACTGATTAAATTAAACTTTTTTAAATTAAATTTTATTATTAAACTTATTTTATATTAAAACATAATTTATATATTTTAAAATAGTAAAAATTATCAATAAAATCTTAAAAATTATATATCAAAACTAACTTATAAATTTAAAAATTTCAAACATATAAGTTTAAAAATCTAAATTTTAACCTTTATAAAATAACATTTATATATATATATATTCTTAAAATCAATATTTATCAAAATCTTATATTTCCTTTCAAAACCTTGCAAAACATTTTTAAAATATATATAGACCAATGGTGTTTGTATATAATTTTCTATCTTATGGTCGGGTGATACAGATACTTATCATTTCAATCCGAAATTTAATTATCAACGGGTATGTATCTTTTCATCCCGCAAACCCAAATTCGGTTCATTGAAGATCGTTTGGGTTTATCATTTCAACCCATAACGATTTCCTCCTATTCTACAAGATCGTTCGGGTATGTATCATTTCAAACCATAGGAAATACTATACTAATAGGAAACCTGCAGAGTATAAATAATATAATATCATCAATAGGTATATATTATCAATAACAGATAAAATATAAATAATAGATCATGATGTCAGATGTCTCGGGTGAACAGTTACAGATAATGGCATACATATATGGAAAATAATTAACAGTTCAATTTAGCAGCATATTTCAATTGTCATTTCAATTGAAATCAAATCTAATAAATATAAGAATTTTAATCGTGAGTAATTGCTCACCTTTCGAGGCAAGAGAGATGAACGGGAATGGAAGCGAATTATGAATCCAAACACGAATTCCAAAGTGAAGCAAGATGGGCACGAATTCGATGACCAAAGTAAGGTTGGAATCGATGAGAACAATCAATCAGTTTGATAGAAATAGAATTTTTTTTTAATTTTATAAGATCAATATTTTAACTTTAACACCTATAAAATAACATCTATATATAAATATATATATTTGGAAACCAAATCCAGTAAACTTGTATATATGAACTAATATATGAACATATATATATAATTACATCCACATATAACTTGCTAACTCATATATATAAACTGGCATATATGTATAACTTTCATAAAGCAACATATATAATTGACATATATACACTAACATATATAAAATATATGTATAAACTAATAGACTGTGTAGACTAACATATTATAACCACAAACATATATAAACAACTTTATCGAAATCAATATATATTAAAAATAAAATGACAATCGAAATATCTTTATAATATACTATATATCTAACTAACGTTAACAGATATATATATATAAACCATCTTATCCTAACTTATATAATCATATATATAAATTTGACATACATATTAGATATATATATTTATATGTGTGTGTGTATATATATTATATATGCAGATTTAATATACACTACAAGATATGCAGACCCATGGGTAAACTACAACTGATATATTATGCAGGTTAATATAAATGCATAGACAAAATCAATAAATACAACTAAATGTATTTTAAATATGACCTTGTATACAAACTAACACATTATTTGGTAAACATTAAAACTGCAAACATAAGACTTTGTAATATATATAAACTAACTTTATATATCTATATATATATAAAGAAAATAATAATTAAATAAACAAATATATTATTACTGACATAACTTTATCTAAGTAACATATATATTTTAAAACATATAAACAGACATATGCAATATATAAACTAATATACTCAAACAACTTAAAACATATATATATTAACAATATATTACCTCTAACAACAATGTGTGTGTGTGTATATATAAATATACTATATTTTAAAATCAACTTACATTCTTACATAAATATACATGCAAAAGGGGAGGCCAAGCAAACTTGAAGGTGGCTGAGCTTGCATGGAAGAGGGGAGCTCAGAGTTTGGCAGAGAGGCGTTCACGTAGGGTGGTGGAGTATCTGGGATATGAGTGTGGTTGGGTTTCACCAGACTTGGGTGGCAGGTCGAGATGGCTGTGGTAGATGCCACTTGTTTGCATGGGTGTTGTAGAGGCGAAGGAAGTTGCTAAAGTCGGCTGCTAGGTTGGGCGCCAGAGTTGAAGGAGGGGAGGCCGATGGAGGTGGAGGTTCTCGGAGGCAAAGGTAGTGATGGGATAGAGAGATGGGTTTTGAGGGCGAGCTGCTATCTAGGCATGGGGGTCGGTGAGGAAATGGGCTAGGCGAGTGAGGGAGGTCGAAGTGAAAGGGGAAGCTTGCGTGGAGGTGGCTACAAAAAAAGAAGAAGGAGGAAGGTTGAAGTTCGACGAGGTAGAGGATGGAAGGCACGAGTCTGGGAGAGAGGGATGGGAAACAGGCTAAGATAATTTCTCATTTTGCCTTCCATATAGGAGTAGATCCAAACTAAAGAAGAGGTGGAAGAACGAACAGTTCTCAACAATATAAATAAATACTTTATTTTAATTTCTTTCACGAAACCATAAACAAATTGAAACCATGGGAATGACAATATCCGAATACATGAATTCAAGGAAATATAAAGAGGCAGCTGGCTATTGGTTGTCTCGGGAACACGGAAGGACACAGGGAAACAAACAACTCAAATGGATACCGATACGGACAACCGTTTGGCGGATTAAATCGCATAATGGACAACTAAACATGGAAGTGAATATACTATAAAGATCAGTATGACGAGACGATCAAAATGGTACATAGATATCAACGGTACGATCATCCGATCAAAAGTCGATATTCGGTATCGAAAATGCTGCTAAAACGCCGAAAATAAGATAAGCAGAGCAATTGCAATTAAAATTTAACGAAACGAAATATGATGTCTCACTCGGTAAATAGTTTACATGTTTATTGTATAATAATAATTGGGTTTTGAAATTATTTTATTATCATCAAATATTAATTGATTTAAATTATATAAAATTACACAATTAAATAAATTGTCGAACTATCCGATGAAAATTTATTATTTGCTATGTTTATATAGACCATGTATCAAATCTTCATTTTCAAAATCAATTATTTATAATTTCACGAAATTTCAGTTAATTACGTTATTAAAATAGTTAAAATTTATGGGTCGTTACATATTAGATTCATTATGAAATTTGTTAATAGGTTTAAATGTGAAAACCTATCATATAAAATCCAAATGAATTGAAATTTTGAAATGATGTTAGAAACATTATTTTAAAATTGAATTTTTAATTTCATAATTTTCCAAGCAAGTATGAATACTTCGCAAATTTTCTAAGTGAGAAAATTGATTTATTTTGGGTTTTAATTATAAAAAATAATTACTTAATGTTTATAGTCTTGAAATTTTTATATGTTAAAGAATACGGTAAATCCGACTTATTCTGATTTTTGGGGATTTTTCCCAACTGTTTATGATTTTATATAAGTTTATTAGTCCAGAAAGGTTTAATAATTATATTAAAATATTAACAAAAAATTTGGTTAAAAAATGTTTGGGAATTTAATTTATGATATATAGTAGTTTTTCAGAAAAGGATTTGGTAAAGAAAATTATTATCCAATAAGAATTTGGTAAAGAATTGGAGTTGGTAAAATGATATTACTTTTTAAAGAAGTAGAACAATTTTTATGTAAAATATCGATATTGTCATGCGATATTAATCAATGTCGTAGTCTATCTATGCCATATGGTGTCTCTAATCTATAGGGAAGCACATGTAGCAACTTGGTTCATATGCAATGATTCCAGTAAGGTTGGGACGTATCAGTGCCGACGTTGATGCCTACGACATTGGAAATGTCGCTGGTCTTCTATGGTGCATATATTCTATAGCGCTTATTTTATATCGCATGTTTCAATGCCGCATATCAATATCGCGTATTTTCTATACCGACATTAACTCCGTGAGGGAATAATGTCGACATAAGTATATTTACGATATATGCTATGTTACGGCATTGATGCCACATATATGAATTTCGATATTGATTATAAAGAGGCAATGATGCCGTTATATGTTATTTACGGCATTAATTTGTTTGGCAATAATGCTACCCAATCTAAATTGTGATATTCCCATATTTCTAAATTTTAAAGTTTCGTATCATACAACCCATAATTATGCCGCTTGTATTCGACGATCTATATATATTTATAATATGCCTTATAAATGTTTTTTGCCTTATGGCCTTGTATTTTATAAATCAGATATAGAAGGGTGTGATATCCCACAGTGGCTATATCAACGCCGCACATTATCAATATTAAAGGTTTTATTGTATCTGGCTTCATAGCATAAGGTTTTGAGGCGTGACAACCTCTAAGTTATTTCGAAATTCGTCAATGCTATTTTTTAAAAGCATATACATTAGCATAATATATTTTGGAAGGTAAAGGGCTATATTTTTACTTATTTTTAGTATGATTTTAAGGTTAAATCAATTATAAAGGTTTATATTTCCATGTAAATAAAAAGGGTATTTATCTCATAATTTTACTAGAAATATTATTATTATCGCCATTAGATAATTATGATAGGATGAATTGACTCAAAGATTAGAAAACTAGATGGAACTAGTGTAGGGTCGCGCTCTATGCATTAGATGATAGCCCCTAGTAGATATTAGTTAAAATTTCAATGGGTTGGGCTTCGTCAAGGGTAAGACAAAAGGTAGATTTTTGCATAGAAGGAATACACAAAATGAGGTAGGTTATTAGTCGGCCTGCAAAACCATTAGGATCAAAGTGACCCTAGGAACAGTAAATTCCGAACGGGCCATCTAGTTTCTTTATAATAGTAAGTTGGAAAATTTGATATATTTGGTAGGTCCTAGTCAGCCATGTTGGTTTGTAGTAACCTAG
The DNA here is from genome assembly GCA_030765085.1 of Allium cepa. Taxonomy (NCBI): domain Eukaryota; kingdom Viridiplantae; phylum Streptophyta; class Magnoliopsida; order Asparagales; family Amaryllidaceae; genus Allium; species Allium cepa. The sequence continues at coordinate 665,333,866 of CM060932.1, forward strand.
AGAAAACTATGACGTGGGACTTATAGTCCGTTTATTTAGACATATTAGTCATTATTACCCAGGTTGCATGCATGCGTATGATTGTTTACATTGTCTAGTTTATACATTTTGGTTTCTGGTGCTTGATTTGTAAAAGACATATTTGGAGGATACCTGTGAGGGAAAACCCCGTTTTGCTCAATTGCAAGGTCTCACTAGATATTTATTAACCGAGATGGCGTATTATTATTCACACTAGACTTTTTATTTGATCCAGAAGTTTTTGTTTTTGTTTTAACTCTTAGGTGCTCATTTGATTAGTTCGAGAGTAAGGTTTTTAGTTTATTTTGATTTGATGAATAAAGCTTCTAGAGACGTGTAGGAGGCAAAGCTAGCTATGTAGGAGTCTATATATTTACTTATATGCTATGTTGTATGAATTTTGTTTATATGTATGTAATGACGGAAATTGTACCCGTTTAGCAGTTAACTCTTATCAACCAAAGAGACATCTTCATATGCCTATCTTGGAGTATTTTGTTATAATTATATTTTATCTAAACCTGGGCAACGTTTGGGATTATGCAATGAATATGGAAATTAATAAATGATATGTATGTTTTGAAAAAATTTCATATTCATATGCTTCAATGTTAATGATTCTATTAACGAATCTCATTTTATCACCAAAGAATAGTGTTGTTGATGACTGTAGCATCAGTAGCGCTGATTTTTAAGCCTTGGAATGAGGGATGTTACACTAACGGCTCTTAAATGAGAGATGCGAGTAGGGGTGAGCGGTTGGTCTGTTCGATTGGCTTTAAGGTAAAGAATGTCAACCTAAATTAAAACAAAAAAATCAAAACCAAACTGAACCAAATGAATTCATTTCAATTAATTTGGTTAATTTGGTTGTAACTAATTTAACTTAACTAAAAAGAGAAGTAAGATAAATTACCTTATGTTATTCTTTAAATGACTGATTACTCAAAGGGAAACATAACTTTATGCTTGAAGAGCTTCTTTGAATATTATTTTTTAAAGTTTATGGGAGAAACCAACCTATTTTCAAAAGACAAACTTTTTATACCACGAAACCAACTATTAAAAATATTATAGTACAATAAATTTGGATATTACAATAGAAGTTTGGTTAATTCTGTTAAACGATAACCAAAATAAAATTATTTTACAAACCAAATCCAAACCAATATGATTTCATAACCGAACCGAACTGACTGTAGTAAACCTGTTTGGTTGGTTAATTTGGTTCTAACCGAATATTGTCACCCCTGGATGCAAGGCTATTTAATGGTTTACATGTTTGCTATGTGCTAGATATGGATGTCATATTATTGTCCCCTGTACCCTATATTGTACATGGTATTATAATTCTGCATGTGATAATAGTTAACATATATGTTTAATGCTAACTTATTGGATGTAACGACCCGTATTTCTAACTATTTTATATTATTAAATTTAGTGCAATTATTGGATAAAAATGGCTAGAAATAAAATATAATAATTTGTTAATATAGTTATTGAATATGAACTAGGATAAAAATCTTGAAATAAACAATTTCGAAAATTTAGGAATTATTTGTATTGAAATAAATTATATGTATCTATGGTATTTATGATAAACAACTGGAGTTGAATAATAAATGTGAATTATTTAGATATAAATAAAATAACGTTGATAACTAAAATTTATTCGAAATTTAATGATTTTTTAATATGTATTTATTAGATACTCTAATTTGTTAAAATTAATAGTGGAGACTATTTGAATCATGGAATTATAGATTTAATATGATTAAAAAAAGGGTATAGGAAATTGATTCAAATTTCATTTAAATATGAATGAAGATGTTAACATTTAAAATTGGATTTAAATGTGAATAATTAAAAATTGCAGAATTTTATATTTTACTTAACGAATAAAAATAGCCAGTCTGGCAACTTTCTCAGATTTCAACGAAACTAGTTTTATCAGATCCATAGTAGTGTGTTATTGTAGGATTTCAAGTTTCGTAGCGAGACTTGTCATTTGCCAATGCGAGCTTGAAACGCGTAGAAATCAATTTAAGGAATTCATTAAATAAATTGACTATGAAAAGCTATCTTCCACATATGATCGAATTAGGCCTCAAAACTAGTTCCACTACATTTGGAATGGGGGTAAAATATTATAAACGCCAGGCGAGACGCTTCGATTGAAGTTCAGACGATTTTGGACCTAACTATATAAATACGACACACGTATCGAGATAAATTATTATTTTATTATTTTTTGAAATCGTAGAAAACATGGCCGCCGTTTTTAAATTCCCAATGGTCGAAAATTCACCAACTTCCCTCCTTAATTTCTCTTGATCTGTTCATTGAAATAAAAAACTTCCAACATGAAATTTGTAGATCTCGGCGAGCTCTTCAAATCCATAAGGTTGATCTATGCTATTACGTCATGAATTCGTCAGAATCTTAGGTGGAATCTTGCGCCTGTTTTAGTGATTTTCTCGAAGATGGCTACACTGTGCTTTGTCGCGTCGCTGGCGAAGGAAGAGGGGAAGGTGGCGCTCCATGTGGTGGTCATAGATCTTTGTCCGGTCGACGATGTGGCGTGCGTGATGGACGAAATGTCGCGTACTCGATGAGTTGCTTGGAACAGAACGCGAACGAGATGAAGAAGGTTTACGTTTTTTATTATAAAATTATTTTTTATATTTAATTATTAAATCGTTCCAATTTTTTGCATACGAGCTCGGATGGACACACGGTCTTCTCCCTTGCATTTGTATCAAAATTTCGAACATTATAGAACTAGTTTGGTTGCATTCTGAGTCTGTTCAAATTTGGGCCTTTATTTGGATTTTAAATCGATTGATAATCAAAAGGTGAGTGTTTAAATGCTCACAATTGACTAAAATAATTGTTACGATAGTTAAATTTATATCTTCAAGTGATTTAAATTTATTGATAGTTGTTCGATAACTTTAATTGACATTTAAATTGACATCCGAATTAATTGATGAATTTGAATTGACAGTTAAATTATATTAGAATTTAATTGCCCGTAAAATACACGATATTGATAATTATGAAATTGTTGTGAATTTTATTGACAGTTTGGATGATTAGTTGTCACGGATGCTATTGGTGGTTATTTAGATGTTTATTTATTTTGATATATCATGTTATCATCCTGTATATTATTTACCATTTATAAAACTGTAAATTAAATTATTTCGAATAAATTAAGAAATAGTTTGAAATGCAATATACCTATGGTATTTATGTTGGATTGAAATGATATATATCCATCCTTGGAATTAACTTGAAATAATTGATTCACTTGTTCATAGGATAGAGAATTATATACGGACACCGGATTGGTAAATTAAATGATCTTAAAATTTTGACGTCGAACTATTTAAATGATTTGGTTTTAAGAAATAAAAATCGAATTTATGGAAATCGAAATATTTTTGAATTGGAACTCGAACTGTTGAAATTTAAATTTGAAACAAGAATTGTTCAATTAATCGAAGTTGAGATTTTTAAGTTACAATCAGAATATGTGTGAATTTCAAAAATTTATTTGTTTTAACAAGAACGATATTTCGAAATTGAGTTTTGAATTTAATTATATTTTAAGACTTGGGTTTTAAATTGGATATTGAAGGAAAATTTGATTTAAGTGTTATGAAAGGATATTTTGGAAATCGAACTCGAAATTAATATAAATCTAAATGGTTTAAATATGGAATTGAAATTTATTTGAAATTGGAACTTAAATCAATTTGGAATTGGATTTGAAATTAATTTGAAATTGGAATTGAAATTAATTTGGAATCGAAGTAAAATTCGAATTGAAATTGAAATTAAATCGATTAAGTCGAAATGGAAATTTGAACTGATTTGAATTGAAAATTTTGGAAAGTGAACCAGTTTGACTTTAAAACTATTTTTAAAGGAATTATTTTAGTATAAATGGCTTAAAATCTATATTCTTTAAATATTCAAATTATTTTGATTCTCCAAGCTATTTTACTATATAAACCATTTTTAATACTCAAATTATTTTCTATTAAACTATTTTAACTATTTAAGCTATTTTAAAACTATTCAAACTATGTTCTTAAAAATTCAAACTGGTCAAAGGGTGGAATGTTTATATTTAAATCTTGGATTTAAGTGCGAATGGGATTATAATGAAGTTATATCTTAAATTGAAATTCAAAATGTTTTTGGATATAAAATCAAGAAATTAAGGCAAAATAAACAAATCGATATGGTATATTTTGAGTAAATATGATGATTTCGAAATCGATTTGATTTTGAAGGGAATATGATATTTTGATGTCAAGTATGAATTGTTTTCAAAATATAAAAGTACCAACCGATATGTAAAACGATGTTTGGTTGTTAAAAAGACCAGGGCCTCTTATTGGCATACTCTCTAACAATATTGGAACCACTTTGACAACTGTGTATGTGGTGGATGATATCCAAAATGTAGTGGTTGAATTGGCGAACGTTTATTGGAATGAAGTAAGAGAATGATGGTGGATAGCCTTGATACTCGTGTCATAATTAAAATGACTAAAATAAGAGCCTATGTCTAGCCAATGAGGTTAGCTACCCCTAGCGATGTTGATCCCTCGTATTACTGTTGTGATTTTTGACTTGATGGGTACACCTTTTTTGTTTGGAATGATTATCGTGGTCGGCCACGGATGGGTTACAACTAGCTAGAAAGGGTAAAATCGTACTTAGGCATTGCCTCACATGCCTTGTCATATTTATCCTTATACGAGTCCATTACGACTTTGGTTTAGTACTCTACCCATAAGGGGCTCACTGGCTATCGACATTGTTGGTTGTGTTACAGGACTTGCATAAACTACATGCTATAAAAATGTGTTATGGGGGATAATGTTAAGCCTTAACGCTTGGACATGTGTGGATTATTTTCGATTTAAACCTTCTAAAATGTGGGTCGTCACAGTGGGTATCAAAGTTTGGGTTTAGCGATAACCTTAGCTTTATCGGGGTTGACTCATTAAAGATAGGATAGTAATACCCTAGAATGAGTCAATTTGAGTGTGTATATATATATGAGAGAGAGTATACTTGCTAGTGTTATAAAATGTTTTATATTGTGTTTACTTATCCGTTGAGTATTTTATAAATTCTGGTCGATATGCGAGATGCCAAATTATCGATAACGGTTTATAAACACTTAAACGAGGCAAGTCGACATAATATTTTTTGAAATAGGGTAAATGAAATAATTTTACCTAAATTATATTATATATATAATGATAAATTTTTAATGAAGTTGTTAAGAGATGATAATATTTGGTTATAATTGATTATAAGTTGAATTAAAATGAAATGGAATTTGTAAATTTATTTTACTAAGCATTCCATAATTAAAGTGAACAGAAACCAATTCAAAAAAGAATTGGTTAAAATGACCAAGTTGTAAATTAATGAAATAGTTTGATAATAAGGTAATTAAATTTGTATAAGTATATTTATAATGTAGCTTATATATAGAAATAATAAAAAGGTAAAAATTTTGAGAATTTTAGGATTTAAATCCTTTTGTTTCCAAAAAAAATTATTTTTGATGCCCTTAAAATTAATATTATATTATTTGAAAGAGTTTTTGACTAAAAAATTGTTTTGAAAAGATTTTTGGAAAAAATAAAACTTTAAACTCGCATTGGTCGCTGGGAAATAATCATGAGGATGATTGTCGCATTGCCAATATTCATTTTCGAGTTTCTGAGTGAGAACTGCTACCAAAAAGAAATTTATTTTCGATTAAAACAAGTTTTGATTGTGAAAATTTTTCTAAATATGATTTAATAAATATACAAAAATAATTTTAAACTTATAATTGGAAATAGTATATAAAGAATAAGTTTATAACTTATAAATTTAAAATAGTATAGAAAAGAAATAAGTTTGTAACTTATAAATTTGAATAGGAAATAAAACCACATTTAGAATGGTTAAATATTTTGGTTAAGCAAACAAAAGAAAAAATATTGAATTTTAGATACAAAATAAAATAATTTGCTTAAGAAATGTTAAATAAATTGAGTTAGTAAATAAAGTAGATATAATATAGTTTAACTCATGAAAGCTTAAATAAAAATGAAATGTATTTGAAATGAATTAGATAAAAAGAAATTTTGAATGAATAAATTGTATAACTTATAGATTTGAGAACTAGTAAGCTAAAAACAAATTTAAATTTGTTGAATGTGAATGATAAGAAAATTTAACTTGAATAAGATTAAATAAAATGATTAATGGATTAAAAATGAAATGAAGTTTAACTTAATATTAAATAAATCGAATTGGATATTAAATGAAACCGGATAAATTAGTATAGTGAATTAATTTCATTTAAGCTATAAAATGAATTAATGAAATGGATATGAACTTGAATTTTACAATGAAATGTAATTTAAGTGCGGAAGAAATAAAATAAATGAGCGTAAGTAAAATTAAAATGAGCAATTGAATTTAATTTAAATTGGATGTAAATAAATTAAACGCAAATGGAATGAGATTCAATAAAAATTGGATGTTAACTAATATAGTATGGAATAAGTTATTAAAATAAATTATAAATTGAAGTTTAACTTAAGAGGAGTTGAATAAAATGGATGGTGAAGATTTTTTTTATTAATATGAATTAGAGTTATAACTAAAATTTAAGTAAATTTATTGTATGAGTTTGAATCAATGGAATAAACTAATTAAGTGAATCAATGGATTAATATGAACTTAAGTTATGGAATAATAATAAAAATGAGTTGCAATTTTGTAAAATGTTTATAATGAACTTAAATGGTTATAAATAATATTATTATTAAAATACCAAGTGGTATGAATGAAATTTAAATGAATGGAATAAAAATTCATTGGATAATAAATAAAAATGAAACTCAATAAAATAAATATTAATCAATTGAAAGTAAATTTATTGGACGAAAATACATTACATTGTAAGTAATCAAATGTGAATGCAATGAATATTGGTTGATTGAATAAAAATGGTTTAAAACCAAAGTAGTTGAATGAAAATTTAAATAGAATAAATTGAATATAAATCATTGAATGATTAAGGAAGTGAATGTTAATCAATTGAATGTGCATAAATCTAAGGTGAACCAATTAAATTCGAAAGAAATCCATGTGAATAAATTGAAGGCAAACAAATTGTATATAGATGAAATAAATGTCAATGAATTAAAAGTAAATCAATTTAATATTTATAGAAAATGAAAGTAAATAAACTGAATATTGACATTTGGATGTGTGAATTGGTATTGTTGTGAATAAGTTTGGATGGATATTGTCTGTTGGATGTTTATTTGTTGCATTTGCTATATTCATTTATGGTTATTGCATAAACCATGTTATATATCGATTTAAATCTTATTATATATGTTCTCTCATGGTTGTGGAGTAATTATTAGGTATAGATGGCATATGCTAGCTTTTGGAGCTTGATTATGCATTAGGTTGCTTTTGCTTGCTTTATACGAGCGAACTCGCTCGTATTATTAATAATAAGGTATGTATCTCGGATTACATACCGAGATTTTATGTTTTTATCCTTCGAGATGCCTCATCATTAAGATGAGATGTATATTTGATAACTGTTTGGTATATTGCAATATGTATTGTATTGTAAAAAATTTCCGATGGAGCCATGCAAAGATGGCTCTGCCGAAATTTTCCATAAATCCGGGAGTTAGAAATTTTTTTGGAGTTTTAAAAATGTTACAGCTTGCTTTTATATATAAGTTATATTTTTCATAAAACCAATATCGGAGTAGCGTAGTTGAAGCGTAGTAATAGTTTTTGCAAATAAGATATTTATGTTTGATAAGTTAATTATTTTGAGAAAATATATCAAATGTTACATTTTGTACTTAACGCTTTTTCAAGGATGAAAAGTTTTGATTGGGAGAGTATGTAACGAACCGTATTTCTAACTATTTCAAATTGTCGAGTTTAATGTGATTATTAGATAAAAATGGCTAGAAATAAAATTTAATAATTTGTTAATATAGTTATTGAATATGAACTTGGATAAAAATCTTAAAATAAAAAATTTCAAAAATTTGGGAACTATTTATATTGAGATAAATTACATGTATCGTTGGTATTTAAGATAAATAATTGGAGTTGAATAATCAATGTGAATTATTTGGATAGAAATAAAATAATGTTGATTACTAAATTTTATTTGAAATTTAATGTTTTGTTAATACTGATTCAATAGATAATTTAATTTGTTAAATTTAATATTGGAGATTATTTGAATAATGAAATTATGGATTTAATATGATTAAAAAAATAGTATAGGAAATTGATTCAAAGTTCATTTGAATATGAATGAAGATGGTTAGAATTTAAAATTGGATTTAAATGGGAATAATTAAAAATTGAAAATTTTATATTTTATTAACAAGTGAAAATAGCCAGTTTGGCCACTGTCTGGGATTTCGACGAAACCAATTTCATCGAATTCGTAATATTGAGTTATTTTAGGATTTCAAGTTTCGCAGCGATCGAACTTGTCGTTTGCCGTACGAGCTTGAAACGCATAGAAATCAATTCAAGGAATTCATTGAAATAAATTGACTTTGAAAAGCTATCTTTCACATACGATTGAATTAGGTCTCGAAATTAGTTCCATTGCGTTTGGAATGGGGTAAACAATATAAACACCACTCTGCACGCCTTGATTGGTGTTTGGACGATTTTGGACCTAACTATATAAATACGGCACACATATCGAGATAAATTATTATTTTATTATTTCTGGAAACCCTAGGAAACATGGTCACCATTTTTAAATTTCCAATGGCCGAAAATTCTCCAACTTCTCTCCTTAATTTCTCGTGATCCGTTCATCAAAATTAAGAACTTCGAACATACGTTGTAGATCTCAGCGAGCTCTTCAAATCCATATGGTTGATCTATGCTATTACGTCATGAAATCGCCAAAATCTTAGGTGGAAGCTTGCATGTGTTAGTGATTTATTCGAAGATGGCCGCACCATGCTTTGTCACGTCGCTGGCAAAGAAAGAGGGGACGACGGCGTTCAGTGTGGTGGTCGTGGATCTTAGTCCGGTCGATGATGTAGTGTGCGTGATGGACGAAGTGTCGCATACTTGATGAGTTGCTCGGAGTAGAATGAGAATGAGATGAAGATGGTATACATTTTTTTAATTATAAAATTATTTTTTCATATTTAATTATTAAATCGTTCTAACTTGAATAACTTGCATACGAGCTTGGATCGCCACACGGTTTTCTTCATTACATTCGTATCAAAATTCCCGACATTACGAAACTGTTTTGCTGCATTCTGAGGCTATTCAAATTTGGGCCTTTATTTGGATTTTAAATCGATTGAAAATCAAAAGGTGAGTGTTTGTATGCTCACAATTGGCTGAAATAATTATTACGATAGTTAAATTTATATCATGAGGTGATTTAAATTTATTAATAGTTGTTTAATTAACATTTGACATCCGCATCAATTGATATAATTTGAATTGACAGTTAAATTGATTAGAATTAATTGCCCGTAAAATACCCAATATTGATAATTATGAAATGGTTGTGAATTTTATTGACTGTTTGGATGGATGGTTGTGATGGATGCTATTGGTTGATATTTGGATGTCTATTTATTTTGATATATCATGTTATCATCATGTATATTATTTACCGTTTATAAAACTGTTAATTGAATTATTTGGAATAAATTAAGAAATATGTTAAATTGATATATACCTATGGCATTTATTTTGGATGAAAATGGCATATATCCATCCCTGGATTTAAATAGTAATAAGTGATTCGCTTGGCCATAGGATAGAGAATTATATACGGATACCGGATTGGTTAAACTAAATGATCTTAAAATTTTGATTTGAAATTATCCACGTGATTTGGTTTTAAGAAATAAAAATCGAATTTACGGAAATCGAAATATTCTCGAATTGGAACTCGAACTGTTGAAAATTAAATTTGAAACGGGAATTATTTAACTAATCGTAGTTGAGATTTTTAAGTTAAACTCAGAATATAGTATGAATTTCAAAAATCGATTTTGTTAAAAAGATTGGACTTTTATTCAAATTTTTAATATTGAAAAGTAAAAGTGACATAAAACGATATTTTGAAATTGTGTTCGAAATTTAATTATATTTTAATATTTGGGTTTTAAATTGGATATTGAAGGAATATTTGATTTAGGTGTTTTGAATCGATATTTTGGAAATCGTACTCGGAATTGATATAAATCGTAATGTTTTAAAATTTGGAATTGGAATTGAAATTTATTTAAAACTGGAATTTAAATTAATTTGGAATCGGAGTTGAAATTAATTTGGAACTGGAATTGAAATTAATTTGGAATCGAAGTAAAATTCAGCTTGAAATCGGAATTGAATCGTTTAAATCAAAATGGAAATTTAAACTGATTTGAAATGGAAAATTTGGAAAGTGAACCAGTTTGACTTTGAAACTATTTTTAAATAAATTATTTTAATATAAACGGTTTAAAATCTATATTCTTAAGTATTCAAATTATTTGATTCTCCAAACTATTTTACTATATAAACCATTTTTAACACCCAAACTATTTTCTATTATACTATTTAAACTATTTGAGCTATTTTAAAACTGTTCAAACTATTTTCTTAAAAATTCATATTCGTCAAAGGGTGGAATGTTTATATTTAAATCTTGGATTTAAATGCGAATGAGGTTAAAATGAAGTTATAACCTAAATTGAAATTCAAAATGGTTTTGGAAATAAAATTGAGATATTAAGGAAAAATAAAAAAATGGATATGGTTTATTTTGAGTAAATATGATGATTTGAAAATGGATTTGATTTCAAGCAAATATGATATCTTGATATGAAGTATGAAATGTTTTCGAATATAAAAGTACCAACCAGTGTGCAAAACGATGTTTTGGTTGTTAAAGAGACCGGGGACTCTTATTGGCATACTCTCTGTCAATATTGGAACCACTTTGGCAACTGTGTACACGGTGGATGATATCTAGAATGTAGTGGTTGAATTGGCGAACGTTTACTTGAATGAAGTAAGGGAACGATGATGGATAGCCTTGATACTCGTACCATAATTGGAATGAATAAATAGGAGCCTTTATCTGGCCAATGAGGTTAGCTATCTCAGCGACGTTTATCCCTCGTATTGCTATTGTGATTTTCGACTCGATGGGTGCACCTTTTTTGTTTGGATTGATTGTCGCGACTGGCCACGGATGGGTTACGTCTAGCTAGAAAGGGTAAACTGGTAGAATCCTACCTTGGGCATTGCCTCACATGCCTTGTTATATTTATCCTTATACGAGCTCATTACGACTTTGGTTTAGTACTGTATCTATAACGGGACTCACTAGCTACCGACATTACTGGTTGTGTTACAGGACCTGCATAGACTACTTGCTATAAAAATGTGTTAAGGAGGATAATGTAAAGCGTTAACGCTATTTTGATATTTATTTTACTGATAGACATGATCTATTATAGCGTACACTATTATACATACATACATACATACATACATACATATATATATATATATATATATTGATGGATCCTTAGGAGATGAAAAATCTCGTAACATCTCTTAAGTTATTGCACCATATTTCATGATATTGATTTGACTTACATAAGAGTATTTTAGTCCTGACTCGAGTGTTTTGTCTTTTCATTACGCTCGGGTCAGTCCTGATTTTTTCAGCATATTGAAGACTATTCTTTGGAGAACGAAGACGAAGATTTGGTATATTACTACTATTATTATTGTCTGCATCATGCTATTCTGCTGCATTAATTACTTATCCCTATTGTATATATAACTCTGATAATTGTTGTATAGATTACACTCAAATGTATAATAAACAAATTCATAAACTATTATTTGATTATTATATTTTTTTCGTTCCGCTGTGAGATTATGTGTTTGTTTTCTCCTTCTTTTCTTGTTTAACCCCATTGATTATCTGCGTTCCAGATTGTTGAAGTTGGACATGCATGGATTATTGTTAATTTAAACCTTTCGAAATGAGGGTCGTCACATTAGATGTAGGGACATGTTAGGTATACTTCAACATACCTTATGTCCTTAATACTATGTATGTTTCTTATAGTATTTTGAGATGATGCATCGTTCATACCAGGCTGTTGACCCGAGGTTTTATGCTTTGCTTCTAAATATCTTAGGTACTCTCAAATGAGTAGATTTGGGATGACAAGTTTAGGTAGTGCATGGAGCTGTACGAAGCACGATTTAGAAGCTAAATTTTAATATATTTATATTTTGGAGTTTACTATCATTTATATTCCAATATGCAGTACTATGGAGCTATATCAGTACCTGTATTATTGAGAGACAATTACGAAACTATATTTAGAGATTTAGGATGCATAAATAATGTAATTTCTGCTTTGTATAATCCATCAACCAGTTGCAATCTACCGTTCTTACTCATTATTCATTTGATAATATTGTAGTATCGCATGTTTACATATATTTGATTATTATATTTTATCTATGCACTGTGGGATGTTCTATAGGTTCTGTGATTTGGATTTTTGTTCCTTTACCTACTTGACTATTGTCCTACATTGCTGGTTACTGTCATTACATTTTATAGGCTATATTGGGTAGTGGAGGTATAGGGCGATCCTCACAAAGTCGTTATCAATAGTGGGAGATTATTTAATATCTTATTTAAGCAGACTTTCTATAAGATGCAACTAGACGAAAAGGATCTGCAGCCTTGTATACCCTGCATTCAAGGATTTACTAGAAAGGCCAAGGATCTGTCGGTTGCATCAAATTGTCTGTGCAGCTAGAAAATGGTGACTTTATAGTGGTATGGTTATAGAGCTTTATTATGGCGGATGGATTATTTGCCTATGACATATTCTTGGGCCAACCAGCCTTAATTGACTTTAGGGTTCGCTCTATGATGTCTAATGATGAAGTTTTCCATGTGGAGTGGGGTTAGATCAATCTAAGGGTACCAAGGCATTGGTCGATAATGCTTTGGTGTCGAGCTCGGAGAGGAACTGTGAAGGGATAAAGGAAAAGGTGAAGTGAAGGCTTTCTACATCAAATCTACTGATCCGCAACAATTACCATCTAAGCCTCGGCTTGAATCCACTAGCAAATGCTATAAAGCGATAGAGCTAAAGAAAGAGCCAGAAGAGAAAAGGGCAAAATTGATAAAGCTGATAATTGAGGTTCCATTAGACAACTACGATCCTTCGAAGGTTCTCATGGTCGGATCTCGACTCAGCCTAAAGATGAAGAAAGAACTAGTAGAGTTTCTCTAGGCAGACAAGGTCGCTTGAACACATATCTCTCGCCTAAAGTCACATGTCACGAATTGAATGTGAACCCAAGATACCTCTAATGAAACAAAAATGACATAGTACGGAACCATAACGATCCACCATGCTAAAGGTAGAAATGGATAAGCTAAAGGAAAATGACTTTATCTATGAGACATTATACCCAAAATGGGTATCAAATCTAGTGATGGCCAAAAGCAAACAGTAAATAGCGAACATATATCGACTGCTCAGACCTAAACATAACATGCTCAAAGGACTACTTCCTGGTACAACTCGACTATTTTGTAGGTGGAATAGTCAGACATGAATTACTATTATAACGCACCATAAATTAATAAATAAATAATTAAGAGATTAAGTGTGAAAATAATGGTTTAGAGAAATTAGTGATAAAAATTGAATAATATAATGTGATAATTATTTGAGTGTACATTTACTTATCAAATGTATTATTTAATAAAAAACTTTAGCAAAAGGAATTAAATGAAGAAGAGAGGATGGATTGGCTACCCAATATTCATTGGAATAAAGAAAACCATGTTCCTCTCATTATTTTATTATATTCTCAAATTTGAAATAAAAACTGAGCTCGTTGGTGGTGGTTAAGACCTAAAAGAAGAAGAAAAAGAAAGATTTAAAGCTTAGATGACTAAAGAGTTCATTAACTAAGGAACCAAAGTGAGTAACATATTCACCAACCTTTATTTCTTCCCTAAATCCCCTATGGCTATGTTTATGATGAATATTTCTTATACTTCTCGTAATCCTCAAATGACCAAAAATGTAATAAGATGTTGAGAACATGTTTATAAAGATAGGTTTTATTTATATAAATTTTTCTTAAGTAAATAAATTGAGCTAAATTAATTAGGTGTCCTATAATATGAAAATCGGTTAGAAATGAGGAGTTTTAATTATTAAAAAAAATCAAAATTGATATTTTCTATGATTTTATGGAAGCCAAGAAATTAGTTTTTGGAAGAATATAAGCTTGATTGAAGGGTTATAATACGAAGCCGGAAGACAATTAATTAAAGCTTGAGTTGGCAATCAAGGGATCGAAGGAGAAGGAGTAAGGCCTTAGTGGCATCTATAAGTGAAAACAAAGGAGTAAGGCCTTAAATGAGACATAGGCATAAGGCCTTAAGTGGAAAGTGAAACTATGGACTAGGCGTAAGGCCTAAAGTGGAAGCCACAGACGAATGAGTGAATTAAGGCATAAAGGGGCATCCAAATACCATTGGTGTATTGTCTAGGTGGAAACCTAGGATTCAGTAGAAGATATAAGGCCTAATGTGGTAGTTAAGTACTAAAAGCAAAGTAGGTGTGAGGCCATAGTAGTTACTGAGATACGAAAACATAGGTATAAGGCATGAAATGGCAATCAAAAACAAAAGCACAAAAGGCATAAAGTCGGGTGTGGTAGCTGAATTACAAAGCGAAGTTGTAAGGACTACATGGTATTACAGACCGATAGCGAGCTTATAGAAATTAAGGAAGCAGATGGCACAAGGCCTTATTGGAGGTCAAATGATAAGACTTTTACCGTATATCTTTAGCAAAAGGTGTAAGGCCTTGGTGGTAGCAAAGGCTTGGGTAGTTTTGTTATATTTTAGTAATTTAATATTTTTGTGAAACAAACCTAGAGATTACTTTCGGTCATGGCTTCACGGTATCATTTCAACACTAAATGTTTCACCTATGACTTAGGCTTCACGGTCATGGCTTTATGCTATCTTGTATGTGTAGGGTAATATATCACCCATAACAGAATTTATGTCTGCCCGGGTTCTTATTATTGTTTTTCCTATAAAATCATGGTACTCATTTAAATAGGCGGAGTTTATGGGCTTAGGCAGGTTTCTTTTAAGATGGAAAGATAGAGTATGCTGAAGATGAAGTGAGAGGCTTGGATTTACTGTTTTATTATTTTAATTCCACTGTACTAAGTGTTTATGTCCGCATCTTCATATGTTAGCGCTATTATTTATGTTGTATTATATGTTGACTCATATGGGGCATGAGCAGTGGGAACTAAACTGCAAAAACGTAATCAATTATGATATGTTTCTTACTTCTAGTTTTGTTTGCCCTATTTACTTAAGACTGTATAATATAACTGATGTCACCTCAAGTGCCGAAAGATAATTCCATGGCAATTACAGCACATTGGATTTCCACCTTTGGGTTTTGGAATGAAGGATGTTACAACTATCCTTTGAGGATGCATACATCGGCTATCATTAGATTATGATGTACGTTGAAACTTAAAAGCACACAAGCTTTATCATCGATTTGGGATTATATTATTGTAGTGTCATGTCGTTTAGTTTGAAGAATGCTGAGCTAATTATCGATGTTTGGTCAACAAGATGTTTAAAGAACAAATTGAATGGACAATTGAGGTTTATGTGGATGATGTGTTGGTGAGGTGATAGAAAACTATCATCCACATAGGTTGTCTCTTGAAGATGGTGAATGTGATTTAAAAATATGAAATAAGACTGAATCCATTAATTGTTATTTGGAGTAGCATCAGCCATTTTATGGTTCGTAATGAACTCTAGGGGCATTAAAGCGAACCCGGATCAGATAGAAGCTTGGAAGAAGGTTACAACTCCACGGATGAGGAGTGAAATGCAAAGCCTCAATGGTAAAGTTGTTGCTTTGAATTTGTACATCTCAAAGGCGACCAATAAGTGTATACCATTCTTTTATGCCCTCAATAAAGAAAAGAGACTGTTTTAATGGACGAGTGAATGTGAAGCTGGTTTTCATAATCTATTGGACCATTCAAGGAATTCACCGACATTGCCCAAGCCTTTGAAAGGAGATATTTACATCTACTTAGACGTATTGACTCATTCGTTGAGTGTAGTATTGGTGCCTGAGAAATGTGAAATCCAAAGGTCGGTTTATTATATTCTAAGCCACTCAACAATGTGGATAAATTATATTTGGTGCTAGAGAAGTTGGCGTATTGATTGTTAATAACATTGATACTTTCAGGCTCATCCGATAAGGTGTTGACAGATCAACCCTAAAGGTGCACCCATCCGTGGCCAGTTTGTGTAAGTTCATGGTACCAAAAAGATCACATGGACAAAGAAAATCAATTTGAAAGCGCACAATTCTATGATTTTTATGCTTGATATCAAATTGAGAAATGCTTATCAACAGTTGCACATCTACAAGAAAATGGACAAGCGGAGGCTGTGAACAAGATCATCAATTCCATTATAAAGAAGCGACCAAAATAAGATGAGGACAAATGAGTGGTAAATTTCCATTGGCACTATAGACTTACTGGATAACCCAAAAGTCTACAACCGAATATATTCCATTTATGTTGGGATATAGAACCGAGTCCATAATTCTAATTGAAGAGGAATTCCCCTCGCATAGACAGATTCATTTTTAGTCCCAGATGAACGAGGAGATGTTTCTATCATCCCTCGACTTGGTGGAGGACAAATGAGAAGAGCCTAATCTAAAGGTAGATACTCACCAGCAAAGAGTAGCAAGGTAGTTCAACGTCAAGGTTTGAAACCATGTCTTCGAGGTTACCAACATCGTTTTGAAACTGGTCTTCTGGGTATAAGGGCACTTGGTCCGAATTGGGAAGGGTCCTACATGATAGAATAAAAGCTTAGAGATGACGCTTTTGATCTATCAACAGTCTATTGCATCCCAATTCTGTAAGCATGGAATAGTGAGCGTTTATGTCGTTATTTCACTTGATTTCCTTTTGTAATTAGGCATTTCTTCTCCTTCAGATTGGATGTAGTAAAGTGACATTTTCCGTGAATTTATTGAAATAAAGTTATCTTTTTAAATGAATTTGTACTATAGGATCAGTAGCACGATCTGACATTATATGTTTTGACAATCGAATGTCTAGCTTCTTGTTACCCGGTTGTTTGGCCCAATTACGAGAGGCTAACTATTGAGTTTCTTGGTTGGCTCTAAGTGAAACATGATCTAGTGAGAGATTGACTTGAATTGAGAGGCTCATCAAGCAAGTACCGTTCGGCCTGGATGCATCATGCAAGTGTGGCTCGGCTGGATGCATCGTTCGACATGTAAGTACCGTTTGGCTTGGTTGCATCATTCGGCATGCAAGTGTGGTTCGGCCTATATATCGTTCGTCCTGGATGCAGTGTTCGGCATGCAAGTACAGTTCGGCCTAGATGCATCGTTCGGCATGCAAGTGTGGTTCGGCCTAGATGCATCATTCGGCATGTAAGTACCGTTCGGTTTGGATGCATAGTTTTGCATGCAAGTGTGGTTCATCCTGTATACCGTTCGGCCTGGATATGTGGTTTGGCCAACACTGCTTAGCAACTACCGTTCGGCCAACGTCGCTCGACCGCCTTCGTCCGAAACGCATCGCTCAACAACCACCGTCCGACGCAAGCGTTCACTATAGATGTTTCATAGCAATATGAGGGGTTTGGATTATTCATAGAGGACAACATTCAAGTGAGAGGTTTGGTATTGTTTCATTCCAAGTTCCACCGTGAGTTGCTTCGAGTCTTTTGAGGGCTTACTTCGAGTCATTTGATAATCGACCACCGACTGGACATGATGGGTCGGCATTTCTCGCTTGGCATTTTTCGTTCGGCCTGCATGGCTCGGTGCACAGTAGTCACCTACTATGGGCCGAAGTTCCTTGTTCTTGGGCCCGTGAAGGAAGTCCGGCCTATCTTCGTCTATAAATAGAGAGGCAGGGCCGTAGTGAAAATGGACCTTTTTCGAGAACACTGGGGAGACTCTTCCATTTTCAAGACTCGTTTCTTTTCTGTTAAAACTTGTATTCAAGTTGTTGGTATACGGATTTTATCCGTATTCAATTATTTGAAGTAATAAAGATTATGATCAAAGTGGACGTAGGCAGTTACGTCGAACCACTATAATTCTGGTGTTCTTGTTTTTTACTGTTGTTATCGCATTCTATTGTGTTATTCCTCAGTTTTGACTTAGTTTCTTAATTAATCTCTCCACAAAAACCTACTCAAGGGTGTTAGTGACCAATTTTGGTACTAACATTTTGGTGCTTTCAATGAGGAAAGCATTCTTAGGTTATTAGGACGTACTTTGTCGCTACTGGATTGAAGAAATCCGCCGAAGAAGATCCAAGTCATTCACAGGAAGTCCATTGATTCTACTCAGAGTTCCTACCAATAACTTTACAATGGAAAGACTTCGTACCAGATCAGCCTCTCACAATGCAGACGTCAACAAGACTGCTAGCGTTCAATAAGTAGGACCTAGCAATCAACAAGCTAATTCAGGCACAGGGACTGTCCCCGCCCAAAACCAAATACAAGTTGCCACTAGAACAGAGTTTAACGAGCTGATGAGAGAACTCGTGGAAAGCAGGAGACAACTTAACGAATAAATTCAAGCTAAAGCCAACCTCATGACTTAGCTTACTCAACAACAACATCAGAATGCTGGGGGAAGTCCCGCTTCCTACTCCTCATCCGACAGCTCTACCTCGTCCGACGAACCCCCCAGGCGTAGACGTCGTAGAACTGAAACAATGCAAACAGGTGTTACTGATCGATTAACTAGGGATGGTCCAGGTTCCCTACCTAGAGCCATGGCCCCTCACTTACACCAAGGAAATCACACCCAAGCTGGACTAGGAAACTTAGGATCTAGAGCACGAGCGGAAGTCGGACGGCCGGCTCAACAAGGTCTTAATGAAGTTGGTCCCCTAGATACATGTTTGGTAGATCGCCAACAGAGGAGACACCAACCAGAACGGTCTCGTAGGACAGATTCCAACCTGCCATCTTCTATATAAACCCCAGACCTATCGGCTATGGTCAGACAACTTATGAGAGAAAATCAAGCCTTGCCTAATGATTATTGGTGGATATCAAGGAGTCATACTACATTCATAGATACTATCATACAGGCCGAGTACCCTAGGAAGTTTAACATGCCGACTATTCCGGCCTATGAAGGGAAGGCTGATCCCCGATAGCATGTGATGAGATATGAGTGGATGATGGATCCAGCTAGAGAAAATGATGCAACTAAGTGTAGATGCTTCCCAATAACTTTATCTGGAATCGCTATCATGTGTTTCACCCGACTTCCTCCGTGGTCTATCTCCAACTTAGATGAGT
The DNA here is from genome assembly GCA_030765085.1 of Allium cepa. Taxonomy (NCBI): domain Eukaryota; kingdom Viridiplantae; phylum Streptophyta; class Magnoliopsida; order Asparagales; family Amaryllidaceae; genus Allium; species Allium cepa. Next base: position 665,353,439 of record CM060932.1, read on the forward strand.
TAGCGAAAAAATTTGTGGAACAGTTCAGAATTTGTGCCATTCATCCCAAGGACGTGATGTCCTTGTCCAGTTTGATTTAGGCTCTAAGGGAGTCATTAAAGAAGTACTTAGAAAGATTTCACATTGCAGCTACTGAAATTAGCAACCCAAATGACCATGCCATTCTGATGGCTGTGATGTGAGGAGTAGATCCGGATTCGTAGTTTGGCGATTGGCTGGCAGGAAAGCCTCCGACTACATTGGAACATTTTTATTCAAAGACGCATCAATTCATATGTAGAGAGGAAGCTAGGTGGATAAGGTGAGACAATGCACCAGGGCGTGGCAAGGAGACTGTGAAGAGCAACATTGCTGTAAAACAATCTGGTGATAACTTAGAGAAGGTCCAGGTCAATGTCCAGAACAAACCAGAGCAATCCAAAGGATCTGGAGGAGGAAATCCCGGAAAGAAAAGGGAAGTAGGAAAGTGAAAACCAAGGATTCCAACTTACAACTAATACACTCCTCTGAATGCATCTCTGGAAAATATTTACCTATTGACTTGTAATAATTTTCAATATTGAAAGCCATGTCCAAAAGAGTCCACTGAGGAACAAAAGCGGACTGGGAAATATTGCCGCTTCCATGAGACTTACGGGAACAATATCGAGGATTGTAGGCACCTCCACGGTGCTATAGAAAAGCTGATTTGATAGAAAAAATTAAAGGAGTTTGTCAAGAATCCGTAGGAAGACGGAAAGGAACATTGGATCCCGGTCGCGGCAAATGCCACGCCATCTGGAGGAACCTGCCCAGACTGTAGGTATACTAGTCATAAACACAATAGTCGATGGGTTTTACCCTACAGATAAGAATTGTCAAGAAATGGAGCAGTATGCTAATTCCCTAAAACATACAGATTTTGAATGTTTTTCAAACACGGAGGATGGCCCCGGCTAAGCAGCGGCGAACGATGACCGATGATATAGTGTTCAGCGACAGAGATGCTGATCAAGTGGATGTGCCCACCATTGATCCGATGGTCATCTCGACAACTATTAGGCCAGCATTTGTGAGGAGAATACTGATTGACTACGAAAGTTCTATTAACATTATCTTGAAAAAAGCATATGACAAGATGAAGATGGAGACAAAGGATCTGAAACCATCTAAAGCCTGTATTCATGGTTTTAATGGGCAGCTACCGATGTAGTGGGTTTTGTTGAATTACCAGTTGAACTTGGAGAAGGTAAACGTAAGAGGGTGTGAATCATACCATTCATAGTTTTGGATATCGCTTCTCCGTATAATGTGTTTCTGGGTCGACCGGCCTTGGTAGAGTTTAGGCAGCTTTGGCCCCGCGGTGTTTAACCTTGAAATTTCTGACCAATAAAGGAGTTGGCGTTGTGCATGACGATCTGGTGACTGATCATGCATCTTATGTGGCGGAGCAGAGAGACGCCCAGCAAAGAAAGAAAGGAAAGGTTGTGGACAGCTCCATCCGCATCTGATTCACTGAATATTGACAAGTAATGCTCAAGCCTTGGCTCGAGCAACATGATTGGATCTATAGAGACATAGATCCGAGAGACGATGATGAGGAACCCAGGGAGGTAAAAGCAGTACCGGTTGAACTGACATTTGTTGTTCCAGTCAGTCGTGATGGCCCATCACGATATTTAAAATTGGACCATAACTTCACCCCTCGATGACCGAGAATCTCACTGATTTCCTCCGAGCAAATCTGGATGTTTTCGCTTGGATATATTCCAATATGTGCTGGATTTCTCCCGCCTTTGTGAGTCATATGTTGAACATAGACCCGAGGTACGTACTAATAAAGCAAAAAAGAAGAGGCATGGACCTGGAGAGGTCCGCTGCTCTCAGAGAGGAGGTGGAAAAACTCAATGCCAATGGGTTTGTCTGTGATGACCTCTACCCTGAATGGGTGTCTAACCCGTGCTAGTAAGGAAAGCAAATGGGAAATGGAGGACCTGCATAGATCACTCAGGTCTGAACAAAGCATGCCTTAAGGATACTTTCCCTTTACCCATAATTGATCAGCTGGTCAACTCAACAGCAGAACACGAGTTATTATCATTTATGGATGCGTACTCAGGATATAATCAAATCCCGGTGAACATTCCAGATCAAGAACACACTAGTTTTGTCATAGACGCTGAACTGTATTGTTATGTAGTGATGCCTTTCAGATTGAAAAATACGGGAGCTACTTATCAACGTCTGGTGAATAGGATGTTTAAAATCCAGATTGGTAGGACAATGAAATTCTATGTGGATAACAAGCTCGTAAAGTCATGGCATTCAAACGACCACATTCGAGACTTAGCAGAAATGTTGATATACTCACGTATTACGGAATGAAAATCAATTCTATGAAGTGTTCTTTTGGTGTTACGTCAAGAAAGTTTTTAGGTTTCATTGTTAATGCATGAGGAATTGAAGCTAACCCGAAAAAGATTCAGGCTATTCGAGATATACAAGTGCCCAGAACTATAAAGCAAGTACAAAGCCTGAATGGAAAAGTGGCCACGCTGAGTCAATTCATATCCAGTGTGACAGACAATCTTATTCCTTTCTTCGATGTAATAAAGAAAGGAAAGAGAAATTTTCAGTGGATGCCCAACTGTGAGGATGCATTCCGAGCTCTGTTGAGGCACTTGGAAAATGCCCCAGTGATGTCGAAGTCTATAGACCATGAAGTATTGTATGTATACTAGGCCGTATCTCAACATGCCATCAGTACGACTTTGGTCCACAAGGAGGAATGAGTTCAAAAGCCGGTATGCTATGCCAGTAAACGTTTAACGGGGGTAGAAAGAAATTATCCCAAAGTTGAGAAGCTAGCATAGTACTTGGTGATTGCATCGCGCAAGCTTCGTCTGTATTTTCAGGCATACTCGATCAGTGTTTATACGGATAAACCCTTGCTACAGGTACTCCAATGTCCATAAACCTCTGGAAGGCTGTTAAAATGGAATATTGGGTTGAGTCAGTTCGATATCACCTACCTGCCATGGAGGGCCATACAAGATCAAGCGCTAGCGGACTTCATCGTTGAATTTATCGTATTAGACGAACCAAACAATGACGATGTCGTTCCCTCCATTTGATGGAAACTATACACCGATGGGGCATCCAACGACCGGTGTTCTAGGGCTGGGTAATGCCCAAAAACCGATCAATTTGTTATGCTTTGAAGCTTGATTTCCTAGCTATAAGTAACGAGGCCGATTACGAAGCATTAATTGTTGGCTTGAAACTTATCAGGGAACTTGGAGTGAGATCGGTTGAAATCTTTTGCGACTCACAATTAGTGGTGTTCTAGGTGCGGGGAAACTATCAGGAAAAGGGTCAGAGACTTGCCCCCATACCAGGCTCGTGTTCAAGAGCTATTGGCAGACCTCCAATATTATGACATTTCACACATTCCACGTGAGCAAAATGGGGAAGCTGATTCGTTGGCGAAATTTGCAAGCACTAGTGATGCACAATAGAAGGGATTGGTTCCGGTCGAAATCTTACATGCTTCAAGTATAAATAAGATGGATGTAGATTTTGTGTTAGAGACAGAAATCTAGAAGGAGTCACGGATAACCACATTCAAGCAATACCTGCTACACGAGGTCTTGCCCGAAAGACGACAAGTCATTCGCAAAGCTTCGTGATATATTTTGCAGGATGAAATAATGTATCGGAAGGGATTCTCGGTCCCCTTACTTCGGTGCACTGCCAATGGTGAGATAAAACGAGTTCTAAAGGAGGTTCATGAAGGAGAATGTGGTGAGCACACTTAAGGCCAGACACTAGCAAGAAAGATCCTCCGTTATGGATACTATTGGCCAACTATAAATCGAGATGCTGCGGACTACGTAAGAAGATGTGACAAATGTCAAAAGTATGTGAATATCCTAAGAGCTTCGCCAACGGAACTCGCACTAATGGTTGGTCCCTGGCCATTTGCAAAATAGGCAATAGTTGCGGTTGATCACTTTACCAAGTGGGCGGAAGTAGATCCCTTCGCTACAATCACCACCAAAAAGGTCATTAATTTCTTTGTGCGAAACATCATATACCATTTCGGCCTCCCGCAAACTATCATTACGGACAATGGAACTCAGTTCGAAAGAAGGGAGTTCAAAGAATTTTGTTAAAAGTATGGCATTGAGAAAAGGTTTGAAGCAGCGCTCATCCAAAAGCCAATGGACAAGTAGAAGCCATAAACAAAATAATCAAATCCATATTGAAAAAACGTTTGGAAAAGGCTAGAGGCAAGCGGGTGGATGAGCTTCCAACAACACTTTGGGTTTACAGAACCACCCCTAAGTTCACGGCTGGCCACACTCCGTTCACATTGGCATATGGCATGGAAGCCATTATATCTGTGCAACTTGAAGTTCCTTCACATCGGATAACTCATTATGACCCTAAGATGAATCAAGATATCTTGCTGGAATCACTGGACTTTATTGGTGAAAAATGTGAAGAAGCTAAATTAAGGGCGGCTGCATATAGACACCGAGTCGCTCAATATTATAATAAAAAAGTCCGACCGAGAATCTTTGATGTGGGAAATCTCATTTTGAAGCGAGTTTTTCCAATGCCATCGCATATGAATCCTACATGGGAAGGTCCATACGTCATTGAACGGAAGCTTGGAGGGGGAACTTTCAAGCTAGAGACCGTTGATGGAGCAACACTTCCTCGAGCATGAAATAGCGAGCATCTATGATGTTATTACACTTAGTCTATTTCTTTTGCATTTTAGTTGCAATTATTTCCAGTGTATGTTTATTTTGTTGTTCTTAGATTTTGGGCATGTAATAAGACAATTCAATTTGTTTTCATTAATAAAGGCTTGAAGTCATCTTTTCCATTAACTATTGATGTTTCTGTGTGTTATGATCAAGGGACAAAAAATAAAGTACATTATTCTGTCTGGCATATGAACGCGCACACAAACTTAAAATCTCTTAGTCCCAAGAGTGCAGACCGGAGTACTCTGAGTCCCAGATTGTAGACTAGAGTATAAACGACTTAAAAATCTCCAAGTCCCTAGAGTGCAGACTGGAGTACTCTGAGTCCCCAAAGTGTGGACTAAAGTATAAACGACTTAAAAATCACTAAGTCCCCAGAGTGCGAACTAGAGTACTATGAGTATCCAGAGTGTAGACTAGAACATAAACGACCTAAAAATCTCCAAGTCCGCAGAGTGCGGACTGGAGTACTCTGAGTCTCCAGAGTGCGGACTAGAGTATAAATGACTTAAATATCTCTAAGTCCCCAAAGTGAGGACTAGAGTACTCTGAGTCCCCAGAGTGCGGACTAGAGTATAAATGGCTTAAAAATCTCCAAGTCCCTAGAGTGCGGACTGGAGTACTTTGAGTCCCCTGACTGTGGACTAGAGCATAAACGAATTAAAAATCTCTAAGTCCCCAAAGTGCGGACTGGACTACTCTGAGTCCCTATAGTGCGGACTAGAGTATAAATCACTCAAAAATCTCTATATCCCCAGAGTGCGGACTAGAGCATAAATGACTTAAAAATCTTCAAGTCCTCGGAGTGCGAACTGGAGTACTCTGAGTCCCCAGAGTGCAGACTAGTGTATAAACATCTTAAAAATCTCTAAGTCCCCAGAGTGCGAACCGGAGTTCTCTGAGTCCCCAAAGTGCGGACAAGAGTATAAATGACTAAAAATCTATAAGTCCATGCGGGCTGGAGTACTCTCAGTCCCCAAAGTGCGGACTGGAGTATAAATGACTTAAAAATCTCTAAGTCCTCAGAGTGTGGACTGGAGTATTTTGAGTCCCTAGAGTGCGGACTAGAGTATAAACGACTCAAAAATCTCTAAGTTTCCAGAGTTCGAACTAGAGTACTCTGGGTCCCCAGAGTGTAGACTAGAGTATAAACGACTTAAAATCTCCAAGTCCCCAGAGTGCGGACTAGAGTACTCCGAGTCTCATGGATGCGGACTAGAGTATAAACGACTTAAAAATCTCTAAGTCCCCAGAGTGCGGAATAGAGTAATGAGCGTGGACTAGAATATAAACCACTAAAAATCTCTAAGTCCCTAGACTATGGACTAGGGTACCCTGAGTCCCCGGAGTACGAGCCAAAGTATAAATGATTCAAAAAATATCTAATTCCCTAGATCATGGACTAAAAGTATTATAAGTCCCCAGAACGTGGACTAGAGGATTTATGATTCTTAAAATTTCCGAGTTACATGAAGGTGAACTAGAGCTTGTGTAACTCATAAATTCCGAGTTATGGCAACAAGTTAGATAATATGCTGAAAAGCAAAAGTCATCGAAGACAAATAAACAAAGTTTTATACACTAATCCCAAAATAAATTTCCACTGCAATTCCTCCTAAACTCGGAGTCAAAAATCTATTTACATCGACTAGGGAAATAAACAAGAATAATTACATAATCCAGGCTTATTCTCGTTGAACGAGGCATGATAGCTACTTCTTTGACTTTTTCTCCTTCCTTGGTTTCTCAGACGACTCCTCTCCTAAGAGTTTTCTCTTAGACGCCTTGCTTGCTAGGGAAGTGGTGTCCGAGGAAGGAGGAGGAACTTCTAGTGGCCTAGTCCCAACTGGGAGAATGACCTTCAAAGGCCTGTTCAAATGATCATCCAGTTCCATTATTTGAGGCTCGACCTTGATTTCAGCTTTCTTCATCTTCTTCTCTTCCATAAGTTGCTCCTCTATGCTCAATCTTGAAGTGTGTTCGGAGGCATCCATAATTTCAACTTCGTCTTTTCTTTTACGGGTGATGGATTTTCAGATTTTTCTTCATCGAGTGCCTCGATCACTTGAGCATTGGGTCCGGGAGTCTCCCCAGTCTGATTTGCCTCTCCTATCTTCTCCTCCTTCTCTGGGGTAGCACTGCTCCTTGGAGTTAGCTCAGGATCAGGATGCCCTACATGAAATCATAAGAGACAAATGTTAGAATACACTAACTACTCGCCAAAAACGATGGCCCATTGAACTTTGATAAGAAAAGTTATGTACCCGTTTTTGGCAGACTCTCAACTGTTCGGAGAGTTTCACCTTCAAGAATGGGAGATGGAGCGTAATATCAAGTCCAGGATCTTCTGGATCGTAACCAATATGCTGCTCGAATGGGTCAAGTGATGGGTGACCAGTCGGCTGAATAGCAGAAGGAACTGAGGACTCAGTCCTGGATGAACTGGCAGCTTCATCTTTTCCCTTTGGTGAGGAAGAGTCCCTTCCATAGAGGGTCTTTGCCATAGATAGGTCAGTGCACTCATTCTCGCGAAGCACTTCTTTCATAAGGAAATCCTCATCAACCTCTTCAGTTCCCAACTCAACCTTTTTAATCTTTATTAAAGTGTCCTATGCTTCGGCCAAAGATTCGAGGTAACCCTTCCAAGAAACATTACGTCGCGATGCATGAGAACTCGGGCATTATACTCGGCTATGAGTAGATCAAACATGCACTTGATTTCCTCCCTACCACCCTCAGTAGCCGCCTCAAGGCGAGAATCGATTCCCAAGAGCGTCGTTCCTTTGCCCTCCTCACGGGCTTCATCCTTCAGCGCTTCAGTGTTAGTCCTTGAGATGATGGTTTTGATGACAACAACCTTAGAATAGGATTATAAAATGTAAATACTAACATTATAGTTTAGAAATATATGTATATGCAGGATTTAACCATGCTGGCACCAAGAATGAAGACTGTACAGTATAGAGATTCAATATATCAAGAATGAAGACTCATGAGTATCAAGAATATCAAGATTATCAAGAGTTCAAGATTTCAAGTAATTTATTTTTTAATTAGGAATTTTGTTAAAACTCCTAGAAAAGTACTGGCATTTTAAAATCCAATTTATTCATGGAATGGAATCCACTTCAAGCCCGTTAAAAGGATGGAACCTTAAGTAGGATGGAACCTACGATAAATCTAATGGAACAATGTTTTGTATCCACTAACTTTTATTCAAACGTTTTTCATAATTATATCTTATTTTCAAAATGATTTTAAAACCTTCCTTTTAAAAGAATCAAAAACATCTATCCTGATTTTAAATACTTTAGCCTCAAAATGATCTTTAATTTCAAAATCAGATTATCCTTTGTTTTAGAACTATCTTTAATAATAATGTATTTAACTTTTAATATTTATACTTAGATTTAAATATGAAATTATAGTAAAATTTTATATATATATATATATATATATATATATTATTCTCTATATTTACTTATGTATTTTAACTATAGTCAAGTATATTTATAATGTTTAAAATAGTTCTAATATAACATAAAAATTATTTTCAAAGAAAAACAAACCACCAAAAATTCCTTTGGGATGTCGACGTGCTCAATGTACCCATGTCGACATTGTGTCAGTTAATTTCAAAATTTAAATTTCAAAATAGGTCTATATTTGTCATATCTATTCACGAATGGTTCATGGTTGTTGTTCTTCTATAAATAGGGGCTGTTTTCAACGAAAAAAATCATATTTTCTGGTTTTCATCTCTTTTCTTCTTCCACATTTCTTTATACACGTTCTTCACATTACTCTGTCGAAATCAACATTGAATTTTACTACATTATCTCTGGTTTGATTCTCTATCACTATCTCAACACGATCCTCAGTGCTATTCAGAGTTATAGGCTTCTTTATAATCAATTAAATGAGAAAAGGTGTGATTGTAGCGTTGGAAATCAATCAAGTGAGAAAAGGTGTGATTGTAGCCTTGGAAATGAACTGGATGAACTTGTTGCCCGAGAAATCAAGTATCTCTACCCAGAGGATTGTGAATCTAGAGGGTGTACCTCGTGGCCTTGAAATCGAGGGTGTAATTGTAAAGATTGTTTTTGAAAGGAAATCCGTACTTGTGTGCGGGACTGGATGTAGGGTAACTCCGAACCAGTATAAAATCCGGTGTGTTCTTTCCTTTACTGCTTTTACTTTATATTTGCATCTGTGTTTGATTCTCTGATCATATCTGTGTCTGAATATTGCATACATCTGTGTTCAAATTAACAAAAACTCAAAAAGACTTAGTAATTTCTTTAAACACTATTCACCCCCCTCTAGTGTTAATCCTAGCCTTAAGATCCGTATTCCGCATTTCTCACATTTAGTATCGGAGCGAGGATTCCAAAGTTTCATAATCTGATTTTTGAAAAAAAAAATTAAAATGGCTATGGTTAAAAATTATGTTAATACTAGTTTAGAAATATTCAGATCATCATTGTCTCATGAGTCTGCATATAATCAATATTCAAATACAAGTTGTCTACTAAGATTGTTTGATGTGCAGGAAATATGTTTTATGGGAATTGAGGAATCAATCCACAACGGACAAATTATGCAGATCAAAAAGAATAAATGGATACTCGATAGTGGAGGTTCTAGACACATGACTAGCAATCCAGATATGCCGAATGATATAATGTACAAAGACGGAGAACTGGTTAACTTTGGAGACAATTCAAAAGGATATGTGATTGGCATCGGCAAAGTTGGTAATTCTGAAACTCCTATTATTAATAATGTTTTGTTAGCTAAGAATCTGATACATAATCTACTAAGTATAAGTCAACTTTGCGATAAAGGATATAAAATTAAATTTGAAAAAGATAAATGTCACATTGAAGATAATAATTCAACCATAATATTTGAGGGCACTAGGAAAAAGAATATTTATATTCTTATTATGAAAGTCTCAAATGATAACTTATGTCTTTTGGCAAATACAAGCGACTCTTGGATTTGGGATAAGAGATTTGTGCATTTAAATTTCAAACTCTTATCAAGACTATCTAAACATGATCTAGTAAGAGGTCTCCCTAAAATAAATTTTAAAGTAGATAGTCTATGTGATGCATGTCAATTAGGAAAACTTAGAAAAAGTTCCTTTAAATTAAAAGATATGATTTCAACTTTAAAACCTCTTGAATTACTTTATCTTGATTTATTTGGTCCATCTCAAATTCTGTCAATAAATTATAGTAAATATGTTTTTGTAATTGTAGATGATTATTCTACATTTACATGGACAATATTTTTAAAACATAAAAGTGATACTTTTGAATGTTTTAAGAACTTTACAAAAAGGATTCAAAATCAACTTTCTCTAAAGAATATAACCATCCGTAGTGATCACGGTGGTGAATTTGAAAATGAAAAGTTTGAGGAATTCTGCAATAAAAAGGGAATAACTTACAATTTTTCATTTCTAAGAACTTCACAACAAAACGGAGTAGTAGAACGTAAAAATAGGACGGTTCAAGGGTGTGCGAGAACTATGCTTTCGGATAGTAAATTACCAAAGTACTTTTAGGCAGAAGCAGTTGCTACCGCTTGTTATATTTTAAATAGAATTTTAATTAGACCTTTAACTGATAAGACACCTTATGAACTTCTTCACTCAAAGAAACCGAAGATATCTTATTTAGAATTTTTGGAAGTAAATGTTTTATCCTAAATACAAAAGATAATTTAGATAAATTTGATTCTAAATCCGACAAAGGTATCTTTATCGGATATTCTAATAAAAGTAAAGCGTATAGAGTGTTTAATTTAAAAACTAACACCATCAAAGAAACAATGCATGTTTCAATCGATGAAAATCTGAAATTTTTTAAAGATACAAATGATGAAGAGGATGTAATCACTCAAAATCAAGAGTCAACTGAAACTTATAATGAAATTAATCATCCTAATAAAATGACTAAACTTTTAAAAGATCACCCTAATGAAAATATACTAGGAGATATGCAATCTGTTGTTAAAACTAGAAATCAACTAAGTCAAATGAGCAATGTAGCTTTTATATCAACTACTAAACCCAAGAATCCAAAAGAAGCATCAACTGATGATTCATAGATTTTGGCTACACAAGAAGAACTAAATCAATTTACTAGAAATGATGTTTGTGAACTTGTTCCTGGACCTAAAAATAAAACTATAATTGGAACTAAATGGGTTTATAAAAATAAAATGAATAAACAAGGAGTGGTAGTTAGAAATAAAGCTCGATTAGTCGCTCAAGGTTATTGTCAAGAAGAAGGAATAGATTTTGATGAAACCTTTGCTCCCGTAGCAAGATTAGAAGCCATTAGGATTCTACTTGCTTTCGTAAATCATAATAATTTCAAATTGTTTCAAATGGATGTTAAAAGTGCTTTTTTAAATGGATTTGTATAAGAGGAAGTATATGTCGAACAACCACCACTTTTTGAAAATGAAAAATTACCAAATCATGTTTACAAATTCATGAAAGCTTTATATGGTCTAAAACAACCTCCTGGAGCCTGGTATGATAGACTAAGATCTTACTTATTACAATCAAACTTTGAAATTGGTAAAGTAGATAATACTCTTTTTATTACAAGAAATAAAAATGATATTCAACTAGTACAAGTCTATATAGATGACATCAATTTTGGATCAACTAATTTTGAAATGAATAAAGAATTTTCTGAAATGATGAAAAAAGAGTTTAAGATGAGTCATATGGGTGAATTAAACTTCTTTTTAGGATTACAAATAAAACAATTAGATAATGGTATCTTTATTAGTCAAGAAAAATATGCCAAAGACCTAATTAATAAATTCGGTTTGACTACTGCGAGTGGAAAACCCACTCCCATGGCAACCAATGAGTGCCTTAGTAAAGAAGATCTCTCGAAAGATGTAGATCAAATATTATATAGAGGAATGATTGGGTCACTACTCTATATCACTGGTAGTAGACCTAATATCATGCATAGTGTTTGTCTCTGTGCAAGATATCAATCCCAACCTAAAGAGATCCACTTAAAAGCCGTAAAACGTATCATAAGATATGTTAAACACACTTCTGATTATGGCTTATTTTACCCTAAAAATGATTCTTTTGACTTAATATCTTACTGTGATGCTGATTATGCTGGTTGTAAATCAGACCGAAAAAGTACAAGTGGAACTTGCCACTTTTTGGGGCATTCTCTGATTTCGTGGCTTAGTAAAAAGCAAAATACAGTTTCTTTATCAACAACTAGAGCAGAATATATTTCTGCTGCTTTTACTTGTTCTCAAGTAATATATATGCAACAAACTTTAAAAGATTATGGTTTAAATATGTCAAAGTCGCCAATTTATTGTGATAATATGAGTGCGATAAATTTATTCAAAAATACTACTCAACATGCTCGAACAAAACATATTGATATAAGACATCATTTTCTCAGAGATAATATAAATAAGGAAGCAATTACTCTAGATTATATTAATTTCGAGAATCAAATTGCTGATATATTAACAAAACCCTTAAATGAATCTATATTTATTAAATTAAAAAGAGAATTAGGAATTTGTTCAATAACTCAAGTATAAAAATATAAATAACAAAGTATAATTAAAAATTAAATCAAAATAAAATAAAAACAAAAAATCAAGCACCATGTCGACATTCCCTAGTACCCCATGTCGACATACAACGATTTTTTATTTTTGAAATTTATCCCACCAAAATTCAAATAATTGTTATATATTCTTTTTATTTTCAAAATTCTATTCATTCTTTATGTTATTTCTCTGTTCTATCTTCTGAAATCAAATAATTAATTGCCTCCTCTTCCAAATCAAACAAAAATTCAACCTTTTCGTTCCCTTCTCCTACTTCTGGACCGTTTCAACGAACAATGCTTGCTCGTGTGAAGAAAATGGAGGATTCTCTGAAGGATGTACTTCAGTTAATGACTGAAATCCAAGTGATGCAACTTTGAATGGCCAAAGAACAAGAGTGGCAAGGCAAAATCATTAGGAGTTTACAAAAATTTCTAATGGACAATTACGCTAACCCGATCTTGATTGATGAAGACTCTTCAGGAGATCAAGTACAAGAGGCCAGCGAGGAAGAAGAAGAAAAAGAAGTCCCCATGGAAGAAATGCACGCGGAAGATGTGACAAAGTCGTATGCGTTGGTGAAGTGTGCTTTGACAAAGATGGAAATCTCGTCAAACAATGTGAAAATTTCTGTTTCCACTATCCAAATTGTTCCGTTCATAGATCTCCCATTTCCAAAGACACTCATTAGTTTCTTCTCTTTTTTTCTATTGTTTTATGTTCTTTCTTACATTTCCCACGAAAATGTAAATATAATTATATGATTAATAAATAAATTGTGTTCTTATATGTGTTCTATTAAAAGTATTATTATATGGATACTTAGTTAGGATAGTTAGTAGTTTAGGACTAAGTTTTAGAGTTAAGTATTGATTATTTATGATAACACTATCATTATAATCACATGTCATAGAGTATTCGATTACGGGGAAATTATATAGTTTGGAGATTATATAGTTTCGAGTTAGTTTTTTGTTGATGACAAAGGGGGAGAAGTATAAAATAGGATAGTTAGGCATAAATTAAGGGGGAGTTACTAGTTTTAAGGGAGTTATTAGGATAGAAGTAATATTTTATAAACAAAGGTTGTCATCATCAAAAGAGGGGAGATTGTTAGTCCTTGAGATGATGGTTTGATGATAATAACCTTAGAATATGATTATAAAATATAAATACTAACATTGTAGTTTCGAAATATATGTATATGCAGGATTTAACCATGTAGGCACCAAGAATGAAGATTGTACAGTATAGAGATTCAAGATATCAAGAGTGAAGACTTATGAGTATCAAAAATATCAATATTATCAAGAGTTCAAGAGTTCAAGATTTCAAGTAATTTATTTTTTAATTAGAATTTTGTTAAAACTCCTAGAAAAGCACTGGCATCTTAAAATCCAATTTATTCGTGGAATGGAATCCACTTTGAGCCCGTTAAAGGGATGGAACCCTAAGTAGGATGGAACCTACGAAAAATCTAGTGGAACATTGTTTTGTATCCACTAACTCTATTCAAATTTTTATCGAAATTATATCTTATTTTCAAAATGATTTTAAAATCTTCCTTTTAAAAGAATCAAAAACATCTATCCTGATTTCAAATACTTTTAGCCTCAAAATAATATTTTATTTTAAAATCTAATTATCCTTAGTTTTAAAACTATCTTTAATAATAATGTATTTTACTTTTTATATTTATACTTAGATTTAAATATAAAATTATAGTAAAATTTTATATATATATTATTCTCAATATTTACTTGTGCATTTTAACTATAGTCAAGTATTTTATAAAGTTTAAAATAGTTTTAATATAAGATAAAAGTTATTTTTAAATAAAAACAAACCACCAAAAATTCCTTTGGGATGTCGACATGCTCAATATACCCATGTCGACATAGTGTCAGTTAATTTCAAAAGAAGTGTATGTTCGTCATATCTCTTCAGGAATGGACGTGGTTGTTGTTCTTCTATAAATATGGGCCGTTTTCAATGAATTTTAAAATTCATATTTTCTGGTTTTCATTTCACTTCTTCTTCCACATTTCTTTACACACATTCTTAACATTACTCTGCCGAAATCAAGGTTGAATCTAACTAGATTATCTCTAGTTTGATTCTCTATCACTATCTCAACAAGATCCTCAGTGCTATTGAAAGTTATAGGCTTCTTTATAATCAATTAAACGAGAAAAGGTGTGATTGTGGCCTTGGAAATTAATCAAGCGAGAAAAGGTATGATTGTAGACTTGGAAATCAATTGGGTGAATTTGTTGCCCGGGAAATCAAGTATCTGTACCCAGAGGATTGTGAATCTGGAGGGTGTACCTTGTGGCCTTGAAATCAAGGGTGTAATTGTAAAGATTGTTTTTGAAAGGAAATCCTTATTTGTGTGCGGGACTGGATGTAGGGTAACTCTGAACAAGTATAAAATCTGGTGTGTTCTTTCCTTTACTGGTTTTACTTTATACTTGCATCTGTGTTTGATTCTGTGATCATATCTGTGTCTGAATATTGCATACATCTGTGTTCAAATTAACAAAAACTCAAAAAGATTTAGTAATTTCTTTAAACACTATTCACACCCCCTTCCTCTAGTGTTAATCCTAGCCTTAAGATCTGTATTTCTCATTTCTCACATTCAGTCTTAGAGAGCTCCTCATCAAGCTTTGTTTTTAGGAGTCGAGTGGCAACAATCTCGTCACAATATCGTTGTGACTCCTCTTGAGCGACAGTCTTTTCTTCCTTTTCTTTGAAAAGTAGCTCCTTTAATTCTTTGACTCACTGAGCGAGGACATCTTTCTCCTTTTGAGCGGAGTCTTTCTTTAAGGCAAAGGCGCCACAGCATTCAACCGCTACATCAATTTATTTTTTGTGGGTAGCTTCCAAGCGATTGACTGCCTCAACAGTATCTTTAGCATTCTTCTGAGCGGCCTTAAGCTGAGATTTATACGAGGCAAGCTCTTCATCCTGGGCTTTGATGATGTCCTTATCGTGGATGGCCTCAAGCTTTAGGCGATCGATTTCATTCTTGCGCTCCGTAGAAACTTTAGAAACTTTTTCGGCCAAGTGAACGAACGCGCCATGTTGGACGTAGACATCATTGTTGTAAGCAATGGCACTCTATTTTACGTGCCCTGGAATAGAATGGATCACAGGAAGAAATTTCAATCAATCAAGCATATTTTTGGGAATGTGGCTTTAAGCTCAGCTAGCTTTTCTGCTATTGATGGACCGTGTGCAGGGGCTGAAGATGTTTGTTTAGCCAAAACCATGGACTTTTTGTGACACTCACGAGTTTGCCTAGTTCTTGATGAACCGGAGTATTGGTCGCTAGGAGCTTTAGATTGAGAACACCTTTGACTCGATTTCTACCTGCTCTATCTAGTTGAGGAGGAGGATCGTTGGGGTACGAAGAATGGCTGTAAGTTTTCCTTCAGGACTATCGCTGTTGTCATCTCTATCCCGGCATTTACCCGACACCGAGTCTTGGCTGGAATGATGGAAAATAGAGGACCCGCAGAGGCGATCGAATCCATGAGAGTGTCCCATATCACCTGCACAGAAATTAAGTGAGGACAAGTTAGCAAGAATAACATGGTGGCTGAAGTTTAAGTGCAAGGTGAGGTGTAAGTGTTAGTGTGTGTGTCGTAGTGTTTCCCCTCGAAGGACCAGTTTCTTTGGCTTTACTTATCGGAGTTTTTTCTCCTTGATGATGGGCTTAAACGCCTTCATCGCCTCTTGCGAGCGAATGAAGTTTTAGGGCTTCTGGATCGTCGAAGCTGTAATTGAGCAAGTCGTCGGGAATAGTAAGGTCAGATAAGCCTTTCAGTGAACCCTCTAAGTGTTG
This sequence comes from Allium cepa, assembly GCA_030765085.1. Classification (NCBI taxonomy): domain Eukaryota; kingdom Viridiplantae; phylum Streptophyta; class Magnoliopsida; order Asparagales; family Amaryllidaceae; genus Allium; species Allium cepa. The sequence continues at coordinate 665,369,669 of CM060932.1, forward strand.
TGGAGACGGCTCTTTCTCCATTGAAGTAATCGTCACTTTCGAGGTTCTTCCCACACCCTTCTTCCTCAGCTTGTAAGCTAGTTTCTCTTTCCCCTTTGAAGGGGGAGGTGGTTCACCAATGCCCTGTGCCTCAAATACCTATTCCAAAGCAGGATATACATTCTAACCCGGTGCTTCTAACACCCCAGTTTCTCTAATCTACCCCTCCTCGGATGTGTCAGGGGCGGCACTTATAGGAGGCACTAAAGGTCCGGCCTATTCTTTAACTTTCTTCGATGCGGACCCAATTATAGTGGTACCGGATGGAAGATTTGTTCGACGACCCTCCGCCAATGATCCGAACTTTAAAAGCGGTTCATTGGAGATGACAGATTTAATCTCCCGGTCTTCCACTGAAACAGCTAGAATGCCCTCAACGGCCTCGGAGTACCCGGTTTCTTCGGGACGTGGGCTTATGCCTACGAAAAGGCCGAAGGAAGTTTAGAAAAAATTCATTTCATGCCTTAGGTAAATAATGAGTTCGAAATTGAATCTTACTTCCTTCCAACCATCTTCTCGCAAAGCCCGGGAGGCAGCGCACATAAAACCATTCCTACTTATATTGGGTGAATTAACTTCATGCACCCGTCAATATCTAACACTTGGAGTAAGGCTCGAGGAATATGAAAGATAGGCTATCTGATCGTCTCTTGAAACAATAGATGTAGCGGATGTCATCGGGAGTAGGGAGCCTAAATAAAATGCTCATAAAAAGAATACAAGTGCCATAGATGAACGCATGACTATTGGGATGTAGCTGTGACGGGGCAATCCCGATATACTGTAGCACTTTGCGGAGAAAGGAGTTGAATGGTGGCACGCTACCGACCCTGCACATGAATTTGTTGCAGGCTGTATATCCAGCTAGGGGCAGGTGAGGACGATCTTGTCCCGATGGAACTAGTACATCGTTGAAAGGGATTCTGTGAATCGAGCATAGTCGACGAAGAGCGGTTTCATTGATTTTTGAAGCTTGGGAATCAACAGGATTATCTAGAATAACAGCCCCATCTATCACATCAGGATCTAGGTCAATAGTCGTCGTCAATGGGTTTGGGATATCTTGTATAGGAGTTGTCGATGGATTCGAAGTTCCTACTACTTCTTTGTTGAGAACTTGTCTCAAGTTTACCTAAAAATGTGGCGGAGCTCAACTTTCTAGACATTCTCAATGAGTGTCGAATTTGGGTAAACACCTATTTGAACTATACTTGAAAGACAGTCGATATTCGATATAACGAAAAATATTTTCGCTCCGCCTGGTGTGTGAGTTAGTGTGATGGTTCATGTAAAGAATATAAATAAATTAGGGTTCTAAAAAGTAAAGTATAGCACGACGAGCTTCAAGTTGTTCTCTTTAGAAAGCTTTAAGTTAACATCTATTATGGTTTAAATCATGGAAGTTATTAGTCCTGATTAGTTCCATGTGTGTTTAGCTTAGGTTTGTGTCATGGATTTATTGGTACATGAATGAATACGGAAATAAGTAGCAATGTTATGTTCTACGAGTTGAGGTGAGATAAGTATGACAATGCCGATCCCCATACTTAGGAATGGTCGTCTAATCGAGTGCGTATATGCCGAACCGTAACGCTTCGCTCGGTGCCGGTCCTCAAAGCCTATCTTACTTCCCTTTTCCCTTCTCTACTCAACGACCTACGTAGACACTAAGTATCAACTTAGACCAACTACGACCGAACCGGTCAAACGAGAGTTGTAGACTTACACACTCACTACTTCTCCTTAATCGCCGAACGAGACCCACTATCTCTCCTTAGACCGAGAAATGCCCCATCCCTCTACCTCCCTAGCATTACGCTCACATGAAGACTACCGAGCAACCGACTTCCACCTAAAATACAAATGCCGACCCGTTCACACTCTCTTCTCTCTCGCTTCTTGGTTACCGAACGACCTCAATCACCAATTTAGCTCTATCTCATTAAACTAGAAACCACTTTTCTTCACTTAGTGGTCTAACAAGAACCTATATCATGGTAACCACAGATATTTGTTCCTCTTTTCTCTCCCTGCCTCATGTCTATTAAAGCCCTATCAAGCTCCTAACCTAATGCATGTCGTTATTTCCAATTCGACCTCCCTCATCTAAATAACAACTCCTACTAAAATAAGGGGAAACTATACTGATGAACTCGAGCTTCATGCAAAACCTCTGATTTGGGAAGATGGGTCGAATAAGAAACTCGTACCTATAGGAATGGTTCGGAGATTCTAGGGGTCGTGAATTTAGGACCGAAACTTGTTCGGGTTTATTAATTGAGGCAATTGCAAAACAAATATTTTGGAGTCAGGAGGAGGAAGGGGAATTAGAGAAATAGCCGAGGTTCGGAAGAGGTTAATTTAGTTGATCTCGAAAAAATAAAGTAAAGGTGGGAGAAGAAGAAAGAGAGCTCTTTTATATGGGAGAGGGGAGGTGAACAAGCTTTCTCCTATTGAATCAGTCAGTTTGGTTTGAGAAGTCAGTTGTTAGATATGCACGACCTAGTTCAAGTAAGTCGATTGTGTGGGTCCTATATGCCGAACGACCCTTGTTTATATATAAAGAAAATGAGAGGAGAAAATAGACTTGGAACCGTACAAGATACTAGGAAGGACTGCCATGTTTCGACCTTCATTGAACATTCGACTTTTGACAATAGGAATTGGTTACTGGTTCAAAGCATGTCATGTTGCCTCATACGACAGACATTGGGGGAGGGGACAAATGTTACCTGGTTGTTTGGCCAGTTACGAGAGGCTAACTATTGAGTTTCTTGGTTGGCTCTAAGTGAAACATGATCCAGTGAGACATAAACTTGAATTGAGAGGCTTGGCAAGCAAGTACCGTTCGGATTGGATGCATCATGCAAGTGTGGTTCGACCTGGATGCATCGTTCGACATGTAAGTACCGTTCGGCTTGGATGCATCGTTCAACATGCAAGTGTGGTTTGGCCTATATACCGTTCAGCTTGGATGTATCGTTCGACATGCAAGTACCGTTCGGCCTGGATGCATCGTTCGGCATGCAAGTGAGGTTCGGCCTGGATGTATCGTTCGGCATGTAAGCATCGGTCGGAATGCATTGTTCGGCATGTAAGTGTGGTTCGGCCTGTATACCGTTCGGCCTAGATATGTGGTTCGGCCAACACTGCTTAGCAACTACCGTTAGGCCAACGTCGCTCGGTAGCCTTCGTTCGAACATCATCGCTCAACAACCACCGTCCAGCGCAAGCGTCCGGTATAGATCTTTCAAAGCAAGATGAGGGATTTGGCTTATTCATAGAGGACAACATTCAAGTGAGAGGTTCAGTATTGTTTCATTCCAAGTTCCATCGCGAGTTGCTCCGAGTCTTTTGAGGGCTTACTTCGAGTCATTTTCTAATCGACCACCGACTAGACATGATGGGTCGGCATTTCTCGCTCGGCATTTGTCGTTCGGCATGCATGGCTCGGTGCGTAGAAGTCACCTACTATGGGCCAAAGTGCCTTGTTTATTGGCCAGCGAAGGAAGTACGGCCTATCTTCGTCTATAAATAGAGGGGCAGGGGCGTAGTGAAAAGGGACCTTTTTTCGAGAACACTAGGGAGACTCTGCCATTTTCAAGACTCGTTTCTTTTTGTTAAAACTTGTATTCAAGTTGTTGGTGTATGGATTGTATCTATATTCAATTATTTGAAGATGTAATAAAGATTACGATGAAAGTGGATGTAGGCAGTTACGCCGAACCACTATAATTCTGGTGTTCTTGTTTTTACTATTATTATCGCATTCTACTGTGTTATTCCTCCGTTTTAATTTACATTCTTCATTAATCTCTCTACACAAACCTACTCAAGGTTGTTAGTGACCAATTTTGATGCTAACACTACTTAGAGATAATATTGACTAACTCCTTTGATCCATGATCGGATCATTGGTGTATAATCGAACATGGGGTTAACTGGATAATTTACCTATATACATGTTGTCACTAACCAATGCCTGGAGATAGGAGAGGTTGAGGGTAGATACCCGAAGATAGGCATTGCAAACACCAACGGTCGAAGATTAGTATCCTCGTATAACTGAATTCTTGCAGGCATAATGTTGGATTATATTGGTGCTTATGTAAACAAGAGGAAAAAGCCATACAATTTTAATTGAGATAGTTGAATACGTTTTTATTCATAGTTAAAACTGAAATGTTTGGTTAATAATAAATGAAACTAAGCAATGGAACAACATAGAACAATTGCAAAAATATATTTATATATAGAGACAATGCACAGATCAGAGATATATGCAAATATGATATATAAGTAATCTGTACTATTATATTATTACTAAGTTGCTTTATACTTCTTCCTTTCTCGGCCTTCCTCTCCACTTCATCATCCTGTCACATAAAGAAAAAATAAAAATAGCCTCTCCCATCATTTCTGATTTTCTACTCCTTCCATCGCACCTCTCCCTTTTTTTACCCATCGTCGTGAACCTAATTTTGTTATTCCATCACGCCTCTCCCTTCCTCTTTTGTGAATTTGAAATTGAACAGTCGTGCTTTTACTTCTATTCTTCTACTCTCGCTCCTCTCTTCTTTTTCCATGTCAGTCCAACCTACCAAATAGCTTCTACCCTCGATTAGGGCTTTTTTTAACAATCACGAATTTACTTCCTTGAGTATGCTCTCGCTCCTCTCTTCTTTCTCCATTTCAGTTCGACCTACATACTAGCTTCCCCCTCGATTTGACCGTTTTCCATGCTTTCATCATCCTCACTCCCTCCTACCACCATCTCCCTCCCGGTAGAGTTTGATTCATCGCCAAAGGTCAGAAGATAGGTAAAATTTGACTCTCCGTTCTTGATTCTTTGGTCCATCCCAGTTGCATTTGTAGCTCAAATTACGGCTTCTCCTTTTCATTTCGAACCTAATTTACTAATTAATGGTGCTCCCGTTACTTCTCTTTTGTGTAAATGTTCTTTATTTAATTAAATTTGATCTTTACTATGTTGTACGAATTAACTTGAATTGTTGGTAATTAAAATTGTTCTGTGTTTAAGTTTTGTTTATGCCAAAGAATGTATAACATTTTCTTTTTCTATATTTTAGGTTACAGTATATAAGATTTTTTACCATGCCTACTGTCATTGTAGGAGGATTGTAGGAGACACCGCCTTCATTGAAGCTGAATAGATGCCCCACTATCACCATCGATCGCTACAATTACTTAATCTACCAGGTCAATAATTATAAACTTTTAATATGCATTGTACTGTCTTTTTGCTAATCAATTTTTGTAGTTGATTCCTTAAAATCGGATGCTATTCTCAGAGAAGTGGTTTTGATAAATTTATTGAACTTTTAGACATCTAATACTGTACTTTGCATGAACAGCCTTTTCTACCATAAAACTTTAAAGATTATGCACTCTCTTATTGTCATAGTATTTTGAAGATGGATAGAATAAGTTTATGAGCTAGGAATTTATTACTTTGTATTGAGCATTTCTGGGCGTTACATCAAATCCATATAATTATGCGCAAGGCTATCATAAGTAGCGCACAAGATCGGGATACAAAAATATTGATCAAGAAAATGTAATAGAAAGTGCCTTTGAAACATAATGGAGACTATGCTCCAATACATCTCTAAATTAAACATTTCTCTAGATACCCAAAAGTATTTCTATCCTAAAATGCAAATAAGTGGATTAATCTCACTTAAAATCTGTTCCCAGGATAATGAAAATTATCCTTGGCAAAGTTCCCAAATGGCATTTAGCAACCTAAAAAGTGTTTATAGCACTTGAATCCATGGACCCACGAAGATGGATCAACTTCCACAGAATTAAATCCTACGCATCAATTTCCCCGGATGAAGCTTAAGCAAGCGTTTTATACATGATAACGATAATTTTATGCATTTTTTTACTATATAGTATAAGTGGTTTAAAGCTGCAAGTATTAAGAGGCACAATGTTTGCATGGTGGCATAAACATTGATTTTGTTGTTTTTCCAATATCTTTAAGGTTTTTTTTAACCATCTAGATATACTTAATATATTTTAGGATTCAGGTTATCCAAACCCACAAACACGATTATGACTCTACATTTGGTTTATAAGATAATCTACTACTAATCAGACCCCTCTACCCATCCACCATTGGTAAAAAATCATGATAACATTGGTAACCATTAGTATTAATTTATGCAATTTATATAGTTATCATATTAAGGTTTTTATTTAGTTCAATTTTATGATGCTACTATTTTTCTTTTATACGAATTTAAATTTTTTTAGATCTGTTGAGGTGGTGTTCTATTTGGAGTTTCAAACTTGCACAACCTGCACAATGCATAGTCTTTTCAAACGAAATCGTAAGTTGTGTAATTTGTACTATTTGGTATGCATTTTAAGCAGATTATAGCATGAACTTCTTACATTTACTGTTTACTTTAAAGTTTAATTTTTTGGAATGAAATTTCCTTGATTTTATGACTGATATTATTTTGGATGGGTTTTATGTGAAGCTTGGATGTTGATAGATTTTCAGAAAATTTATGATTTTTATCCAAATTGTTGTATCTAAGAGCGGTAGTAGTCATCTCTAGCTTAAGTTTCTAAATAAAGGTTTTAAAAGCTTAGTTCATTTTAAATTTTAAGATAAAAGTTTGAACTTGCTAACACATTGTTCTATTTAATATTTCAAATTAACAAAATGTGTACAAGTCAAACTTTATTTGTAAACAAAATTTAAGTTGTATCCTCTTTACCATTCAATTTTGCAATTTATAATATTTAATTATATATTCAAAGTGAAATTAGTTATAGTTTATTAGCAATAAAATCAAATTATTATGAAGGATATTTATTTATTCTTATGATATTTTTTTGTTTTAATTATATAATATATGTTGGAAAGTTAGCGTTGTAATCAATTGTTACATCCTTGCTTTGTAATTTTTTTGCAACTAATCCCTCTGTTTGGCTTTAAGGGTCAGCAATACATGCTTTATTTATAGATTTTACACGTCGATAGTTTTGCATCTACTGCAAATGAGAATAACATGTACATGATATGGCTTTTTTCCACGATAATCTTTTAGCATCATTCATTGGAAAAACTTGATTATAGTCATTGCTAGTTTAAATTTGAAAATAAAGGTTTGAAAAGCTTTGCTTCATTTCAAATATCAAAATCAAAATTCAAAATTGCTACTGTGTTGTTCTATTTAAAATTTTAAATTTGCAAATTTGTACAATTCAAATCTTTTCCTCAACGAAATTTAAGTGGCGTGCTCTTTAACATAAAGTTTTGCAATTTCTCAGATTTAATTATGTATATAAAGTGAAGTTATTTTATTTACAGTTCATCACCATTAAAATCTAATTTTTATGAAGGATGTTTCTTTTTGTTGATGACTTTTTTTAGTTTATTAGTGCTTTTATGAACGCTTTGCATCTTTGCTTTGTAATTCTTTTTCAATGAAGCCATTTATTTTCTTTTAAGGGTCAATAATGCACATAAATGGTTAAAGAAGAAATATATCTTACATAATGATGGTGTTGCATCCACTGCAAATGACAAGATACACTATTTTGATGCTTTAACTAAATAAAAACTAAATTACGCACACGGGCTGGTGGTAACGCAGCAGCCACATACGCCCACCTCGGAACACACTCCCATATCAAAATCGGAGGATGGCCATCTAATCAATCACCAGTAAGAGTATAGTATCGAAGGTATGTGTCCGATAGGAGGAATGACCTCACTTGGCCCGAGATCGCTCCTGTTTTAGCCACCTTATGCCAACTCACGGGAGTTGGGTCCACGTAAATATACCTCAAGAACGTCGCCACCATCCTACTTCATTCTGGAATCTCCACCGCGTACACGATTAGTCAAAGTGGTTTTCGGTATCGACAAAGAGTATGCCCATATCCGATCCCGGTCTCTTTGCCAACCAATCGTTATTATAACCCGTAGTTATAACTTTTAAAATAATGTTTATACTTCAAAATAGGATATCATTTCAAATCCAAATCTTTATCAAAATAATGATTAAATTAATTCCAAACCATTTTAAAACATCATATTTTTCCAGAAATTCTTGTCAAATCATTTTAATATATCAAAATATCATATCTTTTCAAAACCACATTTCAAATCATTTTAACATATCAAAATATCATATCATTTCAAAACCACATTTCAAATCATTTTAATATATCAAAATATCATATCATTTCAAAACCTCATTTCAATCATTTTAATATATCAAAAATATCATATCCATTTCAAGTCATTTCAGTCATTTTAATATATCAAAAATATCGTATCTTTCCAAAACTTCATTTCAAATCATTTTAATAAACCAAAATATCATATCTTTTCAAAACCACATTCATTTCAAATCATTATTCATTTTATTCAATTTAAAATACCATTTCAATTTACATTTCCAAACAGTTTATATTTCAAAAATCATTTTAAATCATTAAAATGAAGTTATTATATTTAATAATTAAATTATTAAATTTCCAAAAATTTCAACTTCCAAAGTTCATTTATTCACTTAAGTTTATCAAAACAGTGAAAATTCACTTTTCGCAGCATTTAGAAAACGCTACGGAAAGTTACATTCAAAACAGTTCAATTTAACAAAAGACAGCATTTTTAAAAATGTTGTAATAGGGTTTACTTAATATTTCAAATAAACTTAGTTAAATTCAACAATTATAGTACTTAAAAAGATTGCTATAATAGCCTTTAATTCAATTTAGCTTTTTAGTTCATTATCATCAACTACATCATTTACAAATGCTGTAATATCATTTAAATTGCAATTAATAGCATTTCAAAAATGCAGTTAATTAACTTCAAATATTCAATATAATTTCACAACCAATTATATTTTTATTTAAAACATTTTTAACTTATAAAATCATACATTTTCACATTTATAAACAACATTTAATTTTCCTTAAGTTCATGATTTTATAAAGTTAAATTTCCATTCAAAAATCAAGATTTAATAATAATTCACTTATTAAATTTCAACATTCAAATTTAAATTCATTAAATTAAATTTCAACTTAACACTTAAGTTTAAATTTCAAAATATAACTTAATTTCAATTTTATTCACTTAACTTAAAATTCACTTTTAAGCCAAATTCACAAATTCCCATTTGGTTATATTTCAAAATTTCAACTTAAATAATCATCCCTTTCATTTTTTAACTTTACTCAAAAATCATTAATATATTATAGAATCATTTTAAATTCATTTTAAATTCAAATTATCATAAATTTATCATAATTTCATATTTAATTTAATTTCCAATTATAATTAAATCAAAATTTCCAAAATAACTTACATTTAAATTTTCTAACTTTTCCATAATTTATTTAACCTATAAATTTCCAAAAAAATCAATAATACTTTACAAAAATCATTTTTAATTATGTTTTAAATCAAAATATTATAATATTTACATTTCAAACATATTTTTAAAAATTTTAGAAAAATATATTTTAACTACGGGTCTGTATATAATTTTCTAGCCTAGGTAAAGTGATACGGGTAATGTATCATTTCAACCCGTAATTTACAAAGAAAATCCGGGTTTTATCATTTCAAACCCGCAGTCCCAAGTAAATGAAATAAAATGAAAATCGCTCAGGCCTATCATTTCAGCCCATATCGATTTTCCCCTATTCTAAAGTCCGTTCGGGTATGTATCATTTCAACCCATAGTGATTCTAATCTAAAGGGAACTTGCAGTGTGATAAACTGATAAAAATAACAGAACAACATAATATAACAGTAACAGATGTTATAATAGGTGTTTAAGCATGGGTGAACATCATATAATCATAATATAGCATATGTAACATGTTAATGCATTTTACAGATTCAAAAGGGTCAATTTACTAGTTATATATGTACATATTGTCTGGTGAGGATAACTCACTTGTTTGAGCTGGAGATTGCAATACAAATGACACAAACTGAGATCTTCAAAAGCACGATGGCACGACAAAGATTTGATATTGAGAGAGCCAAAGATAATTGCCTTGTTCACATTTACACAAAACAATGCAACATATAAGTTACAAAACAATGTAACACTTGAACAACACTAGAAATCAATGTCCAAAACAAGTTAAATGGTTTTCACTTGTTCTCAACTTCACATACTTCAGTTATGAACTGAAATAGCATAGCCAAGGCATGGATTAAGGTCTGGTTTGGGTCCAGTATAGGCTCGGCTACAAGGTGATAAGGTGAGTGGGAGTTACAAGTAGAGAAGACAATGGAATACAAAGGGTTCTAAGGCAAATGGTGGCTTTTGTTTCACCATAGGGTTCGACCCTTGCTGTTGTGGGTCTAGCCATGCAATGTGAAGGTCAGGTGGGGTCTGATGTGGCAGCTAGAGGTGGTGGAAGATCAGGTGGTGGAGGCTATTGGTGATGGCCATGGTGGAAATTGAAGGTGATGGACATAGGGTGCAACAATCTCCACACAAGGCAACATATCATCATTTCTAGGCTATACATGGGCTCGGCCTCAAGCTATAGGGGCATGGCCAGGTGTCCAGATGGTGGTGGGTGAGGTGGAAGTGGGTGGTGGTCAGGTCAGAGCAGGGGGTGGTGGAGGAAGTGGTGGAAAAGGTGGTGGAAGTGGTGATAGAGGAAGGGTATGCTCGGCCTAAGCTATATGGTGATGGTTTGTGTAAATGGAGGGTGTATCTCTTGCCTAGGGCAGGTCGGCTTGATGGGGTGGTGATCTGGAGGTGGTGGTGGCTGGTTGTGGTGGTGATGGGGTCGGCCTAGCAGCTGGAGGTGGAGGAACAAAGCTATGAAGGTAGAGAACATATACAAAATTCAATAGAAAACTAGAAAAACAAGGAAGAAGGAGATGAATTTTACCCAAACCTTTGAAGCAATGGCCGTGCAATTTTTTTATGAGTTTGAGAAGGTTAGAATACGTGAAAAATGAGGGAGAAGAAGCTAGAATGAGAAATGAAAGCACGGCAAAAAATCATTAAAGAGTGGAGTTGAGAAAATGAAAGGTCGGAATGTAAAAAGGCTTTGGAAGTTAAAGTGTTTAAAACCTTTAAAATTTCCATCAATTTATTTTAATTTTTAAATAACTGAAATATATATATAAATTCAGATAAAAGTACGAAAATTTATTAAATAAACAAAAATAAATAAATATTTATTATATATATAATTTAATTAATAAAACAGCAAAAATTGCAAACTAGTCTTGAAAATATGAAAAATAAATGCAATGAACTTTGGAAAATCTTTATGTACTTGTAAAAATATTTATAACAAAGATAATAACATAAACTAAAATGCATTCACAAATAAATATATAAATTTTAATTTAAATGAACAAAATAGCAAAGAAAATAGAAACTAGGCTTTAAAAATAGAAAATAAATTCAATAAGCTTTAGAAAAATTATACTATCACTTCGAAAATATTAAAAGACAAAAATATACATAAAATAACAGATTAACACATATTAAAATAAAATATGACAAAGAAAAATATAATTTATATAATTTAAAATAGACAAAATTGTTAAATAAATCAAATTACACCCAAAATTGAAATGTACATAACTTTTACAGTTTAACTCCGCTTTCAACGAAACAAAAAGCAGTGTTCATGTTATTAAATCTATTTTCATAATAAAAGATAAAATTTATAATTTCAAACTTTTAATTTTTTAAGTAAAAGTCAAAGCTTGACCAGTTTGACCAGAATTTCACTTTTTAGTAAAATATCTAATTTATACCAGTTTAAAACTATAATTCACTTAATAATCAACATTTATATAAAAAAATGAAATGTTTGAAAAAAAAATTAAAATAATTGCAAAATAAAAAAATAAAGTCAAAATTAAAATATATGTAAAATCTAGGGTTGTTACACTCTCCCCCACTCAAAACTTTCGTCCCCGAAAAGGAATGAGGCACGGGAAAGCACAGAAAAAATAGAGTGAAATAAGATTAAGACAAGATGACAAGGAGATTGAAATTATACCTAATAACTATTGTTATAGGTAAGTTTCACAAGGTAGAGATGATCTTCCCAAGATTCTCTAGAATCAGGAACACAAGCACGAAAAGATCCTTTAGAATCTGATTCACTCTTCCTGCTTGACCGACGGTCTGTGGATGGAAAGCAGTGCTCAAATTCAAAATGAGTACCAAAGATTATTAAAGATAAGATTTCTAAACAGACTGGTATATGCAATAGCCTCCCATTCTGTAGCAAGATAAGGGAAATTAGGACAACCAAAAGATAGTTTGAAAAACAAAATAAAATAATAAATTTGAAACCATAAAATTTCAACTTAAACTGAAAATTAATTTTACATAAGTCAAATAAATCTTAAGCATCTCTAATTTCATTATCTTATCATCCAATTATCTTAAATTAACAAATCCCTAAAATCATGTATTTGAAAAATCTTTTATTATACTCAAAATGTACCAAATAAAATTTAATTCTTCTTCACTACTAATTAAAATTAAAATTATTCCTCTCAATATATTTTATCACCTATGTTAAATATGCTTACACTTATTATAACGGTTTTAATTTATTCTTAATTCCTTCAACATCATTTATATTGTAAATTATTCAATTACCTTTTTATTCTACTTACCTCAGTTAATCTTTTTATAACTAAAATTCAAGTGTTATAACCACTCAAATTTTATTTATAAAAACTTTTTATATTATATATTATCCAATTACATTGTTAACTTCTGAAAATTTAAGGTAGGTTATATTTGAATGCAATTGATTATTATACAAATAAAACTTTCCAATTCAATCATCTCAAGCTTGAATCATTTATTCAAAAATTTTGAATTTCTTTTTATAATGAAATTATTCTTTAAGGTAAAATTTAGGAATAAAATTTTCGACTCCCTTCAAACCATTTAGAGATAAATAAATATATGTACATAATATGTCAAATCAATTTAAATCATATATATATATATATTATAAATCAAATCATATCTTATAAATTCAAATCAATTAAATTCTCAAAGCAACACTGCAGCAAGACTATAGAACGGTCTCTTCACTTCGAAACTCGAAAATGAAAGTCGATGATGCTGCAGTCATCACCGAAATTATTTTCCAGCGACAAAGAGAAGAGCACTAAATTTAAATTTAAAATTCTTTGGAAACAAATTTCTATTCGAAAATACTTTAAATAATATATCCTTTAAAACTTTAAACACAAAGTTTGAAATCCGTCGGAAATTAAATTCTCAAATTCTTGTTTTACATTCATTTTAAATTTCCAAATAAATTTATAACCATGTTTTATAGTTCAATTAGATATATGAAACAATAGAAAATGATATATAAAATCAAATATTATTTCTTAACAACCAATTCAAATAAAATCCAGATATAGATATATAATAAAGGTACAAAATTTATTTCACAAAAATTTATTTCATTACTAAATTTTAAAAACATATTGTATCAGTTTGCTCTGTTCAAGTGTTTTGGAAATCTTATCGATGGCGTTGATCAGACGAATCGATTAGAAACCCAAATCGACATCAACAACTCAAACAACACAATATATAAAACATTTTAAATATTATTTTACAAATACACTTCAAGAATAATTTGAAGATAAGTTGGTAACAAAGATGAGATGATTAAATAACAGAATAGGGAGATGGATGAATTTATATAAATCGCGGGCAACCTTAACCGGGTCAACCGTGACTTAAAGAATAAGATCGATGTGGATTTCTTGGGTAAATCGACATTCGATCTCAAGATGTAGAGTTCGTAGTTATAAGAGATACTAGCATCTAAACTGAGGATATAGAATCTCTGGTGAATCGATGTTGTTGTAAAGGAGTTTTCCCCCTTTACAAATAAATTTGAGGTTGGCGAGACCGCCGACTCATTATGAAGATCTTTTGAAGTGAAGTTATGGGATACTCCAGAAACAAAAGAAGATAAATAGTGAGGGACACGAATGGATTTTGGAACCACAGGGAATGTTCCAAAATTCAAAGGAATCGAGTCAAAAAGGAAGAGATTTAAACTCGACTGAAAGTGATTCTGTAAATACATTTACCCTATATACTGAGTTTTGCCTAGAGCTACCAAAGCTCTGATACCAACTGTAACAACCCGATATTTTCAACCATTCGCATCCGCACATGTCGGACTTGAATTGCTCAAAATACCGCATTGTAAATAAATTTTGGCAAATCTCAGAATATACAGTAAATAAAATCACAGATCACAGACACAGAGTATTTAATAATGCAGGGAAGTAAAAGAAATAGTAGTTCATGAAGCCACTATATAAATATATCAGAGTTAAATAAAATACAACAGACTAAATAAAGTACAACAGAACTCTTAAGATGATAACCAAGTACAAGCTGAATAGAACAACAGAACTGGAATAGATAAAACTAGATAAGCAGATAATCTCCAGCGATTCCAATCTCCAGAAAGTGGAATCCAAATCTGTGAATAACTCAGGCTGATCCGAGCGTAAATAAAAATACAAACACTCGAGTCAGGACAATATATACTTATATAATGTAAACCAACTCAAATGAACTGTAATAAGGTACAAGTAACTTAAAGGATGCCTGAGACCGCCCATCCTTTAAGGATCCGTTAAACTATTTACTATGTAGTAATATTTCGCTATTATAATAATGTCTACAGTAAAATAAACTTACTTTTAAATAGCGTTCCGGGCTACCCATATCACCCTTCACACATAATAGTCCCAGTAGTCCATCCAATATCATGCCATCTCCACTCCGGGTGACTGTCAGAGGATACCACACGGGCTACGGGAGAAAAACGAACTCGTAGTAAAGGCTCGGTATGGTAGGTGACACGGCACACAAGGCAATGCCAGGGTAGATATACCAATTACGCACACGGGCTGGTGGTAACGCAGCAGCCACATACGCCCACCTCGGAACACACTCCCATATCAAAATCGGAGGATGGCCATCTAATCAATCACCAGTAAGAGTATAGTATCGAAGGAATGTGTCCGATAGGAGGAATGACCTCACTTGGCCCGAGATCGCTCCTGTTTTAGCCACCTTATGCCAACTCACGGGAGTTGGGTCCACGTAAATATACCTCAAGAACGTCGCCACCATCCTACTTCATTCTGGAATCTCCACCGCGTACACGGTTAGTCAAAGTGGTTTTCGGTATCGACAGAGAGTATGCCCATATCCGATCCCGGTCTCTTTGCCAACCAATCGTTATTATAACCCGTAGTTATAACTTTTAAAATAATGTTTATACTTCAAAATAGGATATCATTTCAAATCCAAATCTTTATCAAAATAATGATTAAATTAATTCCAAACCATTTTAAAACATCATATCTTTCCAGAAATTCTTGTCAAATCATTTTAATATATCAAAATATCATATCTTTTCAAAACCACATTTCAAATCATTTTAACATATCAAAATATCATATCATTTCAAAACCACATTTCAAATCATTTTAATATATCAAAATATCATATCATTTCAAAACCTCATTTTAATCATTTTAATATATCAAAAATATCATATCCATTTCAAGTCATTTCAGTCATTTTAATATATCAAAAATATCGTATCTTTCCAAAACTTCATTTCAAATCATTTTAATAAACCAAAATATCATATCTTTTCAAAACCACATTCATTTCAAATCATTATTCATTTTATTCAATTTAAAATACCATTTCAATTTACATTTCCAAACAGTTTATATTTCAAAAATCATTTTAAATCATTAAAATGAAGTTATTATATTTAATAATTAAATTATTAAATTTCCAAAAATTTCAACTTCCAAAGTTCATTTATTCACTTAAGTTTATCAAAACAGTGAAAATTCACTTTTCGCAGCATTTAGAAAACGCTACGGAAAGTTACATTCAAAACAGTTCAATTTAACAAAAGACAGCATTTTTAAAAATGTTGTAATAGGGTTTACTTAATATTTCAAATAAACTTAGTTAAATTCAACAATTATAGTACTTAAAAAGATTGCTATAATAGCCTTTAATTCAATTTAGCTTTTTAGTTCATTATCATCAACTACATCATTTACAAATGCTGTAATATCATTTAAATTGCAATTAATAGCATTTCAAAAATGCAGTTAATTAACTTCAAATATTCAATATAATTTCACAACCAATTATATTTTTATTTAAAACATTTTTAACTTATAAAATCATACATTTTCACATTTATAAACAACATTTAATTTTCCTTAAGTTCATGATTTTATAAAGTTAAATTTCCATTCAAAAATCAAGATTTAATAATAATTCACTTATTAAATTTCAACATTCAAATTTAAATTCATTAAATTAAATTTCAACTTAACACTTAAGTTTAAATTTCAAAATATAACTTAATTTCAATTTTATTCACTTAACTTAAAATTCACTTTTAAGCCAAATTCACAAATTCCCATTTGGTTATATTTCAAAATTTCAACTTAAATAATCATCCCTTTCATTTTTTAACTTTACTCAAAAATCATTAATATATTATAGAATCATTTTAAATTCATTTTAAATTCAAATTATCATAAATTTATCATAATTTCATATTTAATTTAATTTCCAATTATAATTAAATCAAAATTTCCAAAATAACTTACATTTAAATTTTCTAACTTTTCCATAATTTATTTAACCTATAAATTTCCAAAAAAATCAATAATACTTTACAAAAATCATTTTTAATTATGTTTTAAATCAAAATATTATAATATTTACATTTCAAACATATTTTTAAAAATTTTAGAAAAATATATTTTAACTACGGGTCTGTATATAATTTTCTAGCCTAGGTAAAGTGATACGGGTAATGTATCATTTCAACCCGTAATTTACAAAGAAAATCCGGGTTTTATCATTTCAAACCCGCAGTCCCAAGTAAATGAAATAAAATGAAAATCGCTCAGGCCTATCATTTCAGCCCATATCGATTTTCCCCTATTCTAAAGTCCGTTCGGGTATGTATCATTTCAACCCATAGTGATTCTAATCTAAAGGGAACTTGCAGTGTGATAAACTGATAAAAATAACAGAACAACATAATATAACAGTAACAGATGTTATAATAGGTGTTTAAGCATGGGTGAACATCATATAATCATAATATAGCATATGTAACATGTTAATGCATTTTACAGATTCAAAAGGGGTCAATTTACTAGTTATATATGTACATATTGTCTGGTGAGGATAACTCACTTGTTTGAGCTGGAGATTGCAATACAACTGACACAAACTGAGATCTTCAAATGCACGATGGAACGACAAAGATTTGATATTGAGAGAGCCAAAGATAATTGCCTTGTTCACATTTACACAAAACAATGCATCATATAAGTTACAAAACAATGTAACACTTGAACAACACTAGAAATCAATGTCCAAAACAAGTTAAATGGTTTGCACTTGTTCTCAACTTCACATACTTCAGTTATGAACTGAAATAGCATAGCCAAGGCATGGATTAAGGTCTGGTTTGGGTCCAGTATAGGCTCGGCTACAAGGTGATAAGGTGAGTGGGAGTTACAAGTAGAGAAGACAATGGAATACAAAGGGTTCTAAGGCAAATGGTGGCTTTTGTTTCACCATAGGGTTCGACCCTTGCTGTTGTGGGTCTAGCCATGCAATGTGAAGGTCAGGTGGGGTCTGATGTGGCAGCTAGAGGTGGTGGAAGATCAGGTGGTGGAGGATATTGGTGATGGCCATGGTGGAAATTGAAGGTGATGGACATAGGGTGCAACAATCTACACACAAGGCAACATATCATCATTTCTAGGCTATACATGGGCTCGGCCTCAAGCTATAGGGGCATGGCCAGGTGTCCAGATGGTGGTGGGTGAGGTGGAAGTGGGTGGTGGTCAGGACAGAGCAAGGGGTGGTGGAGGAAGTGGTGGAAAAGGTGGTGGAAGTGGTGATAGAGGAAGGGTATGCTCGGCCTAAACTATATGGTGATGGTTTGTGTAAATGGAGGGTGTATCTCTTGCCTAGGGCAGGTCGGCCTGATGGGGTGGTGATCTGGAGGTGGTGGTGGCTGGTTGTGGTGGTGATGGGGTCGGCCTAGCAGCTGGACGTGGAGGAACAAAGCTACGAAGGTAGAGAACATATACAAAATTCAATAGAAAACTAGAAAAACAAGGAAGAAGGAGATGAATTTTACCCAAACCTTTGAAGCAATGGCCGTGCAATTTTTTTTATGAGTTTGAGAAGGTTAGAATACGTGAAAAATGAGGGAGATGCAGCTAGAATGAGAAATGAAAGAACGGCAAAAAATCATTAAAGAGTGGAGTTGAGAAAATGAAAGGTCGGAATGTAAAAAGGCTTTGGAAGTTAAAGTGTTTAAAACCTTTAAAATTTCCATCAATTTATTTTAATTTTTAAATAACTGAAATATATATAAAAATTCAGATAAAAGTACGAAAATTTATTAAATAAACAAAAATAAATAAATAAATAAATATTAATTATATATATAATTTAATTAATAAAACAGCAAAAATTGCAAACTAGTCTTGAAAATATGAAAAATAAATGCAATGAACTTTGGAAAATCTTAATGTACTTGTAAAAATATTTATAACAAAGATAATAACATAAACTAAAATGCATTCACAAATAAATATATAAATTTTAATTTAAATGAAGAAAATAGCAAAGAAAATAGAAACTAGGCTTTAAAAATAGAAAATAAATTCAATAAGCTTTAGAAAAATTATACTATCACTTCAAAAATATTAAAAGACAAAAATATACATAAAATAACAGATTAACACATATTAAAATAAAATATGACAAAGAAAAATATAATTTATATAATTTAAAATAGACAAAATTGTTAAATAAATCAAATTACACCCAAAATTGAAATGTACATAACTTTTACAGTTTAACTCCGTTTTCAACGAAACAAAAAGCAGTGTTCATGTTATTAAATCTATTTTCATAATAAAAGATAAAATTTATAATTTCAAACTTTTAAATTTTTAAGTAAAAGTCAAAGCTTGACCAGTTTGACCAGAATTTCACTTTTTAGTAAAATATCTAATTTATACCAGTTTAAAACTATAATTCACTTAATAATCAACATTTATATAAAAAAATGAAATGTTTGAAAAAAAAATTTAAAATAATTGCAAAATAAAAAAAATAAAGTCAAAATTAAAATATATTAAAATCTAGGGTTGTTACAGCTAAGGGAAAAATTATAAAATCCTTACTTTTTATGAGTACACGACGAAGTATGTACATGTTTTTTTTTCTTTCGCCATAAGAATTTATCAGACTCATTCCTCTACAAAAGTTTACTGTACTATATATAATAACTAATCTGAAACGTGACAAACATTTGGAACAGGATTTCTTTTTTATCCAGAAGATACATTTACGCTAAGCTAAACTTTGTGTTGGATAATTAATATACTGAAAACAAGATTTTTTATAATTTATATGTCGTAAATTTAACATTGACATATTTAAGGGGAGCGACAAATTCTACAATTATCTTTTCTATTCTGCCTTGGCTTAGGTTTTAATTTATTATTTTAGTCCCTTTTTCATTTTGATTTGATTTTTTCAGATAGACACTTATAACAGTTTTGAGATTATTGGTCAATGTCAAAAAATAGATTAAAGGATCAAAAAAGGCAATCATTCATAAATTTTTTCAATTACCTGCCAAAATTTTAATTGTGAGGGTATGGTAGGCAACAATTTAGCAAAAACTTTCTTTCTATTCGTGTATCTTAGTTTTCGATTTAAAATACTATGACCTATACCTAATTTTAATTAACTCTTAACTTAACACTGTGCTAACTATATTTGCATAAACCTTTTAGCTTATACAGAGACGAATTCCTGTTTACATTTTACTAGCGATGTACAAATGTGATGATACATGATTAGCATGTAATATTAATGTACAGATTATGCGAATATATATCATGGTTGACATGTTGCTTTGCATCATTTGACTATGATTTGTTAGGTGTGTCTATCACATTTTATTATATATCAATGTATTTGTACACAATATAGGTATTGTTTTCAATTTGCATTGATGCTTATTATTTCAAAAATTGATCATTTTGTTAAAAATTAATATTTTGTTGTTCGATCTTTTTGAAAATTAGAAACTTATTCTAGAAGTCCGCTAATGAAATATGATAACATTTGGAATGAAACACGTTTTGCTGAAATTTTGAGTATTGAATCTATTAATGCATGCTGAGAATGAATGTGTACTAGAAAGTAAAGCAATTTCAACAGAAATTATTTTCTAAATAGACATTGGTTTTATAAATATTTTTATTTTGTTTATAAAGATACTTTACGATAAAATGATGTCTGAATGCCTGTGGAGAACTTGTCAAATAAACTTGATGTAGATTGACATTTTAGTGAACTAAAAATTACTGTTTTTTGAATTTTTAAGCACAGTCAAAAATTTAGTAAACGTTTGTTTTGTTTACTTTTGTATAACTTCTGACTGTAGAGTTAATAGTAGTGGTTGCTAAATCACTAAACCAAGGGCTATGTTAAATCTTTTTCAAAATGAACACCTAGATCTACAAGTTGTAACAAGTATTCTGATTTCTGTTAAAATATGTTCGCACTAAAAAAAAGTGTTATTCAGTTATAAACTATATCAGTGTTACCGCTAAATGGCAGAGAATATAAAATTCACCTTAGTCGCTGCCATTTTCACACTTCTGTATTTCATTTAGTTTCAAATTAATCGAGTAATCTCCAATCTTTTCCTGCATCAAATCCATGAAACCTAATTATACACCTTCTTGGGCCCATGCTACACTTTTATTAAATTATTACTATTATTTGAATTTTTTTTATTCCAGATTAAAGTACAAGTAAGCATTCTCGAACTAAATTCAGAAACACCCTTCTTCCAAGTAAAAATCCTTATCAGCACACTTTTTGTAACGACCCGCTATTTTGGACCATTCAAATCGACAATAAAACCGTACATGTCCGACTTGAATAATTCAAAATACTGAATTGTTAATAAAATTTGGCAAAGCTTAAAATATACAGTAAATAAATCAATCATAGATCACTTACACAGAGTAATACAATGCAGCGGAATAGATAAAGAATAGTAGTTCATGAAGCTACTATATACCTCAGAGTTAGAAATAAAATACAACCGAATAGTTCAAATGCCATGAAGTCTCCAATGCAACAGATGGCTTCTCTGAACCAATCAACTGGATGACTGAAGGGATAGATAGCTGGATCTTCAAGCAAAGCTCCAACTTCGAAGATGAGTCTCAAATGCTGTATCTCTCAGTCTGACCCGAGCGTAAAACAAAACACAAAACACTCGAGTCAGGATTAATATTCTTATATCTATAAATCTAACTCAAGTGAAATATCAACTGAAATATAATTAACTTTGAGGATGTTTGGGATAACCATCCTCTAAGGGTCCATGAAACTATCTAAAAGATAGAAATATACACTATAACACCGTAGTCTTTTCAACTTAATTTATACTTCAAAACCAAATATCATTTTCACTTCAAATATCTCTATACTTCCCAAATAGTATTTTTATATATTAAATAATTTGTACAGTAAAGAAATTTCAATTCCCTCACCTTAACAAATCGTTTAACATCAACCCGACCACCCCGTTTAAATCTATTTCAATCTCAATTTATTAATTTAAATTCAACTCAATTTCTAAAATAACCACTTCAATTTTATCGATCTCAAATTCGGATTTGAAATCACAAAATACCCTTTATGTTCAATATATTTCAAAATTTTAAGTATTCAACGTTTCAAACTAACTTTTTAATCAATTTAGTTTCTAAATAATAAATTCAACTATACTGATTTCAAATACATATCCGAATCTCAAAATAAACCATTTAAATCCCAATATAGTTCAAAGCTTTAATATTTAATTAAATGTTCAATTTAATAGTTCCATATAGATCTCGATTTAACCTCATTATTATCTAGTCTTAAAATAATCCCTCATTAGATACAATATCATTTAAGTAACCTTAAATTACATTTTACTCAATATTTTCTTTAATTTATTTAAACGTGAAATATTCATTAGATCACTTAAATAAAAATCCAGTTACAAAATCATACCCTGAAATTTCCCATTCAATAATTTCAAATTGATTTAATTGAATAAATTCTTATTTAAATACCATTTAGATAAACCCACATTTATCTCCCAATCTTAGTAAATTGCAAAATACTTTTTGGAATAAAATTTACATAAATATTTAACATAATTTATGTATTAAATCAAATTTTGACTAAATTAAATATTATTAAATCTATATATCATTATCCTTTATATATAAAAAAATTTAAGGATTAACATTTAATAAGACCATATATTTCTTTCCAAAACAATGAATTAAATTTCAAAATATTTATACATATGGACCAACGATGTCTGTATATATTTCTTATCATATGGTCAAGTGTTACGGATATTTATCATTTCAATCCGTACACTAAATGTATACGGGTGGATAGCATTTCAACCCGTAATCCCAATTCAATTAAATGAAAATCGCTTGGGTTTATCATTTCAACCCATAACGATTTTCTCCTATTCTAAAGTCTGTTCGGGTATGTATCATTTCAACCCATAGTGATTTCTATACTAACAGGGAACTTGCAGAGTGATAACAGATATGTAAATAACAATAACAACAGGCATATATCATCAAAATAAATATATAAACAATAGGATATGGTGTCATATCCCATAAGTGAATAGTTACAGATAATAGAATATATAACAATTTAAATAACTACAGCCTCATATTTCAATTGTCGTCTCAATTGAAATCAAATTTAGTAAATAAAAGAATGTTAATCGTGAGTGATTTCTCACCTTTCGAGGCCAGAGAAAAAGAAGTGAGTTGTGAAATCCAGATCCGAATTCCAAAACAAAGCTAGATGGACACGGTTCAATGATCAAAGCTGATAATAGGAATAGACGAATTCAAATCAGAATTGGATCAAGGAAGATAAATAGGATAAGTGAGCTTATATACAACTAGCCAACATATGCAGACACAGTTTATAAAATATGCAACAAAATATGCATGCCTCGGTTAATATATATACATAGGTGTGCAGACCGACTATATTAATATAACCATATATATACTATATAACATTTCCTCTACCAATTTGTATATGACTATACATATGACTATACTTGAAATCAAAATACACATCCCTTAAAAAAAATCCAACGTATATCAGTCAGTGCAAACAACCTTAAGGCTGACATGAAATAAACTTTTGAAAGCATATACTGTTGAAATTATAAAATATTGATATAACTTATACTGTAAAACTACCATAGAAAATTTATATATATACCTACATTTAAATATAACTTATGTAAATTGTTGAAAATAAAATAAAATATAGTACGGTAGACTCTAAAATACTAAAACAATCATAAAAATATATATTATAAATTGACCTATCAAACTTGTACCCACCAATTTTATATAATATATATACCAAAACAGTAACGAAAATTGAAATACTAAATTTTATATATCTAACATATGAAAGCTAATAAAATAACATATTTTATTATAGTTGAAACTGTTATAACCAAATATATAAAACATATAAAAATACGTATATTAATAGAAGGCTGCCAAACTTATACCATATATACCGTAAGCTATCAATAGTAAAATAAAACGCGTATATATATATATATATATATATATATATATATATATATATATATATTTGACTTATCAACTAGTTAGTAAAACATACGTATCTAAAAGCCGTACGATAACTATATGCTAACAAAAGTCAAAAACTATATACCGTAAAATCTTAAAATAATATACATAATACAGTATAAATATATACTAACCTTTATATATGAACAGAAGTTAAATATTTATATACACGTTTATAAATATAACAATTATCATATATATACTATTATGAAATATATTATTATTTTTAAAGTTCAACTGTTAGGGAATTCAAAATCTCCATTGTTGCAGTAAACATATAAAACAAAACTTATGCACAATCTATACTGTTCTTAATATATAAAATAGACTTATATCAAATAAAATGCGTACTTACTTTTAAAAACCAGAGAGGAAATGTTTTGCCAACTAATTCATGCGGCCATGGGGAGGAGGCAAGCCAAGGAAAAGAGAGAGCTCATGCTCAGGTTTGGAAGAAATAAGAAAAGATGGAGGGGAGATGAGAATAGGCGATTTTTAAAGGAAGAATGCATGCGTGATTCAAGCAACATGACATGGCGAAGGGCATTCTTCAGGCAACAGAGAAAATGCTAGTTTCTTAAATATAAAGGTAGGTCTGCATCTGATATGTGAACGTGGTATATGACTTTATATAATATTTACAAAGCTCTCTCCTCTTTTAATATTAATTTGAGGGCAACGAATAGCCTACAGAGAGAAAAGAAGATGCAATCTATGCTATACTATATATATATATATATATATATATTCCTAGAAACACGGAAACGAAGAGGTAAAAGTGGGAAGAGAAAGAGGCGTATAAATGGGGCAGCATGTTTCAAATTTTTGAAATGCAAAAGAAACGTACACTATAAATATAAAGTTTTCAAAAGCAAAAGAAACGTAAAGCTGTCCATTAATTCATCAAAACGTTATTTAAGTAATAAATTGAAATGAAAAAAAAAGTAATTGTAATGGTCAATAGTTGATTTAGCTATACACTTAAGGCAATAAATTTTTGTTTGTTTGTACAACACATAATGAGTTTTGAAAGTCAAGGATATAAAAATGGATAAAAGGAAAGAAATCGGGAAATTTTGTGAGCAATAGCTTTCGAAGGAAAGGTAGGCTTACATTATATATACATGCTGAGATGATTAGGCACGTTCAAAAATTTTGAAGCAAATGAAGGAATTGGAAATAAATATAAAATGAAAGAAATTTTAAAAGTCCGTAGCTATGATTTAGCCAAAATTTATTAAAGCCATTTACTAGGAAGGTTGGAACCGAAATAATAGGGAGAGGAAGGCACATTAAATTTGATGACAAAGTTGTGTTCGGATCTATAAGCAAGTGGTTTATATATTATAGGCCTTATGAAAGCGAGGGAAGGAACGGATGCTACTAGCTTGATGATTTGAGATTCTTTCAAGCGTTAAAAAAATAAATAAAGAGAGACCAGAATAAACGCACCACCATAAATATAAATATACGCTTCAATTGCAAAAGAAACATATAGAGTAAATTATGGGTAGTGGGAAAGGTAAAGTCAGTGCACGAAACTACAAGGAATAATAAAAGCAAGGTCGATGATCTCAAATTTATTAATGGTTACGAATGGAAAAGTCTACCTGAATTGGAAAAGTATTAAGCAATAGAAATCTTTAACGGTAGTAAAAAGAAACCGTTACGCACTGATTCAGAAATCAATTAAAGCAATTAATAGCTTGAATTGGACAGCACGTTTTCTCAATTAAATAAACTTCCATAAAATTATTTGAAAATTTACAGTCTGCTATATTTAAATATACGTATTCTAAATATATAAACATTTTATTTAAAAATTCAATTATTATAAGATTTCACAAATATTCAATTAAATACGTTATAGAATCAATTAAAATTGTTAAAATTTTCCGGGTCGTTACACTTTTTGAACCTATGCCATAATCTTTATGGGTACATTTAGCTAAATTTTCGCTTGATACAATCTCTTTTCTTTTTCTTTATAATCATATGTGGTGCTTTGTTTTGAATAATAATAGTATGTATGGTCTATGACACTAATTCATCATGCAAATGAGTGATATATTTATCAAGTTCATTGATATTTTTTTCTACATTAGCATAAAGCATAAAATTTATCTTAATTACTACCATTTTCACACTTCTTTATTCTATCTTAGTTTCAAAGTAAACTGGTCTCTTCAATATGACCATGCTTAGGATCCATGTCACTAAACTATACACACAATAATTGATTGATATAGTAGTCTTTCTAATATAGACTATCCATCATCCAATGATTTATAATTTTTCCTTATTTGGCCATGCTACATTTTTATTAAGTAAGCATTATTTAATTTTTTCTTTGTTTGGTATTTAGGTGCAAGTATGCAATCTTACTTCAAGGATGAAATTCTTGCAAGTAAAATTCCTTTTCGGTACATTTTGTAAACATACATTACAGTTTTTTTGAGGTAGTAGGAATTTTTTTGCTTGATTTCCTTTCTTTCCGACTGATGATCAAACATGAGGTTTAATTTTGATTTAAGATTTTATCCAAGTTCTGTGATGCAAATGCCTCATGTAAATGAGCTTACAAATTTATCTTGCTCATTGATTTTTTCAATGTAGTTATAGCTTAAATAATAAGGATATGTTGGTTATTGTATCTTAAATCATAATGTTTCCTGGAGATTTGACCAGGCAACTTAGTACTCGGCATACCCTCGATCGGCATCTATTTACGACCATCATTTAGGAACGTTCGGCGTCCAGGGAACGTTCGGTCAAAAACATCACTCGGCCAAAGGCATCATTTGGTCAAAGGACATCCGGCATCTCTGGGCGTTGGCATGGTAGAGTCGTCCGGCATCAAGCGCCTTGTTCGACATTGGATAGCGCTCGGCATCAAGCACCTCGTTCGGCATTAGATAGCGCCCGGCATCAAGCGCCTCGTTCGGCCTGCACCCCTCACTCAACACCACATCCCGTCCGGCACATACCTCGTTCGGCTGTCACCTACCATTCGTCATCCAGAATCGTTCGGCACCAAGGGGTGTTCGGCATGTAGAGCGTCCGACCTCACTTTGTTCGGCATAAAAGATGGAGGTTCGGCACTTGGCTGTTCGGCATGTTTGGGTCGGCACACAGGGCTTATTCCATTTGGACCAAGATATTCAGATACCAAGCCCACCAAGGAGTCCAACCCATTTTCGTCTATAAATAGAGGGGCAGGGGCACAATAAAAGGGGAAGACCTTTTTTCGAGAACATTGGGGAGACTCTGCCATTTTTTAATCTCTTCATCTTCATTCAAACTTGTATTCAAGCATTGATTTATTGATTGTATCTGTACTCAAGTAATGGAAAAAGCAATAAAGATTAACCTCAAAGTGGACGTAGGCAATTACGCCGAACCACTATAAATTTGGTGTTCTTGTTCTCTGCATTTAAATTTATACTCTGTTCTCTATTTTAATTTACTTTTTTCATTAATCTCTCTACATAACTCGACTCAAGGGTGTTAGTGACCAATTTTGGTGCTAACATTTTGGTGCTTTCACTGAGAATTGAATTCTCAGGCTGTTAGGATCTGCTTTGTAGCTACTGGATTGCATAAATCCCCCGAAGGAGATCCAAAATCATTGACAAGGTATCTGTTGATTCTACTCAGAGTTACAACCAACAACTCTACTATGGGGAGACCACGAACCAGATCGGCCTCTCATAATGCATGTCCATGAAACTGCTAGCGTACAACAAGTTGGACCTAGAAATCAGCAAACAACCAGAGGTGCAGGGTACGCCACCCAAACCCAAGCGGAAGTCGTTTCCCGAATGGAGTTCAATGATTTGATAAGAGAACTCGAGGAAAGTAGAAGGCAGCTTGCTGAACAGATTCAAGCCAACACTAACCTCATGACTCAGCTCGCTCAACAGCAACGCCAGAATGCTGGAAGTAACCCTGCCTCTTATTATGAATCTGATAGCTCAACCTCAGCCGACGAACGCCCTAGGCATAGATGCCATAAGGATGAAGGTGCACAAGCAGGCGTTGGGAATCAAGCCCGCGAAGAGACCGAACACCCGAATCTCCAAGACCCAAATCAAGCAGTACATCAACCCGCATGATCCCGTGGAACGGAACCCAACCTTCCAACCTCCATACAAACTCTGGACTTAACAGCTATGGTCAGGCAGTTGATGAGAGAAAACTAAGGCTTGACCAATAAAGATTGGGGAGTGACCAGAAGCCATACTCCCTTTACGGATGGTATCCTACAGGCTGAGTACCCCAAGAAGTTCAATATGCCAACTATCCCAGCCTATGAGGGAAAGACTGACCCCAGGCAGCATGTGATGGGGTATGGATGGATGATGGATTCTGCAAGAGCCAATGATGCAACCAAGTGTAGGTGATTCCCAATCACTCTGTCCGGAATTGCCACCATGTGGTTTACTCGACTTCCCCAAGATCTATATCCAGCTTTGACTAATTGGCAATGAAATTCATAGAGCAGTTCAGAATACACACCACTCGTCCAAAGGATGTGATGTTCTTATCAAGCGTAATCCAAGCTCCGGGAGAGTCAATGAAAGCATACTTGCAGAGATTCCATGTTGCTGGTACTGAAGTAAGCAATCCAAACAACCACGCAATTTTGATGGCGGTAATGCATGGAGTGGATTCAGATTCTGAATTTGGAGATTGGTTGGCGGGAAAGCCCCCAGCTACGTGGGAACGTTTTTATTTGAAAGCTCGTCAGTTGATAAGGAGGGAGGAAGCTCGGTGGACAAGGTGAGATAAGGCAGCAGGGCCCGTTCAGGAGTCCGTGAAAGGTAGCATCGCCGTGAAGCAAACCAGCGATAATTCTGGAAAAGCCCAAGTTAACGTCCAGAACATGCTTGGGCAGTCTAAAGGATCCAGAGGTGGGAATCTCGGAAAGAAAAAGGAAACAGGGAAATGGAAGTCAAGGATCCTGACCTACAATGAATACACCCCGTTGAACGCATCTCTTGAGAACATCTATTTATCAACTTGCAACACTTTCCAGTATAGAAAGCCACGTCCAAAGGAATCTATAGAGGAACAAAGGCGGGCCGGGAAATACTGCCACTTTCATGAGTCTTATGGATACAACACAGAGGAGTGTAGACACCTCCATGACGCAATAGAAAAGCTGATTAGACAGAAGAAGCTGCAGGAATTTGTCAAAGACCCACAAGACGGAGGCAAGAAACATCGGACCCTGGACATGGGCCAGCCCCACACCAACCAGAACAACCTGCTCGAACTTTGGGTAGATTGGTTATTAATACGATTGCTAGCGGACCTCATCCAGTGGATAACAATTGGCAGGAGATGGAGCGATACACGAACTCTTTAACACATGCAGAGTATGAGTGCTATTCGAATATGGAGGATGGGACTCCTGCAAAGCAGCAGCGCACAATGAATGATGATATCGTATTCCGGAGCAAAGATGCGGATAAGGTAGAGGCTCCTACTATCGATCCAATGGTCATATCTGTGACAATCGGGCCGGCGTTCGTGACGAGAATTCTGATTGATTGCCAAAGTTCCGTTAACATCATCTTCAAGAAGGCGTACGACCAAATGAAGCTGGAGATCAAGGATTTAAAACCATCTAAATCCAGAATCCATGGCTTTAACGACGCGACAACAGATGCAGTGGGGTATGTGGAGTTACCAGTTGAACTGGGGCAAGGAGAGCGTAGGAGGGTGCGTATCCTACCATTCATAGTGTTGGACGTTGACTCTCCATATAACGTATTTCTAGGACGTCCAGCCTTGGCTGAATTTAGGGCAGCATTGGCCCCTTGGTGTCTGACATTAAAATTTTCCACAGACAATGGTGTTGGAGTGGTGCACGACGATCAGGCGACCGGATGTGCCTGCTATATGGCTGAGCTGAGAGAGGCTCAGCGTAGAGAGAAAGGAAAGGTTGCGGACCGCTCCGTCCGCAGCCGAAATGCTGATGATTGACAAGTAGCGCCCGAGCCCTGGCTCGGGCAACATTTTCGGATCTATAGAGACATAGATCCGAGAGACGATGATGGGGAAACCAGGGAAACAAATTCATCCCCAGCCGAACTAACCATTGACATCCTAGTTAGCCGGAGCGACCCATCAGGAGTTCTTAAAATTGGGTCGCAACTCGACCCTTAGGCTGCCGAGAGCCTTACTGATTTCCTCCAAGCGAATCTTGATGTTTTCACCTGGACACGTTCTGATATGTGCGGGATTTCTCCTGTGATTGCGAGTCATATGTTGAACATAGACCCGAAACATGTACCTGTGAAACAAAAAAGGAGAGACATGGACCCGGAGAGGTCTGCGTCTCTCAAAGAGGAGGTGGACAAACTCAAAGCCAATGGGTTCGTCCGCGACGCCCTTTACCCTGAATGGGTATCTAACCCGGTGCTAGTAAAGAAGGCAAATTGAAAATGGAGGACCTACGTTGATTATTCTGATTTAAACAAGGCATGCCCTAAGGATAGCTTCCCGTTGCCTAGGATTGACCAGCTGGTCGACTCAACTGCCGGACATGAGCTATTATCATTTATGGATGCGTACTATGGATACAATCAAATCCCAATGCACCTCCCAGACCAAGAACACACCAGTTTCATCATGAACATGGGATTGTACTGCTATGTAGTAATGCCGTTTGGATTGAAGAACGCAGGAGCGACTTTTCAATGCCTGGTGAATCGCATGTTCAAAGATCAGATTGGTAAAACAATGGAAGTCTATGTGGATGACATGCTCGTGAAGTCACGGCGGTCAAACGACCACATCCGAGACTTGGCGGAAATGTTTAACATACTCAGGCATTATGGAATGAAGATCAACCCATTGAGGTGTTCGTTCGGCGTAGCGTCAGGAAAGTTTCTGGGATTCATTGTGACTGCCCGGGGAATCGAGGCTAACCCAGAGAAGATTCAGGCTATCCGAGATATACAAGTGCCCAGAACCATAAAACAGGTACAAAGCTTGAATGGAAAGGTAGCCGCGCTGAGCCGAGTCATATCCAGGGCCACAGACAAGTGTATTCCTTTCTTCGATGTCGTAAGAGAGGAAAGAGGAATTTTGAGTGGACATCCGACTGTGAGGAAGCATTTCGGGCTCTTGTAAGGCACTTGGAAAGTCCCCCGATATTGTCGAAACCAATAGACCATGAAATGTTGTACGTATATTTGGCTGTATCCCAGCACGCTATCAGCAAAGCCCTGATTCGTGAGGAAGACCGGGTCCAGAAGCCCGTTTACTATGTTAGTAAACGCTTGACGGAGGCAGAAAGAAATTATCCGAAGATTGAAAAACTAGCCTACAACTTGGTGATTGCAACACGCAAGCTTCGCCCGTATTTTCAGGCACACTCAAACAGCGTTTATACTGATCAGCCTTTGCGACAGATACTCCAACGACCGGAAACTTCCTGAAGGATGTTAAAATGGAATATTGAGCTAAGTCAGTTCAACATCACCTACCTGCCGCGAAGGGCCATACATGGACAAGCACTTTCATTGCTGAATTCACTACGACGGACGAATTAAGCGATCATAATGTCATACCACCCGTTCGATGGAAGATGTACACCGATGGGGCATCTAACGACCGTTGTTCGGGGGTTGGCATAGTTCTCGTAACTCCTGAAAAACGATATGTCTGCTACGCTTTGAAGCTCGAATTCACAGCAACGAATAACGAAGCCGAATATGAAGCGTTGATTGCCGGCTTGAAACTTATCAAAGAACTGGGAGTAAAATCGGTTGAAATCTTCAGCGACTCGCAACTGGTGGTGTACCTAGTGCGAGGTACTACCAAGCAAGGGGGCAAAGACTTGCGCCATATTTAGTGCGCGTTCAGGAGCTGCTAGCGAATCTCGAGTACTACGATATTTCACATGTCTCGTGTGAGCAAAACAGAGCAGCCGTCTCGTTGGCAAAATTCGCAAGCACAGGCGACGCACAACAAATGGGATTATTTCCTGTTGAGACCCTCCATGCTTCGAGTATAGATATGATGGACGTAGATTTCGTGTTGGAAACAGAAATCGAGAAGGAATCATGGATGAACTCAATCAAGCAGTACTTGCTATTCGAGATCTTGCCCAAAGAAAGGAGCGAAAGACGACAAGTCCCTCATAAGGCTTCTCATTATGTAATACAGGATGGAATAATGTATCGAAGGGGATTCTCGGCCCTGCTACTCCGATGCGTTGCCTATGATGAGATAAAACGAGTCCTGAAGGAAGTCCATGAAGGAGAGTGCGGTGACCATACTGGGGAGCAGACATTAGCAAAGAAAATCCTTCGCTATGGATACTACTAGCCAACTATGAATTGGGATGCTGCACACTATGTGAGAAGATGTGATAAATGCTAGATATATGCAAAAATTCCGAGAGCTCTGCCGATGAAACTCATGCAAATGGTTAGTCCCTGGCCATTTGCAATGTGGGGAATTGACTTAGTTGGTTCTTTACCCATAGCCAAAGGTGGAGCGAAATATGCAATAGTTGCGGTCGACTACTTCATCAAATGGGCAGAGCAGAGCCTCTGGCCACGATAACCACCAAGAAGGTCATTAATTTCGTCGTACGAAATATCATATGCCGCTTCAGCCTTCCACGGACCATCATTACAGATAATTGGACTCAATTCGAAAGCAAGTAGTTCAAAGAATTTTGTCAGAAATATGGCATTGAAAAGAAGTTTGCAGCGGTTGCTCACCCAAAGGCCAACGGACAAGTGAAAGCCGTAAACAAGATAATCAAGTCCATATTGAAAAAATGTCTGGAAAAGGCTAGAGGCAGGTGGGTTGATGAACTTCCAACAGCACTTTGGGCCTACAGGACCACCCACAAAACCGCGACTGGCCACACTCCATATGTATTGGCATATGGCACGGAAGCGGTCATACCCGTGGAACTTGAGGTCCCATCACATCGGGTAACTTATTACGACCCCGAGTCGAACCAGAATCTTTTATTGGAATCGTTGGACCTCATTGATGAAAAACACGAAGAAGCCAATTTGAGAGCGGCCACATACAGACATAGAATCGCTAAATATTATAACGAGAAGGTCCGACCAAGAATTTTTAGTGCAGGAGACCACGTTTTGAAACGAGTTTTCCCGATCCCGTCTCATATGAATCCCGCATGGAAAGGTCCATATGTCATCGAACGGAAGCTTGGAGAAGGAACTTTCAAGCTAGCGACCGTCGATGGTGCGACACTCTCCCGAGCATGGAACAGCGAGCACTTGCGGCATTATTATACTTAGTCTATTTCTTTCATGTAGTAGTTGCACTCATTTCCAGTATGCTTTTATTTCTAATTCTTGGCATGTAATAAAGCAATTTAGCTTGCTCTCATTAATAAAGGCTTGAAGCCAACTTTTCCATGAATTACTAATGTCTCTACCAATGATGATCCTGTGACGGGCAAATAAAATTATGTTATTATGGCTAACGTACATGGACACGGACACTTAAAATCTCCAAGTCCACGGAGCACAGACTGGAGTACTCTAAGTCCCCGGAGCACGGACTCGAGTATAAACAATTTAAAATCTCCAAGTCCCCGGAGCGCGGACTGGAGTACTCTGAGTCCCTGGAGTGCGGACTCGAGTATAAACGATTTAAAATGTCCAAGTCCCCACAGTGCGGACTGGAGTACTCTGAGTCCCTTTAAAATCTCCAAGTCCCCGCAGTGCGGACTAGAGTACTCTGAGTCCCCGGAGCGTGGACTCGAGTATAAACGACTCAAAATCTCCAAGTCCCCGGAGCGCGGATTGGAGTACTCTAAGTCCCCAGAGCGCGTACTCGATCATAAACGACTTAAAATCTCCAAGTCCCCGGAGTGCGGACTGGAGTACTCTAAGTCCCTAGAGCATGGACTCAAGCATAAACGAATTAAAATCTCCAAGTCCTCGGAGTGCGGACTGGAGTACTCTAAGTCCCCAGAGCGCGGACTCAAGTATAAACGATTTAAAATTTCCAAGTCCCCGGAGTGCGGATGGGAGTACTTTAAGTCCCCGGAGTGCAGAGTACTCCCTAGAGCGTGAACTCGAGTGCAAACGATTTAAAATCTCCAAGTCCCCGAATCGCGGACTGGAGTACTCTATAAGTCCCCGGAGCGTGGACTCGAGTATAAACGATTTAAAATCTCCAAGTCCCCGGAGTGTGGACTGGAGTACTCTGAGTCCCCGGAGCGCGGACTCGAGTATAAACGACTTAAAAACTACAAGTCCTCGGAGCGCGGACTGGATTACTCTAAGTCCCCGGAGCAAGACTCAGGTATAAACGACTTAAAATCTCCAAGTCCCCGGAGTGTGGACTGGAGTACTCTAAGTCCATGGAGCGCGGACCCAAGTACAAACGATTTAAATAACCGGGTCCGCTGAAGATGGACTGGATATAAATGACTTGAAGACATCGAGCCTTCAGCGTGCGTATTAGAAAATATTCTAAGTGCTTGGGGCGTGGAAGAAAAAACGGATAGTTCTCAATGTATTTCCGAGCTATATGAAAATGAACCAAGAGGTCTATTATATTCACAACAACTTGGATTTGAATCACAATCACAAAGAAAATTGAACAACAAGAGCCATGGAAAGACAGAAAAGCTAAGTTTTATTCATCAAAGGTAAGTTTCCATTACAACTCCTTTTAAGCTCGGAATCAAAAGTATATTTACACAAATTAAGAAAACAAAAGTACTTGTCTAATCTAAGCTGACTCTCGCTGAATGAGAATAATGATTACTTCTTATGCTTATTCGCCTTCTTCGCCTCCGTTGTCTTCTCAGACGACCCCTCTCCTCGGCGTTTACCCTTGGTTCCCTTCTTTGATGGAGGAGTGATAGCTGGAGAAGTATGAGGGACATCCACGGGTTTAGACCTACCAGGGAGAATGATCTTCAGTGGCTTATTCAGGGGATCGTCGAGGTCCACGGCTTGAGGTTCGACCTTGATCTTGGTCGTTTCTCTCTTCTCTTTCGCCAGCCGCTCCTTCATACTCAGCTCAGACGTGTGTTCGAAGGCGCCTGTGATCTCTACTTCATAACTCCCCTCGATGGGAGAAGGAGTCTCAGATTTGTCTTCATCTATGAGCTTCTCCTTCCTGACTAGCCTCACCTACCTTCTCCTCCACCTCCTTGGCGACATCGCTCCTTGGAGTGGGCCCGGGATCAAAAAGACCTGTGCGAAAGCATGGAAAACAAGCATTAGAATACAATAGTCCCAGGATGTCGACATTTGGAATCTCAAAGTGAAGAGTTATTTACCAGCTTTCGACAGGCTCTCAGCCGTCAAGGGGTTCTCACCCTCCGGAATGGGAGACAGGATATGGACACCAAGGCCAGGGTCCTCCGGATTGTAACCAATATGCTGCTCGAATGGATCGAGTATAGGCCGATCGGCCGATCGAATAGGCGCATGAGCTGGAGGCGCGGCCCCGGATGGACTAGTAATAACTTCTTTCCCTTTCTTTGAGGGGGAGCCTTTGCAATAGATAGCTTTGGCCGCCGACAAGTCCGAAGGCTCATTTCCCTTGAGATATTCTTTTATCAATGCCCCCTCATCAATCTCTTCGATGCAGTGCTCGGCCTTCCTGCTTTCTATCAAAGCCTCTCATGCCTCGGCTAAAGATTCAAGATAACCCTTGCCCAAAAAAGTCAAGTCTCAATGCATGAGAACCCGGGCGTTGAACTCGACAATTAGCGGGTCAAACATGCTTTTGACCTCTTCCCTGCCCTCTTCTCTAGCCGCCTCGAGACGCGTATCGATATCCTCGGACACTATCTTCTTGCCCTCTTCTCGGGCTTCACTCTTTATCGCCTCAACCTGGGAAAGCTCGGCCTCAAGTTTTTCCTTTAAGAGTCGAGTAGTAACGATTTCATCACAGTACCGTTGTGACTCTTCTTGAGCGGTCGTTTTCTCTTCCCTCTCCCTACGGAGCTGCTCCTCAAGTTCTTTGACGTGGAGGCTGAGTGCGTCCCTCTCCTTCTGAACCGAGTCCTTCTCTAGAGCCAAGGTCCCACATCGTTGAACCGCCTCGTCAAGTTCTTTCTTATGAGTTGACTCCAGACGAGTAACGACCTCAGCAGTGTCCTTAGCTCTCTGATGGGTGACCTCGAGCTCAGACTTGTAAGTGGCCATTTCTTCGTCCTGAGCTTTAATGATATCCTTGTCGTGGATAGCCTTAAGCTTCAGGCGGTCGATTTCATGCTGGCGCTCCACGAAAACTTCGGAATGTTTTTCAGCTAGATGAACAAACGCGTCATGTTGAACATAGACGTCATTCGTACAGGCAAGGGCGCTCTGTTTGGCATGTCCGGGAATAGGGTGAATCGTCGGGAGGAATTTCAGGCCATCGAAGCAGATTTTTGGAAATTTATCTTTAAGCTCGGCCAGCCTCTCTGATATTGTTGGGTCTGTTACAGGAGCAGGGGGAGACGGCTTTGAAAGTTCGCCCCTCCTGTAAGAATCTCGGGACTGCCGAGTGGAAGAGGAGTCGGAGTATTGGTCCCGGGGAGCATTAGGTTGCGATCTCTTATGGCCATGCTTGTCTTTACTTTGCTCCGCGTGAGAAGAGGTATCTTGGTGGTATTTTGGCTGATAATAAGTTTTCCTCCGAGATGACGAGTCCCGGGAATGATAGTCTTTATCGCCGTCACCATCCCTATCTCGACGTATTCCGGAACCCGAGTCCCATCCAGAGTGGTGAAGAACAAACAAGCCACGAAGGCGATCGAATCCATGTGAACGCCCCATACCACCTGTACAGAATTCAAATAATAGCGAATTAGCAAAGTGTAGTGTGACGAAAAAAGTCTAAGCGAAAACTGAAGTGCATGTGTTCGTGTGTGTCCTAGTGTTTCCCCCCAACGAACCAGTCGCTTTGCTAATAGGAGTCTTGTAACATCCCGCCTTTTCGCACGCTTCAAATCGACATACATGCCGATTTAAACCATACGGAAGGGCGGATTGTTATGGGGTAAATAAAAAAACAGAGAAGAAATAAAAAGAATAGAATCTCACAGCGGAAGGATAAAATATAATAATAAAATATACAGTTTATAAAACTATTTACAAACATTTATATAATACATATCAAAGTTACACATACCAATAACAATGCAGCGGAACAGTGTGTAGTGCACTAGTATAAATAATAATAGTAATACTACAAATCTTCGTCTTAGTCCTCCAGAGCTAAAACTTCAAATCCTGAAACGCTCGGACTGACCCGAGCGAATTGAAAAGACAAAACACTCGAGTCGGAACTAAAAGATCTTATGTGAGTTAAATTAATAGAAATAAATATGAGTGCAGTAACTCAAGAGATGCTCGGGATTTACATCTCCTAAGGATCCGTTAAACTATTTACTATGTAGTATATTGCGCTATTATAATAGTGTCTATTTGTAAAATAAACTTACTTTTAAATAGCGTTAAGGCTTTACATTTTCCACCTTAACATAGATATATATCCCATAGTCTATACAGTACCGTAATCTCCCCCGTACTGGGCGTCATCAGAGGGAACCCCATAGGTATGGTACAAAACCAAATTCGTATAAGGCGCGCTAGGGTAGGTGACACGGCACAACTAGGCAATGCCAGGGTAGATATACCAATTACGCTTCCGGGCCGATGGAAACACGCAGCGCGCAGCTGCCGCCCACCTCGGACAAACTCCCCACATCAAAGAAATCAAAAGTGAAGGTGGCCACCGAAAAAAATCCAAAGTCATAGTATAGTATTGAAGGGAAGTGTCCGATCAGAGGTGCTACCTCATTAACCCGTCGATCGCTCCTGTTTTAGCCACCTTATGCCAACTCACGGGAGTTGGGTCCACGTACTTACCTTACAGGAAACGCCGCCACCAACCTACTTCATTCTGGAATCTCCACCGCGTACACGGTTAGTCAAAGTGGTTTTCGGTATCGACAGAGAGTATGTCCATATCCGATCCCGGTCTCTTTGCCAACCAATCGTTATTATAACACCGCGGTTATTAAAAAAAAATATACTTTTAAAAGAATAATAAAATATCCATTTCAAAACCATATAAATACGATATCATTTCCCTTTAAAACCCAAATCAATATGATATCATTTTTTTTATTTCAAATATATTTCTTTTCCATAGTCATACTGCTTAAAAATTTATAATATCTAGAAACCAAATATTTGAATTAGACTTTCAAAACATAATATTTCAAAATTTCATATTTTAGAACCGTAACTTCTAAAACTTGAATGGTTTGGAAATTCAACAATATATAAAATAAATGGTTTAACTTTAAGGTTACTTTGTAAAGAAAAATAATTTCCATGCCTTTACAAATATATTTCTTTATTTAAAGTCTAAACCATAATTTAAATACCACTTTCAAGTTCCAAAACCACTTCAATTTCTATATATATATATATATATATATATATATATATATATATATATATATCCATTTGGAGTATTAATATTTCAAAACTAAAGTTGGAATTTATTCTTTCAACAAATTAAATGTTCTATTATTTAGTCTTGAATATTCACATAAAATCCATAAATAAAACTCCAATTTCTAGCAATTAATTATTTTCTTCAATTTAATTATACTAGAATATTCATTTTAAATTTATCTTGGAAAAATCCAGTTATAAATATCGTACCTTAAAATTTCCAAACTTAAACATATAATATAAATTATCAAATTCCATTTTCTCAATTTTTCCATTTTTATTTAACAGATTTATACACAGCTTAAAATAAAAATTTTAACTTCATATGTATATATATAGAAGAATAATATTTATAAAATATCAAAATTAAAATTTTTCTAAACCGTATCCCATCCACCATAGAAATCACTTTAAAATATTTTATATATAGACCACGGTGCTCGTATAAAATTTTCTTTCCTATGGTCAAGTGATACGAATATTTATCATTTCAATCCGCAATTTAAAATAAAAAAAATGCGGTTATATATCATTTCAAACCGCAATCCCGAATGAATGAAATGCATAGCAACTTGCAATTTATAAAATAAATCATCCATTCATCCATCAAATCATACATCCATTTATCACAGTCATCATCCAATTTCAAACAATCATCAATATATAACAGGTGATAAATAATGGTATCAATTATCAGTTTATACTCAAAATAAATTTAATAACTTTTAATTGGCAGTTTATATGCAAAAATAAACGTAAATTTAATTGGCAGTTAATATGAAATAAAATTTAACATAACTATGACTGGCAGTTAATATGCAAATAAATAAATTCTAACTGTCAAATTTATGCAATGAATAAAATAAATTAACAGTTAAATTAAATAAATGCAATTTAACAGAGATAATGAATAAAACATGCCAAACAGTCATAAATAAATTTCTACTCATATCTAAAATTAATTTAACAGACATAAGAAGTTTTAGAAGTTGTGCGTGGGTTAAAACACTCCCCTTTTGAATTTAAATCGAATTTATATTCAATTTAAACTCAAAAATTTGACGGTCTCAGAATTTGTCCAAACCAGCATTATCGGGTCCGGAATTTAATTACGATCCTAACAAAAGAAGTTTCGTGTGAAACGGAGTTCGTATGTGAAAGTTATCATCGTTAAACTATTGGAAATAAAAATTAAAAATAAATAAAACAAAACAAACAACACCTACCCAAATTTCCACGTCATCGTCCGCACATTTTCTCCCTCCCAGCATACGCGTACAGAGAACCTGAACCCAAAAGAACACACGACGTCGAAGCTTTGACCGGCCATAACTTCTCCTACAGACCACCGCCGACCACGCGACAGTCACCACTACGCTCGTCACGAAGATCCGCCCCCATGGCCTCCGACCGGTCCATCCCCAAGGCCGCTGCCGCCTCCGGTTTTCGAACCCTAAACAACGATTTTCGGCCACCACACCTCACAATAAGCCAAACGACTACCCCCAAACGACTCCCCCAGCCGAGCTCTCCAATACCCAGAAGCCGATTTGCATATAGTCGCTTGAAATCAAAACGACCAAATCGACAATTAGGCTTAGCATTTAAAGCCCTTTGACCGAGATTTCTGCTAGATTCATGCATTGTTACGAAAAATGAGAACTATACGCAGGTTACATTCATCGAGACCTTTCCAGCGATATAAAATTTGATGTTGTTTGAGTCGTTTGAAATTTGTTGATTTTTGAATTGAAATTGGATACAGGGTTTGTTTGTCTGCCATTGGGAAGAGGAAGAGTTGAGGAAATCAACGTACAAACAAATGAGAATAGACGGAGGCTAGGGTTTATAATTGGGTTTATATAGGTAGGTTAGCAGAATAGATGGATCGGGTTGATAGATATACGTGCTAACTTTAACGTGGCCCAAAAAGCCCGTTCTGACCCCGGAACGAAATTGGGTAAACCCATATATCAAAATAGGTAATTTAAAATATTCTGAACGCGATGGAAAAGGTTTCACGTCCAAATTCGATCGTATGAAGAAGTTATGCTGAAAACAAAATTCCCAAATTGATTTCAAATTGATTTCAAATTGTTTTTAATTAAATCGATTTCAAGGCGTTTCGCGTCCGTACGGTCAAACGACAGGTCCGATCGATACGAAACCTGAAACCCTACAATAATTCACCGATACGGATCCGATGAAACTGGTTTCGTCGAAATCCGAGTCCGTAGCCAAAATGGCTATTTTTATATTAATTAAATAAATTAAAATAAATTATAAAAATCAAATTCTATATTTAAATTCTAAAATTGACCAAATTTTATCGCTTATATATTTCTTAATCAATTTCAATGATCTAACAAGTTAGATGTGAATTAAAAGTAGATAAGTCTATCAATTGCAGTGTTAATTTCTCCACTTCCTTATATTTAGGAATTATAAATTAAATCCTCAAAAACCCATTTATTAGATTTTTTAAACTTTTATATTCTCAACTTTTACCAAAAATAAGGATGCCACTAACATTGGTTCATGATTTCACCTTATTACCCACAAATTCCATTTCAATTTCAATAACGTAATATTTAAACGTTTAATTCCACTTTATTTGCAATAAATACAATTGTTGAATTTTGATACTTTAATTAAACTATAAATCTTTCTTTCTATAATCTATATCAACAAATGGTCCAA
The DNA here is from genome assembly GCA_030765085.1 of Allium cepa. NCBI lineage: Eukaryota > Viridiplantae > Streptophyta > Magnoliopsida > Asparagales > Amaryllidaceae > Allium > Allium cepa. The sequence continues at coordinate 665,410,763 of CM060932.1, forward strand.
TTATAATTAGAATTAGCATTAACTTCATCTTATAGAATTAACTACTCCAATTACAAAACAAATCTACGCTAACTGCACGATTTAAGTCAATTAATTGTAATTGAGTCTACATTAACTGTTATAAATTATAAATTGGAACCTCAATAAATTCGCTTATTGATTTAAAATCTTTCTATTCAGTAAATAGACATTTTATGGGTATAAATAACATTTGAATTATAATACATTTCATTAGTGCATGCTTCATTTCTTATAAACTCCCCTTTATTAACTAAAACACATTAACCAAAATAAATAATTAATTTAGATTTATTTCTATCGATTGCCATTCTTAACTTAATATACTCAAAATGGCTAACCTAAATAATTGTTACCCTTTTACATTTAAATTCACTTACAACCATCATTAACAACAATGTTGCCATAGATTTAGATTTAATTAAATAAATTAGATGAATGGGTAAAATTTTGTAATTATCACTAATGCCAAATATATATGCATTAATTACTACTTATTATTTTGAATTCATTTATTAATTTACTAGTTGCCTTTATCTTTTTATATCCTATTTACTACCAAACTTTCTATTTAGTTATAGTTTATCAATATATTTATATATACCTAGGCAAATCAAGTTCTTGTCTTTTCTGTTATTTCAATTAAATCGGGTATGCACAAATAAATTGTTTATTAACTTATTCTTACAAAATTATTTACATGCATTCAGTTACACCTAATTTAATGCATTGATTTTCATTTATAAATTAAAGGTTTTTCCTTTAAAGGCTTTTATTACTAACCATACTCCAACCTCTACAGGGCATTGATTTAATTCAATTTACTATCTAATATTATTAATCCATTAAATAAATTCACTACTTACCCTTGTTTTCCTATATTCTCTTCTTATCCTAGTATAACCATTTACATTACTTCAATTTATTCGTCATTTTATATCAACTGTTAATACTTAGCTTAAGTTTCTATGGTTTAATTTTTTTTCAACATATGCTTCATTATCAGCTATAAATCTTTACTTCTTTCTAAAGTTAAAATTATCAAATCTTATTAAAATGACAAAATTAACTGACGAAAATTTACGGGTCGTTACACTCTCCCCCACTCAAAACTTTTCGTCCCCGAAAAGGAAAAAGAAAAGAGAAGGAAGAATTTAATAACAGTACATCTTATTTCAAAAATTAACTTATAAACAATATTTTACTAAATTTATTGCCTTAAATAAATATACCCGTTTTATAATCATTATATCCTTTTAAACTTAAATAATTAAAGTTTGGAAAACATTTTCAACATACTTCTAAGTCCAAAATTCACGGAAAATTTTGGTAGAGTCTCCTTTGTACGGAGAGGTTCGGAAGAAAATATAATATTAAAATATCATAAAATATCATATAGAATATTCAAAATAGTATATCCCAACACGGGAAAAATATACAAAATAGCGCTATAAACCGAAATCCGAAACGTACCTATTTGTCGGGCAATTTACGCTTATTATTATGGAACCAAAAGCAGTAGCAGTTGCTTCCATAACCTGCATTTCCCTTATATAATCTAAAAGGTTAACTATTTATATTAAAGTGAAATATTTTCATAGTTTCAACTACTAACAATAATCAATACACAATCATCGATTTCAACAACAGCATACACAACAAAACAAAACAACCATTCAGTCAAACAAGCAAATAGTTGTTCGGGTTCAAAACTTGAAATGGTACGGAATGAAAAATTACCATCCAGTGCATCATTTACTCAACAGTCTTAAATGGGACAGAATTAGATTATTTATTCATCCAACAACTTCAAATTTCCTTACCCAGCCAACCATAAAGCAAACAATATCGATTTAAACCAACAAATCAATTTAACTTATTATAAATTTATATTTCATACATTAACAGTTTGATCTTTTCATTCATATAACAGTTTATCTTTTATTTTCATTTATTTCTTTAAATTATCCTTTTATAATTTACATTTATTTCCAACAACTTTTAATTTTATTTACTCATTAAATGTTTGTTTCATTTATTTTCACTTATAACCTCCAATTATCCATTTCCATTTATTTAGGTCATGTAAGTTTCTTCTATTTTATTACATTTAATGCACTTCTCACTTTCAATCATTTATTTAATGCTTACATTTCTATTACATTTAATTATAGTAACCCCATTTTATTTCACTTAAATTCTTAACCTTATAACATCCATTCTTATAAATAAAGGATTTTATTTATTCATTAACTATGGTTTGCAGTCATTTATGTATATTACCTACTTTCCATTATACTCAGCTAGTAGCATTTAAATCATACTTGAGTTTATAACCATACACATCAATCCTTATTTATTAAAGAATTTCATTTTAATTACTTAAGTTTAAAATCACCTATTTATAATACTTACCTTTAATTTTAGTAAAATCTCAATTATAACTTAAGTTTATACCATTAAATTCTTATTTATAATAGCAATTCATTGAATACTTCATTATTTTCAAAATTTCTACTTGTATAATATTCTATTCCAATCTTCTTATTTAACATTTCAACTTTTCATATTTGGTAAGTTATATATGTTAAAAGAAAATGCAATTGAACTTATACAAGTTATGTCAATTCTTTAATTCATTCATTGTTCAATAGATCTTTACCATTTTCTTATAAGTTAAAATTTTAACTTCCTTTATAACTTAGCATTTAAGTCTCTTATTTTATTTAGGGTTTCAATTATTAATTAAATTCTGTTTCACTACCATAATTTAAACAATTAATTAATGGAAATTAAGAATTAAATACCAGGTTAAATTATAATAGATAAATATATTCTTATAACTTATATACCTCTAGTTTTATTTAAAACAATTAAAAATTTAGATATTTTCAAAATAAAGCTGCAGTAGAATTACTACAGTGGCCTTCCCCTTCGAAACTCGAAAATAGAAGTCGATGATGCGGCCGCCATCACCGAAATTATTTTCCAGCGACAGAGAGGAAAGTACATAACTTATTTTCTCCAAAATCTTCTTTAAAACAATTCTTCCGAATTATAATGAAATATTTATATCGGAAAATATTTATAAACAATATTATTATATTTCAAAATCCTTTAAAAGAAAATTTTCAAAATCCCGGACTTAAGTCCTAAAATTTCCAAATTTCATTGATTTTAATTTCAATCTCATTTTACCTATTATTTAAAATTTTATTCCTAACAACCAATCTATTGCAACCAACAATATATATATATATAATACCTTAATAAAATATTTTATATATAGAAAATATAATAGGCGAAGTTATTTAATTCACCTATATTAAAAACAAATATTATGTCGGTCTGTCCTATTAAGTGTTTGGAAATCCCTATTGATGCACAGCGTCCCATGCACCAACCAGAATTTATAAATACAAAACGGAACAAACTAACACAATATTAAAACCTTTTTATAGCACTAACAAATACGCCCTCTCATATATACACTCAGTGACTCCCATAGGGTATTACTACCCTAATAATAAAGAGTCAAACCCCACAAAGCTAAGTTTTATCGCTAAACCAAAGCTCTGATACCAGATGTAACATCCCGCCTTTTCGCACGCTTCAAATCGACACACATGCCGATTTAAACCATACGAAAGGGCGGATTGTTATGGGGTAAATAAAAATAACAGAGAAGAAATAAAAAGAATAGAATCTCACAGCGAAAGGATAAAATATAATAATAAAATATACAGTTTATAAAACTGTTTACAAACATTTATATAATACATATCAGAGTTACACATACCAATAACAATGCAGCGAAACAGTGTGTAGTGCACTAGTATAAATAATAATAGTAATACTACAAATCTTCGTCTTCGTCCTCCAGAGCTAAAACTTCAAATCCTGAAACGCTCGGACTGACCTGAGCGAATTGAAAAGACAAAACACTCGAGTCAGAACTAAAAGATCTTATGTGAGTTAAATTAATAGAAATAAATATGAGTGCAGTAACTCAAGAGATGCTCGGGATTTACATATCCTAAGGATCCGTTAAACTATTTACTATGTAGTATATTGCGCTATTATAATAGTGTCTATTTGTAAAATAAACTTACTTTTAAATAGCGTTAAGGCTTTACATTTTCCACCTTAACACAGATATATATTCCCATAGTCTATACAGTACCGTAATCTCCCTCGTACTGGGCGTCGTCAGAGGGCACTCCATAGGTAAGGTACAAAACCAAAGTCGTATAAGGAGCGCTAGGGTAGGTGACACGACACAACTAGGCAATGCCAGGGTAGATATACCAATTACGCTTCCGGGCCGATGGAAACGCGCAGCGCGCAGCTGCCGCCCACCTCGGACAAACTCCCCACATCAAAGAAATCAAAAGTGAAGGTGGCCACCGAAAAAAATCCAAAGTCATAGTATAGTATCGAAGGGAAGTGTCCGATCAGAGGTGCTACCTCATTAACCCGTCGATCGCTCCTGTTTTAGCCACCTTATGCCAACTCATGGGAGTTGGGTCCACGTACTTACCTTACAGGAAACGCCGCCACCAACCTACTTCATTCTGGAATCTCCACCGCGTACACAGTTAGTCAAAGTGGTTTTCGGTATCGACAGAGAGTATGTCCATATCCGATCCCGGTCTCTTTGCCAACCAATCGTTACTATAACACCGCGGTTATTAAAAAAAATATACTTTTAAAACAAGAATAAAATATCCATTTCAAAACCATATAAATACGATATCATTTCCCTTTAAAACCCAAATCAATATGATATCATTTTTTATATTTCAAATATATTTCTTTTCCAAAGTCATACTGCTTAAAAATTTATAATATTTGGAAACCAAACATTTGAATTATACTTTCAAAACATAATATTTCAAAATTCCAAATTTTAGAACCATAACTTCTAAAACTTGAATGGTTTGGATATACAACAATAAATAAAATAAATGGTTTAACTTTAAGGTTAATTTGTAAAGAAAAATAATTTCCATGGCTTCACAAATATATTTCTTTATTTAAAGTCTAAACCATAATTTAAATACCACTTTCAAGTTCCAAAACCACTTCAATTTCTATATATATATATATATATATATATATATATATATCCATTTGGAGTATTAATATTTCAAAACTAAAGTTGGAATTTATTCTTTCAACAAATTAAATGTTCTATTATTTAGTCTTGAATATTCACATAAAGTCCATAAATAAAACTCCAATTTCTAGCAATTAGTTATTTTCTTCAATTTAATTATACTAGAATATTCATTTTAAATTTATCTTGGAAAAATCCAGTTATAAATATCATACCTTAAAATTTCCAAACTTAAACATATAATATAAATTATCAAATTCCATTTTCTCAATTTTTCCATTTTTATTTAACAGATTTATACACAGCTTAAAATAAAAATTTTAACTTCATATGTATATATATAGAAGAATAATATTTATAAAATATCAAAATTAAAATTTTTCTAAACCGTATCCCATCCACCATAGAAATCACTTTAAATATTTTATATATAGACCACGGTGCCTGTATAAAATTTTCTATACTATGGTCAAGTGATACGGATATTTATCATTTCAATCCGCAATTTAAAATTAAAAAAAATGCGGTTATATATCATTTCAAACCGCAATCCCGAATGAATGAAATGCATAGCAACTTGCAATTTATAAAATAAATCATCCATTCATCCATCAAATCATACATCCATTTATCACAGTCATCATCCAATTTCAAACAATCATCAATATATAACAGGTGATAAATAATGGTATCAATTATCAGTTTATACTCAAAATAAATTTAATAACTTTTAATTGGCAGTTTATATGCAAAAATAAACGTAAATTTAACTGGCAGTTAATATGAAATAAAATTTAACATAACTATGACTGGCAGTTAATATGCAAATAAATAAATTCTAACTGTCAAATTTATGCAATAAATAAAATAAATTAACAGTTAAATTAAATAAATGCAATTTAACAGAGATAATGAATAAAACATGCCAAACAGTCATAAATAAATTTCTACTCATATCTAAAATTAATTTAACAGACATAAGAAGTTTTAGAAGTTGTGAGTGGGTTAAAACACTCACCTTTTGAATTTAAATCGAATTTATATTCAATTTAAACTCAAAAATTTAACGGTCTGAGAATTTGTCCAAACCAGCATTATCGGGTCCGGAATTTAATTACGATCCTAACAAAAGAAGTTTCGTGTGAAACGGAGTTCGTATGTGAAAGTTATCATCGTTAAACTATTGGAAATAAAAATTAAAAATAAATAAAACAAAACAAACAACACCTACCCAAATTTCCACGTCATCGTCCCCACGTTTTCTCCCTCCCAGCATACGCGTACAGAGAACCTGAACCCAAAAGAACACACGACGTCGAAGCTTTGACCGGCCATAACTCCTCCTACAGACCACCGCCGACCACGCGACAGTCACCACAACGCTCGTCACGAAGATCCGCCCCCATGGCCTCCGACCGGTCCATCCCCAAGCCTCCCCCGCCTCCGGTTTTCGAACCCTAAACAACGATTTTCGACCACCACACCTCACAATAAGCCAAACGACTACCCCCAAACGACTCCCCCAGCCGAGCTCTCCAATACCCAGAAGCCGATTTGCATATAGTCGCTTGAAATCAAAACGCCCAAATCGACAATTAGGCTTCGCATTTAAAGCCCTTTGACCGCGATTTCTGCTCGATTCATGCACTGTTACGAAAAACGAGCACTAGACGCAGGTTACATTCATCGAGACCTTTCCAGCGATATAAAATTTGATGTTGTTTGAGTCGTTTGAAATTTGTTGATTTTTGAATTGAAATTGGATACAGGGTTTGTTTGTCTGCCATTGGGAAGAGGAATAGTTGAGGAAATGAACGCACAAACAAATGAGAATAGATGGAGGCTAGGGTTTATAATTGGGTTTATATAGGTAGGTTAGAAAAATAGATGGATCGGGTTGATAGATATACGTGCTAACTTTAACGTGGCCCAAAAAGCCTGTTCTGACCCCGGAACGAAATTGGGTAAACCCATATATCAAAATAGGTAATTTAAAATATTCTGAACGCGATGGAAAAAGTTTCACGTCCAAATTCGATCGTATGAAGAAGTTATGCTAAAAACAAAATTCCCACATTGATTTCAAATTGTTTTTAATTAAATCGATTTCTAGGCGTTTCGCGTTCGTACGATCAAACGACAGGTCCGATCGATACGAAAACTGAAACCCTACAATAATTCACCGATATGGATCCGATGAAACTGGTTTCGTCGAAATCCGAGTCCGTGGCCAAAATGGCTATTTTTATATTAATTAAATAAATTAAAATAAATTATAAAAATCAAATTCTATATTTAAATTCTAAAATTGACCAAATTTTATCGCTTATATATTTCTTAATCAATTTCAATGATCTAACAAGTTAGATGTGAATTAAAAGTTGATAAGTCTATCAATTGCAGTGTTAATTTCTCCACTTCCTTATATTTAGGAATTATAAATTAAATCCTCAAAAACCCATTTATTAGATTTTTTTTAAACTTTTATATTCTCAACTTTTACCAAAAATAAGGATGCCACTAACATTGGTTCATGATTTCACCTTATTACCCACAAATTCCATTTTAATTTCAATAACGTAATATTTAAACGTTTAATTCCACTTTATTTGCAATAAATACAATTGTTGAATTTTGATACTTTAATTAAATTATAAATCTTGCTTTCTATAATCTATATCAACAAATGGTCCAATTATAAATAGAATTAGCATTAACTTCATCTTATAGAATTAACTACTCCAATTACAAAACAAATCTACGCTAACTGCACGATTTAAGTCAATTAATTGTAATTGAGTCTACATTAAATGTTATAAATTATAAATTGGAACCTCAATAAATTCGCTTATTGATTTAAAATCTTTCTATTCAGTAAATAGATATTTTATGGGTATAAATAACATTTGAATTATAATACATTTCATTAGTGCATGCTTCATTTCTTATAAACTCCCCTTTATTAACTAGAACACATTAACCAAACAAAATAATTAATTTAGATTTATTTCAATCGATTGCCATTCTTAACTTAATATACTCAAAATGGTTAACCTAAATAATTGTTACCCTTTTACATTCAAATTCACTTACAACCATCATTAACAACAATGTTGCCATAGATTTAGATTTAATTAAATAAATTTGATGAATGGGTAAAATTTTGTAATTATCACTAATGCCAAATATATACGCATTAATTACTACTTATTATTTTGAATTCATTTATTAATTTACTAGTTGCCTTTGTCTTCTTATATCCTATTTATTACCAAACTTTCTATTTAGTTATAGTTTATCAATATATATATATACCTAGGCAAATCAAGTTCTTGTCTTTTCTGTTATTTCAATTAAATCGAGTATGCACAAATAAATTGTTTATTAACTTATTCTTACAAAATTATTTACATGCATTCAGTTACACCTAATTTAATGCATTGATTTTCATTTATAAATTAAAGGTTTTTCCTTTAAAGGCTTTTATTACTAACCATACTCCAACCTCTACAGGGCATTGATTTAATTCAATTTACTATCTAATATTATTAATCCATTAAATAAATTCACTACTTACCCTTGTTTTCCTATATTCTCTTCTTATCCTAGTATATTATTAAAATGACAAAATTAACTGACGAAAATTTACGGGTCGTTACAAGTCTTCTCTCCCTGACTATGGGTTGGAGCACCCGCGTCGTCTCTGATGGGCGAATGAAGTTTGAATGCCTCTGGATCGTCAAAGTCATAATTGAGCAGATCATCCGGAATAGAGAGGTTCGATAAGCCCTTTAAAGAACTTTCTACGTTCTGCGAAGAAGCCTCTTTCTCCATCGGGATAAGCGTAACTTTCGATTTTTCGCCAACCTTCTCCTTTTTGATCTTGTACGTCAATCCCTTTTTCCTCTGTGAAGGAGAAGATGACGTTTCGATATCGTGCACTTCAACTATAGGATCTTGGGCTGGACCAAAATTCTCACCTAGTGCTTGGGTGTTTCACCCTCCTTGATTTCCCCCTCTTCTTGTACATCAGGGGTGTGGTGTACTGACGACTCAGCTAATTTTTTCCCTTTGCCGGAGAACGGCTTGGGTACAGTAATGCCTTCGGGAAGACTTACCCGGCGAACTTTTGCTAACAATCCAAACCTCAATAGTGACTCATTTGAGATAAGAGTTCGGATGTCTCGTTCTTCGGCGGGAAGAGCTCTAATAGCTTCAACGACTTCAGAATACCCACGACCATCAGGGCGTGGGTTGATACCTGAGAAGATAAAAAGAGAATTAGAAAAAGCCATGGTTTTGACCAAGCACGAATAACAACCCAGAAGAGGAACTTACTTCCTTCAACCCATCTCCTCACAAAATCAGGGGGCAACGCACGTAGAACCATTCTTGTTTGTACAGGGCAAATTTGCTCCACGCCCCGGTTAAGATTTGGCATTTACGGTATGGCTCGAGGAACATGTAAGAGGGGATATCTCCCCGCTTTTTGATCATGTATATGTATCAGATGTCGCCAGGAGTTGGCGGCCTAGAGAAAACGGTCATGAAGAGGATGTAGGTGCCATAGATAAAGGCATGACCGTTTGTGTGCAGCTGCGACGGGGCGATATCAATGTATTGCAGCACATCCCGAAGAAATAGATTGAACGGTGGCACGCTGCCAACCCAGCACATGAATTTATTGCACGCTATATATCCGACCAGGGGCAGGTGTGGCCGGTCGCGCCTCGATGGAACCAGCACGTCGTCAAAAGGTATTCCATGGATGGAGCATATTCGCCGAAGCGCGACTTCATTGATTTTTGAAGCTTGTCAGTCGACAGGGTTGTCCAAGAAAATCGATGCCTCTAGGGCATCGGGGGCTAATTTATGTGCAGGGGAGGTGGATGGATTTGAGACGTCTACAAATTCCTGTCGAAAAGATGGCCCTGGTTTGTCAGAAATCGTGGCGGAGCTGGATTTTTTCGAAATCTTCAATAAATAGTGAATTTGGCTAAGCACCTGTGTGAACTATACTTGAAAAATATTCGATGTTAGAATTAACAACAAAAATATTCCCCCCAAGTGGTGTGTGAACTAGTGCGATCAATCGTATATAAGCATTGAAAAATTGAAAGTCACGGAATTAGTAATACAAAATTAAACTTCGGATCGACGACTTTGAAGACCGTTATCGCTGACCGTCTCCAAAAGCCTGCCTTACGGTGTTTACAATTTCAGATTCAGTAAATGTTGGAAGAAATTATCCGTTTATGTCGATTTAAGTTCATACTTGTGACTACTGAAACTAGGAATTTAATAGTTCAGATCAGTTCGATATGCTAATATGCTAGAGTCCTTGTCCTTGTTTTGTTATATGGTTCGGCATCCATGTTTGTTTGGCCTTGATATGGTTCGACATCTATGTTTGTTCTGCCTTGATATGGTTCGGCATCTATGTTTGTTCAGCCTTGATTTGGTTCGGCATTCATGATTGTTCGACCTTGATATGGTTCGGCATTTGTGTTTGTTCGGACAAGTTGTCGTTCGGCCAAGCTACCGTTCGGCCTGAAACTTGTTCAGCCAAACTCTCGTTCGGCCTAACTATCGTTCGAACTAGTTAGCACTCGGCAAAGTATCGTTCGACCAAGATTCTGTTCGGCCGAAACAACACTCAGCATCCTGCCCAATTCATACTTCCTACCTAACCCACCGTTTCACTGCTCGGCATGTGGCGAGCCATGCCGAACCAAAGCTACACCGAGCCCCAACGCTCGGCACTCCGCCATCATTTGACAAGTCATGCCAGAACATATCGTTCGGCACTCTAACCATCTCCTACTCCTCCTCTATTCTTTTTTCCCAATCTCGTTTGGCACAAGGAAACCATGCCGTACCACAAAACATCTCTCCCTCATACACCCATCTCTAGTCATTCCTCCTTTCCTCCTTATCATTTAACTCTAGAAACCCTCAGAATACCTTAATCAAGGCCCGACCCTATCCTATCGCTTGAGGACTCGGGCATAAAAAACTTCTCTAATTATGAAAAGGACTTTGATGGAAGGATCGATACCTAATTAGTAGATCGAAACTTGGAAAGGATTGATGAATCGTTGGAGGTTGTTAACTGGAAAGGTCGGCAAGTACAAAGCAGCGGTGGTAAAAATGTGAAAAGAGAAGAAGGAGGAAGGCGCCAGGTTTTATAGGGAAGAAGAAGAAGTTGAAGAGACTATGACCGGTGGAACCGGTCAAGGCGATATCGTTCGGCTACCTTGGTTTGTTCGGCATCGGCTACTCTGGTTTGGTCGACATCCCGGGTACCTGTCTTCAGCCAGATTGTTTGGCATACACATTACGTTCAACACGCGCCATAACCCCGTCAAGAGAAGTGAACCAAGAATCGAAGAGGAGCCCAAAGGACACACAATTCAAAGCGCATCACGTTCGATCATGCGATACACTTTGGGGGGCAAGTGTTTCTTGCAGATTTGACCAGGCAACTTAGTACTCGGCATACCCTCGATCGGCATCTATTTACGATCGTCGTTTAGGAACATTCGACATCCAGGGAACGTTCGACCAAAAACACTGCTCGACCAAATGCATCATTCGGTCAAAGGACATACGGCATCTCCGGGCGTTTGGCATGGTAGAGTCGTCCGACATCAAGCGCCTCGTTCGGCATTGGATAGTGCTCGGCATCAAGCGCCTCGTTCGGCATTGGATAGCGCTCGGCATCAAGCGTCTCGTTCGGCCTTCACCCCTCACTCAACACCACATCCCGTCCGTCACAAACCTCGTTCGGCCGTCACCTACCGTTCGTCATCCAGAATCGTTAGGCACCAAGGGGTGTTCGGCATGTAGAGCGTCCGACCTCACTTTGTTCGGCATAAAAGATGGAGGTTTGGTACTTGGCTGTTCGACATGTTTGGGTCGGCACACAGGGCTCATTCCATTTGGACCAAGATATTCATATACCAAGCCCACCAGGGAGTCTAACCCATTTTCGTCTATAAATACAGCGGCAGGGGCATAGTAAAAGGGGAAGACCTTTTTCCAGGATCATTGGGGAGACTATGCCATTTTTTACTCTCTTCTTCTTCATTCAAACTTGTATTCAAGCGATTGATTTACGGATTGTATCTGTACTCAAGTAATGGAAAAAGCAATAAAGATTAACCTCAAAGTGGATGTAAGAAATTACGCCGAACCACTATAAATTTGGTGTTCTTGTTCTCTGCATTTAAATTTATACTATGTTCTTTATTTTAATTTACTTTCTTCATTAATCTCTCTACATAACTCTACTCAAGGGTGTTAGTGACCAATTTTGGTGCTAACACATAACATAAAAATAATCTTTATTTTTCCGACGATGGGCTTTATGCAATCATCAATGGTCAAGTGCATCTTCGGTTAGAACTTGATTTATGTGGTACGGACTTTCTTAAACCTTGGGTGAAGTTAATAATTTAATTGAATGAAATGAAAAATACTGATCTTAACTTTTATTATAATAAAATTCATACATTTATTTTCTGTTAGGTCCCCTTCTTTTTTACCATGCCTTTTATTCCATGGCGATTGTACTAGCGTTAATTGTTCTATTCCATGGTGATTGCCATTGCGTTATAAGTAATGAGGTCCATTTTCAAAGTTTTTCATGAGAGAATTGACTAAATGAAAATGAAAAGGAAAAGGTAAATAATTTGAATTTTGAATTTTACCGTCGTGTTTATTCAAGAAGTATTTAGACTTGTATTCTCATATATACACAAGTGCATATGCATATTGTGCTCGATTTCTATTTATTATATACATAGACTTAATATTTCTCTTTTTCCTAAAATCTTTGGGACTAAATGTTTTTTATCCGCAATTATGCATTAAACTTTTTACAAATGATGCTGTCTTTAGACATTTTACTACCCATTAGTCACAGTTTTACTATAGATCCATAACTTTAATAACATAGGATAATGGCTACCGTCTTAGGTTATGAAACTCAATCAGTTCACTTAGGCGGCTACAGCCCAAAAAATCACTTTATATATGCCTCTAATTCCTTTTCAAATTTTTTATACTATTTTCCACTTTTGTTTTAAATTTACACCACTTCTTTACGTAATTTTCTACCTTTATTCTCTCCTTTATTCCATAAAAGAGAAATTCATAAATATGAATATGAAAGCTTTTCGTAATGATTTTCCATATGTATAAAAACACTAATATAGAATTTCTTTCATCAATTAGGATGAATAGGGAGGATAATAATTGTCACAACTATAGAATTTACAATGATAAAATGAGTTTACTAAAGACTACTAAAGATTGATATTTGAAAACCAAAATGATAGTAATGAATTGTTTTTTTAGGGCTTATGGGAAATTGAAAAACTTGCATCTGCCTTTTGAATACTATTGTACTAATGTTATTGATAGTGATCATTTTTCTTCGTTTCAGTTTACTTTAATTTCCATTGGTTTTTGAAGTTATCATTTCAATTCAGATTAGGTTGTTTCAGTAACGAAATTTTGCTCCATTATAAAATTTTGAGTTACTTTTTTCATTCACAAAAGCTCTAAGGTTATATATTATCCCACTTAATTCCTAAAAATTATTTTAATTACTCTAACTACTTTTAATTACTAGCTCCACATCTCTTTTGATATGCTCTCCTCTTTTTAGTTGGGAGTTCACTCCCCTGATACTGTATCTTAAGCGCTCATTATACTTTCTCGGTTAAAGGTTGTTTGTAGACATCCATTTTTTCTTGCTGAATTATGAGATTATTCATGTGGAATTGTTGTAAATTGAAAGTATATTAGATGAATGTGATCCCGTAGAAGCTTTTGACATTATTTCAACTTGACATGGCCATGTCTCACATACAATGTAGATTTGTTCTATACCAAGATCTCACCATCCAGGACGTACGATTCACTTACTGAAGATTTTAGTTACGTGTTGCTTCTCATCACCATTATGGTGCTGCCAGTAGCAATTTTTATAACATGGATTTTGTCTGAGAAGAAAGAGCAGAAAGAGAAATGGAAGTAGTAATATGTAAAAGTACCTGTAGCCTTCTTTTGTATGATTTTTGTACTTTTAGAGTTTCTTGAGTTTATTTTCCTAACGGCCTTCAGTTTTTGTAGTTTATTTGGAACATATCACAAACTATTTACTATGTGAATTGAACAGTGACATAGTGACGTGATTTACACTACTTTTATTCAGTGGACTAATGGAGTGATATCTGATTTCTACAAATGTTTTTGTTTCAGAGTCCTTTGTAGTTTGATCAATGCTTTTTTGAAAACTTACTTTATTATTGAGATTTTTTGTCCTATTCTACTGTACAATAGTACACGTAACACCGATGACGAATGCCTTTACCTATACAAGGGGTGCGCTTATGTTCTTTGATTTGCATGGTTGAAGTAATATCTTGGTTTAAATTTCTAAAAAAATCTTGAATCATGTAGTTGTAAATCATATTTCAAAATGAAAAATGTCTTTCTCAATAAAGTAGTAAATCACAAATTCAATTTTAAAATAAATAAGTAATATAAAACTAGAGTTATGTATAATGTATTTTTTTAGCGGAAATGAGTCAATTTACCCTTTTTTCTTATGCCTTAGACTATGTTACCCCATATCTTAAAATATATAATTGCTTTTTTAAGTCTTAAGGGCGAGGTAATGAGCCAAATTATCCTTGATCTTCGTATTCAGTAGATTCTCAACAATAGCGGACACTGGCAATTTAGGAATGTTTTCTGAAAAAACATAACATAAGTGTTGCATTTTCATAGCATTTGGCAGGGTTAGTAACTGTGGTTGTTCGAGAACTGAAGCTGACTGCCACACCACTGGAATTGACACTTGAAGTTGTGTTGGTTAGAGACTATCCACAATCTGCGATAGTGCTGCTTGATCTGTGATAGTGTCGTTTGCTGATCTTTACGACAATGAACTCTGCAAGGTCATGTTGAACCTATTCTTCTCTACTTTTACTACTCAATAAGTCCGGGAATTTTTTTGTTTCCCATAATCTTACCGGTGATCTACCTGTAACCCAAACAGTAGGCACTTATTTGTTTTTTCTTTATTTATTTTTTGTATGGGTTATTTTCAATGCATGAACAAATATGTGTACAGATATGTAGACATGGCTATTGATGATTTTTAAAACTATCAACAATTATGTAATGCATAACTTTGGACATGTTGCTGAGGATTTGGGTTGTACCCAATCTCAAGATGAAAATATGAATCACATTTACATGGATCTTATATATTTAGCAACTATATTAACCTCGGGGAATCCCTTAAATTCTCTATGTTAGTTGCTAGCATTGTTTAAGACTTTGAACCTCAAGTGAAATGATGCAATCATTTGGGTCTAAATAGTGAAAAAAACACATCATACATATTTCTTTCTTAGCATTCTATTAACCATACATTTTTTATTAAATTTCTTCCCGAATCCACTTTGAATTATTAGCTAAATCTTGGTCTCCATTTGTTTCTTTATTGAAGTGTGCCAACAGCCACGAGTTCATGTAACACATCAAATACCTAATGGTTGTTATTTGTTAGACACCTCATATGGTATACCTTTCTGCTCATGCCAATTCCATGAGCATGAAGAATAGTCAAATCTACTTTGTTCTATCAAATGCAAATAAATTCAATATTCATTTGTCAAAATATGTTTAGAAACAAAAACAACATTGATTGGAGTTTAACCATTTAGGAAGAATGTTTCAAATAAAATGCTCACGTTAATTTTCACCAAACTACTATTTTTGCATGATAACAATTAACATTTATTGACAATCGAAAGCAAAAATTAGCCATACCCATATGCGGAGCGCAGGTTCACACTAGTTTAACTATAGATAATTATGATTATATGTCTAGACACACAAGCAAGTACATAGGTTTGAAAATAAAAGATGCCATAAACTAAATAAGATAAAGTTGAATAGATAAGAACATTATTTAAAATATCATTTGTATACCAAATTGCAGAGGCCCTACTTGCACATCGACGGTCTATATATAAGAAACCCAAAGAGAACAAAAATTGACAAAAGACAAAAAGAATAGATCTGCATCAGGTGATAATATCAATCACTTCTGCCCTCTCTTATAGACACACCAGCGGTATCGATTAAGGGATAAATTTCAAAAATAATAATTCCCAATTGATCATTTGAAGCTGAATATTCAGCTTAAAATTCAGGATCCACTTTAGGATCATGAATTGGGCTTGGGTACCCATTTAATGGGGGCCCAAGCCTCGACGCCCATATAGGCACCGAGGCGCCTTTACCCACTCCCTCCAGCTCGTTATACGGGGGTATGGGGTGGCGCCCATTAAATGGGCGTCTGGCCCCTAGGGTTCCACCTCCCCTTCAGGGCTGAATATTCAGCTCCCTGAATATTCAGCCCTTAAACGATTGGAGATGTCCTTATCCTTCTTCTTGTCCCTTCCATAACCTCGAGGTTTCCTCTTCCCTCTATTGCCAACTTTGGATGGAGTTATTCATTGTGCCTTATCGTCATCCCAGTCATACCCGGTCTCTAACTCATTGGCGGTCTCAGGCGGCTCACCGGGTGCTCCGAAGATAAGAGTGATAGGAGAATGGATACACAATGGAGGGATGGGCAAAGCAATGGATATTGGAGGAGGGATCTTCTCCATCCCGGGTTCAATCTTTACATTTTTATCTTATGGATGTCAATGCCAGTTTTGCAACAAGGAAGACTCGGGCCATTCACACTTGTAACGATCACATCCTCAATATTGATGATAGCATTAAGCTTATTCAAAGTTTCCTCTATCAAAGGATCCATCTTCTTGGCGTCGGGATCAGGATCAGATCCGGTAGAAGAGGTTGCAATTACAAAATATGATGACACAACGACAAAGGTGGTGTGGAAGCTTCGGTGCCTGGGGAAAGGATAACTTTGGTAGAGGCATCAAGATGGGCTTATTTGAAAGTTGTAAAAGCGAGAAATAAAGACTATAAACATTTCTAGAAGACATGTGAAGCTTTTCGAATACAGCTGAGGTTGGAGATATATCTATAAGAGTTGATGTCGGAGTGTGAGTAGGTGCTTCAATCTGATTTTCTTTTAGAATAGAAGATAGAAAGAAAGTGTAGGGGCAGTCAATGGAGGTACAAAACGGAAATCTTCAAGGTTGTGCCTTTTGTTGTTGGGGTTGCCGTTTCATAACAGCAATAGTAGTCGCGGGTGGCAATAACATGGACATTGAAATTGTAATGACCTTAGAATTGGTCGCCCATGGATGTGAGTTTCTCCATCCGGGACACCTTGGTAATAAGAGAGATTTCATTAGCTAAGTTTTTGACGCAAAAATTGGTGGGATCCTTAGTAGGCATTGGTGTAGAAGTGGTGGCTTCGACAGCCCGTTCTGCTTGGCTTTTAGTTATGGCCTCCAAATCAAAATCATCAATGAAAGTGGCTTTAAGTTCTTCTTCGTTAACTTCGCCAAATTACTCTATGAATAACTTTTTCCATCCACTTGATATTCCTAGTCTTGATGACACTGGCACTGAATCTATTTAGGTTGGTTTATATTTTCTCTTCAAGCTCTTCATTATACTTTTCAACTTTAAGGGCATGAGTTTCATGTTCCATGACCTTTTCTCATGTATTTATTGTGCGTCTTTGATGTGGATTACTTCCTACATGTGCTGATTGGCTAAGTCAAGTGCGTTATCTTTTTTTCATTTTTCTCCTTCCTTAACTTAGCCTGGAATTTTGTAATGGTAAGAGCTTGAGTTTCGATGATGGCTTGGTGTGCAATTTTTTCTTTTGCCATACTGCTATTCTTGATATAGTCATATTGGACTTGCTCTTTCATCACATTCATCTTACCTTCCTTAGCCTTAATCTTATCCTTATGCTTATTTTTGTATCGTCTGTCACCTTGTCTCTTTTAGCTACCTCCTCTTTTAGTTCATATATTTCTCTGGTGTAGAACTAGCATATATTTCATGGTCCATTTCTCAATCTCTTCTTGCTAGAGGATAAGCTAATTTGCTCTGTTGGTGTAAGAAAGTGCTTTAGCAAATCTCCTGTTGGAGCGGGATTCCAAATCGAGAACACTCAAATCGAAACCCCACAAGCACAACGGAAGACGGGATCGTGGTAAGAAGTGTAAAAACAACCAATCAACGACTCAATTCCGATCTAAACCAATCCAAAAGGAATCACAATCTCAAACAAGCAATATAGAAATCAAAGAGATAACGAAAATAAATCATACAGCGATTTATAGTGGTTCTACTAATGTTGTGTTAGTGTACATCCACTTTAAGAGAGAGCTTTTATTAATATTGATGGTAAGAGTACAAGAGATTGAATAAAATGATAAAAACTCTAATTAGAAATTGATTTTTGGAGAAGAGAAATGAAGAAAATTAGGTTTTGATAAACCCTAATTGGTGAAGGCTAATCTCTTACAGTTTCTTGCACGCACACCTTAGATTTGGAACCTAAAGCTAGCTTATATAGAGAATAGAAACCCTAGACAATGTTTCAAAATTGCCCCTGTAGATATCACAAATCTTCACGCCAAGTCCACATGTGAAAAATAGGCAGAAGTCGCCTCAAACATCTGACCAAAACGGTCAGACGTCTGACTTTAGTCTTTGGAAAAAGTTTACTTTCAGCTCAGACGTCTGACCAATTGGTCAGATGTCTGACTAAAGTCTCTGGATGCAACTTGCACAGACTCAGACGTCTGACCCTTTTGGTCATATGTTTGACCTCTGTCAATTCTCTACACTTCACCATTTTCCTTATAACTTTCACCTTCGAACTTCGATTTGCAAGCCGTTTTCTCCGTTATGAAGCTACTTCCAACCTCTATAGATCCTCATATAGTGTTGCCAAAATTTATCACTCCACCTAGACACTATATCTATCTCTAACTCCAATGGTACCATACCATCAATGACACCTGATAGCTTCGACTATCAGCTCTTCTACCTTCAACCAAACATAAATGCTTTCCCAATGAGCTCCGGCAAAGCCACCGTCCATTGTAGTCCACCAACGAGCTCAGGCAAAGCCCTTGCCAGCTAATGAAATGTTGAAAAACATCCAAATCCTAAGTTATCTCACCAAAGACTAGCACTTACCAAGAAGATAGAACATCAATGTCTCACCGATACTCTTCCTCATCTACCACTAAGCTCATCCCTTAACCATGCCACTCCATGGTAGCAAGCACTTCTACAAGTGAATCAAGTCCGAGCAATGCTTTAACTTCCTAACCGGCATGAACATGTCCGCCGCGTTATCCTTTGTGTGCACTTTCCAAAGCTATACTTGCTTATCTTCATTCAAGACTACTAGAAATGACTCTTTCATCTCAATATGCTCAGTCCGTGAGCTAAACGCTAAATTCTCTACCAAGTTAATAGCACTTTGGCTATCACATCGAACATCAATTCTATCATGCTCGAATCCCAAGTCACACAATAATCGCTTCAAATAGAGTGCTTTCTTTGCCGCCTCCATAGTGGATAAAGCAACTATGGTATGCAATCTAGATCTCCAACTTATGGTTGTACCCTCAAGTGTGAAGACATATCCGAAAGTTGATTTTCTTCGTTCCCTATCACTGGCGTAGTCCGAATCACAATAATCAACCAACTTGCAATTCATCACCTTACTACCGCCAGAAACAAGACCATGAGATGATGTGCCTCTAAGATATCTCAATATAAGCTTCACAGCTTCCCAATGCGATTTTCTCGGATTGGCCATATATCGACTAACCATCCCGACGGCATTTGCAATATCGGGCATTGTACACACCATTGCATACATTAGACTTCCAACCGCACCAGCATATGGCACCTTGACCATATAAGCCTTGTCTTCCTCCAAGATAGGTGATCATTTACTCGAAAGCTTCATATGCAAAGGTAAATGTGTATTTGATGCCTTCGCATTCTCCATGCTAAACCGGCAAAGCACTTTATCAATGTATCTCTTTTTTTAGTTAGTTTTAACTCAAAATGCTTTCGATCCCTTACAATTTCCATACCCAATATCCTTCTTGCATCTCTAAGATCCTTCATTTCGAACTCTGATTTCAAACTCAGTTTTAGCTTGTTGATTTCATTCTTATCCTTAGAAGAAATGAGCATGTCGTCCACATACAAGAGTAAATATACCCAACAATCACTTTTCAACTTCTTGAAATAAACACAAGCACCCTTGATGCTTTTATCAAAACCATTTTCAAGCATAAAATGATCAAACCTCTTGTACTATTGTCTAGGTGATTACTTTAAACCATATAGCGATTTCTTCAACTTGCAAACCAAATTTGACTTACTATCCACAACAAAACCTTCAGGTTGCTCCATGTAGATGTCTTCATCCAAGTCACCTGCAAGAAGGCAGTTTTCACATCAAGTTTCTCCAACTCCAAGTCGTGAATAGCAACTATAGCAAGTAATATCTGGATAGAAGTATGGCGCACAACCGGTGCAAATATCTCATCATACTCCTTTCCCTTCCTTTATGAAAACCCCTTAGCCACTAGTCTAGTTTTGTATCTTCCATCGTCATTCACCTTGTAAATCCATTTGCACCCAATAGCACGGTTTCTTTTAGGAAGTGGAACCAAATCCCAAGTTTGATTCTTCAACAACGATTGCATCTCTTCCTCCATGGCACAAATCCATTTCGAGCTATCACTCGACTTCATGACATCATCAAGGTCCATCGGCTCATCTTGGACTACATGAAGAGTATAGTCCAAATTATCATAAAAGCTAAGATAGTTCTGATCACCATACCTTTCAGGTGGTCTTATAGTACGACGACCAACCCGGGTAGCAATACCATCACCAAGCTCCTTTCGGCTCCACCTTGAACCGAATCTTCTCTATAATCATATACATCACCAACATTACTAGAGGCACCCTATAGACTATGTGATGTAACATCAACCGCTACTTCCTCACAAGCATCTCCAATATTCTACTCTCTCTGCTCCTTGGACAAAATGTGGAAATAATTTCCTTTTCCTTTGATTCACCATGAACCAAATCCGAAATATCCAATGAGCTTACATTCTCCTTGAACATCGCCGACTCATCAAAAGTAACATGATGAGAATTCATTACCTTCTTCGTTTTCGGATTCCAAATCCGATAACCTTTTACTCCATCCGTATAGCTAAGCAAACTCCACTTGAAAGCACTAGGTTCAAGCTTATCATTTTTCAGATCATGCACACAAATAGGACTGCCAAACACACGAAGATAACTCAAGTCAATGCTCTTTTCCTTCCATACTTCCTCCAGAATTTTGTTACCAATAGCTAAGCATGGAATTCGGTTAATTATATACGCTATGGTTAATAAAGCTTTAGCCCAAAATCCCTTCGCCAAACCCGATGTCAATCTCAAGCATCGATCTTTCTCAAGTAGAGTGTGATTCATCCTCTCCGCAACACCATTCGACTGTGGATTTACAGGTGTAGTAAAATGCCTTCGACTACCACGATGCTTGCAAAACTCCAAAAATTCTCCGGAAACATACCATCCGCCATTGTCAGACCTTAGAACCTTCAAAGAATTTTCACTCTCATTCTCAAAAAAAGCCTTCCACGCTTTGAACTTTGCAAATGCCTCCAACTTGTCTTTCATTACTTACGCCCAAACTTTTCAAGAAGAGTCGTCTATAAAAGAAATATAGTAGCGAGCTCCACCTAAAGAAGCTTCAGGTGCCGATCCCCAAACATCCGTGTGAACATACTCAAGAACCCATCTCGAATCATGCTTTCCCTCCCGAATGAAACTTTAGTTTGCTTCCCCATGATGCATTCTTCGCAAAACTCTAACTTGTTGAAACTTTCTCCATTGATCATCTCTTCCTTCCGAAGAACATCTAAACTCCTCTTCGAGACATGACCTAACCTCAAATGCCACAACCTAGTCGCATCTAAGCCACGAGAACTATCAACTTCTATACAAGTTTCACCTTCTACAGTCACTCCTTGAAGCAAATAAATACCATGAATCCTTGCACCATTCATCATCACAATCGCACCCTTCGAAACCTACAAGCCACCACTCTCAATAGTGATTTTACAACCTAAAGAATCCAGCTGCACCAAAGAGATAAGAGACTTCCTAAGTCCCGGAACATAGCGCACATTAGTGAGAGTACGAACCACTCCATCAAACATCCAAATTTGCATGGAACCAATGCCTTTCGACTTACAAATAGCACCATTTCCCATAACAATTGAATTTCCTTCTTTGTCGATGTAAGAAGAAAAAAATTCCTATTTGGTGTCATGTGACAAGATGCCCCCGAATCGAGCGTCCAAATGATACACGAAACATCCGATGTTGCCGCTGACAAAACATCTACATCTCCCTCGCCAACTCCACTCTCCATTGCTACTGAGGAAGATGCTACTTCCTTCTTTGCCTTCTCTTTGTCCAGATACATCTTCCAATGACAGGGCTTCCTACAAATATAGCACTTGCCTTTTCTTTCCTACGACTTCCCTCTCCAACCGAGGTTTCTTGATTTAGAATGCCCTCGGTTCTCCTTCTTCACATGCCTCTCCTTCTCCACAAATAAACCATGACCACTACTAGCACCACTACTTCCATCACCTAACTCCTTCAATTGATCCCGCAACTTCTCGCTAAGAAGACTCATCTTGACATCATCAAGAGTCAACGTATCCTGGTTATACATCAAACTATTTGGGAAACTTGTATACCGATCTGGCAACGAACACAACAATATCATCACCTTTTGCTCTTCCTCAATCTTCAAATCTACCACCTTCATCTTCATTAGCTAATCATCAAAAATGTTTAAGTGCGCCTTTAGCGAAATACCCTCCTTCATCTTATAGGTGAATAACATTCGCAATAAGATCAAACGATTTGTCAGTGACTTCTTCATATACAACACCCTCAACTTGTCCCAAATACCCTTAGTGGTTGTCTCGCCACTAATTTCAGAGATAACATTCTCTCCCATAACAAGTTAAGTGTAGTGAATGCCCATTTTTCCATTTCCTTTCTCTCAATATCCGAGATGTCCGTTGGCAACAAATGTGTATCAAACACTACCCGATGCACCTAATTCCTCCTTAGAACTACTTTCATCTTCCATTGCTATTTTTCAAAATCATTATCGTCATTCCACTTGTATATTACCAATTGTGATCCTGAAGCTGTATACGAGCCACATACATAAGGAGCTACAATACTTGGATTACCCATTGAGGAACTGTTTGAGTTACTGCTTGATTTAGGCATTTCTACAACCACCTACCAACACTAAAGCTCTGATACCAAATGTTGGGGCAGGATTCCAACTCGAGACCATTCAAATCGAAACCCCACAAGCACAGCGGAAGACGAGATCGTGGTAAGAAGTATAAAAACAACCAATCAACGACTCAATTCTGATCTCAACCAATCCAAAAGGAATCACAATCTCAAACAAACAATATAGAAATCGAAGAAATAACGAAAAATAAATCACACAGCGATTTTTAATGGTTCCACTAACGTTGTGTTAGTATACATCCACTTTAAGAGAGAGAGCTATTATTAATACCGATGAGAAGAGTACAAGAGATTGAATACAATGATCAAAATTCTAATTAGAAAATGATTTGTGGAGAAGAGAATTGAAGAAAATTAGGTTTTGATAAACTCTAATTGGTGGAGGCTAATCTCTTGTAGTTGCTTGCACGCACACCTTAGGTCTAAAACCTGAAGCTAGCTCGTGTGGGAGAATAGAAACCCTAGACAATGTTCCAAAAGTACCCCTGCAGATATCACGAATCTTCACGCCAAGTCCACACGTGAAAAACAAGCAGAAGTCGCCTCAGACGTCTGACCAAAACGGTCAGATGTTTGATTTTAGTCTTTGGAAAAAGGTTACTTTCAGCTCAAACGTCTGACCAACTGGTCAGACGTCTGACTAAAGTCTTTGGATGCAACTTGCACAGACTCAGACATCTGACCCTTCTGGTCAGACGTCCGACCTTTGTCAATTCTGCACACTTCACCATTTCCCTTTTAACTTCCACCTCCATAATCTGATTTGCAAACCGTTTTCTCCATTACAAAGCTACTTCCGACCTTTACAGATCTCTATATAGTGTCATCAAAATTTGACATCTCCACCATATAGTACATTGTTCACCCAATTCGTTGTATACAAGGCGCCTTGTGTCAACATTTCCTAAGCCAGATGCTTTTTGTCATAGGTAAACTTCACATCCGTCAAGCAAGGTCAGGATGCAAGCACTGCATCTCTGATAAAGCTCTAGAATTAAGAGTAAATGGGGTGGAAGAGGCAAAAGTAGCATGAACACACTACCTGAAAACTTGTCATTAGTTGCATTAATTGGCAGCATTTCAAAACTACGTACCACCCCTAGGAATAAAAATAAACAAGGAATGACTGTCAAGTCCTCGTTATTGAAAGACGATGGAAGAAAAGTCTCTCTCAAAAAAGTTATGAAAATTAGGTCCCTATTTTTAGTTTTTGTCTAATTTATGCTGCTTTTGCAACTGATTTTAATGCTGAGTCAATTTTTTACGAGGGGACAATTTGATAAAAAATAACAAAATAGGTACCAAATTTACATGAATTTATGAGTAGGGTCTTTTTATGCATAGGCTTTGAGAACAAGGACCTTTGGTCCACACCCCAAAAATAAATACACCAACGCTATTGACTTTTACCGCCGATAATTTGGTAAAATTTTGGCCAATCTTCTTTTTGTCCGCTCATTTCTTTCCTTCTTCCGTGTAAATATTTTACTGTGAGTGTAATAACCCTTCTAAAATAAATTTGCTCCAGTCTATCTATCTTCGGATTTTCCTCTACAAAAAATCTAATTTTTTTTGGTTAGTTTGCTTCTTTTAAATTTGATCTGATACTTGCTTCATCTCCTTGAACTCATCAATTCATAAGCTCGTGTGAATCCTAAACTAATGTTGTGAATTTTGCTTCAAGTTTGTAATAGTTGTCATCAACTCATGAAGCTTGTTGATTTTTCATGGGTTCAGTTTGCCATGTTTGAGATTCTATCGAGATGCTAACGCCACGTCTGCTTGGTACTTGCTTGCCTCGGATCTGGAGTTTGCTTCGGTTCGAATTTTGCTGGTTGAAGAGTTGTGGCCTTGAAGTCGAAGCCGTTTGGAAGCTTGCCGCGGTATAGTGATGAACTGCGGTGTTTTTATTTACTAGTGCTATCACGTACAACTTTAAAGACAATCCAGACGTTCTTGATTCTAATCTAGTTGAATCTAAAGATGCAGTGCCTCTATTTTTTGACAAAATAAATGTTACATTTAGTAGCGTATAGATATGCTTCAGATGAAGTGTCTGATGTTGCTCTTGCTTGCGTTTTAAGGTTATTGTATTGCTCTACCTCAGTCGATAATGGATATTGGTTGTGTGTTAGCAACTAGGCTTGTTGTCTGAGAGTAGCTTAAGACGTTCTTCTTTGACATACCAATGTTCCATGATTGATATGTATGTGATGAGCAAATAGCATTTTTGTTCGGATATTAATAAATTGATCTCTTACACACTGCTAGAAAGGTTTGATGTTGCATTGTTGTGCCTTATGATTTGGTTTTGATATGATCTGGTTGAATATTGAAAGCTGAATGCCGAATAGTGGATGTTTAATGCTGACCGTTGAACGTTGAAATATTATTTGATTTGTTGTTGATTATAAATATGTTTCATTGTAGTAACTTGTTAGTTGACAAATTTTCCCTTTATTGCAAAATATCATTTATTATCTAAATAGTACAATGAATATCCATAGCATGAGGTACTATAACTTAAAAAGGAAAAACATATTCAATGGTCTTCACTTGCCAGTAAAAAATTTATAAAACAATTTAGTGTTATGATATATTGGTTATATATCTTCTAAATTCAATATGTTATTAGACATCATAATCACCGTAAGAATAACATCTTAAGCGTTCAGAGTAGGTAACCTTTGGAATCAATTTTTTATTTGAAAGATGGTAAAAGGCCAGGCCCAAAATACAAAAAACGGGTAAAGACCCGAGTACCTTGTTACAAAACCCTATCACTATTAGGGTTGCTGACACAATATACCAATACACAAAACAAAACAATGGCGGTGAGGTTATCTCAAATGCGAGACTTCAGATTTCGTTCGTCTGCATCTTTCCGCTACTTTGTCCCCTTTCTCAGTAAGAAAGATACTGATTAAATTTGCTTTTCATACTTCTGTCGGCTTTGATTGTGCTGGTGTAGCTTTTCAAAGCTAAATTATGGTTCATTGAAGCTCGATTTACAGATCTGATGTCATCGCGACTCAAATCTATAGATCTGTAGCTACTTTCGTAGGTTTCGGGCTGATTGTTGGTCTGAAGCTCGTTAGCACCTTGATCAAATTGCCGATGAATGCTCAAATCAGTTTGGTAGGCCTTCGGATTGTGGAGATAATGTTCGATGTACTTACTTCCAGCCTCTTTACTCCAAAAATCCACAAGGAAATCAAATCTGGTTTGGTCTTTAACTTTTTTCTTAGACTTATGAAGAATAATTCTGCTATCACTTTCTATAATAAGCCAATTTGCTCTTTGGGAAGTTAACTTGTTATGAGTACGATTATTTCGCTCTTTTAATATATGATATACAGTTGTAGTCAATAATACATGCGCAAGATCTCTTTCCAGTGATTTGCTTATGAATTGGTTGTTGATATCCGTTATAATTTGTTTAAGATCCATGATGCTTTTATTGTTTATGCTCAGTGTAGTTCTAATCTGGCTCCATATGTAATAATTGTAATTGCATTCAAAGAATAGATGATTAGCAGTTTCATTAGCTAAGTTGCATAAGGAACAAATTGAATAAGTATTTTTTTTCCTCATTTATTGATTATATCCCAAGTTGGCAATCGGTTTTTAATTGCAAAATAAGTACAGATATCCATCTTAGGATTATTCACTTTGTTCCAAATGCATTTATGCCAATCAACAGTAGGATGTTTACTTCTAATATGTTCCTAAGTTTTTAAAAAGAAAACTTACCTTTGCTGCTGGCTAACCATTCCCAACAATCACATTCTGCATTAGGATCTAAAGGAATATTAGTAATAATGTTTTAATGTGGATGAGTAATTGGATGGTAGATGAGATTACCATTGATTATTTTTAATAATGAAATCTACATTAGCATTAGCACCACCACAAATAACTAGATCATCCTATCCTACCTTATTAATAAAAGAATCATTTTGAAACCAAGGGTCAAAACATAGACTAGTTTCATTACCAGATTTGAATTTTTTTTGAATTAAAGATTTTCCTAAATCTCTACATTTTAAGATTTGACTCCAAGCATTGGATTGATTATTTTTTGGTATAGCTGTCCAAAGGTTACCATTTTTAAGATATTTACATGTCATCCATTTAGTCCATAAAGAGTCTCCACTTACAAATCTCCAAAAAAGTTTAAACTGACATGTTAAACTAAGGTAATTTAGATTTCTAATACCAAGACCACCTTCTTTTTTGGGTCTTCATACTTTATCCCAACTAATTTTATGGTATTTACCCCTCCAATGAAAGTCAGCACACCTACTTTCAATTTTTTTTAATTATAGCTACAGAGATATGATATGTTTGAAACCAGTATAGAATGATGGCATATACAACAGTCTTTAAAAGTTCAATTCTATCAGCAATAGATAGAAGCTTACAAAACCAGGTCTCCATTTCGCCTTGAATTTTCTCAATCGGATTAGAAAAATCACTGTCCTTAATCTGATTGACTGATAAAGGGAGACCTAAATATTTGATAGGAAGATTACCTTTACCCACTTTAAGAACATCTAAAGCCTCCTTTTTATACCTGCAATGCTTACTAAAATATGCCTTTGTTTTAAATTCATTAATTTGAAGTCCTGCATATTTGTACATATTCTCAAAAACTTGACTAATAGGATTTGCATTATTTTTATTGGCCTTAGAGAACAACATAAGATCATCACCATAAATAAGGTGAGTAATAGATGGTTGAACTATGTTGATTGGAGAAATATTATTTTTAATTGTTCCTATATCAATAAGAATAGAAAAATATTCCATAGCCAAAGTAAAAAAGATAGGGAGAAAGTGGATCACCCTGTCTAATACCCCTATTACTTTTGATAAAACCCTTAGCTTTACCTTGGAATAAAATAGAGAAGGTGGGTGTATTTATGCACTCAAAAATTAACTTATAAAATTTAGTAGGAAAGCTCATACATTTCATGACATGAATTATGAAATTTCTGTTCACTTTATCATAGGCTTTCTGTAAGTCAACTTTAAGACACATATTATCATGTTTTTTATTATTAAAATTCCTGACTATTTCATGTGCTAACAGAGAATTTTCACAGATCAGCCTACGAGGAATATAAGCACTCTGATTTTCTGAGATTAAAAAGGGAAGAAACGGTTTTATCCTATTGCTCAAAATGGTATCAATGATTTTGTAAACAAAATTACAGCAAGAAATTGGTCTATAATCTCCAATATAAGTTGGATTTTTGTTTTTTGGAATTAAAGTAATGAAGGCATGATTAAAACTTTTAAGCAACTTTCCTTTGTCCAAAAATTCATTGACAACTCTAATAATCTTTTCCTTTATATTTCCCAGTGAGTTTTAAAAATATTTGCATTAAACCCATCTGGACCATGACTTTTATTATCACCAGTACTAAAAATAATGGATTTACTTTCTTCCTGGCTTACAGGAGCCAATAAAATTTCTGTAGCATTATCATTTAACACATTCTTACAGATAATATCAGGAAAATTAGTTTCATTAGAGTCTGAGTAATATAAATGAGAATAAAAATTGATAGTTTCACTAATAATCCTATCATAGTCATTAATGCAAGCACCTCTACTATCAACAATCTTCCCTATATTATTAATGTGTTTTTTGCAACTCATTTTAACATGAAAATTTTTAGTGCAGTCGTCTCCCATAGTAAGCCAATCCACTTTAGCTTTTTGCTTATAGTTAACTGTGTTAATATAAAGTTCATGAGAAAGTTTTTCTTGGTTAGAAAAGAACATTATCAATAATGTTAATATTACCAGGATTATCATCAGCTAGTTTTTGCAAAAAAAATTCTTCCTCTCTTAGTTTGTTTAGAATATCATTTTTATTACAGTTATCCTTATTCCAGTTTTTTATTTTATTTTTTGTATTTTTAAAAAACATGTTAAACTGGAATTGGTAAGAACCAGTACAAGAGAAATTGAAACACTCTTTGATTATCTCATTGTATTCATTGTTAGCCACCCATCCATTTTTAAACCTAAAAGGAGTAGCTTTATTATTATTATTATTATTATTATTATTATTATTATGAAAAAAGTTTATAAGTAAAGGGGTATGATCACTAGTGTTTTGCTCAATAGAGCAACAACTGAAATTTGGGAAAACATCACAGAAGTTTTTATTAATTAACACTCTATCAAGTTTACAATGTATATTCTTTTCTTTACCAGATTTCGAAGTGTATTTTTTTTCCTCTTATATTAGGTTTTATAAGACTAGATTCAAATAAATTTTATTATTTTTTCTAATTTACTATGTGGGATTTTATTACCATCAAATTTCTCATATGCATGGAAAACATTATTAAAATCTCCCATAATAAGCCAAGGAAAATCATAGCTTTGACTTAAGGCTTTTAACCTGTACCATAAACTATTTCTTTCATTTTCAAAATTGCTGCCGTAGATATTGGTGATTTGTAATGAGAAACCACCAACATTCCTGAAATTGCAATCAATAAATTGGATGTCCTTATTATAATTAACCATATTCCAAACATTTGAGTCCCAAATAACTAAAATTCTACCCTTACTACCACAGTCATTATTGTTGATAGATTTCCAATTATTGGAAAGTCTAAAACAGAATTTTTCAATATTAGCATCATCCATCTTATTTTCAATAAGGGCAAATAATGATGGTTTATAGATCCTAACCATATTTATAATATCAGTTTGCTTTGCAGGGGAATTCATATCCCTGACATTCCAGGCAATGATAAACATAGTAAAAATATATTAATGTTGTACATGAAAATATATAAAACAAAAAGGGTTTCAGATTGAATCTGATGCACTGATATTCTTACCCTTCTTCTTTTTCTCAGTGCTTTTAGCTTTAAGCCTTGTAGTCATTTCATTCCAATCTGCATTGACTGATATGTATTTTTTCCTGAAAGCCTTCTTCTTTTTAATTTTGCTCTTATTCTTGCCAATTGCTTTAACCTTGGCAATATGTAATTCTGATATATCAAATTGCTTTTCAGATTCATTCATAACATAGTCAGAAGTTGGTACAGTAGCACTATCTGGAATTCGGATGAGAGATATGTCAAACTCCTCAGCATTGCGAGGCAAAGTTGAGTGGATGCCAACACTGTCCTCAACTTCTGCAGCATTTATTGATGGAGGTTCACCCTCCATGTTTTTTCCTGACTCTGGCTAGTTCTTTGATGAGGGATTTTGTTTATAAATGTACCATAATTGTCTGTAATTAAACATGACTCTGAAATGGGAGGGATTTCAGAGTTAAAGACCTTTTTATTATTGTTTCCCTCTTCTGTACTGTGTTGTATTAGGTCCTTCGAATTTTCTTTCTAACCTTTTGAATGATGAACTTCCATAGCAAGGATCCGGTCATTTTGATCGGTGAGCGATTTTGATGTTGTTTCTTGATTGAAGATGATACCTTCATAGCTGATTCGATCCTTGTTCTTTTGGTTTCTTGACTAATTTATTGTCTCTTCATTGAGATTTGGTTCTTGAGATGTCTCAACTGAATTATTTTCTTGGACTACAAAGATTTCTCTGTTTTGATTATTGGCTTTGGGTATCCACATTTTTCTAATTATATTGTTCTCTAATGTGTCCAGAGCATTTATAGATACTAAACTTAGGTGGAACCCATTCAAATTAAATTTTTTGAGTAATATTTTCGCCGTTGTAGAGTGTAAGATTAATTTCTTGAGGAAGTTCATCATCTGCACATACCTCCATAAGAAGACGAGCGTAATTCAATCTCGTCTTCATGGTTGTAGCTGCATCCATTTTTATGAGTTTTCCAATAATGTTGGTCATCACACCGAAAGCCTCGCGATCCCACAATTTAAGATTGACATTGGATAACTTAACCCATATCGACATCGTAGTAAGAAGATCTCTGTTCGTTTTCAGGGATTCAGACCATCTTCTCATTATGATGAGTTTTCCATTATAGAAGTACGGTCCATTCTGAATAACTGAATTGCAATCTTGAAACTCCTTGAATTTAACAAGAAAGAATCCATTTTCTCTTGTAAAGATTTCCAATTCTCCAATTGATTTCTAGACACGTTGAATATAAGCTTTGAAAAACATATAATATGGTTTGGTACCTACAACATAAACCAAGATCGAATTATTCCAACATTCAGTTGCTCTTTAGCAAACGTTTTCCTTTATCATATCATATTTCTTGTTGTTAATTTTGATAGGAGCAATTGTTTCAAGATTGCATTCATCTTCTTTGGTTCCTTACATTGCTCAGAAACGATGTCTGCCTATGATTTTTGTCCCTGTTCTTTATTCAGAGAAAAAGTTACCGGTTTTCTAGATTGGAATAGTTGATTTCCATTATTCTGATGGGTGAAGGCCGGATTCTGACCCTCTTTTTTCTTCATTTCACCATCATTGACCCATGACAATATCTGATTATTACTGGAATGACGTTTTCTTTGTGACCTTGACTGAACCAATTGAAAGCCATCGCCATCTGTGATGATACCATCATTTGATTTTCTGATATGAGATTTAGATGGTCTATTTTGATGCCTTGAAAATGAAAGACGAGATTGATTTTTGCGAGGAGAGTGAATCTTTCCCATGGCTGAGGAAAATCCTAAATTTCTTTTAAAATTACCTGATTGAATTTTTGGAATCAAATTTAAGTGACCTAAACTCGAGTCAATAAAATGATGTTGTTATTTTTGTGAAATGCTATTGATTTTCATAGCAGATAAAATATAGAATTAACATTTTGTGGCACAAAGCTGTCAAATTGAAGAAACAGTCTATCAGGTGTATTCATGGAATTCAGCTCAAATTAAAAGCTTTCGCTCAAAAATGAATTGCAGTATAAAAAAAAGAAAAAGGTTGCGCTTGCACTGCTGTTAGGGCATCTCAAATGGTGGGTTGAAAATTCTAATGGTCAAGTGTCTATTTAATAGACGTCTGACCCCTCTACTGCTAAATAGGTTTGCTAGAGGAGGGTTTGGAGCTCATTTATTGGGCGTCCAATCTCGGACGCTTATTTGATGGACGCCCAATAAATGAACGCTAAAGGCCAATTCATTTTTCGAATTGAAAACTAAATATTAACCTTGATATTCAACGTTGAACATTGGAGGAGAAGTGCTCTAACAACTACCATTTGTCACGTATGTAATGAAACGATCCATACTTTATGTTATAAGAAAATGTGTCACATCCTACTGAAATAAAAACCTCAATCCATGCGTACTTTAATTATTAAAATATCATGGTATTTATAATGCTGCTGTCTTGGAATATGAGGTTGAATCTACTGTACGAAAGAAGAAAATATAGGTTGGAGCTACCTTGTACGTAAAGAAGAGAATCTATGTTATTTGAAATAAAATATAAGGGCATCCATTGGAAAATTCCATGTGCTGATTCAGATTTTAAAAAGTACTAAAATTTAGCTGAATAAGTTTTTGATGGTTTGACTTGGTAAGGCTGAATGAAATGGTAAAACAAACGAGTACATAAATGCTGAGTTGAATCAACACTTACAATCAGTGCTTTAACAAGTGCCTTTTGCTTAAAACAAACACTGCGATAAGACTTGGTTTTTGAGTTTAGATTAAAAAACTACCACTCGTAGTTATGAAAATTGCTCTGCTGCTTACTGCGATTTGATAAAGGTTACACTGCTCTGATCAATGACAGTAATATGAAGGTATAGGTATTTAGTTGTTAGATGATCTAAGGTTGAAAAAACTGGTTATTGGCAAGGTGAGAATTGTGATGAGATTTTGTTGCTGTAGTTTAAAATTTTACATCCTCCTTTTTTTATGGTTTTTAAACTCCCACTAGTTGATGATGATAAAACTTTGAATAGTTTAGATTTCAGCTTGGATTTGAGAAATTATTGGATTTGAGCTTGGTTCTTTTGGCTTAAGAAATTTTTGGATCTGAGCTTTTCCGCATGTTATTTTTTGAAAATTTTGAAGGCCAAAAGAAAATGTATAACGGTGAATAATAGCACACAACTTAGTTGTTCCCCTTACATTAAAGTGTGTATTGTTGAAGAAAATGTATAAGTTCATCTAAGTGTTCCTAATGCTCATATAATACTACATAACTTTGGTTTTAATAAAAAGCAAGCACTTGCGGAAAACATTATTAGGATAATACATCATAAACTATATATTTGTATGTTAGATGCCTAGATGGTCCTTCAAAGATTTTATAGCATGTATTAACTTATGAATTTGCATTGTTATTTTAACATCCTCCCAAACCAAAACCAGAAATCAAATATTTAATGAATATATTTTATTTTGTCTAAGATTAAACCATATTAATGTTTGTTATAGTAGTTTACGTACTTACTGAAAGTTATGACATATAATAATCCACTATTGGAAATTAAGACGATTAATGAAATATGAACTGGATATTCAACTAATTTAATTGCTGGATAAATTTAGTAACAGTTTCTTTATGTGTGTTGATTAGCTGACTGCCAATTTCTTAACTATTATAGGTAATCTAAACATGGATACTGCTCTTACTGAAAATAAAGCTGATTTGGATGAGAAAAGGAATGTGTCAATTGAGGAAAGCGCTGTTACCTACTTACTTCCTAGTTTACTGCTTTCATTTACGTAACCGTCCTTCAAGGACAATCTTATTATGTTTTTCCCATCTTTTTCTCCATTTAAAGGCAATCTCCGTACATGCTTTTTACATCATTCTACGGTCGTTTTGTCGTATTTGATTCTTTCTTCTTGTGGAAACTTCACCAATACTAGATGGAGGACATTTATTTGTTTGTTTCACTTTTTCCACGATAATAATTAAGAAAAGTTTGACTTCAACTTTCATCGTTATTTATATCATAGTATATGTGTATATGAACACACATATGTTCAAGTACTTTCAACTTGAGAGTATAAATAATTATATAAGTATAGTTTGCGACGTGAATTAGCTTTAGTAGCTATTTGTATATACTGATGAAGATTTTCTTCAAATGTTTAATACACAATCTTAGCCTAAAATATTGACATAAAGAGAATAAGTACATAATGTAATATTTGTTGCCACACCTCATTAAGGAATTTTCATTCACAAAAACGTTGCATGTAACTCAAGTTAAGGTAGTAGATGCTATGCATACTTCTCATGGTAGTCTGATAACTCTGTAATGTAACAACATTGTGGATGTAAGTCCCATGATTAGTGAAGTTTATTAGTTTGTTTTTGTCACAGAACAGGAACGAACCAAGTTTTGGATGTATAACTACGCGTATATAGAGATCATTAATTATTAATTATTGTCTTGGATTAATATTCAATCATAGGGTGGGATAATCCCAGGACCAACCTTTTAAGGGCCGAGCCTGTACTTTGAAAAGCTACTGTACTTAACAAAAAGGTGGGAACATCTAAACACGATCTTGATGTTGTCGTTCATGCCCTTCATAATTTTGATCGCTATAAAAAGGACCGCTCAATGACAAAGAAAGCTAGTAAAAAAAAAAGAGGCAGCGGCCATCACGGGAACATGCCTGAGCAGCTGAGCTTCAATGCAATTTTGCTCACATCCTACTTCTTACGTGCTAATTAGAGTTTTCAGATCCGCAACTGGTAAGTACTCGGTGCTCACGTTTGCTTTCAAATGGTGCATGACTTCATTTTATGTGTTGGCGTGTACATTGAACGAGCTTCATTTATTGACTTCTAAAATAAGGAGGCTTGCCATGTCCACAACACTTATAGTAGATTTTGTTAACTTTGGTGTTGATGCGGGTATCACTGCATTCATGATTGGCTCGCAGCAGAAGGATCTGGTGACTTCTATTTGTTCTTTTATGTCGTTTGTTGTGTTTATGTTGTTCATCGTTTATGTGGCTCGACCCATGACTATGTGGTTCATAAGGAAGACCTCGAACGTTAGTCTTCTTGATGAACCCTCTCTGGTTGCTGTTATCTCCATTGCTATTCTTTGTTGTTTCATCAGTGAGGTAATTTTGCAGTTGCCTTTTATTTTGAACTTTTTTTATCAATTTAATCTACTTTTCAAAAGCAATGACAATCATAGATCTATATCAAAACATATCGCATCTACTTTTGTCATGCTAGAGCTAAATCAGCAATTTATATTGAAGCACTTTGAGAATACAAACTGTTGAATCAGCACTAGCATGACAAAAACATAGTGTAATATCTTTTGAAATTGATCTAAATTTGTTCTAAATGTTGAGAAGTAGGCTAAATCTCATATCACGAATTGTGCTATAATCCAAGACATTAATTAAAGAGTATGTGATTTGATATTGAAGGTAAATCATTTCTTATGAAAAGCAATTTGGTTGTCTCAAATATCATTGTGAAATTTGGTAAGTTTTTTCTTCTTACGTATATTATTTTTCCTATTGCCATTATTGGTAATTCTTGCTATTGGTATTTATTCTATTTGTTGTGTTTCTTATTTGTTTATGTTACTGATTTTATTTTATTATTACTATTTTAAATGTGTTTCTTGTAGGTTTTAATGCAAGGGATTTAATAAATATATTTTTTATCAGTGGGTAAGATCTTAATGTAAGGGATTAGACAAACAGAAAAATAGACACAAGGAATAAGTTACAAAAAAAATTAGTCTCAGGGACGGTAAGTTTGTTTTTTTAGTCTGAAGGACACTTTATAGTATAAACAGAAAATGATAGCTACATCTATCATTCTGTGATTTACATTACAAAGTGTCCTTCAGACCAAAAAATAAACTTGCTGTCCCTAAGACTAATTTTTTTTTGCAACTTCTTGCATGTGCCTAAAAACTCTGGTTTCATCTCATCTGCTGCACATTCATAGTACTAAATGGAGCTTATTAGCTATACTGCATCTACTGATTCGCTGGTTGGCATTTTTTATTTGCTTTGCATTCGTAGTTTAATCTGTTAACACTCTATAAACTAGATAGTTATGGTTTCATTGTTATCCACAATCAAAATCAGTCAGTAATGGAGTCTAGAATCTTATCTTCATGGTACTTCTTAGTAGTTTTTCAAGAAACGAAAGATAGAAATCTAAAAACATGCTTGATGTTTTTCATTTTATTGTTTATGATGCAAGGTGTCCAAAGCTGCAGTCATATCTATGATGCTGCTTAAATCAGATACCTTTTCTTGTAAAATAAATTATAATTTAATTACTTGGATTAGATTTACCGATTACCTTATATTTTTTAATTTATTAGAGGTGATGCATTAGAGATGATAAAAGAACGGTTTGGGAACTTAGTTGCATGGAGTTTCCAGGAGACATGCAATGATAAGCAGCGTCAACTAATTCTTTTTGATACACGGCTCCAAACATCGTATATATTAAAACATTCTGTTAGTAGATTAAACTCATTGATGAACGTTGAAGGATTTTATGTGAACTTGCCAACTTTGCAATGACTTTTGTATCAGAATGGTTATGTTTATCAGTTTTTGTTATATGATTAATGTGTTTTGTCAGTTGCTTGAATACTGTGACTATTTGATCAGTACTTCTTTTTATAAAAATAAATTAATTACTACTGTATAATATATGCGAACCGCGAGAGACCCGACAAGCAACCAATATATATAAAGTAGCATTTATGAAATTTAGCAAAATAATCAACATATCTTGATAGCGTTTAATAAACGCAACAATAAGGTTTGGGATTTTTGTTGCATCCTCTATAACAATGTTTATGAAAATGCTACTATAATATTTTGTAGTAGCGTCAATGGTGCTTTTTAGTTGCGTTTATACAACGCTGCGATAACAAAATTTGGTTGCGTTTGTTGTATGCTGCAATATATTATTTTTCTATGGACTTTATTAAAACACAACAGAAAGTTCTTGATTTTTAGTTGTATGTCATAAAACGACGTTCTCTAAAACGCTCATATAAATTATGGTTGTGTTATTTACTGCTAATAAATCCATTTTTTGTTCTAGTGTAGAGGTGCCTTAGATGCGTGTTCGTTTTTGGGCCTTTGGATAATAGGCTCGAAAGCAGCAGAATGAGCGGCCTTTGAGGTTGATTTGGATTTATGGGTCGAAGTAGTGGCTTGAGGATGTATAGCACTAGAAACGGTGAGAGCTTTAAAAGTAGAAAGATGTCTGTTAGGTCTTTCAGAATAGGAATCCATGGACTTTTGGGAGAAGAGCATCAACATCATCGAGAGTCTGATCTTCTCTTTGATCCAGAGCGATCACGGGAGACTCGGTCGCCTCCGTAGCATTACACTCTTTCTTTTTCATCCTGCATCTCCCTTTCCTTTCTCCTAGCCCTTTCACTGTCAAACTCATAGTAAGGTCGCATCAAGGATGAGAAGAACTCAAAGGTTTGAGGCCTTGATATTTGCTAAATTTGCAATCGAGATCACCAAGATTAGTGCATCCCATTGCACTTGAAATGAAGATAGATTGGATTGAAAATTGGGAACTGGATAAGAGTGCATGCATACTGAATGTGTTTGTGATCCTAAGTATAGTGTGCAGAGTTGGTAAGCCCTATTGAACCTACAGACCATGCTCGGTCAGGGTGTAGAGTGAAATATCATCTACATGAGGAGGTAGCAGAACATCAGTTGGAGTCATCTCTAAATGTTAAGTGTAGGAGGCAACGAAGTCATCGATATCGAAGTTTTGATTGTCCTGATCCCCTAAGTCTTCTAGAGAACCATAGATTTCTTCCAAAGTTAGGAACGAAGCCGACTCCCTGACTTGGCTTGGCTTAGGGATTGAACTAGAAGGTGCAATCCTGATTTATTTTGGCCTAGGGACAGGGATTGAGGTCTCTGCATTCATAGTAGTTTCCCTGGTCGACTCATTCCCATTTTCTTCCTCATTTTTTTCATCCTCTTCCTTGTCATCTTCATCTTCTTCATTTTCTTCTCTTATCTCTCCTTCTTTAGATATGTTTTCCTTATCCTCCTCGCCAGTGTTGTGAATATCCTCTGCCATGTTTGGTACTTTATGGTGTAAGGGAATTAGAGGATCGACCTAAACCCGTAGGGCAATTTGAAAGGCACTTGGAGCAAGATGCACATAACTAACTCTTTGACCATTTTGCAATAGTTGAAAGTGGTGCAGTGGAAGGCCGTTAAGAAGATCTAGTCTATCTTTCTTCCTCTGGGACATGTTTCACAAATTTAAGTGTTTGAGCTAAAGAGGCAATTATGGTCCTTCAAGGAATATCTGTAAGGGAAGAAATGAAAGGAGATTAATGACTAGAGTGAGGTAAGCTCAAGTAAGACGGGGTGTAGGAAATAAAAACTTACGCCTAGATAACCACCTTTAGGAAAAACCAGTAGGACATCTGATGAAGAAGCACTCATCTTTGAAATGGCTTAACTTGTTGTTACCCGAAATGTAGAGCGATAGAAAGGGAAAAGCATCAAAACTCCAAGAAAAACCTATCATATATCTCACAACACAGAAGATAACATAAGAATCGCACAGATATGAAATAGACGAGATAGTAATATAACTAAAATGAACCATAGAAATAGAGCATAGTAGGTTTACCATAGTTATACATAATAGAGTTTATACACAAATAATAAACTCAAATGAAAACTTTCTCTAGGTAATAATGATATAGCGGTGATAAATCTCCATAGTGTTGCATGGCAGAAATATAGCGGATAAGCTCCAAAAGTAGATATATGAAAAGCGTAGCCTCCTACCCGTCCCTCGTATGACTCAATGCAATATCACATACCAACTGTCATGTTTACTCATTTAAGATTACCTAAGATGATAAGATGAAAAGCATAAAATTTTAAGTCAGACAGCCGTCTGATACCGATCTGAAATATCAAAATACTATAAAAGTCGATATAATAAATTGGATGCAAGGAATGGAAAACCATACTTGACATATCCCTGCATCAAAAGATTTCGCGCACAACATCAATACATGCTAATCTACTATAGTCATCATATGGATGCACTAAATCTCAAAGTATACTGTGGAGTGTTTAGGCATCTACATCAACAATACCCACATCATGTGACATCCCGAAAAGAATAAAACTATCAATCATCTTCACATCACTTACTCAAGCGTATTGGATATATGATAGCTCATATGTTCACATCAATAGTTATAGACTATTATACATCTCGGTTTCTCAGTGCTCAATTCCATGCTACCTTGAAGGCTAGGAAACTAGATTTATGGTCAAATGTCCACGTTACAAATATCTACAATCAAAGATCTGGGATACATTCAAATCTAGGTGAGCGTCCTCACATACCATCTCTTTATGAGCACACATCGACACCTCTAAGCATCAACGATCCCTTAGCACACGCCACTAGTTGAACTCATCAATGTTCCACTTCACAAGTCCACACAAACAAACTTAACTTCATGGATTATCAGCAATACTCCCATCTTCGAGTCATCATAGTCTAGAAGATTCTTTGGAAACCATAATAAGTCATAGAGTCTCCATGTTTGGGTTCTGAAGTCTCCATATAAAACTTCTAGGCAAATCTCGAAGTAAGTAAGCCAATCCCCTATGTTAGCCTCATGTTTCCTCTATATCTTCCATCACCTTGAAGATCGTTCGTTCATAAGGTCATATCTTACTATTTCTTCATTAAATAATCACACAATTGATGTTGTATACTCCATTGGTCCCATTTGTCACCATACCAAAATTAAGACGGTCTGGTACCAAATATATGGGTCGATGCCAATCTATTTTATTTTATAGTTGCCAAAAATAGTTAAGTGTTTCAACTCCAAGCTACTCTACAACCTTTCTCACGGCCCTCTCGTACAACCAAGTCTCAAGCCTATAGTTAACAATCTAAAACCCATGAGCCCCAATCATTCGGTGATGACTCTAAGTTGATCTCTCTAATTCCCGAAGTAAGCATCGTGGCTCCATCATCCTAGCTCGAAACATCCCTCCAAAGTGCCTCTTAGCATAAATCAACACACACCATCATTCGGTACAGACCCATATGAGTCTGTACTGAGTGATATAACTTAGTCAATTTTTGACTAAGTTATACCTCAATCTTCCTACTCTGATCCATCTATGTTGTACTACCTTTTTGTTTGGAATCTCTAAATCTGCGTCGGTATACTCCTTTGTAACTCTAGCACTACTCCATGTACTTTTCCCATCGATCGAGTCTCCATCATTTGTGTAATCATCTTGGATGAACCATTTATTTGCCAATCATGCACCAATCCCATATCAAACAAAAATTTCCTTACACTAAATCGCCTATTGATCAGTGTTTTATCCAACATGATTGTATACATATATGCACTAGAGCAATACAATACATACATCATACACAACATGCATATACAATCAATTTAAGATTTAACAATGACCATACTAAGCCTATCCTATTTTCTAGAATGGGGTGTCCATAAGAACATATGCATATAATCAAGCAAAATTCATTTAAAACATCTAAAATTCTTTTTCAAAACATGGTTAGGTTTAGATCTAGCCAAAATCACGTTTTTAGCTTTGAAAACATTTTACAAAACATAATTTAACTATATAAATATTCATACTAAAGTGAGAGATATGTACCACTTATCGAAATCTCCAAATGTGCTAAAAACAAGGTGAATCCAACCTAACGAGCAAAGACACTATTTCCAAGACTATAATTTGGAGATACCAAGTGCTCCCTTGCAAATCCTTATGTTAGCCACCTTCTATTCACTTGATTTTTCTAATTAAAGTAAGAATTTAGGTTTCTTTTATCTAAGAAACTAATAAATGTATGTTTAAAATAGTTTTGGTAAGTGTGATAGTGATTAAGGCCTGTCTAATGTTGGTTAGACACTGGTCCCAACATTGGTTAATAGGTAATTTAGGATTAAGTTAGTCACCCACTAATCATCCAAAAACTATCTAACTTCAAGTGGTCATATCTTCTAAACCATAAGGCCAAAAATCTATTATGAGTGCTTTATGGAAAGAGAAACCGTCATTTCTTTAATTTGGAAGTGGTTCCAAACTCTTATTCAACTTATATTAAAAGTTATAACCCTTACAAGTTTTTAATGTCAAAATTCTTAAAGTCAAAAATGTTGATACTCAAAATTCCCTTAAGCTATAGCCTAATCAGACCCAATTTGGTTATGAAAATAATACTTTTATGACCCACCGATGCATTAAAATATGGGGTCGTTATGTTCTCCCCCATTTAGAAATTTCTCTCCCAAAATTATCTAATCCCACATAAACAATTAAAGTGGATACCAAGCATGCCTAGCAACCAATCAAGCATATCAAACATCAAATTTGCATACATATGCAAGGAATAAAATTATATAAACACTAGCATGCAACTTACTAAATGGTATAATATCAATGTGATTATGTGAAAGTTAATGATAAAATGGAAATCTTACCAAGTGAAGATCTCCAGAGAAGCACTCCTCCTGCTCCTCGATCTTAAAATTTTTATGGCCTTTACCCTAACTCTACTGAACCTTTACTAGCTGCACCGTCTTCCTCCTAAGCTGCTCTATCTCTGCTTGACTATACAAATCAACCAACAAGGCCTTGATGCTTCAGTTTCAACCTCTAT
The DNA here is from genome assembly GCA_030765085.1 of Allium cepa. NCBI lineage: Eukaryota > Viridiplantae > Streptophyta > Magnoliopsida > Asparagales > Amaryllidaceae > Allium > Allium cepa. The sequence goes on from CM060932.1 coordinate 665,452,896, forward strand.
ATCTTTCTATTGATTTGGTGTCACAATCAAGTGTGAGTTGTGCATAACTTTCTAGGATGCGAGAAATAGAACAGATTGTGCACACCCACCATCTTCTAAGGTAAGTCAACTATGTATGCTGGTATCCTAATCCTCTCAAGTATCGAAAAAAGACTTACGAACCATAGTTCCCACTTCTTGTAGTACCGAACCGAATTGTATTATTCAATGGGAAGATCTTGTCAAACACCATATCATTGATAGAGAACTCTAAATCTTGATGACTCTTATCGGCAAAGCTCTTCCATCAACCTAAGCAACTTTCATTAGTTGTTTAATGATCCGATCTTCTTTCAAATCTCTTTAATCATATTTAGCCCTAGTATTAGTTTTCGCGTACTTTCTACCAACATGAATGAGTATTACATGATTAGCCATATAATGCCTCTAATGGTGCCATACTAATGCTCGGCAGATAACTAATGTAGTATGCTAACTCAACAAGATGCAAATGATCATCACATGAGCCTTTAAAGTCGGGTATGCAAGCTCGTAAGAGATCTTCGAAGATACAATTCACTCCCTCAAACTATCCATCTAATTGTGGGTAGTAAGCTATACTCAGATACAGCTTCGTCCCACACACCTCTTTTAAGATCACTCAAAATCCGTTAGTGTATAATATGTCTCCATCGCTTATATTGCTCTTTGGCACACTAAAGAATCGCATTACCCATTTCACATACAACTCATCCAACTTTAATGTTGATCTACTAGACTTATTATGTATGAATCAGGTACTCTTCATCAATCAATCAACCATGACCTAGATGATATCGTACCCTCTTTTGGTCCTCGACAATCAGTCAATGAAGTCCATCAATATTTATTCATACTTCCACTAGGGAACTTCGAGTGCATGTAGCAAACCATTAAACATCTTCTACTCAGCCTTCACTAAAGGATTGTTCATAAACTTCGATATGAATGTATCGACGTCCTTCATCACTTCCCGATAAAAAAAAATCTTTATACCTTGGTGCATTTTATTGCCTCTGGGCTATATAGTCAATCTCAAATGATCGCACTCACATAATACCTCATCCCTTAACCCATCAACATCGAGCGTAAAAATACTACCATCCTTATGGAGCCAACTATCTCTGCTAGTCTATCATCATGTCGCTCACTAGTACTAGACCACTCAATCAGAATAGGTCTAATGGTCAAGCCCGTAAACATCTTTGGATCTAGCTCACATCTCGGTCGGAAATCATAATAAGCAATATATCCTTACTACGTCTACTTAAAAGCATAGCTTCCAAGCTAGCATGTATCCTACTCAAAGCATTAGTGATTGCATTTCCCTTACCAATGTATAAGAAACGCGACAGTTGTAGGAGCTGAATTACTCTAACTATTGCTGCAGATGAAGGTTAAGGTCCTTCTGGGAGAAAAAGGCACTTCAACGATTTTTGGTCAATGAACAACTCAATCCTTTCTCTATCAAGTAGTGCCTCCATATCTTTAAAGAAAAACTAACACCCTAACTCCAAATCATGGGTTTGGTGTTTCCTCTCATGTAGTTTAAGTTGTCGATTAGCATAAGTGACAACCTTACCCTTCTGCATCAATACCGCACCTAAGTCAATACAACAAGCATCTGTGTATACTACCAACTCCTCAATCCCATTCGGAATAGCTAACACTGGTGCACTTGTCAACCTCTCCTTTAGACTCGTGATTAGGTATTTGCACCTCGTGTCCCAAGCAAAGGTTTGGTTCTTCTTTGTCAAATTGGTTAACAGTGCTGCTATTTCTGATAAGTCCTTTATGAATTGTCCGCAGTAAACCACTAATCCAAGGAAAGTCCTCACGTCTGTAGCAATCTTTAGTATGTACCAACCTTAGACTGCTACTACCTTGGCAGGATCCACTGTGATGCCCTACTCCAAAACAACATGACCCCAAAATTGTACTTCCCTCCTCCAAAAATTACACTTCTAAAATTTCACTTTCAATCTATGCTTCCTCAACACCTCTATCAGAATCCTCAAGTGCATTTTGTCTTCCTTTATCATTTGTGAGTAGATAATAATAACATTAGTGAACACAAATTCAAACTTATTTTGGTTATCTTTGAAAATATGGTTCATATGATCAACAAAGTATAGCAATGTGTTGGTTATCCCAAAGGGCATAACAAACTTCTCATAGAATCTTTATGACATGTGGAATACAATAGCCAGCATATTATACCTTATCATTCTTCGTTGGTGGAACCCAGTCATCAAGTCTAACTAGTAAAACACCTTCGTACCATGGAGTTGATCAAACAAGTCATAAATACATGAGAGTGGGTACTCGTTCTTCTTTATCATAGTGTTCAGCTCACGACAATCGTGCAAAGCCTTATAGAGTCGAACACCCTAGTGACAAATACTATAGGTTCTCCCCACATAGATGTACACCTTTAAATGAATCCTCATCTCATCAGGTCATTTGCTTACACCGCCGGTCCCTCTACGCTTTAGGTTACATAGGCCTCAATGTTATAACTATTAGTCTGGTATACTTCACTAAGCCAATACGAAACTCTATCTCCATATATGGCTATATTTGGTCACTTCCTTAAATACGTTTGGACACTCCCTAGTTGTAGGCACTAATGAAAACTTATCATGCGGGATTTTAAGTGAATATAGAAAGTCGACCATCACCTCATCATCTGGTAGACATCCTAATTCTAACCTCTACCCACCATCTATCCTATCGTAACTAATGGCCTCTCACAGTTCACCATAACTTTGTACTTCTAAATCCAGCCCATCGTAATATAATATTAAACCCAATAAAATTAAGTATAAAACAGTCACAACAAACATACATCCATGACTTAGTATGACCACGTCATGACAAACCATACACAAACTAGCTGAACCTCCCACAGGGTTTGACACAACTAAGGGTTTGTTTACTAGATTTAGTTCCAATCTAAATCTATCTACCAAATCACTAAATATAAAGGAATCTGAAGCCCAAATATTGAATTAAACATGAACATCACAAATTGAAAGCATACCTTACATAACGATACCTTTCACCTTCATCTTTACTGATCGAACATTCAATGAAGTTGAAATGACAATTAGAACGTATGTTTACACCGTTTGCTTCTATTTTGGCAGCTCGAGATGATCATTCTAGTACACATGAATTTGTTGTTGTTGTAGCATTTCTTTCCATCGTTCTTACGGTTCTTATTTAGATGGCACTTCTCTCCACAAGTGTAGTAGGTGGGCTCCCATTTTCCCTTCTTCTAGACATCCTTGCTTTTAAACTGCTACTTCCCTTTGTTGTTGCTTCATTTCCTATTGTCACCCCGACTCACTGGTAGCAAATCCTCTTTTGGAACAACAACTTTTGACTTTGGGTACAGGCTTTTATGCCTCATAGCCTTCTCGATTATCTTCTCGAAGCTCTCATCAATGTGTCCTATGAGTCTCTCTCCTAGATAGTCATTCAATCTATTAATTTTTATTCTTCTTTAATGGAGTGTCGATGAAAGACATCCCACAATTCGATAAAGTTTTGAATTCATCCATATATTCTGATAAATGAAAGTCTCCATGTTTCATATATGCAAACTTTCAGAAAAATATCGACTTCTAAGCTATCGGTATAAAATTCTCTTCAAACCTATCTTTGAACTAATCCCAAGTGAATTGATCCTTGGAAGTAGCAGAACTAATGGCATCCCACCAATTTATCATTCTTTCTTGAAGTTGTCTTATAGCTGACTCCTTTTCATCACATCATCAAACTCTCGATCCTTGAATACGTGCCCACATGTGTCCACCCAATTTTGGATTTAGTTCTATTTTAAAAACAGTTTGCTACCAAGACTAGATTAGTCTTTTTTAGCTTGGCAAAGTCAACATCGGCGCCTACACTAGTGCACTACCACCCATGATAGTTAGCGTATCTTTTTCGGCATTCTGTGGCATGCTCCTTATCATTTTATTTAACATAGTATGCATGCCAGGGTTAGCTGCTCGAGCTAACTCCTTCTTCTACTCCTAAAATGGAGATTCTTACCGCATTTCTTGTTTTACGGCTCATTCTTACAATCTATAATGGGAATGGTTAGTCTCTCAAAAATGAGAGCTACAAAAGTGGTACTCGTGTATGCAATGTGACTTACACTATATGTATACTGTTATATAGTTTGGAAACCAAAATATAACTAGTATGTTCTCTCATATATTGCTCAATCTATTCTAGAGCGATAGCTTCTTCTCTATCTCCGATGGAACTAGTATCAACTTAGGTTAATAGTGCAACCTGGCTCTTGTGTCAAATGTGATGACCGCCCTAGACCTCTGGTACCTAATGTACATGTATTGTGCGCATTAATGGTACCTGATGGATGTAGAGCGATAGTCAAGAGTAAAATAGTAAAACTCTAAGCAGAACTTATTGTATATATCACAGTGTATAGGATAAAATACAATAATACTATAGATATAAAATAAGCAAGATGGTAATATAGCTAAAATGTGCCATAGAAACAGAGCTTAGTAGGTTCGTCGTAGTTGTACAGAATAGAATAGAGTTTATACTTGAAATAGTAGACTCAAATGAATATTGTCTCTATGTAATAATATCATAGCAGTGATCAATCTCCATAGTGCTTCACATCGAAAATATAGCAGATAGATACCAAAAGTGGATACATGAAAAGCATAACCTCCTGCTCATCCCATGTACAGCTCCGTGTGCTATCCCATACATGCTATGTAGTCTGCCCATTTGAGTACCCAAGATGTTAAGAAGTAATGCATAAAACTATAAGTCAGACGACGGTTTGGTATGAGCGATCTATAATATAAAAATACTATAAAAGTCGATATAGTATATATGAAAAATGTTTGGAAAATCATACCTGCTTGTCTCCACATCCAAAGAGTTAGCACATAACATCAATATATGTTAATCTACTATCATCAAATGTGGGTGTACAATAGCTTAAAGTATAGTATGGGATATCTAAGAATCTAAGTCAATAATACCTAAATCATGTGACATCCCTAATAAAATAAATCAGCAATAACAACCCATCATCATCTTCACATCACACACTCAAGTGCATTAAATATATGATAGGTCATATAACCACACTAACGGTGATAGACTACTCAACATCTTGGTTTCTCAATGCTCGACTCCTTGCCACTTTGAAGGCCATAAAAATGGACTTAAGGAAAAAAAATAGACTTATGGTCAAAAGTCCAAGGTATATAGATCCAACATCAAAGATTCGGTATACGTTTAAATCCAGGTGAGATCCTTACATGCTTCCTCTTTATGAGCACACATCAAAACCTCTAAGTAACAGCGATCCCTTAGCACACATCTCCATAAAAGATCATATTAATGGCCTACTTCAAAAGTCCACATCAGTGAACTAGCCTTTGTAGATTATCAAAAGAACTCCCATCACTCATTCACTATAGTTCAAAACATTCTTTGGATGCCACATAAGTCGTAGAGTCTCCACATCTAATTCCTGAAGTTTCCCTATAAAATTCCCAGGGAAAGCCTATAGTAAGCAAGCCAATCCTCTACGTTAGCCTCAAGTTTCCTCATCTTCCAACACCTTGAATATCGTTTGATCATAGATTCGTTTCCTACTATTTCTTCGTTCAACGGACCTAAAATCGGTGGGGCATACTCCCCTATGCCCCTTATCACCATACCAAAATAAGATGGTTCGATACCGTCCCATTTTATTTTACACTTAGCCAAAATAGATAAGTGTTTCAAATCAAAGCTACTCCATAACCATGCTCAAATTCCCTCCTGTGCAACCAAGTCTCAAGCTCAAAGCCAACACTCCAAAGCCCCAAAATACTAATTATTTAGTTATGACTCCATGTCATTTGATGATGAGTTGATCTCTCCATTTCCCAAAGTAAGCATCATAACTCCATCATTCTAGCCTAAAGCAACCCTCCAAAGTGCCACATAGTACAAATCAACACACTCTATCGGCACTGACCTATATAGGTCGGTGTTAAAAGATTTAAATCAGCCAAATTTTGGTTAAGTTATTCTCTCAACCTTCTAGCTCTAATCCATCTCTATTTTGCTATCTTTTTTTGTATGGAGTCTCCAAATATACATCGATACACTCTCTTTGCAATATTCCATATACATTGTCCCATTGATCAAGTCTCCATCATTTGTGCAATCATCTTGTATGACCCATCTTTTTGGCCAATCCATATGCACTAGACTCCATCACATTAAAAAAATTCCTAACCTTAAATCACTTATCAGTCGACGTTTCATCCAACACAACCATATATACATAGATACACTTAAGTAGTGCAATACATACATCACATATAACATATAGATTCAATTAATCTAACTACCAATGACATTAAATCTAGCCTATTTTCTAGAATGGGGTATCCATAAAAAATATGCATAGAATCAAGGTAAATTCATTTAAAGACATTTGAAATTCATCATCAAAGCATGATTGGGTTTAAATCTAGTCAAAATCATATTTTTAACTTTGAATTTTTTTTAAAAACATCCTTTTAAACAAAATAAAGATTCATAGTAAACTGGAAATATAAACTATTCACCAAAATCTCCAAGTGTACTAAAAACAAGGTGAATCCAACCAACTAGTAAAGGCATGATTTCCAAGGTAGTAATTTCAAAATTCTAAATGCCCACATGTTAATCCTTATGATAACCATATATTGATCACTTTATTTGGCTAATTAAAGTAAGGATTTATGTTGCTTTTGGCTAAGAAACAAATTAACGAGAGCTTAAAGTAGTTTTTTTGAAGTGTGGTAGTGATTTACGGCTGTCCCATGAGGTTGGTTAGGCAGAAATCAGGAATGGGTTGATGGCCTAATATGGGATTAAGTTAATCACCCACCAATCTATCCAAAAATTATCAAACTTCACATTGGCATATCTCCTAATCCATAAGGCCAAAAATCTTTTAGGACCACTTTACAAAAAGAAAAACCATCATTTCTTTCATTTAGAAGTGGTTTCGAATCCTAATTTGGCTTTTATCAAAGTTATAGTCCTTACAAGTTTTCTGTGTCATAACCATCCAAAATTTATTTTCGAGATCAAAAATGTCAATACTCAACAATCTCTAAACTTATAGCCAATTCTGACCCAATTTGGTTATGAAAATAATAATGCTATGTTCTGTTGATACGTAAATTTAATTATTGTAACGACCCAGAATTAAATATGGAAATTTATTATAACAATCCCTTTGTTAGTAATTAAGTAAATTCGAGATGAATTGAATATGGAAATTTAAATTTAAAATGAATAAATGAATGTACTAATTGAAAAGAATTAGTGAATGAAACTAATTGAAAGTAGTAATATGAATTAGTAAATGAAAGTTAATCGTTAGAATTCAATATTTCGAATTGAGAATTAAATTCGAATGAAATTTAAATTGTGAATTGAAATTGTGAATTGAATTGAAATGAAATTGAAATGTAAAATTGAATGAAAATGGATATGTAACTTCAATAGTGAAGTAAAAATGTATAAGAAGTATATATTGGAAATTTTGTAATGAAATTGGCAAAATAGTTTGAATGTTGGAATTGGATATTATGGATAGTAGGATATACAGGTATTATAAAGGAATTGGGATTTTGATTTCAGAGATAAAATTGAATTGCTCGACAAAAAGGTACGTATTTCAATTTCAGTATGAGATTTGATGATTTTCTTCTCCAGCCACTTGGCTTTCTCTTTTCTTTTTGATTCTGAGGGGCCGTGGTGCCATTTTGTAGTCGTACCGAGCTAGCCGCGCAAAGGAGACGCTGGCGAAATTTTTCGAAAATTTAGGGTGTTAGAAAAATTTTGAGAAATTTTGAAAGTTTGAAATTTGAATTTAAATTTAAATTTGAATTGTTAGGAAAACAATGTTGTTTGAAACCTATAATTGAAGTTGGAAAGCTAGTTGAAATGATAGTGAATCTCTAGTAAAAAGATTTAGGTTAGTAAGTTGATAAAACTATTTGGATTGTGAAAAATAATAGACGGGATAAGGGCATTCTTCTTAACTTGTAATTTCGGGACGAAATTCTTTTAAGGGGGAAAGATTGTAACGACCCAAAATTTTGAATAATTTAATTTGAAAATATTTAATTAATTTTAAATATTTGAATGATGGTTTGACTTGAATTTCAAATTATCAGAATGAATTTAGCGATTAAATTATAGAATTTAATCTATTGAAAGTTGAATAAAAATTTGAATCTTCAATTTTAGGCCGATTAAAAATATTTTAAAGGCTCGTAAAATTCATATCGATAATACTGAAGATAATAGAAGCTTCAGAATTTAATTTGAAAGTGAATTGTTCAGTTTTGAAATTTACATCGTTTGAATCGATATTTAAAATAGCCGTCCGAGGCACAGTCTCGGAATTCGACGAAACCAGTTTCATTGGGTCCGTAATATTTAATTTTTCTCGGATTTCAAATTTCGTATTTTTCGGAGTTTATATGTGAGCACACGACGTGTAAACGCATTGAATTTTTATCGAGATTCAATTTAAATTTAAATTTAAAATTGAGTCAAATATACCACGTTCTCCCTTAAAACACGCAGAAAATCACGCCTACAATCACGAAGAAAAATCGTGCAAGCATGGCCGAGCTCGTTTAAAAATATCCCTCTCCCTCACCTTCAAAATCAAATTCACAAAGGAAAAATTTAATGGCCGAAGCCCTTCCCCCCCTCTCGTTCAAAAATCAAAAAGCTTTCATTTCCTCCCCCTTCTCTCTCGTTCCCTCTTCTCCTCTCCCTCATTCCTCAGTTCAAACGAAAATGATTTCGTTCCTCCGTAAAAAAAATAATAATAATAATAATTCAAAAGCGCGATGTCTCGAATTGGGCTCGAGCACGTGGGTGTCGAGTGGCATACCGAAGCAAAGGCGACTGGCGGCTAGGGTTCAAGTGAGGCGGTCGCGTGGGCGTTCACGTGACAGAGACGATTCGATTTCGGGAGAGGCGACGACTTGGAGCTCGTGAGCAAGGAGATGGCGCTGCGACAATTTGGGAAAGTGGGTCGCGATTTGGCAGCGAGGCAAATACTGGTGGTCGACGTCGGCGGCGGCACTGGGTATGGGCAGAGGTTGATTCACCTCGAAAGGGATGGTGTTCGCAGCTAGGATTTCGTTCGGAGACAGGCCAATTTGGTAATGTTTATGACTCGTTTAAAATTTGATGCTAGATTTGAATTTTTAAAATTCAGAAACTTGCAAAATGATCCACTGCAGAATTTTATAGAATATACCCAAAAAAAATAATATTAGTTCAGATTATTATATTCAGAATAAAATTTTAGATAAAACAAAAGTTGTTAAATGAAAGTAAATATTCATGCAAATCGATTTGATAATTTTTGAAGTTAAAATTTTAAAGACAAGAATATTATTTTAGAATGTGAAAAGTTTATATAAAAGGAGAGTTAGTAAAAAATATAATTTTTGGTAAGAAAAAAAATTATAATTAGTTGGATAAATTTAATTATAGGGTAAGTTAATTAAATCTATAAAGGTAGATTAGTCTTGAATTTAATTTTTTGTTAAATCAAATTGTCAAAAGGAAATTGTTGGTCAAAATAAAATCACGGGTTAATTAAATTATCAAATCAAAATTTATTATTCGATCTGTTCGAATATTAATAAATTGTGTAAATATTTATACAAGGTATAAATCAAGGAAATCGAGTCGAGATGGAAAATGGATTGCAAAATAAAAGCAAAGGTGAGAACTTCTCACTTAAAAATTTATAAGTTGGATTTGCAGTTATTTATTGATTGTTATATTGGTTGTGATATTAGATATAGTAGGATATATCTATATATATATATAGCAATGTATATATATATTGGCATATGTATATATTGCAGTTGATTGATTTCCCGCATTGTATAGCGGATGAGACCCTATTGCGCCGCCTATTAAGCGGATAATATTTTATAAATCCCATATACCGCGATATTCCACCTCGAAGTGGAATGGGTATTGTGCTATTGTCTGTGGATGCAGAGAAACAGGTTGGAGGGATCCAACTGGATTCCTCACAAATATTTATTTGATTCAGATATTGTGATATTTGATTGTTTATCATATCGATATATGATGTTCGAAAGTCGTGATTGACTATTTGATGTGTTGCATCATCGGATCCAATTTTGAAGTTTAAAAATAACGATTTTGATTTTAAGAGATTTCTAAAGTGATTTTTGGAAAGTATACGTTTATAAAATATTTTTGGAATTAATTCATCTTAAATAAATAAACGTTATAATTTTAATATTATAAAAATTATGATTTTTGAGGAATACAGTTAAAAGTTGATTTTTGAAAATATGGGATTAATGATTTTATAAAATAGTTTAAACTGGGATTTCTGAATTTATTATAAAAAGTTTAAATATAGGATTTATGAAATTTGATTATTTTATAAATCAAAATGATGAATTATAAAGGAGTTTAAAGACGTTTTAAAAGAATAATATAAATTGATCCATATAAAAGATTTATAAATTGATATTTATAAATTAAAAATATTGGAATTGTAAAACGAGCTTTTATAAGTGTTAGAATGGATTGTAAATGAATTTCGTAAATGAATGAAATGTATAGAGTTATAAATGGTGAAGTTATAAATGGAATTTTATAAGCAGTAGGTTTATTTAAGGAATAGATGTGGATAAATAATTGAATCTTATAAGTTATAAGATTTATAATTATGAAGTTTAAAGGAACGATTTTGCAAACAAATAAATTCTAAGTATTTAACTTATAACATGGAATTTCAGTATATAATTGAGTTATAAATCGAATAGGTTAATAAAGGAAATTTATAAAAGGAAGTTGTTATAAAATAAATAGAATATGGAATTTATAAACATTGTTTTATAAATCCGCAACGACTTATTTTGATAAGTAAATAGTTGTAATTTATTTATGGAGTTATATTCACGTTTTAGACAGTGAATAATCCTGTAAAACAAAATGAATAGAAATGATAAAATTTGTTAACAAGTATATTCACGTTTTTGAATAGTGAATAATATGTTAAAGAAATGGTTTTGAATGTGATGTTTTAAATAGAATTAAAACGATCTAACGATGTTTTGCATGTATTAAGATTCGAAACCATAGATTTCAACATTCATTGTTGAAATAGACGTTTTCGAGAAATAGAAGGAAATGGTAGACTATAATACTGTTGTTATAGTAAATGATTTCTGAAAGGAAATGTTTTGTATAGTATTGGGATTTATATATCTATTTTAATTTCGAATCCCTATACTAGTGATTTTGGGTTGTCGTAACGATGTTTTACGCAACATTCGTTTTGGTCCAAATAAATATGTTTAAGAGAATGATTTCCTTAAAGAATGAAATATATACTTAATTTCGATTTAAGTATATTGAATATTTTCCAAGTATAGAAAATAAAAAGACTTGTGAATTACTTATAAATAAATAAGTATGGAAATGTTTTTCCAATGTGAAATGAAAAGTTTAGAGAATTTATCTTTTTGAAGATAAATTGAAAATGAATAATGGAAATTGTCTATTCATAAATATTTTTGGAAATATAAATTCAATATGGAATAAACGAAACTAAGAATTCGTTTAAAAATAAATATTGATTTATTTTTGAAGTATTGAGGTTATATATCTTGTAAAGATATTTTTGGAAAATAAATAATTTGGAAAATTATTTGGAATCTGGTGATGTTGTGCATATCCATTGATAGTTCAATAACCGACTATCAATATTTACCTTTGAATGGGTATTTGTTGTGATTTGCTTGAAATTGAATGCCACACTTATTTTTTTTAAAATAAGCGCTCACAATTCGGGTTAACCGGGAAAGGACCTTGGGGTCGTATAACCCACTCCGAATATGTGATACGTCGTTATGAATTGCATTTGAAGATCGGTGTTGAAGACTGGATATTTTCGAAAACGAAAGGGTTTCTTGTTGATTGTCTCTGCACTGGCCGATCCCCGGTATAGAGATATCCATATGTGATGGGAAATTCGGACGTGATTAGAGATTATCCGGATTGCAAGAACTTCGTTGTAAGTGCCTTCGGTTCTGTTCGATCCCGGAACAGACTTGTATGGATTGTATGTCTGACATTACAATTGAGATATAAAGCTGATTTCTTTCAAATATATTTCTGTTGGTGGCGGAGAATTTATTTTCTTAGCTTAACACCCTTCTCTGAGATGTACGAGCTCAGAGGTTATATAGTTGAAGGTTATCAGCAATATATTCCCAATTTGGTAATGTGACATGCTGAGTGTTGCTGTGAAATGATCATTGTGTTGATTATTTGTGATAGGATCAATTGTTTGATCGTCTATCTTGGTGATCATTTCTATGATCATTTGTTGACCCAAAGCATGACTTTTGTATAAAGCGTGGCTTTGTGGACGAGACTTCGTCGAGCCTCACAAACCGGTAATGGTCGAAACAGGAATTGTGCGGCAAGGTTTTCAGGGATAGCTTCCTAGGGTATGACCATTCCTTCTGGAAAAGGGTAGTATCATGGTATGGAGCCCAGATACTTACTCATGTTGAAACACTTATTATTATGGTGTGATGTTGGTTAGAGAGCTCTCGTTTAAAGGTCCCAAAGGACCGGGGGTGGTATATCTGAGGTTTCTTACTCCCTGGGAAAGGGGTAGCCGGCCTTGTTTGGCAGAGATCCAGTTGGGTTCTCGGGGCGTCCTTCCAGAGGCGTTTCCATGTGGCAATGGGAAGTTCCTTGGCCTGACCATTTGTTGGAAAAATCCATTCAAACAATACGAGACTTGTACGGTTTTAGTTGTAGAACCTGCCATCTAATATGGTAGCTATAGTAAGCATACTATAATGGTACCTATGCTGGCTAAGATTTATATTCTACTTTCGAAATATTTTCTACACTATGCACTAGTAATAATATCAAATGTTTCTTTTTAAATGCGTATCAAGCATCTTTGACTAACATAAGAAGAAATCTCCTCCAAGTCTGCGTTTGCATTGTGTGTGTGGTGGGAGGTCTTATGGTAGTCTCATTCTTAAAAGCATTGCGAATTGATTTTAAAAATATCCCTCTATTTTGATTTTAAAGAAAAATAAACTGTTTTGAGTTCCCACACCAGTCACATGACTGACTCGGAGTTTATTGTTTTCCTTCCTAAACTCTGGGTGCCCACCAATTTCCACACGGGCAGTCAAGAGTTAAGGTTTATCAGGATATTCTGGAATTCAGGAATTGCTGGAGGCAAGATGGATGGCATGGCGTATTCACTAGTATATAGTATTTTCTCCTTCCGCTGTTTGTTATTGTTGTTGTACATTCTGATGATATGATGTAATGAAATGTAATGTAATAACTGATATAGTTCTTTGTTTAAAGATTATTCATTTATCTATTATATGTTGTTCCGCTGCGAATTGTGAGATTCTGATGTTGTTCTACTATTTCTTTCTGTTCTGTTTTTCTTTCTTTCTTCTTTCTTAAACCCTAATGGTTCGTATTTCCGTTCATCTTGAATTAATCTATGGAGATTAGTGTCACTTCAAGGGGTACGGATTGCGGGACTTTACATTTGGTATCAGAGCATATGGTTAAGCGACAACTATGGCTCTGTTTGGTATTACTCATTAGAGATAGAGTCAGTAGTACTCTAGAATGAGTTTGAGTGTAATAATAGATATGAGCGCGTATTTGTTAGTGAATATAAAATTGTTTTTGAATCGGGTAAATAAGATAATTTTGCCCAAAACTATTTTTGTATAGAAAAGAAATGATTTTCTACGAATTATTATAGTATATGGTTGCATGGTTGTTAATAATATTAAATTATTATCATTATTATATGGAATTAAATAAGAAATAAAATGGATTGAATTCAAGTAAACTAACTTGATAAATTATTAATTCTTGGACTAGTGAATTAGAATTTGAATTGGTTAAATTAAAGTTTAGTCGTGAGCTAAATTTGAAGATAAATTTGTATTTGTATATAAATTCAAGTAAGTAAAAGAAATAAATTGAAATTCGCTTTGTTAGTAATTAAGTAAATTCGAGATGAATTGAATATGGAAATTTAAATTTAAAATGAATAAGTGAATGTACTAATTGAAAAGAATTAGTGAATGAAACTAATTTAAAGTAGTAATATGAATTAGTAAATGAAAGTTAATCGTTAGAATTCAATATTTCGAATTGAGAATTAAATTCGAATGAAATTTAAATTGTGAATTGAAATTGTGAATTGAGTTGAAATGAAATTGAAATGTAAAATTGAATGAAAATGGATATGTAACTTCAATAGTGAAGTAAAAATGTATAAGAAGTATATATTGGAAATTTTGTAATGAAATTGGCAAAATAGTTTGAATGTTGGAATTGGATATTATGGATAGCAGGATATACAGGTATTATAAAGGAATTGGGATTTTGATTTCAAAGATAAAATTGAATTGCTCGACAAAAAGGTACGTATTTCAATTTCAGTATGAGATTTGATGATTTTCTTCTCCAGCCACTTGGCTTTCTCTTTTCTTTTTGATTCTGAGGGGCCGTGGTGCCATTTTGTAGTCGTCCCGAGCTAGCCGCGCAAAGGAGACGCTGGCGAAATTTTTCGAAAATTTAGGGTGTTAGAAAAATTTTGAAAGTTTGAAATTTGAATTTAAATTTAAATTTGAATTGTTAGGAAAACAATGTTGTTTGAAACCTATAATTGAAGTTGGAAAGCTAGTTGAAATGATAGTGAATCTCTAGTAAAAAGATTTAGGTTAGTAAGTTGATAAAACTATTTGGATTGTGAAAAATAATAGACGGGATAAGGGCATTCTTCTTAACTTGTAATTTCGGGACGAAATTTGTAACGACCCGTTGAATTTGATAATGTTAAATGAATTAAATTAATATGTTTCTAATCTAATTTAGAATAAAATAAAGGTCTTAAGATTTTATTTGAGAAAATGTAGTAATTTGTTATAGTAATTGGAATTTAATGTAACAATTTAATAGTTACATGGAAATAGATTTGAACTATGTAAATTTGCACACCTTGTTATAAGTTAAATATAAGAAACCAATATAAATGTGAATCAGTGAATATTAATAAAAATATTTACTAGAATGGAATTATTTAATATAAAATAAACAGTGGAGATTGTACATTTGGTTGTAATAATAAATAGTGACTAAACAAAAGTGTCCGTTGGAATAAATCAATGCAATAAGTGTGATAAGTAATTTTATTGAATGTTGTCTCTAATAAATGTACTTGATTTGGTAATTTAGATATTTATACGTAAAGTATATATATATATAAAGATATATTGATTCCAATAGAATTAATTGGAAATCTAATATTAAATATAATGTTGGTAGCAATTGAAATTTACTGTTTTGCAAAATAAATGAGAAATCAAGTCAAATGTGAATTATACCGTAAAGGATCAATTCAATTAAACAGTAGGATTGTAAATAAATAAACATTCTACGTAGGTTGCAATTGGACAATTTATGTAGTTTAATGGAAAAGCAATTGGAATTAATTACCATAAATTGTGTAGTTATGGTAGTTTTGATTTGTCACTTAAGATGGAGGATTTTTATAAAATGTAATAAATGCAGTTTAAATTAAGGCATTGACGTTTGGGTATTTAAGAAGTGATAAACTAAAATTTATTTATTTATTTGAAAATTTGAAATCCAATTTGTGGATTTATTGCAAATAAGTGAAATTTGTGTTTAACCATTACATCGATAGGAATAAATTAAATTTAAGGTTATATTAATAAAATTTGGACTAGAGAAATGATATGAATCGGTTTTAGAAGCCTTAAATATAAAATGGGAAGTAGACGAGATTTCACGTTACAACCATTTTTAAAAATCCTGATGTATGTAGAAATATTAATGAAATATAACGTAAACCAATGTTGAATCAAAAGAATAGAGTCAACACTTATTTATTCATTTAATGTGATATAACTACGAGTATGGTTTATTGCAAATTACATGGAAATCTAATATATAGGACATTACCTAAAAGGAAGAGTAGATAAAATTTATGATAAACATATTTGTATATGAAGGTTATTGATTTAAGGAGAAATTGGGCAAGTTTTATGTATTTGGGTTAAGTGCAACCTTTAATAGATAAATTTAGTGCAATTAAAGAAATTGACATTTAATATTTCGATAACTTAAAATTTGATGGGATAAGAACATTTGGGTAATGAAGGGATGACAAATATTAGCTATGATTCTAGAAGGAATTAAATAGATAATGGGAAGATTAAAATCAGGTTCTAAGCAATAATTATTAAATAACAGAAGTTTAGGAGTAAAGTGAGATAATTGAAAATTTTAATCATTCATATAAGTCATTTGTTTATTAATATGAGTTAGCTAATAAATTTAACTTGGGCAATACCTATATATTGGGAACACATTTGTAAAGTGTAATTAATTGAATTTGGTGAATTGGGAATGAATCCAAGGTTATAGGAATTGATATAATACTACGCAAATTAAAGGTAACTGCATAAAATCAATGTTTCGTAATAAATTGTAATTGATAATTAAGTAGGAATGGGTTTGAATTTGACAAAAAGGAAAATTTATTATTTGCTTATCCATCTATTCAATCTATTAAATTTGATCAGATCCATTTGCAATTAAACGAATTTATTTACAAGTTAGTATGTATTTAGCTGATAACTATAAACCAATTAGGGCAATCGGGTATATATATTACCAGTTAAGTTATATAAGATAATGGTTGACTTAATTAAGGGAGTTTATGTAATAATTTCATTTATTTTGTAAGTGGAAATAAAACGTTAATGATAACAAGTATTCAAAATTTACCATCTATTTAGTATATTAAGTATAATTGATAATCAACTGCAGCAAGTAATAAAATAAATACGTAACGTTAAATGAAGTAATATTTGAAATTTAATATTTAGAAACTATGTAAATATAAGTGCAGATGAAATTGGGGATATTTACATATTGAAATATGAATCCAATGATAAATCAATTCACGTTTCAAAATTTAATGCTACTTTATTACATATATGTTTATGCCTAAATTTAAACTTATGTTTAGATCCAATCCGATCCATCTATTATTTTTCAGCCTTGTCTATATATAACCTGTTATAAACCCTAGCCCCATTTTATTTTCCCTTTCGCTGTACGTTCATTTCTTCATCTCCTTCTCCTCCTCAAATGAATGCAACCTAGATC
The DNA here is from genome assembly GCA_030765085.1 of Allium cepa. Lineage (NCBI taxonomy): Eukaryota > Viridiplantae > Streptophyta > Magnoliopsida > Asparagales > Amaryllidaceae > Allium > Allium cepa. The sequence continues at coordinate 665,470,245 of CM060932.1, forward strand.
TACCCCAATCCAAATTTCAGTGAAAATACAAACACTTCAGAAAAATTCCACAAAAATATATGTTAATGTTCTCGAGGCACGTAATCTACTGGTGCAATTCGTTTTCTGTTTTGAACATTCGTTTGACCAGAATTAATTCAAACAGTCTGTGACCATTCATCATCGTCGTCGCAAACTTCGTCGGATCGTCAAACCTTTTCTGGGTTTTGTAGAGTGGACGATGGGATCTCATCTATATGGTTTTTGTGTCGATTCAACGGTTAGATCGTCGTAGATCTTCGATTAGGGTTTCTGGAAGGGGGCCGCGTGCGTTTCTGGGAATAGAAGGATGACGTGGCACATATATTTGTAAGTGATGAATGTGTGTCGTTTTATTTATTTTCAATTTTGAATTCAATCATCATTTTTCGACGTAACTTTATCATACCACCTCGGATTCAAACGAAATTTTTTTTGTTAGGTTCGTATTTAAATTCCAGACCCAATGACGCTAGTTTGGACAAATTCTGAGACCGTCAAAATTTTGAGTTTAAATTGAATTTAAATTCGATTTAAATTCAAAAGGTGAGTGTTTTAACCCACTCACAACTACTAGAAGCTTTTATGTTTGTTAAATTAATTTCAGAAATGAATAGAAATTTATTTATGAGTATTTGGCATGTTTATTTTATTCATATCTATTGAATTGCATTTATTAAATTTAACTATTAATTTAATTAATTTATTGCGTGTAAATTTACAGTTAAAATTTATTTGTTTGTATATGAACTGCTAGTTAACAGTTATATAATTTATTACTGAATATAGACTGTAGATTAATAGCTGTTAAATTTAATTTGAATAAAATTGCCAGTATTACCTGTTATGTAGTACCAAAAATAATATTGTTATTGATTGATATTGATTGATGATTGCGATTTGGATGATGGATGATGTTGATGAATGGATGTTTATTGTATATCATTAAATTGCAAATTATCATGAATATTTCATTTCATTCGGGATTGTGGTTTGAAATGATATATAACCGCAAAATTTTATATTTTTTTAAATTGCGGATTGAAATGATAAATATCCGTATCACTTGACCATAGGATAGAAAATTTTATACAGGCACCACGGTCTATATATAACTATTTTAATGTGATTTCTATGGTTTGGATGGAATACGGTTTCTAATAATCTTAAATTTTATATTGTATAAATATTATTCTTCCATATATATACATATGAAGTTGAAAATTTTGAAATTAAAAGGTGTATAAAAATCTTTATTTAAAAATGGAAGAAAATTAAGAAAATGGAGTTTAATAATTTATACCATATGTTTAAATGTTAAGTTTGAAAATTTTAAGATATGATATTTATAATTGGATTTTTCCCAAAATAAATTGAAATGAATATTCTAGTATAATTTGAATTGGGAAAATATATATATATATTTTATTACTAAAAATTGAAGTCTTATTACTTATGGATTTTATGTGAATATTCAAGACTAATTAATAGAACAATTGATCTGTTGAAAGAATAAAATCCAATTTTAGTTTGAAATATTGTTACTCAAAATGGATATACGTATATATAAATAAATTGAAGTGGTTTTGGAACTTGAGAGAGATAATATAAATTTTGGTTTAGACTTTAATAAAGAAATGTATTTGTAAAGCCATGAGAACTATTTTCTTTACAAAGTAACATTTAAGTTAAACCATTTAATTCATATACCGTTGAATGTCCAAACCATTCAAGTTTTTTTATAGAAGTTATGGTTTTAAATTATGATTTTCAAAATATTATGCTTTGAAAATATTTGATTTTCAGATGTTATGAATTTAAAGCATTATGATTTTGGAAAAGAATTATATTTGGGATAAGTGATAAAATATGGTTTTGGGTTTTGAAATGATATCGTATTCATGGTTATGAAATGGAATGTTTATTCTGATTTTTAAAGTATAACCTATTTTTAAATGACCGCGGTGTTATAATAACGATGGGTTGGCAAAGAGACCGGGATCGGATATGGACACACTCTCTGTCGATACCGAAAACCACTTTGACTAACCGTGTACGCGGTGGAGATTCCAGAATGAAGTAGGTGGTGGCGACGTGTCCTGTAAGGTAAATACGTGGACCCGACTCCCGTGAGTTGGCATAAGGTGGCTAAAACAGGAGCGATTCTCAGGCCAATGAGGTCATTCCTCTGATCGGACCCTCCTCTTCGATATTATACTTTGATTTTGGATTGATTCAGTGGCCACTTCTATATTTTGATTTTGGGGAGTTAGTCCGAGGTGGGCGGTAACTGCGGCTACGCGTTTCCACCAGCCTGGATAGCAATTGGTATATCTACCCTGGCATTGCCTAGTTGTGCCGTGTCACCTACCATACCGAGCCTTTACTACGAGTTTCTATTTGTGTCGTACCTATGGACTGGTAGCCTCCCGATCAGGAGGTATTACGGTACTGTATAGACTATTGGCATTTTACGTGTTAAGATGAAAAATGTAAAGCCTTAACGCTATTTAAAAGTAAGTTTATTTTATGAATAGACACTATTATAATAGCGCAATATACTACATAGTAAATAGTTTAACGGATCCTTAGGAGATGTAAATCCCGAATATCTCTTGAGTTACTGTATTCATATTTATTTCTGTTAATTTAACTCACATAAGATCTTTTAGTCTGACTCGAGTGTTTTTGTCCTTTCAAATTCGCTCGGGTCAGTCCGAGCGTTTCAGGATCGAAGACTTTAGCTTTGGAGGACGAAGACGAAGAATCCGTATTATTATTATTTATAGTATTGCACCACACTCATACTGTTCCGCTGCATTGATTGTATTGGTATGTGTAACTCTGATATTTATTGTGTAAAGAATAACAAGTGTTTGTAAACCATTTATGAACTGTATATTTATTATTATATTTTATCCTTCCGCTGTGAGATTCTGTTTTGTTTTTATTTCTTCTCTATTTTTCTCATTTACCCCATAACAATCCGCCCTTGCGTATGCTTTGAATTGGCACGTGTGTCGGTTTAAAGTGTGCGAAAAGGCGGGATATTACAAAATTCTTTTAAAGAGGGAAGATTGTAACGACCCAGAATTTTGAATAATTTAATTTTAAAATATTTAATTAATTTTAAATATCTGAATGATGGTTTGACTTGAATTTCAAATTATCAGAATGAATTTAGCGATTAAATTATAGAATTTAATCTATTGAAAGTTGAATAAAAATTTGAATCTTCAATTTTAGGCCGATTAAAAATATTTTAAAGGCTTGTAAAATTCATATCGATAATACTGAAGAAAATAGAAGCTTCAGAATTTAATTTGAAAGTGAATTGTTTAGTTTTGAAATTTATATCGTTTGAATCGATATTTAAAATAGCCGTCCGAGGCACAGTCTCGGAATTCGACGAAACCAGTTTCATTGGGTCCGTAATATTTAATTTTTCTCGGATTTCAAATTTCGTATTTTTCGGAGTTTATATGTGAGCACACGACGTGTAAACGCATTGAATTTTTATCGAGATTCAATTTAAATTTAAATTTAAAATTGAGTCAAATATACCACGTTCTCCCTTAAAACACGCAGAAAATCACGCCTACAATCACGAAGAAAAATCGTGCAAGCATGACCGAGCTCGTTTAAAAATATCCCTCTCCCTCACCTTCAAAATCAAATTCACAGAGGAAAAATTTAATGGCCGAAGCTCTTCCCCCCCTCTCGTTCAAAAATCAAAAAGCTTTCATTTCCTCCCCCTTCTCTCTCATTCCCTCTTCCCCTCTCCCTCATTCCTCAGTTCAAACGAAAATGATTTCGTTCCTCCGTAAAAAATAATAATAATAATTCAAAAGCGCGATGTCTCGAATTGGGCTCGAGCGCGTGGGTGCGAGTGGCATACCGAAGCAAAGGCGACTGGCGGCTAGGGTTCAAGTGAGGCGGTCGCGTGGGCGTTCACGTGACAGCGACGATTCGATTTTGGGAGAGGCGACGACTTGGAGCTCGTGAGCAAGGAGATGGCGCTGCGACAATTTGGGAAAGTGGGTCGCGATTTGGCAGCGAGGCAAATACTGGTGGTCGACGTCGGCGGCGGCACTGGGTATGGGCAGAGGTTGATTCACCTCGAAAGGGATGGTGTTCGCAGCTAGGATTTCGTTCGGAGACAGGCCAATTTGGTAATGTTTATGACTCGTTTAAAATTTGATGCTAGATTTGAATTTTTAAAATTCAGAAACTTGCAAAATGATCCACTGCAGAATTTTATAGAATATACCCAAAAAAAATAATATTAGTTCAGATTATTATATTCAGAATAAAATTTTAGATAAAACAAAAGTTGTTAAATGAAAGTAAATATTCATGCAAATCGATTTGATAATTTTTGAAGTTAAAATTTTAAAGACAAGAATATTATTTTAGAATGTGAAAAGTTTATATAAAAGGAGAGTTAGTAAAAAATATAATTTTTGGTAAGAAAAAAAATTATAATTAGTTGGATAAATTTAATTATAGGGTAAGTTAATTAAATCTATAAAGGTAGATTAGTCTTGAATTTAATTTTTTGTTAAATCAAATTGTCAAAAGGAAATTGTTGGTCAAAATAAAATCACGGGTTAATTAAATTATCAAATCAAAATTTATTATTCGATCTGTTTGAATATTAATAAATTGTGTAAATATTTATACAAGGTATAAATCAAGGAAATCGAGTCGAGATGGAAAATGGATTGCAAAATAAAAGCAAAGGTGAGAACTTCTCACTCAAAAATTTATAAGTTGGATTTGCAGTTATTTATTGATTGCTATATTGGTTGTGATATTAGATATAGTAGGATATATCTATATATATAGCAATATATATATTGGCATATGTATATATTGCAGTTGATTGATTTCCCGCATTGTATAGCGAATGAGACCCTATTGAGCCGCCTATTAAGCGAATAATATTTTATAAATCCCATATACCACGATATTCCACCTCGAAGTGGAATGGGTATTGTGCTAATGTCTGTGGATGCAGGGAAACAGGTTGGAGGGATCCAACTGGATTCCTCCCAAATATTTATTTGATTCAGATATTGTGATATTTGATTGTTTATCATATCGATATATGATGTTTGAAAGTCGTGATTGACTATTTGATGTGTTGCATCATCGGATCCAATTTTGAAGTTTAAAAATAACGATTTTGATTTTAAGGGATTTCTAAAGTGATTTTTGGAAAGTATACGTTTATAAAATATTTTTGGAATTAATTCATCTTAAATAAATAAACGTTATAATTTTAATATTATAAAAATTATGATTTTTGAGGAATACAGTTAAAAGTTGATTTTTGAAAATATGGGATTAATGATTTTATAAAATAGTTTAAACTGGGATTTCTGAATTTATTATAAAAAGTTTAAATATAGGATTTATGAAATTTGATTATTTTATAAATCAAAATGATGAATTATAAAGGAGTTTAAAGACGTTTTAAAAGAATAATATAAATTGATCCATATAAAAGATTTATAAATTGATATTTATAAATTAAAAATATTAGAATTGTAAAACGAGCTTTTATAAGTGTTAGAATGGATTGTAAATGAATTTCGTAAATGAATGAAATGTATAGAATTATAAATGGTGAAGTTATAAATGGAATTTTATAAGCAGTAGGTTTATTTAAGGAATAGATGTGGATAAATAATTGAATCTTATAAGTTATAAGATTTATAATTATGAAGTTTAAAGGAACGATTTTGCAAACAAATAAATTCTAAGTATTTAATTTATAACATGGACTTTCGGTATATAATTGAGTTATAAATCGAATACCTTAATAAAGGAAATTTATAAAAGGAAGTTGTTATAAAATAAATAGAATATGGAATTTATAGACATTGTTTTATAAATCCGCAACGACTTATTTTGATAAGTAAATAGTTGTAATTTATTTATGGAGTTATATTCACGTTTTAGACAGTGAATAATCCTATAAAACAAAATGAATAGAAATGATAAAATTTGTTAACAAGTATATTCACGTTTTTGAATAGTGAATAACATGTTAAAGAAATGGTTTTGAATGTGATGTTTTAAATAGAATTAAAACGATCTAACGATGTTTTGAATGTATTAAGATTCGAAACCATAGATTTCAACATTCATTGTTGAAATAGACGTTTTCGAGAAATAGAAGGAAATGGTAGACTATAACACTGTTGTTATAGTAAATGATTTCCGAAAGGAAATGTTTTGTATAGTATTGGGATTTATATATCTATTTTAATTTCGAATCCCTATACTAGTGATTTTGGGTTGTCGTAACGATGTTTTACTCAACATTCGTTTTGGCCCAAATAAATATGTTTAAGAGAATGATTTCCTTAAAGAATGAAATATATACTTAATTTCGATTTAAGTATATTGAATATTTTCCAAGTATAGAAAATAAAAAGACTTGTGAATTACTTATAAATAAATAAATATGGAAATGTTTTTCCAATGCGAAATGAAAAGTTTAGAGAATTTATCTTTTTGAAGATAAATTGAAAATGAATAATGGAAATTGTCTATTCATAAATATTTTTGGAAATATAAATTCAATATGGAATTTATAAATGAAACTTGGAATTCGTTTAAAAATAAATATTGATTTATTTTTGAAGTATTGTGATTATATATCTTGTAAAGATATTTTTGGAAAATAAATAATTTGGAAAATTATTTGGAATCTGGTGATGTTGTGCATATCCATTGATAGTTCAATAACCGACTATCAATATTTACCTTTGAATGGGTATTTGTTGTGATTTGCTTGAAATTGAATGCCACACTTATTTTTTTTAAAATAAGCGCCCACTATTCGGGTTAACCGGGAAAGGACCTTGGGGTCGTATAACCCACTGCGAATATGTGATACGTCGTTGTGAATTGCATTTGAAGATCGGTGTTGAAGACCGGATATTTTCGAAAACGAAAGGGTTTCTTGTTGATTGTCTCTGCACTGGCTGATCCCCGGTATAGAGATCTCCATATGTGATGGGAAATTCGGACGTGATTAGAGATTATCCGGATTGCAAGGACTTCGTTGTAAGTGCCTTTGGTTCTGTTCGATCCCGGAACAGACTTGTGTGGATTGTATGTCTGACATTACAATTGAGATATAAAGCTGATTTCTTTCAAATATATTTCTGTTGGTGGCGGAGAATTTATTCTCTTAGCTTAACACCCTTCTCTGAGACGTACGAGCTCAGAGGTTATATAGTTGAAGGTTATCAACAATATATTCCCAATTTGGTAATGTGACATGCTGAGTGTTGCTGTGAAATGATCATTGTGTTGATTATTTGTGATAGGATCAATTGTTTGATCGTCTATCTTGGTGATCATTTCTATGATCATTTGTTGACCCAAAGCATGACTTTTGTATAAAGCGTGGCTTTGTGGACGAGACTTCGTCGAGCCTCACAAACCGGTAATGGTCGAAACAGGAATTGTGCGGCAAGGTTTTCAGGGATAGCTTCCCTAGGTTATGACCATTCCTTCTGGAAAAGGGTAGTATCATGGTATGGAGCCCAGATACTTACTCATGTTGAAACACTTATTATTATGGTGTGATGTTGGTTAGAGAGCTCTCGTTTAAAGGTCCCAAAGGACCGGGGGTGGTATATCTGAGGTTTCTTACTCCCTGGGAAAGGGGTAGCCGGCCTTGTTTGGCAGAGATCCAGTTGGGTTCTCGGGGCGTCCTTCCAGAGGCGTTTCCATGTGGCAATGGGAAGTTCCTTGGCCTGACCAATTGTTGGAAAAATCCATTCAAACAATACGAGACTTGTACGGTTTTAGTTGTAGAACCTGCCATCTAATATGGTAGCTATAGTAAGCATACTATAATGGTACCTATGCTGGCTAAGATTTATATTCTACTTTCGAAATATTTTCTACACTATGCACTAGTAATAATATCAAATGTTTCTTTTTAAATGCGTATCAAGCATCTTTGACTAACATAAGAAGAAATCTCCTCCAAGTCTGCGTTTGCATTGTGTGTGTGGTAGGAGGTCTTATGGTAGTCTCATTCTTAAAAGCATTGCGAATTGATTTTAAAAATATCCCTCTATTTTGATTTTAAAGAAAAATAAACTGTTTTGAGTTCCCACACCAGTCACATGACTGACTCGGAGTTTATTGTTTTCCTTCCTAAACTCTGGGTGCCCACCAATTTCCACACGGGCAGTCAAGAGTTAAGGTTTATCAGGATATTCTGGAATTCAGGAATTGCTGGAGGCAAGATGGATGGCATGGCGTATTCACTAGTATATAGTATTTTCTTCTTCCGCTGTTTGTTATTGTTGTTGTACATTCTGATGATATGATGTAATGAAATGTAATGTAATAACTGATATAGTTCTTTGTTTAAAGATTATTCATTTATCTATTATATGTTGTTCCGCTGCGAATTGTGAGATTCTGATGTTGTTCTGTTATTTCTTTCTGTTCTGTTTTTCTTTCTTTCTTCTTTCTTAAACCCTAATGGTTCGTATTTCCGTTCATCTTGAGTTAATCTATGGAGATTAGTGTCACTTCAAGGGGTACGGATTTGCGGGACTTTACAATTATGGAGACTGAAGATGATTTGACAACCATGGTATGACTCTAAGAAGGTTAGAGATAACGAGTGGGACCTTTTCTTGAAGTTATATAGGGATCAAATCTCCTCGTAGGTAGGCACCCTACCTAGATGCATTACGAAGATCATGCAGGTGCAGTTTAGATCCACATATCATTTTAGGTGGAGTTGGGAAAGGCGAGTCTCATAAGTTGATGCATCAGTTAAGGAAAATGTTTGAAGGGGGAACTGCTTTGGAGAGACATATATAACGACTACAAGCTATGTAACCCTTTAGAGGATTGTGTACTCTTTGGTATGGCAATGGAACCGAGGTCTCTTCTTAGGGGATATCGTAGTGTTCATAGGTTCTCTTGACGTTCGATGCCATTAACCTCGAAGCCGAGGAATCCTTGTTGTTGTCGAGGATCATCATGCCATGTAGATTGGCATCAGGAGAAATTTTGTCGTAGGTCTGTCCCATACCCAAAAAGGAATAATTTTAAGTGATCAATAAGGTTGGCATTGAGATCGCCTAGCTCTAGACTATTAGAGGTAGAAGTAGGGGCAGTAGAGGTGCCTACAAATGGGGAAGTGAGGTTTGATAGGGAAGGGCCTGCAGCGATGATAGAGAGACGCCATGAACATCTAAGGGGTTTCATTCTAAACTGAAAGCATAAGAAGGGCGTGGTAATGTTGGATTTTTATTTCCATATTTACTACGTATAATCCCCATGTATGGTCAATGTCTGGATGGATATCTATATGTGTTGAACAATCAAATTATGTACATCGACTAAGGCAATGTTGTGTATCTATCTATGGGGTGTGTGTCATGTATCCTTGGCATGGTGAACGGAAGCACTCTGTGTAAATAGCCCACATGTGCTTGTAAATGAGCTCTGCCACGCGATGGAACCGCGCATCGGATGTTATCTGTAAACGCAGGATTTGCATTAATGGAATCGAGTGATCTCCAAAGCAGTCCAGAGTCATTCTTTATAGGATAGTGGGTACGTGATATTCTATTTTGTTTATTAATTAGGCAAATGTCCTAGAACGTATCGAATCCTAAATTTATAAGTGCTAGAATGCATTTAGAAAAGATGGCTTCTTGAATCATCTCAATCAATGGAAGAGGAAACTAATCCATCATCAAACTCTGATAGAGTTAGGGGTATGCCCTAAGGTTAATTGCATAATTTGTTTCATTTATCTTACTTGACAATCAATCTTGTTCATGATAATGGTGTTTGACATCGATAATATACTTTATTATACTGTGATATAATTAATAAACTTAGTATTTTTAGTATATATAAAATGTAAATTCTTGTACAATATGTTATATGATAATATTTAGAGATAGTTGTAATCATGAGAATTTCATCACAATAAAAAATAACATATTATTTTAAATATTCCTAGTCAAGGTGTATCTAGAAAGGATATCGATTCATTTATTGACACTAGTGTATATAATGCTCTTCAAATGTTGGATGGTGTATAACTCATGTTTGTTGGGGGCACTAAACGGTTATGTAATGATAGTTATTAGATAAATATAGAATGACTAACTTGAGCGTTTCTGGTTGGTAATTAATTATAAATAAAGTCAAACATGAGGACTCAAAGTGACGATATTACACAGTTCCCTCGACTTAAGAATACTATGGAACTTCAATATGGATACTGCACTTTGATTAAAGTTAAATCATGAAATGACGATTTGTGGAGTGACTATAGTTGGTTCTGAGTCGAAGCAATAGAAATGAAACACTATTTAAAAGAGAATTCATCTCCTCAATTATAAGAGGCTAGTATCTCAGTCAGTGGTAGTCTACTCGAAGTGAAAGTCTCTAGTCAGAGCAGTATGATCAGCAGTAATTGTTAATATTGAATCAAAGATTTTATATTTAGACTAACCAAGCAGAATATGGATGATATTGGAGTTTTGACGAAAACCAAATTCCATAAGTCCTATAGCGATATAGTTTTGACGTAGAGAATTGGTGTAAATAATCGTCGTTACAAGTTACTGCTTAGAAAATATAAAATATGGTTTTACTAGAGAGTTCCATAACAGATAAATTTAGCCAAACTATCACACCACTAGTTAAAGTTATGTGCTAACGTTAGTATTCGAATTTTTCAAATTGATCGCTAACTAAATTCATTCTTTTGAGTTGAACAGTCGCAATTGTGAGTTCTACGAAAACCACATGATATAATTAATTTATAAAATGTTATTGATTAATTAATGTAATTAATATTTAATAAATATTGTTTAATATTTAATTTAGTTGATGTTTAGGAGTTGTTTGCAATTATTTGAGTGCATATATAAAAGTTATGTTTGCATGCATCGATATATGATATCAATGTAATTTTAAAATGGAAGTTGATTAAGAAATAATTACCCGAAGAGTTTTTGAAATTTTCGTACAATAATGGATAAATTTTGGCTTGTTATTCAAGAGAAGAGAAATAAGGGTGGAGAAAGAGGGATAAAACTAAGGGAATTGTTTAGGGAAGTTTTAATTAAAAGAATTGGAAAGGTTCCATTCTTTCAATTATATTAGATCGCCTAGTTTCATTCTTGTTCGGGATTTATTCTTTTTCTCTCCACCTTTCCTAGCGAATGCAAAAATTATTATCTTATGTTCCTAAGTAGAAAAACTCCAAATAAAATGAAAACATCAACTAAAATATAAACATAAGTGGTTCATCATCTCGTGCAAAGATTGAACATGAATCTTGGAGACCTGAGGAGAAAGCCCAAATAAAGGTATAAATCATAGCATGTCACTTTAGGTAATATTTTACTTTCATTATCATTTATATATACATCATTTGATTGTGTATATAAGATCTTTCACATGTTGTAATGAATTTTCATATGTTTGCGTTTTCTAATTCATTTTCTATATTCAAATTATTTAAATTAAAATAATAGTAATAATAAGGAAACTTGAAAACAATTCTTTTGTACTACTAACTGAATGTGTTTTAATGGTACGAAACATGAAAGCAATTTTTAATACAATTTGAATTTTTTTTATAGGTATTCATTTAAAACAATGGTTATAAAGAATAAAGTTTAAAGGTTTAATTTATTAAGTAGTTATACAAAGTTTAAACAATTTTCTTGTGTAAGGTTCTGATTCAAATTTTAAATTAGATTGATGGAAATTTCATTATAATTGCAATTGAATTTGTTTTAAAGGTATTCGTTTGAAAATAAAGTTTACAAAGATTAAAGTTTAATATTAATTTAACAAGTTCATAAAGTCTAATTTTTTCTAAACAGGTGGTCTAATTCAGATTTTAAAATAGATTTTATTGAAATCATATCTAATTTTTAATTCTTTCTAAGCCAAACTAGATTTCAGAATGTTAATTTTAAATTTCAAAACACATAAAATTAGTCATAATTAATGTAATGACCTGTCTTTTCGAACCCCAGAAGTCGACACTAATACGTCCACAGTACTAACATACCGAACAACTAAGTGCCGAACAGATAGATTGTTAGAGGATAGAAAGGAGATAGAAGAACTAGGAACAAACACGGAATCTCACAACGCAATGGAATAACATATATTAATCAGCATAATATTTACAAAGTCATTTACAAAATAATACAACAAAGTTATACTAATACAATTTCTAACTTAGGACAGTTATAACAGCCTGTCCATATATATAGATATAATACATAATATACAGCGGAAACAAGATGATAACTATCTATCAATGTAGCCTCCTGCTCCAAGCTCCTCCAAAATGCATCCATAGAAACCCGAACTACGTGGCTGCTCATAAAAATTTGATCACCCAAGAGTTTTAAGGAAAGAAAATAAAACACGGGGTCAGACATGGGTCTGGTATGAGTAAATTCAAAGCAACTGAATTATTAAGTTAAAAACTCTTTTGAAATCAAAGGTATCTCGTAAGACCACGCCGCACATAAACACACGGGTTTCTACCTAACGATAACCAAAACACTTCTATAGAAATTCAGTGATATTATAATAACGTCCAAGGGTTCAAAGTAAATTATTAAAATAGCTATAATGCTCTCATGTTCCAATATATTTAGTATACAACCAAAATTGTAAAGCTCGTATTAAAGAATGGATTCCAACTAATGACTAGGTTACTGGGGTACCGCCATCACAGTACATGTCTAGAAAATGTACCGGGGTCGAACCTATCGATCCCTGCCAACACAAGGCCGACCTACCTCTTACCAGATAGTATCGGATATGTCATCACCCTGGTTGCTTTGCAACCCTTTCCATTGAGATCTCATGCACAACCAATCCATAAATATGTAGATGTATCGTATCTAGAAGAGTGAAAACATACCCTAATTGGTGCGACTCACATAGCCTCGCTGCATCTCCCCTATTTTAGTCATTTTCGGTTGATGAGGCTTGAGGCTGCGTTTTACCTTTCTGAATAGCAGTCCCTCTTGGAATGCTAACACTGCCCTCTCGGCGGTAATACAGTGTCAACATTCATCCATACAAGTTGTCCAGAATGAGGACAAAACGAAGGCACTACTTCTACTACATCCATTTTGGAACCGCTCTCGAGATTTGCGACAAGCAACCCTTGTACTTCAATGGCTCCGTCTTTGATTCCATGCTTCAAGATGTCTTCATTCTGAAACGCTTGAATTGAGTAGATGTGGTTTCAGATAACACATCTGATCCCGGTCTGTTTGAAACAACCTTCAATATGTTTCGGTAAACTCAACCTCGGTTCTTTAGGAAATTAAAAGACAAATGACAAGAGCAGATCTTACCTCCTAACTATTTGTGGATGGATTTCAATATCATCCATCCTAGAAGAACAAATAAGTTTATACGTAGAGTATAGCACCTTCTACGGTAACTGTACCATATAATTCTCATGTTTCTTCTAGATATTTTCAAAATTACATTTTGGTCCATATTTGATAGTTAGTAATTTAACTATCAAATAAACAAACATCCAATCATGGTTTAATTTCCATATGGGATCCACTAAGCCTTTAACCACTTTATAAAATCTGATCACAAGATCTTTTCAAAACACTATTCCCAAACCCCTTACATTTCCTTTTATACTTAGGAAACAATTCACATTATTTACCAAAAAAATTTGGAAATTCCCTCTTCAAAATTCCATACTAATATGGCCAATAATTACCATTTAAAAAAACATCACCTATAATTAGACCCATTTACTTCACATTGCAAACCTCTTTATAAATTTCCAAATTAGATTTAAACTTCCTTTGAAATCTCTAAAATGATTTATAAATATCTTTTTAATTTAAAAATCTTTATAAACCTTTATAAAATTTCCTTTATAAAATATCGTTTACAAATTATCTTTTATAAAACACTTTGAGTAAACCTTCAGCAAAATCCCTTTATAAACATGTTATTACTTATAAATAGCTTTATACCATAATAGCACAACTTGGAAATCATTTATAAACTTTAAACTCTGAATTTATTTAAGAAGTGAAGATAATTCAAAAAATAATTTATCAATTCAAAAAATGGCTTAGCAATCCCAATGGGGCTAATTTAAGTTACAATTCAATTTCAATTCCAATTCATTTAATAGTTATTTACATAAGCAACAGGTATGTAAATACAACTCATATCCAAATCAGAGAATAACATGTCAGTATGAAATAACTGTCATACACATGTCCAAATAACAAAATAGCAAGATGGTGATTTGTCTTGCTAAACAGATGTCCAAATAATTCCATCAATTCATAGCAGAACGGGGATTTATCTGCTAATACACGTTCACAAAATCAAATCACTTACACTATAACAGAATGGTGTTTTGCTTAACAAATATCATTTAGTCTTCCTAATCATATACGGTTACTTAAGTCCAGATAAGAGATCATTGGATTTGGAATTAGTTCACTTTAAAAAAAATTGATTTAAAACACATTCAGTTCAGTTTTAAAGTCACCTTTGAAAAGATTTAAATAGATTTAATCAGTTTAAACCCCAATTAAATCTTATTCAACCCTTATTAATCAAGCTTAAGTCATAATTTAACTCTAATTATGCATAATGAACTTTATTTAGTGCTAATTAACTTACTAATGCAACTTGGTTAAGGTTAAACCAAATTGTTTAAAAGTTAAACCCTAATTAATTAAATAATCCATTAATAACTTAATGATAATTTAACCATTAATATTAATTAAATAATTATTACTCACTTAATTACTTCTTAACCATATAAAACATTAATTAAAACTTTATTAATTAATTAACAGTCATTAACTTAACTTAAATGATGATTAACCTTTAATCACCTTCTTAATTACCAATTCAGTGTTAACTACGTTTTAATTAACTGATTAATTAATTAATTAAACAAACAATTATATTACAACTTAATTACTTTTTAATATTACTAATTAAGTTTGAAAAACTTTGTAAACTAATTTCAAAATAAAACAAGTTTGAAATAGAAATTCAAACCTTTGTTGAACTTCATCCATATCGACTGTCGCTATTAGTGCAGTTTGCTCTAACCAACCTTTAAGTGAAGCCACTTTACTAAAACCATACTATTTCATGATTGAAACACAACTTAGTAAACTTTCACACTTTAAAACCAATTACGCAAACTTTAACCAAAATCTAAACTTTAAACTCTTAAAACGAGTTTGATTTCAAATCCGACCTCAAATCCGTCGAGACTACATACAAAGTTTCAACTTTGTTTTCAGCCCATCATGACTATAGTCAAGTTCACATCAGCCCTTTATATTCACCCATCACATTCGTACAACAAATTGTATACATATACCAATATATATACAATTACTAACTTTCCAATAAAACATCCATTCGAGTTCTAACACTAACCCATACATTAGCACTTATCATCACATTTCAACATGATCCAACATATATATAACATACATATAGCCAAGGATCAACATGACATATAAAGGAAAGTTCTTTCCAGAAGATCGGGAATTTACTCACCGAAAGCCATCCAAACTCTTGCTAAATTAGAGTATAACATAGCTCTTCCATTACTAAGCAACAAGATGGAGTCTTGAACCCTAAATTCACTAGCTAGGCTGACCTTGAAGGGAAGAGGAAGCGATACTTGTTTTGGTAAGATGGAGCAACTTCGGATAAACATCGAATTCTCAATAATAAACCCGAAAATAGGTCATTTTGCAACTGATTTTTAGTCTACCTACTCATGGAATTTCAGAAGTCATGCAAAGAGAAAGTTATTGGAATCTCTTTTCTCTATCATTTCTAAAATGGAATCACTCTTTTTCGATTTGATTTGAAGAAGGTATGGTCCAAAGAAGATGAACAATTTTTGAATTTAAATTCTATGCTCAAAATTGCTCTGTAAAGAATTGGTGTTTTGACAAAGCTATGATGGAACTTTGAAAAGTGGTCAACTAGAATATTATAGCCACTAAAATTTCACACGTTCCGAAAAAATAAAAAATCCATTTGAGTTGGAAATGAGGAAGAAAATGTTGGTAGAAAGAGGAGGAAAAATGGAGAAACATATGGGCTATATATATTGGCAAAATGAATTAAATAATATAACTTGTCATAATTATATCTAGTCACATCACAAATATTATAATATATATATATATATAATGTTTAGTCACATCGGTTTCTTTTATATATATATATAATTATTATGTTTAGTCACATCACTTTTTTATTTATATATAATTATTATGTTTAGGCACATTACTTTCTTTATATACATATAATTATTATGTTTAGTCATATCACTTTCTTAATATATATATATATATATATATATATTTGTTAAATTATTAATTAAAGCTAGGACGTGACAGGAGATGGTTAATGATTACAAATCCAAGTTGTGACAAGAGTGGAATATATATATATATATAAGATTATTATTTTTAAAACTATGTCTTGTCGCATCACTTACTAATCCAAATTAACATAAGATGATTTATTTATAAGTGGATTATTAATTAGTCAATTAACTCTTATGTATATATATATATGTACATATAGTGCACAAAGATGAACAACGTTTCCGAAAACTTTTCGGTGTCGAAATGTTGAAATTTCGAAAAACGTTCTTCGGCCACATTTTCTATTTTTCTACGAACTATTTAATTTGGCAAACAAATTTTGAAAACGTTTTTACCATCATTATAAATTAATTAAAATGAGTTTATTTTCATCATAAAACTTATACATTGTATATTTAAAATTAATTAAATATTCACTAATCAAAGTAGTGAAATTTCGGGTCGTTACATTCTTTCCTCCTTAAAAGAATTTTGTCCCCGAAATTACACCTCAACCTATCCCAGAAAATAGTTAACGCTATACATCAGCTCTTATGATGTACATAGATCATTCTTATGCAAAATTTGATTCGATCTCAACTCAAATCATAACTTTCCTTCAGAACTAGTATTGCTCACCCGATTCTCTAGTGCGGACTCTTATCAGGCTCTTTGATTAGAACCTCTATTCTCCTTATATAGTTGTAACTATGATAGAAAAAATTGGTCCCATACCAAGAACCCTCATCAAGTGCTCGCTGTCAAAAGGCGGGCAATAGATCCTTATTCGGAATGGTGCAAACACCTCAAAGTCATGCACTCGAATCTTGGATTACTCTATATGGAAAGAGAAATGATCTACGTCCAACTTACGCACTTATTTAATTGGTTCTCCCTAATACCAATTCTATTTACACCAAATTATTTATGAAAACATTTTATAAACTATTCTTAGGTTCAACTTGTATGCTACTACACCACATCCTAAGATCATATATCCCTATCTGATTCCATTATTCCATTTTGCTTTTATTTTCCTAAAAAATTCAAGATCCAAATACCCGGCTTTTATTTTCAAAAACTTTTTGAAATGGAACTCTATACTTCAAATCATACAAATATATAGGTATAGTGGGAGTAACTCCAAAACGATACTAAGGGACTGGGTACTACCAAATGGTATTATACATTCTCTTACTAAGAAGGGTAATACTCAAGAGAAGTATTTGCAATCTGAACACATCTCTTTTTCAATTTTAAGTTATTTTCGAGCCACTCGAACTAGTTAACTTAACAATATTCCTTTTATTTCCAAATTCTCATTTTTGAAACAGTACTTTACATTTTCCAACAACATTTATCACCAACTCACTTTGGGTTTGTTCGGGTTGAACTTTTTTCGATCGTAGAATGATAAAGAGAATAATTACTTAGTGCATTACCACGTTTCTAATGACCCTGACTCGACCTTCGAAAATCGGTACCGCATACATCACCTATATTCAAATGCCGCAGATTCAAACGTCAAATCTGGTTCGCCGAAGCTTATAACACATTAAGTGTAACAACACAGCGGAAGAAAAGATAATATCATATATCAGTGATACACAATTGATACAATATCAGATACAACTGAATATCAAATGCAAATGACTATCAATATATCAAAGATAGATACAAGACAATAGCAGCGGAAAGACAATGTTTCAATGCCGAACTCCAAAAAATTCCATCTCCAATCCAAAGCTAGCTCGGACCCCCATCAAGTTGAACTTGTAGCAAATGCGATCCCAAAAATCCAAAGACTCCAACGATTTCCAAAAGCTATCAAACAGAAGGCTGATGACTATCGAATCTACACCTACTATTTGATTATCTGAAAAACCCAACTCTAGACTGCCCGTGTGGAAAATTGCGCGCACCCAGAGTTTAGGAAGGGAACAATAAACTCCGGGCCAGTCATGGTACTAGTATGAGCAAACAAAAACAGTTTTATCTTTAAAACAAACAACAAAAGATTATAAAACATTGAAATCCGCAATGCTTTTTGGAAAATGAAACTACCATAAGGCCTTCCGCCACACACACTATGCAAACGCAGAATTGGAGGAGATTTCTCTTTATGATAGTCAAAAATGCTTGATACGCGAAATCATTTTGATATTATTATTAGTGCATAGTGGAAAACATTTTGAAAGTATAATATTAATGTTAGCCAGCATACAACCATTATTGTATGCCTACTATAGCTACCATGTTTAATAGCAGGTTACCGTCACATTCCATGGCAGGTTATACAACTAAACCGTACAGGGAGCGTATTGTTTCTTTGGATTTTCCAACAAATGGTCAGGCCAAGGAACTTCCCATTGCCACATGGGTACGCCTCTGGAGGGACGCCCCAAGAACCTATCCGGCTTTCTGTCAACACAAGGCCAGTTTCCTCCCTGCCCGGGAGTAATACCTGAAGATATGCCACCCCCGGTCGTTTGCGACCTTTATCCAAGGTACCTCAATCACAAAGCAACATCACACAGTAATAAAATTTACAGTGTCCACATGAGTTAAGTATCTGGGCTCCATACCATGATGCCACCCTTTTCCAGAAGGAATGGACATACCCTAGGGGCGCGACCCCTGCAACCTTGCCGCACCTTTCCTGTTTTGACCATTACCGGGTTATGAGGTCCTAATGCAGTCTCGTCCACAAAGCTACACTTTTCCCAAAGCCATGGTTCGATCGAAAAATGATCAGCAGCACTTCGTATGCCACATTACCAAATTGAGAATGTATCACTAGTAACCATCAACTACATAAGCTCTGAGCTCATACATCTCAGAGAAGTGTGTTAAGCTAAGAGAATAAATCTCCGCCACCAAACAGAAATGTATTTGATAGAAACCGGCTTTACATCTCAAAGTGTATGTCAGACACACATCCATACAAGTCTGTCCCGGATTCGAACAGAACTGAAGGCACTTCCAAAGAAGCCATTGCAAATCGGGATAATTCCTAATCACGTCCGGACTTCCCATCGCATATGGAGATCTCTATACCGGGGCTATACGGTGCAGAGACATTTGACGGGTTATCCTTTCGCTTTCCAAAATATCTGGTCTTCACCACCGGTCTTCACCACCGGTCTTCAAATGCAATCCATAACGTCATATCATTATTCGGAATGGGTTATATGACACAAAGGTCCTCTCCCAGCTAAACCGAGTAATGAGCGCAATATTTAAAAACATATGGATATCGGGATTTCAGTTAATTCACAATTTAAACCCCAAACTTTTCTTTAAATGGTTTAAACAAATCACCATTTCCAAATCTTTAAACAAAAAGACTCAATTCACAAAGTTCACCCAACTTTCACAAAGATTCATTCACGGATTTCAAAACAATTTCATTTCAAATTAGATTAACTCTTCCAATCATTAAATCAAAGCTTTAATTCATAGCCTTCAAAACCATTTCCAAAGATTCATTCATAACTTGGAAAACCATTTTCATTTCAAATCTTTCACATATAAAAGATACACCATTTAAAATCCTTTTCGATTTCAAAACAAAGTTTAACAATCTTTCACAAAGGTTCATTCATAGCTTTCAAACATAATTCACAATTTCATTTCAAACTTGAAATATTTTGATGAAAATTCGAAATCCTTTCTTTTTATGAAAGCTATTATTATTTGAAAACAAATAGTTTTCGTTTCGAAAAAATCCGATTATATTTATACAACTTAAAGTCCTTGATTTAAATTCAATTTCCAAAACAATACTTTTAAAATGGTTTAAAACCATATAACACATATATAACTTGTATAGCCTTTTAAACCAAAATTTTCAAAATAGAATTCAATTTCAAATTTTGAATTAAAATTTAAATCAAAGTATTAAATTTCAAAACATAAGCAAGTTATTCAAACTAACTTTTATTTTCAAATTTTCCTTTTCAAAAGCTTTTCTTTCCATTTAACCCAAATCCATTTCCAAAACCATTTGGATTAAAAATTCAAATTCAAAAACATTTCAAAAATTTGTGACTTAACCAATTTCCTCGTGCAATCCATATTTGTGTGTGTATGGTGTAGTCCAGGGGTTTTACACAATAGTGCAACATCATCAATCACCACATCACATATTCAATCACATCGATATTGATAAGCAGTATAATCTATAACGCTTATCGTTTATTCACAAATTCACAAATAGATATGTAAATGCATTAGAGTTAAAATAAATAAATTACACACAGCTTAATTCACAGAATAGAATATTACAGATCAGATAAGACAATCAATTCAAAACATTTCATACAATACAAACATTCATAAGCAATCCAACGTTCAGTCATCGTTTATAGGCAGGAACATTTCATACAATACAAACATTCATAAGCAATCCAACATTCAATCATCGTTTATAGGCAGGATTAATTAATTGTTTAATCCTTGGTTAATTTAAATTTTCAATTAAATTAGTTCCTTATGAATTAATTTCTTAACTTAAACCAGATTAATAATTTACTGACCCTGGTTAATTAACATAAATTAATTACAAATGATTTAGTATTAATTAATTAATCCTTAATTATACATCTTAATTAATTACCCTTAATTAATTAGTCCTTAATTAAGCACATTAATTAAAAATTTACCTTTAGGTTAATTAGACAAATAAATTAACTCTTAATTATAAATAAATCAACTTTAATTAATAAATTAATCAATTCCTAATCATTAAATAATTAACCCCATATCATTAGCTCTTAATTAATTAATGAACCTTTAATTAATTACCATTTAATTAATTATCCTTAATTAATTAAACAAGTTAATTACTCCTTAATTAATTATCATTCCTTAATTACCTTCATTAATTAATTAACCTTAAGTTAATTGCATAATTAATTGTCCCTTAATTACATTAAGTAATTACAATTTAATTAACATTTAAATCATCAATTAATCAACCTTTAAATTTTTAAGAAATTAACCTTTACTCACTTAGTACATCTTTTAAATTACAAATTTATCAACCAACCCTTAACAAATTACCCCTTTTATTAAGTAATTATTCTTTAATAAATCTTATTAATTCATCCTTCTTTAAGTAATAATCTTTTAATTAACCTCCTTAACTTAAACCTTTAAATTAATATTTAAAACTCAACATTCTTTATTTATTTACTTAATAACAAAATTAAGTTTAAATAAAAACTAAACTTTTCAAAGACAAAGATCATATATTAAAAAACATTTTAAACTCAAAAAGGTTGTATTTTTCAAATCTTTAATAAATTCTATCTTAATTAAAAACATTGATTATTTTTAAAAGAAATGGTTAACAAATCATTTAACCTTGATTAAGTTTAAATTTTTAAACTTGTTAGAAAATCAAGATTTGGAAACTCGGGTCAAATCTTTAAACACTCAGGACCAACTTCGAGTCTTTCCCCAAACAACCCGAGTGAAATCCGAGTTCCTAGTTTCCTTTCCTCCCAATACTTCGTTTTACTTTTTATTTTTTTTATTTTTATAACTGTTTAACATGGTAACCAATTCATGAATATGCTCAAGTATGTACTCGAGCCAAAAACGAAGCTTCACGAGGTCGACTTCGAGACGATCATCTTCTTCTCAACTGACACGGCTGACATCACGTAAGTGCTATGCATGTGCACCCTCGCCACGATCACTTCTGGCTGTCGTCAAGATCGCCGGTAGGTCACTAGTTACCACCCCTAAACTTCTGATCATCCAGAGTTTAAGTTCAACCTCGAAATCGAATTCGAGCACATAAACACCTCACCTGGAATGACTAAATCAACAACTACCACTTCGTGCCCACGATCCTGATCATCGGAGTTCACACCTCTAGCCTGAAGTGTAACGATCCAGGATTTTTAGTAATTAAAATTTGAATATTTAATTAATTTTAAATATTAATAAGTGAATTTATAAGTCGAATAAATTTTATTTCGAATAATTGGATTTAATTGGATAATTAAATGGATAATTTAATATGTTAAATTATGGAAATAATTGAAAATTGGGTTAAATATGATTGAAAATGATTTGTAAAATTTTATTTTATCATGTTGGAGTTAGAAAGATATTTTAGAACTTTTAAAATCGAATTTAGAGTTAATTTGTGAAAATTGAATATTTTAATATTAAAATCGACTAGTGGAAATTGTCAATTTTTGAACAGTCTCAGAATTGAACGAAACTAGTTCCATTGGATCCGTAATAGTTAGTTATTACCGGATTTCAAATTTCGTGTCAATCGGAGCTATCGTTTGATCGTGGCAGCTCGAAACGCATCGAATTATTTTTAATTTAAATTTGGCGAGTTAAAATAGCCATTTTTCAAAAAGTGTCGGATTTCGACGAAACCAGTTTCATCGGATCCGTAATGTGATATTATTGTAAGGTTTCAAATTTTGTGTCAATTGGATTTACCGTTTGTCCGGTACGAATTAAAACGCCTAGAAAATCGATTAAATCGGTTTAATTTAAATCGAACGTTTATTGCCATAACTCGCACAGATGTCCGAATTAGCTTTCGAAACCTATTCCATTGTATCCGGAACGCGGGATAAACCCTAGAAACGCTGGTTACGGCGCGTGAATCGAAGTTCGGAATTTCCGGATGAATAGTGTTCGAAAATTCCTTATAAATAGCCCCTACCTTTCATAAATTAGAAAGAAAAAAAAAAAGAATTTGCAAACCCTAGCCGCCATATACCAAACCCACGGCCAGAAATTGATCTCATTTTTTCCTCGATTTCTTCCAATCCACTAATAATTAGAGAAAACTTCCAACTAGGAAGTGGTAGAGCACGACGAGAGCTTGAAGTTCAACGGTCATGATCAAATATGGAGAGACGAGGAGGGAGCTAGGGGGGCCGTTTGCGGCAACTTGCGCACGCAATTCGAGAAAGGGGGGGCGAGCTTCATGTGCTTGAGGCCGAACATGGAGGGAGGTGAGGGCTTCGAGATGGCGTTTCCTGATCGAGTTCTAGTCGAGCGAGGTGGTGGCAAAAATCAACCCTAATTTCGTTGTGGTGGGTTCCTTTTGTGGCGTGCCTGTACGTGAACGAGGGAGAAGGAGGAAAAGGGGGGAGCGGCCAGAATTGCCCTGATTAAAATCGACGGCCCAGATTGCTTAGGTTATAAAAATAAAAATTTATGTTATAAAATTTGTAATAAAAATCGTGTAACTTCAAATATTTGTAACTTTTTCATACGAGGTCGAAAACGCGCGAAACCAGTTGCGTTGGAATCGTATGGACGAGCACTACGCGATGAAATTGGATTGGAGTCGTTTGGAGTTAGTGAGAATTTTGGGTAAAATTAAACGCGCTTTTAATTTTATTCGAAATAAATCGCTAAAACGAAATAAATCAAGGTGAGAACTTCTCACTCAATCGAATCAGTTTCGATTTAATTTTAAATAGTTAGATTTAAAATATTTGAATGCATGTTTGAATGTTGATTGTTATCTATTGATTGTTAAAATAGACATTATGCGCCGTTAGTAAGCGGATGTTATTTATTAAAAACATATACCGCGAATATTTCATAAACAGTGAAATTGGTATTATATATAATAGCAATATATATATATATTGGCATATGTATATATTGGAGTTATTGATTTCCCGCATTTATTTGTTTAGCGGATGAGACCCTATTGCGCCGTCTATTAAGCGGATAATATTTTAAATCCCATATACCGCGATAATTTCGTACTGGAGCGAAATTGGTATTGTGCTAATGTTTGTGAATGCAGGAAAACAGGTTGGAGGGATCCAACTGGATTCCTCAACAGTTTTTATTTGATTTCAGATATTTTGATATTTGATGGATTATCATATCGATATATGATGTCGTTGTTGTCGTGATTGACTATTTGGTATGTAGCATCATTGGACCAAATTTGGAACTTTAAAAATGATTTTTAAAGTGATTTTTGAAAATATAAAATATTTTTTGAATTGATTCATTTTAAATAAATAAACGTTATAATTTTTATGTTATAAAAATTATGGTTTTTGAGAAATATAGTTAAAAACTGATTTTTGAGAATATGATGCTAATGATTTTATAAAATAGTTAAATCGGAATTTTTTGAATTTATTATTGAAAGTTTAAATATAGGATTTATAAAATTTAATTATTTTATAAATCAAGAGAATGATGAAGTTTTTAAAGGAGTTTAAAGACGTTTTAAAAGAATAATATAAATTGATTTATATTAAGAGATTTATAAATGGATATTTATAAATTGAAATATGGACATTATAAAACGAGTTTTTATAAGTGTTTGAATGAAGTGAAAATGAATTTCATAATTGAATGGAATTTATAGAATTTTATACGGTGAAGTTATAAATGGAATTTTATAAGCAGTAGGTTTATAAAATTTATTAAGTTATTAAAATAATGGTTTTGGATAAATGAATGAATCTTATAAGTTATAAGATTTATAATTTGGGAAGTTAAAAAGAACGATTTTGTAAAATAATCATTTTATAAGCATTTAATTTATAATATGAACCTTTAGTTTATAATTAAGTTATAAATCGAATAGATTAATAAAGGAATTTATAAAAGGAAGTTGTTATAAAATAAATAGAAATGGAGTTTATAAACGTTGTTTTATAAATTCACAAACGACTTATTTTGATAAGAAAATTATTGAAACCTATTAATGGAGTTATATTCACGTTTTTGAACTGTGAATAATCCTTTAAAATGAAATGAATAAAAGGGATGAAATTTGTTAACAAAGAATATTCACGTTTTTGAATAGTGAATAAGATGTTAAAGAAATTGTTTTGAATGTGATGTTTTAAATTGAATTAAAACGATCTAACGATGTTTTAAATATGTCGAGATTCGAAACCATAGATTTCAACATTCATTGTTGAAATAGACGCTTTCGAGAAATAAAAGGAAATAGTGGACTATAACACTGTTGTTATAGTAAATGATTTCCGAAAGGGGATGTTTTGTATAGTATTGGGATTTATATATCTATTTTAATTTCGAATCCTTATACTAGTGATTTTGGGTTGTCGTAACGATGTTTTACGTAACATTCGTTTTGGCCCAAATAAATATGTTTATGAGAATGATTTCCTTAAAGAATGAAATATATACTTAATCTCGATTTAAGTATATTGAATATTTTCCAAGTGTAGAAAATAAATAAAATTTGTGAATTACTTATGAATAAATAAGTATGGAAATGTTTTTCCAATATAAAGTGAATATTAGAGAATTTATCTTTTTGAAGATAAATTGAAATGAATAATTGAAATCGAATATTCATAGATATTTTGGATTTAAATTCATTAAGGAATTTATAAAGGAAAGGGGAATTTGTCTAAAAATAAATATTGATTTATTTTGAAGTGTGAAACTATATATCTTGTAAAGATATTTTGGAAAATAAATAACTTGGAAAATTATTTGGAAACTGGTGATGTGTGCATATCCATTGATAGTTCAATAACCGACTATCAATATTTCCCTTTGAATGGGTATTTGATGTGATTTGTTTGAATTTGAATGCCACACTTATTTTTGAATAAGCGCTCACTATTCGGGTTAACCGGGAAAGGACCATGGGGTCGTATAACCCATTCCGAATATGTGATACGTCGTTATGAATTGCATTTGATGACCGGTGTTGAAGACCGAGTATTTGCGAAAGCGATAGGATGACCTATTGATTGTCTCTGCACTGGGTAGCTCCTGGTATAGAGATTCCTTAAGTGATGGGAAATTTGATCGGGATTGTAAATACCCGGATTGCAAGGGCTTCGTAAGAAGTGCCTTCGGTTTTGTTCGAGCCCGGAACAGACTTGTAGGATTGTATGTCTGACATTACAAATTGAGATATAAAGCCGATTTCTTTCAAATATATTTCTGTTGGTGGCGGAGAATTTATTCTTTTAGCTTAACACCCTTCTCTGAGACGTACGAACTCAGAGGTTATGTAGTTGAATGTTATCAGCGATATATTCCCAATTTGGTAATGTGACATGCTGAGTGTTGCTGTGAAATGATCATTGTGTTGATTATTTGTGATAGGATCGTTTATTTGATCGTCTATCTTGGTGATCATCTCTATGATCATTTATTGACCCAAAGCATGGCTTTTGTATAAAGTATGTTTTTGTGGACGTGACTTCGTCGAGCCTCACACCCCGTGAATGGTCAAAACAGGAAAGATGCGGCCAGGTTATGAGGGGTAGCGCCCTTTAGGATGTGTGCATTTCCTTCTGGAAAAGGGTGGCATCATGGTATGGAGCCCAGATACTTACTCATGTTGAAAACACTTTATGATTGTGTGAATTGATTGCGAGCGCTCGGTGAAAGGTCCCAAAGGACCGGGGGATGGCATATTCGGTCAGTTGTTACTCAGTTAGGGTAACCCGGCCTTGTGTTGGTAGAGATCCGGTTTGGTTCTCGGGGATGTCCATCCAGGGGCATTCTCATATGGCAATGGGAAGTTCCTTGGCCTGATCATTCGTTGGAAATCCAAAGAAACAATCCGATCTTGTACGGTATTAGTTGTAGAACCTATCATTCACTTATGGTGGCGCCCCACTGTTTGGATGGTAGCTATAGTAGGCATAGTTCGGAATGTCTATGTTGGCTAAGATTTATATTCTACTTTCGAAATGAATTTTTTTCTCTACACTATGCACTAGTAATAATATAAAATGTTCTTTTAAATGCGTATCAAGCATCTTTGACTATCATAAGGAGAAATCTCCTCCGATTCTGCGTTTGCATTGTGTGTGTGCGCGGGAGGCCTTATGGTAGTCTCATTTTTAAAAGCATTGCGAATTGACTTTAAAAATATTCCTCTATTTTGATTTTTAAAGATAAATAAACTGTTTTGAGTTCTCACACCAGTCACATGACTGACTCGGAGTTTATTGTTTTCCTTCCTAAACTCTGGGTGCCCACCAATTTCCACACGGGCAGTTAAGAGTTAGGTTTATCAGGATATTCTGGAGTTGCTGGAGGCAAGCTGGATGGCATGGCGTATTACTAGTTATATAGTATTTCTTTTTCCGCTGCACTATTTGTTGTTTGATGTTGTAAACTCTGATGATGATATGATGTAATGAAATGTAATGTGATGTAATGTAATAACTGATATAGTTCTTTGTTTAAAGATTATTCCTTTATTATTATATGTTGTTCCGCTGCGAATTGTGAGATTCTGATGTTGTTCTGTTGTTTTCTGTTCCGTTCTATGTTTTCTTTATTTTCTATCTATTCTCTCCTATGTTCTTTCCTCTCTATTTTCTATCTTCTTATCTCTTCTTCTTTCTTTTTCTTTTTCTCTTTTTTTTAAAACCCTAACTATTCGGTTTTTCGGCAACGAAAAATCGCGTACGTTACATGAAGACTCGCCTATACCTCCCCTTCCTAACCCTCTTGGTCCGGCTTCGACCGATCAACCCACGCCTTCACAATCGCCTCGCAAATCTTGCCGAACCCAAAATGTCCTTAAACCGTAAATTGATGAACGCAAACTTCCACGACCATCTACAAATTCTCTATCTATTTTTCTGATGATCTACATCCTTCAAGCTATCTCCGCCCTGAGGCACGACTCAAAATTCGTTGACGTTCGTTGGAATTTGACGAATGAACCAAAGTCGATTATCATGAAATATCTCGATAAATATTGGCTTAAAAATCATGAAATTGCTTTTAGAAATCATCATTTGTTAACACAAATCTGATTATCGAATTCAAACATGAAATTTAGTTCATTGATTTTCAACCTATATTTAGTTCATCACCGTATTTTTCTATTTTCAAAAGTTTTACTCAATATTTTCGTTCAAATTTATTTTTTAAAATAATTTTATACATTTACAAACACTTTTTTATTTCAGAGATCAAGGTCTAAAATTGTTTGGGTAGGATGGTTGAATTTTTTTAACTAAATTCTCAAACCTGTTAATATGACAGAGTAAATATCTGTACACAGATATATCATCATACATACATTCACACAGGCATGCAAGCAAATTTACCAAACATTTCCATTATACTTTAAGCATTAATCATATTATCAAAGGATATAGGTAAGTTTTCTCACCTTAGAGATGAAGACAGAGGACAAAGACTGGAATTTGAAACCGAGAGTTGTTTCTAGCTTTTTGATTGATCTGCAACTTTGCTTCAAATTTGAAACTTCTTGTAACAACCCGATATTCGTGTCGATTTATAATCGACATTAAACGATTAATATTGACCCAAATTTCCGTTTGAATTTTTAAATTTGAATTAAAATTCTTTTGTATATGGTTAAAAGGGGTTTCCGGGCTTTAGTTTTCTCGGCCCACTTAACTATTTTATGCCGTGAAAAAATTCATTCCCTTTTCCCCCTTTAACCCGTTCCCCTCTCTAATTTCTTTAACCCGATCCCCCCTTTTTTTTATTTTCATTTTTATAAAACCCTAAACAAAAGAAATGATAATGGCGGCTTCCAATTCGTGCTCGTTCGTTCCTCGACAATCAGGGTTTCGCACGAGGTTGAAGACGCCGACTTAGTATTCGATTAAGTGGATCGCGTGTAACCTTGATCGATCGTCCCCTCGTGCTACCGGCTTCGTCTCTGAGTCGTCTTCGCTTCTTGTTGAGGTGAGTGATTTTTAAATGGTCACTCACATCTAATTCTTGCTTATTATGGTGTTTATGTCGTTCAACTTTGGGTTGATGTTGATGATTTTTATTTGCCATGGTTCGATTTCTATTATCCACGGCTTTGAATTGCCTCACTCATCATTGTTTCAAATTTGTTAGTCCGACTTTGGCATTGACTTGCGTACTGTCGGCCTTTGCATTTTATTGGCATTAATTGAAACTGCACCGTGCCTTGTTATTGGTAGTAGCAGGTCTGGGTTCCTTGATCATATCGACTAACTTGATTTTTGTGATGTTTGTTTCATTGAGTTGATGTTGTACATGTTGGTTCCTTGTCCTATGCCGTGTTAACTGCCTGTATCCTTCTCTAACCTGAATTAGTTTGCATACATATGCACGACATACAGACATATGTACCTGTTATTGCATAAGGCGCAAAGTAGCATTTTGACTTGCTTCTGTAATTGGTCTTGTTACTTGTTTAGACTAGTTCATTAGTTTGGCCGGTTTATATGTTTTGACATGTGCATAGCAGTGTGTTTTGTATCAATGCTCAGATATTGTTGCAGTTTGTTAAAAAATGTTGCTACTGTACATATTTGCATCTGTAGTCAAGCTTGTAGTGTTTCTTGGCTCGTGTGTGTAAATGGTTGCACACGTGTTATCTTCACTAGCATACTTGTTAATCATGTAATGCCTTGTAACAATTGGGTCATTCGAGTCGGGGGAATTTTGTGCAGTTAGGCATGCTGCCTGGACATCATTGTATGAGGGTACTGCCCTTGTATTCTTTTACATGCGGTTCAGTTGTAGTTGAAGTATCCTTCTGTTAGTAGTGGCGCACTTGAGTTATGATTCGTTGTCGTAGTCTGTTTCACCTGTGCTCTCATTGATGTTGCACTTGCTTGAGTCCAGTTTTGTAGTTGCATGAATGCGGTGCACGAATCATGTCATTTCCATAGTACTCGACCACTTGATCACTTGAGTACATATGCTATTTGTGCGTTGACTTCATGAAGTTGCTACCACTACCCTAGTTCTGTTTGCATTTGACCTTGTTGAAGACCAGATTAATTAAATTTGAACCTGTAGTTGTTTGCATATCATATGGTTCAGGTTGCTTGCCTTGATATGTTTCTTTCTTAGCCTGGACCATTTTAAGGTACTGTCGGTGGTTTTCCCTTCTCTAAAAGCAACATACTTGCTGTGTTGCCATATTCTTGATAATTGTAGTTTCACTACTTTCTCTTTAACTTGTGCATGCTTTCTCTTTAACTTGTGCATGCTCTCTGGAGACCTGACATTCATTCTGTACTACTCTGATCTTGTCGCAGTTATTTTACTGCATATATTGGAAACTGTACTTTTGTGTTGAATCCAGCTCGTAGCTCGGATTTGACCTTGTGCCGAAAGTTGCGACATTATTTTATTACGCTTGAGTTGAATCCCGTATTTGGGTTTGACCTTGTGTTCGTGTATGAATTTTCTTTGTGTACATTATCACTGTAGTGGCAAGGCAGTGCACGCAAGCGTGAACTGCAGCCACACGGTATTGAGTTTTTAGGCACGACATCACTTTAGTGGCAAGGCAGTGCACGCAAGCGTGAACTGCAGCCACACGGTATGGTTTTGTGATATTCTATTTGTTTTGACTTATGGATCTTTTTGCGTATTCCATATTCTGTAGTGGCGAGGCAGTGCACGCGTGCGTGTACTGCAGCCCTACTCATCTTAATGTTTTAATTGATATTCCAATGGTTTGAACTGTTTTGTTTATTTCAATTCAATGTTCTGAATTGCATTCTGATTTGGTTTAATTACTATCGTCTATCCATTATTTAATTATTATTGCTTCTGTGCATTAATAACTGAGTTTGAATTAGACTGACCCGAGTATTATTTTCTTTTGAATCTAATAATCGGGTCAGACCGAGTATTTACAGGTTGTAGATATTCTGCTTTGGGTTGCTGCTAGAGCTATGAAGTTCTTTCATATCTTTTGGAGTAGTCGTCATTTGTAGTAGTCTGTATTATTGTATAGGAAGATATGTATTCATGTATATTATATACGTTAATGTACTTGTATATGTAACTTCCTGAGTCGACTGTTGTAGTTGTATCATATGTACCGTGTGAATGTATTGTAACTGACATCAGTTATTATATATATATGAGACTTTCCGTTTCATCTGTGTTCCGCATTTATATTATCTGTGTTGTTATTTTATATTTAATGTTCTAAACTATTATGAACCATCGTAGTTCGTTTTATACTGGAATTGGGGTATTTCGATGGGAGAAAATAAACCAGAGATGAAAAATGAAAGAATATATATATCACTCCTATCGAGATAACCAATACTAGTGTAAGGCTAACTATTGATGGCCGCTCCTCAACAGCCTTATTCTCCGTGCTAGTTGACAGCACTACACCGTAGTGTTCTTGGCTAGCGTGGGTATAGAGGTGGGGCGTCACAGCTTGGTATCAGAGCCTGGGGTTTAGAACAAATATAAAACATAACTTAGATAGTACATGTGTTACAACTATTTGTCGATGTTTTATATCACATCTTTGTCTTAAGATCATCTTTGATTTGTTAGGAATGAATTCCTAACGCTTATTCGTGAGCATTGCTGCTATTCTCTGTCGCACTTGCTCACTTGAGTTTACACTTCTAAGTATCAGAGTATATATGCTCTATCAAGTTGCATATTGCTGCAACTAGTACCCACTTCGATTTGAACTCGCATTGTTTATTCGAACTGCTATCTATAGGCATTCTTATCTTTGATTCGTGTACTTAATGCAGTTTCCATACAATTGGGTTTTGGGTATCAATCTTTGAGACAAATTGCATTCCAATTGTCGACTCTGTCTGTTTATCCATGGTTTGTTGGTTTTCATGTGCCTCTCTCTGATAGTTTTAAAATTTCTTTGGTATAAAAGAAATTGTCTTGGACTTTGCCTTGTCGATATCGACGTTGACTTGACTTTTACTTTTGCTAAAGTCATTCAAGCATTTATGCTCGTTCTGCTTTGTTTTTCCAATTGTTGATCGGTTCTTCTTTTCCGGTTAGTTGTTATCACCTTTGTCGACTTTGATAACTTCTATTTCAGGAATTTTGGGTATTCCTACTTTGATGGATTTGGAATCAAATTCTTTATATTTTATTCACGTCTTCGAATGTGAATCTTAGTGAATTGATTTGGTTTTCGAATTTAATCGATTCTTGATTATTTCCCGATTTGTTGCTATCATTTATTAGCAACTTTGATGACCTTTTCTTCGGGATTTTTGTGAACATACCTTTCGATGAATTCGGTATCGATTTCTTTGGATTCTATTCACGTCTTCGTATGTGAATTCTTGTGATTGATTGTTTCTACAATCATTTTTGTGATTTGTCACTTTAAAAATATAAAGGTTTCAATACTAGTAGTAAATATCAAAACTCTTGTATCAAAATGTTTTCAACTCTATTTTCAATACCAAACTCGTTTTTGAAACTGTTTTTCAATCTATTAGTATATACAAATCTTTATTTCACTCGTATGAGAAATCTAATTAAACGACTTAGTAAAACGAGTGGTATATAACGCTTGCGTTTACTTCGCCGGTTAATTCTTGGACTTATTCGATTGAATCTCTTGTGACAAATTTTATTAGTGAAGATTTACAGTTTGTTCGTAAATATTTAAGTTAAGCAAGTGGTTATGGGACATAAAGCTAAACTTTTATATTTACTAGCTTAGTGTAATTGACACTTCTCGTTGATCATGACGATCATTTTTACGGTTAGACTAGGCCTCATCGGTGTGATTTCGTCTCACACATATCTCTTGGGCTTTGAGGATTGTCTAGACACCACTTGTGTGATTTCATTCACACATACTTTTCTTTTGATTGTGAGGTTAGACTAGACACCACTTGTGTGATTCCACTCACACATACCTCTTTTGATTTTTGGTTAGTCTGGACCTCAATCTGTGTGATTTCGACTCACACATGTGGGGTAGCGCCCCACGGTCTTCGGGCCATTCGTGTGTCAAAATTAATGGCTTGCAACCATGAGATAGCGTCTCGTTATGCGTTGCACGTGTTGATGATTTTTCATGCTCGCGTGTAGGTGAGATTCCGTGCTCCCGTTCTCGCTTTGCGTTGCCCGCGTTGGTGATTTTCATGCTCACGTGTAGGTGAGATTCCGTGCTCCCGTTCTCGCTTTGCATTGCACGTGTTGGTGATTTTCATGCTCATGTGTAGGTGAGATTCCGTGCTCCCGTTCTCGTTATGCGTTGCACGTGTTGATGATTTTTCATGCTCGCGGGTAGGTGAGATTCCGTGCTCCCGTTCTCGCTTTGCGTTGCACGTGTTGATGATTTTTCATGCTCGCGTGTAGGTGAGATTCCGTGCTCCCGTTCTCGCTTTGCGTTGCCCGTGTTGGTGATTTTCATGCTCACGTGTAGGTGAGATTCTGTGCTCCCGTTCTCGCTTTGCGTTACATGTGTTGATGAATTTTCATGCTCGCGTGTTGGTGAGTTTCCATACTCTCCTTTGAGTTTTCATACTCCGTTCGAGTTTTCATACTCCGTTCGAGTTTTCATACTCCGTTCGAGTTTTCATACTCCGTTCGAGTTTTCATACTCCGTTCGAGTTTTCATACTCCGTTCGAGTTTTCATACTCCGTTCGAGTTTTCATACTCCGTTCGAGTTTTCATACTCCGTTCGATTTTTCATACTCGCGTTCGAGTTTTTATACTCCGGTTCGAGTTTTCATACTCGCGTTCGAGTTTTCATACTCCGGTTCGAGTTTTCATACTCGCGTTCGAGTTCTCATACTCTTAGCTTGTGTTTTCTGGATTTCTTGTGAGGATTTCTAGAATTTGTGCTTCACCAATTTTCGTGATTTCTATTGATAAGTTTTATCAATTCTTGTGCATTGGTGAATTCGTGTGTTATTGACTTGTTATGAATACAAGTTTAGGGTATGATACCCCTTTCTATCTTTGAGAAGATTCTTGTGACTCTTTGGATGAATGAAAATCCACTTATCGAAGTTGCTTCTGATGTCGTTGTTTTAATCACATGTTTTAAAAAAAAAAAAAAAATTGTTTCAAAATATAAATCAAAATTGTTTTCAAAATTTTTACGATTTGCACTTTCAAAAGAGTGAGGAAGCGAATTAAACGTTTTAGTCAAATCGAGGACTATGACCCCTTTCTTTTACTGATTCGCTTAATTCCGGACTTGTCCATTTGAGAACGTAAAATGTTATTTATTTAAAATACACAATTTAACACTTTCAAGGAAACGATGAAGTGAATTAAACGATTTAGTAAAACTCGTGGTTATGAGTCATGTACGTTTGCTATTTCGGTTAATTTCGGACTCGTTAATTGAAAAAAAAATTGTAATTTGAAATTTGATTACCGTTGTGGTAATTTCTGATTATCGTTTTGATAATTGGATGTTTATGATTTCTGATTTATCGTTTTTTGATAATCAGATATTTATTGTTTCTGATTATCGCTTGTGATAATCAGATATTTGAGATCTAATTATCGTTTGTGATAATTAGATATTTGTGATTTGATTATCAATTGTGATAATTAAATATTTGTGATTTAAGATTGATTTTCGATTTTGATAATCGAATACTTGTTGATTTGATTATCGTTTTTGATAATCGAATATTTGTGATTTGAGATCTCTGAATAATCTATTGATAATTAGATTTTGTTGATAATTTGTGAATTTCCCTTATGAAATTAAAAGATTTCTTTGGCGTTTATATTGTACTACGCCAGTGTACCGGCTCAATTTTCTGTTATTCATGACGTTTTCCACGTCTTCCAATTACGGAAATGCCTTTGGGATTTCCGATCTTTATTCTTGAGTCCGGTATTATTGAAGAAATTGAAGTTTCACTAGATTTGACTTTGAGCAAACACGTTCTGGCTTGCTCCTTCATGCTCTTTATGGTGAACTTCATATTCCGAATTTCTTCATCTTGTGATGATATGCTCTTTTGGTTGTTACCTTTTGTCCATATATTCCTTAAGATTGCGAGGACGCAATTTCTTTAAGGAGGGGAGTCTGTAACAACCCGATATTCGTGTCGATTTATAATCGACATTAAACGATTAATATTGACCCAAATTTCCGTTTGAATTTTTAAATTTGAATTAAAATTCTTTTGTATATGGTTAAAAGGGGTTTCCGGGCTTTAGTTTTCTCGGCCCACTTAACTATTTTATGCCGTGAAAAAATTCATTCCCTTTTCCCCCTTTAACCCGTTCCCCTCTCTAATTTCTTTAACCCGATCCCCCCTTTTTTTTATTTTCATTTTTATAAAACCCTAAACAAAAGAAATGATAATGGCGGCTTCCAATTCGTGCTCGTTCGTTCCTCGACAATCAGGGTTTCGCACGAGGTTGAAGACGCCGACTTAGTATTCGATTAAGTGGATCGCGTGTAACCTTGATCGATCGTCCCCTCGTGCTACCGGCTTCGTCTCTGAGTCGTCTTCGCTTCTTGTTGAGGTGAGTGATTTTTAAATGGTCACTCACATCTAATTCTTGCTTATTATGGTGTTTATGTCGTTCAACTTTGGGTTGATGTTGATGATTTTTATTTGCCATGGTTCGATTTCTATTATCCACGGCTTTGAATTGCCTCACTCATCATTGTTTCAAATTTGTTAGTCCGACTTTGGCATTGACTTGCGTACTGTCGGCCTTTGCATTTTATTGGCATTAATTGAAACTGCACCGTGCCTTGTTATTGGTAGTAGCAGGTCTGGGTTCCTTGATCATATCGACTAACTTGATTTTTGTGATGTTTGTTTCATTGAGTTGATGTTGTACATGTTGGTTCCTTGTCCTATGCCGTGTTAACTGCCTGTATCCTTCTCTAACCTGAATTAGTTTGCATACATATGCACGACATACAGACATATGTACCTGTTATTGCATAAGGCGCAAAGTAGCATTTTGACTTGCTTCTGTAATTGGTCTTGTTACTTGTTTAGACTAGTTCATTAGTTTGGCTGGTTTATATGTTTTGACATGTGCATAGCAGTGTGTTTTGTATCAATGCTCAGACATTGTTGCAGTTTGTTAAAAAATGTTGCTACTGTACATATTTGTATCTGTAGTCAAGCTTGTAGTGTTTCTTGGCTCGTGTGTGTAAATGGTTGCACACGTGTTATCTTCACTAGCATACTTGTTAATCATGTAATGCCTTGTAACAATTGGGTCATTCGAGTCGGGGGAATTTTGTGCAGTTAGGCATGCTGCCTGGACATCATTGTATGAGGGTACTGCCCTTGTATTCTTTTACATGCGGTTCAGTTGTAGTTGAAGTATCCTTCTGTTAGTAGTGGCGCACTTGAGTTATGATTCGTTGTCGTAGTCTGTTTCACCTGTGCTCTCATTGATGTTGCACTTGCTTGAGTCCAGTTTTGTAGTTGCATGAATGCGGTGCACGAATCATGTCATTTCCATAGTACTCGACCACTTGATCACTTGAGTACATATGCTATTTGTGCGTTGACTTCATGAAGTTGCTACCACTACCCTAGTTCTGTTTGCATTTGACCTTGTTGAAGACCAGATTAATTAAATTTGAACCTGTAGTTGTTTGCATATCATATGGTTCAGGTTGCTTGCCTTGATATGTTTCTTTCTTAGCCTGGACCATTTTAAGGTACTGTCGGTGGTTTTCCCTTCTCTAAAAGCAACATACTTGCTGTGTTGCCATATTCTTGATAATTGTAGTTTCACTACTTTCTCTTTAACTTGTGCATGCTTTCTCTTTAACTTGTGCATGCTCTCTGGAGACCTGACATTCATTCTGTACTACTCTGATCTTGTCGCAGTTATTTTACTGCATATATTGGAAACTGTACTTTTGTGTTGAATCCAGCTCGTAGCTCGGATTTGACCTTGTGCCGAAAGTTGCGACATTATTTTATTACGCTTGAGTTGAATCCCGTATTTGGGTTTGACCTTGTGTTCGTGTATGAATTTTCTTTGTGTACATTATCACTGTAGTGGCAAGGCAGTGCACGCAAGCGTGAACTGCAGCCACACGGTATTGAGTTTTTAGGCACGACATCACTTTAGTGGCAAGGCAGTGCACGCAAGCGTGAACTGCAGCCACACGGTATGGTTTTGTGATATTCTATTTGTTTTGACTTATGGATCTTTTTGCGTATTCCATATTCTGTAGTGGCGAGGCAGTGCACGCGTGCGTGTACTGCAGCCCTACTCATCTTAATGTTTTAATTGATATTCCAATGGTTTGAACTGTTTTGTTTATTTCAATTCAATGTTCTGAATTGCATTCTGATTTGGTTTAATTACTATCGTCTATCCATTATTTAATTATTATTGCTTCTGTGCATTAATAACTGAGTTTGAATTAGACTGACCCGAGTATTATTTTCTTTTGAATCTAATACTCGGGTCAGACCGAGTATTTACAGGTTGTAGATATTCTGCTTTGGGTTGCTGCTAGAGCTATGAAGTTCTTTCATATCTTTTGGAGTAGCCGTCATTTGTAGTAGTCTGTATTATTGTATAGGAAGATATGTATTCATGTATATTATATACGTTAATGTACTTGTATATGTAACTTCCTGAGTCGACTGTTGTAGTTGTATCATATGTACAGTGTGAATGTATTGTAACTGACATCAGTTATTATATATATATGAGACTTTCCGTTTCATCTGTGTTCCGCATTTATATTATCTGTGTTGTTATTTTATATTTAATGTTCTAAACTATTATGAACCATCGTAGTTCGTTTTATACTGGAATTGGGGTATTTCGATGGGAGAAAATAAACCAGAGATGAAAAATGAAAGAATATATATATCACTCCTATCGAAATAACCAATACTAGTGTAAGGCCAACTATTGATGGCCGCTCCTCAACAGCCTTATTCTCCGTGCTAGTTGACAGCACTACACCGTAGTGTTCTTGGCTAGCGTGGGTATAGAGGTGGGGCGTCACACTTCTAGATTTTGAATTGATTTGAATCTTCCTGGCTTTGAGATTTAAGTTTGCATTTGATATGCATCTTTGATGATTTGCTTTTGCTCTAGCCTAAATTTTGGTTTCAGGTTTGATCTATGTTTCAAGAATATAGATTTGTTTCAATTGTTTAACTTTGAACCTAAATCTGAAGCTTGCTTTAATTAACTGATTACTGATTGATCTAAAGAATTTGAACTGAAGCCTTTATTTTATTTCCAAGTTTGAGAGTTTGAGCTGCTTTTTTTTTTTGAATCTGAAACTTATTTGTTGATGTTGAGCTTTGAAAATTTTGTTTTTTTCCAGATTTTCTTTCCCAGGTTTTTTTTATCTTTGCTTTGATCTGTTGAAGTTGAGCTATGATCTCAGCTTTGCTTTCCAGAATCTGCTCTGAGATCAGATATTAATTTCAAATTGAAGCTTCCAAGTCTGAGTTCATTTTATTTGATTTTTGAATTGCCTTGTTTTGATTTTCTTGTTTTCATTTTGCTTTGAAGTTTTTTTTTTCTCTTCTAATTTCCAGGTTGATGTTTTGAGATGAATGAAAGAGGAACATGAAGAGAAAAAGGATTTTGAGAATTTTGAACTGAAAATGAAGTAGCCAGTTCTTTTTCTTTCTTTTCTTATATTCCTATATTTTTTTATTTTAAAGAACTTAAGCCACTTGTAAAATTTGCATGATGATTTATTTACACTTGTCGACGCAAATTTATCATTAAACAACAAATGTTAATATATAAAATCTTAACCTTACATTTGTTCAAAGCAAGCAAATTTATGTTTTAAATCTTTTCTTGAATTTATTTACAAATTATATTTTAAACCTTACTTTATTATAATTTACATATTATGTTTAAGTCCTTCCTCTTAAATTTATTTATACATTTTGTTTTTAGATCTTCATGTTAATATATTTATGATTAATGTTTTATTCTTTTATATTTACAACCATATTTATTTCAAAAGATACATATACATTTTTACATACATTTCCCAATTACTTATACTTATACAATTTATAAAGAAAGTGAATTGAAAACAATTAATAAATGATCATACATGTATAATTCTTGATTTATAAAGCTTTTTAAATCTAATTTTATTAAATCTAATTTTATTTCCATTATATTTATTTAATTTCAAAATCACATTTTATTTTGAACTTGTACAATTTTATAACAAATGATTTGAAATCAAATAACTCATTGCTCATAAAAATTATATATATATTAGTTCCTTGAAACATAAAGTTTAATAAATCTAATATTATTTGTAATATAATTATCCTTGAATTATTTTAAATCAAATTCCAAATTAAAATCCATTTTTATAAATAAATATGCCTTATCTAATTTTGAAAAATCCAAATCCAAATAAATTCTCAATTAATTCACAATTTAATTTTAAAATTTAAATCAATTACCAATTCAATTTGACTCAAAAATCGGGATCGTTACAACGTTCGCCTAGCCAAACATCCGATCATCACTTAGCAGATTATTCCGATCATCACAAAATAATCAAGACTTGTTCCCCTTACCAATCCAAAGATAACACTTCTTACTTACACTTTTATCCCCAAAATTTAATACTTAAACCAAATTGGTTTCAAATATTATTATTATTATTTTCCAAAAATCTTAAAAATCATTTTTCCAAAAGCACCGAGATTTAGGTTCTCAAGTTTTCAACCTAAATTCTTCCAACTTAAATGATACATTATTATAAACCCATTTTCTGTTAAACCATTTAAAATATTTATCCCAAAATATTCTAACTTTTAAATCAAATTCTACCTCAACATTAACATCGAACACCCTACAATTAAACTGTGAAACTTAATTCACAAGGTGTTCGTTTCCAAAAATTTCCCCAATCCTTATCTACCCAACCCATATCTTAAAAAGGGAACATACTAACAATAGTCAATGCTCAACTAAATGAGCATGACCAAACAAACCTTAAAGGATAAAAATAATAACGTATTATTATCTCTTAACAACCCAACCAACTATACTACACTATTTGTGATAATCATTCTTTCTTGTATATAAAATATATTCTAGGTAAATTTATTTCATTTATCTAATTTAAACATAATACTATGTCAATTGAACTTGTTCCAGTGTTCAGGAAATCCCTATCAATAATGTTGGCCAGACGCATCGACCAGAATTCTTAAGCCACTCAACACTCAAATAATACAATATAAAACATTTTTATAGCACTAACGAATATGCTCTCTTATATAATATACACTCAAACTCATTCGAGGGGGTCACCTACCCTATCTCTATAGTGTTACCCCACCAAAGCCAAGGTTCTCTCTTAACCTTCAGCTTTGATACCACGTTGCAACTGCCCATTGTTTCGAACCCCAGAAGTCGACACTAATACATCCACGGTATTAACATGCCGAATAACTAAGTGCCAAAAAGACACTTTGTTAGGGGAAAGAAAGAAGATGGAAGATATAAGAACTAGGAAAAAACACAGAATCTCACAACACAATGGGATAACATATATTAATTAACATAATATTTACAAAGTCATTTACAAAATAATACATCAGAGTCATATTAATACAATTTCTAACTCAGGATAGTTATAACAGTCTGTCCTTATACATAGATATAGAGTACATAATATATAGTGGAAACAAGATGATAACTACCTATCAATGAAGTCTCCTACTCCAAGCTCCTCCAAAATGCCTCCGTAGAAACCTATACTACTTGGCTGCTCATCAAAATTTGAGCAACTACAAGTTTTAAGGAAAGAAAATAAAACTCTGGGTCGGACATGGGTCTGGTGTGAGTAAACTCAAAGCAACTGAATTATTGAGTTAAAAACTCTTTTGAAATCAAAGGTATCTCGTAAGACCAAGCCCCACATGAAAATAGATGGGTTTTTACCTTACGATAACTAAAACACTTTTATAGAAATTCAATGATATTATAATAATGTCTAACGGTTCAAAGTAAATTATTAAAACAGGTGGAATGCTTGCATCTCACGTTCCAACATATTTAGTATATAATTAAAACTATGAAGCTCGCATTGGAGAATGGATTCCAATTAATGACTAAGCTACTGGGATACCTCCCATCACAGTACACGTCTAGAAAATATACCGAGATCGAACTTACTGATCCATGCCAACAAAAGACCGGCCTACCCTTTACTGGATAGTATCAGAATAATGTTTTGTTCTGCTTCACAAATGTCATTTAGTCTTCCGAATCATAAAAGGTTACTTAAGGTCCAGACAAGCGATCCTCGGATTTGGAATCAGTTCACTTTAAAAAAAAGATTAATCTAAAACACATTCGGTTCAGTTTTAAAATCACCTTTGGAAAGATATAAATAGATTTAATCAGTTTAAACCCTAATTAAATCTTAATTAACCCTTGTTAATCAAGCTTAAGTCATAATCAAATTCTAATTAGGCTTAATGAACTTGATTAAGTGCTAATTAACTTACTAATGCAACTTGGTTAAGGTTAAATAAAATTGTTAAAAGTTAAACCCTAATTAATTAAATATTAACTAAATAATCCATTAATTACTTAACAATTAATTAACCATTAATCTTAATTAAATAATTATTAATCACTTAATTACTTCTTAAAACATTAATTAAAACTTTATTAATTAATTAAAAGTCATTAACTTAACTTAAGTGATGATTAATCTTTAATCACCTTCTTAATTACCAATCGAGTGTTAATTACCTTTTAATTAACTGATTAATTAATTAACTAAACAAATAATTATGTTACAACTTAATTAATTTTTAATATTACTAATTAAGTTTGAAAAACTTTGTAAACTAATTTCAAAATAAAACAAGTTTGAAATAGGAGTTCAAACTTTTGTTGAACTTCATCCATAACGACTGTCGCTATGGGTGCAGCTTTCTCTAACCCACCTATAAGCAAAGCCACTTTACTAAAACCATACTATTTCATGATTGGAATACACCTTAGTAAATTTTCACACTTTAAAACCAATTACGCAAACTTTAACCAAAATCTAAGCTTTAAACTCTTGAAACGAGTTTGATTTCAAATCCGACCTCAAATCCGTCATGACTACATACAAAGTTTCAATTTTGTTTTCTACCCATCATGACTATAATCAAGTTCATTATCAACTCTTTATATTCAAACATCATATTCATACGAACAAATTGTATACATATACCAATATATATACAATTCCTAACTTTGCAATAACACATCCATTCGAGTTCTAACACTAACCCATACATTAGCCCTTATCATCACATTTCAATATGCCAAGATCCAACATATATATATATATATATATATATATATGTATGTATGTATGTATGTATGTATGTATAACATACATATAGCTAAGGATCGGCAAAACATATAAAGGAAAGTTCTTTCCAAAAGATCAGGAATTTACTCACCGAAAGCTATCCGAACTCTTGCTAAATTAGAGTATAACATAGCACTTCCATTCCTAAGAAATAAGATGGAGTCTTGAACCCTAAATTAACTAGGTAGGCTCACCTTGAAGGGAATAGGAAGCGAGACTTGTTTTGGTAAGGTGGAGCGACTTCGGATAAACATCGAATTCTCAATAATAAATTCGAAAATAGGACATTTTGCAACTGAATTTTGGTCTACCTACTCATTGAATTTCAAAACGCACTCAAAGAGAAAGTTATTGGAATTTCTTTTCTCTATCAATTTAAAAAAAAGCATCACTCATTTCCAGTTATATTTGAAGAAGTTATGGTCCTAAGAAGATGGACCATTTTCGGAATTCAAATTCTAAGCTCAAAATTGCTCTGTAAAGAATCGGTGTTTTGACATAACTATGATAGGAATATGAAAAAGTGGTCCAGGAAAATGTGTAGCCACTAAAATTTTACACGGTTTTAAGAAAAGAAAAACTTCATTTGTATTAGAAATGAAGAAGAAAAGGTTGGTGGAAAGAGTAGGAAAAATGGAGAAACATATGGACTATATATATAGGCAGAATGAATTAAATAAAATAAGTTGTCATAATTATATCTAGTCACATCATAAATATTTTATAATATGGATACACATATATATTATTATATTTAATCATATCACTTTCTTTTATATATATATATATATATATATATATATATTATGTTTAGTGACATCACTTTCTTTTATATATATATATATATTTATTTATTTATTATGTTTAGTCACATCACTTTCTTATATATATAATTATTATTATGTTTAGTCACATCACTTTCTTTATGTATATATATAATTATTATGTTTATCACATCACTTTATATATATAAGTTAAATTATTAATTAAAGTTAAGACATGACAAGAGATAATGATGGTTAATAATTACAAATCTAAGATGTGACAAGAGAGGAATAAATATTTTTATATATAAGATTATTATTTTTAAAACTATATCCTGTCACATCACTTACTAATTTAAATTAACATAAGATAATTTATTTCTAAGTGAATTATAATTTAATTAATTAACTTTTATATATATGTACATATGGTGCACAAAGATGGACAACATTCTCGATAACTTTCCAATGTCGAAAGGCCAAAATTTCGGAAAACGTTCTTCGGTCATATTTTCTGTTTTTCAATAAACTATTTAATTTGGTAAACAAATTTTAAAAATGATTTTACCATCATCATTAATTAATTTAAATGATTTTGTTTTCATTATAAAACCTAATATTGAATATTTAAAATTAATTAAATATTCACTAATCAATGCGGTGAAATTCTATGTCGTTACAATTAATTTTAATTTGTATTAAGGTTTGAGTGTTAAAATGATATTTGAAAAGGAAAACAAAAGAATGAATAAAGGAAGGAAAAAATACCTCCACCTTTTCCTCTTGCTAAATGCCTCTTAAACTGATTGATCATCATATTATAAATATTTGTAAACTTTTGTTAAAAGACCTCCACCTTATCCTCTTCTTAAATGCTACTAAACTCATTGATGATCATATTATAAATATAAGTAAATTATTGTCAATTAGTTAAAATAATAGTATAACATATTACATATATAAATATAAGTACACTATGTGTATTTGTTATTTTACATGATATAAAAATAAAAATAAAGGCAACAAAGGCATATATAAAGGTTGAATGTGTTCCCTGTGGTGTAAGTCCATCACCTATAAACATACACATTGACCATGCACATTATCTATATGTTGCACTTGAATTATACATGTATGAGTGCATTTGGTATGCCCGTTATAAATTATTTAATTTAATTTAAATTAAAACTCTCATGAACAAATTAAATAAAATATGATTTTACATAAAAAAAATTACATTGGATATAAAATCAATTAGACTCTATAAGCCCAACAAAGATTCAAAAGG
Source organism: Allium cepa (assembly GCA_030765085.1). Classification (NCBI taxonomy): domain Eukaryota; kingdom Viridiplantae; phylum Streptophyta; class Magnoliopsida; order Asparagales; family Amaryllidaceae; genus Allium; species Allium cepa. The sequence goes on from CM060932.1 coordinate 665,514,850, forward strand.
GAAAGAAGTTTGAAATTCTTTCATTTAACACACTTTCGAATGACCTGGTTCCTTCGATGGTACTAAAGCCTTAACAGACTATGTGGTCTTAATTAGCAATATTATGTCTAACTTATTAAAGACCACCCATTTAGCAAGAGGTCTAAAAGGTAGTATCTAAGGTTGAAGTTGGGTAATCTAGTAATCTACCCTACTTGACTACTGATTTGGCCCAAAGGATGATGTAAGCCCAAAATTTATTCCAAATACAAAGGCCCGAGTTTATTTTGGGTCTTGGGCTAATTTTCAAAATTCATTTTGAAAACTTAAAATATATTATGAATTTCAAGATTAAATTTAAAATATCAAGTGAATTTTATAATACTTATAAAATAATTCCAAAATGGTTTTGAAAATAAATTTAATAATTTAAAAAATTGATATTATTTAATTGGGTTAAATAAATAATTAATTAGCTAGAATTTAATTAATTAATATAATGATATATGTATATATACATCTATCTTAAATTGTTTAAGGTAAATAATAAATTAAAATTTTTAATTTATTAAAAATGTTTTAATTAAATGAATATCAATTTGATAAATATATTAATTAAATGTTAATTAATAAAGATGGATATTATATATATACACGATGATATATATAAGGCTACAAATGTTATAGTTAATATTCATTTCAAACTATTTAGGATGAATAAAATATTTTTTTATTTTTTAAAAATAATTTAATTAATTTTTAATTAAATTCACAAATGAATTTTAATTAAATAAAATTAATTAAATAAACATAATAATATTATACAAGTTAATTAAATTATAAAAGGTTATAAATAAATTAAACTTGTATAATATGAATTAATAAAGTCAGTGGAATGGTAGGAAACCCAACTTAGGTTAAGGAACGAGTACATACAAATTGTATGTATACCAATATTTTGGATGTGTTTGACACTTGAATAACGATGGTATTTCGTAAGAAATATATTGTTCCCAAAATTGATATCACTTAAAGAATATATATTAAAGATTATGAATCCTAAATATCTTAGTTGTCATCTACCATTTATATATTAATAGTTGGATACTTTTTAGTTGTTGAGTTTTCTCAAGCTAGAGATTTTATGTGTACTACTATTAATGTACTGACTATGCAGGGTATGATGCATGCATGTATTTCTTGAGTTTCTTCAAGGTACATGCATTATACTTCGGCCAACACAAAATGGTGGGTATGAGTGAATAATATCTTTCGATTTGTTGAGTTTCCTCAAGGTCAAGATGTGATTTTGAAAAATACTATGGGTTAGGAGTTGTATGTGATGCAACTGATATAATGTTATCTATCACATATAGGCCAATGATTTGTTGAGTTTCATCAAGGTTAGAATCCCAAGGCAACTAAGTTCTAACACCCATTGTAAAAGTCGAACAATTTCTATGTTCTCTTTTAGGGTTTTGAGAAACATTAGAATCTAGTAGAAGCATTATAAGAAAAATGAAATGATAGCATTCAACCTTCCTAATATTGTAGGAATATATGCTCTACAAGTCAAAATAATATACTTTGTTAAATTTATGCAACTAATATAATTGAATACTTTTTTAAAAGTTAAAATACACCATTAAATTGAACTAAAATTAACATAGAAATACAAAATATACGTAGCTATCAATCTTTTTACATTTTGCCACTTCAAGACCCATGCAAGAGATAATTTACAAAACCACCAATACATTCATGCCTCGGGCACCTAAGTGTTTATTTGTCTGAGATTATGTATTTTTTTAATGAGTCTTGAACTCTTAAGCAATATAAGAATATTGATATTTTATCATATTTTAATGTTATATGGTGAACAGTCGTGATTTGTAATGTATGAAACTTCGATGCATTTGGAATAAGCAAGTAAAACATAATGCAAAATCGTATATTTAATAAGACTGATTACAATAAGGACATCGTTGTGTTAGATTTAGCATTACACCAAGAGTTGCAAGATGGTTCTTGGAATTGGTCATTGAAATACCAGTTTAATTGCTTATGTGTAGTGTAACTTGTTTGATATCCATAAATGTTGAGGATACCCAAATGTAACATTGTAAAGAGTTCGTTATATTCTTATAGTAACGGTTTCCTTTTGAATGGCTCAACTATTTGGAAAGGAAAGTGAATGTACGAGAGTGGATGTAACTTAAGATATAGTTGGGATGAAGAGAGTGAATTTTAACTTCTACTTTATAAAGAGACATTAAAAACAAGAATTGTATAATTAAAATGATGCGTTAGAAAATTAAAAAGATCTAAAATTTTATAATTCTTTTTGAATTATGGACCAAGCCACTTGTTTGCATAAAAGTGGACAAACACCTCTAATCGATTTAATAACATCAGAGAAAATAGAGGGAAAAAATGCTAGAAACGTCATGTACACACAAACTTATAGTGGTTCGGCCCATGTGGATCTACGTTCACTGTTCATTTTTTATTTCTTTTCTTTTATCAACACTGTTACAATGATTGGGATGCAAAGTACAATAATTTATAGTAGAATATGTAACTTAAATGTTAGTATCGGTTCGATAGTCTTTTTTGGCTCCAAAAAGTCATTCCCATGACTGTTGGAAACTTGGATATTATAGGAGTGAAGAGGTAGGGGATTCATACCAGTAAATCAGGTAGTTTCCATATATAACATGCTTAGTCATTTATTTTCATATATATATATATATATATATAAGATACGATCTGAAATTTCCTTATATTTTAGATTTCATTCCATAAATAGCTAGTTTGGCTCGATGCTGCTCTAGTCGACATAGTAAGGAGGAATCTGCTGGTGGACTGGTTATGCTTCAGGAATCGGTACCCATGTACACCAGACAAGAATTCTTATCTGGTAGCCTCCCTACCAGATAAGGAAACTTGTTTGGTTCATTTCCTACCGAATAGGAATTCATAATCGATAGTGAGACTACTTACATGAATTCTTGTCTGGTATCTCCATCAATGAACGAGCATAGACTGGTTGGATTACATGACCAAACAAGGATTGGTTGAACTATCGAGCCAAGTAAGACAAGGTTGAATTACGGGGCCAAACAGGGCTAACATGTGTTCATCTTGCTCCTCCCAACCCTTCCACCTACTTAGCTTCTAGTTTGGCCTTTTTCCTCCAATAGGATTGTGCTAATACATCATATCCATTGTAGCTCTTATACTTTATCTTTCTTCATCCTAGATTGTCTTCCATTACTTAATTTCTTGGGCATAAATGCGCATAACACTTGCCTCCTAAAGCTCACTTCGTAGGTTATGAAGTGGGCTTTATTTGACATCTTCCCATGGATATAACTTTGGTCGCCATCGTCTTTGCCAAGCTATTACTGCTAATCACATATGCTTCACTTCGTCACCTTTTTGGTTTGGCACACATCATAGATCGGCGTTTCAGGTGGTTCAGCATGTTTCAGGGTTCGATGCTCCATGTCTGGGGTTGTCCTACCCAACAACATTTTATGTTTTGCTCTATGCTGTCCAGCACCGATCAAATTAGATAGGCCTGTATACAGGTTAAGTTATCCCCCAAACCCCTACCTTGCCTTCATCTTCTCACCAATCGCGTAATGTCATGCCTCTTTGCCTCCCTCCAATTGCTATCTTCCCAAATCGAATTCAGGCTCTTCGATTTGGCATATCCATTTTCCATCTTTGTAATTCATTAAGGCATGTTTTATGCTCACCAATTCAATCATTTTTGGGATTCCTTTAATTCCTTAGAATTAAACATACTAGTTCAACATTTTTGGGAGTTAGGGTTTCAGCATCTTCGGTCCTTTCTAGTGTCTAAAAATTGACATGTTATCTTTAAATTAGTAATGCTAAACCTTGTATCCTATGCACTCTTGAATCCACAAAGCATGGGGTATTTAAGTGGTCGTGGTTGGACTGTTGTTCGATCATTGATGATTGCTGAGTAAATAGGGACCGAATGTGGATGATTGAGTAAATAAAGGATGCGAGGCAAACCTGGATTATACATATGGAGTTGTCTTAGTATTTCGTGTTTTGTTTTAAGACTATGAGAGGGTTAGTTCGATGGCTGTGTTGTTGTCGTTGAACCAAAAATTTATGCAAGTAAGAAGAGCCGCTAATACCATTCAACCACTAAACTACACTAATTGGGGTACCAAGTGGTCGATGCTACTTTATAGTTTATTACATTTTCTAATGCGCACACACAATCAAAAATCCATATACTCTATTATATTGTGTGAGATAGGTCATTATATCATATAGGTATATCGAATCGTTGGAATACTCGATCGTGCTACTGAAGATCGAGCTCCTTTCTCTTCCACTCCGCCTGATTGTGCACCCAAACACTAGATTAGCCAGGCTAGCTCTGCTCATTCTTTGGTACATAGGTATGGTCCTTTACAATTGCTAGTAGATCCTATTGAATCCATTGCCTCAACTCTATCATCCAAGCAACTGGATGCTATAGCTGCTACCCATGGACTTCCAAGGGATGATATGCTCTTACATTCTCCAGAACAATAGGCTCACGCTTGTCTGAAAGGATGTATGGCCTACTTGAGATACCACTGTATGGCTTGGGAGCCACCTCCTCTTCCACAATGGATTGTGGGTTTCCTCATGTAATTGAAGATTGCTCCTTTCCAATTGCATCCTAACAGGTATGCCATTCTAACTATCCTCGACGCCATATTCATTAGGGAGTTTCAAGTTCCTCCTACACATTGGCAGATTAGGTTCCTGTATGCGATCAAAAGTAAGACGAAAGGTTCCCTTTTTATCTGTCTCAAAGTGGAGAGCTAGTTTAAATCGATGGATGACTTGCATGCTAAATAATTATCTTCAAAAAAGAGTACTTTTTCATCCAAGACCCGTTTCTTTGCTTCCATCAATGGCACTCAAGATGTAAGTTATCGTGACTGCTCATCCAAATTCGTTCCTTTCAAGAAATGCTTTGTTTTAACCATTGACCCCTTATTCTAGTCTCTTCCTTAGGTTTAATAAGAGCTATGTCAAATGAAGACTTGGAGAAGATGTTGAGTAATTTGCAGAAGATTCTCACAGAACTAAGGATAGTTCCCCATTTGGTGATGAATGAAAACCACGGATAGCTCGGGCTACTAGCTGGCGAGAGCTCAATTGGGGAAGGTAGAACCCCTTCCACTTGCAAGCCTATAATGAAATGGAAAGGAATATCTTCAAGAGCTGGTGAGACAAGAAAAGCAGTGTCTTCCCAGCCCTTTTCTTTCAGTGTTGATTTGACATTGGAATCATCTTGAGCTGATCCAGCAGTTCATATAGATGTGATAGGTTTAGAGCTAGATTCTTTCAGGATCGAACCCCGTGTGGGTGGCTGACGAACATCTATAAGAGAATGGGATGATGAAAACATTTGTACTAAGACAACCGGAAGAGCAAGCCATCATTCGTGATAGTGACGCCACTGTTTTAGATCGTATCGAAGCTCACTATTCTAAGCATATCATCTTTGAGACTCTATCTAACCTGGATGTCGAGCATGCTCTGAACCGAAATTTCAAGCCTCGGGAACGAGAAGAGTTTATTCCTGATGACATCACAGTTTTCGATTATTTTTAGGATCCCGAGTTAGGGATGGACTATGGCGACCCTGCCTCGATAGTGAAAATTCAACCGCGGTTGGAGTCGTATGAGGACCCTATGGGTTCGTCTATATACCATGCATTCTTTACAAACAAACATCTCTTTTTTATGTTATAGTAATGCACTTTTGGCTTACTTCTTAGTTCTAGCTTGGTTCTAACTCTTTTCCTTTTGCGCATTTTTTGGGAGTATGAGTTCAAAAGGAGGAAACCTGTAATCAAATTCAAGCTGCTAAAGTAGAATCTACCTCATACGTACGTTAAGAAGGCCACCTCTCCATTTGGCCCAAGCTAGAATATAGGGCAACTGGCTACGAAGCTTAAGACAAAGGAGATGGTTTCTTACCACCCCGTTAGAGATAAAGGCGAACATGATCCTAATGATGGCCCCCGAAAGAGGTTCTGCTCTCCTGGTAGTAAATCAAGGTCCATGACTCCCATCCACCCCTTTAAATTTTCCAGGGCTTCACCTTTTCTCTTCTCGGACTTAGAGACTTCCAAGCACTAGGAGAAAAATAGACAAGAGGGGTGATATTGTTGGTGCTCCCAAAGGCAAAGAGATGCGAAAGAGAAAGAAGGTGTGCTATCATCACATACGCTAGTGACCCCAGCACTGACAAATTCCAATAGCCGTACCAACCAAGGGACCCCATTGCCTGATTATTTATTGATGGTTCCGCTCTTACTTTTCCAGTCGTGATCGACCTTCTTGGGGATGGGCTCAGTGTCTTGAAGTTGTTATCATAATTTTACTCCAAAATAGTCAAGGCTGAAGAAGAAATCAAGAAGAAGAATGTCGAATAAAATTTGAAGATTTGTTAGTTAACGAAGAAGCTGCACCAGAATGACAAAGATCATCAAATGGTGATGGATGCATTAGAGAGGTCCTATGCGAAGGAAATTGAAAAGCTCAAGACTGCTCATTCCAAAGAGATGGCGAGCCTGAAGAAGGAGCACACTTATGCCTTCAAGGCCACAAAACAAGACTACAGTTCCAAGGTTAGGAGGTTGGTTGCAGACTATAAAATGTCAAGGCCAAGTTCACCAAGAGGTTGGACGAAATATAGGAAATTGCTAATAGAGTGGAGCCTGACTTTTCAGAATTGAGGAAGATGGCTGAGGATTAAAAGGTTGAGAGAGGGCCTCTCTCCAAGATAGGCTCAAGCCTGTGAAAGCCAAAAAGGTGGCTAAAATCGAGAAATTCAAGAATATATAGGCGGAATGTGATAGGATGAATAGTAGTTAGATCAGGTGAAAGAGCTTCTAGATGAGATTTACTTCTAGATGTTCACTAGGTGGATCATAGCATGGAAACCGATTATTAAAAAGTCATGGATTCTATCCGCTGATGGTTAATCAAGGACCAAGGCAGCTAGTGAGCAGGGTGGGTCACCTTTTAGCCTTGACGCAATCAATGCTTACTTATCTACAGAGGTGAAGGAAGCTATCCACTAAGGTTATATAAAGTTGGCTACTGATGGGAAAGCCTAGAAGGAGCAAGAGGAAGTGAAAAAATAGCAGTTCAACTTTAGAGGATACAACTCAATGTCGACCTTGTAATTGGCTATTATTCCCAAATGCTTGGCGTTTTGTTAATCGTCTCTGTGTTTCTTTAGATGCGCCAATCCAAAGCCAGCCTAAGAACATTTTCTAGCCTCGAGATGACGTTCAGCACATCAGCGATGCTCCAGCTTCTTCCGAAGGGGTATGATTCTTCTATGAAGCCCAAGGGTCACTGCTTAGTACGTCCGAGCCCGCTTGGGCAAGACCATACTTGACAGTCCTCCTTGTTTTCATGCGGGTGAAACGGCCATAATGGATATCTCTGGAGATAAGGTTTCTTCTAAAGCTCCATCGTCGAGGACCGTGGCACCAGGTCCTTTATACTTCACAGCTGAGGAGAGTCATGAAAATATGATTGTTGGCCAGATGATGCTGATGCTGAGATTATCGGCTTCAATTTGTCCATCGAGAACTTGGATAGGGATAAAATCCTTAGGTGGAATGTCATTGCTAAGTTCCCAAGGGAAGTAGCCAGGGTTAAGCTAGAGGCGATAGAGGAGCTAAACCTCATGAAGAAGAAATAGATGGAGCTTGATGCGGCCGCTATGTCCAAGTCAAAAGAGGACAAGAAAGGGAAAGCTTGTTGGATCCAAGCCATCAAGGAAGGGCCTCTCCTTCAAATCCAAGTCCAAGTGATGGTAATGATTGTATATTATTTGTTTTAGAACTGTTTGTTCGGTATTTCTTACTATACTAAACATTTGGATCATGCTCACCCAGTTTTGGTATTTTTTTAAGGGTGGGCATATATTATTTCCAATAGTTGTGAATCTATAATGTAAATATTTTGATATTTTATAGCATCTGGATGTTCTTGCTTTTGTACAACCTGCTTTCATGCTATATTTATGTTATTCTAGTTTATTTGTTTTTACATGCGTATTCCACGCATACTCTATATTAGATTATTGGCATCGATAGGTTGATAATTGAGATTCCATGGTTGATCGCCTGCATTGAACTGTCTGATTGATGGTCATATTCTAACCATGGACGAACGTAATTACTCTTTGTAATCTGAAGTCCGGAGCCAATCATTAGTGGCGATATGCCCATTCGACGGTCATGTCTTAACCGTAGGTAAATCTGGTTTGCTATTACCAGCCAAAGTGTAGGGCCGATCGTTAATGGTGAAGTACCTAGTCGGTGGTCATGTACTGACCGTGGGTAAATCCAAATCGCTATTGTTGGCCAAACGTTAGGGCTGGTCATCAATGGCGAACCACTCAATCGATGGTCATGTCCTTCCATGGGTTAATCCAGTCCGCAAATGCTAGCCAAAGGTTGGGGTCAATCGTTAGTGGCGAATCACCCAGTCGACGGTCATGTCCTAATCGTTGGTAAATCCAGTTTGCCGTTGTCGGCTAAAGCCAAGGGTTAGGACCGATCATTAATGTTGAACTACCCAATCAATGGCCATGTCCTGACCATGGATAAATATGGTTCGCCATTATCGACTAAAGGATGGGGCCGATCGTCAATGGTGAACTATCTAGTCGACGGTTAAGTCTTGATTGCATGTAAATCCGATTCGCCATTGTTTACTAGAGGTTAAGGACATCGTCAATTGTTAGCTACCCAGTCAGCGATCATGTCCCGACCGTAGGTAAATCCGGTATTCCATTGTTGGCAAAGGTTTGTGTCAATTATTAATGGCAAACTACCCAGTCGATGGTCAAGTCTCGACCGCGAAGACATCCAATTCACCATTTCTGACCAAAGCTATAGGGATAAGTCCTACATTTTTGTTAGGCCATCTGCCCCCAGTAGCGAGTTCACCTCATTGAGCCTTCATGATGCTTGACTGGTGTAAATGTTATCTTGGCACACTTAGGTTGCTTAACTTTATATCCATCTATCATAGATGAATATTAGGTCCATCAAAGCTAACGACTATGTCCTTCTCCTTATCTTAAATATTCAAAATAATCCATGCACCATTAAGAGGTATCTGACATTTTAAGATTTTAAGGAACATGCATTATTAATAATCATTCTGCAATTCTCTTAATTACACAATAGTAGTACAATTCATAATCACAAAAGAGATTAAGTAAATAATGACGAAGACTCAGCACGTTCCAAGCTTTTCTGATCCACCATGCCGAGGATGAAAGTTCCATCGCTCAAGTCTTTATGGATGACATACGGTCCTTCCCAGATTGGGTCTAGTGCCAACGGTCTTCGGAATATCCATTTTAGCACTGCGTCCCCCTCTTTGAGAGGGCGGTGTTTGACCTTAAAGTTGTACTTCTAATCTGTCCTTCGCTTATGCGCCTCAAATTTTAAAGCAGCTACTTTATGCCTTCAATCAATCAATTCTAATGACATATTCAACAACTCATCATTTTCATTCGGGTCAAAATGAATCCTCCCATGTGATGGCACCACTGCTCTACCGGTAACATCACTTCCAACCCATAAGCCAGGGAGAAAGAAGTAAGTCCCGTTGCCATCTTGGAAAAAGTACGACAAGTCCAAAGTTCCAAAGGAATTCGTCTACCCATGCTCCTTTTTCCTTTTCCAAGCACTTCTTTATAAGGGACTTTATAATCTGAATGTTGCTTCCACTTGTCCTTTAGCCTATGGGTATGCCATTGCAGAAAAACTCTTCTTTATTTCATACTATCGGCAGAACACTATAACACCTTACTGTCAAACTAGAATCAATTATCCGAGATGATCTAAAGAGAAACTCGGTACCTGCATATTACATTACTGAACAAAAAGTTAATAACCTTGGTCGACGATACCTTGTAAGTGTTTCGGCTTCGACCCACTTTGTAAAGTAGTCGATTGTGACTATAACATACTTAGCTCCACTCCTGGTCATGGGAAGTTCCCTGACCAGATCTGTTCCACTAAACCACAAAGTGCTAACTGCTAACCAATGTTTCAGATCATTCGAGGGCAATCTTAGGATCTTCGCAAACCGCTGGCATTTATCCCTATGTGGTCTCAACAGCTTCCCCAATGTATACTCCGTAGAACCTTCTCAGATTCTCTTCTGACTATGCACTTTTGCAACGAGTAGAAAATCCCCTTTGATATAATAACCATCTTAAATGATAAAGTTTGGCACCTTCTGCAAGATCTTCTTGGATTCATTCCTGAATTTCGAAAAGACAACCTCGCTTAGGTATCTTATAATTGGGGTCATCCAGATTTCCTTTCCATTGATAGATGCAATCACATTCACCCCCTCAACTTGGGCTAGGTGGAGTCATAATTGGTATTGACCCTAACAAGGGCTCATCTCCAAAAATCGCAAATTTTACCTACTCATCTGTATCCTGATTTTCTTCTTGTCAAATGTGTCTGATCACATAATGATCCATCTCATTAACCAAAGTCTTCACCTTTCCTAAATAGGTCACCAAACATTCTCCTTTAGCTTGGAACTCCCCCAGCAGCTGATTCATGACCAATTGAGAGTCACTGTGTATGCCTAACAACCTTCTTCCCTCTTCTTTAGCTATCTCCGGTCCTAATATTGATGCTTCATATTTGGTTTCGTTATTCGTTTCCTTAAACCCCAGATGCAACCACATTGCTCAACTTCCTTCCCCTAGCTGTTAGCAATACTACTCTTGCACCAGAGTCATGCTCGTTTTAAACTCCATCCATGTACATCTGCCATTTAAAAGATTCAACCTTACAAGATTCCATCTCGTCATCCCTAATAGTAAACTCAGTAATAAAATACTCTAAGGTCTATCCCTTTTTCGATATTCGAGGATGATAGGTAACCTCATATTAGCACAATTCAACACTCCACTTCGTCGGTCTTCAGAAGTTGTTGGCTGATATAAAATCTACCTCAATAATTGGTATGTTCATAATCGGATGGGATGGGACTAGAAATGGTACTTTAGCTTTCTAGATGCTATTAGATGATAATTTCCAACTTTTCCAATTCGAGATCCAAAATTTTGGTCTGGTGAAATTTTTTCTCAAATAATGTATCGGTCGATGCGCTCCATCCTCTTCCCGAACCAATGCTTCACTCAAGGCATGAGTTGAAACTACCAACTACAAATATAGGTCCTCCACTTACATTGGTGTAGAAAGAACGGGTGGCTTCTGTAAGTGCTCTAGTAGATTAAGGAATGCAACCAGGCATTCATTCATCCAGGAAAAATTGCCTTTCTCCTTCTTTAATGCTTTACAGAATGGAACACACTTATGAGTAGCTTTAGACATGAACCTACTCGATGTGCCACCTTGCCAATTAGGCTCTAATCTCCTTTTGTATCTTGGGAATCTTGATTTCTTTCAAAGCTTGGACTTGTTCTAGGTTAGCATTAATTCCACTTATGTGCATAATAATCCTAAGAACTTTCGAGATCTAACCTCAAAAGAACAATTTAGTGGATTCAGCTTCATCCCACACTCTCACAAAATTTGAAACATCTCATCCTGTTGAGAAATGTGGTCCTGGGCCTTCTTTGGTTTCACCAACATGTCGTTAGCATGTACCTTCATAGTCCTTCCAATCTGACCGGCAAACATCCTATTGACTAAGCATTGGTATCTAGCTCTTGCATTCTTGAGCCCAAACAACATGACTTTGTAATACTAGATCCCAAGTTGGTGATAAAACTAGTGTGCTAATGGTCCAGAACGTACAAAGCAATCTGATTGTACCCTGAGTATGCGTCCATAAAAGGTAAAAGCTCATTTCTGTAACATCCCCTATTTTAAGGCCCGAAAATAAGCGCTGCTGATGATGCAGTCGTCAATAATATTATTCTCTGGTGACAAAATACAGTTATGTTGATCATATTAATACATTAGAAGCATATGAATATGGAAATGTTTCAAACATTATTCATTAATCAAACTTTCATTACATTTTAGAAATAAGATTTTCACATTCATTACATAATCCTATTCATTGCCCACGATCAGAGAAAATATAATAATTACAAAATACTCCAAGAGCGACATATTAAGATACCCCTTTGGTTAATTAGAGTAATACTTGACAGTTATAAATTCTATCATTACATCCTTTCAAACATAGCATAAGGTTTAAAGAACACAGCGGAAATAAAAGCTCCTAATATTAGCTAATTTACCTTCTGCATGTCACTGAAAGCTTATTCGTCTAACTAAAAATCTCTAAACTCGACCTACTCAAATGAGTTCTCGAGTGTTTAGGGGGGAAAATAAAAACTTTGGATTAGACAATAAGTTTAATGTGAATAATAATATTATATCTCGAACTAAATAGATATCTAGTGTGACCACGCTGCTGAGCGAAACGGGTTCTCCCCTCATTAGTATCTTATCTAAACATGTCGATTATAAATCATGCACCTACAATCATAATGATTAGAATAAACACATCATGTTCATATGCATGCAGCATGGGTAAGTCTGACTAGTCCGTCCTCCTAGAGTTATGCACACCAAAGGTTTACCCTTTCCAAAAGTTAATCATCTTTCTCAAATTATAGCTTTTCTTGTGTCACCATGAACCTAACGGTTTTGCAGACCAACCAATAACCTATCACGCTGACTCAGGTGAAAACTTTTAACCAGATATTCTGAAATCTCCAAATATGGTTAGAAGTGAAACAACTTAATAATCCGGTGAGCATACAGAGCTATGAGTTCCACTCCATGCATAAACACCCTTTTAGTCGTACTACTGACAAAGCCTTACGCACTGGAATTGCAGATCTTCACCAACTGGGGGTAACGGCTAACGCATAAGTTGCGACCCTACACTAGTCCCACCTACAATCTTATTTGGTTATAAATTCATGAGTCATGTCTTTTGATCAGTCTAGAACATCTTAACACAATTGATCCATCTAATCTTATGGATGCAATTTTACTCATTTGGGAGTTTAGTCTAACCATACTAACTACTAGAACAAACTAACTGGTAATTCCACCCCAAAATCCGAAGATGCAGTGTTGGGTCATGAATTGTTAGTGCAACAATGATCAAATATGTAAAGTTAACTGATCAATTGATAACAAGAACATAAAACTTCATTCAGTAGAACATGTTCAATCAATAGTCACATACACAATAAAGTTACCTAAAGTTAAGTAATATTTTTCGTTGGCAAATTTCACACAAAATAGGGCTAAAACACCATTTATATCCTTGAAGCCATTTATCTTTAACATTGATAAACCACTTAAAATTATTCTTTAAAACAAGGAAAACTTCACCCATTACTTAGCCAAAATCTTATGCAAAATTACTAACATCTTTATGCAGCATTTAAAACATAAGTCTAAACTGATGGCATAAAACTGTTCATCATAAGTCTAAACTAATGGCATAAAACTGGCAGTCATAAGTCTAAAATGGATGGCATCAACAAAGAATGGGATCAACATTGATGTCGTAGGTGGCATCAATAAATGATGGCATTAACAAATGATGGCATCAACATTGATGTCGTTGGTCTGGCTTCAACATTATTGTCATAGGTGGCATCAATAAAGGATGGCATTAACAGGGATAGAATCAACATTGATGTCGTAGGTTGGCATCAACATTGATGTCGTAGGTGGCATCAACAAAGTATGGCATCAACATTGATGTCATAGGTCCAGCGTCAATATTGATGTCGTAGGTGGTATCAACAAAGGATGGCATTAACAAAGGATTGCATCAATGTTGATGTCATAGGTTTGGCATTAACATTAATGTCGTAGGTGGTATTAGAAAAGGATGGCATCAACATTGATGTCGTAGGTCTAAAAAGGATGGAATCAACATTGATGTCGTAGGTCTGGCATCAACATTGATGTCATAGGCCATCTCCTAACGTAAAGGCATTTCTGTAAATAGCTTGAAAACCGAATTATTTCCTTTTAAAGATAATACTTTCCACCAACTCTTGCCTCTTGTCAAATTTTTATTGGATAAAAAGTTTTCTTTTCGTATTCTTTTCAAATTTATGGAGGATTACATTTTTCTTCCCCAAAACAATTTACAAATCTTTATAATTTATATCATTAATTAATATTAGTTAAGAGCTTTTCCATCATAAAAAAATCATAGAAAATCATAAGCACTTGGAAAAAATCCCTAAAAATACGATTTTCCATCTTTTATATATAAAACTTTTGGAACCAAAATGTCAATTTTATCTTTTTAATAAAACCAGAAATAAACACTTTTTCCATCTTAGGAAATACATAAGTATATATGGACTTGAAAAATTAGTAAATTAAAAACCCATCTCTAAAATAATGTTTTACACAACATCTTGGAATTTCAAATCAATTATAGATATAATATTAGGTTTTACATTAAAAACCCTTAAGAATAATTCCATAAAAATTCCAATAAATTATCATTTAATCTAATAATGATAAATCAACAAGCATGACATCTTTAGATCCAACTCCAGCATGAAAACTGTCAAATGTATCTTTAGATCCCACTCCAGTATGGATCCAATCTTTATAATTTTTCCTGGGTCATTATTATCTACCTACACAAACTTTCCTACCTCCCCAAATGAGATAACATGCACCCCCATACCCAATGATTCAAAGCCTAAAGTAACTTTCTAACTCACATTATGCCAAGAAGAATAAAATATCAGTTTCAAACATTACGCAATGGAGAGATTAAGACAAAATTTATAGCATTCTATACTTTCAGGTCTCATAGTGGAATGAAGTAAAATATAAGTACTAAAAATAAAAATTTCAAATAATGTCTCAATAATGCACAGTCCACATACAAAGTTTCCAAATAATAGTGTAGAGTATAATTGGAAATAAAATATGTTAATATTACATAGAGAGCTATTAAATAATAATTAAGTACAACGCCTAACTCCTTCCTCGATGTTCTGTGTCTAGCCAATTCACATGCTAGCTTGTTCTCCTGTGGTAGGGGAAAAGAAAGAAAGGAGTGTAACAGAAAAAGGTCTAGTAACCGAATTCAACTCAATGCTAGGTCTATCCATCTCTCTGAGGATGATACGCGATACTCAAATTCAACTCAATGCTTAAAGCGTTCGAAAGAATTCTCCAAAACTCACTGGTGAAAAGCGGGTCTCGGTGGCTAATAATGCTAGAAGGAACCCATGTAACCGAACTATCTCTCTCACATATAAGGTAGCCAAAGACGCAGCTTTCCTAGTACTCCTAATTGGAACAAAGTGTTTGCATTTGATCCGTCAGTCGACTATACCCAAATACTCTCATTTTCCCTCCTACTCCTAGGCAGACCACCGATGAAGTCCATATAGACACTCTTCCACTTCCACTGTGGAATATCTAATGGTTGTGACAATCCAACTGCCTTTTTTTGCTCTGCCTTTATCCTTTGGCACGTCACACACTTGGACACATACTCTACCACATGCTTCATCATACAAGGCCAATAAAAGATGCTCTTCATATCACACACATATTGTCACAACCGGATGAATGGTCATCCTTGAATGATGGAACTCCACTAGCACCATGTCAGTCAACCCCATAACGAGAAGAACACATAGTCTACCATATCTCCGCAACAACCCTTTCTAATCAATAGTATAACAACTCAAATGACTCGAACGTTCTCATTTACCCAACTTCTCGAAAATATCTAATAATTCTACATCTCATTTTTAACTTGAACCCATATGGTCCACTAGTGTATGCCGCACATCAAAACATGCTAACAGTTTGGGAGTGATGTCTGATGAAGGTCGAAATGTATAAATGTACTCCAAGTGTTTCTATTCTAAGAACATAAGGCCAAACATCACACGCTTTCTACTTGAGGCATCTGCTACAACATTGTCTTTCCCTGAAGTGTAAGATATACTAAAATCATACGATGCCAAGTGCTCTATCCATCTTTGATGCTTTAAATTCATATCCTTTAGGAGAATAGACACTTCAGAGACTTATGATCCATAAATAACTCAAACCGCTCACCTAAAAGATAATGCTTGCATGACTTGAGTTCGAAAACAACGGCTGCTAATACAAGACCATGGATTAGACAGTCTCTCTTATAGGATTTCATTTGTCGATTAGCATAACTTACAACTCTTCTTTCTTCATCAAAACCGAGCCCAGTCATGTACCATAAGCGTTGGTATATACTGTAAATGTCTTTGAACCATCAAGCAGTACTAAAATAGGTGCACTAGTCAATAACTCCTTCAGCTTTAAAGCATCCTCGCATACCAAGCCCCATAAGAAAGCCAAATTTTTCTTCGTAAGGCGGGTCAAAGGAGCGAAAATTTTGGCAAAGTCTTTAATAAACATCTAATAATACCCTGTCAAACCAAGGAAACTTCTCACCTTCGGGGCATTCTTCGGTATACGCCAATCTTGTATATACTACGATAACTTTACGAGGATCCACTGTAGGTCTGTGCTTAGAGACAGCATGTCCAAAAAAGCGAACCTCCTTGCGTTAAAGGTGATGTTTGGAAAATTTCGCTTTTAACTTGTGCAAATAGAGAGTATTGAGCACTTCTTCTACATGGAACCTGTGCTCTTGCTCACTTTTTGAGTAGACCAGATTGTCATCAATGACCACCACGAACTTATTTAGTAACCCTCTAAGAAATCAACTCATGAGGTCGACAAAATACGATGGTGTATTAGTCAGTCCAAATGGCATGATTAACTACTCATATAGTATGTTAGGTGTGAAAAAAGAGGTTTTCTAAATAATATCTTCGACTACATGGAACTTATGGAACCCGGTAGCCAAGTTAGGCTAAGAGGATACCTTTGCTCCAACTAACCAATCAGAAAAATCGTCTATGCGAGGAGATGGATAATGATTCTTCTTTGTCAGTTTATTCAACTCATAGTAATCAATGCAAAGCCTTAGAGAGCCATCTGCTTTGGTGGCTATACAAGAGTTGCCAGTGGCAGCTAGGGTTTGAAGCTATGTTATATTAAGTTGTATGCTCCAGATTTATCTGTTTCTTACCTACTTCCATCCTACGGTTCTGGTGTGCTTCAATCCCTATAAATAGAACCCTACCCTCTTCACTTTTTATTCATATTATTTTAGGGAATTTAGCGAAATTCTACCATTGTTATCTCTTCAAATTAGATTTAGAAACTCCATAGAGAATTCAGGTAAGGATTCAATTCATTCTCTAATTTTTTTCTTCTACCTCCAACCTATTCCAATTTTATTCTTTCTCCAACCGTTCTGAATCTAATAAATATATATACATCTTCCCTATTGTGTATATATCAAAAGGCAGATTCTGGAGGAGATTAAAAGGCTTATAAATCCAAGGAAGGTGAAGCTATGGCTGTTCTGTGAGTGGAAATATTAGTATAATAATTGTTTAGCGTATCTCAATGGATTTGAATATGCGTTAGGGATTTAGAGATTGTGAAAATACGATAGATAAAATCCCCTAAATTTTTTTTTATTTCAAAATGTCAATTCTATGTTGAAATTCTCAATTATTTACATTAGTTTGACGGAATTCGTTTTGTTTATGCAATTTTTGTTAATTTCATAGTCTATTCCACTTCTCCTTCTTCTTTAGTTCCATCTGTGATTCCTTAATAAAATAAGGGGTCTACATTTTTATTCATAGTTTACACCATTTATTCCACAAAAATTTCCTTCTTATTTATTTTTTTGTAAAAGAGGAGCCGAGTAGAATATTGCAACGACCCGCCTTTTCAATCCATGAAAATTGAAAATAATACATCCAAAGTATTCACATGCTGAATATCCAAGTGCTAGAAAGACAGTTTGTTGGGGTGAAAGAAAGAATAGAATCTCACATCATGACGAGATAAATATATAATATACATAAGATTTTTACAAAAATAAATCATCTTATGTATACATACATAACATAAATCAAGAAACACTAACCTATGTCAGCCTGGACAATTAAACAACAGGTCCTTATAATTGCTGATAAATACATACAAAAATCAAGAATAATAAAAAAATGGAATATATATATATATATATATGAGTACCTCTTGGAGAATCCAGCTCGTCCTCTGAAAACTCCAAAGTATGCAGCTAAATTTGGAATATATGCTCGGTCTGACCCGAGCATTATAGGAAAACAACGCCTGGGTCAGTCTGGTAAAAACCAGCGTGAGAAACTCAAACCATAAATATTTTTTTATTTATTATAACTTGTAAAATCCTTTAAAATCAAGGGTATCTCGTAAGATCATGTCGCACATAAACATGAATGGGTTTTTACTTTACGTTAACCAAAACATTTATATCAGAAAATCCAATGATATTAATGATGTCTAAGAGTGAAAATAATAATAATCAAGTGGTTGTGATGCTTGTGAGTGTACATCACTAAAATACTAGGTATATAGTCAAAAATCGATCAGGCATGTTCGTTAATTGTGTATCCATGGAGGTGGCCTCAGTACTTCGAGAATGGTCCTCCTATATAAGGATCAGAGATATTCTTCCAAAGCAGCATACGTCCCTAATGATGTACCATAAGAAAAACATAAATGGTCTCGCTAAGACCAAGTGCATTATCCCATGCATGCACAATAACTATAGGTAACGTCTAGGTGGAGCCGACTGCATCTTATGGGTTTTCCAACCCTACTGACCATGCCTCCTATCTCTATTTTTAGTCATTACCATTGATGAGGCTATGTCCGGCGTTTCAGCTCATGCACCACCATCAAAACAGATCATGGAATCCCACATAGATCCCTATACCCCCATGGGCTTAAAATCACACATGGATTACTGCATTTCAAATAGATCTTGCAACCATATATGGATTCTCATACCCCAATGGGTCTTGGAACCGCACATGGATTCTAATATTTTAATATATCATGTAACTCCTTCATAGAATCGTATATGGTTTCTGGAGTGGTTTAGGTATAAATCATCTCTTACGAGTATACTCCCTAACTTACCGGCCACCCCAAAAACCAACCATCGATTTTCTGGAATGCTCAATGCCGATTCTTTCAGAAATAATCATATAATACATAAGAGCGGGGACCACACCTTAACCGTTTAAGTGGACAGATCTCCTTATCATTCGTCCTAGAAGAACAAAATGAGTTTATACGTACAGTATAGCACACCAACGGTAACTGTACCATATGATTCCCCTGTTTCTTCTAGATATTTCCAGAGTTAAAATCCTTCAATGTTAAGTAGGGAATATTTTCTAACCACCAAAATTAAGAAGGATTACATATTTAGGCCGAGATTTAATAGTTAGTTATTTAATTATCAAATAACAAAAATGCAGAACAAAGATTACTTTTCCCACGAAAACCACCAAGCTTTTTAAATTAATCTTTTATTAATTTAAAATCACATTTCAAATATTTATCAAAATATTCATATACTTATCTCTTCGGAATAAGTATATTCAGAAACCATTCCTTTCAAACTTGGAAACCTTTTTCACATACTTATATAAATTAGTATAAGCATATTCACTGACATTTAGAGAGATTTTTTATTTCAACATTATACTAAAATGATCAACCCCAAATGCTATTAAAACAAAGATATAAATAACCCAAACACCATTCATAAATCTCCTTTTGGGAATCATTTAAAAACCAAACTCCTTTTTCTGATCCCAAAACCGTTAAAACTAACTTCTTTCCAAATTCCAAAATCCATTCCCACATTTATGAATTCCTTTAATAAATTATTTTATTAAATAAAACCCTTTATATAAACCTTTTCTTTTAAAAATAATTTCTTTCTAAATGAACAGTTCATTATTTCTAAACATCTTTTATAAGATAATTTATTATTTAAAAATATCTTTAAACAATATTAGTATATTAATGAATTCACTTTTAAGCAATGATAACATAATAATAAAATAACTTTAAAACAATATTAATATAATGATAATAAAGTTAAACATGTTTAAAATAATATTATTATCGCAATAAACTTTTTAAACAATAATAAATAAACTTTTAAAATATAACAAATAACTTTGATATAAAATAAGCAAATTTAATGTATAAAATAATTAATTTTAAATAATTGAATTTCAATAATAATTTAACTTTAATATAGTAATTAATTTAAAATAATAATTAACTTTAAATTAAATTATTATAAATAACTTTAAATAGTAATTAAATATTCTTAAATAACTTTGAGAAATAACCTTTAAGAATCATGTTAACTTTAAATCATTATTAAAAACAATTATTGATTATCTTTAAACCATTACTAATAAATAGTTATTATCTTTTAAATCTTATTACTAAGTAATAATTATCTTCAAAACCTTATAATAAATAATGATTAGTCTTAAAATAACTTTCAAATCAGTAATTAACCTTTCAAATTTGAAACAGGTGCAATGATCACATGGTACTTAAACAAGCTACCATATCATTCAATTTTACTTTCCAAGTTAATTACTAGAATTTACATAATCAGTATCTATGTAAACAATTAACCATCACTGCTTAACATATTACTTATTCAAATTGCCATATCAATTAACAGCATATAGTTAGATGTCCAAATTTTTAAAATAATAGGATGGAGATTTATTCTACTAATTAAATGGCCAATTAATTTAATTAGCGGAATGATGATTTATTTAAACAAGTGTTCAAATTACCACATTCAATTCAATTTCGCAACGGTGTTTATTTGGCCAAATAAATATCACTAATTAAGGTAAAATAATTTAATAACGTAATTAAATTAGGTCCTTTTCAATATATCATAATTTTATACTTTGCAAATGTTGTTGATAAGTTACATTACAACATTGTACTCATCTATACGAGTACGATGCAAAAATTCGTCTATCAATCGGGCTTAATATGAGTAATTTATCAAATTTACATAAACTAATTATAAATGAAGTAACTTTTAAAAAAAATTCTCATCGCCAAATGCAAAACAGGCCAAGCCTACTTACTCCACAACAAAACCTGCGTTATCAAGCTTCTTCCCTAAATCATCTCAAATGCAAATGCTTTTAATGAAGCTTTTGTGCATGGACGTGCATATCGTACACGTGCACTGTAACAACCCGCAAATCCGTACCCCTTGAGTCGACACTATTCTCCATCACTCAACTCAAGATGAACGGAAATACGAACCATTTGGGTTAAAGAAGAAGAGGTAGAAGAAGAAAATAGAAAACAACATCAGAATCTAACCATCGCAGCGGAATAAAATATAATAGATAATAAATGATCTTTACACAAAAACAAATTTGTTTATACATTACATCATCAGAGTATACATAACACACAACTGGACAGTAATCATAACATGTCCTCACAATCTGAATACACCGCGGAATATTTAACACAAATACAGAAGTACGTATTGCCATCCAGCTCGTCACCTGAGCACCACAGCATCCTTTCCTATATCCTATAATACTCGGTCTGGCCCGAGCATTATAGTTAAATAACACCCGAGTCAGTCTGGAATACCAGCATGAGAAAACCACACTCAAATTGATTATTAAAGTTTCAAAATTCTTGTGAAAACAAAATCATCTCGTAAGACCACGCCACAAATAAACATGTCGGGTTTTTACCTTACGATAGCCAAAACACCTTTATCAAATTCATCTGATATTATAATAGTGTCTATAGAAAGTAAAATAGAATCTAGCTGAAATGCTTGCATCTCACGTTTCAGCAATAGTTGGACACAATCAAAACCGTGCAGGCGCGTAGGGAGAATGGATTTCCAACTAGTGACTAGGCACTGGGGTACCACCTGTCACAGTACCTGGATCAACGTATCGAGGATTACTCCCAATCCCCTGCAACACAAGACCGAAACTACCCCTTACTGGATAATCCCGAGTAAGATCACCCCACAGTTAGGAACAGCAACCACACCACTAAGCCGAATAAAAAGGGACATCTAGACAGGGATGACCTCGCCCTAATGGGTGCTATCCACTTAGCCTTGCTGCATAACCCCTGATTTTCAGTCATTCTTGGTTGATGAGGCTCGAGGCTAAGCGTTACCATTTTAAAACATTTCACTTAGAATGCCCACCGTCCACCAGACGATGTTCTGAAAGCATGCATCCATACAAGTCCGTTTCGGGTTCGAACGGAACCGAAGGCACTACTCCTACTACATCCATTTTGGAATCATCCTCAGGATTAGTAGTGACTAGCCATTACACTTCACTGCTCCATCTTCGAATCCAAACTTGTCTTCCTTACGAAAACGTACAAACCAGATCGAAGTGGTTTTCGAGAAATTAATCTCGATCTTGGTCTCTTCGAAACGATCAGCGCATTGGCCCATATTGATAATCAGTTATTTAACTATCAATTAACATTCACAACAACCATCAAACATAAATAATTTCTCCAAATTGTTTATTATTCTCAAAATATCTTCGCAAGATATATTTCCATTTTCAACCCTTTTTGAAAACAGTTTTCAAACCACACTCTTCTCATGGGATAAATTCCCAACAATTTATTTGCACTAAAAGCATCAAGTACAAAGCTTTAGATTTTTAAAATAATTTAAAAACACTTTATTATAAAATATCCTTTAAAACATTTAAATTAAAATTACTTTAATACTTTATTCAACGATATATACTTTAAGAATATTTGAAATAAAGCTACTTAATAACATATAAAACAAAAATTTTATCCTTTTAAAACATAATACCAAGTCACCTTTAAATAATTACTACTATAATAAATTTGGAAAAGACTTACTTTAAAATTTAAACATTTAAAAATAATAAATTTTCTAAAACATACTTTTTAAAACAACATTAAACTTTTAACTTATACTTATAAATTTTCTTTGAAAACGTACTTGGCTATCCAGGGAAATACGCTTCTCTTTAACATCTTTTAAAAATAAATCATTATTTATTTTTAAACAAATTTACCCATTCCTTTAATAAATTCCCACCGTGAAATTTATACTTTCAAATATCCACTGATATATTACTTAACTTACAAACCCAGTTTAAAGTCACATTCTCCTTTAAATTTCCAATTTCAAACACTTAAACCAATTTCCAAATTAATTTCAATTTACTCCATTTTGAAATAAATTCCTTTACTTCCTCATTTATTTCAAAACCCATTGACTTCAGATTTTTAATTCTTACTTATGCTTTAAAATCTTTTAACTGAAAATACCAATTTCATATTTCCCAAATTCCTTCTTTATCCTTTCACTAAATTTAAACCTTGAATTTCAAAATAAATTCTTTATTTCTTGAAATAATCCCACTTGAGTTTAAAAATAAAATCATTTATTCCCATTTATTCAAAATCTCATTTCCCGCACTAGGAACTTTAGTTATCATAATTCAAAAATTATTTTTATGCTTTCCAATTCATTTTTAATTTATTCAAATTTTTATGACTATTTTACTCAAAATTCACTCTTTTATTTTCTTTTCGGAAATCCCATTTCTATAGATTTTGATAACTCAGTTAACCGAAATATTTTAAATCAACCATAGTATCCAATATTTCCAATTATCAATATAATTCATCACAGGATAGCAAATAATTATATCACAGAATATTTTAACAAATCTAAATATTTTGACGAATCCAGTTGGATACCTCCAACCTGTTTCCCTGCATCCACAGGTGTTAGCACAATAAAATACCAATTCCACTTCGAGGTGGAATATCGCGGTATATGGGTTTTAAATATAATATCATCCGCTATTATGTGGCGCATAGGGTCTCATCCACTATAAAATGCAGGAAATCAATCACTCCAATATATACTATATACTACTATGTATAATATAGCACATCAAATCAATTCAATCATTCAACCAATTATTTAAATTTAACCATTTAAATCTAAATAACCATCCAGAACAGTGAGATTAACTCACCTTTATTTTTTGTAATTGCAATCCAACCCAAACCGGCTTATTTCTCCACGATTTTGGACCTTGTACAAACATTATAGAATTTATTAACATTTTTAAATAACTGACCCATCAATTATCCTTTCAAATAAGTTTAATTAACTAGTAATTTAATTTAAACCAGTAATTTAATTTTTTAAATAAATTTTCCTATGAACTAATTTTCCTAGTAACCAAAATAATTAAATGGGTTACTTAAACCGCTTATCACCAATACATTATTTCAAATGTAACTGCAATTTTAAAACATGTGTATTTCTTTTTCTTCTTTCAGTAAAGAATATAAATATTTCTTCTGTTCTTTCTTTCTTTCTTTTTTCTAAATCAAAACATTTTAAAACTTCTATAAAATCTTCTTATCATATATATATTTATCCTCTGTTACCTATAACATGTGTGTGTGTCTATATAATTAATTAAAAAAAATAGAAAATACCCTCACCTCGTCCCCGAGCAACTGCCATCCCCCTCAACTCCAACCTGGCCTTCGCGTACATGCGTGGATACGACTCCGCACCCTCAAATCTCCACGAGATGTACGCACGCATCCTCAGTCCAACACCTTCGACCTACTTCACTGTCACACCCCATAATCGATCGCAACCCTAACCCACTTCGACGCCCTCGAGACGACGAACCCAAACACCACAAAACCCCCAAAACACCTCGAGCAAGAAATCGCCGCCGCTGCCATCTCCTTCCATGCGCGAGACCCCTCCCCTTTGTGGTTACCCTCCACGTCGCTTTCGAAAGGATCGAGCACGCCCTCCTAAATATTGAACGCGACCTCCACTTGCTCCACTTTGATCGAGATCGTCCGCCCTCTTTTTTTTTCTCTTATTCGGCCCTTTTTTCGATTTGGGCTTTCATTTCACTTTTTTTCTAATGCTTTTCGACTTGTAAATGAAGAAGGGGAATGAGATATTTAAAAAAGAACGATGTGATTTGTAAAAGCAAACATAATTTCGAAAAGAAGGTTGCATGCTGGGATGAGCTACAGTGCTTTGGAAATGACTGGAAAAAGGGTTGATGTGAGATAATTTCAACTGCAGTTGACTAGAATAAATATTCAATTTAATTTCAAATTCAAACCGTTCCAATAAATGCAACTTAAAAACTTAACGTCCTATCGAGGCGTGCCGCTAGGCATTTATAATGTTATGCCCCTATACCGAACACAGAAAAAGTTTCGAACCCTAATTCGTTCGTATGGAGAAGATAGCCTTTTGGACTCAGTCATTATATTAAATTTTCGATATTGATTCAGCGCGTTTATATGTCGTACGCTCACACAACTCCAAACACTACCAAAATTGAAATCCGATTATAATACAATATTACGGATCCAATGGATCTGGTTTCGTCGAATTCTAAGACTATGCCTCGAAAGGCTATTTTTAAATATCAATTTAAACGATATATTTTCAAAACTTAACAAAACACTTTCAAATCAAATTTTAACACATTTACTATCCTCAGTACTATCAATATAAATTTTACAAGTCCTTTAAACTATTTTTAACAAGCTTGAAACTCAAGATTAAATATTTTACTCAATCTTCCATATTGAATTAAATAATTGTATTATTCAACAAATTGTTGTATCTACATTCTGAATAGATAAATCCAAGTTTTCCATATTCAAAACCAATTCATAATTCAATTCCTGTATTTAAAACCACTTAAATATTCCAGAATCAACGCTGAAGAATCCGAGTCGCTACATTCCTCCCCCTTAAAGGAATTTCGTCCCCGAAATTATTAAGGCAGAAGAATGCTCCAAACCCATTAACTTTACAAAACCCACTTAGTGAAAATCTCATATTCACTTTCCAATCCTTTAGTTCCGACTAAACAATTAGTTAACATCTCCATTTTAAAAATCCCTTATTTCAATTCCAATTTGAAATCGTTTTGTTGTTAACAAAAAAATTTCTAACTCCCAAAATTTTCGAAATTTTTTGGCAGAGTCTCCTTTGTACGTAGGAGCTTTTGCAATTTGACAAGAGATATAAATATATATACATCGACCCACACGACCGGAAAAACAAAACAAAAACAAGCATTAGTTCATATTTCCTAACTTTTATTGCGTATGCGTACCTCTATTTAGCATTTTTAAGCAAGCGGCTTATTCTTTTAGCATTTTGCGCGATCAAATCCAGCCAAACGGCTTCCCGGTACCTGTACTTACTCAACTCAAACATGTAAGTACTAAATATACGAAATTTATTAACATTTCACTTACTTTCAATAGCTAAACACATGCATTTCATAAGCAACATGCACCAAACACTTTTCATGAGCAATTTATATGATTTCAAAACTAATTCAATTGCTTTCAACCAATTCATATGTCATTTCATTCAATTTTAATGGTTTACAACTCAATTTCTTACATTCAATTTATCTTAATCCAAACAAGCTCATAATCAACTCAATTGATTTCAAAATCAATTTTATTTACTTCTACCCATTCATAGAATTTTTATTCACTTCCGTTTAAGTCGAACGACTAATTTATTCTATGCAATTCGACGGTATTCACTTATTAGAATATCCATTTTAGTTTTTATCCACATCCAATTGATTCCAACTCATTTTATTTTAATTTCCATCCCATTTCTAGTTTATTCACCAACCATACATTTGCATTTCATCTCATCTTCGCATTGGTTTCACTTTAAAACCATTTCATTGAGCTTGACAACATTCAATGCTTATATCAATAAACATTTTCCAAATTAATTTAACCCAAACTTTTACTTACTGAACTTTCACCCTTCCTCAAAGCCAAGATTCTATAAATTTTAAACTTAAGTTAATTTACTTTAATTTATTCCAACTTCAAACTTAAGTTCACTCTATTTGATTCTCATTTAATCAAATTCCATTTAATTCAGTTAGCCCATCCATTTTATTTTAATTCACCTTCTCAATTTATCAAAATAAAATCCAAGCACATACTAAACTCATTTATACTCGAATTGGATTTTATTTGTAACTCAAATCACTTCTATTATAATCCAATTCCATTTTATTTTTTACAACATCTCCACTTATTTTAATCCATTTTCAATCCAAGTCGAATTCTATTTATAATTTGAGTTTATTTCCAAACTTCATTATTAACCTACAATCCATTTTATTTAACCGAGTTAAATTTTATTAACATACTCTATCAAATAATTTATTTAGCTAATTAGCTTACTTCCAACTTTTAAATCAAAATTCGATTTTATTACAAAAATCACTTCATTAAATTTTCCTGAGTTCAATTTTTTTTTATAGTTCCAGTTTGGATTTTCTTTCATTTTCCAAAATTCCAACACTTTTACTTCGGCTTATTTATTCCCTTTTTACATTTTTATAAGCTACTCATTTATTAATATTCATACTTCTCCGTCTATTTACAGTCAATCACATTTTCACTTTACTTTTAACTAGGGATTATATTTTTATTTCAATGCTTTTCAATTCTTTTATAAGCTTCCAAAGCTTATTTATCCCAATTGAATACTTACTTAGTTTACGCTTATTTATTTAAATAAGAATCTTATTCCATTCAATATTATCTATAACTCAACTGAATTTATTTCAATTCAATTTTATTTAACTTAACTTCAGTTAATTCTAGCATCATACCATTTTCTTTAATCCATTCAATCCACTTTAATTTAAATTAAATAAGAACTTACTTTCACTTAATATCATCTACATCTCAATTTATTTCATTTCAATTCAATTTCAACTTAATTCAAATACAACTGGGTTTTATTTTTAGTTTAATTCAATTTGTTTCAATCCAATTAAATTTTATCTCCCAATCCAAATTTAATTTATATTTTCCCATTCCAATCACATTTAAGATTAACTAATTATTTCTACCGATCATCCATTAAATTTTCCACAATTTAATTTCTCCAAATTAAATTAAATTAACCGTTTCACTTTAAATTTTAATTCTGAAATCCAATCCCCATATTCCTCATCAAAATCATTTACCATTTATAAGTTTATAACTCATCTTCTGATGATCTCTAAATTGACTAAATAAGGATTTCAAGATTTCAAACACTCGGCTTTTGGTTTTCAAATCATTTTGAAATCATCTCAAAATCACACTTCTTGAAATTTTAAACCAATCCTCGTTTTCATCCCCAACAATTTTTTTTTGAAATTTCAAAAACAAAACTAGTTCTTTTGAACAAATCAATTTGGCAGCAATCCGTCACTTAGAAACTCGAAAATGAACATAGATGATACTGCAGTCATCACCGAAGTTATTTTCCAGCGACTAAAGTGAGCTCAATGTTATATCCCTTCCCAAAATTTATTTGAAACAATTTCCTTTCAAAAATACTTTTAAAATAATAATGCCATTATTTGTCTTCAAAACACTTCGAAAAACACTTCCAAAATCTCTGGGGTTTTAATTTCAAATTTTGACTTAAATCAAATTTTAACCATAAGTCATTTGTATAATTTATGCTCATACAAATTCCCATTTGATCATATTTCAATTTAAAAATCACGTTTATAATTCACATTTATAAATTTCATTTTATAAATGAATTTGTTTCCTTAACCTTTGGTTATATTTTTGATTTCTAGTTAAATTTCCACACAACAATGATAATAATTTAATATTATCATTCCTAACATCCAAGCAACCATATATTAGCTACAATAGTTTGCAAAAACTTTTCTTTTATATCAAAATATATTTTGGGTAAAATTATTTCATTCACCCACCTTTAAAACAATACTGTATCAATTTATCTTGTCAGGTATTTATAAACTCTTCTCGAATAGCGGCCAACTTAGTCGATCATAATTCATATTCCACTCAACCAATAAGTCAACACAATATTAAAAAAATTATATTCACTAACAAATACGCGCTTATATCTATTAATACACTCAAACTTATTCTAGAGTACTACGGACTCTATTTTCTATGAGTAATCCCCACCAGAGCCAAGGTAATCACCAACCTCGCTCTGATACTAAGTGTAACAACCCGTAAATCCGTACTCCTTGAGTCGACACTATTCTCCATCACTCAACTCAAGATGAACGGAAATACGAACCATTTGGGTTAAAGAAGAAGAGGTAGAAGAAGAAAATAAAAAACAACATCAGAATCTAACCATCGCGGCGGAATAAAATATAATAGATAATAGATGATCTTTACACAAAAACAAATCTGTTTATACATTACATCATCAAAGTATACATAACACACAACTAGACAGTAATCGTAACATGTCCTCACAATCTGAATACACAGCGGAATATTTAACACAAATACAGAAGTACGCATTGCCATCCAGCTCGTCTCCTGAGCTCCAAAGCATCATTTCCTGTATCCTATAATACTCGGTCAGACCCGTGCATTATAGTTAAATAACACTCGAGTCAGTCTGAAATACCAGCGTGAGAAAACCACACTCAAATTGATTATTAAAGTTTCAAAATTCTTTTGAAAACAAAAGCATCTCATAAGACCATGCCACAAATAAACATGTCGGGTTTTTACCTTACGATAGCCAAAACACCTTTATCAAATTCGTCTGATATTATAATAGTGTCTATAGAAAGTAAAATAGAATCTAGCTAAAATGCTTGCATCTCACGTTTCAGCAATAGTTGGACACAATCAAAACCGTACAGGCGCATAGGAAGAATGGATTTCCAACTAATGACTTGGCACTGGTGTACCACCTGTCACAGTACCTGGTCTAAATCAGCGTACTGAAGATTACTCCCAATCCCCTGCAACACAAGACCGGGACTACCCTTTACTGGATAATCTCGAGTAAGATCACCCCACCGTTGGGATCAGCAACCGCACCACTAAGCTGAATAAAAAGTGACATCTAGACAGGGATGACCTCACTCTAATGGGTGCTACCCACTTAGCCTTGCTGCATAACCCTTGATTTTCAGTCATTCTTCGTTGATGAGGCTCGAGGCTAAGCATTATCTTTTTAGAACATTTCACCTAGAATGCCCACCATCCACCTGACGATGTTCCGAAGGCATTCATCCATACAAGTCCGTTCCGGGTTCGAATGGAACCGAAGGCACTACTCCTATTACATCCATTTTGGAATCATCCTCAGGATTAGTAGCGCCTAGCCCTTGCACTTCACTACTCCATCTTCGAATCCAAACTCGTCTTCCTCACGAAAACGTACAAATCGAATCGAAGTGGTTTTCGAGAAATTAATCTTGATCCTGGTCTCTTCGAAACGATCAGCGCATTGGCCCATATTGATAATCGGTTATTTAACTATCAATTAACATTCACAACAACCATCAAACATAAATAATTTCTTCAAATTATTTATTATTATCAAAATATTCGCAAGATATATTTCCATTTTCAACCCTTTTTGAAAACAGTTTTCAAACCACACTCTTCTCATGGGATAAATTCCCAACTATTTATTTCCACTGAAAACACCAAGTACAAAGCTTTAGATTTTTAAAATAATTTAGAAACACTTTATTATAAAATATCCTTTAAAATATTTAAATTAAAAATTACTTTAACACTTTATTTAACGATATATGCTTTAAGAATATTTAAAATAAAGCTACTTAATAACATATAAAACTAAATTTTTATCCTTTTAAAACATAATACCAAGTCACCTTTAAATAAGTACTACTATAATAAATTTGAAAAAGACTTGCATTAAAATTTAAATAATTAAAAATAATAAATTTTCTAAAACATACTTTTTAAAACAACATTAAACTTTTAACTTATACTTATAAATTTTCTTTGAAAACGTACTTGGCTATCCAGGGAAATACGCTTCTCTTTAACATCTTTTAAAAATAAATCACTATTTATTTTTAAACAAATTTACCCATTCCTTTAATAAATTCTCACCGTGAAATTTATACTTCCAAATATCCACTGATATATTACTTCACCTACAAACCCAATTTATAGTCACATTCTCCTTTAAATTTCCAATTTCAAACACTTAAATCAATTTTCAAATTAGTTTCCAATTTACTCCATTTGAAATAAATTCCTTTACTTGCTCATTTATTTCAAAACCCATTGACTTCAGATTTTTAATTCTTACTTATGCTTTAAAATCTTTTAACTGAAAATACCAATTTCATATTTCCCAAATTCCTTCTTTATCCTTTCACTAAATTTAAACCTTGAATTTCAAAATAAATTCTTTATTTCTTCAAATAATATCACTTGAGTTCAAAAATAAAATCACTTATTCCCATTTATTCAAAATCTCATTTCCCGCACTTGGAAATTTAGTTATCAGAATTCAAAAATTACTTTTTATTCTTTCCAATTCATTTTTAATTTATTCAAATTTCTATGACTATTTTACTCAAAATTCACTCTTTTATTTTCTTTTCGGAAATCCCATTTCTACAGATTTTGATAACTCGGCTCACCGAAATATTTTAAATTAACCATAGTATCCAATATTTCCAATTATCAATATAATTCATACAGGATAGCAAATAATTATATCACAGAATATTTTAACAAATCTAAATATTTTGAGGAATCCAGTTGGATACCTCCAACCTGTTTCCCTGCATCCATAGATGTTAGCACAATAAAATACCAATTCCACTTCGAGGTGGAATATCGTCGTATATGGGTTTTAAATATAATATCATCTGCTATTATGCGGTGCATAGGGTCTCATCCGCTATAAAATACGGGAAATCAATCACTCCAATATATACAATATACTACTATATATAATATAGCACATCAAATCAATTCAATCATTCAACCAATTATTTAAATTTAACCATTTAAATTTAAATAACCATCTAGAACAGTGAGATTAACTCACCTTTGATTTTTTGTAATTGCAATCCAACCCAAATTGGCTTATTTCCCCACGATTTTGGACCTTGTACAAACATTATAGAATTTATTAACATTTTTAGATATCCGACCCATCAATTATCCTTCCAAATAAGTTTAATTAACTAGTAATTTAACATTTCTGCTGTTCTTTCTTTCTTTTTTCTGAATCAAAACATTTTAAAACTTCTGTAAAATCTTCTTATCATATATATATTTATCCTCTGTTACCTATAACATGTGTGTGTGTCTATATAATTAATTAAAAAAATAGAAAATAACCTCACCTTGTCCCCGAGCAACTGCCATCCCCCTCAACTCCTACCTAGCCTTCGCATACACGCGTGCATACGACTCCACACACTCAAATCTCCACGAGATGTACCCACGCATCCCCAGTCCAACACCTTTGACCTGCTTCACTTCCATACCCCTCAATCAATCGCAACCCTAACCCACTTCGACGCCCTCGAGACGACGAACCCAAACACCACGAAACCCCCAAAACACCTCGAGTAAGAAATCGCCGCTGCTGCCATCTCCTTCCATGCGTGAGACCCCTCCCCTTTGTGGTTGCTCTCCACGTCGCTTTCGAAAGGATCGAGCGCGTCCTCCTAAATATTGAACGCGGCCTCCCCTACTTGCTCGACTTCGATCGAGATCGTTCGCCCTCTCTCTTCTTCTTTTTTCTTATTCGGCCCCTCTTTTTCGATCTGGGCTTTCATTTCATGTTTTTCTGATGCTTTTCGATTTGTAAATGAAGAAGGGGAATGAGATATTTAAAAAAAACGATGTGATTTGTAAAAGCAAACGTAATTTCAAAAAGAAGGTTGCGTGCAGGGATGAGGTACAATGCTTTGGAAATGACTGGAAAAAGGGTTGATGTGAGATAATTTCAACTGCAGTTGACTAGTATAATTATTCAATTTAAATTCAAATTCAAACCGTTCCGATAAATGCAACTTAAAATCTTGACCTTCTATCGAGGCGTGCCGCTAGGCGTTTATAATGTTATACCCCTATTCCAAACGCAATAGAAAAGGTTTCGAGCCCTAATTCGATTGTATGGAGAAGATATCCTTTAGGACTCAGTCATTATATTAAATTTACGATATAGAATCAGCGCGTTTATATGTCGTACGCTCACACAACAACTCCAAACACTACGAAAACTGAAATCGGGTAATAATACAATATTACGGATCCAATAGAACTAGTTTCGTCAAATTCTGAGACTATGCCTCGAAAGGCTATTTTTAAATATCAATTTAAACGATATATTTTCAAAACTTAACAAAACACTTCCAAATCAAATTTTAACACTTTTACTATCTTCAGTGCTATCAATATAAATTTTGCAAGTCCTTTAAAATGTTTTTAACAAGCTTGAAACTCAAGATTAAATATTTTACTCAATCTCCCATTATTGAATTGAATAATTATATTATTCAACAAATTGTTGTACCAACATTTTGAATAGATAAATCCAAGTTTTTCATACTCAAAACCAATTTATAATTCAATTCTTATATTTAAAACCGCTTAAATATTCCAGATTCAACGCTGAAGAATCCGGGTCGTTACATGCATGAACGCAACACATCACCGTTTGATGCTCCGAGGCCACTTACAAGTCCGTCACCTTGCTCTCAACCCCATGGAACCACCGCTACCTCCTCTATCCCACCCACTCAGATTTCAACCATGCCACCCTATTTAACACGTGAATAGAAATTCAAGCATCCTCCGTTAGAGGAGCACACCATGGCACTTTGGCTACGATCAAATCACCTCGCCACCTTCAGGAGGTCCACAACACCATAGCTACTAGAGAAAAATACGCCACGGTCAATTGCTTCTGTCTTTTCCCAAGGCTCCTCCTTGATACCTTCGAGGCTCTTCTCTATAATCAGCTCATCCAAAATTTATTTTTGAACGAATTTTGTTCATCTCCTCTTCCATGACAAATTAAGCCACTAAAAATCATGTGAACTCTTCTAAAATCATATCTTAACGATATGAAGCCGACTACATCCTCCATTCGTCGATTTGTGATCTTCGAAAACTGACTTTTCCTCGACCCCTTACTATTTATAGCCGATAACTGCCACCACACTCAATTAAACGACCATAGACAAACTAGAGATTAAAACAAACATTTATCATGTTGGAAATATTTGATAATCGTTAATTGATTGAGGGGCATTGATTTTAGAAGGAGAAGGTGGTGTAATTTTTCTTGGTTTTGAAACTGAAAGTGATAAAAAATATGGAGAAGAAGAAGATTTTCTTTATTTCACCCCCCTTCCCCGTGCTCGTAAATATATACCCACGCAAGCACGACCCATGGTGGACAAAAAGTGGCTGAGGAGACCAAAGGTACAAGGGCAAAGGAGGCAAGGGCAGCTAAGTGTTTTTGAATTGATTTTGAAAGACATAAGGGAAGCTAAAATATATATATGTATGTGTCTTAAGTATGGACGTGCGCTACGAAACACAACGTTCATGTTCGAGGCGCACAAAAAATAAAATACTATCACACATTATAAGGTGACATGATCATAAAATAATAATAAAATACACTGGTTATTAAATTCTTCGAAGTTTAAAAATGCCAATACTTGCCGTAAAATACGTAAAACGGAAGTTCAATTAATTTCCAAATTAAAATTCTGGAAAAATTCTATAAACTGAATTAAAGATACGTCATTAAACATCAAGCAATTATTTGAAACATGGATTTTATTATAAAAACTCCTATTGAACATTCAAAACTAATTAAATATTCCAAAAGTCAAAGTGATAAAATTCCGGGTCGTTACACTCTCCCCTCCTTAAAAAGAGTTTCGTCATTGAAATTTCGCCAGTCTTAAGCCACAGAAATACTTAACATTACTCATCAATCCGTAAGATGTACATAGATCATTCCTACACAAAATCTAATTTGGTCACTTGCTTGAATACCTAACTTTACTTCCAACTAACATCGCTCACCAGAACTACTAATGCAGGCTTGATCAGACTTCTTAATTAGAAACCTCTATTCTCCTTATATAGCCATAAACTATGATGGTAAACTTTTGGTTTCATATTATGAACCCTCACCAAGTGTTCGCTGTCAAAATTATGAGAAAGATCCTTATTCAGAACGGTGTGAAATATCTCAAGTCGTGTACTCGAATCTTGGATCGAGAGCTATATGAGAAAGGGAAATGATCTATGTACAACCTATTTTCTTATTGGTCCTCACCAATACTAATTCTATTTCTGCTTAAATTATTTATGAAAATATTTCACAAAAATTCCAATTTAGGTTCAAATGACTAGAGTTATTACTCTACCTAAATCAAGGTATTAAATGCCTAAAGTCTACTTATTTTCCAATAAAAGGAATTAAGTGGCTTGGAAACTATCTCAGGCACTAGCTATTTATGACGTGGAATTTGGGAAATCTACTCCTGAAATGGAAGGTATGAAGTGGTTGATTGAGAATCTGCCTCCTTTCCTTATAAGAAGTATTAAATGGTTTTAATGGCTGTATGTTCGTAGACATATTCTTATTTTGAAATATACGTCCTAAGAACTAAAATGGTAAGACCCGAGGTTTATATTTACCAGGCACCTGTTGTTCTAACTCCCTCCTCGTTATGATAAGGGTTAATGATGGAGTAATGGCGGCGACGATGCTTAGAGGTGGAGAAGCTTGGCTTATGGCAATATTTAACATCATTACTTGCTTTTATTTGTACCCATGCATTTAGATAATTATTGTAACGAATTTATGACATGATTTGATGGTATTTTGTATTATGACATTTTATGGTTTTGAAATAAATGGGTACACTTTGCTACTACATTTTATTCTTTCTGCTGTGAGCTCTGAAAGATTGGTTATGGCTATATGTTGTTATTTCTCTTTCCAACCAAGAGCCTTGCTTAGAATGGATCCAAGTTTCGATGGGCCTTTTCTAGGTCGAAATTTAGGCCCATTAATGTCTTCGCACTGTGAAATGTGGAAAAACTTTGTTTCTTTCCTTTACAAGTCTCGAAAATGTGTGTTAGTTGACATTCGAGAGGCTGGCCGTAAAATAGGGAAGTCTGGGGTTACCATTTATAGCCATGCCCTTTAAGGAGTGACCTTAGGTTGTTACATTTGGTATCAAAGCCTAGGTTAGTAGATCAAAGGAATTAGGATAAATTGAGAGAACGTAATCGAACTTTCCTATCTAGTATTATTATATTTTTACATTAGATTCTAAGAATTCTGGCCACAGAAGTAGTTGTAGTTCCACTTCCAATGAATGGGAAAAGCAACTACGGGTTGTAAATATCTTCGAGTTAAGATTTCATGCTGACTCTGAAGAACCCCACGGAGTGCTAGTGATGCGTAAGGCACTGATGATGAAGAGCATGAGTACGATGTATGGTTGAATCTCGGAGACCGGTGCTGTCCGAATTGATGGTTGAGATCTAGTTACCATGTGATTCTGAATTTTTGTGACAAGTTCCAATCGGAGACACACATTTACTCCAAATAAGTAGGAAATTGGAGTATGTATGTCGCAATTGTCCGGAGGCAAGTTTTTTCTATGGTGCATTCATTGGTCATCTCATTGGCACACCAGATTTTTGTTTAAATAATTAATTTCAATTCCTTAGCCTTAAATATATGAGAGAATGTTTAAAAAGTATATTTTGTAAATGCCTTAGATTTTGAAAAAAGTTTTCAAAGGATTTCTTTTCCCAAGATTTATTTTGGAAATTTATTTTTGGAAAAATTTTGAAATTTTAATTTTCAAAAGAAACACGTGTACCATTGAGTTGGTCATATTAAGAAATTTCTTATAAAGGATTAATTCTTGAAATCCTTAAATATTTATATGTATATATCAATAAAGGCTTGATTTTGATTTTTGGCAAGGAAATAGTTTTCCATTTTAGGATATTTTTATTTTAAAAAAAGTTTTTGGAAACCCTAAAATATATAAGTTTGATTTTAAAGGGTAGTTTTGGTACGAAATAGTTTCTATTATTTAGAAACAAGTATAAATGAGCATATATTTAGCTTAGTGATTTTTCTGTTTATAAAATCAAGGTTTTTAAAATCTTCTTTTTTTAAGTTATGGACAAAATAGGAATGACATTTAATTTTATTGGGGTATGTAGTTTAAAGCGTTGTTGTACCACCAGCTATTTGAAGAAATATTTTCATGCGAAGTAGGAAGGAAATAGCTACTGGAATACTTTTTGTTTTTTTGGAATTGTTGTCGGTCGCAACAGTTTTGTTGGGAATATTGTGAATCGGTGGAGCATGGTTCGGAACTAGACGATATGCTTTGACACCAACGTGATGAGAACAAGAAATTTTCTAATCTTGTCGAATCGAAGGAGATGGCGTGAAGCAATTATTATTATTTAATCCAACCCTAATTGGGTTTAGGTTGAATTAACGCCCAAAGCCCATCTAGCGATTGACCATCTAGCAGTTAACCTAGAGTGGTCTACCATTTAATCGGGACAACTTAAACCTGGAATAGGACTATAAAGTCGCGTCCGAACTCCCCCAGTTGCCTTCTTTTGTTCCTCTTTTCTCAATAAGCAGAACCCAATCTCCAACCTCCTCCTCCTTCCAGTATTAACCTCTCGCTCTCGTTTCTCCTTTAGGCGACGTCGTTTTTTCCTAGGAGTAGCAGCCTTACCTTCCTCTCGTACTAGTTTTGCACATTAGTTGCACTGCCACAACTCCAAATCTAAACACTATTTCTTCCCTCCGACCACTTCTTAGCCATGACATCTTTTCGCACCGTCGGTTTTTTCTTGCGCCATTATGGTCCTAACCCTCAAATGGCCACTTGGCTGGAGTGGATGAGCAGAAGGTTTCACCACTTTTTGGTTGGAAGAGCTATCTATCATGGAAGGATTTGCATCGATCCTCTGCTTCGAGACTTTTGAACGGGAATATTACCAGTACTGCATCTGCCTTTTTCGATGCCATGTAGGTACAGAATCTCGATGGAGGCAATGGTTCAATTTGTTCGAAGGTGAAGTGTGTCTTGATTGAACGACTAATGATGATCTCATTGAGATTTTGAAGGCCACCGCGAATGTTGCGGACTTAGAAGATGATTTTGAAGTGACCGACTCAAAGATTTTGCAGTAGATCTTTTTCCAGGATGTCGATGTTTGGAAGATGGATAATCTATTTTTGACTGCTCGTAAGGTTGTGTGCATCATTCATCATAACGTCATCCCTAAGATAGGAATTTACGGCCGGATTTATTTCATGATGTGGAAGACCACCTTTGCTAGTGTTGGTGTCATCGCTGTCAATTGGACCTGCGCTCTTATGATGCAATTTTTTGGTCAATAATTAGCACTCCATAGAGTCACTTTCCATATTTTCACCTAACCACTTTCGTCTTTAGGTAATATGGGTGAACCTCCATAGAGAGGCATTTTAGTAAAAGATTCCTTTTGCCAGCATTAGATCCTTCCTTAGGAAGATGGCAATTCCGACGCCATCAGCAATACCAAAAGTGCCTACGACATGGGATTGGGTGTATAGCCACCAAGTTATGACCATTCAAGGGTCACTACAATGGATCGAGCTCCAACTGTGGAGCAAGCCATCTTGCAGTTTTTTGGCATTGTTTTGGATTTATGGTGTTGTTGTCTTTTCCCTTCCAACATTTGCATTTTTTATAAGTTTGTTTGGGTTGTTGGTCGTCTCTTGAAAATGCACGCACGACGTTATGAGAATGTTCCTGTTTATTTACCATGTTATTGTTTCTGGACATGCAAACTGCTCTTATATATGCATAGTAAAGAAGCAATATAAATATGAAAATCTCATCAAAGGCATTTAACTAGCAGTAAATGCAATATACAACCGGATGTTTAGAATAGTTAAAAAGTTTTAGCGAAGGACGTGATAAAATTGTTTTGGTATCATGGTTCATTGCTCATGTCCCTTAAAAGTTAATTTTTTTTGGAAACTTGGCATGATGACATTTTTAAATAAAATTTCGAGTTTTATGGGAAAGAATAGTTGTAGTATTTTAGAATTTTATTTGTGCATTTAGCGCATAACGACTTCCGACTACGTTGAATTGTGGGTGGATTTATCAAAAATTTTAAGAAGTAAAATATTCTGAAAAGTTTCCCCTTAATTTGAAAAGTTTCTCTTTTGAAATTTTTTAGGTTTTAGTTATTTTTGGCTTTTAAAGTATTTTTAGAATTTTTGTCCAAATATTTAATTTCAAGGGAAAATGTGCGTTTAATTATTTTGGAATTTTATTTTCAGATGATGTACAAATTTGAAAAGTGAGAAGTGATATATTTGATTTTGAAGGCCATATGTTAAGCGTAGGGAAGACAAATAGAGTTAGAATTTGCAGATTAAGCGGTGCATTAGGATCGACGATGCGATAAATGCAAGCGACAAAAAGGTAAAAGCTGTTTTAGCCGTGGAATTCGATTTCCATACCTTGTCGACGACGCATACGAGTCTATTTGTAGACTCAATTTCGTTTTAGAGCTTGAAAATAAGCCTCCTTATACTTTTTTTGTGGTAAAGAAGTAAATCTGGAGCAGCGAGAAAATTTTCACTGTACTACGAGAATAGAAAGATTATAAAATGGTAAGAATGTTAAATTCTCCACCTAAATTTCTTTTTTTGCCTAGGAGTAAATTTTAGGTAGTGATTTTTCAACGCGTTAGATTTTTGGATGATAGGAATTGGAAGCAAAAATTGGGTGCTTCATATTTCTATTCGTAGAAGTATGGATTTTTAGTTGGAAGAATTTTTCAAAAGCTTCATACATGTAGTACTGGCAGTATATATATGGGTTGTTTGCATCATATTTTTTCCCAAAAATGTTTTCAAAAAAATGTATTCATATAGGAGGATCCTATCTAGAATCATTCTGCATACATATTTTTTGTGTGGTGATACAACAATACAGTATGCACTTGTGCACGTTTGGTGCAAAATTGATTGTACACTCATTGGTTGTGTAATTTAGGATAATTAGAAGCCAAAACCATGATTAGTCATTGGTGATATTTCAAGGACGAACTTCTTTTTAAGGGGGGAAGAATGTCACACCCGTAATTTGGCGTTAGTTATTTAATAAGTTCGTTAATTAATTTAGCTCCATAATGAAATTTGTGCAAATGATGGAATTGACCACAAAACTTACACTATTGCATTTGTGGCAAAATTCTGAGCAACTTTCATATTTGGAATTTTGCAATCGAAGTCCAAACGAAGAAGTTACGGAAGAAAAATGAATTCGGAATGGAAAACATTCGATTAGAAAATTAACGTTTTATATTAATTAAAGCAGGCCCATAGGTCGACCCACCACTATAAGTGGTCGATCAGGGGTGGTCGACCCTTAGGTAGGGGCGGTGACCTCTCCCTATATGGCGACTAGGGTTAGCCTCGGCCCAATGGCCTACATTTCGTTTATTTCGATCTGACAGTTGAGGTTGATTCCTACGCCTATAAATTCAAGTCTAACCCTCCCTTCTCTTTTCATATTTTTTTGAAGGCGGTAGCGAAGCTCTGCCATTTCTTCTTTTCCACTTTCTTTCTGAATTAAAAAAAAAGATATATATATATATATATATATATACATACATACAAATTGGAGAAGAATAGAAATTAACAAAAACAGAAGAGAAGAGAATCTAGTATATGGGCATTTGAGGCAATTTATATACATTTATATATTTGTATTTATTTTTCCTCCCAATCCCAAATCTTATCTCAGATCTGTAACTCTAATGTTTATGTCTATACCCTTTTTATACAAATTGCTTGGATTAAAAAGGATTGGAGATGAACTCAAGGTTCTACTTCAGATCAAGAGTTTTGAATCGCTTTTAAAAAGTGAGTGGGAAATTTTATATATTGTTTATGATTTTAAATCTATTCTGTTGGCCTACATTTGACTTTTATGCCTAAATCAATTTTATTGTGAATTATAGGCCTAAATTAGTGTAAAAAATATTGCCTACATATTCCTATTTTATGGACAAATTAAACACCTCCAGTCTCTGGGATTCCACCATACATCGTACTCATGCACGCCAACGCTCCGTTAGGAGTTATCATGAAAATATTAACCCTAAGATATTTCCAACCCATATGTGCTTTTCCCATTCCTTCAAAGTGGAACTACAACTGCTTTTATAATCGGAATTCTTAGAACCTAATGTAAAACTATAATAATACTAAACAAGATAGTATGAATACGTTCTCTCAATTTATCTAATTCCTCGGATCTACTAACATAGGCTCCGATACCAAGTATAACAACCTGTACCTTAATGGGCCTAAATTTGTATGAAAATCAAAACCCAAGTCCATTAAATCACAAATCGTTGGATTTGTTACCTTGAAATAAGCATGAGCATTATCAAAGATTGATATAAATCTAAACTCACAACGAAAACAACAATAGGATAAGAAGACTGATTATTGGAATTAATGATATTCTTTGGATAGTGGATTATTACATTAGGATCAAGCATGAGAGAAAAGAATCACCAAAAACTAAATACATCCTGCTCTAGTAACATGTTCCTCTAAATCTATCATATGGATTGTAGTGAGGAGGGGGTCAGTACATGTTCTGGTGACTGGAAAATCTGTAAGTTGTCCATAACATAAATTTATAGCGATTGGTTTTCATTTACTTGTTATGACTATTAAGGTTACCAATTCTAATCTAACCTTGCATTTCACACCAAATTTCTTACATCCCATTCCCAAGGTACAAAATACCGATGAAGCCTTATCAGCAACACAATACTTCCATACCCATTTGCCACTTAATACTTCTAAATATGAAGTGGGCTTCAACTATCACCACATAATACTTTTAAAAGAGAAACAGGTAGACTCTACTATTTAAGACCTCAATCGAGATAGACCCCATCATTTAAGACCTATTCCTAAGGTGGAATTCTAGTATTGTCATTATTGATCTATTGGTCCT
This sequence comes from Allium cepa, assembly GCA_030765085.1. Lineage (NCBI taxonomy): Eukaryota > Viridiplantae > Streptophyta > Magnoliopsida > Asparagales > Amaryllidaceae > Allium > Allium cepa. The sequence goes on from CM060932.1 coordinate 665,556,824, forward strand.
AGCTACAGAGACCTTTGACCGCTAGCTATGGCCCCATAATTTATAATAGTCATACTGCTAGCGCATCTATAGTTATTAAAGTCTTAGAAATGTGAGTGACTGCACCCAAGCCACTTATTACCTCACTAGTAAGGATGCCTCTGACCATTTAACACTTATTTATAAGTTGGCTTTTGCCATTTAATACTTAACCTAAGGTGAACTGCTCACCGCTACTATCTAGCTGACATTGCTTGAAAATCTCATTAGGCGACGTAGTACTTCTTTTACAGGAGAGGCAAACCCTAGATCAGTCACTTAGTACCTCAAACACGAAGCGAACACTTTCCAAGATATCATCACTCTTAATTATAGATATCAAATCTCATAAGGTTACTTTTTCGGTAGGGAGGTGGGCCCTACGATAGCCACTTAATACCTAAATACTGAATTGAACCTTTTTGGAGATATCTTTATTTATTTGGATTTCATGAGGTTACTTAATACTTCCTTTTAGGAGAGTGGCGGACCTTACAGCCACTTAATACCTTAAACCAAAAGCGAACCATTATGGAGATATCCCTTACCGCTCCTAATTCCAAAGTTGGACCATTTAATATTTTTCAATTAAAAAAGCAGGTCCAATCTATCACACCATCATGGGTCCTAGGATTAGTGATATCTCACTTTAGTGTTAAGTGCACCTGACTACTGGTAGCCATAAAGTAAAGGGCAGTCTTCCATCGAGCGACTCTACTGACCTCACATCACTAACCTACTAAATCTAATTAATCATCCTAAATCTTTACTTGTACTATCTTAGGATGACATTGGACTTTGCTTACTAATTCCCTTTTTATTTGAGGTAATAAGATTTACCCATAAATCCTCTTTTAATACTCATAAATGTCCATTTATCCATAAAATCCTAACAGACATTTCCTAAGACATTTATGTATGATTACAAATTTTAATTAGTATCCTTTTTATACCTATTCCATTTTTATTAGTCTCGTTAATCCACTTGTCCCTATAAATTGTAACCCCTAACTCATTTCCATTGATTGCCCATTAATTGGAGTTACATCTTTAACTAATCAATTGTAACCCCTAATCTAATCATATTCATTATTTCCCATTAATTTCCTATTAATTGGGGTTACAATATTTATTTTCTATTAATTATTGGTAATTCCTAATTTATTTCCTATTAATAGGAATTACTACATTTCTTAATTCTACCTATTTGCTTCCTTAAATCTAATAATAACTAACGAATGTTACACATAAATAACGCACGAATAAACGTTGTTCTTCTTTATCAACGCAATAAATACCTATAAACTGCCCAATAAAACTACCTATTCGTAACCCTGTTTATTCTAGTCGTAAAAACATTACTAAAATATGCTTTCATATTTAATTTGCTGGAATTCGATTCCTTAGAAATATTTTCCCCAATGATTTCCATAAGTTAGTTTAACACAAAATGGAAAGATTGACTTTGTTTGAAATTACAAGAAATTGATAATTTCTTTTTAATTGGAATGAGCCGTGTAAACCACAGAGGAAAAAAAATCTATACTTCACACATCACTTCCCTTTTTGTTTGTGGGTATTCCTTGTTAACTCAACATTTCCCTTTTGAATGGAAAGTGAAAGAAGTAAGCAAATTTATAAAAATCAAACGGATGTTCTGCCCACAAATTAAACTATGGAAAATCTGCAACATAGCACAAATTGGGCAATAATCCAAAAATCCAATTTTACACTAAGTACAAATCTGACATTGAACATATACAACATTGAAATTCTATAATCTTTGGGACTAATTTCCAGATCTTGGTGTAAACATACTTCAAATTAGATCTAAAATATGAATACACAGGCAATAGTTTTCTACACTAACTTAAGCCTACAATTCACAAGTAAAATTGAATTAGTCATAAAAATCAAACATATACCAATGGAATCGATTTAAAACCATAATAATATATAAAATTTCCCACTGACCTTATAAAAGTAATCCAAATCTCCAGATCTGAAGTAGAACCTTAAATTCATCTCCAATCTTTTTTGATCCAAGAAATATATATATAAAAGGGTGTGTGTGTGTGTGTGTGTACACACATTAGAATTACAGATCTTAGAAGAAATTTGAGATTAGAAGACAAAATAGATATAAGTATATATAAATTACCTCAATACACATATAGTTGATTCTCTTCTTTTCTCCTTTTTATTAGATTTCTATTCTTCTTCAATTTGTATGAATATAGATATAAATATCTTATTTCTACAATTTAGAAAGAAAGTGGAGAAGAAGAAATGGCAGAGCTTCGCTATTGCCTTCGAAAAAATGTGAGAAGAGAAGAGAGGGTTGGGCCGGAATTTATAGGTGCAAGAATCAACATCAAACGTCAGATCGAAATATATTAAATCCAGGTCGTTGGGCCTAGGCTAATCCTAGCTTCCACACAATAAGCGGTCGACTGCCCTTACCTAAGGGTCGACCGCCGTGGTGGGTTGACCTGTGGGCTCGGATTAATTTGTATAAAAAGTTAATTTTCCTATTCGAATTATTTCCATTCCCAGTTCCTTTACGTTCGTAACTTTTTCGTTTGGACTCCGATCATAAAACTCTAAATATGGAAGTTGCTCAGAATTCAACACGAATGCAATGGTTTGAGTTTCATAGTCAAATTCCAATGTTTGCACGAATTCCATTTTTAGAGCCTAATTAATTAACTAACTGATTAACTAACTAACGCCAATTTACTGGGTGTCACATCCTTCCTCTTGGCAAACTCGCCTACTAGCATGTCCTTTTGCGGTAAGGGAAAAGAAAGAAAGGGGTGGATCAGACAAAAGTATGGTGAATGAATTGTACAACTAGCGTATGGCATTCAAATCAATTAACTTTATTAACGGTCTACATGAAGTAGGATGTACTTTTTCTGTTCGTGAATCTGCTACCTAACTTAAAGAATACAGTCCCTATTGCATCTACACCCAAAATGTCTTGCAAAGATCTATACCCAAGGTTCGAATAATGGATCAAGCAGTAATCTCTAGGACTACTCCTAGTACAGATCGCAAGGAATAATTTAGTATAACTATTGGGCTGGCATAACCCAATTAGAAATTACAATATCGTGCATCCACACTGAGCGGACCTCGTAATGTTAGGCTCGCATCGAACTTACTACCTCAATGACTTAGGGTCTACCTATGCATCCATGTCAACAATCTCAATGGTAACGTCCCATTTGCATTATGTCAAAGATTTACAAATAGTGTATAAGTCAATTTGCAAGCATACACCGAGGAACCTTCCATTAGTGCATTACTATGCAGCTTGCCTGACATCCACAAACAATGTCTAGGTTGATGTAACAGTCTACACACCTGTGTACTCAAATTTTCGCTAAATTGAGAACCCAAGTCCTCTAGAGTATGGATCGTTAAATTGATATCATATACTAAACAAAAGTATATCAGGGACTTATCGGTAGGAACTCATAGTGGAATAAATAAATATAATAAACATATACATATACTGACCAAGCCTGATACTTCTGGTACCTAGTACCCTTGTCAGTGCCGAACATGCATAAGGAAGTTTGTCCTTTCATCGTTCCCATCTTATGCCAATACATGTCCCTCTAAATCTATCATGTGGCTTGTAAATTGCAATAAGGAGTGGGATAGAACAATGTTCTGGTGACTGTTAAATTACATACTTTATCCATAGCACTAGTTTATGCTGATGTTTTTCCATTACATGTTATGTTTATTATTTAAAGCTTAGTCATTTTGACTTCATGATCACGTACGATACACCTAATCCACTCGAGGTATATAGTAACAATATACATACATACATACACCCCCATAGTCCCTTATGGACCGGGATACATTCCCTACAAGTATTTGTTACTCTGCACCATGTTGGACATCCAACATCTACGTCTATGCCAAATTGCCAATGTACACTGAGAAACTTCCCGTTAGTGCCTAATAACGGCAATACACTATTTTACCATGCCTCTTAACTACAAACTAACTAACAAAAAACTTTGAGGCTGCGCATGACCTATACAGAACCAACACTAGTAGGAGGTGTAGTCCGTCTAGGAAAAACCCAAGCTAATGACGGCCCTAAAACCGATGATGATCTTGACCTATATGTGTAGCCCTACTCCTCACATATATGGTACTAAACTTGCTGACATAGCTTCGAGCCTATGCTCACTGTCCCATTCGGAGTGTCTAATGCAAATCAAGGAAATGTTCACTTGGTTACTTAATACCCCCTAAAAGGATTGAAGTAGACCCAACTTGGCCATTTAAGACCTTAAACCAAGGCGAACGTACTTTGGTATTTTTCATTCACTTACATGTGAATGTACACTCTCACGGGTCCTATAGTCGGAGATGACTCACATCAGTACAATGTATACACAACCGTTGGTAGCCTCTTTTGGAGGGTAGACTTCTATTATGCAACATTACTAACCTCGCATTCCAACCCTTACGAATGACAACGTCATTCGTAGTTATTTTAAATAATTTTCTAAATCTAATAATTCATACCCGCCATAATGTATACTTGAGCCTATATTAATTTATCTGTAAAAGTACGGTGCCTCCTAAGCTCAATTATTAGCATTCAAACACTTTTATATGAACTTACTTCTTACTTCTTTAGTACTTTCAAATGTCCTTTACCGCTTATCTTTGACTTGATTAAGAATATCTTACTACTTGATTTCCAATTTAGTATAATTAGATATGTTCTACTGTTCCTTTTTAACTAATAGTTATACTTCTTTGATTATTATAACTTTTCAAATTTCTTATTTCGTTGTCTTATTACTACATTCATCACTTATTGTTTATTTCCTAACTTATTTTTAAACATATATACTAAATTTACAATGAAACTATTGTCATTATTTCTATTTATAATATTATGATTTTATATTTAGGGATTTCTATATTTTAATGCATTAGAACTACATCTTTCCAAAAAAGGTAATGTTAACACTGTAATTTCCCATCAATTACCTAAAAGTGGATATGTGTTATGTTTGAAATTTCAAGGAATTATCTTGTCTGTTTCTACCGAAACAGAGGGTACAAATACGATAAACGTCCCTATTTTATACATATCTTTCTTTTAGTCATATGCCTTATTTTTTCAAACAATATACGTTCAGACATAATTATAAAGTTGGATAATTTATAAAACTTACATTGTAATATACTTCGTTCTAATGAATTAAAACATTACTTAAATCCCAATCCAATTTGTAATAATCTTCAAATCATGTTTAATAACATATAACATTTAAATAACTAACATAGAATTCACATACAATCTAGTTAATGAATTATTCTTAACTTTTAAGGACTACTTTGACCCTTAATTTCCAAATTCAGATAATACAATGTAATGACCCACTTTTCTATATTCCTTAAGCGGGCAATCAACCACAAATGACCTAGTTAAATTGAACGAAAAGACGGATAGTTAAGGATAAGAAAGAAGAAAGAAGAGAGATTGAAAACTAAACAACACAGAACCTCATAGCGGAACGAATAATCCATAATGTAGAACAAATCTTTACAAAAAAAACAGACTATAAAATTTGTATAGACAGACATCAATCATAATATACTAACCAATTTCAGCCCGGATAGTTATAACAACATGTTCCCACAATTGTTGATAAATACAACAATGAATGCAGTGGAAAAATAATCATGCATGCGGATAAGTCTCGGGGACACCAGCTCGTCTCCTCAAGCTCTAAAGCATCCAAACTAAATTTGTAATATGCTCTGTCTGAGCCGAGCATTATAATAAAATACCACCCAAGTCAGTCTGCAAGACCAACTTGAGAAAACACACCCAACTGGATTTTAAAGTAATTGAAAACCTTTGAAAATGAAAAGTATCTCATAAGACCACACCGCACATAAACACGGGAGGGTTGTTACCTTACAATAACCAAAATATTTTCTATGGAAAATCCATTGATATTATAGTAATGTCTAAGGGTCAAAGTAAAATATGAATATAGCTGAAATGCTTGTATCTCACGTTTTAGCATAGTTTGGCACAACAAAGTCCGTATGACGCTTATGGACAATGGATTCCATACAATGACTGGGCTATTGAGGTACCGCCCATCATGGTGCATCTCTAGATAAAATAACACCAAGGACCTCGACAGGATCCTCTGCCAACATAAAACTGGCTTACCACTTGATTGGTAGTACCCAATATGATCACTCCTCCGTTAATGGGCCCCGAAGCATACAAATAAGAGATAATATCGACTCTAGATTGGAAAGATCATACCCTATTTGGAAGCGACCCACTTAGCCCTGCTGCATCTCCCATGTTTTAGTCATTACTAGTTGATGAGGCATGAGGCTACGTTTATCTTTCATATAACACTTCCCACTTGAAATGCTAAAACTACCCACCAGGCAATAATGCAATGTCAACATTCATCCACACGAGTTCGTTATGAGACTGAATGAAACGCTTTTAGAGCTCTGTCTTCAATTCCATAATCTTCAAGATGTATTTACTTTAGAACACTTGAGTTGGATCGAAGTGCTTTTCGGATATATATCTGATCCCGTTCTCTTCGAAACAACTCCAGATAATTTTCACTAAACTCAACCCCGATTTTTTAAGAAATATACAGTCAAAAATAAGAGTGGAGATCACCTCCTAACCATTAGTGGATGGATTTCCTAATTGTTTGTCCTAGAAGAACAAAACGAGATTTATATGCACTGTACAACATCATCAGAAATGACTGTGCCATATAACTCATGTTTTCTCCTAGATATGTCCAAAGTTACATTTTTGGTCCAAATTCAATACTCGGTTATTTAACTATTGAATAACCAAAGATTCAATCAGGGATCTAATTCCATAGGGAAGACAACATTAGATAATCACATAAGTAATCACTTAACTCCTTTAATAAACCTTTCATTTATTTGAAATCACTTTGTAAATCACCTGTATAAAAATACTTTTGTAAAGATATACTCACCAATCCCTATATTTTCACAACTTAGAAAATATCCATATACTCATCTCAACGGTATAAGTATATTCACGCACATTACACCTCACAACTTAGAAAATGTACTCATATTCTTGTCTCAATAGCATAAGTATATTTAGAAAACTGAGAAAGATTTTATTTTTATTCGATTATAAAATCATTTATAAACTACTTATAATTCTCTAAAACTATTTATAAACCATTTTATAAATCTCGAAGAATCATTTATAATTTCTTTTATAAATTTCAGTCTCTTATAATTTCATTTTGTACATTTCTAAAATCATTTATAAATCCTTTATAAATTCATAAAACCATTTGTTAAACTCCTTTTATAAATCTATAAACCCATTTCTTAAATTCCTTTAAATACATCTAACCATTTATAAAACTCTTTCCTCTTGTAAATAATCTTCCCTTAAGTCATCATACCATTTTATAAAATTTCTTTTGTAAAATCTAAGTTCATTTATAAAACTCAATTTATAGGTCTCGAAAATATTTATACATAAATAAAAATCATTTACTTCAGACACTATTATATAATAATTATTATTAACAAAAACATTATAAATTAATAATTATTAACCTTAAAACATCTTTAAAATAATAATTAGTAATTTCAATGGCATTTTTGATAAAGACACTAATAATTAATTTCAACATTATTATAAATAATAATAATAAATTCCTAAAATAGTATTAATTAATCATTATTATTAATTTCAAACTATATTAATTATTTAAATAATTAAACTTTAAAAAATTAACATATTGATAAATAACCTTAATACAATATTAAAAATAAATAAATAACTTACGAAAAGATAGATAAAAGGGTTAGAATAAAATAGAAATTAAATATTATAAAACAAAATATTTTTGAAACCTAAATTCAGATTTTTAAAATCATTTCCTGTCTCAAAAATAAATTCCAACTCAAATGACAATTTATAGTACTTTTAAATATTAATTTGAGGCCAATGCTATCCAATGCTCAACCAACATTGATATTGATTTTCTATCACTATTGGGTATTTAGTTTTTGAACATAAACAATGTCACAACCAATAGTGTTCATAATAAGGTTTCATATCCAATAACTGATATAGCTTGAATCTAAATGGAAATAAATCGACAATATCGAGGAAACCTGTTGGATCCCTCTAACCTGTCCCCTTACATCATAGCTCATATATATATATATATATCAGCACATATATAAATAAAATCAACAGAGGTGAGGAATCCTATAGGATTTCTCCAACCTGTCTCATTGCATCACAAATAGTCTATAATTATGTATATGGCTCATCCGCAACTAGGTGGGTATATATAAAGGGTCATCCGCTCCAGGGGCGGGAATAAATCCAAACCAATTGATAAAACAGTAAATCATCCAAACATCCAATCAACAATTTTATTAACTATATAATATTTCTTCTTAACCAAAAAGGTGAGTTTTACTCACCAGATTCCTGGTTGTCATTGTGTAACAACCCGATATTTTCAACCATTCGCATCCGCACATGCCGGACTTGAATTGCCCAAAATACCGCGTTGTAAATAAAATTTGGCAAATCTCAGGACATACAGTAAATAAAAATCACAGAACACAGACACAGAGTAAGAAATGCAGCGGAAGTAAAAGAGATAGTAGTCCATGAAGCTACTATGAAAATATATCAGGGTTAAATAAAATACATCGGAATAAATAAAGTACAACAGAAGTCTCAAGAAGATAACCAAGTACAAGCAGAATAGAACAACAGAACTGGAATAGATAAAAATAGATAAGCAGATGATCTCCAGCGATTCCAATCTCCAGAAAGTGGAATCCAAATCTGTGAATAACTCAGGCTGACCCGAGTGTAAATAAAATACAAACACTCGAGTCAGGACAATATATACTTATATAATGTAAACCAACTCAAGTGAACTGTAATAAGGTACAAGTAAGTTAAAGGATGCCTGGGACCGCCCATCCTCTAAGGATCCGTTAAACTATTTACTATGTAGTAATATTTTGCTATTATAATAATGCCTACAATAAAATAAACATACTTTTAAATAGCGTTCCGGGCTACCCATATCACCCTTCACACATAATAGTCCCAGTAGTCCATCCAATATCATGCCATCTCCACTCCGGGTGACTGTCAGAGGATACCACACGGGCTACGGGAGAAAAACAAACTCGTAGTAAAGGCTCGGTATGGTAGGTGACACGGCACACAAGGCAATGCCAGGGTAGATATACCAATTACGCACACGGGCTGGTGGTAACGCAGCAGCCACATACGCCCACCTCCGAACACACTCCCATATCAAAATCATAGGATGGCCATCTAATCAATCACAAGTAAGAGTATAGTATCGAAGGAATGTGTCCGATCAGAGGAATGACCTCGCCCGAGATCGCTCCTGTTTTAGCCACCTTATGCCAACTCACGGGAGTCAGGTCCACGTAAATATACCTCAAGAACGTCGCCACCATCCTACTTCATTCTGCAATCTCCACCGCGTACACGTTTAGTCAAAGTGGTTTTCGGTATCGACAGAGACTATGCCCATATCTGATCCCGGTCTCTTTGCCAACCAATCGTTATTATAACCCGTAGTTATAACTTTAAAACAATATTTTATACTTCAAAATAAAATATCATTTCATTCCAAATCTTTATCAAAACAAAGATTAAATCATTCCAAACCATTTCAATATATCATCATACCATATCTTCCAAATTCAAATATTTATCAAAATAAATATTAAATCATTTCTAACCATTTCAATATATTAAATTATCCTATCCTTTCAAAACTTCCTTTCAAATCATTTTAATATATTGAAATATCATAACCTTTCAAAGCTTCATTTCCAAATTATCATATCTTTCAGAATTTCTTTTCAAATCATTTTAATATCGAAATATCATATCTTTCAAAACTTTATTTTTTTTTTAAATCATTTAATGTCAAAATATCATATCTTCCAAAACTTCATTTCAAATCATTTTAATATATTAAAATACCATATCTTTACAAACTTCCTTTCAAATCATTATTCATTTTATTCAATTTAAAATACCATTTCAATTCACAGTTCAAAACAGTTTATATTTCAAAAATCATTTTAATCACTAAAATGAAGTTACTATATTTAATAATTAAACTATTAAATTTCAAAAAAATTCAACTTTCAAAGTTTATTTATTCACTTAAGTTTATCAAAACAGTGAAAATTCACTTTTCGCAGCATTTAGAAAACGCTACGGAAAGTTGCATTTAAAATGGTTCAATTTAACAAAAGACAGCATTTTAAAAATGCAGTAATAGGGTTTACTTAAATTTCAAATAACTTAGTTAAATTCAACAATTATAGCACTTAAAAGGTTGCTATAATAGCCTTTAATTTAATTTAGCTTTTTAGTTCATTATCATCAACTACAGCATTTACAAATACTGTAATATCATTTACATTGCAATTAATAGCATTTCAAAAATGCAGTTAATTAACTTCAAATATTCAATATAATTTCACAACCAATTATAATTTTATTTAAAACAATTTTAACTTATAAAATCATACATTTTCACATTTATAAACAACATTTAATTTTTCTTAAGTTCATGATTTTATAAAATTAAATTTCCATTCAAAAATCAAGATTTAATAACAATTCACTTATTAAATTTCAACATTCAATTTTAAATTCATTGAATTAAATTTCAACTTAACACTTAAGTTTAAAATTTCAAAATATAACTTAATTTAAATTTTATTTACTTAACTTAAAATTCACTTTTAAGCCAAATTCACAAATTCTCATTTGGTTATATTTCAAAATTTCAACTTAACTAATCATCCCTTTCACTTTTTAACTTTACTCAAAAATCATTAATATATTATAAAATCATTTTAAATTCATTTTAAATTCAAATTATCATAAATTTATCATAATTTCATATTTAATTTAGTTTCCAATTATAATTAAACCAAAATTTCCAAAATAACTTACATTCAGATTTTCTAACTTTTCCATAATTTATTTAACTAATAAATTTCAAAAATCAATAATACTTTACAAAAATTATTTTTAATTAATTTTAAATTAAAATATTACAATAATTACATCCCTAAAATATTTTAAAATTTTTAGAAAAACGTATTTTAACTATGGGCCTGTATATAATTTTCTACGCTAGGTAAAGTGATACGGGTAATATATCATTTCAAGCCGTAATTTACAAAGAAAATCCGGGTTTTATTATTTCAAACCCGCAGTCCCAAGTAAATGAAATAAAATGAAAATCGCTCAGGGCTGTCATTTCAGCCCATAATGATTTTTCCCTATTCTAAAGTCCGTTCGGGTATGTATCATTTCAACCCATACTGATTCTAATCTAAAGGGAACTTGTAGTGTGATAAACTGATAAAAATAACAGAACAACATAATATAACAGTAACAGATGTTATAACAGGTGTTTAAGAATGGGTGAACATCATATAATCATAATATAGCAGGTGTAACATGATAATGCATTTTACAGATTCAAAAGGGGTCAATTTACTAGTTATATATGTACATGTTGTTTTGTGAGGATAACTCACTTGTATAAGCTGGAGACAACGATCAAAAGCACAAACTAAGATCTTCAAAAGCACTATGGCACGACAACACAGATACGACAAGAGAGTGGAGAGCCAAAGCTAATAGCCTTGTTCAAACATTTACACAAAACAATATAAATATATGTAAGTTTCAACATGATTTAAACATCAAATAACATTAGAATTCAAAGCACAAAACAACATCGAATGAATTGCACATGTTCTCAACCTCATGTACATCAGTTAGGCACTGATTAGGCTCAGCTAATACAGGAATTGGGTCTGGTTTGGGTGTGGAAGAGGTCGGCCTACATGGTGTTAAATGGTGAAGAGGTATAGGTGCATCAATCTACCACTACAAAGCAAAGTTCATCATTTTCTAGGCTACAACTAGGTACGGCCATGGGTTATATGGCCCCAACCAGAGGTGCAAGTGGTAGTGGGTAATGGTAGGGGGTGGAGGTCAGGTCAGAGGTGGTGATGGTGGAGGAAGTGGCGGCTAGAGGTGGTAGAAGGTGATGGTGAAAAAACTAGGTCTAGATTTGCATGTAGGTGATGGATTCTTGGATTTTTGTGGAGATGCAAGCCATAAGGGTGCTCGGCCTGGGGATGAGTGTGGTCAAGGGTGGTTGTTGGTCGGAATATTAAGTGGTGGAGGTCGGGTCAGAGCCGGAGGAGGAGGAGCCAATCAAATCTAGATGAGAACAAGTGCAAAAATCAATGTAAACAAGGAAGAAGAATAAGAAAAGTTGAAAATTCATTACCCAAACTTTTCTCAATAGTCATGGCCGAAATTTTTTTTGTTTCAGAAATGAAAATGAATGTACATGAATAGGAAATAGAGTATGCAGCTGAAAGATGTGGATAGTAAAGGCTAATTGATGAAAAGATAAGTTACAAATGTGAAAGGTTGAAAGATAAAAGGCCTTAGGCAAATCAAAAGTCATAACCTTTCAAATTACCTTTAATTTATTTATATAAGTTTATATTACTGAAAATAAAAATAATTTAAGTCAAAATTTCTAAAATATAACCAAATATAAAATATATATAAATATTTATTGATTATATAAGGTTAAAAATAAGAAAATAGCACAAAATTGCAACCTAGTCTACAAAAATGGAAAATAAATAGAACGAACTTTGGAAAATTTATATGGACTTGTAAAAATATTTATAAAAAAGATAATAACATAAAAAAATCATTTACAAATAAATATATAAATTTTAATTTAAATAAAATTTAAATGAAGAAATTAGCAGAAAAAAAAAAGAAAACAGCCTTTTAAAAATAGGGAATAATTACAGTAAATTTTGGAAAAATTCTATTATCATTTTTAAAAATATTTGAAAGTAAAAATATACATAAAGTAACATATTAACCCATACTAAAATGAAATATGACAATAAAAATATAATTTATATAATTTAAAATAGACAATATTGCAAATACCTTAGTTTACACACAATATTGAAAAATTCTATAACTTTCACAATTTAAATCCATTTTCAACGAAACGAAAAGTAATATTCATGTTATTACATCTATTTTCATAATAAAAGATAAAATTTAGGATTTAAAATAATTTAAATTTGAAGTTTAAAAGTCAAAGTTTGAGCAGTTTGACCAGAAATTCACTTTACAATAAAATATTCAAATTATACTAATGTGACTATAAATCACTTAAAATCGTCATTTATATTTAAAAATGAAATGTTTGAAATAAAACAAATTTAAAATAATTTAAAAATAAAAGAAAGTCCAATTTAAATAATATACAAAAAATCTAGGGTTGTTACACTCTCCCCCGCTCAAAACTTTTCGTCCTCGAAAAGGAATGAGGTACGGGAAAGCACAGAAAAAGATAGAGATGAAATAAGATTAAGACAAGGTTACAAGAAGATTGAGATTATACTTGATAACTGTTGTTATAGGTAAGTTTAACAAGATGGAGGTGATCTTTCCAAGATCCTCCAGAATCAGGAACACAAGCACGAAAAGATCCTTTAGAATCTGATTCACCCTTTCTGTTTGACCGTCGGTCTGTGGATGGTAAGCAGTGCTCAGCTCCAGATGAGTACCAAAGATTTTCAAAGATTATAGAAAGATTTCTAAACAGATTGGTATAGGCAATAGCCTCCCCATTCTGTAGCAAGATAAGGAAAATATGGACAACTAAAAGATATTTTGAAAAACAAAATAAGATAATAAATTTGAAACCACGATGCTTTGAAATCATAATACTTCAGAGATGTTATTATTTGGAAATCATACTACTAAAATCATAACACTTCTAAAATAATCTTCATTTAAACCATTTAAATTCAACGTCAAATAATATTCATTTCAAAATTGTAACATTTCTAAGTTCATTCATTCAGTTATAAAATTTTCAAAACATTGTATTTTCAAAAACAGCAGTACTTTTAAAGTGCTACAGTAGATATATTAGTATTTCAACCAGTTCAATTTCTGAAATATTCAATTGGATATCATTTAACTTATGATTTATTTAAAACAAACTTTTATGAATGGAATATCCAAATTAAACTATACTTCATTTATTAAGTCAAAAGTTCACTATTTTACTTAACTCTTAATTTAACAAATAACCTAACACTTTATTTAAAATACCCATTTCATAAATAGATATTCCTTCAAGTTACACTTGAAATTTCCATTTGAAAACCAAATTCTTAATCATCAAATTCAGTGATGTTAAAAAAATACATTTTAACCATTTTAAATCAAAATTATTCATTTTACAAGACATATCTATTTCATAAATAAAATATTTATCATAGCAAATACAATCAAATTTCTTTACCCTTTTATTCATTTAGACATCAATTAAACTATGATTCCAAGTTAAATAAACCTTATTACAAAATGTCCCATTCAAATATATTTTATTTTATCTATTCAAAGATACATTATTTATTACACAAACATATTCATTTCAGGAAATAACCTTTATTAAAATTCCTAGGTTAGACTTAAGGTTCCATATTAAATCAAATTTGATTATTAAGTTATTTAAATAAAATTCTTTAAATTTTATTTTTCTCTAATTACCTCTGTTAATCTTTTATAACTAAAATTTAAGTGTATAACATTTATTATAACCACTCAAATTTTATTTATAAAATCTTTTTATATGGTATATTACCCAATTACATATTCAACTTCTGAAAATTAAGGTAAGTTATATTGAAACGCAATTGTATTATACAAATAAAACTTTCCAATTAAATTATCTCAAGTTGAATCATTTATCCAAACTTTTTATTTCCTTTTTTATAAATTATTCTTTAAGATAGAATTTAAGAATTAAATTTCCGATTCCATTCAAACCATTTAGAGATAAGTAATAATATAGAAATAATATGTCAAATCAAATTTCAATCATATATATATATATATATATATTAAAAATCAAGTCATATTTTAGAAATTAAAATCAATTAAATTCCCAAAACAAAGCTGTAGCAAGACTACATAACAGTCTCTTTGGTTCGAAACTCAAAAATGAACGTCGATGATGCTGCAGTCATCACCGAAGTTATTTTCCAGCGACAAAGAGAAGAGCACTAATTTTAAACTGTAAAATTCTTTGAAAACAAATTTCTATTCGAAAATACTTTAGATAATATAACCTTTTAAAACTTTAAACACAAGGTTTGAAACCATCGGAAATTGAATTCTCAAATTTCTTGTTTTAAATTCATTTCAGTTCCCAAATCAATTTATAAACAACTATTTATAAATTCATTTGTAGAACAATAAATGATAAATCAAGTATTATCATTTCAAATAATCAATTTAAATCAGTTTATTAAGTTCCATAAATTTACTTATATCAAAATTTATTTCATTAACCAAATTTTAAAATAATATTGTGTCGGTTTGTTCCATCAAAGTGTTTTAGAAATCCTATCGTAGCGTTGATCAGACGAATCAATCGGAATCCCAAATCAACATCAACAACTCAAACAACACAATATAAAACAAAACATTAATATTGATTTACAAGTACAATTCAAAATGTTTGGAAGATAGATTGGAAACAAATGACAAGATGATTGAATAACAAAATAGGGAGGTGGATAAGCTTAAATAAATCTCGGGCAACCTTAACCGGGTCAACCGTGACTTAAAGAATAAGATCGATGTGGATTTTCTAGGGTAAATCTACATTCGATCTCAAGAGATAGAGTTTGGGATAATAAGAGATACTAGCATCTAAACCGAGGATATAGAATCTTTGGTGAATCGATGTTGTTGTAAAGGAGTTTCCCCTTTTACAAATAAATTTGAGATTGGCGAGACCGCCGACTCATTATAAAGATCCTATGAAGTGGAGTTATGGGATACTCCAGAATCAAAAGAAGATAAATAGTGAGAGACACGAATGGATTTTGGAACCGCGAGGAATGTTCCAAAATTCAAAGGAATCAAGTCAAAAAGGAAGAGATTTAAACTCGAATGAAAGTGATTCTGTAAATACATTTACCCTATATACTGAGTTTTGCCTAGAGCTACCAAAGCTCTGATACCAACTGTAACAACCCGATATTTACAACCATTCGCATCCGCACATGTCGGACTTGAATTGCTCAAAATACCGCGTTGTAAATAAAATTTGGCAAATCTCAGGACATACAGTAAATAAAAATCACATAACACAGACACAGAGTAAGAAATGTAGCGGAAGTAAAAGAGATAGTAGTTCATGAAGCTACTATGAAAATATACCAGAGTTAATAAAATACAATAGAATAAATAAAGTACAACAGAAGTCTCAAGATGATAACCAAGTGCAAGCTGAATAGAACAATAGAACTGGAATAGATAAAACTAGATAAGCAGATGATCTCCAGCGATTCCAATCTTCAGAAAGTGGAATCCAAATCTGTGAATAACTCAGGCTGACCCAAGCGTAAATAAAATACAAACACTCGAGTCAGGACAATATGTACTTATATAATGTAAACCAACTCAAGTGAACTGTAATAAGGTACAAGTAACTTAAAGGATGCCTGGGACCGCCCATCCTCTAGGGAACCGTTAAACTATTTACTATGTAGTAATATTTCGCTATTATAATAATGTCTACAGTAAAATAAACATACTTTTAAATAGCGTTCCGGGCTACCCATATCACCCTTCACACATAATAGTCCCAGTACCATCCAATATCATGCCATCTCCACTCCGGGTGACTGTCAGAGGATACCACACGGGCTACGGGAGAAAAACAAACTCGTAGTAAAGGCTCGGTATGGTAGGTGACATGGCACACAATGCAATGCCAGGGTAGATATACCAATTACGCACACGGACTGGTGGTAACGCAGCAGCCACATACGCCCACCTCCGAACACACTCCCATATCAAAATCGGAGGATGGCCATCTAATCAATCACAAGTAAGAGTATAGTATCGAAGGAATGCGTCCGATCGAAGGAATGACCTCACTTGGCCCGAGATTGCTCCTGTTTTAGCCACCTTATGCCAACTCACGGGAGTCGGGTCCACGTAAATGTACTCCAAGAACGTCGCCGCCATCCTACTTTATTCTGGAATCTCCACCGTGTACATGGTTAGTTAAAGTGGTTTTCGGTATCGACAGAGAGTATGCCCATATCCGATCCCGGTCTCTTTGCCAACCAATCGTTAATATAACCCGTAGTTATAACTTTAAAACAATATTTTATACTTCAAAATAAAATATCATTTCAATCCAAATCTTTATCAAAATAAAGATTAAATCAATCCAAACCATTTCAATATATCATCATACCATATCTTCCAAATTCAAATATTTATCAAAATAAATATTAAGTCATTTCTAACCATTTCAATATATTAAATTATCCTATCCTTTCAAAACTTCCTTTCAAATCATTTTAATATATTAAAATACCACAACCTTTCAAAGCTTCATTTCCAAATTATCATATCTTTCAGAATTTCTTTTCAAATCATTTTAATATCGAAATATCATATCTTTCAAAACTTTATTTTTTTTCAAATCATTTAATGTCAAAATATCATATCTTCCAAAACTTCGTTTCAAATCATTTTAATATATTAAAATATCATATCTTTACAAACTTCCTTTCAAATCATTATTCATTTTATTCAATTTAAAATACCATTTCAATTCACATTTCAAAACAGTTTATATTTCAAAAATCATTTTAAATCATTAAAATGAAGTTATTATATTTAATAATTAAATTATTAAATTTCCAAAATTTTAAACTTTCAAAGTTCATTTATTCACTTAAGTTTATCAAAACAGTGAAAATTCACTTTTCGCAGCATTTAGAAAACGCTACGGAAAGTTACATTCAAAACGGTTCAATTTAACAAAAGACGGCATTTTAAAAATGCTGTAACAGGGTTTACTTAAATTTCAAATAACTTAGTTAAATTCAACAATTATAGCACTTAAAAAGATTGCTATAATAGCCTTTAATTTAATTTAGCTTTTTAGTTCATTATCATGAACTACAGCATTTACAAATGTTGTAATATCATCTACATTGCAATTAATAGCATTTCAAAAATGCAGTTAATTAACTTCAAATATTCAATATAATTTCACAACCAGTTATAATTTTATTTAAAACAATTTTAACTTATAAAATCATACATTTTCACATTTATAAACAACATTTAATTTTTCTTAAGTTCATGATTTTATAAAGTTAAATTTCCATTCAAAAATCAAGATTTAATAATAATTCACTTATTAAATTTCAACATTCAATTTTAAATTCATTGAATTAAATTTCAACTTAACACTTAAGTTTAAAATTTCAAAATATAACTTAATTTCAATTTTATTCACTTAACTTAAAATTCACTTTTAAGCCAAATTCACAAATTCTCATTTGGTTATATTTCAAAATTTCAACTTAAATAATCATCTCTTTCACTTTTTAACTTTACTCAAAAATCATTAATATATTATAAAATCATTTTAAATTCATTTTAAATTCAAATTATCATAAATTTATCATAATTTCATATTTAATTTAATTTCCAATTATAATTAAACCAAAATTTCCAAAATAACTTGCATTTGGATTTTCTAACTTTTCCATAATTTATTTAACTTATAAATTTCGAAAAATCAATAATACTTTACAAATTATTTTTAATCAATTTTAAATCAAAATATTATAATAATTACATTTCTAAAATATTTTAAAATTTTTAGAAAAACATATTTTAACTACGGGCCTGTATATAATTTTCTACGTTAGGTAAAGTGATACGGGTAATATATCATTTCAACCCGTAATTTACAAAGAAAATCCGGGTTTTATCATTTCAAACCCGCAGTCCCAAGTAAATTAAATAAAATGAAAATCGCTTAGGCCTATCATTTCAGCCCATAACGATTTTCCCCTATTCTAAAGTCCATTCGGGTATGTATCATTTCAACCCATAGTGATTCTAATCTAAAGGAAACTTGCAGTGTGATAAACCGATAAAAATAACAGAACAACATAATATAATAGTAAAAGATGTTATAACAGGTGTTTAAGCGTGGGTGAACATCATATAATCATAATATAGCAGGTGTAACATGATAATGCATTTTACAGATTCAAAATGGATCAATTTACTAGTTATATATGTACATATTGTCTTGTGAGGATAACTCACTTGTATAAGATGGAGACAATGATCAAAAGCACAAACTGATATCTTCAAAAGCACTATGGCACGACAACACGGATACGACAAGAGAGTGGAGAGCCAAAGCTAATAGTCTTGTTCAAAAATTTACACAAAACAATACAAATATATGTAAGTTTCAACACGATTTAAACATCAAATAACATTAGAATTCAAAGCCCTAAACAACATCGAATGAATTGCACATGTTCTCAACCTCATGTACTTCAGTTAGGCACTGATTAGGCTCAGCTAACACAGGCATTGGGTCTGGTTTGGGTGTGCAAGAGGTCGGCCTACATGGTGTTAAATGGTGAAGAGTTATAGGTGCATCAATCTACCACTACAAAGCAAAGTTCATCTTTTTCTAGGCTACAACTAGGTTCGGCCATGGGTTATGTGGGCCCAACCAGAGGTGCAGGTGGTGGTAGGTGATGTGTCAGGGGGTGGAGGTCAGGTCAGAGGTGGTGGTGGTGGTGGAGGAAGTGGCGGCTAGAGGTGGTAGAAGGTGATGGTGAACAAACTAGGTCTAGATTTGCATGTAGGTGATGGATTCTTGGATTTTTGTGGAGATGCAAGCAATAGGGGTGCTCGGCCTGGGGATGAGTGTGGTCTAGGGTGGTTGCTGGTCGGAATATCAGGTGGTGGAGGTCGGTTCAGAGCTGGAGGAGGAGGAGCCAATCAAATCTAGATGAGAACAAGTGCAAAAATCAAT
The DNA here is from genome assembly GCA_030765085.1 of Allium cepa. Lineage (NCBI taxonomy): Eukaryota > Viridiplantae > Streptophyta > Magnoliopsida > Asparagales > Amaryllidaceae > Allium > Allium cepa. The sequence goes on from CM060932.1 coordinate 665,576,923, forward strand.
GTAAACAAGGAAGAAGAATAAGAAAAGTTGAAAATTCATTACCCAAACTTTTCTCAATAGTCATGGCTGAATTTTTTTGTTTCAGAAATGAAAATGAATGTACATGAATAGGAAATAGAGTATGAAGCTGAAAGTTGTGGATAGTAAAGGCTAATTGATGAAAAGATAAGTTACAAATGTGAAAGGTTGGAAGATAAAAGGCCTTAGGCAAATCAAAAGTCATAACCTTTCAAATTACCTTTAATTTATTTATATAAGTTTATATTACTGAAAATAAAAATAATTTCAGTCACAATTTCGAAAATATAACCAAATATAAAATATATATATAAATATTTATTAATTATATAAGGTTAAAAATAAGAAAATAGCACAAAATTGCAACCTCGTCTACAAAAATGGAAAATAAACATAACGAACTTTGGAAAATTTATATTGACTTGTAAAAATATTTATAACAAAGATAATAACATAAAAAAATTCATTTACAAATAAATATATAAATTTTAATTTAAATAAAATTTAAATGAAGAAATTAGCAGAAAAATAGAAAACAACCTTTTAAAAATAGGGAATAATTACAGTAAATTTTGGAAAAATTCTATTATCATTTTTAAAAATATTTGAAAGTCAAAATATACATAAAATAACATATTAACCCAGATTAAAATGAAATATGACAATAAAAATATAATTTATATAATTTAAAATAGACAATATTGCAAATACCTTAGTTTACACACAATATTGAAAAATTCTATAACTTTCATAATTTAAATCCGTTTTCGACAAAACGAAAAGTAATATTCATGTTATTAAATCTATTTTTATAATAAAAGATAAAATTTAGGATTTAAAATAATTTAAATTTGAAGTTTAAAAGTCAAAGTTTGAGCAGTTTGACCAGAAATTCACTTTACAGTAAAATATTCAAATTATACTAATTTGACTATAAATCACTTAAAATCATCATTTATATTTAAAAATGAATGTTTGAAATAAAATAAATTTAAAATAATTTAAAAATAAAGAAAGTCCAATTTAAATAATATACGAAAAATCTAGGGTTGTTACACATTGGGTCATTCTGAATTCCGTCTAAATCAAACAACGTTCGATTTAGCACGAAATCCAACTAGCTCAAAATCTATCCAATCCAACTCTATGTCCTGGAATTCACAGATACGAACGCAACTTCTCGCGTTTAATTTGGACCTCGTTTAAAAAAGTTATAACATTTATAAGATTTACAATTTAATAATAATAATCAATTCTTAATTACAGTATTTAATTTAATTAACCACCGTTACCCAATCCTAATCCATCCCTCTCTCATCCTTGTTCAAACGAAGAACCCAAAACTCGACCGCACCTAAATGATCGACATCGTTTAACACCACCAGAGACAGCCGCGAGTTCACCGTGCATCACCCAAGCGGCCAAGCATCCAACGCCACCAGCCCGAATAACTAAAGCACCATGGATCATCCAAATTTCACCTAAAACCAAAACACATCAAACTCCACTTTGTCACAGCCTCATGCGATGAGGGACTACTGCACCTCGTCCAGAGCACGACCTAGCCACAACTCTCCAAATGATACCCTCACTGACCTTCAACTCTGCTACAAACGCTATGTCAAGGTCGAACTCCCCTTCGTCGTTCATCTTGAGATTTTGGCCATCACAGGAAATCACGCCTCATCTCCACCATTGAACATGTTTAATCCATTATCGCGGACAATTACTTAGTTGATGACGAAGGATGAAACTATGCGAAATGATTCCGATCGATTTGAATCGTCGGATGAAGGAGATTTTGTTTTAAAAAAAATTAATGCTTTCTGGTTGTGATCGGGTTTATAAAGAAGAAGGAAGTATGGTTTTCTCAGTGTAGGGCTGGGCTAAGGTGTGGGCAAATACTAGAGAGTATGGGTAGTTATGGATGAATAATGGGTACCTATTATTTCATTTAAGAATCTCGTAATATACATCCTAAAATCTCTAAGTCCAATCGAGGTGCGCTGCCCAATTCAACCATATACAGAAGATAGCTTTTCAAACATAGTTATATTATATTAATTCTATAATTAATTTCTAAGCGTTTTGAGCTTGCACGACAAAATGATACGTCCGATCGCCATAAAATTCGTTAACTTACAATAATTCACTATTACGGATCCAATGAAACCGATTTCGTCGAAATCCGAGACAGTGCCTTAGAAGGCTATTTTTACACGTTGATTAAAATGAATTTTTATACAACTAAATTAATCATTTTATAGTCTAAATTAAAAGTTTACTATCTTCATTCTTATTTAAATCTACTTTCAAAATCATTTTTATTCGCATTAAAGTCTGGATTTATTATTTAAACAATTCCGAATATTAAATTCAATAATTTAATTATCAAATAAATCTCTATATTTGAAATTCAAGTTATTCAACTTATAAAAATTAAATTTTCCGAATACAAATGATTGAAATTCTGATTCGTTGCACTCTTCCTCCCTTAAAAGAATTTTGTCTCGGTAATTTCCTAGGTAAGAAAAATGCCACATACCCATTAAATTTGAAAAAAAATTAGTTGAAATAGATTATAAAACTTCCTTAGTCTATAACTTCTCAAAAATCAATTTGTTGAAACCTTGTTATCACAGTTTCCAAATCTTTAATTTCATTCATAGATTTAACTAATATAATTCAAAGTTATAACTAAAAATCAAACTTTTAGTTATCAAAAAATTTCCAAAATTTTTCAAAAAATGAAAATAAAAATAAAAAAAATTATTTTTATTTCTAATGCCTTAAATTTACGAAAAAATTCATCAACGTCTCCTTTGCATGATTAGATCGGAACGACTACAAATCGCCACTATGGGCCCAAGCCAACAAAAGAAAACAAAAGCCAAGTGGCTCAACCATAAAACCATCAAATTCAAACAACAATAAAAACATGTACCTATTTGTCAGGCAAGGAACTATACTTGTGAAACCAAAGGCATCAAATTAGTTTTTGCTTCTACATACCTACATTTTATTTACCAATGATATCCAATCATATAGTTCATAATCATATTATTTTGTGTTTTCCAATGTCGAACATTTAATTTACTAAAGCTTGTATGATGTACATATGTCATCTATATGCATTATCAAATCTGATCGCTTGCTCAATCACACAATTTAACTTCCAAACTAGTATCGTCCAATCGACTTTTCTAGTATGGCCTTTGATTCGGTTCCTTGACCAGAAACCATAATTCTCCTTTCATAGTCATATATTACGATAAAGAATCCTATAACCAATCAAAAATTCATATCCAATGTTCTCCGTCGTGAATCGAGTGAAAAATTCTAACTCAGACCGATGTAAATAATCTAGAAATTATGTGTTCGAATCTAGTTCAAACTATAATGTGAATAAAATAATATACGTACAGCTTACGTATTTATTTAATTTGTTTCTCATTATATCCCATTCTTTTACTTACATTCATTTATTTATAATCATTATTCACATTATTGCAGTCATCGTTGAAATTATTTTCTTGCGATCGAAGTGAGTTCAATACTTTCTTAACACTTTTAAATTCCATTTGAAAAGATTTCCATTCAAAAATATTTTCCAAATAATATTATTATATTCTAAAACTTTGAAAATAATTTTCATAATTAACAATATTTAAATTCTCAAATTCTCGTCTTTTAAATCTTCTTATTTACAAATTAGATATCAATTTTCCACATATATATGATTTCACTATGGTTATATAAAACCATTTCGTAATTGTTTATCTTTGTTTACATTATAATAATAACAACTTCTATTCGATCACAAACAACAGATGGTAATACTCAAATATTATCGTTTACTAACAACCACATACACCATATATACTACAATAATCTCTAAAAAAAATATTCCTTTATATATAAAATATAATCAAGGTAAAATTATTTCATTTACCCAATTTCAAAATAATACTATGTCGAATTGCTCTATTCAAGTATTTAGAGATCCCTATCAATAACCTTAATTACTCATATTAACCAAAATCCATAAGGCACTTAATAAATCAAGCAACACAATATAAAACCTTTTTCTATCACTAACAAATGCTCGCTCATATACACACACACTCAGACTCATTAAAGGGTGCTACTGACCCTATTTATAATGAGTACCCCACGAAAGCCAAGGTTCTCTCTTAACCTTATGCTCTGATACCATGATGTAATGACCCACTTTTCCGTACAGCTTAGGCGAACAATCAACCATACATGATCCACTTAAACTAAATAGAAAGGTAGATAGTTAAGGATAAGAAAGAAGAAAGAAGACAAGAAGAAAAAAGAGAGATAAAAAACTAAACAACACAGAATCTCGCAGTGGAATGAAAAATCTATAATAGACAACAAATCCTTACACAAAAACAAATTGTGATATATGTATATATAGACATCAATCAGAGTATACTAACGTATTTAAGCCCAGACAGTTATAACAACTTGTCCTCACAATTGCTGATAAATAAAACAATGAATGCGGCAAAAAATAACCATATAAGTGAATACGTCTCAAGGCCTCCGGCTCGTCTCTTGAAGCTCTAAAGCATCCAAAATAAATCTATAATATGCTCGGTCTTATCCAAGCATTATAACAAAATAAAACTCAACTCGATCTGGAAAAACAGCAAGAGAAAACACACCCAAATGGATTTTAAAGTTATAGAAAACCTTTGAATATCAAATGTATCTCGTAAGACCATGCCGCACATAAATACGGACGGGTTTTTACCTTATGATAACCAAAACATTTTCTATAGAAAATCCATTGATATTATAGTAATGTTTGGGGGTCAAAGTAAAATATGAATATAGCTGAAATGCTTGCATCTTACGTTTTAGCATAGTTAGGCACACCTAAGTCCACACGGCGCTTATTGGAGAATGGATTCCATACCATGACCGTGCTACTAGGGTACCGCCCGTCACAGTGCATCTCTAGATAAAATAACACCGAGGACCTCGCCAGGATCCCCTGCCAGCACAGAACCGACCTACTATTTGACTGGTAGTACCGAATATGATCACCCCTCCGTTAATGGCCCCCGAAGCAAATGAATGAGAAATAATATAGACTCTATATAGGAATGATCATACCCTACTTGAAAGCGATCCACATAGCTCTGCTGCATCTCCCATATTTTAGCCATTCTCGGTTCATGCGGCTTGAGGCTACGTTTACCTTTCATATAGCACTTTCCACTTGGATTGCTAGCACTGACCTCCAGGAAATGTTGCAATGCCAACATTCATCCATACAAGTTCGTTCTAGGACCGAACGAAATGCTTGAGAGCTCCGTCTTTAATTTCATCATCTTCAAGATGTCTTTACTTTGAAACGCTTGAGTTGGATCAAAGTGGTTTTCGAATAACATATCGGATTCTGGTCTCTTCCAAACAACTCCCGATAATTTTCGGTAAACTCAACCCTGTTCTTTAGGAATTAAATAGTCAAAGATAAGAGCGAAGATCACCTCCTAACCGTTAGTGGACAGATTTTCTTATCATTTGTCCTAGGAGAATGAAACGAGATTTATGCGCACAATACATCATCTGTAACGACCCGATATTTTCAACCATTCGCATCCGCACATGTCGGACTTGAATTGTTCAAAATACCGCGTTGTAAATAAAATTTGGCAAATCTCAAAATATACATTTTAAACCAGAATATTATAAATTTTCCATTTAAAATGTTTTTAAAACATTTCAGAAAAATATTATATGAACCATGGGTCTGTATATAGTTTTCTAGCCTAGGTCAAGTGATACGGATATATATCATTTCAATCCGCAATTTACAAAAAAACCCGGGTTCTATCATTTCAAACCCGCAATCCTAAGTTAAATATTTAAATTTAAACAATTAAATAAATAAATAAATAAATAATTATCGTGCAGGCCTATCATTTCAGCCTATAACGATCTCAAATTTACAGGGGAACTTGCAGTGATGATTTAACAGTAAATAAGCATTAAATAGTATAACTGCAATAATATAAAATAAATAAACAACTGATGATGTGTCAATTTATAATGGGGTTTAACATCATACGTTATATCACAGACAGATAAAATTTAATAAAATAAATTACAATTACACTTGTGATAAATTCACAGATATATAGGTATGTTTGTCTGGTGAGAAATACTCACTGTTTCGCTGCTGAAGATTCAAATCAAACAACGGTATCTATCCCGAAAGAAATGAACAGAGGCACGATAAATCCAGCAGATGTGACACCTCAATTTCGAAATTGAAAAATAAACGAATAATAAATTACGCGATTATGAAGCGATCAAAGCAAAATTTAATAACAACCGGAACGAGATTTATAAATTAAAAGATTTTTGACACCCGCAGCTTGACCACTCCATCACTCAATTTGTTCAACATCTCCAATCCTCTTCCCTTTCCAAATTTGTTATTTAAATGCTTTGGGAAAAATTCTTTTTAAAAAAATGCTTTGTTAAATCAAATAGGCTGAGTCTTGAAACAAAACGTTATTAGATTTTCATAAAAAAATACTTTGAAAAAAATGTATGCATGCACTTATGAAATGACAAGGTCGTGTGATTTGTTTCACACGCAACTAATAAACCACAAATCATTTTCCATGTTAGTCTCCATTACACACTTCCATTTGTTAAAATCTTCAAAGTGGCTCACGCATGCAAATTCACATGTCCACCAAAACTACAGGCGTATATGGTTTCTTCTCCAGTGATGCAAAAAATGAAAGATATTTATTTTGTTGTTAACATTTTATTCAAAGTGACACCCTTATTCAATTTCACGTGGCCACAACTACAGGGACGCAGGCTAATATGTTCTACCGCATGCAAAAGAAAGAAACTAGGCTTGATTCCCTATATTACTGGACATGCACGGCAAGATCAGGAGGAAAGGAGATGCATACTTATCAGGGATGGCAACAACATACTTGAGAGGTGGAGTAGTCGAACATGGTGGAACGAGGAGAAGGAGCAAAGTATGCAACGTGAAAAGCATGAGAAGTAGAAATAAAAATAAAATAAAAGACAGATGCGTACCTTCAACACACGCATGCAAGAAAAGAAGGTGAAGCTCTCCAGGTGATGTAAAATTTGTTTTGAACGTGTGTTGTATAAATATAGGGGAAGGTCACGTTGATTTTAAGGATGAGCAAGATTTCAGGTAAGGAGAAAAATTTAATGCGTGAAAGAAAAAGGCAGAAAATCTTTGCATTTGAATTCAACGTTAAAAGAAATGACTTCTTGCATTTTTAAGAGTGCGTACATTTCAAGTAACGGTTGAAAAAAAATAAACGCGTAAAAGAAATTTGATTGATCCAAGATACTATTTCAAGAGAAACGTGCGTTGATTTAGATGAGCAAATAGGCAGGAAGAATATAAATATTGATTTTTTTTATTTTTAAAAAAAAGCATGAGTTGATTTTTTTTATACAAAACAACAGCAAGGATTTAAGTGCAGAGAAGAAAAAAAAGGGCAAGAGGAAAGAATTTGAAATTTTCCGTGCGCTATGATAAAGGAAGGATGAGCGAAATTAAAGGTGGAAGAAACGGCAAGGAATTTATTTGCTTTTGATGCTACTTCAAGGACAGATTTTATACTAAATATAATAGCTGTGTTAAAAATTTGTTAGGCTAAAAGATGTATGCATATACAGAGAATTTTGAAATCTGGGTAAGAAATAAATGCAGACAAGAAAGAAACAACAACTAGAAAATTTGAAATTTCCGTGCGTTGATAAAGAGGGATGAGTGAAATTTATGGTGAAGAAACAGCAAGTGATTAATAGATTGGTTCATTTCAAACTTTTTCTTCAATTAATGATTGCGTGTGTTTCTTTCTTTATATAGGCTGAGTGATTTTAGCAAGGATTTTACGCCAATTTAAAACTAATGAAAGCTGTGGAAAAAGTAACGTTTTGCTATAAAAATCTACTAATTGATATATTAATCCATATAGATATTGCAGTATGAATTTTAAAATACGCCAAACCGACACAATACGATACGCCCAAAATGTATGCAAAAGTAACATTTTTACTTATACCATTACAATGCGTGCCCTTTTTAAATGCGAAATTTAACAGTCTGTAAAACACTGAATTTTACAAAGTTATTACTTAGCTAAAATTTTAACTTGTTTACATTCTTCGTATTTACTTATTTTAAATATACAAAATTCATTTTTATTAAAATTCCAATTAGAGTTGTCTTTTAACAACGTAAAAGTTTCAAAACTTCCAATTTTATATTTAGACTTTGAAACATTAAAGGAAAATAACAAATTTTGCTGCATTAAAAAGGGGAGTAAATCAAGTGATAAATTTTTGCAAGGAATAACGTACGTTCAAACTAAATTGGGAGTGAATGCGTTGATTCAAGGAAAGAAAGTGGCAAGCACTAAATATTTAGATGGCGTTGATTTAAGTGGAAGAAAATGTCACAAATTTATGGTTTGAACTTTTTAAACAAATGTGTTTTATTTCTATTAATTCCACTTGTTAAGTTTTCAATTTACCTTATGGGTTTTCACTTTTTGATTTCTACCATTTGGACATCTAGCAATCTAGCCTCGATTCCCTACCTAACATTTTTAAATTAGTTAATTCCCTCTAATTGATTTCCATATTTTTCAAATCAATTAATTCCCCTTTAGTTGCCTTTAATTGATTTCAATTGATTACCTTATCCCTTTAATTAACCTCCTTAATTGACGTCAATTAATTACCATATTACCAATTAATTATCCTCCTTAATTGATTTCAATTAATTACCATATTCCTTCATGTCAATGAATCTCCTTTAATTATATATTCAAATTTGGTTACTAACTTAATTAGTTAATTAACCCTTTTGGTTTAATTATCAATCCTGCGACGTCTCACATTAATCCGTCCACTTTGTAGGCACTGGTAGCCGGACTGGTTACACGGGCAGATTTCTCCTACAAAAATGGGGATTAACCTCGCATCCTCATGCCATTAACCAAAAGAATTAACTTATTTATCTTTCATCAATTTAATTAACTTGCATTAATTATTCAATAAATTAATTCTGGTCAACTACTGAAATTTTACAATTAATTTCCCTATTAATTGTCACTAACTCTATTTTAAAATATCCGTATATGCCTTTATTCAAGTTTTGAATTGCTAACTAGGAATAAGGTAGATTCATCAAATAAATTGATTGCAAGTTTCATTGTTTTAAATTGCTTAACAATGTTCACCACTAACATAATTAATATATCAAAATTGACAATATTCCACCAACATGATTTGCATGTCATAACCTACCCAATTAACATAATTAATTAACCACTTTAATATGTTACAAATTTTCCCCTTTCATTATTTTTAGGGAATGGGTATAACAACAGATATTATGATAATATCTAAAAACATTTAGTTACCACTCACTTCATTAAAAATTATAAAGTTTTTTTTTCTTCTTAAATTTAGTTACAAAAAATCTTATTAAATTAACGAGTTAAATTCTCTAAATTTACAGGTCATTACATCATCATCGGATATGACTATGCTATATAACTTACGGTTTTCTCTTAGATATTTCCAAAGTTACGTTTTTAGTCCAAATTTGGTAGTCGGTTATTTAACTATCGAATAACCAAACATTCAATCAGAGATTTAATTCCATATAGAAAACAAAATTGGCTAATCACATAAGCAATCACTAGCCTCCTTTAATAAATCTTTCATTTATTTAAAATCACTTTGTAAATTACTTGTATAAAAATATGTTTAGATACCCACCAATCCCTATATTTTTACTATTTAAAAAACATCCATATACTTATCTCAACAGTATAAGTATATTCACACACATTACACCTCATAACTTAGAAAGTGTACTCATACTCTTGTCTCAATGGCATAAGCATATTTACAAAACCGAGAAAAATATCTTTTTATTCGATTTTAAATTCATTTATAAACACTTTATGGTTGTTTCTGAGTAAGAAGTGATTTAAGCTTGAGTTACTTTAAATTTGTATATTTATAAGTTGAAGTTGCTCTGCATATCTATTTACCTATCTGTGCTGTGAGATTCACCATCTTCTCTGTTTAGTTACAGGGAATACAAAAAAAAAAGAGGAAAAAATAAATTCAAACTCTTCTTTTCTAATCAATGTTAGGCTTTAGTTTCAAAACAAAATAAATGTGTTTGAGTATGAATTGTAATATAAAAATAGTTTCATGAAGGGTAAGCATATACAGGATGAACAACTCAAAGTTCTACAGAGAAATTTCAAAATTTAAGGAAATTCGAACCTAACGATTTGCAAATTTGAATACCTATCTTCAATCCTTACTGAAAAGTAAGATTTTTAAACCAAAGATTGTAATTTTTCATTGAGTATATCAATAGTAAACTGTGGATGAACTAAAAACACATTTTTATAAATCTTTGTTAGTTCAACAAATTTTAATTGTTGAAATTCATGGAGGAGTTAGTTTGATCACTTTCGAATCTAGGAAAAATACTGAAAAAAATTTCGAATGAGTAAATTTTTGGGTTGGATCGAAACTAGGGTTTAAGAGGGGTAATGGGTTTGGCTCGGTTGTCGAGGCAATGCGAGGGCATCAGGGAATTAGAGGCGATCGGACTAGGTGGGTTAGAGGCGTTGGGTGGTGGCGAAGCTTCGGACCAAGTTTCGAGGTGGCCGGTGGTCGTGGGTGATGGTACGATGGGTTTTTGGGTGGTCGAGTTTTTGGGTCAGTGGGTTCGAATGGTCAATTTTGATCTGATCGAAATTTCTTCGATCTAGTTGATGCTTTGGGGTCTCGCGTGTGTTTGTGTGTGTGTGGGATGGACGCGGTGCTCATCGGTGGCCGGAGGAGTGTGGGTAGGTGCACGGTGCACGTGTGTGCACTGGGGAGGAAGGAAGGGGAAGACGTGATGAACTCGAAGGAAGGGGGGAAACTCGAGACGTGCTCGAGATTTTTGCAGATTGACTCGAAGCAACTGGGTTTACTCGAAACTAAGGGGGGGTCGCGTGTGTTTGCCTGGGGGATTTAAATCGTGAAGTTATTAAGTTCACCTGAAGCTGAAACTTAAATAACAAAATAAACTAAAAAGAAAAAAGAAAAAAAAAAGGAAATAGGAAGAAGGGTGGAGTAACTCAGCTTCAATTCGAATGAAAAGAAAGTTTTCTAATTAATACTTAACAAAGTTTAATAAATCAAGCTAAGATTTTATGACAAGTTAATTATTTAAGCAAATACTTAACAAAGTTTTCTAAGTAATACTTTAGCTAAATAACTTAATTTAAGTTAAGTATTTAAGTTAATCAACGTTAAAGCTCTTTATAAATTGAAATAAATAAATTTTCGAAATGAAAGAAGGTTTTAAATTTATAAATTAAGGTTTTAAGTAAATCAATTAAGAGATAGTTAAAGAGTAATTAGAAATCATAGATTTCAAAAATTTGTGCTGAAAGAATTTCAATTCGAAATGAAAATGAGAAATTTTATGATTAGAAATTAATTGTAATTAAGAACTAATTCAGTTACCATTAACACCTAATTAAATAATTCAGATTTATTAATGGATTATTAATGGTAAATCAACTCTTATAAGTAATGATTAAAGTTAATTAATCAAGTGATTAAGATAAGATTACATTTAATGTAAATAAATGTTGATTTATTTGTAAAGGAAAATAATTACTTAATGAAATTAATTAAGGTTAAATGATTATGTAATTTACTGAAGGTTAATTAAATTAACGTGATAAATCAAGATAAATTAAGGTAATTGATTTATTTATCAATATCAAAAAAATTTGTAATTAATAAATCAGGATTGGGTAATTAATTTATAAGTAATAAATTTACTTGGAAATAAATTAAATTGATTAGGATTAAAAACGATTTAATTAATCCTGCTTATAGATAACTATTGAATTACTCATGAATGGTTGTATTGTATGAGATGCCTTGAATTGATCTTCTTATTTTATCTGTGATATTTTGTTCTGTGAGGTGAGCTGTGTATTTATCCATTTATTGATGATATATTTGTATATTATCTGTGAATCTGTGAATGTATGATAAGCGTTATAGTTTATATCGCTTATCAATTATATTTCTGTGTTTTGATCTGTGATGATTGAATGGTTGTGCACTATTGTGTTAAACCCCTGGACCACACCATACACACACAAATATGGATTTCACGAGGAAATCGATTAAGTCACAGATTTTGAAATAGTTAAATTTGAATTTTTAAATTCAAATGTTTTGGAAATGGAATCGGAATAAATGTGAAAAGCTTTTGGAATGGAATTTCAAAATAAAATTTATTATTTTTAAAATTACTTGATTAAGTTTTGGAATTTAAATAATTTGATTTAAATTAAAATTCAATACTTGAAATTGAATTCTGTAATTTGAAACTAGGGATTAACGATATTATACTGGTTATATATGAGTTAAACCATTTTTAAAGTATTATTTTTAGGAATTTGAATTTAACCCAAGGATTTCAACTCGTAAATGAATCAGATTTCCAAAATGAAAACTGTTGTTTTCAAATGATAAACACTTTTAGATAAGAACTGAGATTCCAGTTAATTAGGGGAATTTCAAGATTTAATAGAAAAATGATTTTCCTAAGTTATGAATGAATTCTTTTTGAAAGCTATGAATTAAATCTGTTTATTTTAACAGATTTAAATAGATGATTTGTTTAAATCAAATTGAAATGAAATTATTTTGAAGGCTATGAGTTAAATCTTTGATTTAAAGATTTAACGAGTTAATCAAATTGAAATGAAAATTGATTTGGAAAATCTGTGAATGAATCTTTTGTTTAAAAGATTAAAAGGTGAAAATTGTTTAAACCGTTAAAGGTTGTGAAAATGAATCTTTTTTGTTTAAAGATTGAAATGATAATTGGATTAAACCATTTGAAATAAAGTTTTGAATTATTAAGTTGTGACTTAATTGAAATCCCATTATCCATTTGTTTTTGAAATATCGTGCTCACTATTCGGGTTAGCCGGGAAAGGACCTTTAGGTCGTATAACCCATTCCGAATATGTGATTCGACGTTATGGATAGCATTTGAAGACCGGTGGTGAAGACCGGATATTTGCGAAAGCGATAGAATGACCTATCGATTGTTTCTGCACCGAGTCGCGCCGGTATAGAAACTCCCTAAGTGATGGGAAATCCGATCAGGATTGTGAATATCCGGATTGCAAGGACTTCTTTGTAAGTGCCTTCGGTTCTGTTCGAACCCAGAACATACTTGTATGGATAGTATGTCTGACATTACAAATTGAGATATAAAGCCGATTTCTCTCAAATATATTTCTGTTGGTGGCGGAGAATTTATTCTTTTAGCTTGACACCCTTCTCTGAGACGTACGAGCTCAGAGGTTATATGGTTGAAGGTTATCAGCGATATATTCCCAATTTGGTAATGTGACATACTGAGTGTTGCTGTGAAATGATCATTGTGTTGATTATTTATGATAGGATCATTTATTTGATCGTCTATCTTTGTGATCATTTCTATGATCATTTGTTGACCCAAAGCATGGCTTTTGTATAAAGTATGTTTTTGTGGACGAGACTTCGTCGAGCCTCACACCCCGTGAATGGTCAAAACAGGAAAGATGCGGCAAGGTTATGAGGGGTAGCGCCTTTTAGGATGTGTGCATTTCCTTATGGAAAAGGGTGATATCATGGTATGGAGCCCAGATACTTACTCATGTTGAAAACACTTTGTTATGATTGTGTGAATTGATTACGAGCGCTCGGATAAAGGTCCCAAAGGACCGGGGGATGGCATATTCGGTCAGTTGTTACTCAGTTAGGGGTAACCCGGCCTTGTGTTGGTAGAGATCCGGTTTGGTTCTCGGGGATGTCCATCCAGAGGCATTCTCATGTGGCAATGGGAAGTTCCTTGGCCTGATCATTCGTTGGAAATCCAATTCCCAATACGAAACTTTGTACGGTATTAGTTGTAGAACCTGCCATCTAATATGGTAGCTATAGTAAGCATAATATAATGGTACCTATGCTGGCTAAGATTTATATTCTACTTTCAAAATGAATTTTTCCTACACTATGCACTAGTAATAATATCAAATGTTTCTTTTAATACGTATCAAGCATCTTTGACTATCATAAGGAGAAATCTCCTCCGATTCTGCGTTTGCATTGTGTGTGTGTGCGGGAGGCCTTATGGTAGTCTCATTTTTAAAAAAGCATTGCGAATTGACTTTGAAAATCTTTTATTGAATGTTTTTAAAGATAAACTGTTTTTGTTGCTCACACCAGTCCCACGACTGATCCGGAGTTTATTGTTTCTTTCCTAAACTCTGGGTGCTCATTATATTTCTACACGAGCAGTCTAGAGTTGGGTTTTACAGATAGTTAGATATAGTGGATTATCTGGAGTTAGTTCAGTCTTTGGTTCGCACCAGTCTTGCTTAGCTTGGTGCATTGTTATGGGGAGTTCGAGCTATTGCTGGATTGGTTCTTGGAAATGGAGTTGCAGTTCTCGGAGTTCTCTTTTGAAGACTATCTTAGAGTTATTTGTTTCGCTGCTAGATGTTATCTATCGTTTTCTTTTCCGCTGCTGTTTTATTGTATCATATCTCTGATGTATATTGATATCTATTGGATCATCTGTTGTATCAGATATTGTATCAAAGCTGTATATCAATGTATTATTCTTTTATTCCGCTGTGTTGTTTACTTAATGATTGTTATAAGCTCCGGCGAATCGGATTTGAACGGTCGAATCTATGGCATTCGAGTACGATTTGAAGTACGGATGTCGATTTTTGAGCGGGCAAAATCCGCGTGTCATTACAATTGGTATCAGAGCTAAGGGTTGAACTTTAGCTCAGGAGTATAACACATCAAGTAACTCATTAGAGATAGGGTGAAGTAAATCCTAGAATGAGTAATCCTTAAGATATCCGTTTGAATGCCTCAGTAAAATCTCTTACTATCCACTGATAGTGAGTATGAGTATAAGAAGAGAACGAGATAGGGGACAGGGAAATACGACTATAAATGGTCGATACTCAGTAACAACAGTGGAAACAACTTTCTTATCAATTTCCTTTGATTCGTTCTAAATTCTCTTGACTACTTCGTGACAGCTCCAGAAGTAGTTCGGTGCGTTGATGCTCTACGAATCGTTATAGAAGATCCTTATCTTTATCGGTTTCTTATCAGCTTTTCGATTTAAACCTTAATGAAATTGATTTGAAATTTGAATAAATTAGGAATTTTAAATGAATTGGAAATTTTAAAATTTAGTTAAAATTGGTTAATAGAATATGAAGGATAATTTGAATTAAATCAATAAAACGATTTCGTTCAAAACCAAATTTTGAAATTCTATTGTAATTTCTTAGGTTAATCGAAGTCCGAAGAGTGACAAATTGGTATGTATTCTGAGATATTCCGACTTGAGTTTGGAATTCATATCTTAAGTTTGAGGAATTATAAGAGATCGAATCTGTCTATCTCTTTGTTGTTTCGTGCCTGCGAATTTCGAGGACGAAATCCTTTTAAGGGGGGAAGTTTGTAACGACCCCAGATTTTTATGAATTTGAATTGATAATTTAAATGAATTTTTGAATTAAAAATTGTAAAATTGATTTTTAATGATGCGAGTTTCCCCGATTCAAATAGAAAAGATATATAAAGTCATATGGATTTGAAATTTTGTATATATGTAAATATATATATATATATATATATTGGATTTTAAATAAATTCTTATATAAATGATTTTGAAAAATAAATAATATACTTTGGACACAAGTATAAAAATGAATAAATAAATTGATTTAAAAATTTATAAATGATGATAAATTTGAGTTGTATAAAATATATGTGTATATAGAGAAATATAAAACGATAATTTTTAAAGTAAAATTTATTATAATCATTTAAACTAAAAGTACAAGTAAATATTTGTGTGTAGCCCGTAGAGTTAGGACTGCAAAGTATAAAATGAAAATAACATAAGATATGTATAGGAACATATGGTACATATGTATTAAAAACCACCTCCTCTAGCATACAAAGGAAGATATTCAGCCGAGACTTGTAAATCAAACAAATAGAAAGATCCTTAATACATAAATAAACAAATGCATAAAAAAAAAAGAAACAAAACCACATTAAGCTCCAGCCACCAAAGCAATGTATAAAGTAAAGGAAATAATGAACAAAAATATAAACAAAGTATACAAGGGAAATCTAAGTACATATAAAATATAAAGTAAGATATATACATGCAAAGTAATAAGGCAAAAGAAAAATATCATAATGAAGACATGAAGGACTTAAGCCATTAATGCAAAGATGTCCTTAGTACACAATATAATATCTAACATTATCTTCAGCCGAAATGAAATCTGCTAACCACCATAACATATCCCTGCAGCCGTGCCTATGGTACAAACAACCACCCTGTTTACTTTCTTCATATACATCAATTCCCTTATTCTATTTTGTTCATCAAAGCTTGCATTCCAGTTTCAAAGGTCTGCATTTTTTCATAAGCTAAATAAAACTAAAACAAAACATAACAATACAAATCAACTCAACCAAGAAAAATATAAGAAGAAGAAGCTTTAGCCTGCAAAATTTCAAACTGCTGTTTCAACATAGATACAAACCAGTTCCAAATTGAAGAAACCTGTTCTCTGTCTTCCACAAAAGAATGTGAGTAACTTATTCTTTTTAGATACTTTTAAATTATAAAACAGTTGCATATATATATAGGTATATCTGTGAACAACTTCATGTTTATCTAAAATCAGTTTTCTTTTTTTTTCATTGCCTGTGAATCTGTGAGCAAACATTCTACTTTGAATCTGTATGGTTGTTTCTGAGTAAGAAGTGATTTAAACTTGAGTTACTTTAAATTTGTATATTTATAAGTTGAAGTTGCTCTGCATATCTATTTACCTATCTGTGCTGTGAGATTCACCATCTTCTCTGTTTAGTTACAGGGAATAAAAAAAAAAAGAGGAAAAAAAAAATTCAAACTCTTCTTTTCTAATCAATGTTAGGCTTTAGTTTCAAAACAAAATAAATGTGTTTGACTATGAATTGTAATATAAAAATAGTTTCATGAAGGGTAAGCATATACAGGATGAACAACTCAAAGTTCTACAGAGAAATTTCAAAATTTAAGGAAATTCGAACCTAACGATTTGCAAATTTGAATACCTATCTTCAATCCTTACTGAAAAGTAAGATTTTTAAACCAAAGATTGTAATTTTTCATTGAGTATATCAGTAGTAAACTGTGGATGAACTAAAAACACATTTTTATAAATCTTTGTTAGTTCAACAAATTTTAATTGTTGAAATTCATGGAGGAGTTAGTTTGATCACTTTCGAATCTAGGAAAAATACTGAAAAAAATTTCGAATGAGTAAATTTTTGGGTTGGATCGAAACTAGGGTTTAAGAGGGGTAATGGGTTTGGCTCGGTTGTCGAGGCAATGCGAGGGCATCAGGGAATTAGAGGCGATCGGACTAGGTGGGTTAGAGGCGTTGGGTGGTGGCGAAGCTTCGGACCAAGTTTCGAGGTGGCCGGTGGTCGTGGGTGATGGTACGATGGGTTTTTAGGTGGTCGAGTTTTTGGGTCAGTGGGTTCGAATGGTCAATTTTGATCTGATCGAAATTTCTTCGATCTGGTTGATGCTTTGGGGTCTCGCGTGTTTGTGTGTGTGTGGGATGGACGCGGTGCTCATCGGTGGCCGGAGGAGCGTGGGTAGGTGCACGGTGCACGTGTGTGCACTGGGGAGGAAGGAAGGGGAAGACGTGATGAACTCGAAGGAAGGGGGGAAACTCGAGACGTGCTCGAGATTTTTGCAGATTGACTCGAAGCAACTGGGTTTACTCGAAACTAGGGGGGTCGCGTGTGTTTGCCTGGGGGATTTAAATCGTGAAGTTATTAAGTTCACCTGATGCTGAAACTTAAATAACAAAATAAACTAAAAAAAAAAAAGGAAATAGGAAGAAGGGTGGAGTAACTCAGCTTCAATTCGAATGAAAAGAAAGTTTTCTAATTAACACTTAACAAAGTTTAATAAATCAAGCTAAGATTTTATGACAAGTTTAATTATTTAAGCAAATACTTAACAAAGTTTTCTAAGTAATACTTTAGCTAAATAACTTAATTTAAGTTAAGTATTTAAGTTAATCAACGTTAAAGCTCTTTATAAATTGAAATAAATAAATTTTCAAAATGAAAGAAGGTTTTAAATTTATAAATTAAGGTTTTAAGTAAATCAATTAAGAGATAGTTAAAGAGTAATTAGAAATCATAGATTTCAAAAATTTGTGCCGAAAGAATTTCAATTCGAAATGAAAATGAGAAATTTTATGATTAGAAATTAATTGTAATTAAGAACTAATTCAGTTACCATTAACACCTAATTAAATAATTCAGATTTATTAATGGATTATTAATGGTAAATCAACTCTTATAGGTAATGATTAAAGTTAATTAATCAAGTGATTAAGATAAGATTACATTTAATGTAAATAAATGTTGATTTATTTGTAAAGGAAAATAATTACTTAATGAAATTAATTAAGGTTAAATGATTATGTAATTTACTGAAGGTTAATTAAATTAACGTGATAAATCAAGATAAATTAAGGTAATTGATTTATTTATCAATATCAAAAAAATTTGTAATTAATAAATCAGGATTGGGTAATTAATTTATAAGTAATAAATTTACTTGGAAATAAATTAAATTGATTAGGATTAAAAACGATTTAATTAATCCTGCTTATAGATAACTATTGAATTACTCATGAATGGTTGTATTGTATGAGATGCCTTGAATTGATCTTCTTATCTGATCTGTGATATTTTGTTCTGTGAGGTGAGCTGTGTATTTATCCATTTATTGATGATATATTTGTATATTATCTGTGAATCTGTGAATGTATGATAAGCGTTATAGTTTATATCGCTTATCAATTATATTTCTGTGTTTTGATCTGTGATGATTGAATGGTTGTGCACTATTGTGTTAAACCCCTGGACCACACCATACACACACAAATATGGATTTCACGAGGAAATCGATTAAGTCACAGATTTTGAAATAGTTAAATTTGAATTTTTAAATTCAAATGTTTTGGAAATGGAATCGGAATAAATGTGAAAAGCTTTTGGAATGGAATTTCAAAATAAAATTTATTATTTTTAAAATTACTTGATTAAGTTTTGGAATTTAAATAATTTGATTTAAATTAAAATTCAATACTTGAAATTGAATTCTGTAATTTGAAACTAGGGATTAACGATATTATACTAGTTATATATGAGTTAAACCATTTTTAAAGTATTATTTTTAGGAATTTGAATTTAACCCAAGGATTTCAACTCGTAAATGAATCAGATTTCCAAAATGAAAACTGTTGTTTTCAAATGATAAACACTTTTAGATAAGAACTGAGATTCCAGTTAATTAGGGGAATTTCAAGATTTAATAGAAAAATGATTTTCCTAAGTTATGAATGAATTCTTTTTGAAAGCTATGAATTAAATCTGTTTATTTTAACAGATTTAAATAGATGATTTGTTTAAATCAAATTGAAATGAAATTATTTTGAAGGCTATGAGTTAAATCTTTGATTTAAAGATTTAACGAGTTAATCAAATTGAAATGAAAATTGATTTGGAAAATCTGTGAATGAATCTTTTGTTTAAAAGATTAAAAGGTGAAAATTGTTTAAACCGTTAAAGGTTGTGAAAATGAATCATTTTTGTTTAAAGATTGAAATGGTAATTGGATTAAACCATTTGAAATAAAGTTTTGAATTATTAAGTTGTGACTTAATTGAAATCCCATTATCCATTTGTTTTTGAAATATCGTGCTCACTATTCGGGTTAGCCGGGAAAGGACCTTTGGGTCGTATAACCCATTCCGAATATGTGATTCGACGTTATGGATAGCATTTGAAGACCGGTGGTGAAGACCGGGTATTTGCGAAAGCGATAGAATGACCTATCGATTGTTTCTGCACCGAGTCGCGCCGGTATAGAAACTCCCTAAGTGATGGGAAATCCGATCAGGATTGTGAATATCCGGATTGCAAGGACTTCTTTGTAAGTGCCTTCGGTTCTGTTCGAACCCAGAACAGACTTGTATGGATAGTATGTCTGACATTACAAATTGAGATATAAAGCCGATTTCTCTCAAATATATTTCTGTTGGTGGCGGAGAATTTATTCTTTTAGCTTGACACCCTTCTCTGAGACGTACGAGCTCAGAGGTTATATGGTTGAAGGTTATCAGCGATATATTCCCAATTTGGTAATGTGACATACTGAGTGTTGCTGTGAAATGATCATTGTGTTGATTATTTATGATAGGATCATTTATTTGATCGTCTATCTTTGTGATCATTTCTATGATCATTTGTTGACCCAAAGCATGGCTTTTGTATAAAGTATGTTTTTGTGGACGAGACTTCGTCGAGCCTCACACCCCGTGAATGGTCAAAACAGGAAAGATGCAGCAAGGTTATGAGGGGTAGCGCCTTTTAGGATGTGTGCATTTCCTTATGGAAAAGGGTGATATCATGGTATGGAGCCCAGATACTTACTCATGTTGAAAACACTTTGTTATGATTGTGTGAATTGATTACGAGCGCTCGGATAAAGGTCCCAAAGGACCGGGGGATGGCATATTCGGTCAGTTGTTACTCAGTTAGGGGTAACCCGGCCTTGTGTTGGTAGAGATCCGGTTTGGTTCTCGGGGATGTCCATCCAGAGGCATTCTCATGTGGCAATGGGAAGTTCCTTGGCCTGATCATTCGTTGGAAATCCAATTCCCAATACGAAACTTTGTACGGTATTAGTTGTAGAACCTGCCATCTAATATGGTAGCTATAGTAAGCATAATATAATGGTACCTATGCTGGCTAAGATTTATATTCTACTTTCAAAATGAATTTTTCCTACACTATGCACTAGTAATAATATCAAATGTTTCTTTTAATACGTATCAAGCATCTTTGACTATCATAAGGAGAAATCTCCTCCGATTCTGCGTTTGCATTGTGTGTGTGTGCGGGAGGCCTTATGGTAGTCTCATTTTTAAAAAAGCATTGCGAATTGACTTTGAAAATCTTTTATTGAATGTTTTTAAAGATAAACTGTTTTTGTTGCTCACACCAGTCCCACGACTGATCCGGAGTTTATTGTTTCTTTCCTAAACTCTGGGTGCTCATTATATTTCTACACGAGCAGTCTAGAGTTGGGTTTTACAGATAGTTAGATATAGTGGATTATCTGGAGTTAGTTCAGTCTTTGGTTCGCACCAGTCTTGCTTAGCTTGGTTCATTGTTATGGGGAGTTCGAGCTATTGCTGGATTGGTTCTTGGAAATGGAGT
Organism: Allium cepa; assembly: GCA_030765085.1. Taxonomy (NCBI): domain Eukaryota; kingdom Viridiplantae; phylum Streptophyta; class Magnoliopsida; order Asparagales; family Amaryllidaceae; genus Allium; species Allium cepa. Next base: position 665,598,436 of record CM060932.1, read on the forward strand.
TGCAGTTCTCGGAGTTCTCTTTTGAAGACTATCTTAGAGTTATTTGTTTCGCTGCTAGATGTTATCTATCGTTTTCTTTTCCGCTGCTGTTTTATTGTATCATATCTCTGATGTATATTGATATCTATTGGATCATCTGTTGTATCAGATATTGTATCAAAGCTGTATATCAATGTATTATTCTTTTATTCCGCTGTGTTGTTTACTTAATGATTGTTATAAGCTCCGGCGAATCGGATTTGAACGGTCGAATCTATGGCATTCGAGTACGATTTGAAGTACGGATGTCGATTTTTGAGCGGGCAAAATCCGCGTGTCATTACAATTGGTATCAGAGCTAAGGGTTGAACTTTAGCTCAGGAGTATAACACATCAAGTAACTCATTAGAGATAGGGTGAAGTAAATCCTAGAATGAGTAATCCTTAAGATATCCGTTTGAATGCCTCAGTAAAATCTCTTACTATCCACTGATAGTGAGTATGAGTATAAGAAGAGAACGAGATAGGGGACAGGGAAATACGACTATAAATGGTCGATACTCAGTAACAACAGTGGAAACAACTTTCTTATCAATTTCCTTTGATTCGTTCTAAATTCTCTTGACTACTTCGTGACAGCTCCAGAAGTAGTTCGGTGCGTTGATGCTCTACGAATCGTTATAGAAGATCCTTATCTTTATCGGTTTCTTATCAGCTTTTCGATTTAAACCTTAATGAAATTGATTTGAAATTTGAATAAATTAGGAATTTTAAATGAATTGGAAATTTTAAAATTTAGTTAAAATTGATTAATAGAATATGAAGGATAATTTGAATTAAATCAATAAAACGATTTCGTTCAAAACCAAAATTTGAAATTCTATTGTAATTTCTTAGGTTAATCGAAGTCCGAAGAGTGACAAATTGGTATGTATTCTGAGATATTCCGACTTGAGTTTGGAATTCATATCTTAAGTTTGAGGAATTATAAGAGATCGAATCTGTCTATCTCTTTGTTGTTTCGTGCCTGCGAATTTCGAGGACGAAATCCTTTTAAGGGGGGAAGTTTGTAACGACCCCAGATTTTTATGAATTTGAATTGATAATTTAAATGAATTTTTGAATTAAAAATTGTAAAATTGATTTTTAATGATGCGAGTTTCCCCGATTCAAATAGAAAAGATATATAAAGTCATATGGATTTGAAATTTTGTATATATGTAAATATATATATATATATATATATATATATTGGATTTTAAATAAATTCTTATATAAATGATTTTGAAAAATAAATAATATACTTTGGACACAAGTATAAAAATGAATAAATAAATTGATTTAAAAATTTATAAATGATGATAAATTTGAGTTGTATAAAATATATGTGTATATAGAGAAATATAAAACGATAATTTTTAAAGTAAAATTTATTATAATCATTTAAACTAAAAGTACAAGTAAATATTTGTGTGTAGCCCGTAGAGTTAGGACTGCAAAGTATAAAATGAAAATAACATAAGATATGTATAGGAACATATGGTACATATGTATTAAAAACCACCTCCTCTAGCATACAAAGGAAGATATTCAGCCGAGACTTGTAGATCAAACAAATAGAAAGATCCTTAATACATAAATAAACAAATGCATAAAAAAAAAAGAAACAAAACCACATTAAGCTCCAGCCACCAAAGCAATGTATAAAGTAAAGGAAATAATGAACAAAAATATAAACAAAGTATACAAGGGAAATCTAAGTACATATAAAATATAAAGTAAGATATATACATGCAAAGTAATAAGGCAAAAGAAAAATATCATAATGAAGACATGAAGGACTTAAGCCATTAATGCAAAGATGTCCTTAGTACACAATATAATATCTAACATTATCTTCAGCCGAAATGAAATCTGCTAACCACCATAACATATCCCTGCAGCCGTGCCTATGGTACAAACAACCACCCTGTTTACTTTCTTCATATACATCAATTCCCTTATTCTATTTTGTTCATCAAAGCTTGCATTCCAGTTTCAAAGGTCTGCATTTTTTCATAAGCTAAATAAAACTAAAACAAAACATAACAATACAAATCAACTCAACCAAGAAAAATATAAGAAGAAGAAGCTTTAGCCTGCAAAATTTCAAACTGTTGTTTCAACATAGATACAAACCAGTTCCAAATTGAAGAAACCTGTTCTCTGTCTTCCACAAAAGAATGTGAGTAACTTATTCTTTTTAGATACTTTTAAATTATAAAACAGTTGCATATATATATAGGTATATCTGTGAACAACTTCATGTTTATCTAAAATCAGTTTTCTTTTTTTTTCATTGCCTGTGAATCTGTGAGCAAACATTCTACTTTGAATCTGTATGGTTGTTTCTGAGTAAGAAGTGATTTAAACTTGAGTTACTTTAAATTTGTATATTTATAAGTTGAAGTTGCTCTGCATATCTATTTACCTATCTGTGCTGTGAGATTCACCATCTTCTCTGTTTAGTTACACGGAATAAAAAAAAAAAAGAGGAAAAAAAAATTCAAACTCTTCTTTTCTAATCAATGTTAGGCTTTAGTTTCAAAACAAAATAAATGTGTTTGAGTATGAATTGTAATATAAAAATAGTTTCATGAAGGGTAAGCATATACAGGATGAACAACTCAAAGTTCTACAGAGAAATTTCAAAATTTAAGGAAATTCGAACCTAACGATTTGCAAATTTGAATACCTATCTTCAATCCTTACTGAAAAGTAAGATTTTTAAACCAAAGATTGTAATTTTTCATTGAGTATATCAATAGTAAACTGTGGATGAACTAAAAACACATTTTTATAAATCTTTGTTAGTTCAACAAATTTTAATTGTTGAAATTCATGGAGGAGTTAGTTTGATCACTTTCGAATCTAGGAAAAATACTGAAAAAAATTTCGAATGAGTAAATTTTTGGGTTGGATCGAAACTAGGGTTTAAGAGGGGTAATGGGTTTGGCTCGGTTGTCGAGGCAATGCGAGGGCATCAGGGAATTAGAGGCGATCGGACTAGGTGGGTTAGAGGCGTTGGGTGGTGGCGAAGCTTCGGACCAAGTTTCGAGGTGGCCGGTGGTCGTGGGTGATGGTACGATGGGTTTTTAGGTGGTCGAGTTTTTGGGTCAGTGGGTTCGAATGGTCAATTTTGATCTGATCGAAATTTCTTCGATCTGGTTGATGCTTTGGGGTCTCGCGTGTTTGTGTGTGTGTGGGATGGACGCGGTGCTCATCGGTGGCCGGAGGAGTGTGGGTAGGTGCACGGTGCACGTGTGTGCACTGGGGAGGAAGGAAGGGGAAGACGTGATGAACTCGAAGGAAGGGGGGAAACTCGAGACGTGCTCGAGATTTTTGCAGATTGACTCGAAGCAACTGGGTTTACTCGAAACTAGGGGGGTCGCGTGTGTTTGCCTGGGGGATTTAAATCGTGAAGTTATTAAGTTCACCTGATGCTGAAACTTAAATAACAAAATAAACTAAAAAAAAAAAAGGAAATAGGAAGAAGGGTGGAGTAACTCAGCTTCAATTCGAATGAAAAGAAAGTTTTCTAATTAACACTTAACAAAGTTTAATAAATCAAGCTAAGATTTTATGACAAGTTTAATTATTTAAGCAAATACTTAACAAAGTTTTCTAAGTAATACTTTAGCTAAATAAATTAATTTAAGTTAAGTATTTAAGTTAATCAACGTTAAAGCTCTTTATAAATTGAAATAAATAAATTTCCAAAATGAAAGAAGGTTTTAAATTTATAAATTAAGGTTTTAAGTAAATCAATTAAGAGATAGTTAAAGAGTAATTAGAAATCATAGATTTCAAAAATTTGTGCCGAAAGAATTTCAATTCGAAATGAAAATGAGAAATTTTATGATTAGAAATTAATTGTAATTAAGAACTAATTCAGTTACCATTAACACCTAATTAAATAATTCAGATTTATTAATGGATTATTAATGGTAAATCAACTCTTATAAGTAATGATTAAAGTTAATTAATCAAGTGATTAAGATAAGATTACATTTAATGTAAATAAATGTTGATTTATTTGTAAAGGAAAATAATTACTTAATGAAATTAATTAAGGTTAAATGATTATGTAATTTACTGAAGGTTAATTAAATTAACGTGATAAATCAAGATAAATTAAGGTAATTGATTTATTTATCAATATCAAAAAAATTTGTAATTAATAAATCAGGATTGGGTAATTAATTTATAAGTAATAAATTTACTTGGAAATAAATTAAATTGATTAGGATTAAAAACGATTTAATTAATCCTGCTTATAGATAACTATTGAATTACTCATGAATGGTTGTATTGTATGAGATGCCTTGAATTGATCTTCTTATCTGATCTGTGATATTTTGTTCTGTGAGGTGAGCTGTGTATTTATCCATTTATTGATGATATATTTGTATATTATCTGTGAATCTGTGAATGTATGATAAGCGTTATAGTTTATATCGCTTATCAATTATATTTCTGTGTTTTGATCTGTGATGATTGAATGGTTGTGCACTATTGTGTTAAACCCCTGGACCACACCATACACACACAAATATGGATTTCACGAGGAAATCGATTAAGTCACAGATTTTGAAATAGTTAAATTTGAATTTTTAAATTCAAATGTTTTGGAAATGGAATCGGAATAAATGTGAAAAGCTTTTGGAATGGAATTTCAAAATAAAATTTATTATTTTTAAAATTACTTGATTAAGTTTTGGAATTTAAATAATTTGATTTAAATTAAAATTCAATACTTGAAATTGAATTCTGTAATTTGAAACTAGGGATTAACGATATTATACTAGTTATATATGAGTTAAACCATTTTTAAAGTATTATTTTTAGGAATTTGAATTTAACCCAAGGATTTCAACTCGTAAATGAATCAGATTTCCAAAATGAAAACTGTTGTTTTCAAATGATAAACACTTTTAGATAAGAACTGAGATTCCAGTTAATTAGGGGAATTTCAAGATTTAATAGAAAAATGATTTTCCTAAGTTATGAATGAATTCTTTTTGAAAGCTATGAATTAAATCTGTTTATTTTAACAGATTTAAATAGATGATTTGTTTAAATCAAATTGAAATGAAATTATTTTGAAGGCTATGAGTTAAATCTTTGATTTAAAGATTTAACGAGTTAATCAAATTGAAATGAAAATTGATTTGGAAAATCTGTGAATGAATCTTTTGTTTAAAAGATTAAAAGGTGAAAATTGTTTAAACCGTTAAAGGTTGTGAAAATGAATCATTTTTGTTTAAAGATTGAAATGGTAATTGGATTAAACCATTTGAAATAAAGTTTTGAATTATTAAGTTGTGACTTAATTGAAATCCCATTATCCATTTGTTTTTGAAATATCGTGCTCACTATTCGGGTTAGCCGGGAAAGGACCTTTGGGTCGTATAACCCATTCCGAATATGTGATTCGACGTTATGGATAGCATTTGAAGACCGGTGGTGAAGACCGGGTATTTGCGAAAGCGATAGGATGACCTATCGATTGTTTCTGCACCGAGTCGCGCCGGTATAGAAACTCCCTAAGTGATGGGAAATCCGATCAGGATTGTGAATATCCGGATTGCAAGGACTTCTTTGTAAGTGCCTTCGGTTCTGTTCGAACCCAGAACAGACTTGTATGGATAGTATGTCTGACATTACAAATTGAGATATAAAGCCGATTTCTCTCAAATATATTTCTGTTGGTGGCGGAGAATTTATTCTTTTAGCTTAACACCCTTCTCTGAGACGTACGAGCTCAGAGGTTATATGGTTGAAGGTTATCAGCGATATATTCCCAATTTGGTAATGTGACATACTGAGTGTTGCTGTGAAATGATCATTGTGTTGATTATTTATGATAGGATCATTTATTTGATCGTCTATCTTTGTGATCATTTCTATGATCATTTGTTGACCCAAAGCATGGCTTTTGTATAAAGTATGTTTTTGTGGACGAGACTTCGTCGAGCCTCACACCCCGTGAATGGTCAAAACAGGAAAGATGCAGCAAGGTTATGAGGGGTAGCGCCCTTTAGGATGTGTGCATTTCCTTCTGGAAAAGGGTGATATCATGGTATGGAGCCCAGATACTTACTTATGTTGAAAACACTTTGTTATGATTGTGTGAATTGATTACGAGCGCTCGGATATAGGTCCCAAAGGACCGGGGGATGGCATATTCGGTCAGTTGTTACTCAGTTAGGGGTAACCCGGCCTTGTGTTGGTAGAGATCCGGTTTGGTTCTTGGGGATGTCCATCCAGAGGCATTCTCATGTGGCAATGGGAAGTTCCTTGGCCTGATCATTCGTTGGAAATCCAATTCCCAATACGAAACTTTGTACGGTATTAGTTGTAGAACCTGCCATCTAATATGGTAGCTATAGTAAGCATAATATAATGGTACCTATGCTGGCTAAGATTTATATTCTACTTTCAAAATGAATTTTTCCTACACTATGCACTAGTAATAATATCAAATGTTTCTTTTAATACGTATCAAGCATCTTTGACTATCATAAGGAGAAATCTCCTCCGATTCTGCGTTTGCATTGTGTGTGTGTGCGGGAGGCCTTATGGTAGTCTCATTTTTAAAAAAGCATTGCGAATTGACTTTGAAAATCTTTTATTGAATGTTTTTAAAGATAAACTTTTTTGTTGCTCACACCAGTCCCACGACTGATCCGGAGTTTATTGTTTCTTTCCTAAACTCTGGGTGCTCATTATATTTCTACACGAGCAGTCTAGAGTTGGGTTTTACAGATAGTTAGATATAGTGGATTATCTGGAGTTAGTTCAGTCTTTGGTTCGCACCAGTCTTGCTTAGCTTGGTGCATTGTTATGGGGAGTTCGAGCTATTGCTGGATTGGTTCTTGGAAATGGAGTTGCAGTTCTCGGAGTTCTCATTTGAAGACTATCTTAGAGTTATTTGTTTCGCTGCTAGATGTTATCTATCGTTTTCTTTTCCGCTGCTGTTTTATTGTATCATATCTCTGATGTATATTGATATCTATTGGATCATCTGTTGTATCAGATATTGTATCAAAGCTGTATATCAATGTATTATTCTTTTATTCCGCTGTGTTGTTTACTTAATGATTGTTATAAGCTCCGGCGAATCGGATTTGAACGGTCGAATCTATGGCATTCGAGTACGATTTGAAGTACGGATGTCGATTTTTGAGCGGGCAAAATCCGCACTCGTTACATCCAATTTTATATTTAGACTTTGAAACAGTAAAGGAAAATAACAAATTTTGCTGCATTCAAAAGGGGCGTAAATCAAGTGATAAAATTTTGCAAGGAATAACGTACGTTCAAACTAAATTGGGAGTGAATGCGTTGATTCAAGGAAAGAAAGTGGCAAGCACTAAATATTTAGATGGCGTTGATTTAAGTGGAAGAAAACGTCACAAATTTATGGTTTGAACTTTTTAAACAAATGTGTTTTATTTCTATTAATTCCACTTGTTAAGTTTTCAATTTACCCTATGGGTTTTCACTTTTTGATTTCTACCATTTGGACATCTAGTAATCTAGCCCCGATTCCCTACCTAATATTTTTAAATTAGTTAATTCCCTCTAATTGATTTCCATATTTTTCAAATCAATTAATTCCCCTTTAGTTGCCTTTAATTGATTTCAATTGATTACCTTATCCCTTTAATTAACCTCCTTAATTGACGTCAATTAATTACCATATTACCAATTAATTATCCTCCTTAACTGATTTCAATTAATTACCATAATCCTTCATGTCAATGAATCTCCTTTAATTACATATTCAAATTTGGTTACTAACTTAATTAGTTAATTAACCCTTTTGGTTTAATTATCAATCCTGCGACGTCCCATATTAATCCGTCCACTTTGTAGGCACTGGTAGCCGGACTGGTTACACGGGCAGATTTCTCCTACAAAAATGGGGATTAACCTCGCATCCTCATGCCATTAACCAAAAGAATTAACTTATTTATCTTTCATCAATTTAATTAACTTGCATTAATTATTCAATAAATTAATTCTGGTCAACTACTGAAATTTTACAATTAATTTCCCTATTAATTGTCACTAACTCTATTTTAAAATATCCGTATATGCCTTTATTCAAGTTTTGAATTGCTAACTAGGAATAAGGTAGATTCATCAAATAAATTGATTGCAAGTTTCATTGTTTTAAATTGCTTAACAATGTTCACCACTAACATAATTAATATATCAAAATTGACAATATTCCACCAACATGATTTGCATGTCATAACCTACCCAATTAACATAATTAATTAACCACTTTAATATGTTACAAATTTTCCCCATTCATTATTTTTAGGGAATGGGTATAACAACAGATATTATGATAATATCTAAAAACATTTAGTTACCACTCACTTCATTAAAAATTATAAACTTTTTTTTTTCTTCTTAAATTTAGTTACAAAAAATCTTATTAAATTAACGAGTTAAATTCTCTAAATTTACAGGTCATTACATCATCATCGGATATGACTATGCTATATAACTTACGGTTTTCTCTTAGATATTTCCAAAGTTACGTTTTTAGTCCAAATTTGGTAGTCGGTTATTTAACTATCGAATAACCAAACATTCAATCAGAGATTTAATTCCATATAGAAAACAAAATTGGCTAATCACATAAGCAATCACTAGCCTCCTTTAATAAATCTTTCATTTATTTAAAATCACTTTGTAAATTACTTGTATAAAAATATGTTTAGATACCCACCAATCCCTATATTTTTACTATTTAAAAAACATCCATATACTTATCTCAACAGTATAAGTATATTCACACACATTACACCTCATAACTTAGAAAGTGTACTCATACTCTTGTCTCAATGGCATAAGCATATTTACAAAACCGAGAAAAATATCTTTTTATTCGATTTTAAAATCATTTATAAACACTTTATAATTCTCTAAAACCGTTTATAAACCATTTTATACATCTCTGAAAATCATTTATAATTTTTTTTATAAATTGCAATCATGTATAATTTCTTTTTATACATTTCCAAAATCATTTGTAAATCTATAAAACCATTTATTAAGCTCCTTTAATAAATCTACAAACCCATTTCTTAAATTCGTTTAAAAATATCTAACCATTTATAAAACTCTTTTCCCTTATAAATAATCTTCCCTTAATTCTTCAAACCATTTTATAAACATCCTTTATAGAATCCTAGTCCGTTTATAAAACTCTATTTACATGTCTCGTAATTATTTATAAATAAATAAAAATCATTTACTTCAGACACTATTATATAATAACTGTTATTAAAAAACCAAAATAAATAATAAATAAAAATTATTAACCTTAGAACATCTTAAAAATAATAATTAATAATTTCAAAGTAATTATTGATAAAAACACTAATAATTAATTTCACCTTATTAAAAATAGTAATAATTAATTCCTAAAAATGTATTAACAAATCATTATTATTAATTTCAAACCATATTAATTATTTAAATAATTAATCTTTAAAATATTAACATATTGATAAATAACCTTAAGACAGTATAAAATATAAATAAATAACTTTGAAAAAGATAGATAAAAAGGTTGGAATAAAACAAAAATTAAATCTTTTAAAACAAAATATTATCGAAACCCAAATTCTGATTTTAAAATCATTTCCTCTCACATGAATTTTACTTTTAAGACAAAAGGATGTTTATGCCAAAATTAATCACTTTTAAATCTAAATTAAAATTTTACTATCTTCATTCTTATTTAAATAGAATTTTCAACCAACTTTTGAAATCATTTTCATTCATATTAAATTTTGGATTTAATTATTTAAACAATTTCAAATATTAAATTCAACAATTTAGTTATCAAATAAATCACTATATTTGAAATTCAACTTATTCAACTTATAAAAATTAACTTTACAATATTTAAAATCAATTGAATATTTCAAATTCAAATGATTAAATTGTAGGTCCTTACATACAATATTTCATCAGATTAAACAATTCGTAGAATATGCAGGCAAGGTTCTCAAATTTATTACACATGCACACATATAAACACACACACACACACGGATATATACACATACACACACACATAAGCCTACAACTCCAAAATTTACAATTAATATAACATTCCCATTTTGAGGCCTGAAAATAAGCGTTAGCGATGCTGCAGTCATCCATATTATTATTATTCGGTAATAAATGTGGTTATATTAATCATATCAATAACATCAAAAGCACATGAATATGAAAGTTTTCGAAACATATTTCATTAAATAAACTATAACATTACATTTCAGGAATAAAAATTTTCACATTCATGACATAATTCCATTCTTTGCCGACGTTCAGAGAAAATATAATAATTATAAAATACTCCAAGAGCAACATATGAAGATGCTATCTTGGTTGATCAGGGTAACACTTGACAGTTATAAATTTTGTCATTACATCCACTCAAACATAGCATAAGCTTAAGACAACACAACAAAAATAAAAACTCCTAATATTAGCATGCTTGCCTCCTACATGTCTTTGGAAGCTTATTCATCTAAGCTGAAAATTCCTACTCCCAACCTACTCAATTGAGTAACCGAGAGTTTATGGGAAAACAAAAACTTTGAGGCAGGCAAAAAGTCTTATGTGAATAATAATATACAATCTCGAACCAAAACGAATATCTAGTGAGACCATGCTGCTTAGCGAAATGGGTTTTCCCCTCACTGGTATCGTATTCAAATACGTAAATCATGAATCTTGCACTTACAAACACAATGGTCAGAATAATCATAACATGATCATATACATGTATGTAGGATTAGTAAGTTTGACTAATCAATCCTCCAAGCGATATGCACACCCAAGGTTTACCCTTTCGAAAATAGACTACCTATCTCCAACCAAATGGACTATCTATGTCAACTCATAGTTTTCATGCGATCAATATGAGCCTGTTAGTTTTCACTAACAACATCTCTTCTAATCATAGTTTTCATGGAATCACTATTAACTTATTAGTTATCACTGATAACATTTCTTCAATCATAGTTTTCATAGGATCACTATAAACCTATTAGTTTCCACCTACAATATACCTCGCATCATTGTTTTCATAGGACCACTATGAACCTTTTAGTCATCGCTAATAACATCTTTCAATTCATATTCTTTTGGTCGGTTCTGGGCAACCTAACATATTAGATCTATCTAATCTCCTAGATGCAATTCTACTCACTCAGTAGTTAAGTCTGACCATACTCTCTACTGGAACAACCTAATTGGTAATTGCGCCCCCAATCTAAAATGCAATGTTGGATCATAATGATGTGAGCATGCCAATGATAATTATGCAATGTAACTGATCGAATGATAACAAGAACATATAACATCATTCATTGACATATGTTCACTCAGTAGCCATTTACATCACAAATTACTTAATTTAAGTAACAATTCTTTTGGCAAAAATCCATACAAAATTTGGGCTAAGACACTATTTTATTTCCATGAAAACATTTGTATTTATGAATGATTAATAACTTACCATAAGGTCGAAATCAGTGGTTGTCGAACTTCTAATATACAAATCTTAGGTTTTGATTTGCATAGTGTAAGGTTTATGTGCCAAAAGAGTAAATATGTTAAATCTGTAAGTTTACGGCATCATTTCCATAAGATAATAGTTGTCGAAAATATAGACATACGACATCATTGCCATAAAACAATGGATGTTGGAATTGTAAACACATGGCATCTATGCCGCTTAAAATGGATGCCAGAAATAGAGGGTGTCGCATTATAAAAGAACCCTTTTTGAGTTATGAAATCATATGGTTGCCGAATCTCGACAACTAGAGTTACTAAAATCCTACATAAACTAGTGTCACATTTCTACATGAATAGATACATTACATACCTATAAAGTAGATAGCTTATGTTTCTCTTCATATAGATGTCTAATTTATAGATACAATATCTCATATAATCTAGATATCGGCTATTAACATAGATTTTGACCCTCTAAGTTCACACTATAGTAATCCTGTAAATAAACTTAAAAATGATTTATTCTTTATAAAACATTTCTTTTGACCAACTCTTATCCCTTGTCAAATTTCTATAGGTTAATAAAATGCTTTACCATTTCCTTTTCAGAAAATGGCTGGAAAGATAGTTTATCTTCCCTAAAATAATTTGCAAACCCATTTAAAGTGTATTATTAATTAATACTAATTACAAGCTTTTCTAGCTTAGTAAATCATAGAAAATCATAACCACTTAGAAATATCCCCAAAAATAATAGAAAATCAGAATTTACATATTCTTTAGCGCCAAAATATATATTTAATTATTTTTAATAATTAAAATGGAAAATAACACCTTTTCCTCTTTGGAAATTCATAAAATATTCATATGAGTTTGAGATATTATGAACTTGAAAACTCATCACCAAAATAATGTTTTACAAATATATTCAAATTTAAATCAATTGGAGATTAAAAACTTAGGTTTTTCCTCCTAAAACCCATTAAAACAATTTCATAAAAATTCCATTAAATCGTCATTCCATCCAATAATGATATCAACCATCAAATCATGACATATTATCATAAACAATTCAAAAACCAATCATAAATCCAAAATAAAAACATAAACATGAGATTGATACTATTATTCTCCTTAGATTGGACAGGAGATTGAGATCTGTTCTTGATTAATTCCCTAAGTCTTTCCTTTAAATCCCTTGGAGTTTTTCCCCTTCTTATTCCCTTGTTAATGGTTGGCCTTTGTTTTATTTGATTTGATTTAGAAAACGTAAGTGAATAATGAATATGAGAGGGAGTATTAAGGAACGAATGAAGGAACAATTCCCGTTATACCCCTCTCATTAATCTCTCCTTATTCTTAGTTTTAAATCATTCCTATTAGTTGGTTAATTAAGGCCTGATCCAATTTATTATCAATTATCATTCTCTTTATTCCTACAAATCATATTATTCTATTTCATTTATCTAACTAAATCTCCGGAATAATGGTAAACAAAATTTTTTGGGGTTACATCCTCGAAATTGGGTAAGGATCACATACAAGCATATCAATCATGCAAACATATGTAACAACACATAAAAACAATACTATGCTATTTCACTAGCATAAAGTCTATATATGACTAATATAGAACATACTATCAAAACAACTTAGGATAAGTATCTCTAATCCTATTTCTATCTCTTAAGTATAGTCTTTCTCGTTATCACTCCGTTGGACCTTTACTAACTTGACTGTCTTCTTCCTTACCTTTTCATCTCTTGCTACAACACGAACTAGTTATCTACAAAAGTCATATCGGTTCCACTACTAAATCTTCCAATGTTGTGTGAGTAATAGTGGTCTCTGGATCATGCACGTACTTTCTAAGATGAAAAACATGAAAAAAATTATGGACTCCTATCAAACTATTTGGTAACTCTATCCGATAAGTGAGTTTTTCAATCTTTTCAATGATAGGAAATAGACCAACATGTCTCTGTGCCAATTTCCTTATCTTTTCAAATCGTATCAAAGCCTTCATCGGTGAAGCTTTAGTAAAAAAATTATCTCCAATTGAAAAATCTAAATCCTTATGTCTTTTATCTATTTTACTCTTCTGCCTAGACTAAGCTTCCTTCATCCATGCTCGGATCAACTTCAACTTTTCAGTGGCTTCTCTCACCATATCCAGACCAATAATCAATCTACCTCCAATCTCCGACCAATATGCTGGCGTTTTGCATAGCCTTCCATACAAAGCTACGAATGGAGTCATTTATATACTAGTCTGATAACTATTATTATAAGAAAACTCGATTAAGTGCAAATGGTCCTCCCATGAGCCTCCAAAATATAGTACACAAGCCCTCAACAAATCTTCAAGTACCTTATAGACTCTTTCTGCCAGCTCATCCATGTGTGGTTGATAAACGGTACTCATCCTTAGCTTGGTACCTAACACTGTATATAAAACCTTCCAAAATTCACTAGTGAACAAAGTATTCTCTATCACTAACTATATTACTAGGAATACCATGCAGTCAAATAATATGCTTCATAAACAACTTAGCCAAAGTAGTTGTCGTCCTTATTTAAATTAACGGGAATGAAATGTGCACCCTTGGTCAATCTATCAACCACGACCCAAGTACTTTCATTTCCCCTATTTGACTTTGGAATCCCATCGGTATAATCCATGGATATAGAATCTCGTTTCCAACGTGGCACTTCTAAAGGTTGAAGCAATCTACCTGGCTTCCGATGCTCGACATTTACTTATTGGCAATTTAAACATTGCTTCACCCATAAGCCTGCATCTCCTTTTATCCTTCCCTAGAAGAAACTCCTCTTTATATCCAGATACATCTGAGTACCTCTAGGATAAATGGTAAACATCGATCGATGACACTTTCTAAGAACTTCCTTTCTTACATTACAAACATCTGAAACACATAACTGTCCATTCTTCCTCAACCAACCATTCTGGTCAAGACTAAAATCCTTTAAATCATCAATTTCAGTTCCACCTTCAATCCTTCTAATTCGTTCAGCTAGTAATGGATCATCTCTTTGCTTAGAAGCAATTTTTTCGATCATTACTGGTCGAACTTCCAAACATGACAATATGGCAGTTTCATGACTCAAACTAGCTATAGATCTTAACTTCACACCACAAGTAGTTAATGCCTCTAAGTTTTTCCATTTTGCTAACATAGTTAACACCACATTCGGATTTTTTTTCTAAATGCATCCGTAATTTTATTTTCTTTTCCTAGCATATACCCAATACCAAAATCATAAGCTGCTAAAAATTCCAGCCACCTCTGCTGTTGTAACGGTATGCCTGTCTTACTCCGAAGACAACCTTTAGGGTAAAAGAAAAGAAAGACAAGAAGAAACTAAACAACATAGATGCTCACAACGCAACTGAACAATATATAATAGTCAACATAAGATCAACATAGTTACTTTCAAGAAATACATCAGAGTCACAATAGTACAAATCTCAGACAGCGACAGTTATAACTGCCTGTCCCCAATTTACCAATAAAAAACATACATACACAACGAAAATATAGTATAAAATTAGATATTAATGAAGCCACCTGCTCCAAGCTCCTCAAAAATGCATCCGAGAGAAATCTGGACTACTTGGATACTCATACAAATTTGAGTACCCAAGAATTTTAGGGAAGAAAATAAAACTCCGGATCAGACATGGGTCTGGTATGAGTAAACTCAAAACAACCGAATTATTATTTTAAAAACTCTTTAAAATCAAAGGTGTCTCGTAAGAACACGCGACACATAAACACGGACGGAATTTTACCTTATGATAACCAAAACACTTTCTATAGGAAAACTATTGATATTATAATAATGTCTAAGGGTTTAAAGTAAGTTATGAATATAGGTGAAATGCTTTCATTTCACATTCCAACATATTTGAGCGCAAATAAGTCAGTAAGGCACTTATTGGAAGTTGGGTTCCATCAACGACAAGGCTACTAGGGTACCGCCTGTCACAGTACACCTCTAGATAAAATGTACCGAGGTCATACCTACCGACCCCTGCAAACATAGGACCGGCCTACTCCCTACTGGATAGTATCGAATATATCGCCACCCTAGTTGTGATCAACAACCATGCCTGGCTCAATAGCATACAAAAATATGATAATATCGATCTAAATTAGGCGGTGACTACACCCTAATGAGAGTAACCCACACAAAGCTGATATATATCCCATGTTTTAGTCATTCCCAGTTGTGAGTCTTTAGGCTATGCTTGACCTTTCTTTAGCAATTCCTTCTTGGACTACTTACACTGCCTTCTAGGTGACAATGTAATGTTAGCATTCATACATACAAATCGTTCGGGATATGAATGAATCGAAGGCACTACCTCCACTACATCCATTATTTGAACCATCCTCAAAATTAGTAGCAAGTAGCCCTTGCATTTCAAAGATTTTTGTTTTCGATTGTAGTAGTTTAAATTTAAATTGTTACGTTGGCCCAAAGTGGTTGTTGGATAATTCACGCTATCTGATCCATGTATCTTCGAACCAACATTCGATAATTTGAAAGGGTCAAGTTATCGATAATGGATAACTCCACTATCTAGGGCGTAAAGATTTGCACATCGAAATATCTTCGATATACTTAATTTATCATGACCCACTTATCGAAATTGACTCATAGTATTCATCACGTTTTCCAATACTCGGAATTTGTGCTAAATAGAAGAACTTACTTCCAATAAAATGTGTCAATGCTTTAGTCATTACTTATTCATATTAATTTGGCTACGTGATGGCGCAGACAAAATGAATCCCTTGTATAAAACTCATTCACTTATAAAAGAAAGCTGCTTTTTAAAATAAAACCGATGCTTGGCAATAAAGTAATTAAAAATAAAACATTTAATTAATTAATAAAAATTTTAACCTTTATTTAATAATAATTAGATCTTAATTTAATTACTAATTAAATCTTAAATAAACTAAATTTAAATCATAATTGAACCTCAATTAAATCTTAGTTAATTAATTAATAATTAATCCATACCCGATTAGTAATTAATATATAATTAAACCCTAATTAAATTAAATTATTAAACTTAATTAAATAAAAATTAATACTTAATTAACTCTTTACTTAATTAAAAATTAATTAAAGCACTCTTAATTGACTAACTATAATTAACTTACTTAATTTGATACTTAAGTACTAATTACCTTTACTAAACTACTAATTAAATACTGATTATCCTTAGTTAATTAATTAATAATTAAACTCATACTTAATTAGATAATAATTACCTTTTATTCTTAAATTATGAATGAAAAAGGTTTTCAAAATATATAAGATATAACACATTGGTTTAGGGAAAAGTGTTCGATTTCCCGAACTTATCCATAGCGACTATCGCTGTGGATACCATAACTTTTCAGACTAGTTTTACTAGTTTAATACCCTTCAAAACTTTTAACTTATTTTTCAAAACATAGTAGGAAGCCTGAAAACTAAAATAAAGTTTGAAACTTCTAAAAAATTTCTAGTAAATTAAAATAGAAAACATAACTTTGGTTTTCAAGGGATCTCAAGTCACTATAATAAGTCAAAATTCTAACTTTCTTAGCTTATACAACGCAAACATGATTACAACATCATTTCACATGCCATAATAACAAACCATAAGCAAGATCACATCTTTCCAACCATTCACAACATTTAGACTTTGAATTTCAAGTCTAATTCAATATCACGTACATGCATATATATTGTATATGTATATGTATATGTATATGTATATGTATATGTATATGTATATGTATATGTATATGTATATGTATATGTATATGTATATGTATATGTATATGTATATGTATATGTATATGTATATGTATATGTATATGTGTGTATACATGTATAACCAAACAACATAAATAATTCATCAAATCAACCAAAAATTTACAACAACACGGACAACATAATAAAGGTCAAGTCTTTCCCAAAAAAGAAATGAATTTTTCTCACCAAAGCTATGAAAATAAAGCAAACTATGACTTGAGCCTGAAATGGCCTTAGATCTTAGATCTCCTTTAGTAAAAGCTTGATTTTGGCCTACGAAAAAGGATATTAGGCTCATTCTAAAGGGTGTATAGGCTCGGTCTAGGGTGGTGAGTGGAGTTTAGGCATTGTTTTGGCTAAGTGGAGGTATAACAAGTGAAAAAAATTGTTTTTAAGGATTTTTAAAAGTTAAAAGAGAAGAAAGAAGTGATTTTTAAGTTTAGAAAAAATAAATGGAAGCCATTATAGAACCTTTGAAATGCTTAAGGAAGAAAGTGGATTTTAGAAAAGTAGGAAATGAGATGAGAAGCGAGAGAGAGAATTTCGAAATTGGTTTTATGAAAAATGAATTAAGGAAATTACCAAATTGCCCTTAAGTACATAACCTACACTCATTTATTTCAACATTACCCCATCCACCTCCTTCACTTGTCGCACACGCAACTCATGAAGCCCTCCCTTTGTCCAACATGTTTTACACTACCTTGTACTTTGATGGTGAGTGATAAGGTGACATTTCCCTATTTATTTTTATTTATTTATTTTTTAAAAAGAAATGTCATATCTCCCCTTTACTTAAGTAAACTCATTTTTACCACCTTATTACATAACCATACCTATGTTATTAATATATTTGTATGTGTGAATTAACTAAATTTGTATAACCTTTACAACAATTTTTAGATGATAAAAAATTAAAAATTCAAAAAATGATTTTCTGTCACATTTTTTGTTTTTCTTCGAACTAATTATTTTTGTAAACACAATTTGAAAACTATTTCATTATCACTAGTTATTAATAAAAGAGGTACTTATGGGTAATAAAATCCATTAATTAATTGTTTAATAATACATATTAAAAATCCCTATTTAAAGTGATTAAATTTCAGTTCGTTACAGCTGTCTCATGTTCAACTCCTTTTGAAAGAGAAAATGTCTTAGAGACTTATGATCTGGAAACAACTCGAATCGTTCTCCCAAAAGATGGTGTCTCAACACTTTCAAAGAAAAGATCACGATTGACAACTCTAAATCATAAGTCAGAAATCTAACTTCATGTGGTTTAAGATGTCAATAAACATAGGCAATCACCTTACCGTTTTGCATTAATATAGCTCCTAACCCTGTTCCACATGCATCAGTATACACCACCAAATTTTGATTTCCATCTGGAACAACTAACATGGCCACATTGGTTAATAAATATTTTAGCTTTAAGAATGCGTCTTCACATTTATCGATCCAAACAAACTTTATGTCCTTCCTTATTAGTTTAGTCATAAGTGCCACTATGCGAGAGAAATCCTTGATGAATCTCCGATAATACTAGGTAGTCCAAGAAAACTCCTTATCTCGGTCATATTCTCGGGTCTCTTCTAATTATTTAGAGCTTCATTCTCAGCTAGATTCACAGATAGCTCATTTTCTAAAAGAACATGACCAAGGAACTTCGCTTCTTCCTTCCAAAATGACATATTGAAAACTTTGCTCTTAGTTAATGCCGCCTCAATGTTTCTAGCACTATTCTGAGATATACTTCATGATCTAGTTCATTCTTAGAATATATCAAAATGTCAAAATGTCATCTATAAACACTAACATGAATCTGTCCAAATGCTCTCGAAAAATTCGGTTCATCAAATCCATAAAGTAAGCAGGCTTATTAATCAGTCCAAAGGGCATGATTAACCATTCGAACGAACTATATCTTGTTCGAAATGCTGTTAATGGAATGTTTTGGCAATCTACCCCGGAACGGGATAAAGTTGAACCCAGAAAAGGCCCATCGAAATTTAGATTCATTCTAAGGCAAGCTGCTAGTAGTAAAAAAAACATTGTAGAGTCAAAACTAAACTTTTAGAACTCACACCAAATGGGAAAAAATATAATAGTAGAGTTTACCCATTTATTTCAAAACCATAAAAATGTCATAACACAAAATCCCAAAAAAATCATAATATAATATCTGTTACAACAATTGTCTAAATTCATAGGTATATATAAAAGAAAATAATAATAAATACCGCCACAAGCCAAGCTTCTCCATCTCTAAGCATCGTCACTGCCATCACTTCGTCTTTAACTGTGTTCTAATGAGGAGGGAGTCAGAACAATAAGTGTCCGGTGAATAAAATTTTTGAGTCTTTCCTTTTAAGTACTAGGGCAGTATATGTCAAAATAAGAATATGTCTATAACCATTAAGATCATTTAATACTTCTTTATAACAAAAGGAGGCGGGACCAACCACTTAATATCTTCCATTACAGAAGCTGGTTTCTAAAATCCCATATCCCAATCATACGTCATAGATAGCTAATATGTGAGAGACATTATCCAAACCACTTAATACTTTCAAGTGGAAAATAGACAGATTTTGGTCATTTAAGACCTTAATTAAGGTAGAACCCATTATTAAAGACTTATACCTAGAAGCGTGCTCCTCAATTGTATTATCTAGCTAACATCATATGGAATCTCATAGGCACTTAATACTTCCAAGTGGAAAATAGGCAGACTCTAGTAATTTAAGATCTTAATTAAGGTGGACCCCATCATTTAAGACCTATTTCCAAAAACGGAACCATGTAGAGATACCACCTAACGTGTCCCCATGGCCGTTTAATACTTCATTTGGGGAAAAAGAGGCGCTTCCAACCACTTAATACCTCAAAACCCTGAAGCAGATCCTTCGTCTTATGGCCTATACTCATAATGACGTCTCATATTAGTCCTCTATTCTTAGGAACTGGTAGCTAGATTAGTTGGGCAGATTACCCTATAGAATTTGGGACCAACCTCATGCCATTTGAAATATTTAGCATAAGAATATCTCATATCAATAAAAGTATGCACAACTGCCGGTAGCCTCAAAGTGAAGAGCAGACTTATGTGATGTAACTTTATTGACCTCACATCCCTATGACTTAGCCACAAATCAATTACTCTACATACACAGGCACTCATCTCACCGTTTCATAAATAAGGCCTTATACGGAATCTTCCTTACTACGCCTTAAAATAATAATTAGGCTATATAAATACCTTTTATTTCGCCTCAAAATCAATCACCCTCCTAATAGGGGAAGATAAGTGTAAATAAATATTTAATTAATTATGCCATATACGTAATAGTTATACATTGATTATGTAAATAAAGGTAAATAAATATTCACGTCTAACAAGTTCTAAACGCATGGATTTTGCGCTCTGAACCAGCGTTAAATGCCAATTTTCTAACAAATTATTATTAAGTCTTTTTCTTTAAATTCTCAAGATTTCATGAGGTTCTAATGTCCAAAACAAGGAATTATATTCATTACGAAAACTGCAATAACAGACTTGTGAATAAAATAGAAACTCAATTTATTATCGCAATTCAATGGATATATCTTAAACAAAAAGGATTGCAATCTAAACCCCATATTCTATTCAACTCCTCTTTTATAAAGAATTACATAAGAATAGGTGGTGTAAACTACGAATAGAGTTCGTAATCTAAACCTCTTATTTTATTGAAGGATCATAATTTGACCAAAGAAGAAGGAGAAGTGGAATAGACTATGAAATTATCAAAAATTTCCTAAACGAAACAAATTGCATCAAATTAATGTAAATAATTGAGAATCTCAGCATAGAATTGACATATCGAGTTAGAAAGGAATTTCGGAGGATTTTATCTATTATATTTTCGGAATCCCAAAATCCCTAAGGCATATTCGAATCCAAAGAAATACACTGAACAATTGCTGAAAAGAAATACTAAGGTTTCCACTCACTATTTAGCCTTATCTTCACTCAAATGGAAATGTAGCCTTTCGATCTCTTCCAGAATCTCTTCCTTTTGATATATATACACGCACAATGGGGAAGAGGTATATATATTCATTAAATCCAGAATAATTGAAGAAAAATAGGATAATAATAGAGTAGAGGAAGAAGAAACAAATAGGAAATAAGTTGATTTATTACCTGAGTTCGCTACGGAGTTTTCGAATCTTATTAGAGAGAGACAGCAATGGAAGAATGTCATCATATTTCCCAAAATAATATGAATAAAAGCGAAGAGGATGGTGTTCTATTTATAGGGGTTGAAACGCAAGTAAGTATATAAACGGGTAAATTTGTAGCATACAGCTGAATATAACATAGCTTCAAACCATAGCTACCACTGGCAACTTTTGTTGCCAAGCGGTCGACCGCCTTTAGATGACAGTTCAACCGCTACGATCGACGGTTGACCTATATAGGCTGATCGCTCCTCTATTTCGAGGAACGCTTATTTATTTCCATTGCAAAGTTATTTTATTCCCTGTTTAACATTTTAATGTTAAAGCTTTACTTAGCCCTCAAGCTAATTTTTGAAATTTAAACCCTAAATTTGATTTCTCATTTGAATTTGAATTCTAACTAACTTAATTTAAACCTGAGAACTTCAAATGCTCATAACTTCTTTGTTTGAGCTCTGTTTTCAGCATGTTATACATGGAAACAGATTTATCGTTAACGACCAATGCAGTTTCTTCACGAATATCGTGTCGCCGCTCCCTAAGGCGAACTGCTTGGTCTAATGAAATTCTTTCCTTCTAAGTCCACCAGCTTCACCTTTAACTTTTTGATTTCAGTAGGTATTATTCTTCTAGGTAGCCTAGTTACGGGTTAAGCTCCAGGTATAATATCTATTCGAAACTCAGTAGCTCGTATGGGCGGTAGTCCTGTAACTAACTCAAAAACATCTACATATTCTTACAACAAAAACCCGATTCACTTCATCCTCCACTTCCATTGCACCTAATAATGCAAATACATCGAAACTCGCATTCTCTACTGAATATATAATCCAGTCATCGCTATTAGGGTGTCTTAATGATATCTTTGTATCCTGACAAAATATCCTAGCATCATATCTGCTTAATCAGTTCATATCCAAAATAATCATAAAACCCATAAAGTAAAACACATACAATTTGTATGCAAAAACATGACCTAACAACTCAAATTCTAAATGGCCATATCTCATCCCAGGAGATGCATAACCTCTTATCGCATTCGCAACCCTTAAGGAAGTAATAAGGTATGATGGTTCTAGATTTAACTTATATACCAAACAACGCGAGATAAAAGAATGTGATACGCCAGTATTAAATAATACTTTAATAGGTATGCCATGTATCAAAAATGTACTTCCCATCACAGACTTTTCTTTCTCCTCTATAGTCGGTCCAGAAGATGATGGCTCCAAAGCAAATTATTTCCCTTTATCAGCCTCGGTCGGTTATGGACATTCATCCTTGTAATGTCCCATCTGGTTGCAGCTTGAAACACTGCACGTTTTTATTTTCCATAACCCTCTTTTCCTTACTGGTTCAACAATCCTGAGCAAAGTGCTCTTTCTTGTCACACTTGAAGCAAACAAGATCGGCTTTCCCTTTCTTAGCAACTTCACCCTTTTGAGCTCCCTTCTTCTGAAAGAACTTTTTTTTCTTGCCTTGACTTCCATGAGTCTCCGCTGGCTTGTCCTTTCCAAATATCGAAAGCATTTCCTTATTTCCCATCACCATCTCCACCAAAGCATTACATGGATCTCTAAGATGTGGCATTGGTGCTCTAGAAATCTCTGGCTTCAAACCCTAGATGAACTTCTCATTCCTCTTAATCACTGTGTTTATGGTATCACATCTGTATCTGGACAACTCATCAAACTTAGTTGCATACTCCAGAACAGACATTTCTCATTGCTCCAAACCTGTGAATTTCCTAAGCAAATTTGACTTGGCTATCTCAGATAAGAACCTTTCCTCAAATCTCCTTCTAAACTCAGCCCAAGTCAATTCCTCATTAGGAACTCCTATGGTTACACTATTCTACTAGTACAAAGCATCTCCTTGCAACTGTCTCAATGCTAAACTCCTTTTCTACTCATAATTCAAGCTTAAGTAAACACAAAAAATTTCATAGTACAACAGCCAATTCATAACTTCAATAGCATCTTTGTTCCTAGAAAAAGCTTTCCTCCAAGACTGGTGTAGTCACGGCTTAACTTGGCATAGTTATTGCCAATTGGCACCTTGGGATTAGCTCCTCCCACATTAACAGCATTACCTCCAGCCAAACCCGCAGTAGCTCCAGCTTGCATCATTCACGAAGAACCGGTACATAGTACCTATATCTACTGGTGGGGTTCCATCACTTATGTTAGCATTTGATTTTGGATTAGCAATTTCTTATCGACCCAGATTCCTACTACTATTAAGCCAAACATTTCCAATACTTATGTTGCTTCCGCCACCTAGATTCGTTATTTCATTTCATGTTTCCATATCTTGCTTTCTCATAATTTGCATACAAGCCTTATTAAGATACGGAAGAATGGTCTAAGAGAGAGGGGATACTTACATATATAGAAAATACAAGTACATTACTATAATGTCATCCCATACCCAATCTTATTCTCTGATTTATTGGACAATATTTTCAAAAACTTTTAATCTTTTAAATTTTATATAAATCTATCCTCTTATACCAAGTTGTAACATCCCCCGTTTTGAGGCCCAAAAACAAGCACTACTAATACTACAGTCGTCAGTTGTATTATTCTCCGATGATAATGCAGTTATGTTAATCATGCCAACAACATCAAAAGCACATGAATACGAAAGTTTTCAAAATATATTTCATTAAATAAACCATCACATTACATACAATATGTAAAAGTTTTCAGATTCATTACGTAATCTCATTCGTTGCCCACATTTAGAGAAAATATAATAATTACAAAATACTTCAAGAGCTAAATATGAAGATGTCACCTTGGTTAATTAAAGTCCAATACTTGACAGTTCTAAATTCTGTCATTACATACACTCAAACATCGCATAACTTAAAACAACACAGTGGAAAAAAACTCATAATATTAGCTAGCCTGCTCTTACATGTCTTCGAAATCTTATTTGTCTAACCTGAAAATTCCTACTCTCAACCTGCTCCATTGAGTACCCGAGAGTTTATAGGGGAAAATAAAAACTTCGAATCGGATAAAAATTCTAGTCTAAATAGTAATATACCATCTCAAACCAAAACTAATATCTAGTGAGCGCATGCCTCTTAGCAGAACGGGTTTTTTCTTACTAGTATCTTATTCAAATATGTCAATCACAAGTCTTGCAACTACAACCACAATGGTCAAAATAATCATAACATGATCATATGCATGTGTGCAGCATGGGTAAGTGTAACTAATCTGTCCTCCTAAGGATATGCACACCCAAGGTTTACCCTTCCAAAAAGATCATATCTATCTCCAACCAAGTGGAGTATCTGTCTCAACTCATAGTTTTCAAGTGATCACTATGAACCTATTAGTTTTTACTAGTAACATATCTTTCAATCATAGTGTAACATCCCCCTAATTGGAGGTCCAAAGCTAACGACTATGGATGCTGCAGTAATCATAGTTATTAATTCTCGATAACCAATTACTGCAATGTTAGATACAATGATACACAAACACATGAATATGGAAAATTTAAAAACATCAAAACACATTCCACATTCCATTCAAAACATTTCATGTTCATTACATAATCTCAGTATGCATACCACATTTCGATAAAATATGAGTACAACATACGCCAAGAGCGACATGGGAAGATGCCCCCTTCGATGATTAGAGTATATAATAAGGCAACAAAACAGATTTGCCTTTACAGCCAAAACACATAGCGGAATAATAGAACTCTTATTAATAACCTTGCCTCCTACACATCTTTGGAAGTTATTCGTCTAAAAGAAAACCTCGAAACATTAACTCTCAATTTACTCAAAATCAATTGGGCACCTGAGAGTTAAAGAGAAAACAAAGACTTCGAGTCAGACATAAAGCCTAGTATGAATAATAATCTGCCATCTCAAACCATTTAGATATTTAGTGAGATCACGCCGCTTAACGGAACGGATTTTCCCCTCACTAGTATCCTAAAACCTCTATAAAACCATATATTGTGTTCCTGCATCCACAATGGTTAAAAAAATTTAAAACAATATGATGATATGCAAACAAGTAATTTAATTCTGGATTACCCATCCCCATTCATTCTGACTGCATGTCTCATTTATAGTTTCTAGGGTCACCATTATAACCTATTAATTTTTCATGGCTTACTAATAACCTGTTAAGGGTTTATGGACTCCCTGTCTGATTTCATAGTTTTCATGGGACCAATAAAAACCTATTGGTAACTCCAATATCTTTCCTCTTATCCTAGTTTTTATAGGATGACTAGGAACTTACTGACTTCTGTCAATATCTTAATCTGGATATAGTTTTTATGGGCTGACTACAAACCTATTGACCCTTGCCACTATCAAATCATAGTTTTCATGGGCTGGCTATGAACCTATTGCACCCTGCCAATATTTTTAGTTAATATTTTATCATCCTTAACTTATACTCACTAATGGGTCAACCTTGCCGGTTATTGTGCCCTTCCTCAATGTGTCGTTATGGGTTCATAACTGGGTCAACCTAGCTAGTTATTCTGTCCTTCCCCAAAGTACCGTTATGGGTTCATAATTGGGTCAACCTAGCTGGTTATTCTGCCCTCCCTCAAAATACCGTTATGGGTTCATAATAATGTGAATAAATATGTGAAGAAGCAATAAATCATAACAACATAATAATACTAACATTTATGGTTAAATATCATTGTAATCATTTTATATAAAACTTGGTTAATCCCTTTAACCTATTAATCAAGGAAAATTCTTCAAGAACTTCATTTCAAAACTCTTTATTTATGCCATCGTTTTTCCTTTAAAATGAGATTGGGTTATTTGTTTTGAAATCTTACGACATAGCTTCGAAACCAATAAAAGTACCCCTTTCGAAAATATTGGGTTTTACTTTTAGGAACATCTTTTAGGTCGAAGTGGTTACATACGAAAGTATCTCTTTCGAAACCTTTAATAAAATTATTTGGGGAAAATTTGATGATGTCGGAACCATTTATTCGAAAGCTCAAAACCTTTGAGTAAAACTTTGAAGGACGGCATCGAAACCCCCTTTCGATGCCATTGCCTTCGAACCCCTAAACCCTTTCGAAAGCATTTAAGAAGTGACTTGGTATAAGTTTAAAAAAAAGGCACACTTTGAAAGCATTGATGACTTTAAACACTCGAAAGGCACATGAAAGGCAACAAGGTTTCCACTAGGGTGGCATTTATTTAAGAATAAATGAATTCATTCGAAAGCTCCTGCTTTAAAACATAGCATGGCAACCTCATTCGAAAGCTATTTAAAAAACCCTTTTTGAAAACACATGTCTTGACTATCTCGAAAGCTTTAAGTTAAACAAAGCAGGTACTTAACATTTAAAAACAAAACTAAGGTTTCGACCCCATCGGAAGCATTGCTTTCGACACCATGACTCCCACCTTCCCTCCAATTCACAATGTACCATCTAAGTGATACCTTGTGTATTGGTTTCGAATATGTGGGCTTCGACTGGGTTGGTTTCGACTGAGTCGAAGCGGAAGCATTGGAGTCGAAAGACACTACTAAAGGAGGCGGAACCTGCTTTTCTGAATGAAGGATGAAATCATGCTAATTTTAGCAATTGCTTTATAACCAACCTTCCTATTTGTAATCTTTTAATTGGTTACCTTAAAACTTTTCAAATCTTTTACAAAAATAACTGCTGCATTTATCAGATCTATATCAAAGAAAAATTGAAGTTTAAGCCCTTCCATTAAGCAAAACCAATATTGCATATAAGTCATTCTTTTAAAATAATTTATCTTCCATAGCAAATCAATAAGAAAAAATCTCCAAAAATCATAGAAATTCACTTTCATCATGTTATTTAACCTATTAAAATTTTAGACCCAAATTCTTCCTGAAATAATCGATATTATTTTTAAACCCGATTTTTATCACATTTTCCTTTGAAAATTCATAATAAATTTTTCCATAGCTTGGAAAATTATAAAAATTGAAACCCATCTCCAAAATCATATTTTTTTTTCATTACATATAATTTTTCCATGGCATTTTAAATTAATTAGCAATCATTTTTGCCCTAAAACCGTGTAAATTCATATGTAATTGAATCGATTTAAATCAAACATACAATGGTTCAAGCATATCATCATCCAAAACGTCATAAAAACGAATTTCATCATAAATCTGAAGACATATAATCATAGAATAAAATAGAGATGGTATATAATTATTATTCACCTTGTATATGATAAGGACTTTGAGATTTGTTGTAGATTAAATCCCCTAGCTTGATTAAAATTTTCTTCCTCTTTTCCCTTGTTAATGTCCGCTCTTCTAAATTTTGATTTGCGTTTGTGAAAAAGAAACGTGTACGTGAATGGGCAAGAACGTGAAATGCATAGCCATGAGTAATAGTAGTGCGGCTATTTACTAATATGCCCATGTTTAATTAAATACGTAAAAGCCAATTTAAGCCCATTTAATTGATTAAGCACGGCCATATATGATTTATTCAAATGTCAATCTCCTTATCATTCATATTCTTACATTATTCTATTTAATTTATCAAATTAAATCTGCTGAATAAGGTTATTAAAAATTAAGAATGTTACACATTGTTTTCATGGGATAGCTATGGATCTATTAGTTATCACTAATAACATCTTTCGAATCATATTATTTTGGTCAGTTTTGGGCATCCTAACATACCAGATCCATCTGATGTCTTAGATGCAATTCTACTCACATAGAAATTAAGTCAGACCATACTCACTACTGGGACAACCTAATTGGTAATTCTGCTCCTAATCCCAAAATGCAATGTTTGGGTCATAATGATCTGAGCATACCAATGTTAATTATGTATTATAACTGATCAAGCGATAACAAGAACATATAACATCATTCATTAACATATGTTCACTTAGTCATTGGCATCACAAATTACTTAATTTAAGTAATAATTGTTCTGGCAAAAATCCATACAAAACTTGGCTAAAACACTATTTTATTTCCTTGGAAACATTTATCTTTATAGATGATTAATAACTTAAAAATCATTCTTTAAAACAATGAAAACATAGCCCATTACTTAGTCAAATCCTTGTGCCAAAACACCACCTTCTCTAAATAACCTTTAAATAATTAGGTATCGAAAAGGAGGTTGTCGAACCTCTAATTAGGTTTCAAAAACAAATAATTCTCATTTATAAAACATAAGGCCATAAGGCCGAAATGAGTGATTATCGAATTTCTAATATACATAGGTTGTCACACTTATAAAAACTTAGTTTTTGGTTTGCATAGTGTAAGGCTTACGTGCCAAAAGAGTAAAATGCCAAATCCGTAAGTTTATGGCATCATTGCCTCAAAATAATGGATGTCAGAATTGTAAACACAGCATCTGTGCCGCTTAAAATGGATGTCAGAAATAAAGGGTGCTGCATTATAGAAGAACCCTTTTTGAGTTATGAAATCATAGGGTTGCCAACTAGGGTTACCAAAATCCTACATAATCCAGTGTCAAACTTAAGGATAGGCACGATCGATAAACCAGCTCGATCGGTTAAAATTTCCGATTAACGGAGGATTACTGTCGGTTTGGTTAACTATTATTCGGTTAAATTTGATATTAGTTTACCGACCGAATCGATTAATGTTAATCGCGGTTAACCGGTTAATTCAAACAGTTAACTGTTTAACTATTAACCGTTAATCGGTTAACCATTTAAATTAACCGTTTAACTGACCAAGCTGAGAAATATCAACCATAACAATGCAGTAGTGCATTAACCTATACACATACATAGCTCAATTCACTAAAAAATATTCATATTTCAGCTTATACATTAATATATACATTAGTGATTCAGAGTTTAAACTCCAAAATCCAAAGTCCATACAGTAAATACATTAATACAAAGTCCAAAGTCTAGACAATAAATACATTACAAAGTCCAGAGTCCAGACATTAAATAAATCAACAGGACTACCAAGTCCGAATAATATAAACATACGATGCAATGGGAACGAATACATTAAGACTAAGTTATCGCAGACCACACTCTCCATACTCCAGGTCTAAAGAAATTCTGAAGCATCGCAAGGAAGAAGTGGCTCGGATTTTCCACCACTATATGCAGAAGTTCTACTGTCCATAACTCTAGCCTCTAATGAGTGTGAACCGTCAGAGGGTGAACAGGGATAACATCAGGCAATGCACGTACAAACTCCACAGCAAAAATTGAAGACATCTACAATCATTGCATAAACAATAGATTTACCAAGGTATATAATATGCTTAAGATTGAAGTCTTGAACCAACATGAAATAACACATCAAGAAGAACAGTTGGAAATTTACTTTGTTAGTTAGTGTACTGCAACAAATTACAATCCAGTGAACTATATTACTTTGATAGTGCACTATATAATCCAATATATTATCTTTCTAATAGATTACACAATATCTACATTAGATCACTTGACATAAACTGGTAACTGCATTGTTCAAGTAAGGCCCAATAAGCTAATTCACTGTATATATTAGCCTTACTACGTAAACTAATTCATTAAGAGGCTGCACATATACAAAGTAGTAGATGTAAACTAAGCTAGGTATAATCTCGGGAATATTAATCATCATGTGAAATCTTGCTAAGATTCATGCCAAAAAATAAAATACATATATGCAGAAATGCTGGAAACGTAAACTGGATTACCAGTTGCATCAATTCCGCCTTCCTTCCAAACATCACCACTCATGTAGTATACATGACTGTAGATATCAAAACAACACAAACACTACAAGAAAAAGGCAGAATACCGACAGCCAAGACCGACGGCTTCCGACGGCCATTTTCCGACGGCTTTCGACGGGCCGTCGGCGGCCGTCGGAAGCCGTCGCAAATTTGCGATTATACCAGCCAGCCGAGCCCTTTCTTCCTCCTCCATTTCATACGAAAAAAACCCAAAAAACCCCCCAAATTCAACCCCTAAGCTTCCAATCCCTAATTTTTAGCTTCCGGATCTTCCAACGCACTCTAATCAAGCTTCAGTACTCTTAATCTCAGGTATAATCTCTTATTTTTATGAAAAATTCAGTTTTTACCCTAATTATAGATTTGCATAAATTGATAAATTAGGGCGAATTAATGATTGCAATTGTTTCCACTAGCGTAATAACGGTTTATAGCATCACATGGTATACCAATTTCATCTTTTATCGTGAAATTGTGATAAACACGTATAATTTGTGCATGTTCATGTATATGTATTTTGTTGTGTATGCCTTGATTCGACGATTGTATACGTTATTTGGAATAAGATAAAATGATTGAATGAACTAGGAGTATTATATTGTGCACGTTTTTACTTATGACACAAAAAAAATGCATTACTCTAAATTATAATTGTGTGTATTGAAAAATGACAAAATGTTAAACCAGCCCTAAGTTGATGCGTAATACGTCGAATAAATGTGTGAAATTAATATATAAATGTGAACAGTGAGTAAAACTGTATTTTTGAGTAAAATGCGCGCATGTTAACCGACAAATGTCCCTTAGAGAGTTTTTGGCCCCGTCTGACGAGTGTTGTACATGATCGTTGTATAAATAGTCGTTTTTTTCGAAAAACGACCATTTATATTCATCTGGTACAATGTTTGTCGGATTTGTCCCTGTATTGGACAAGTTATGAACACAGTAAGAATTTACATTTTGTATACTACTTCGTCTCAAACGGTTCATAAAATTTCGCCCTAACTTTTCTTTTTTGTTTCCTGCGTACACGCATTTGTGTACAATGCAGGGAACAAAAGGGAAATGCTGCCGAAATTTTATTGAATCGTTTGGGACGAAGTAATATACGAAATGTAAATGCTTACTGTGTTTGTAATGGGAGGTAGGATGTCTGACCAATGAAAAAAAATTATATATTTTTAATCGTTACGTACGTTAAAAAATGAAATGTGCCCTATTTGAAAATATTTTTAAATTTGTGAAGTTGTTCTTTAAATTCAAAATATTATACGAACATGAAAATAATCTTTTTCGAATGTGTATTCTTCAAAATAAATATTAAATTTTGAACTTCTCATTTTGTCAAATAGGAAAAATGATTGATTATTTTGTTGATCGAAGGAGATGGATGTACCAAAGAAAAGGAATGAGGGGCTCAATAAAAGAAGATTTTTATAACGGTATAAACGTGTTTGTTGAATTCGCCTTAAGTAATAACGGAAACGATCCAGAAATTCGTTGTCCGTGTAGTAGGTGTAGACATTTGAAGTTTTTGTTACCAGATATTGTGAAAGTTCATTTGTGCCAACACGGTTTCACACCCGAATATTATGTTTGGGATCGGCATGGAGAAGTTGTAGCAAATACTTCTGTAGAGTCTGAAAGTGTCGTTAACGAAATAGTTTCAACGACCCGTATAGAAAATATGGTCGAAGATGCAGCACGATCAATGTTTCCTATGGTTGAAGTTGACGACGATGATGTAAATGTTGAAGAACCAAATATTGAAGCTAAGAAAATTTATGATTTACTAGATGCAGCTAAAAAACCTATTTGGGATGGTTGTAAAAGCGGCACGCAGCTGTCAGTAATCGCAGAATACATTGCGATGAAGTCAAAATACAACATCACTGAAGCTGGGTTTACGGCTGTTGTACAAGCTGCAAAAAGACATATGCCGCCCGATAATCTAATGTGTGAAAATCACTACGAAGTTAAAAAACTTATGTCGGCTTTTGGTTTACCGTATCAGAAAATAGATACATGTTTAAAAGGATGCATGTTGTTTTGGAAAGAAGACGCAAACCTTAGAAATTGTAAAGTTTGTAACCAGGAGAGATACAAACCAAGAAAAAAGAAGGGTAAGGAAGTTCCGTACAAGCGTATGCACTACTTACCCATAACTCCAAGACTTCAAAGATTATACGCATCTTCTGTAACTGCGTCTAATATGAGGTGGCATAGCGTGAGAACGGAGGAAGAGGGTACGTTGACACATCCGGCCGATGGAGAAGCATGGAAGCATTTCGATAAAACGTATCCAAATTTTGCAGCGGAGAGTCGAAATGTTAGATTAGGATTATGTACGGACGGTTTTTCTCCATTTTCTCAATTTGGTTCTAAATATTCATCCTGGCCCATTATCGTCACACCGTATAATTTACCTCCATGGATGTGCATGAAAACGCAATATATGTTTCTTACTGTTGTCGTTCCTGGCCCCGACGATCCGACACAAGGAATCGATGTATATTTACAACCGTTGATTGAGGAGTTAAAAATACTGTGGAACGAAGGAGTAGAAACATACGATGTGTCAAAGAAGAAAAATTTTCGTATGTTTGCTTCTTTGTTGTGGACTATAAGTGATTTTCCTGCCTATGCAATGCTTTCGGGATGGAGTACTGCCGGTCGTCTAGCATGTCCATATTGCATGGATGAAACACGAGCGTTTTCTTTACCTCATGGTAAGAAAATTTCATGGTTTGACTGTCATCGATATTTTCTCCATGTAAATCATCCCTTCAGAGGAGACAAGAAAAACTTTTTAGCTAATAGAGTAGAAAATAGACAACCACCGACGATATGGTCAAGCGAAGACATATATGAACTTGTTAAGGACTATCCAAAGATATATGAAACGGGGGAGCAAACAGAAATTGAAGGCAAATCAGTTGTTCATAACTGGTGCAAACAAACTATTTTTTGGGAGTTGCCGTATTGGAAACATCTTCTGCTTCGCCATAACATAGATGTGATGCACAATGAGAAAAATGTATTTGATAATGTGTTTAACACAATTTTGAATGTGAAAGGGAAGACGAAGGATGATTTGAAATCAAGACGTGATATAGAAGAATTATGCAAACGTCCCGAGCTTCATATGAAACCAAATGACAGTAAAAAACCAAAAGCTTGTTACGAATTAGATAATAATCAAGTTAAAGCTGTGTTAAAATGGGTGGAAGGGTTAAGATTTCCTGATGGGATATCATCAAATCTTCGTAGATGTGTTGACTTTAAAAATAGTAGATTGAGCGGAATGAAAACTCACGACTGTCACATAATGATGGAAAATTTATTTCCCGTTATGTTTAAAGAACTACTGCCGTTAAAAGTTTGGAAGGTAGTAACGGAGCTTAGTATGTTTTACAAAGAGCTTTGTTCGACTACTTTAAAAGTGCAACGTTTACGTAAACTTGAAGTGGACATTCCTATATTGCTTTGCAAATTAGAGAAAATATTTCCGCCAGGTTTTTTTAATGTGATGGAACATTTACCTGTTCATCTTCCATCTGAAGCACGACTTCGAGGTCCTGTCCAATACGGATGGATGTATCCATTTGAGAGGTATGTAATATGTTATAACGTAATTTAATTGCATTTGAAAGATGAAGTTAATATAAATTAATGTTGCATAGATATTTGAATCATCTGAAGAAAAAAGTGAGACAAAAAGCACGAGTTGAAGGTTCGATATGTAAATCTTACATCGAAGAAGAAGCTTCGTTCTTTTTCTCTCACTATTTCAGTGACCATGTGAATATTTCATTTCAAAGTGTTCCTCGTAATGATGAAGGCGACGAACAAGAGTCCTCTCAAGCAATGTTATCTATTTTTAGACAACATGGTCGGCCTTCTGGAAAATGTGTGGAAATATGGCTAGACGATAGAGATCTTCGTGTAGCACACACTTATATTCTTCTAAATTGTGCCGAGGTTGCACCGTTTGTTAGGTAATCTGAAATAATAATTTTTGTTTTATTCTTTTCTGTAATGCATGCGCGTGTATAACCTAATGTAATAATTTGTTTATATAAACAGTGTTTATGAACGGGAACATCCGAACGGAGATCTCAGTAAAGAATTTTCCCGTTGGTTTTCAAATTACGTTTATGAGCCGAAAAATTGTGTTGTTGACGAAGGGTTGAAACATCTTGCAATGGGACCAAAAAGAGTGGTCAAGACATATCCAATATATTTCGTCAATGGATACAAATTTAACACTAAAGAATACGGTGCAGAAAAATTAACAAATAATACTGGTGTATTTGTTAAAGGTAGTGACGATCCAGAAAACCATTTAAATGATTTTTATGGCGTTCTAACACAAATTTTGCAACTGACATATTTCTCAAGACCCGCGGAGGAGGTGTTTCTATTTAGATGCAATTGGTTTAGCAATGTTCCAGGTTCTGGAATTAATGTGCATAAGGATTATAATCTTATCGAAATAAAGCATACATCGCACTATCACAAGTATGATCCTTTTGTACTAGCCAAACAAGCATTGCAAGTTTATTACGCTCCTTATCCGTCTCTAAAAAGAGATAAAGCAGATTGGTCTGCAGTTTTTAAAACAAAGGCCAGATTCACATTCGATGGGAAGAATATTCCGGACGAACAAGCTTATCAGGCAGATCTTGAGCAAAATAACGAAATAATAATTACAGACGATCATACAGATTTTGGTCCTTTGATCGATGAATCAAATGTTTTGGTAGAAGCGTTTGACAGTGCAGAGGAAAATATCGTCGAAAACGAGACCGAATCTGAATCAGAAGACGATGATGACTGATATAAATTTGAATCTGTTTTTTTGCAATTGATGTAACTATGTTGAATTCTTGATGTATTATGAAATTGATGTAACTATGAAACTAAATCCGTTTACTATTGTTTTATGTTATTTCAATTTGTCATTTATTTAGCAATTTTTATTAAAAATGCAATGAACTCTGCTTATCGTAGGAAGAGTACACCCATCATGAATCAGGTATAACAAACTTACATGTCTATTTACATTTCAGTCATTATAATTAAGCAATTTATACCATTGATGTCATGTTCATATGAAATATATTTCATTATCATGTTTTTATTCTCTTATATAATGATGTGTAAACGTCACAGGTTTATCATTATGTCACATAGAGGGAGGAGCTCTTCCCGTTCTTCAGGAGGCGATGGCAGTGGCCCATCGCAAGCGCCACACCGTCCAGTTGTTACGTTAGCCCCCAAAGCAGATGGGTAAAAATTAAATCTTATTCATCATCTTATTTTTTCTATACTATACGTATGTACTTATCTGTATCGTACTTAAAAACAGGGGGTTCGAGCTACTACCCACTAAGGTAGTGTTGGACGTCTCCAGAGCAGCATATCGTAGTAGGATGAGTGCGTGCTGGCCAAAGTGGGATACCATCCCTCCGCACATCATAGAGTGCATATGGCAGGATGTCCTAGTATGTGTAATTTTTATGTTTTCCATTTTTAATTCGTTTTTGTCGTTTTTCTACCGTTTATCGTTTAAAGTGTAATCTTTTTTTAACACAGGCTGAGATAGACATCCAGACAGATGATATGCAGCTGGCACGAGCATACTGGATGAGGAAGATGCGAAAGAACTACAGAGACACGATATCTGAGGTTAAGAAATCCGGGAAGAGACCACGGTGGATGGGGGAGAGCGTGTGGCAAGCTTGGTTGAGCTACTGGGAGACGGACGAGGCGAAGGCAAGTATACTAATTTTTTTTCAATTATTAATTTAACGTGATTGAAAAATAATGTATCAAATTTTGAATGTACAGGCAGAGTCAGATAGAAACTCTGCAAATAGAAATAAGAATCCCGTTACTCATCGCGGAGGATCGAAGTCGTTTCAGCAGTATCGGCAGGAGTTGGTAAATTTAATTACTGAATAATAAATGTAAATAGTTTATGCTATATGATTTTAAATGTATAATAATTGTATGTAACAATCAACTTCAGGAAGCCGAGGCACATGGTCCTGTCAGCTATATGGACGTGTTCACCCGTACGCATGCTGTTGAGCATGTTAATCCAGACGGGACTGTTTCGTACACATGGCAGGACGATAAATCCAGTAAAAGCCATGTAAGCATATTTCATTTTATTCAGTATTAGTAATTGTTTTAGTTGTCAAATTATTATGAAATAAGATATGATATTATTAATTTGTCAATGCAGGAGATGTTTATGGAGCAGCGACAGAAACTCCTTTCTGATACGGGTCGAGAGCAGCTGACGACCGATGAAGAGGACATTATTTTTGAGTCCGTTATGAGTCCACCAGAGCATGGTCGACGATACGGATTTGGCAATTTAGCGGTAAATAATTTAATTTTTCTTAAAATACTTAAAATATGATATTCTTACCTTTTCAAAACAATAAACTTTGATTTTATTTATTTTTCAATTATTGCAGTCCAGTAGTCAGAGTAGGAGACGGCGGAGTAGACCTCAGAGCGAGCTAGCAAGTATAGAAGAATTACAGACTAGAGTTCAGCAGTTGGAGGAGCAGAACCGCCAACAGGCCATGCAGACGGCACAGTTATTTGAGTACATGCAGCAGTTTGGTGGCCGCTTCCCTTCATCGGCTGGCTCTGGATCTGGGGCAGATTGATTCATTGCTTTCTAATTCGTTCGTGCAGGTATGTTTAGTTTTAGTTTACAATGATTTGGTAGAAGGAACAATTAATTGTTGATATGTATAATTATGTATAATACACTTGGTTCTGTAGCTGTATCAGGATATGCATGATTAGAACAGTTATTGTTAGTATTATTGTTAATGTTGGAATGTTATGTATATTTTGTATTTTATTTTTATTCTAATTTAGTTTATTTCTGTGTCTATTGAATATTTTGGAGTATTGGTTTGCATGTTTGGTTGGATTATTGTTTATTTGATTGTGCAGTATTGATATTGTAGTGTTTGGAAGAGAAA
Source organism: Allium cepa (assembly GCA_030765085.1). Lineage (NCBI taxonomy): Eukaryota > Viridiplantae > Streptophyta > Magnoliopsida > Asparagales > Amaryllidaceae > Allium > Allium cepa. Next base: position 665,635,842 of record CM060932.1, read on the forward strand.
TGTGGTTGGAAGGCTCTATTTGCAGCAGATTTTAAAAAAAAACAACAGGTTTCCGACGGCTTCCGACGGCTCTCGACGGCTTATTGGTCGAAATTTTCCGGCGGTTTCCGACGGGTTCCGACGGCTTATTGGCCTGATTTCCGACGGTTTCCGACGGTTTCCGACGGCCGTCGGAAGCCGTCGGAAACCGCCGGAAACCGCCGGAAACCGTCGATAATGTATACGGCATCACCCGTCGGTAGCCGTCGGAAATACTGCTCCCCGACGCCTTCATTTCCGACGGCTTTTTCCGACGGCCGCCGACGGCTTCCGACGGCCGCCGACGGTTTTCAGCCGTCGGAAATCCCCCCTCCCCTTGTAGTGAAAAACACAAGGGTTAGACGAGAAATCAACAGGAACCTAAGCTTTCCACACTCATCGCAAAAATAGGTGTAAGGGTACAAGTTACCGTTAAGAATAACTATGATACATATTCAATTAACTTTACATGCAAAGTTGAAGTGGCAATAATACTTAGATATTTGACTGTGTTGCCAAAGATCATATATTCAGTTCAAAAACCGTAGGCATATTTAATGGTTAAGTTAAAAATAACATGCAAAGGTAAAAAATTGATATACATTTCTAGTAGGCACCTTTGAAATAATTTCTCAATAGATAGAAAATAGTATAACTGAATGATTTCTGATGAAGCTAACATAATTAAAGTACAATAAAATAAAAAAATTGGTGGAACTTTATAACTTCAGTTTACAGACGGTTTATACATAAATAAACTGCCTAAATAAACAATTGTTTGTGTATAAACTTAAAATTCTACGACATGCCAAATGGATCGGTTAAGATATTGTATGTAAAATCAAACAAATCAGTTAGAATATTGTACGTTAAATCAAACAAATCGGTTAGAATATTGTATGTAAAATCAAACAAACAACAGCCCATTCTACCGAAACATCAAGATTTGCAAGCTACTGAAACATTATAGTATGAGTTTCAATATATAGACGAGTTTAGCGAGTCGACCGCTCAGGTAATATTTAGCGTATTACATATACTAAAAGTACAAATTACAATATACAGCTGACAATATAACATGGATTATAAAAGAGTATAGTATGAAATAAAGTTAATAAACCGAACTGCTTTCTATTTTCTGACATTAAGATTTGCAAACTGAACCACTAAATATTAACTCACATTCTTCCTCTTTGTAGCATTCACCGTAGCTCAACTTGAAAAGCGGCAAGGGAGCAAGCAAGAGATAGGTGAATTTGAAATTTAAAGATCTAGGGTTTTCCATTAGGGCATCTCCAATCGATTACGGGCTGAATATTCAGCGGGCTGAATATTCAGCCCGTGTTTGAGTAGGAATGCCCAATGGCCAGGCGCCCATTTAATGGGCGCCTGACCCTTAGGCGCCCATTTTATGGGCGCCTGAGGCAAGGCACCCATAAAATGGGCACCGCCCCCTCTCCTCCCTCATTCCTCTTCACTTTTCATTTTGAAATTTTTTTGAAAATTAGAAAATTTATTCAAAATGCCGCCGCGTCCAACCAAAATCGTCCGAAGAACGGTTCATAGACATCCAGAGGAGCAAGCAGGACCATTACACGTTCCGCCACCGCCTGGAGTTTCACCAGACGATCTACGCATTCTACATGAGCTGCCAGATGGTTATCGGCATAGAGCCGAAACCGCATTGACGACCATACAGGTATTAATGAACCCTTACTATAACTTGTTATTTTAATTTGTACATTACATACTCATATTGATCAACCCTTACGCTATTAAAAATTGTTGTTTCATTAACTATGTATAGGACCATTACATTCACTGTCGGGGTAGTTGGGCTATATGCATTACCCAGTTTTATGACTATCTTCCTGGTCCTATTATTGAGAGGCTACAGGCTAGCCCTTTTGGTCTATTTTTGTCGATTAGGCCTGTTCAGTCCTTTGATCGACCTCTCATCCAGGCATTAGCAGAGAGGTGGTGGCCCACCACGCATACGTTTCATTTTTCAGATTTTGAGCTTGGTATCACCCCAGTTGATTTCTACATGTTCACTGGTATTGAGATTGGACGACAGGGTCTTCGACCTTTTCCATTCGATGATTTATACGAGTCGCCGAATTTGTATACTGTTTTTTTACCACTGATAGATGTTACCCGCGTCTCTAGTGGTTCTGTTAAGTTGACGTACTTGCAGCATTACATCACCAGTTATATAGCTAGAGCCGATATGATGGATGCAGTTACTAGAGCATTTTTGTTGTACCTGTTTGGTTCGACCTTTTTTTCGAACCAAAAAGGTACGGTTAGACTTGGCTATTTAGCTTCCCTTGCCCGATTAGACCATCTACATACTATCGACTGGGGCACGGCGATATTAGGTACCCTATATACTGCTCTAGATTCATTTGCGCTTGGCGATGTCAGGCAGATGTATGCTTTTTGGTATATTTTGCCGTTATGGTACTACGAGTACACAGCAAACATGCATCCCCGCATCCAGGACACGGCTAGTCAGGCTGCTGAGCATTACTTCCCTAGGATGAGACGATGGGAGACCATGCAGTACGTACATCATGTCCCCTTAGGTGTACGACATGACTTGATGGAGGCTAGGTCACAACTGGATATGCGTAGTCGTGGTAACATCATTCGGACTCCTTGGGCCTCACATTGGACTCATCTAGCAGATGCAGGTCTTCTGGTGGACGACCATCCCTTGATGGTTGCGTATTCAGTATCTAGACGTAGGGTTGCTTTGCATACGCCTGCATTTATGCCTATGTGGTATTTGGGAGAGAGATGTGCTTATCAGATTACGGGTGATCGTCGTATACCATACGATCCTTTATCCTGCGAGGACATGTTTGGTAGACATAGGGTGATCGGTGATCAGTACTTACATGCTCTACGACAGGCTGGATGGGTGGATAGTAGTACTTTTTTCATCGATGGGGATTACGATGCTTATTGGGCTAGAGTAGCACCCCGTAGATTCATCGTACCAGATTATGTTCGTGGGGTCAACTCTGATCATATAGGACCTCATCTGGCAGCCGGTAGAGTTCAGGTACCGCAGGTTTCATTTGACCCGATTCCGTCACAGTTCTCCCAGGCTCCCATGCAGTTGGAGCCTGATACCACTTTTAGAGCGTATGACTTGACAGGTACTTTGATTGAGCAGCCTTTAGTCTTTCCAGATCACCCCGACTATCCTGGTGTGCCTTCAGTCGGTTTATATCCTCCGTATGAGGTACGTTTGTTGTTTACCGTCATTTTTCCTTTATTTTATGCTTGTTTTTTTATGGCTTTTGTCATCTTTATGTAGTATGCTGCTAGATTGGATCAGGCCAGAGTAAGGTTTGGTGTGTTTCGCGATATGACTCTTGCACATACACACGCCATGCATGATATGTACATGCAGCATACACAGATGCTAGAGGCTCAGATTGATCAACTATCAGCCAGACTTGCTGTATATGAGCCTTTCGGATCACAAGGCGGAGGTGATGCTGGTCCCAGTGGGTATGGTGCTGGTTGTTTAGATGAGGACGATGGGGATGATGAGGACGAGGGGGATGATGGTGATGGTGATGGGGATGATGATGATGGTGATGGGGATGACGAGGATGACGATGTAGACGATGATGATGATGATGGAGATGATGATGATGACGGTGACGGAGATGAGGATGATGACAGTGACGGAGATGATGATGACGGTGATGATGTCGACGATGACGACGCTGCCTCCCTTTAGTTGTATACTTTTTAGTTTATGTGTATGAGTATATGTACTTAGGTCATTGTTTCAGTATATTGTGTATTATTTATATGCTGTCACTTTCTTGGATTTTGGATTATAATGCTCGTGGTTACTGTGAATTCAATATGTCTGTGAGTACTGTGACTTATACATGTTGGTGTACAATGTGAATACTTTATGTTCGTTTAACTAGTTAATGATTCAAACATAAAACACTTATAAGAAACGACACCGTAATAATAGACTACACATATGAAGAAACTGCAACTCCTGTACAGACAGTCTAAGACACTTTTGGTCGCAGTACTTTTTGATCTGACAACATACATTACACTAGGGCATATTAAAAAACAAACATTAGACATACGCATTAGCTTTGACAACAAAAGCAGACATTATCATTTGAAAAGACAATTCAAAAAGCTCATGATACATTAACGAACGTTACATAACCAACTATCAATACTGTCATCTTAAGACCATCCAAATCTTTCTAGCCAGTTTTGACGTATGAAGTATGCATCATGGGCAATGAAGGGCGTGCCATATTTTAAATTGTATCGACCGTCATAAGTCGAACGTGTTGTCTCAAACGCATTTTCCGATATTACCTCGTTAATAATCTTTGTGTAGCGCGTGCATGCCCTAGTAAAGTTTTTGTGCGCAGTCCTGACCTCTTGAGCCGTACGTCTGACTTGAGAGCCCACGTCGTTGTTGTACAGGTCAGCCAGAGTGTCCCAAAAATTAATTGCCATTGACTCCTGATTATCACACTTCTCATCGGTTTCAATGTAGTACTGCATAAGCAACTTCAATTCATGAGACGTAAATGTCATGTTGGACATTGTAATTTGAATAATATTAGGTCTGTAAATGATTTAAACGTATAACGATTTGTGAATTTATATAATGGATTATGAGCAGAGAATCTTGACACACCCTCTATCCACTAATCATAGCAGAGAATCTTGACCGGCAAACGAACGTGGCTACAGTACGTGATTAGACCGCACACTGACACACCCTCTATCCACTAATCATAGCAGAGAATCTTGACCGGCAAACGAACGTGGCTACAGTACGTGATTAGACCGCACACTGACACACCCTCTATCCACTAATCATAGCAGAGAATCTTGACCGGAAAACGAAGGACGTAGAAAGGGCGTTTGGGGTCCTTCAAGCAAGATTTGCAATGGTAAGCAATCCATGTAGATTATGGAAAAGATCAAAAATGGCTACAATTATGTTCTGTTGTATAATTCTCCATAACATGATCATTGAAGATGAACGCGGTATGGATTATCCTGATTTCGAGTATGAGGGGGCAAGACAACCACCCGAATTGTTTCGCACAACCACGTTACGAAATGAAGAACAGTACGCAATTCATAACGATCATCATGAGGTATATCGTAATGCAGCTATTCATAATAGACTCCAAAGGGATTTAATGGAGCATATTTGGAATTCTCATGGAAATCAGTAGTTGAAGATGGTGGATCTTTGTTTAATTACATATGTTTGCCTTTTTTATTTCTATAACGAAGCGTGTAATGCTTCAATTATTATGTTTGTAATGTCATTTATGTTTGATGAAGTAAATCTATTACGGGCATATACACAATGCATCGAAAAAATGATAAACCATTAAATATTGTTAAACCGAAAATAACATTTGATTACCTAAATGAACTGAAGGTACATGGAAATGTAAACTGCAATAACTAGAAATATCAAATTAATACGTCAACTACATATGTTTTGTTCCAGATCTACTCTCAACAATGCGTTGTTTGTACTCCATCCAATATTGCAATGTAATTGGATCCATTCCGGTGACATCCTTTTCCATTACTATGGTCTCTTGGCGTTGCCGCTCTAGCTCAAAACGACCCTTCTCAATCTCAGTCAATTCTTTTAACACGGCAAGCTTTTCTGCGCTTCCTTTTTGATGTTCTGCATTTTCTCTCGCATGTTTTTCATGCATTAGGGCTAAACGAGAATCGATTTGAGATTGAACAGCAATTTTCTTCTTAGCTGCTCGTTGACCCATCGGTCTAGCGTCCTTATCAAATGCGGGAACTACTTCTTCGTCTTCGATATCTTGGCATTCATTTGAGGCCATATGAGAAGAATTGCCTGGGCTAGAATTGTAAGTAGATCTACTTGCTTTTTTCTTCCCCTTTGACTTCGTCTGCACATCTCTTAAGCCTTTTGCGGTGTTTGAGTTCCATTTTTGTTGACTAACAAGCAAGTCATAGCAGTTTGCAAACTGATAGTAGTGGGGTTTCTTTGTACCATTTTCTCTTGGAAATAATTTCAAGAACTGATCGTTCGCCATTCTCTTCTACAAAAACAGAAAAACAAAATCAAATATTAACAAAGTGATTAGAAATGAATGTAAATTAAAAATGTGATTTTAAAAAACGCTACCAATTCAGCTTCGCCACCCATTCCACTTGGATTTGCTGTTCTTATTTTGTGGATCTGCGACTCGTAGAATTGTGTTTGTCGATTAATCTTCCCAAAACGACCCGTGATTGCAGACATTGATCTCGTCTTTTCAACATGTTTTTTATTGTACGCACTCATGACTTTTGCCCAAAACGCCTCTCCACTTTGATCGTTCCCCTTTACCGAGTCGTTAGAAAAATGACAATAAATATAACACAAATCCTTATCTTCATCGCCAGACCATGGAGCAGAAGAATGGAACGATAGAGGGGGGGCGGTTTGGGGAATTCCATTTTGAAAGGGTTGAGAATCTAAATCCCAGCTATCCATATTCATCGCTTCGGTATACGATTGAAACGGATGAGACATACTTTCAATATTAAGGAATTGAGAATAAAATTGTAATAGAAGAAGAGATGTGTGTATTACAATCTGGATAACATTGTGATATATGTAGTGAAATCATAAATATGACCGTTTATAGCCGTTGTAATTGAAATATGACCGTTTATAGCCGTTGTAATTTGAAATGTGACCGTTTATAGCCGTTAGGGGGGAAATATGGCTTGGGGGGGAGGAATTTTTGGGGGAGGGGTTGGGAGCCCATAAAATGGGCGCCAGGGCTTGGGCGCCCAAGCCCCGTTCAGGATCCTGAACCAGATCCTGAACGTTAAGCTTAATATTACCGTTGAATTGAACGACTGGAAAATTTTTTTGGCCAAATTCAGCAGATAATTGAACGATTGGAGATGCCCTTAGATCTAGGATTTTCTCATTTTGTTGGTATGAGGGAAATCATAAATAGACGAGATAGAATTAAATAAATCGGTTAATGATACGAGTCATTAACGTTGGGGTTGAGATAATGGGCTCGCATATTTCACTTTAGCAGGCTGCAGCTTTCAAAAATTTAAACAATTAATCAAGTCGGTTAACGATTAAACGATTTGCACCATTCCATAAACAGTTAACCGTCCCAACAAAAGTTGGTTAATGTCGGTCAGTTAACCGAATATGTGGTTAACCGGTAATGTCTGTTAAGTCGGTTAAATGCCTATCATAGTCAAACTTCTATATGAATAGATACATTACATACCTATGAAGTAGATATCTTAAGTTTCTCTTCATATAGATGTCGAATTTATAGCTACGATATCTCATATAATTCAGATATTGGCTATTAACAAGTATTTCGGCCCTCTAAGTTGACGCTATGGAAATTCTGTAAATAAACTTAAAATCGATTTATTTCATTGTAAAGGCCAACATATTTTTGAGAGAAAATGTGTGATCCTCTATGCATAGAGGAGAGCACACATGTGAATATATATATATATATATATATATAACACGAAAATAAGAAGCTGCCAACATACCTGACAGGTAACAAGAGCAAAAAAATACAAATAGCTAAGCTCAGGTACTCCTAAGATGAGTTCCGGCAAAACCACCATCCATCGCACCTTAATATCAAACTCCGGCATGGCCACCATCCGTTATTAAGATGTTAGAAGTACTAAAAAAACTAAAAACAGAGAGACAACTCCAACTAATAAGAAAGCTTCAATAGACTGAACCCGAAGAAGTGAATAAGCAACTGCTCTGAAGAGGTTCTGCTGAAAAGAGAGATCACGCTGAAGGCTCTGAATAAGAAGAAGGAGTGCCAAACTAGAGAAAAGAACATCCTGAAAAAGAACTCCATAATGAAGATAACAGACTCATATATCTGAGGGGAGATCTGCAAGAAGTCCTGGATGAAGAAGACTCTGCTCTGATGACCTCTCTACAGTCTGATATCCATCAATATGAAGACAAGAGAAACCTGTAAAAAGAACCCGAAACCTATCTCCCAAAACCTGTATCTGAAACAAGACTAGGGAAAAATAATTAGAATAATACATATATATGTATATTTATAAAGAAAATATACATATATACGTATATATAAGGAATGAAGTAAAAACCTAACTTAGATAAACAGGACAAAAACTAAAGGAATGAATAAACTGTAAACAAAAACCAAACAGAGACAAGAACAAAAATTGAGACGGGTCCGACTTATTTATCTTTAACAAAAGTAAGCTATGATTTAAAGTGAGATTGTCATATGGATTTGGAAAAATATGAATGATACTATTATTAGTGCTATGAAAGTTATTATTGTGTTTTAAAAAAATTAATATTATAACTAACCTTGTTAAGATACCGTTTGAAAAGAATATTTTTAGCTAATTTATACTTGGGATTAGAAATCCAACTAAAACAAAAAGCAGAAATTGAAAAAATCAATTTGTTAAGATGACTGATATTATTATTAAAAATTCTTTGATTTCTCTCAAACCAAATAAACCAATTAATAATAATAAATAAGGTGTCTAGTAAAAATCTAATATTTTTATTGAAATTAAATCTATAATATTTCCAGTAGAATTCACTATCCGAAATTTTATTTATTAAATTAAAGTTAAAAATTTTAAAAGTATTAATAAGAATGTAATTAGAGTCCAAACAATCATAATATAAATGATTAATGTCCTCAAGATGCAAATTGCAAAAATAACATTTATTATCGTTATGAATGTTTTTTTATTTTCAAAAATTCTATTGAATTAAGTTTACCATGAAGAATTAACTACATGTGAATTTTGGATTTAGAAGGGGCATTCGATTTCCACATGTATTTAAAAGAGATATTAGAAGTATCCGAAATAAATCTATAAAAAGAATTTGGAGTAAATTTCTTACTCTTATCTCATTCCCAACTAATAATATCATTATCATTATCAATACAATAAGGATTTAATCCGGCATATAGCAAAGAAAGTTGCCTAAGGTAGAACCTATTAAAATTGGAGAACATATTCAAATTTCAAATCAATTGGAGAACAAAACTTAGGTTTTTCCTTTTAAAACCCATTAAAATAATTTCATAAAAATTCCAATTAATTGTCATTCCATCTAATAATGATATCAACCGTCAAATCATGACACATTATCATAAACAATTCAAAAATCAGTCATAAATCCAAAATCAAAACATAAGCAATGAAATGGATACTATTATTCACCTTAGATTGGATAAGATATTGAGATTTATTGTTAATTGATTTCCCTAAGTCTTCCCCTTGAATTTCTTAGAGTTTTCCCCTTCTTCTCTTGTTAATGGCCAACCTTGATTTTTTATATTTGATTTATAAAACGTAAGTGAATAATGAATATGAGAGGGAGTGTTTTAAGGAATGAATGAAAGAATAATTCCTATTATGCCCCTCTCATTAATCTCTCCTTATTCTTAGTGTTTTCCGAGTTTTTAACCCGGTAGGATCCAACATGAAACAAAACAATCCCGTGACATCAAAATGGTTTAAAATGAGTTAACGATTACCAAGCTATATTACTAAGGCAACGACTGAGATCGACTAAACCAAGAGACCAACATTTTTTCAGCCCAATCGGCAGCTGGGCGCAAACAGCTAGTAAACTGTCATCAAAACGGAACAACGTACAATGAGACTACGCAAACAATGATGACACAAGGCCATGGAAACATCCCAAACTCCAAATTCCAAAAAATATCCTAAGTGCTTGGATCGCCAGCGACCCATACCCTATGGGTCTCTAGCGATCCATACAAAATGGGGGTTTGCTATGATGCAAGGAAGAAGAGAAGGAAGGAAGAAGGATGCTGGAAAAAAGCTAAGTGTATGGATCGTCATGGATCGCTAGCGACCCATTCTTCTCCATGAGTCTTCAATGAGCTAACTAAGCAATGAAATGGCTAAGGAGCCAAGTCATTAGCTCGCATACGAGCCAAGTCTATAGGTCGCTAATCACCCATGGTTTTGGCTCGGATTGCAAGCTAAACCTTTCTAGGTCATTTTGTACCTCCCAGCAAGCAGTTGATGATGTGGCCTGGCCTAGAAGCTCTCTGATCTTTATAAATACCATCTTATCTACAACATTAACTAGATCTTCTGCGGACTAGTTATTGAAGCTCCGTTGGAAACATTCTTCACTATCTACCTCTCTCACAACAATCTCCAAAGGGATTCACTGTCATTCTCCAGTGAGTTCCAACTCTGGGGATTCAATCTACTTAACGATAGTCAAAGTCTTTTAATTAACACTTCTTGTAACACCAATCAGTTTATAATAAAATTATAAAGTGGACGTAGGCTTCATTAACAGCCGAGCCACTATAAAAATTCTCTGTCTTCTTTCTTTTACTGTTCTTTTTCTATATCTGTGATTTGTGATATTTCTCTTTCAAAAAAGGACCGGTGCTTTCAAACTCAAATCAGGGTATTGATCTATTTTTTTGGGTTAACATTTTGGTGCTTTCACCAAGAAACCCAACTTAGGATCCTGATCTAGCTATCTACTTTGGATCTCATAGGTCTAGGAGTTATATCTACAATCTTTGCTTGAAAAATCTACTGTTTGGAATCAATGGCCCCTGGAAGGAGAAAAACTGCTTCTGGAAGATCCATAGGGGTAGTTTTAGCTCAAGAAGATGTTAATCCCCAATAAATAATCCCCAACAAACTTAAGTAAATAGTGCTAACTTAGGAAATCAGGTGCCTTCATCCTTCAGTCAGCATGAAGTTGTCACCAGAGATGAGTTGAATAAAATAGTTGATGAGATCAACCAAAAAACGAAAAATAGCCAAAAGGCTCTAATGGATAAACTTAACACTCTCCTAACCCTATAGTCAAACCCTGCTCTAAGGACTATACATGAACCCGTGGCTGCTACAGAACAGGAGAACTCCTCCTTTCTGGCCTACACAGAAGGAACAAAAAACAGCCACAAAAAAGGGTGACAACGGGACTTAACATGGACAATAATGCAAGTACTCTGCTCGTCGCAAGGCAACCTATTTTGAACTTAAATCAAGGGGCAAAGATCCTATTGGAAGACATAGCTATGAATCTCTTCGACTTAGAGGACAGAGAGCAAGACGACAAATTGAAAGAAAATGCCAATACATTCAAAAATGCAAGGAATACTCAAACTGCTCTTGTTAAGCCAATCGCAAGCCAACGGGACTCTGCAGGAGTAGCTCTCCCGAAGATAGGAGAGCCTAGGTTTCTACCCACCCACCAAGACCTTTTGCAGAGCCAAACACTTGGTGTAGTGACTGATTACCGTCCTTAGGACTACCGGGCATCCGAGGCATGCATAGCGGATATGGTTAAATGATTAATGGAGGAGAGTAAAAATGGAAGAGATGATGAATGTGGATCTGCACCAAGCCGGACTCCCTCCACCAATGAAATCTTGAATCATAAAAATTTCCAGAAAAATTCACAATGCCGACTATTCCGTCCTTTGACGGGACAAAAGACCCAAAACTCCACCTGTACAAATACAATTGGTATATGGACGGAGCTAATCTCCAAAGCCGTTTGATGCAGATGATTTCCTATCTTTCTCGAAGGAGTTGCGTCAATGTGGTTCACTAGGCTTCCTCCAAGGTCTATCTCTACTTTTGACCAATTGGCGATAAGATTCCTTGATAAGTTCAGATTCCATACTGCGTAGCCAAAAGACATCATGTCCCTATCCGGATTGTTCCAAGGGCATAACGAATCATTGAAATCTTTCGTGAATAGGTTTAACACTGCAGCGAAGGAAGTAAGTAACCCCAATGAAGGCAAGGTTTTTATGGCCCTAGTCCGTGCCATTTACTAGGAAACTAAATTCGAAAAGTGGATTAAGATGAAGCAACCTACCACCAGGAAAGATTTCAACCATAAAGCAAGTCAGTACCTAAGGTTGGAGGAAGCATAGGAATTGGAAAGGAAGTCTACTAGTGTGCAATCGACGAATGTCGGGAAAAGCGATGTAGCAATGAATCAAAATGCACACGATTCTGGAACTGCTCAAGGAGCCGCGAGAAAAGACGGGAAAAAGAGGAGACATCAAAGCTCTAATAGAAGAAATATTAATGGCAGCAAAAAAGATTTAAGGAGTTCATACATGAAGATTACACCCCTCTAAATGACACTCCGGGAAACATCTTTCTCGCAACTCAAGGGACCGAGGAATACAAAACGCCCCCCAGAAACGAAGCAACTGAGCAGCAAAAGCACTCAGGGAAATTCTATCGTTTCCACGAGACACATGGCCACAATACAAACGAATGTCGCCACCTAAAGGACCTTATTGAGGGGTTGATCCATGACAATAAGCTTCAGGATTATGTGAAAAAGCCATAGAAACCCAATCAACCTACGGCCCCTCAGCCTCCTGCAGACCGAAGGAATCAAGCTAGAACTAGTGAAGAAGGGTCGAAACGAACTAACCAAAGGCTTATTATTGGAACAATATCCGAGGAACCACACCCCGCACAAAGAAGTTGGGAGAAATGGAGCGATATGCAAGTTCATTGAAGCACGCTCCAAAGGAATCATGTTTAGCTTTAGAAGATGAGACTCCGACCAAGCTGCAAAGGGTTTTGAATGGCGATATTGTATTCCGAAATTAGGACACTGAAGGGATCAAAGCTCTAACTCTGGATCCAATTGTGGTAACGATAGGAATCGGACCTGTTGTAGTTCGATGAGTGTTGGTTGATAGTAGCAGCTCCATTAACATACTCTTTAACCGTACTTTCTCTAGGATCCTTTTCACCATAGAGGGTTGAATAGGGTGTACTAATAATAATAAAAATTAATGTGGAAATAAAAAAATAACAGAAAGTAATGCAGTGAAGATCACACACAGTTTTATCCAGCTTTGGCAATAACCTGCCTAGGTGTTGCCCCCGAGGTTTCTACTAGAAATTAGGTAATCAAACGGTTACAGACACATGTAAACTCGCGACACCCGCTAACTCGATTAACCTAACTCTAAGCTCAAAACCCTGCCACAACTCAGCCTCTGAGTTGCGATTCTCCGAACAACGCCACGTAGTTCGTAACCTAGTTAAAACTAGAGTTTGACTCAAATAAATAACAAACATAAGTACTTAAAAATAAAAAATAAAACCCTAATGTAAAACTATACAGCCCAATAAATAAAATGAATAATAGACTTCCTTTTTATAATGCGGCCCAAATAAAATATAAATGAGATTTCCTTTTTAACTACTTCCTACTCATGTTGTCTTTTTACTTTGACGATCTGGAATTAAGGCTTTGTTCCAATTGAAGACGCCGCTTGATAATCTATCGAGTGAAGTGATTATGTTGCTTTGAATGGCTTCGTCAATCGATCGGTATATGATTTTTCCCCTTTTTCGATTGTTGGTTATGCTCGACTTTTTCATCTGTCCCGATGATGAGATGGGTTTATTTATAGTGATGCAAACCCTGTATTTTCGTTTCGTATATTTGAGTTTGAATTTTTCATAATTTTGGCACTTGCGTTTGATTTTTGATCGAACGAATATGGTGATTCTGACTTGTTCATTTGTTGATACACGTTGCTCCATGAATTCAAATTTGCTTGAACATAGAAGGGTTGGTTCCGTTCTTTTCTTCTATGACTTTGGAATTTGAATTTTTGATAATATTGGCTTGATGAATTTTGACTTGATACCCTACGTTCCTTTTTCTAAGATTCGAATTCTCTTGACTTGTTCCAACTACTACTTACAATATTCGATTGTTTTAAAACATTTCAACAGAGTTTTGTTCCTAAGTATTGCTTCGAGTTGAATTTACCCTGTGTACGAGCGTACTTGCTGTTTACCTCTGAGTTTTGGAGTCTAGTCTGGTTTTGAGTTGCATTGTGTGGTTCCTGAGTTGCTTCGAGTTAAACTGCCCAGTTGCTTCGAGTTTGGTTGCATGTGTGGATTTGCATTCATGTTGATATTGTGGTCTTGAAGTCTGGTTCAATTTGTTTTATCTGATTGCACTAGCCTGGTCTTATCAGTCTTGCATACTTGAGTTGGCATTTGAAGTCTGAATGCATTTGTAGATATTGGTTGAGTTTTCATAGGTCTGCGTTGTTGTCTTGCTTGAGGCTTCACTTGCATGCTTTGATTGGTGTCTAGTCTGGTTGCATCACTATTGCTCTGTACCTTGCTCTGACCATATGAGCATATGCATTGCCATACTTAACTTTACCATAGGAGCATATATGCATTACCATATGAGCATATGCTTCTCTTGTGTACCTTTTCGAATTTATTCAAACTGTATTTATACCGTACCTTGCTTTGTTAGTATACATTGATGTGTTACATATACCTTGATGCTTTGGCTATGCCTTGCGTGTCACCGTATGTTGCATTGTGATTTGCTCGAGTTTAATTGATGTCTCCATGTATATACATACATACATGTATGGATATATGTGTGCGATTGGTGTGTCTATTTCGTTGTCCACTTCGAGTACTGACTTTGTTGTGTCTGGTCTAGTCCCACATGTTGATTTAAGTCTTCATGTTGCATTGTAACTTGCTGTTGTATTTTGGAGTAGTCTGTTGCTGTACATTTTGTTGAACTAAGTTGCCTTGGTCTGGTTGATACTTTCTGGTTGTCACCGCATATTTGTACATGTCTGAAGCTTGTGACTTCACGTGTACTGAACTAATATGTGTGTGTGTGTGTATATATATGCATATATATATATATATATATGCATACATGTGCATCTTCATGTATGTTTGTTGGTTGCCTCTGATCTGGTTATCCTCTAATTATGGTTTCATATTATTTTGTACATTTGTTAAATCTGGCCATTTCTGTGTTGAGTTTTTATGTTGTATGCATGTTCATTTTGGTTGGGTTTTCATGTGTGTATGCTCCATTCAGTTCACCGCCAGTCTGGTTTGAACATGATGTTTTGCACTTTGAGTTGAATCCAGTTTTAGGTTTGATCTTGTACTCACCTGTCTCTGCAATTTTAATAAGAAAATATATATCGGTGTGCATAATCTTATGGCATGTACAGTGATATACTGTGCATGTCACAAGTTGTTAGTGTAAGATAAAAATGATGACGAACAACCCAAACAACTGAGGCAAATAATATTTTCAAACACACACTTCAATTTGCACTGCAAAATATTTCTTTTTCAATTTTACTGCATCAATGTTTATTTTGCAGATAGTTCAGATGTTGGATACATGATGAAACAAAGTTAAAGATCAAAATACGAGTGATGAGTGAATATATGTAGTGATGTGAAAATTGTAAAGTGAAAATTGTGTTGTAATTGAAATTTATTGTAATTGAAAATGTGTAAACATGATGAGAGCTTAAATTTGTACTATTTGGCTTTGTAATAAAATATTTGTTCAAATATTAATTCTGAGTTATTTATTTTATTTAACAAATATTTATTTAATTATGTGTAAAAATAAATTAGTACAATAACAAATACATTCAAACGAATATATATATATATGTATGTATGTATATATGTTTGCTATCATCAAACAAAAATCATTGGCTAATGTATTTTACACTTTTGACAAGATGAAGATTGGCATGTAAAGCGTATCCGCGTGCCAAACAAAGAATCAGGGGTTTACCCATGAGCCCAAACAATCGGTGGGAACAATTGACCTACCTATGGGGCTTAGAGAGGGTGAGCGAAGGGTCACCCTCATTTAGACTTTTGTGATCGTAGATGAAATGTCAGCATACAATGCCTTCTTTGGACTGTCCGCATTAGCCGACTTCAGAATAACATTGGCCCGTTGGTGCCTTACAATGAAGTTTCCTATAGAGCATGGAGTTGGAATTGTGAAGGGAGACTAGTGCGCTACCCGAGAATGCTATATCAAAGTACTATGTGAGTCAAGAAGAAAGGAAAAAGAAAAGGATGTGAGGAAAACTATCCACATTCGTGAGACCACCGAATAGCAATTACAAAGCCGCCCCTGGCTCGGGGACCATAGCCGATTCGACAAGGCTTTGGATCCTAGGAAGAAGAGTTCAGGGGAGGATCAGGCAGCACTAGCAAAATAGATAGTGTATGTTCCATTCTGTATGGACTACCCAATCGGGACTTAGAAATTGGATCGCACCATGGAAACAAGATGCGGTCAGAACTAACCAAATTCCTCCACTCCATTTTGGACGTATTTGCTTGGACACACTCCATTATGTGTGGGGGATCACCCAAAATTTCCAGGCACACACTCAACATTGACCCCAAATTTACACCAGTAAAGCAAAAAAGGTGCAGCTTGGGCCTCGAACGGTCGAAGGCACGGAGAGAGGAGGTAGATAAACTAATGTCTAATGGCTTTATCACGAGTGGCTCTTAATCCTCTTGAAAATCTCGCTGAAATGTTCGAGATGCTTCAGAATTATGGAATGAAGCTCAACCCACTCAAATTCCACTTCGGAGTAGCCTCTGGGAAATTCTTAGGTTTTATAGTAAGTGCTTGATGCATCGAGGCGAATCCAAAACAAATAACAGTGCTTCGAGAGGTCCAATCCCGAAAAAACAAGAAGGAACTTCAAAGCTTGAATGGAAAAGTCGCAACACTGAGCTGATTTATCTCAAATGTTACACTCTCACCCCATGCATTGAGCTCCGCTCTGGTGCATGAAAAATCAAAAATCCAGCAACCAGTGTATTACATTAGCAAGCGGCTTATTAGAGTAGAAAAAAATCCAAAACTGGAAAGGCTAGCGTATTGCCTCCTGATCGCATCTAGGAAATTACGACCGTACTTTCAGGCCCATTCAATTAAAGTGTTGACTGACCAGCCCCTAAAGAAGGTGCTATACCATCGGAAACTTCCAGATGACTACTCAAGTGGAATGTAGAGTTTAGTCAATATGATATCACATACCACGTAAGGAAAGCCATCAATGTGCAAGCGTTAGCAGACTTCATTGTCGAGTTTACCATACGAGACAACGAGGAAGAAACACTGTCGGAGGAGGAGATTCGATGGAATCTTTTTGACGATGGCGTATCTAACCATCTTTGTTCGGGGGTAGGAGTAGTGCTTGAAACCCCGAAGGGAGAACCATTAACTATGCCTTACACCTGGAATTCCCTACCACAAATAACGAAGCAGAACATGAAGTATTGGTCACAGGACTGAAAGTTGTAAGAGAGCTCAAGATAAAATCTATTCACATATACAACGACTCCCAACTGGTCGTCTATCAAGTAAAGGGGGAATACTATGCTTTGGGGATAATCTGTCCCCGTGCTTATCCAAAGTACAAGAACTGCTCAACGACATCGAATATTATACTATAACTCACAGTCCACGAGAGAGAAACACCAAGGCAGATTATTTGGCTAAACTGGCAAGTTCTGGAGAAGCTCAGTCAATGGGACTCGTCCCAGTTGAAACTCTAACCGACCCAAGCATAGACGAAATGGATGTTGATTGGATTCTCGAAATCACCGTCGAACTAGATACGTGGATGACACCGATAAAGAACTACCCACTCGCAGAAACCCTTCTAATTGATCGGAATCAATGGAAGAAGCTCCTCCAAAAGGCACCACGGTTCATCATCCAGGATGGAATACTCTATCGAAGGGGATTCTCAACCCCCACCTTAGGTGTGTGACCGATGATGAAGCACAACAGATCCTAAAGGATACACATGAAAGCGAATACGGAGACCACATTTGGGGGCAAACCCTTGCGAAGAAGGTCCTTCGATACGGGTACTTCTGGCCAACCATAAATCGCGATGCCGTAGATCACGCCAGAAGATGTGGTCTTTGCTAATGATTCAGCAAAATTAAGGAAACTCCTTCAATGGAGCTAACACATATGGTCAGTCCATGGCCGTTTGCAATATGGGCGATTGACCTGATTGGCGTCCTTCCAATAGCAAAAGGAGGAGCCAAATATGTTATAATTGCCGTAGATTATTTCACAAAATGTGTCGAAGCGAAGCTGCTGGCCACCATAACCATAAAGAAAGTTATTAACTTTGTTACTAAAAGCATCATTTGCTGGTTAGGTGTGCCGCAAAAATTCATCAATGACAATGAAACCTAATTCGAAAGTGTCGAATTCAACGACTTCTGCAAGGGATTCCGAATTGAAAAGTGCTTTTCCGCAGTGGCTCATCCGTAAGAAAACGGGCAGGTGGAAGCGATAAACAAGATCATATAGTCCACTATCAAAAACGATTAGCAAAAGCCAAAGGAAACTGGGTTGATGAACTTCCACTCGCACTACGGGCTTACAGAACTATCCACAAAGCGGAAATCGATCACACTCCATTCGCGCTGGCGTACGGTCCAAAGCAATGACTCCTGTTGAATTAAAAGTCCCCTTGCACCAAAGGCAATTTCAATCAAAAACAAAACGAGCAGCTCCCACTCGAATCACTAGATATGGTTGATTCAAAAATAAAAGAAGCAGAGTTGAGAACTGCCACCCACCAGAAAAGGGTCGCATGCTACTTCAACTCCAAAGTCCACAACCAAATTTTCAAGGTGAAAGAACTTGAGCTCAAGTGAGTTTACCCCATTCCGGGGACCTTCAGGCCAAACTGGAAGGGACCATACATCACAAATAAAAAGCTTAAAGATGAGACTTTCAAGCTAACAACCGTCAACGGAATTCAGATTCCCAGAGCCTGGAATAGCGAATCACTTCGCCGTTACTTCATTTGAAAACTGCTTTATATATTCTCTATTTTTCACCAAATAAGTCATCCCAGAAACACTGGGGCATTATGAATAGGCAAAGAATTTGCCATGCTTTCCTTAATAAAATTTGGTTCGCTCTTTCCAACCGACAAAATTATGTCCATAATAAATACCCGTCGGGTTGACGGAAGCAAATCGACTCAAACCGTTGGATCGGCAGAACCTGATCCATACCTTCTAAAAACCAGTGTTGCTCCACAACATCGGGATGGCAATAAAAACCAACTCCTCACGTTGTCCAGTGATAGGCAATGCCGAGGAGCACCGAAAAACTAACTCTTGGCGTTTCTCGGAGGTAGGCAACATCGAGGAGCGCCTATAAACAAACCCCTCGCGCTGCTCGGACATCGGCAACGTCGAGGAGAGTCTAAAAAATAACTCATCGCATTGTCCGGAGATAGGCAACGTCGAGGAGCGCCAAAAAAACTAACTCCTCGCATTGCTCGGAGATAGGCAACGTCGAGGAGCACCAAAGAATTAACTCCTCGCGTTGTCCGAAGATAGGCAATGTCAAAGGGCATCAAAAACTAACTCCTCGCATTGCCCGAAGATAGGCAATGCCGAGGAGCACCACAATGCTAACTCCTCACGTTTCTCGAAGATAGGAAACACCGAGGAGCATGAAAGGCCGGGCACTCCATAAGCCACATATTAAATTCCAAAACACTAACTCCTCACGTTGCCCAAAGATAACCAACTCCGAGGAGCGCGAAAAATCACATACTGATTCTTAAAACTTAAATTCCTCACCTTGCCCGAAGGTAGGTAGCATCGGGAAGCGCTAAAATATACGCTCCTTGCATTGCCTGAAGATAGGCAACGCCGAGGAGAACCAAAAACCACGCATCCCATAACCAACGCCAACTCCAAAATAATTGGAATGCTACAAACCAATAGAAAAGTTTCGATTAAGGACACTTAATGATCAAAACCGCCCTTGGTTAACCCATGCAATATGCATTTCTCAAACACACATGTTGCACAGTTGCTGGAATATTACAAGAAACTTGCGTATTGCACACATGCTAAAGTTGTAAAACTTTCGAAGAAAGCAAAAGCGAGCTATGACTTAGCCAAATTTCAAGTTTAATATGAAAATTATCTAAATCTTAAGTTACCGGTCATTTGAAAATTGTTTGAAGTAAACAGCCTTGTGAACTGGGGGACATACACCAGTACTTGAACAAAAACACGTGAAAACAAAAAGTTCACTAGTCCTGTCACTCCAAACAATGAATTTTTAAACAAGGAATTCTTAAATAGTTCTGTTAATTTCTACTTTATGTTACTTCAAATGAAGGATCTTAGCAGTTATCATAGGATGAGATAAGTATAAAATAAAACAAGCACGAGCGCATGAACATATACGAGCAAACAGATTAGAACACAGTCAAAATATCAATATATTGCTTATAATATTCTTTACACATGGTCAAAACGTGAGGGCCGTACCCACACAACATCGGCCAACAAAAAAGAAAATATAGACTCCACAGCAAAAACTCTAAGCACAGACTCTGCACTTGTACAAAATGACTCAAAAAAGAACCTAAACCTAAGCGGTCTTCACATAAGCTCTCCAATGCTTCTTTCCACTGCTTCCCTTTCTGCCCTTTGTCGGCAACTGCTGTCTCATCCCACAAGTGTTATCAATGCCGGTAATGTCAACAAACACATCAGCGGCGATATCCTCTTCTTCCTCTACAGCCTTCTCAGAAGAGTCTCCCTTCCTTTTGCATTTCTTTGATTTGCATCAGCTCTTTAAGGCTTTGATTGCTTCAACCTTTTCCTTCTTGATAGCAAAATTTCATACTGTGTCTTGCGAAGCTGCTTGGTCTGAACTTCCTTCTCCTTAATTTCTACTGTTGTTATGTCACCTTATAAAGACACAGAAGGATCATATAGGCCATGAAGTGGCTACTTTCTTGGACTCTAGCCCTGGCTGTGAGCTAGACATGGGCGTAGGAATAGGAACAGGAGAAGAGATGACCATGAAGGATATAGAGATAGCAGCGGGCCAGTGAGCTGAAGAAGCTGGCACATCAATAGGAAAGGTAGATGGACCTATAAGATCAAAAATGAAAGTATTAAATTCATCCTGCTCTTGCAGTGTAGGTTTGAAGCTCCCAAACTCAGAGGAAACAAGAACATTACCTGTGCCGGAGGAATGCTCGAGAATGTCTATTTCATACTCACCACCTTCGCCCTCTTTTGATGGCTTTACAACCAGAGGAAGAGTTTCAAGTCCCAAACTTGCTGGCAGGTCATAGGGTCGCTCTGCTGATTTGCTCGCGCCAAGAATAAAAGACTTGGTGAACACTTCGGTGGCGGTCGTCAAGGCAGCATTAGTGGCCTCCTATTCTCTTTTAACTCGAAGAATTTCCCTACCTTCGAACACGCCTTCTTTGATTCATAGTTGAGAAAGGCATCCTGAAACTCCCTCTTGGAATAGATATCTCCACTATCGACAAAATGAGACAAGATTTCCTCCCAAACCAAAGCGAGAGTGCGCGGAAACTTCGAACCCATATAGCTAAGACTTCCTTGATGCAACAGAGAGTTAATGTAAAATTTCAGAATGGTCGCATCTAGCTTTTCCATTTTTCTTCCAAAGGAATTTTGGAGTTCTAAGTAATCCGCTCTTATGGGAGCTTTTTCAACTTAAGCAGCAGACTTATAGGCACTGAGCGGAGCGACCTAAGACTATAGCTTGGCAAAGGTCTCAGCTTGGTCAGAAATAGTTTTTTTGTTCCCCTCAAAGATGAGGTCGTGACCGACTGTAGTTTTCCGTTGAGCATCAATCTTTGCGCTGCACAAAGTCATTTCTTGTTTTAGTTTCCCCTCCTTTGCATGTGCCTTTTTTAACTCGTCTCGATAGATGATTTCTATTCGGGTATGCGCCTCTTTCACCACTTTTAACAAGTCGGTGTTTCTCTTGCTCTCTTACAGTGTCATTGCTTTCTCTTCCTTTTGGAAATTTAATTCTAGCAACACGTTCAGATAGCGCTTTCTCGAAATCATCCTTCTTTGATTCGAAAGAAAGAATTTCTTCGTAATTGTCGCGATTGGTGTCCACCAACTGCTCACACAACTTTTCCCATCCTTCAGCCTATTCTAAATCGTATTGAGTAGCTTGCAGGTGAGGATATATGAGTCTTTGCAGACCGGATGTAGATCACGATCAAACTTAACCCCCTATAGGAACCATTCGGGGAGCGCTGCCTCGAGCTTAGGGAGGCCTAAAGGAAGAAGATAGGCATGTCTCAAGTGTGGGCGAGAAGCATTGGGTGCAGTAATAACAAAAGGCGATGGGATATGAGTTGAAGGTGGAATCGGAGCAGAAGACGCTGGAATTTCTTGTCCCGCTGAAGAATGTGTTGGAGCGAACTCTGAAGAATGAGTGCGATGGTCAAACTTTGACCTTTTCGATGGTTTATCCCGTTCTTCGAATGATCTCCACTTCTTATACCCGCCTTTATATTATCTGCCTCGATCTCTTTCTTCTTGGCAGGGGGTTTCGGCTTCAAGCTCTTTCCTCCTATATTTCTTCTTCATTTCTCAGGATTGATGACGGCCGAAGGTGCACTTAGAATATCGTTGCGGGTCAGTAAATTCTTCAAAGTCATCATAGAAACCTCGCCCTCTTGTCATACCTAGAACGAAGGATAAATAAAGAATTTTAGGCACAAAAAATAGACATGGAAAGAGTATAAGAAAATGATTATAATCCTAATGAGACGTGTAGTGTGTTTCTAAGGTCGGCCTAAAACGTCATCACAAACCAGATCGGATGGCCGTCGTAGGTGGAATCGGACTAACTTTGGCTACCGTAGGTGGTCCAGGGATAACTTTTGGTGTAGTTCTGCTCGAGGGGGGAACCTCATCAAATTTAAAATCTTCTCTCATAAGCACTTCAAAATCAACATAAACGTCACTCAAATCCCTAAACTCTACTCCGATGCCATAACTTGGTGAATCACGATGCCCTCCAGCCTTTGGAGCTTTGTCTATAGCGCTTAAATCAGGGAGAGGCGAGCTCGGAAGATTGGGGTTCACATTTGGAGTTCCATCACATGATTATAAGTCCTCGTCGTCAAATTCTACAAAGAGATCATCACTTGCAGTAGACTGATCGCTACTACTCTCAAACTCCCTCTCTTCCTTTTTGAGTTCAATGCGGCCTTGCCTTCTCTTTCCTTAAACTCTTCTTATATTTCCTCTGGGATTGAAGGAATTCTAACCGGGCCACTTAATCCAGTCGCAGTAGCGTCACTACCCTTGCGGGACTCATGGGTTGACCCTCCGGATAGGCTCTCTCTCTCTCTTGATAAGTGCCTTTATTGGAACCATGGGAAAAAGAAGTAGATCTCATGCGAACTCTGGATCGGCCAAGAGAGGGAATTTCAACTTGAACAGCAGATCTACCCGAAGCCAATAATCCATATCGACGCAAGTTCTCATCGGTCAGTAATACTTTACCGCATCTCTCCTCAACATCAATAGCCTTTAGAGTGTGACAAACTTCATCTAGAGCCATGACTCTATTTAACCTTGGAATAATTGCAAGAGTCATACGGCTAGTTAGAAACTCCATTGTAACGCATGGAAGCTCGATAAATGAAGAAAATAGAACTTACCCCTATCGTCCACCGACGATTGAACCGCTCGGGCCATCTAACAAAGAAATATCGCGTCTTGAATTGCGACGGGTTTCTCTGTAAGTGTAGGATATTTTTCGATTTATTTGCGCTTCGATTGTGGTCAAGGAAGGGCATTCATCTCTCCTCTTGAACGATAGAAAGTACCACAACTCATCAAAGCTTGGAGCATATTGAACGTCCGCACGAAAAGAACATGTAGGCAGGTCAAGATGGCGTAGCCGTTAAGATGAAGTTGAAATGGGGGCAATACCCAAGTTTGAAAGAGTCTCACACAGAAAGTCTTTAAAGGGAGACACGACTCCATTTAAACACATATATCGTTGGTAGGCGGTGTACCCTGGGGGAGGCATACGAGCGAACTTGTTCCTTTCTGGCAGACGCACATCCTCTTCTAGAATTCTGTGTTGCTCATAGATGTTATGAAGAAATTTAGCAGAAACCACCGAAGAAGATCTCTTAGGTGGATTAAGTAGAACTCTAAAGTTGGGAGGCATTCGATCCATGATAGGTCCAACCAGGACCAACTGGCCATACTAAGATTGAGAAGTGGAGAAGAAAACGAGATGGATGATGACTCGGCTTCTGAGAGTGCTGGACTTCCCCTGCTTGACTTACGATGCATGGATGGCTGCTTCATTCTAAATAATAGAACTTGCGTCCAAAATGGTCAGGTAAATCTATCCTAAACTAGACGTTTCCCCTACCACACTTGAATTCTGAAGAGACATAAATTCATGACTAGCACATCGGATTTCAATTGTGAACTGGGGCAAGTGCAGTGTGCTGTCTATATGGGATAAACTCGATACCCGAAACACTACAAACGCTCTATACTGTGTAGATAGTTTGCTTACAGCGGAAGTACAAAAGGACTTCCCGCATCGATTTATTTTTTATTTTTACTCTCCTATACTTACCCGTTATCGATCGATAATAGATCCATTGTCCGAAGCGACGCGGAAATCTCTTCTCACTATAAGGACACTGAGCATGCAACAAGCAACCAAGATAAGTCTAAATTCTCTAGAAGAATCGGGATCGGTTAGTGGTGTGATGTGTAGTAACAGCTACGAAATTAGGTACAAGTCAATTCTGGTCTAATGGGCGAAGATAGAAAAACGTGTCAATCATTGGGCCAAAGCCCGAATGTCATTCCGGGAGAAAACCAAGACTCGATTTATTATCTTCCTCCATTAAACCACAATCAACTTGAACTTCTTGCGCCCAACATTGCAAATGCATACTCGTCATCAAATCATTACACAAACATAGTAATTAGCAAACCAATTAGCAAACTCACCTTTGAATGAATTCTAGAACACAAGAATGATCAAAGGTGTAGAATCAACAAGATGTAGATGGACCGCCGTCCGGTAAGAAGATGGGTTAGTAACGATTCAAAGCAATAAAAAATAGGGTTTCGTTGAGGAAGATCTAAGAATCAATCGGAAGAAATCACGGCAAGTGATGAGGTTAGATCAGTGGAAACAGATGGACGAGGTGCTGGGAAAGATTGAATAGCTTGAAGTTGAGTCACACGAGGAATAGATCGCATAAAGGAATGTACTGGCTCAGGTCGAATGAATGGTTAGGTCGGCTCGAACATGTATATAGGCAACCCAGACTTCAAAGCAGAATTTTTTAGCTATATGGATCTCTAGCAATCCATACACAATGGATTGCTTGTGACCCACAAGGTGAGGCAAATTTTTCTTTGACTCGTCCTCTGATATTTATTTATAATTTTAAAGCATAACGAGAAACTGCGTGAAGAAATTTGATTTGTTACGGCAAGCAATAGCAGCCAAGACCAATGCTATATGACCAACAGCATGACCTGCCATGAATTTGTAAGACTCTAATGCGATTACTTAGAATTTGATGAAAAGATATTGAAAGTAATAAACTTCCCGAGCAGCCTTGTTTACAATGAAGTCATACTCTCGGGGGCAAATGTTATCCAATTTTTTAACCCAGTAGGATCCAACATGAAGCAGAACAATCTCATGACATCAGAATGGTTTAGAACTTAACCAGAAAGGCTAAAGTAAGGAATTAAAGAGAGCCAAACTATATTACTAAGGTAAGAACTGAGATCGACTAAACCAAGAGACCAGCATTCTTTCAGCCCAATTAGCAGCTCGGCGCAAATGGATAGTAAATTTTCATCAAAACGGAACAACGTGCAACGAGACTATGCAAACAACGATGACACAAGATCATGGAAACATCACAAACTCCAAATTCCAAAAAATATCCTAAGTGCTTGGATCGCCAGCGACCCATACCCTATGGATATCTAGCGATCCATACAAAATGGGGGTTCGCTATGATGCAAGGAAGAAGAGAAGGAAGGAAGAAGGATGCTGAAAAAATTCTAAGTGTATGGATCGCTAGCGACCCATGCTTCTCCATGAGTCTTCAATAAGCTAACTAACCAATGCAATGGCTAAGGAGCTAAGTCATTAGCTTATGTATGAGCCAAGTCTATGGATCGCTAGTGATCCATAGACCATGGGTCGCTAGCGACCCATGGTTTTGGCTCAGATCACAAGCTAAACCTTCCTAGGTCGTTTTGTACCTCCTTGCAAGCAGTTGATGAAGTGGCCTGGCCTAGAAGCTCTGTGATCCCTATAAATATCATCCTATCTGCAACATAAACTGGATCTTCTCTGGATTGGTTACTAAAGCTTTGCTGGAAACATATTTCACTCTCTACCTCCCTCATAATAATCCCCAAAGGGATTCAATGTGATTCTCCAGTGGGTTCCAACTCTGGGGATTCAATCTACTTAAAGGTAGTCAAAGTCTTGTAATCAAACACTTCTTGTAACAATAATCGGTCTATAATAAAATTATAAAGTGGACGTAGGCTTCATTAACAGTCGAATCACTATAAAAATTCTCTGTCTACTTTCTTTTACTGTTCTTTTTCCATATCTATGATCTATGATATTGTTCTGTCAGAACAGGGCTGGTGCTTTCAAACTCAAACCAGGGTGTTGGGTTAACACTTAGTTTAAGTCATTCTTATTAGTTGGCTAATTAAGTCCCAGTCCAATATATTATGAAATCTCTTCTCTTTATCCAAACACATCACATTATTGTATTTAATTTATCTAATTAAATTTATTGAATAACGCTAACAAAAATTTAGGGTGTTACACTTAGACATACAAGGAATAGATCTATAACGATATAAATCCAATATTATATAAAAATCTATAATTTCCCACTCATCTCTAAGCATCTAAATTTCCAGATCTAATTTCGTTATTCCTAATTGATTCCCTTTCTTTCTACCAATTATGTATCAAAAGCATATACATATTTATCAGAATTATCGATTCGAAAGGAGATTTGAAAACGTATATTTAAGTTTAGGTTTACAATTTTCTTTGGCTTTGACGATTAGATTTGACTTTATTCTTCTTCTCGATTATTCTTCACTATTCTTCACTTATATATATAATGTACAGTTTATAAAAATTCTTGAATTTGTGGAGAAAATAAAAATGGTAGAGCTTTGCCTTTGCTTCAAAAAATATCAGAAGAAAAGTGAAGGGGCTAGGCCTGTATTTATAGGGCTTATGTGACATCCCATGTTAAAAATTACAATTATATATGCAAATAATTTAACTAAGTTATACACATTTGAAATTTTAAAGCAAAGAAATGTTTGTAAATGGTGCAACTAATTAATATTACTTGGAATACATATATATCTGTGTAACAAATAAATTAAAGAGAAAAATTATATCAAAATAATTAATAGGGAAGATTAATTGATGGTGTTTGTTTAAAAGGGAAATTAATAATCAATTAATTAGTAGGGATGATTAATTGACAGGAACTGACAAGAAAGGGAACATATATTTAGCAACTAATTGATATTATTAGAAAATATATGTTAGTGCAAGAGAATAAAATGGAGGAAGAGTAATTTATGCAAGTAATCAATTGTCAATTAATAAACATGGAGACTTATGGTGACATATATAATTAAGATTGTGATTCAAAATTCAATTGTAGAATATATACATGTAATGATTATGGAAGTAAAATAAATTAATATGCATATATGTGACGAATAAATATGGTGTTGATTGGCATATTAATTTGGTAAGAAATCACAGTGCAGGCAGGGATTAATTATATAGTAAATTAATTCTATGTATACATGAAATCTGTTAATTAGGTGATTAATAGGGGAATCTTATTTAGAAGATCCGTCACACTTAAAAATATATGTTTCCATAGATTTTAAGAGAGAAGAGGAAAGTGGTTAATGAAAAGATCGTTAGAGAATCGATTTAAAACAAAAACAAATGCAGAAGAAAACATATTAATTTAATATCCATAAACTGAATGTACGCTTTAGATTTTATGGTTTTCTATCCAATGGTTAGTACCGATCTGAACCACTATATATATAGGTGCAGAGCCTCATTTTATTATCATTATTTTTCTCTTACCTACAGAAGCTCTGCCATTTTTCTATCTCTTCTATATTAAATTTTTTTAGATCTAATTCACACGAATTTAGATCTAAATAGAAAGAGAATAGAATTAATTACGGAATTAGGAATTGGTTCAAATCAGAAGCCTATGTCAAAGGTAAAACCCTAGATCTAAGTTTTATTTGCTATTTCTAATCCATATCTCTTTCTTTTCTCTTTCAAGTATTATAAATCTGTAAATATATCATTTGTAATTCCAAATAGGGATTACAAGGGAGGAGAATATAAATGTTAAGGACAAATATGAAATAAAAACAGGTAGATTTAGAAAGCCAGCAATGTGAGTGGATTTAATTATATATTTTACGTTTACAATATGTTATCGTTAAAATTCCATTAAATAATTTTATTTAGTATTCCAGTAATTAGTTTTGTTAATTGGTTATGCTGGACTATAGGAAATTTACAGTTATTTACATCTAATTGAAGTTACAATTTAGCCTAAATGCTGGTTTCTTTTTATTCTCTTTGTACGCGAATAATATAATCAAAAGAAAATTTGCAATTATGGATTAAAATGGGAAAATACTATATTAGATGTAAAATAAGAAAAGTTGGAATAAAGCTAAAAAAATGTAATTCTGCAACAAATTATGCTAAAACGGGAATAATAAGTTAATCTAATAACTTGATTTGGAAGTAAGTAATAGATTAATTGGTTGGTTTAGAAAATAAGATACATTTTTATAATTTAATATTCAAATGATAACGATAAACATAACTGTAAGAATAAAAGAAAGAAAAAGCGAACTAGTGTAAAATAGAGAAACATTTGTATTTTACACTATTCCAAAATAATAAAAGAAATACCTTATAGTTATGAATTATTGTTTATAGTATTATTTAGTATTAAAATATGAAAATGGATTTTTTGTATAGTTTTCATACCCAACCAAATAAAATAGAATTACTTCATATAATAGAAGAAAATAAAGTATGAAAGGAATCAAGTAAATTATTAGAAATTAATTTGAAGCTGTAAAGGATAATGAACCTAGATCTGCATTTACTGCGCAGACTATATAATTAGACAAATATTATGATAAGTGAATTATATAATACATAAGAATTAAAGAGAATTTTATATCATAGTAAAAGAAGATAGCCTAGAACAGAAGAGAGACACAAGTGATCATATACAGATTATAAAAGAAGATAAAAGTGACAATTACAAGTAAAATTATAACATAGGCTATAATTAAGGTAGAAAGAACGAAAAGGCTTATTTAAGATTTAAATTAAGTTAATAAGAAAATAGAATAGAGATAATAGAAGATGCTTATTTAATAAACTTAAGACTTAAATTGAGTTAAATACGCAAGGTAATAGAAGTGGCATTGCCAATAACATTCCCTGTTAGATCAATGGCGGTCTCATAATAAACAGAAGTGAGATGAGGGAAAGAATATGCTAATTAGGGTAAATAATTAGCCAACAGAATAAGAAAAGTAAACTAAATGCAAATTAAAAGATTAGACTTAGGGTCTAATAAAAGAGTGAGATGCGTTTGGAGTAGCCCAAAGGATGAAGAGCCTAATGAAGTAGTTCATCACAGATTTCAGCAAAGGAGAAGCATGTCTAAATTAGTTATTTTAGGCTAGAAGGAAGTACGAGACTTCAACGGTATGCGAGGATACTCTAGGATGGCCCTCTGGGTAGGCCTAACGAAGCTGCATCCCTCGAGGTAGGTTTGTTGGTGTTCCATCAAGAGAGTATGCCTTGATCGCCTTTTGCATGGCAATACCATTGTAGGCAGTCAGAAGGGGTTGGTGTTCGAAGTAAGATATTCGTATGTCCCAGTACTTGCAAGTAAGTTTGGTGGGTAGGACCCAAAAGGATAGTAGAATGCAGATACCGGCCAGCATCAAAACCAAGAGCGAGTTCAGAAAAGACTAGAGCTAAAAGCAAAAGTTCAATGATTCTTTCACTATCAAGACATTGGATGAAGGGCACCGCCAATTGGATGTTAGACTGTTTGAAGTAGGACACGGCCACTTAATCCTTTAGAGGTCTTTCAATTAGTTGAGGGGTGGCTGCGTGGGGCCATAGCCATGATGAGAAAAGACATAGAGCAACTAGAATATCTATATTGTAGGCCTAACGAAGCCGTCCTTTACATATATAGAAAATCCTCGATTGAGTTCCATACAAGGTAGACCTTGTTAGTGGGATTCAGAGAGTAGACAAAATGATTATGTATAGTCCTTAACGTATGCATTGGTGGTACGTTGCGGATGTCCGAGCATTAGTATAGACTAGTGCGGATGCAGTTTTACATTTTCATAGTAGACGACGGAGCATCTGTATTGTAGGCCTCATAAAGCTGTCCTTTACAGATGTAGTCACAGAATGCTATAGGAGCAAGATGATGGAGTGCTTTGCGAGGAGAATACAGAAGGTACTATGGGTGGTACCTAGGACCAATAAGGAATAGATGGGTACGATTCATGCACAGAGGCGAGAGTATGATAAACCTAGTGAACCTAATATAATAGTACATGGAAATAAAATTTTATATGTAGAATTAAGCTTAAAAGTGTATAATTTATCCCGAACTTTAGTTCCGTCCCTTCCTCATAACATCCTATTGGTTAGGTAGATGGTAGAGGATTCCCAACTTTAAGACACTTGTTTAAAAAGTGTTATTATATTAGTGAGTATTTACTTTCTATTATATTTTAGTCAATTCCGCTATGAGATATTTAATTGAGCTCTTATATATTTGTCTTTACCTATTTGCAAGATACTAGATTCCCAACTCGGGTTTTGGTGGCTTGGGTTTTAGCATTTTTCAAAAAATTCGGACCCATTGGAATTCAGGTTGTTATAGTTCGAATGAATCTCATGATTTGGATTAAATTATATTAAATATGGGTCATTTGGGCTACGTTCGACATCAGCTGCTAGTGTACCACTGGTTGACCGCTATACGTCCATCAGTCGATTGTTAGCGATCGATTGGTCCCAATAAGGAGTCGAAGATTGCCTTTATTTGTTAGTTGTTGATTTCTGTTTCTTTATTTACTAATAAAACTGATTTAATTTGACTTTATTACGTTAAGTTGCTTTGACTTTAAGGATTCATTAAAGTTAATAAACATTAATTAATAAGATTGATTTCCTTAATTGCATATATAATTATTTCTAATCCAAAATCTTCAAATGTTAGTTACTTTTTTTTTGAACTTGGATTGTAAAACTTTATTTATGAAAGTGGATCAAAAATTGTCACCAGTATAATAGTGCATATTTCATAACCAAAATTTTGCTGTTTGTGAAAATTCCATTTTTGGGCTCTAATAATTATTTATTAATTTTTTTAATTAATTATCGTTTAATTTATGGAGTGTTGCAGCTTGACATTCCCCTTACGACGAAGAACACATGTTAGTGCCGTGTGCTCATCACACCATTGCATTCAAACCGCCCTTATGATAAAAAGTGTTTAGGCCTAATTGTCCACATACATGTTTACTTTAGTTCTGTGGCAATCAAAAATCTAGAAATGGTAAGCAATTTCCCATACATGGGATTATAATATATTAAACTTGGTTCGTAGGCCGAGGTTTAATCTACGCTCTTCGTTAATAACCTGTCGACCACTGTACCTTATAGCAATCGCTTGCCATCTACCATTGAAGTTTAAATCTAGAATGTAAATTTTATTACAATGTAGATTTTATTATACATTAATTATTCCAGCTAATACTAACTTTACTATTCCCTTAATTTTGTACTCACTTTAATAGGATTTTTAGCGTTCCCTTCATTTATAATTCAAGTAGATTTTCTTGTATAATCGATAATTTTGTTTACATGAATTCAAGCTACTAACTTTATGATATGTGCACATTTACATTGCTTTATACAAAAAAACTACATATCACCAATTATAATTTTATACATATTCAAAACTCAAGATCAAATCAAGGTAAATATAAAGTTATTCAACTTTGATATATTTATCTAGTCCAAATACTTATCAATAAGTATCTATATGGTTTTAAAAATAGAAGGGTTCTCTAATTTTTACTGTATATAAAATTTTCATTTTTCCCTTTTGTTTATACATAGATGAACTTGATTATTTAAGGTAAACTTTGAACGGGAATTATTTTCTTAAACTAAAATAAAACAATTCCAAATCAAGTAGATATATAAATAAATTCAATTACTTAGGAAACAGCATTTTTAGTAATCAACCCACTCATCGCTTAAAGCTCTCTTCCTTCCTAGCATGCCTTCAATCTGCTCTTTTTCTTAATTCGTTAATTCCTTTTTTTGACTTTATTTTGAATTTTCTTTTATTTTATTTAGAATACGGAGGAGACAGAAATTTTGGAGGAGAAAGAAAATTTTGAATATGTTGTTGTTGGCTGCACTAGGGTTCTGAATAGTAGGGTGGAGGATTACATCCTTATTTTAAGCACTGGAATACATGGTAGCCATTCGATTAATATTATAAAATCCAGGCCTATGTTAACGTTAGCAGACACACTTCTACAATTCGACCAGTCAATATGAGATGGTCGACTGGTCTTATAATAGTGTCGACCGATTAAAGTTACTTTTATTAACGTTGATTTATTTCCTTTACTGTTTATTTTCTTTAATATAATTTTGAATTTTATTTTTGATTTCAAATATTTAAACGTTAATAACTTTTCCGTTTTAACTCTGATCACGAAACTATATGTATGGAAATTGTCCAGAAAATTGGCACGAATACAATGTTGTAAGTTTCATAGCCATATAATAACGTTTGCTCAACTAATTAATTAACTAACTAATTTTTCTCAATAAATTCTCTGTTAATTTTTGTAGGTGTTACTAGTCGACCTTCTGAGATGCTCGTGCTTCTGTCATGCATCCAACATGTATACAACATCATATACTTATAATCCTATATGAATGAGAAACCATTCAACACACATGCAATAACCATATTCATATAACTTGGTAAAATAAATGAGCAATTGTGTAAGTGCAGACCAACCTAGATATATTAGCCCTTGTATGCAATGATTAAGTTAATAAATACATCCATTAGCAACCTTATCCTAAATATGTCCAAATGATAGGTTCACTGCCATTCTTAGCATCCAAACATCCCTAGCTATGGTGTACACTACCTTAAAATCTAGGTTTATAAGTAACTAAGTTAACTAAAATGGGAATGTACAAGAAAAGAGCTTTGGATGGGTAGCTTGGATCTTCTCCTCTGGCTCCCAAGTACTCTCTATTGGATCATTTCCCCAATGGACCTTAACCAGCTTAATGACTTTATTGCTAAGTTGCTTTGTTCAATGCTCAATGATGCAGGTAGGTGAAATACAAACAAGAGACTCTCATTCCACTACCACCTCTTCAAACTGACTTGGTTCGACCATAACTACTGGATCATGTAGACCCTTTCATAAGTTTGACACATGAAAAAAATTGGACTCCCCTAACTTCTCAAGAAGCTCTACCCTGTAAGCTAACTTCACTATGCTACCTGTGATCGAAAAGCCCTAAGAAACTTAGTGCTAAATTTCCCAAAATGCCTAACTCATGACATGTCTAAGCGGCGGGACCTTTAAAAAGACCATGTCACCCACTACGAACTCCCACTTTGTGCATCTCCTATCGGCATAAGATTTCTACCTATCCTGTGCGGTTTTGATCCTTCTACATATCAAGTCTATTTTCTTCTAATTCTCCCTTATCATGTCGGGTCCAAGAATGATTATGTCTATAATGTCCCACCAATAAGATGGTGATCTACAAAGCCTCTCATACAATGCCTCAAACAATGTTATCTCAATACTTGCCTGACAGCTATTATTATATGCAAATTCTACTAACGGTAAGTGTCTTCCTAAGAGCCTTAAAAATTGAAAGTACGCATCCGAAGCAAGTCTTCCAATACTTGATTCAACCACTAGGTCTATCCAGCTGTCCGAGGATAATACGCGGTACTCAAATTCAACTCAGTACATAAAGCTTCCTAAAGACCCCTCCAAAACTCACTACTGAAAAGCGGGCCTCGATCACTAATAATGCTAGAAGGAACTTCATGTAACTGAACTATCTCTCTCACATGTAAAGTGGCCAAAGGCGTAGCCATCCTCATACTCCTAACCGGAATACAGTAAGCGAATTTGGTCAGTCGATCGACTATGACCCAAATACTCTCATTTGCCATCCTACTTCTAAGCAGTCCGTAGATGAAGTCCATAAAGACACTCTCCCACTTCCAATGCGGAATATCTAATGGTTGTAAAAATCCACCCAGCTTATTTTGCTTCTCCATTACCCTTTGGCATGTCACATACTTGGACACATACTCCACCATATGCTTCTTCATACCAGGCCATTAAAAGACTCTCTTCATATCACGATATATTTCGTCACCATCAGGACGAATGATCATTCTAGAATGATGGGACTCTGCTAGCATCATTTCTATCATTGCAATTGTGAGTGGAACACATTGTCTACTATCTCTTTGCAACCATCCTTTTGAAATAATGGTATAATGACTCATATGACTTAAACATTCTCCTTTACCCAGCTTATCGGAAGTATCCAACAACTCCACATCTCGTTTCTGACTTGAACTCTAACTTTTTCCATTCTAAGAACATAGGGCTTAACATCGCATTCTTTCAAGTTTCCATTCAAGGCATCGGCTACAACATTACCTTTGTAACAACCCTTTTCTGTAAATATGATATTAAACTAATTTAAGTAAGTAAAAGTGTTTGAATTCAAATTTAATCATTTTTATTTTTTTATTTTTTAAAATCAAATTATTGTTCAATTAAAGTTTATTTAATAAAGGATTTTGTTATGATAAATTTGAATTAATTGATAAATTCTTTTTCGATAATATACTGGAATTCAGGTAATAGGGGTTTTAGTGAAAATAAAATATTTAAACTGTTAATAACTTTTGTATGACTGAAATAAATTGAAAATGAAGTTTAATTTGATATTAACAAAAGTTAATAATCTGTGAATATGAATTATTATGGAATTTAAATAATTTGTACAATTTTCCAAAATATATGTTATGGGGTACAACATTAACAAATTTTAGTGGAATAAGAATTTATTCTAAACTTGATAAAACATTAAAATATACTTGCATGTAAGCCAAGAAGCGTTGATATAAATTTTAATTTTGAAATGAAGGTTTATATATAAAGGTAAAAAAATTGGAAGCTGGCTGCTCAGTCTAACCCAATCATGGGTTGCAAAATAGAAGGGATATGGGGAAAAATACCCAAAATAGAATAGATAATACCTGTTCCTTAGCCTTATCCACCTACGGACTCCAAGTAGTGATAATGAAAGGCTTTCACTCTATAAGGATCGGGTCAAATTCAAGAACACGTTGTCTCTCATCGCTTCTCGAGAATTTGAAGTAGAGCATTGCATTATCAAAATGCACAGTTAAGCCAGCTTTAGGTTTCAATGTTTGACGACACCATCCTTTAACTAGATGATAGGCCAGATTAGAATCCAAGAAAAAAACCAACCAATTTACTCATACCAATAATCAGCTCCCGCTTGCAAATCTTTTACATGAGGGACCATCACATCATCAATCTCAACAGTGGCAAAAGATCGGGGGTATAGACCCCAACATTTCTATGCAAGGAAGTAAAAAACAAAGATCACTTCGCGGGTTCGACATGGGCAGGAGACTTAGGGCAGCCTTAACAGGAATAGACTGCATATATAGAATAGGTAATAGATTACTTGAATTGACATTTCACAAACACAACTAGTGCTAACATACTTTCCACCGAATATACCACTAACAATAGTTCCATCATCACTATTATTGCCAATTATGGTATAAAAATCTTTAGCACAATTTGACTCAAAACATGTTGCACCAAATACTAGCAACGTAGTTTCATTCCATTGGCTAACACTGCCATTAATCGCAGCTTTAAATAAAGGTAAGAGAGTGGAGGATTTAGCTTGAATCGTGTTGTCTGCTATTCCAGAGATTGGAGACTTATTGACTGATGACATGGCCACTGAATTGTTCAAGAAAAAAAATCAAATGTGTCGCTTAATTGGGGGATGAAGTTGGAGAGATACAAGTTTCCACAAGAGAAACAAAAGGTGGGTTGATGATCGGAGTTAGATCACGAAGTGGTTGACCAGAGGCGGGAAGATTAAGGGTGGTGAATTTTCGACCAGATCTGGTCCGAGAATCCCTAGAAAAGAGCAAACTGATAGCATCGCGATAAGGGCTGGACATGGAAGAAGAACAGAGCATGATAGATGAGGGCACATGAATCAAGGAGAGGAGAAGAACAGAGGAAGATTGAAACCGGAGGTTGCCATTTTAACAGGGGCTAATTGGATGTTGTGGGGAATTATTTTGATTCAATTTTTTTTACAACTTTATCGGATCTTATATCAATGGATACTTCATCAAGGGTTTCAATGGCTTTTGCTTCTTCAGTTTCGGTTTTTGGATTCAATTCAAGTTCAATATCTTTCTCTTTATTTGGAATTTCTTCTATAATATTAGCACATTTTCTTTTTCAATTAAAAGACTAACTACTTTCCAATCCGTATATTTCAAAACTACCTCCTATAACATTGTACTTGAATGATTTTTCCTATAGTAACAATTTCATAAGATACTCTCGATGAAATTCTTTGGAAATTTTGGTTGTACCTAACATTTTTATAAGTGAACTGGCACAGCCAACATATCATTCGGCATAATTCTCAATAAGAGCCATTTTTGCACTTGAGCCATTAGGTTGTGCTAGTTTCCCCCTTCGGTACGAAGCGACTAACAATCTCATCGGTTTTAATACCCTTAACATACCTAGAATTTTTTCCTTTATATACTATATTCAAGCATGCATGATATGGATTCCTAGAGATCTACTAGTCCCCTTCCGTACATCCTTCCCTGTAATCAGTGGGGAACTCTAAAAGCAAGTGTTTGGTCGAGACATAGCCGTCAATCACATCTAGAGCTGGCCTTCCGAAGAAGACATTATATATTGTGGGTATATACATCACAACAAATACAATCTCAAAAATCTTGGAGCATTCTTTCGAACCTACTTTCACTATTAAGCTACATTCAATGGGAGAGATGAGTCCTTCAACAAAAATCCATATATTGGAGTGGGGATTGGTTTTAGTGTGCTTTTGAGCAAGTCTATCTTGTCGAAACCATATTTAAAGATGATGTTTATTACAACTCCAGTATGAACCATTATTTTTGGAACTTCTGATAATTTAATTTGAGTTGTTATGATAAGGGGATCATTATGTGGGTCAAAAACACCCTGCAAATCAATTTCCCAAATGTAACAATTGGCATCATCTTCCTCTTTTTAGATGTACTAACCTCAAAAACATTCTCCTTGGCCCTTGGGCCTCATTAATGTATTTCTTACAACTGTTATTACTTACTCTAGCTAAATAGGGCCTTTCAAAATTACATGAACAAAATTTCTTGAGGCCGTCAATGATCATGGTAGCTGGTTGGATTGGGGTATGGTTTTGTTTTCCATTAATGTCGTGCATCTTTGTACACTTACACTTCTCAAACACTCTTTTAATTTTCCTTTATAAACTAATTTGTTTATGAACGACTTCTAGAATCTGCGGTCTTTGGTCCTATGACCATTTTATCCATGATAAGAGAAATATGCACCTCCTCAGTCAGTCTTTACTATCTCTTGACGCAAAAAATAAGTTAAAATTCAGTAGTTAACTATTCGCAGGAAATAATGGAATTGGAAGGATAGCGTTGGAACCATTTAAGAGCCGGTATAGTGAATGTTACAAGCAAGAATCGACATTTTATTTCATCGGATGCTCGAATGGCTTACATTTGAATATCATATAATGCTAAGCAACCTTGGGATCAATTAATCCATCATAAGATAACTTCGGGATTCAGAATCCCATTGAAAACAAAGCTCTCATGATTCCATCAACAAACCGCAAAATTTTCCTCGCTCTCGGTTCCACGTGAGAATCGATTTTTCTTCTTGCAACTTACACACTTGTTCACTTAATTTTAGCAGCAATATTTCAATTTTCCAATTCCATAAAGACTCACATTATCCAACATAACAGCTTTTTCCTTCAAGTCTAACCTTATTAGGCCCACTGTAGTTTATTCTTTCGACACTCGGGGTTAGGTCCTTTTTGGGTCGACTTTATTTAACATTATGGGATAGTTTTGTCCAAACTTTATCAAAGCAGCTTTTGTGAGTTCATTCTCTTCTTCTTCCCTAGTCATGTGTCTTATACCATGGTTTCTATCAACTTTCGGTGGCTGATTATATTCATCAATAATAACAATAGTTTTCTTTACACCTTTGATAATCTTTTTAATCTTGACTTGTTGTACATCTATGTGCTTCGTGGTGTTTTCCATGAAAGTCACCATTATTCTTCAGAATTGCTCATCTTAAGAGGCATAAGGACCGGTTCCTTCAGTTGTAGTATTTACCATTTCAATAGATGTTTTGTAATCTCACGTCAGCTATAGGTGACTACATGCCTTTGCTTAGACTGTATTTTGACTTCATGTTCTTGAACGGAAAATTGGTTGGAAACAAATAGCAAAGTATAGAATCAAAGTTGGATTCCCACCTTCTAACACTAAAAATATTGGAGTGATTTTTCTTCAGTCCCAACACCTTAAAGTCTGAAGTAAACTCTGGAGTTTAAGTGTAGTAAAAATGGTTCGACCAAAGGCAAAATCCCAAGGCCAAAAGTAGAAAGAAAATCTAAGAGCTAGAATAGTAAAGACAAGAGAAATTATAGTTGTCCGAGAGTTAGGTCCCTACATCCACTATTGAGAAGTTCTTTAGTCCTTTGATCAAATTACCAAAGGGCTATACAATGCTGAAATAGCCAAGTCCAGCACTAATGACTTCTAGTCAAAAGCTATCTAATACAAAAAAGAGATTCCAAATGATTATAGAACTTAGTTCTCTTTCTCCTATCTTAGATTATCATAATTTATTAGGGGATTGTGCCACTCTATTTATAGTGATCTCGTAGCTCTACCTTCAAAGGAAAGCATTTTTCAAGGACTGGTGATATGGCTCATTTGTAGGACTATGATTTGGACATGTGTTGTCCACTAGTTACTTGCAAAATGATGCAACCTTATGACATATCACGTCTATAACTTGATCTAGGTTCCCTAACCTTTACATTTTGTATTAGTTATACGCTATTTGACCTATTGATTATATCATGTGACTATCAAAGTCATTAATTTATCATACATAGAGGCACTCTCAGTCTTAGGTGGAGATAGCTTCAATCTTGTATGCTAAATGAGGTTGTTTGGGCCTTTGATTTTGGTTATGGCTACCTCGAGCCATTGGTTTTAGCATATGATCCAGAGATCGTATATAACCATGTTATTTGTGTAGTAGTAACATGCATTGTAACGACCCGTAAATTTTCGATAATTAAAATAGCTAATTTAATAAGATTTCGTGATTTAGTGTTAGGAAAAAAATTGTTTAAATTAAATATTTAAAACTTATTGAATAATTGAATAACTATAAAATGAAAATAGTGTTCTAATTTGTGAATTGGTTTAAAAGTTGAATCTTATAAGTTCAATTTCAATATTTCAAAAGATAATGAATTATTGGATAATCGAAATTGTTTAAATTAAATATTTGGAAGTTATTGAATAATTTAATAACGGGAATTGAATAACTGTTTTAATGAAATGGTTGTTCTATAATTTGAATTTGTTAAATTTTATAAGTTCGTTTTGAATATGTCAAAAGATAGCGATTTAAGAATAATCAAATTTGTTTAAAATTTAATATTACAAATGTTTGAAAAATTAAATTTCGAATTTGATATGATTAATTTGATATTGGAATTTTATATATGAAAATAGAGTGAATAATTGGAATTCGGTTTAATATGATTCAAATTGGTTTTCAAAGTGAATGTAGGTTATATCGGGATTATAGTAAGAGTTAATAATATTTTAAAATTAAAATTTATTGGATAATTGAATAACGGGTTTAATATGAGTAAAAATGATTTGTAAAATTTTATTTTATCATATTAAAGTTAGAATGATGTTGTAGAACTTTTAAAATCGAATTAAAAGTAAATTTGTGAAAATTGAATATTTTAATATTTAATTATCGACTGGAAAATAGCCAAATTTTGAACAGTCTCAGAATTGGACGAAAATTTTTCCATTGGATCCGTAACAGTTAGTTATTATCGGATTTCAACTTTCGTAGCAATCGGAGTTGTCGTTTGACCGTGGCAGCTCGAAACGCGTTAAAATTGTTTTAATATTAATTTAACGAGTTAAAATAGTCATTTTTCAAACGGTCTCGGATTTCGACGAAACCAGTTTCATCGGATCCATAATGTGATATTATTGTAAGATTTCAAATTTCAAGTCAATCGGGTTTACCGTCTGTCCGAGACGGGCCTAAACGCATAGAAATCGGTTTAATCGATTTAATTTTAAATTGATCGTTTATTGCCGTAACTCGCACAGATGATCGAATTAGCTTTCGAAACCTGTTACATTGTGTCCGGAACGCAGGATAAACCCTAGGAACGTCAGTTACCGTGCGAAATTCGGAGTTTGGAAAAGCCGGATAAATAATATTTGTCGTTTCCAATAAATAGCCCCCCCCCCCTTTATCTCAAAAAAATAATATAAAAACTAGGGTTTGTTACCGCCGCCGCCGTTTATAATTCCAAGGGCCGAAATTCATTTCTCTTCTCCCTCAAATTTCTCCAAATCCATCGATTATTTTGAAAAGTTTTCAACTGCAACTTGGTAGAGCTCATCGAGTACTCCGCATCCAACGGCTATGATCTGAATCGGGGCCACGGATCGTCTGCAATCCTCGTTTGAATGGCCGAGTTTCGCACGCCTCTCTAGGGTGGCGGAGTTGACCGAGCCCGCCATGGCGCTGGGCGAAGGTGGAGTTGGTGATGGCCGTTCTGATGGTGGTGTGGTGATGGAATATCGGCGAACGTAGGGTGGTGCGTTTGGAGCCCTAGTTCGGCCTCTTTGGGTTCGTGCGCGCGTGCTTATACCTGGGGGAAGAAGAAGGGGAAGGGAAGGAACGACTTGGATTTTCAGGCTTTGAATTGGACGGCCCGGATAGCATTTAGGTTAAAAAAAATTAGCAAATGAATTTGTAAATTATTTATTTAAAGTTGTACGATATTTGAAACGACATAACTCTTTCATACGAGGTCGGATTGTGACGAAACGAATTGCAACGGGTTCGTTTTGTCGAGCACTACGCTATGGAATTGGATTGGAACCGTTTGGAGCTAGTAGAAATTTCGGGTAAAATTAAACGCTCGTTTAATTTTATTCGAAATAAAACGCTGGAACTGCATTGAAATCAAGGTGAGTGTTTACGCTCACACCGTACTAAATATCTTTATGCTAGTTAAATTGACATTATGAAGTGATATGAATTTCATTTGTCGATGTTTGATATAAATTAATTGTCATATAGCTTGTTATTTGAATTAACCGTTGAAAAAAATTAAATTGACAGTTAAATTGAAATTAAATTTGAATGGCGATTAAATTACCTGACATTGATAACTATGAAACTGCCATGAATTGTATTATTTATTGGATGATGTATTTTGATGGATGCTATTGGTTGATAATTGAATGTTTGGATGTTTATTTGCTTATATGGATCCTGTTATGCATACATATGATACTGTGATTTAATTTAACTAATATATACTCATCCCTGACATTTAATTGAAATGAATAATTACTTGGCCATAGGATAGAAAATTATATACGGACACCGAATTGGCTAAATTAATAATTTTGAAATCGTCGATTTGAAATTTATTTAAATGTTTCGATTCAAAATTTATAAATAGAAATCAATTTATAGAAATCGAATTTATCGAAAAATTGAGTTTGGAATGTTGAAATAAAATTTTGGTTAAAAGAAATCGTTGAATAAAATTTAAGTGGAGACTTTGAGATTTAAAATTTGGATATGATTGAATTTCGGAAATTTATTTGTTTTAAAGATTGAACATTAAATTTGAGCTTTGAATATTACCAAGTAAAAGTGACATAAAAATGATATTTTGAAATGAGCTTGGAATTGAATCATATTTGAGATTTGGATTTAAATTTGAATATTGAAGGATAATTTTGTTAAGTTTTATAAATTGATATTTTGAAAATCAAGCTCCAAATCGATATAATTGAAATTGAATTAATTGAAAGTGAATATAAAAATTGAAATTGAATTAATCGAAGGTGAATATAAAATTGAAATTGGATTAATCGAAAGTGAATATAAAATTGAAATTGAATAAATTATGGGTGAATGAAAAATTGAATTAATTCGAAGTAAAAATTGACATTGATTTGAATTGAAATCTAAATTGAATCGGTAAATTGGGAATTGAAATTTATTTGAATTGGGAAGTTATAGTTGAAATGGATTGGTTTTGAAGCTGCTTTAATTTATTTTCCAAATTACTCTGTTATATAAACCATTTGAATACTTAAACTATTTTAATCTATTTTTAATCTACTTAACCCAATTTAAATTATTTTAAACTAATTTATCTATTTTAAATCCATTTTAAAGATTTTAAGTATTTTTAAGTATTTTAATTTTTTAAACTACTTTTAAACTACTTAAAACTAT
This sequence comes from Allium cepa, assembly GCA_030765085.1. NCBI lineage: Eukaryota > Viridiplantae > Streptophyta > Magnoliopsida > Asparagales > Amaryllidaceae > Allium > Allium cepa. The sequence goes on from CM060932.1 coordinate 665,678,568, forward strand.
TTTCTAAGAAATTTCTAGATGGTTAATAAGGTGAAATGTTTATATTTAAATCTTGAATCTAAATACGAATTGAGTTAGATGAAGTTGCAACCGAAATTGAAATTCGAAATGATTTTGAAATCGAAATGAGATATTGATGCGAGAATTGATTTTTTTGAAACGGAATCTGACATTTTGATAGATACGGTGATATTTGAAATGGATTTGATTTTTGAAACGAATATGATATTTTGATATCAATTATGAATCGATTTGAAATGTAAAGGAGCCAACGGTGTGATAATACGAAGTTATTAAAGAGTCCGGGATCGGATATGGACATACTCTCTGTCGATACCGAAAACCACTTTAATAACTATTATACGCGGAGTGTTGATCCAGAATGAAGTGGATGGTTTGGTGAACGCGTTGACTGAAGAAAGAGAACGATATTGGATGACCCCTGACATGACTAAAACAGGAGCCGCGCCGGGCCATTGAGGTTCGCCACCTCTAGCGGACACACTTCTTTGATACCATATCTATTACATTTGTGATGCGATTTGGGTGCACCCCTTGATTTCGGTGTGTTGTTTCGCGGTGTTGGGGTAGCTGCTGGCTATGCCCAACATCAGTCCGGATCACGCAACTACTAGTATCCTAGTTGGGATCGCCTCATGTACCTTGTCATACTGATTATCCTATTCGCGACCACTACGTTTTGATTTGTACCTTGAGTATATGGATTTCCCTCTGGTGACTTCCGGTTTTGGGGAAACTACGGTCTTGTATATGCTTTTGGGAATATAAAATGTGTTAAGGGGGATTATGGTAACGCCTTAACGCTATTTTGATACTTTATATTACTGATATGCATTATTTACTTAGCGTATATTACTACATAGTAGATAGTTTAACGGATCCTTGAGAGATGGAAAATCCCGTAACATCTCTTAAGTTATTGCACGCACGTTGACACTGGATAGGAGATGTCAAACCCCGTAAACATCTCCGACGCCGTTACACTCATATTTATTTACGATTGATTTAACTTTCATAAGGATATTTTAGTCCTGACTCGAGTGTTTTGTCTTTTCATTACGCTCGGGTCAGTCCTGAGTTTTTCAGATTTTTGAAGATCTATTCTGGAGGATGGAGACGAAGATTTGGTATACTATTACTATTATTATTTGTGCATCATGCTATCTGTTGCACTATTTAAATTGTTTTGTTGTATATGTATAACTCTGATAAATGTTGTATAAATAATTGTCAAAGTATAGTAGACAGCTTCATGAACTGTTTATTTGACTATTATATTTTATCGTTCCGCTGCGAGATTCTGTGTTGTTTCATTTTCTTTATTTCTTTTCCTTTTCTTTTCTTATTTACCCCAATAACCATCTGCCCTTTTTACTGGTTTGGAATCGACATGTGTATTTGATCGTTGGTTTAAACTGTCCAAAAAGGCGGGTCGTTACATGCATCGATCTTTTGTCTTTTAGTTAAAAGTCAGCGTCATGACTTATATCTTTCGGTTGATTGCCAACCTGGTGGCATGTACTTTCGATTGAGCTTATATCGTGTATGCTTTCAAAGTGGTCTGACCTGGGTCATGTCAACCGCATTTTAAGACAGGTGACATCCATGGTCCTCGGTTTTAATTATATTTCGACCAATTCTTTAGTTATGGTGTTATGGACCATTTGGTTGGTGTTTGGGCTCGACATCTAAACTTCAGAACCTTAGCCATTTATAAGAGCATCTAACACTCAAACATTGTCCATGCTTTGGCATGTGTACTTAATCTTCGTAATAGTATATTGAACAGAGCTATGAGAGGATATATACAAAGTATTCATTAACATTTAATACTTATGAAAGGTTAAGTATAGAGTATGCTTTTTGGCTTAAGCCGAAATGTTGAGACTTTTGGCATTCATGTGTAAAGCATGCCCAAGGACTTTCCTCTCGGGTCTTGGCTTATATAGCCAAAGGTCAAATATAATTAAGTAAAAATTATGGTATAACATATTCTTATACTTACTAGATTGGTTTATTATATTTATCTAATACGACTCCCACTGAATTCTGCATACCTCCGAAACCCAAAAAGAGACAAGGGAGTTTTATATATTCCTTTAGTGAAGGTTAGAATTAGTTTATCATGTTACTACTGTTGGAACTGTGCCAACCCGTAGTGGAAGGAATGGAAGAATTTTAATTTCTTTTACTATTTTGGATCTTTATTGGACCTATGAAGTCTAATTTATTTAGAATATTTCTAATTTCTTTAAATAAAATCATTATTTTCTTTAAATGTATAAAATAGTTTTATTTTATGTAATTAATATTATATATATGTATCATATGTACATATATATGTGTGTGCGCATCTGTAACATAGCAATCCGTGCAAGGTATAACATGCTCGTATATAAATGTTCAGATTTACACTGCAACAGACATGTAAGGTCGTCTAGTATACAAATATAATGTCAAAATGTACGTTTATATACTTTAATTCACGTATACAAAATATTGAAATATATACATATATTATTTTTTAATTATTTCATGGAAATATATCAATATATATGTGTGTGAAACGTATGTATATATATATATATTAAAAATCATCTAAAATTATATTAAAATTTATTTATTTATTTTATAGGAAATTCGAAATATAAAGCAGAAATATTTTATTATTTTAAACACATAGCGCATATATATTAATATCTTATAAAATTAGTAATATATATATATATATATATATGATATATATTAATATCTTGTAAAATTCAAAATACAAAGCAGAAAAATGATGTGTTTGATTTATTAATTTTAAATATATATATGTATGTGTGTGTGTGTGTTCGTATGGAAATTTAATGTAAATTAATAAAATTATTTTACAAGATAATTTTAAATTTAATTACTTCAATAAAAGTCTCTAAGATATTATGATATTTAAATATTTTTGTACCTACTTTATAATTTTGAAATCAAATTTAAAACCAATTTATTAATTTCAGTAATTATTTAAAATATTTAGCTTATATAAAACTAACTTTTTTCTTCCAAAAGGGATATTGGATGTAAGTTTAAGTTTACGAAATTTAAAACATAATTTATGACACATATATATATTGTTTGCGCCAAAAATGGTCACAAACCCCAAATATTATGGAAGCGCCAAGCTATGAATATAGATCAGCAATATCCCAAACACAAATCTCAGATCTAAGCAATACTAAGTACAACAATTCAGAAATAACAATCAGAAACACAAGATTTATAGTGGTTCGGCTATCTCTGGCCTACGTCCACTTCAAAGTTTTATCTTTTATTGATTATCCTTGCTGGTTATAGTTGATTACAATGATTACAATGAAGTAATCTGAGTACAACAGCGATGGTAAGGTATAGAATTGAATCTGGCAGAGTCTGGACGTTGAATAGCCCAAAAGATCCTCCTTCTGTAGGCTTCAGGGGGCTATTTATAGGCGTAGGAGGCTGATATCGCGCTCAAACTTCGGGAGACTCATTCTGGCATGTGAGGGGGCCCACGCGATCGATCCCACCAAGTTTCGACTCGATCTGTAATCGATACGAATTCATTTCGTATCGATCAAGAATTGGTCCAATCGATCTGAAACTTGGCTGGAACATTCTTTAACTTGTACGTAAGCTCCGGTGAAAATTTCGTTGCATCTGGATCTGTGGTTTAGGAGATATGATCGATGCAATCTGGTGTTCTTCGAAGGCTGTCGAGTTCGTGTCCATGGTATCGTGTCCATCTGCTTTGCGTCGATCAAAAGCACATGTTTGCTCGTGACGTGGAGCGATAAACTGGGGTAGATCCATATCGTTCGCCGTGTTGGCCGAGGCTTCATCCCTTCTTTTGCACCCAACGGTAACCTTCTATTCGTACCCATTTGACCTAGCCCATGTTCGCCTTAATGAGATGTCTTCCGTATCGATCGCTGCAATACGGTCGTTACGTAGTGATTTGTTTTGAGGTGGATACGAACAAGGGCCATATGCATATGGATACGAATAGCATTCATCCCATGATCGTTTGCGAATGCAATCGATTCGAACAACCATGAACCGCTTGGATACTAAGGAGGGATGTAGAGTGGATGGATACGAACCAAACTTACCTGCGCTCGATACGAGAGCATGGATTCGAAATGTGCCGCCTGCCTCCAACCTGATCGACACGAACGTTCGAAAAAACCACCGCAGGCTTGCTTACGAATCTAGGTCTACTGCTATCGATTCGAAATGCCTCTGGCCTTCCTATCTGATCGATATGAACACACTATTCGCATCCATATGGATCGACACGAACCATATCGATTCGACACACCATCTGCTGATCGATGCGTAATGCATCGATATGAACCAGTCCTTACGCACCTTAATCCATCCATATCTTGTGTATACGACCTCCGATGACCTGAAACTTGAAACATAGCCTCTCCTAGCCTCGATCATCATCTCCAACCGATTCCGTCCTTATCGGAGTTCGAACAAACTTTAACGACATCGATCGTAGCCTTGTTTCCAATCGATCTCCAATCCTGATATCCATCATTTCTCGCCAGTTTGTTGATATTCCGACCTTGACCACAAGGAGGGATAATATATACATTAATATTATTTATTTTTAAGAATAAATGGTTAAATAATATTTAAATAATAAATTTAAATATAAAAATTATTTTAATTATGCCAAAACTGTTTTAAGTATACTATTACTTACATTAAATTTTAACACTTTATTTTATGCAATGTAAGATTTAATATTTGAATTATAAAGCTCATATAAATTAAATAATGAATATTAAATTAATTTAAATAAAAATTAATGTTTTTATTCTCTATCGTCAGAATTATAGGTATGGATATGTCATAAAAAAGATTATCCAAATATATACATATATATAACCATTTAGAATGTGACAATATATTCATATAATCGGGTCGTCACCTAACCAACAAAATAACATACATGATACACACACACACACATACATACATACATACATACATACATACATACATACATATACATATACATATACATATACATATATATATATATATATATATATATATTATCTACACATTAATACACATCAATAGATTAGATAATTTACCTTATTTACAATGCCTAAAAGTACACCTTGAAATGATGAAATCTACTCCTTGAACTAGTTTCCAATCTAGCATAGTACTAGATCTTGAACCGTTGACCACCAGATATCGAATGGTATTTGTTTTATTTTGATTTGTGTTCGAAAATGTAGCGATTAGGAGGATTAATTTTTGATCAGTGGTAGCGGACATGGAGGCTTCAAAAAGTAATAAATGAGAGTGAATTGAGATGATTTTATAGAGGAGGAAATGGAGAGAGAAGGTAGGATCAAGGTCCACATTTCTCTCATGCTCTATCTTTTTCTCTTATCCATTCAACCCTAGCCCCTTTAGCCATCTTATTCCCACCCCCTATGCTAGTCTATAATGGTTGAAAATCACATGCCCTTATAAGGGCATTAAATCCATTTAAAGCTCGGATAAATTATATTAAATTTAATCTCAATTTAAACGCTTATCGATATCGTATATCGACTAATATATTTATAAATGTAATTATTAATATTGATAAATAAATAAAAATAAAAATTTATAACTAATATATCATAAATATTAATTAATTTAATTAATTTATAACGGTTACAATTAATTAAATCGTTTGGTCAAAGGAGTACTTAATGTTTCAATTATTTGACCCATAAGATGTAAATTTGGCCATCGATTAATATCAAACTATTTGGATATTAACGTTCACACGTCATTAGCAAGTGGTTTGACATTTTGACTAAATTTATCACTTACTTGGTTTTGGTAAAATCCAGTTTTACATTATTAAGCGTTACCTAATTGTGACTGTAATTTACACAAGTTCTCTTCGTCAGAACTATATCACTTTGAACTTATGGAATTTCGTAACCGTCAAAATTTCAATATTGTCCACATTCATCTATATAGTCCAAACATAAAGTCATTGGTTCAATAATAATAATTATTGTTAATCAGACTACTCTGGCTAGAAGTGATGACTTTGAATTGACTTGATTTGATCATGATACTAGCCTTATATAATTAAGGAGATGAATCCTTTCTTGAGTAGTGTTTCACTTCCAACACTTCCGCACGACCCAACCATAGTCACTTGATGGGCATTGTGCTATAATTTGACTATAATCAAAGTGAAGCTTACATGTTGAAGATCAATGATATTCTCAAATATAGAGAACTTTGTAAATTAGTCACATAAATATTTTCTAATTGACCTTAGTTATATTAACCAATAAAAAACTAAATAGTGAGTCATTCCATAATTATCCAATACGTATCAATACATAACCCCTTGGTGTCCCCATCATTCATGAACAATCACTGTCCAACATTTGAAGAGCATTATATAATCTAGTCTCAATAAATACATCGATATCCAGTCTCAAAGCATCCTGACTAAGAATATTTAACATGATGTGTTTATTATATTGTGATACAATATCCATGATTACAACTATTTGTAATTACTATTACAAACACACGACTTATGGATTTTCTATTAAATATATTTGAACTAAATATTTAATTATTTATAACATATTATAACAAGTATATAACAAAAAGCAAAATACCTTTATTACGAACGAAAATTAATTACAGAGTTGATTAATTTACAATAAATTATAGAATTACCCCTGGGGGATGTCCCTAACTCTATCAGTCTCCCACTTGCACTTGGGACCAATTATGGAATCTCATTCTCATACCTTCAGTCGGAAAGTGTGTAGGATCGTGCAATATGGATATAATAATGCAAAGTATAGTAATGTAGTAAGTAGTGCAAAATATAAAAGCAGTAGCACAATAAAAATAACACCAGAGATTTTTATACTGGTTGGAGCACCGTTCTACATCCAGTCCCAGACTCCTTCTGGAATTTCATTAAAACAACAATCCTCACTTAACCCGGAGGAACATGTATACACAGTCTGAGCAGCAGAACAGACACCTGAGCAGCAGAATAGGATTTTCGTCCCAACAGCTGAAGAGGACTTCACTCGCCTGAGCAACAGAACAGGACTTCAACAATTACAAAAGAATATCCGACAATGTGTGTTCTTGATAACACGGATTTGTCACTTGTAGTACACCCTTCCTATAATCGTTTCCTCAAGTATGATGTGTGTAGCTATGTGTATATGAAGATTATGAAGTTTCAAATTGCTTGAACAATATGGAAATTAATATGTAAGCAATGAATGTATGAAATCAAAAGAGTAGTTAATTCAGAAAATATGATTCAAGTATAAGCAAGTAAGTGAAGTGATTTGATCTTGAAATTCATGCAAATATATAGTAATTAAGTAGTTGTAACTGCTGGTAAAGAGTTCTTAACGAATAGCAATGGTTGCAACCCTTGGGGAGGAAGGCAACTATTCAGAAAAAGAGGTGTCTTTTCATAAAAACGATTGTTGCAGGATTCAGTCGACTGAATAGTCTGAGTCAGTCTACTGGTTATAGAGTGTAAAAACTCTCGGGTTTAGATTCAGTTGACTGACTCAGATCGTTCAGTCGACTGAATTTAAAAACATGCATTCATATGTTAAAATGCACAGATTCAGTCGACTGACTGATTGTATTCAGTCGATTGAATTCTATTGCTAAACAAAAACTATCGTAGCTCATTTGGTTAGAGTACTTGCCTTTGAAACTAGCAACGTGGGTTCGAGCCCTGCTCCATGCATTTTTTGAAAACTTGATTTTGATTAAAATATGCATGGAAGTTTATTTGAATGTGAATGATGATTCTTGATGAAAGATTTTAACAAAGCACTAAACTAGACTTTAAATACACATTTGATGACTCTTGTTAAAATATATAACTATACAAACCATATATTGAGTCGATGAGTGTGGATGTTATCGTAGTCGTAGATTCGTGAATTGTTGTGTCTTATCAGCAATCAAAACCCATGATCCAACATTCTCCCCCTTTTTGATGATGACAATTTCATTATGCTACGAACGAATCTTTGACAAGCTTTGTTGATCTTATCTCTCTCACTGAATATATTCCTGCAATTGTGCTATAGATTTCTCCCCCTGAATCTATGCTATATATTCCTGTAAATAATTAATCGTTTCTCCTCCTTAATATGTGCTTACATGGATATTCCTGCAAATAGTGTTAGAGCAATATCTTTCTCCCCTTTGTCATCGATAAAAAGGAGAGTTTATATGATGATATAAATTATATTTCACTTAAGTGCTAACATAAAACAATATAAAACAAAATAACTTCTACATATAATGTAAGGTATCAGAAAAAAATTAACATTTAAAGCATACGATACCCAAGGTTCTTATAATTTCCTAATTTTTAGGAAACCATACCCATTTGGGTTTGGTTGAACCTTTATAAATATAATTTTCATTATTAACTACCATATCAAAATAATCATCAATGTATTTTTCTCTATTTTTCCAATTAACAGGAACCCAAATATTTAGATAAATTTTATTCATATTTCCCGTCAATGATTTTGTATTACTAAAGAAATTATAAACATTATTGGTCATAGCAGTATTTGAATTTCTATAAAAATTGGATTTAGACTTTACTCGTAATCTAGTGCTTGCACTAACATATTTACTATACATGAATGCGTGTCTAGTGCTATTTCTACGATTTGTTTTATTATATCCTAAACCACTTTTATCATGTAAAGGTCTAGAACTAGATAAAATCATGTTTAAATCGTTTTGACCTTTATTAAATTTTGTGACTTCAGTGTTAAGTTTATCAAATTTAGCTTTAAAGTCACAATTATTATTTTCAAAAGAAATGCTACAGTTTTTCAAAATATCAATTTGCTTGTTTAATTCGGAATTCTCCTTTTTTAACGTACAGTTCTCATTTTCGAGAAGAAAAATTTGAGATTCTGAGTTATCTAAAGATGATTGTAATAAATCATTTTGTCTTTTCAAATCAAAATTTTCTTCTGAAAATTTTTCTCTCTCTTTTTCAAATATGGTGTTTTGTTCATCTAGAAAATCTTTAAGAGCCTCAAAATTATTTTTCAAAACACCATGTCGATTTTCTAAATCAAATTTCTCAATTTTCAATTTCTCATTTTCTAGTTCGACAGATTTCATCTTTTCTAAAATAATAAAATTAAGCTTTGAAATCTTATTGCTTATACTAACTAATTCATTATTATCTTTTACTGAAATTTGTAAACCAAAAGTACCTTTTTGTAGTCCTCACCGGTGGCTTTGATAGGGATTTTGCCCGTTGTATTTCGATTAGATCGTTTTCTGGCCATTATTCTACGATGTTGTGACGACCGATAGAATTCCAAGCTCTGATACCAAATGAAAGTGTGTAGGATCGTGAAATATGGATATAGTAATGCAGAGTATAGTAATGTAGTAAATAGTGCGAAATATAAAAGAAGTAATACAATAAAAATAACACCAGAGATTTTTATACTGGTTCGGAGCGCCGTCCTACGTCCATTCCCAGACTCCTTCTGGAATTTCACTAAAACAACAATCCTCACTTAACCCGGAGGAATAGGTATACACAGTCTGAGCAGCAGAACAGACACTTGAGCAGAAGAACAGGATTTTCGCCTCAACAGCTGAATAGAACTTCACTCACCTGAGCAGCAGAACAGTACATCAACAATTACAAAAGAATATCTGACAATGTGTGTTCTTGATAACACGGATTTGTCACTTGTAGTACACCCTTCCTGTAATCGTTTCCTCAAGTATGATGTGTGTAGTTATGTGTATATGAAGATTAGGATGTTTCAAATTGACTGAAGAATATGAAAATTTATATATAAGCAATGAATGTATGAATTCAAGGGAGTAGTTAATTCAAAAAATATGATTCAAGAATAAGCAAGTAAGTGAAGTGATTTGATCTTGAAATTCATGCAAATATATAGTAGTTAAGTAGTTGCAACTGCTGGTGAAGAGTTCTCAACAAATAGCAATGGTTGCAACCCTTGGGGAGGAAGACAACTATTCAGAAAAAGAGGTGTCTTTTCATAGAAAATGACCATTGCAGGATTCAGTCGACTAAATAGTCTAAGTTGGTCGACTGATTATAGAGTGTAAAAACTCTCGGGTTTAGATTCAGTCGACTGACTCAGATCGTTCAGTCGACTGAATTTAAAAACATGCATACATATGTTAAAATGCACAGATTCAGTGGACTGACTGATTATATTCAGTCGACTGAATTCTTTTGTTAAACAAAAACTATAGTAGCTCATTTGGTCAGAGTACTTGCCTTCGAAACTAGCAACCCGGGTTCGAGCCCTGCTCCATGCATTTTTTGAAAACTTGATTTTGATTAAAATATGCATGGAAGTTTATTTGAATGTGAATGATGATTCTTGAGGAAAGATTTTAATAAAGCACTAAACTAGACTTTAAATACACATTTGATGACTCGTGTTAAAATATGTAACTATACAAACCATATATTGAGCCGATGAGTCTGGATGTTATCGTAGTCGTAGTTTCATGAATTGTTGTGTCTTGTCAGCAATCAAAACCTGTGATCCAACATAATTAGCTTCTCAAACGCCGACTAAGCTAGACACTTTATGCATGGTCTACTATATTGTCCTTGGTATTTATCCTTTATATCATGACTTCTTTCTTCTCAATGAATTCTCTAGTGAGATAGAACTTTCGAAGAATATGTCATGGCTTCATGTGTGCTTTGGACTCCTTTCAATATGTATCGCCGCATTGTTATCACATAACAATGCCATTGGATTCTCGGATCGGGAATCACTCTTAGCTCACTCAAAAAATCGTGTATCCAGACTGGCTCTTTAGCTGCTTTATTAAGGGTGATGTACTCGACCTCCATCATCGAATTAGCTAATGTTTCTTTCTTATACCTTTTCCAACTAACGACCCCTCCCCCCCCCCCCCCCCCCGGTTAAGCGTAAAGACATAACTAGACAACAATTTACTAACATCCATGTCATTTTGAAAGCTAGAGTTTGTATGCCCCATCATAAGGAGGTCTCCATTCCCGTATATAAGGAATAAGTCCTGAATTTCATAAAGACTTCAGTATACATTTTACGGCTGTCCAATATTTTCTCCAGGATTAAACTGTTATCATCTTACACGCCCTAACTCATATGCCACATCCTGTCTAGTGCCATGGCATAGCGTACATTATGGATCCTATGGCCAAATCATATGGGATTCTCTTCGTACGCTCTTTCTCCTCATCGGTATGAGGAGCATCCTTCTTAGGAAGGACGATTTCAGATTGCTTGAATGTTTATACACTTGGAATTCTCTGTACTAAACCTCTTTAGCATAGTGTCTATGTACAAGGATTGGGACAATCCCAACGGCCTTTTAGATCTATCTCTTTAGATCTTGATACTTAGTATATAGGTTGTATCTCCAAAATCCTTCATGGAGAAATTCTTGAAAAGCTAAGCTTTCATTGATTGTAATAATATGGTGTCATCTCCAATCAATAATAGACTGTCGACATACCACACTAAACATATGAAGGCTTTTCCATATTCCTTTCTATATATGCACGCTTCCTCTGTGTTCTGATAAAAACCAAACTATTTGATAAATTTATCAAACCACTTATTCCAACTCTTCGAAGCTTGTTTAAGTCCATGAATGGACTTTAACAACTTGCAAGCCTTGCCTCCACTTTTACTGACCATAAAACCCTTGGGATTTAACATATAGATGGCCTCCTCCACCATTTAGAAATGTCATCTTCATATTCATTTTCCAAATTTCATAGTCATAGAATGCTGTAATGGCCAACGCAATCCAAATGAACTTAAGCATGGCTATGCGTGAAAATGTTTCATCATAATCAACACCTTGAGTTTGATGAAATTCTTTCACAACTAGCATAATTTTGCATGTCTCTACTTCTCCATTTATATAACATTTTCTTATAAATCCATTTTCACCCATGTGTTTTATCCCTTTGGGTATGTCCGACAAAGTCTATTTTCATACATGGAATCCATCTCGAATTTCACTGCTCCAAGCCAAAATGCAGAGTCATTACTTGCAGTGCTTGTTGCGAAGATAGAGAAGTATCGTCATCTAAGACAAAATCCTCCTTCTTGCCATCCACAAGGAAACTATAGTATCTCTATAGTGCTTGAGATTCCATACTAGACCTTCTAATAGATTTTGAGTTATCATATATTGGTGAACTCCATTCTCCCACTATTTCAGTCTCAGATTAGTCTCACGGAACTTATCCAAGTCTACAATTTTGCTATTAATTTCTTTTGATAGAAATTCCTTTTCTAAAAAAGACAGCATGTATGGAAAAAAGCAATTTTTATTCCTCTGTATCATACAAAATATATCCTTTAGAATTCTTAGGATATCCTATAAACTTACACAAAGTTGATCTCGCCTCAAATTTAGTAGGGTTAATGTTCTTAACATAGGATGGACAACCCTACACCTTCAAATAATTAAAGTGGGGTTCCTTCCCATTTCATATCCCATATGGAATCTTAGATGCAGATTTAGTAGGTACTAATTCAGCATACATGCTGTAGTTTCTAGCACATTCCCCAATAGGATAGAGGCAACTTAGCTTTACTCATCATGGAACGAACCATATCTAATAAAGTTTAGTTTCTTCACTCTGATACACCATTATATTATGGAGTCTAGAGTGGAGTAACTTGAGAGATAATCCTATTATCGTTTAAGCATTGTTGGAGGTCTGTCCAACAAACTCATCTCCTTAATCGGATTGTAGGATTTTAATCTTTTGGTTCGTCTAATTTTCTACCTCATTCTTATACTCCTTAAATTTCTCGTAGGCATCAGATTTGTTCATCATAAGATATACATATCGTAGTCTCAAGAAATCATCCGTAAAGGTAATAAAATAGGAACTATTATCTTTGGTTACTATGGGGATTGGGCCATATACATCACTATGCATTAGCCCTAAGAGTTCATCAACTCTTTTATTGCTCCAACGGAAGGGGTCTTCGTCATTTTTCCTTTGAGACATGACTTATACATGTTAAATGATTCAGAATCAAGTGATGACTGAAAACCTGTGGTTTTTAGTTTATGTAGTTGTTTCTCACTAGTATGACCTAGCCTATGATGCCAAAGATAATTATCATTTATATTGCTACTAGAATTACTTATAGAACATACATAATTTATATTGATCACATTAATGCCATTTTCAAGAGAACCATCACAAACTTTATCTCTATTCAAACTAATGTTCATAACATTATCTACATAATAAAATATATATCTGGTCTCGGATAGTCTAGAAATGGAAATAATTCCACGAATAAAGTCTTTTACAAAATAACATTTATGTAATATTGAAAAACAACTAGACAAACATAAATTAAAATCTCCCGCTGACGTTGCATATACGATAGACTCATCGGCAATTTGGAGTCTCATTTCACCTTTTACCACACGACGCCAGTGCCTAAGTCCTTGTAACGAATTACAATTGTGAGTTCCAGATCCTTTATCTAAAACTCAAGGCATTTTATTGATTATAAAACTATTTTGAATCATAAATATATCTAAGGGAGTTGCACAACTGTTCTACTTCTTTTCTTTCATAATTTTAAGATAGTCGGGACAGTTTCTCTTCCAACATCCTTTCTTATAACAGTGGTGACACTCACCCTTGTCATTGGTAGCTTCCTTTCCTTTCTTGCTTTTTTACCATCCCTCTTTCACTTCTTCGACCTGTTCGAAGATGACGACCTATTCAATGATTTCGACTGATCCTTAGATCTTGTCTCGGCCAATCTCAACATATTGAGAAGCTCCACGAGATTCACATTTATATTGTTCGTATTACGATTTAATATGAATGGTTCATACTAAGGAGTCACTGAACCTAGGATCAAATCAACCATAGGCCATTGCTTAGAGTCACATCAAATGATGCAAGCTTATTAATATAACCCTTCATCATCAGCACATAATTGTTCACATTCTATCCCTTTTGCATTTTGGTGTTAAACAATTTCTTAGTAGTCTCGTACCTACTGGAACATTACTGCTCACCAAAAGTGCATTTAGACTACCTAATATCTTATGGACATACATTGATTCGTGTTGCCTTTGCAACTGTTTGTCCAGAGTAGACAATACAAATACTTGGGCGATTTCAAGGTCAACGACCCACTTATTATAAGTAACACGTAGGTATTTGTGATCGTCATCAGCGGGTCTTTTTAGCGGAGTAGAAGTATAGATGACTAAACTCGCTTGCATGTCAGAATTATCTTTATAGCTCGTAGCCAGTCGACATAGTTGTTTAGTCTGATCGATCACTTGCTTTCATTAAAGAGTCTTGGATTCGACATTATCTACAAGTTTTAATGGGTAGGTTATTTGGACAATAACATATATATATATATATATATATATATATTCTTATAATAATAGTAAGGTTAAAATTTACGTTTCACTTTACTAACAAGCTCCCACTAGTGTTTTATATTTTGCCAAACCCTAAGTCAAAACATAGAAGTCATTCGACTTCACTAGTAGTGCTAGGACTCGTATGTCTTGGGATTCTGACCATAAGGAAAGCTCAACGAATCATACTCCTATATATGATAGCTAACTCCTTATCAGTTGTATCATATACAACTTCCAACCTGTGGTACCTTGTCCTAATCCCCCTTTAAGTTGAGGAAAGCTCGAAGGATAAAGTAGGATTATTCACTCAGACCTACCATTTCACGACGGCTTAAGTATAATGAACGTACCATGTGGAAACCTTAACAAATATGTATGGTTATCTTACCTCGTCTATTCAATGTATTAATAGTATTACACATAACATCCCTAGCTTGAGAAAAGCTCAACAACTAAAGAGTATGCAAGTAATCTACTAATATGTATATGGTAGAGGACAGTATTATATTGAAGATCCATAATCTTCAATATATTATATTTAGTGATATTGACTTGTAAAATAATGGGGTTACTCTAAGACTAATCCAAATCAGGTTGATCAACTACTCTTTCATTAGGCGCCAGTGCATTTTTTGTGAAATACCCTCGTGATTCAACCGTCGGACATATCAAAAATCACGGTATACGTACATCTACGTATGTATTTATTCCTTAAGTCTATTTAGGGTTTCTAAAAGTTCCACCTTTAATTTATACATTCATATTATATAAGTTTTATTATTATATAAATTTTATATTATTCTTATACAATATTTATATAGAATATTTATTATTATAGTATAACACATACGTCATATATACATGTATATTATTTAATTAATTAACCATTAATCAGTTTATATAATTAAACAATTTTAATTAGATTTTAATTAATTTAGAAATTCATTTTATATAGTACATGTATACTTATGTTATTTTAACATTTTAAAATAACATAACATATATCATAATATATAATACATGTATATATTTATTAATTAATTAGCTTATTTAATTAATATATTTTATTAATCATATTAATAAATTAAAATTTTGAAATTAATTTATGTTAATATTTTAATATTTTGTAATGTTTTATTATATTATAACTTTTTAATATATGTATGTCTTGTTTTATATTTTAATTTTCAAATAATTTTGAAAATTATCCCAAAGCCCAATTCAAATTGTGGATTTTCTATTAGGGGTAGCCTTTGGGCTAACATATTTATTAGGTCAGGCTGGTAACTAGGTAAGGCAAAGTACTTGGTTACCCAAAATCTATCCTTTAATATTACATTTCTAGACACCCTGCTATATAGGTTGCGAGCTTAATGAGTTAACCATAACATGACTAATTTATATCGCGTGGGGTTTTGGGCCCTGAGAGCATTTTTGTATTTGGGCCAGCCCGCTACGAAAGTACTGGATAAATTTCAGTTTTTTTACCATCTTGGATCTTTAGTGGGCCTATAAAGTCTAATTTATTTTGAACATTTCTAAATTTCTTTTAAATAAAATCATTATTTATTTAAATTTATAAATAGTTTTATTTTATGTAAGTAATATTATATCATATATATATATACATGTATCATATACATATTATATGTGTATGCACGTGTAACATAACAATCCATGCAAGGTACAACATGTACGTATATAAGTGCTAGGATTTATACTACAATGGACATGTTAGCCTATCTAGTATACAAAAATATTGTCTTGATATATGTTTGTATACTTTAGTTCATGTATACAAAATATTGCAAAAAATGTATATAAATCGATATATTATTTTTATATTATTTTATGGAAATATATATTTATATGGAAATAAAATACATTAAACAAAAAGCTTCGCTCAATAAACATCAATAGGGACTAGGGTTATCCTACTAGCCACCTTCTCCGTCTTCTTTTTCCCTCATCCTGCTTAATCATTATTTCTCCTCCTTTCAACGCTCCTTCAATCCTCAACCTTAGCTTTTCCTACTGCTATTTGCTGGCTGCTTTCTTCACTTGCGACCCTCTACTCTTGCTTGCCTTCCAATTAGATCTCCAGCCCACTTATGTTTCCCGAATCTAGCATTGTTAGTCTCTCGTCTACCCCTATCTCCTTCCAGCCCTACTGAAATCTTTTGGTCAACTTTGGACTGTGCTCTTCAAGTAGAAAATTGTACTTCAGCGCCTCTTCTCTCTACATGGTGGTGTAAATTTTTTTGTTGGTGCTATTTTGGGTTGTCATGTTGTCTTTGGAATTGGGTAGCTGCCCTTCCTTATATGTTGCCTTGGGGTTTGTTTAGCTCTCTTTGTCTAGTTATGCCGATTTCTCACTGCCTTATCCTCTTGCCTTGGTTTACTCTGCAATGGTGTCTGGTTGATGTAGTTGGTTGTCGCGCTAGGCATACTAGCAAGGCAATCGTTTCTTGCTCTTTCTTTTGGTGACTTTTTTCTTAGGTACTGCCTTGTTTTATGCATTTTGTAGCTTTCTGTCATTTTTTGCTTTGTAATTTTGGATGCAATATGTGTTGTTTGGTTCCTGCCTCTGCTATGTTACTGGTTTAAAGGAGTTTGGTTGTTTGTATTTGTTCGTGCTTGCCGTGTTTTCATCACACCTTCGAGTCTCCTTGGGATTACTGGCAGCTAAGGTCGCATTGATGTCTTGTTGGGCTTCTCCTTGGGAGTTTGGCTGCACTATGCCTCAATCGTCTATCTCGTCTATGGATCTCCATTTCTTGGCTCTTGCAATATCATACAAGCATCCCTTATGTCTATTTTGTTCTGTTGTTGCATTGTGAAATTTAAGTCCAGGTATATTTCCTCTTGACCTCTTCGGTTATGGTGAAGCATTGTGGTAAAATTTTGGTATTTGTTGGGTGATATTGTGTCGTCCCTTGTCATAGTTGGTTGGTTGTGTGAATTATTTATGTAGATATGTCTTTGTGCATCTTGCATGTTTGGTCAGAGATTTGTTGTAATTGTGCTGGTAATTTAGTTAGTTAGCGAATTGATCAAAGTGATGTCTTGTACGGTGATAGTTTGAGTGATTGCCTTATGCAACTTTGATTGAGTGATTAAGTGGTCGTGCAAGTTTAAAACCATCTATAGCTATCGCATGTGCAGAATACCTATTTTAAATTTCATTAATAATAGTGGACACACCAATATAAAGATGGTTAGCCTTTCTAAAAATAAAATAAAAATATATATGCTAAAAATCATTAAAAATTATATTGAAATATATTTATTTATTTTACTGGAAATTCAAAATCAATATCATGGGTCTTTTTCTCAACGTTAATATGTATGCATATATATATATACATATATTAATATCTCATAAAATTATATATATATATATATACTTGAATAAAATATATGAAGTAAATATATATATATATATATATATATGTATGTATGTATGTATGTATGTATGTGTGTGTGTATGCAAGCCTATTATATTGTTCATGGTAAATGATGTTCTTTTATTTTATTTTAGATATATATATATATATATATATATATATATATATTTGTGCGGAAATTTAGTATAAATTGATAAAAATTATTTTACAAGACAACTTTAAATTAGAATACTTTAGTAAAAATCTCAACGATATTATGATATTTATATATTTACATATTTATGTATATATCTATATAAGTTATAATTTAAAAATCAATTTTAAAACCAATATATTAATTTAGGAAATTGTATAAAAAAATATAAAAAGTAATTTTTTTCTTTTAAAAGTGATATTATATGTAAATTTAATTTTATGAATTTAAAACATATTTTGTAGCATATGTATATATTAATATTATTTATTTATAGGATTGAATGATTTAAATAATAAATATAAACATAAAAATTATTTTAGTTTCCCAAAACTGTTTTAAGTGTAACATTACTTATATTAAATTTTAAAACCATATGTTATGCAATGTAAAATTTAATATACGAATTATGAAGCTTATATAAATTAAACTGAATATTAAATTAATTTAAATTACAAAATTAATTTTTTATTCTTTGTCGTGAGCATTATTGGTATGGACATGTCATGAAAAATTTGTTATAAATGTACACACATACGCATATATATAGCCATTCAGAATAATGACGATATATTAATATAATAGAATCATCATCTTGCTAACAAAACAATATACAAAATATAGTTATTATCTATACATTAATATACATTGGTAGACTAGAAATTTTACCTTATTTCCAACGCCTATAAGTAAAGTTTGAAACGATGAAATCTACTCCTTGAACTATTTTCCAATTCAGTGGTGAGCTACCTCCCGAATCGATGATTACCAACCATTGAATAGTGTTTGTTTTATTTTTGATTTGTGTTTGGAAATAAAGGGATTGGAAGGATTAATTTTGGCCGAAGATAGAGGACTTTGAGGATTTAAAGAGTGAGAAATGAGAGTGGGTTGAGATGCTTTTATGGGGGAGGAAATGGAGAGAAGTTAGGATTAAGATCCATATTTCTCCCTTTCTCTTTCCTTTTCTCTTATCCATTCAACCCTAGCCCCTCTAGCCATCTTATGGCCACCACTTATGCTCGTCTACAATGATCAATAATCACATTCCATCATATGGATTTCAAACCCATTTAAAGAGCAAACAAATTATGATGCATTAAAAACCAATTTAAACGCGTATCAATATCGTATATCGGTTAAAATATTTATAACCATCATAAATATATTTATTAATACTATTCAGCAAATTAAAATAAATTTTATAACTAACATATCATAAATATTAATTAACTTGATAATTTATAATAGTTACAATAAATTAAATCATTTGGTCAAAGAAGAATTCAGTGTTCCGGTTGTGTGACCCGTTAGGTGTAAATTTGGTTATCGATTTAATATTGAACTATTTGGATACTAATGTTCACACTTCGCTTAGCAGGTGATATGAAATTTTGGTCAAATTTATTGCTTACTTAGTTTCAGTAAAATTCGATTTTACTTTATTAAGTGTTACCTAGTTGTGATTATAATTTACACCAGTTCTCTTCATAAAAACTATATCACCTAGACTTATGGAATTCGGTTATGGTCAAAATTCCAATGTCGTCTGCATTCAACTCTATAGTCCAACGAAAAATCCTTGGTTCATTAATAACAATTGTTAACCAGCTACTTTAGCCAGAGATTGTGGCTTTGAGTTGATAGGGATACTAACCTCATATAACCGAGGAGATGAATCTTCCTTGAATAGTGTTTCACTTCCAACACTTTCACTCGACCCAACTATAGTTACTTGATGGGTATCATACCATGATGTGAATACAATCAAAGCAGAGCTTACATATTGAAAATCAACAGTATACTCAGATCGAGAGAATTATGTAAATTAGTTATATCGATATTTTCTGTTTGAACTTAGTTATATTAACCAACAAAACACTATTGAATGGGTCATTCCATAATTATCCAATAAGTATCAATACATAACCCCTTGGTGCCCCCCAACAGGTATGAGTAATACATTGCCCAACATTTGAAGAGCGTTAACTAGTCTAGTCTCAATGGATACATCAATATCCAGTCTCGATGCATCTTAAGTAGGAATATTTAAAATGATGTGTTCATTATATTATGATACAATACTCATGATTACAATTATTTGTAATTACTTTCACAAATACACTACTTATGGATTTTCTGTTAAATATATTTTAATTAAATAATTAATTATTTATAGCAAATTATAAAAAGGTATAACAAAAAGAAAAATACCTTTATTATGAACGATAATTAATTACGGAGTTAATTAATTTACAATGAGTTATAGAATTACCTATAGGTTAAAACCTTAACTCTATCAGTTGCCCACTTGCACATGGGGTTAATTATGGAATCTCATTCACATCCATTTAATCAGCTTCTCAAGGGCCAACCGAGTTAGAAACTTTATGCATGGATCCGCAACATTGTGCTTGGTATTCGCCATTTATCTCACGACCTCTTTTTTCTCAACAAATTCTCTAATGAGGTGGAACTTCCAAAGAATATGCCATGAATTCTTGTATGCTCTGGGATCCTTTTGATCTGCATCGCCGCATTGTTATCACATAATATTGCCATTGGATTCTCAGATCGGGAATCACTTCGAGCTTATTCAAATTATGCATCAAGATTGGCTCTTTAGCCGCTTCATTAAGGGCGATGTACTTGACCTTCATCGTTGAATTAACTACTGTTCCATGCTCGGAATTTTTCCAACTAATGGCTTATAGATTAAGCGTAAAGACATAACCAGGCACCAATTTACTATCATCTATATCACTTTGAGAGCTGGAGTCTATATAACCTATCATAAGGAGGTCTTCATTCCCGTATATAAGGAATAAGTCCCGAATATTTTTTAAATACTTCAGTATACATTTTACAATTGTCTAATATTTTTCTCTAAGATTAGGCTGGTATTGGCTTACGCAACCTAATGCGTATGCCACATCCGGTCTAGTACATAGCATAACATACATTGTGGATCCTATGGCTAAAGCATAGGGGATCCTCTTCATATGCTTTTTCTCCTCATCGGTATGAGGAGCGTCCTTCCTAGAAAGGACGATTCTAGATTGCATTGGAGCATTTCTATCCTTGGAATTCTTCATACGGAACCTCTTTGGTATAGTGTCTATGTATAGGGATTATATTATGTTTATTATATTGTGATATAATACTCGTTATTACAACTATTTGTAATAACTTTCACAAACACACCACTTATGGATTTTCTATTAAATATATTATAATTAAATATTTAATTATTTATGACACATTATAGTAAATACGCGACAAAAAGAAAAACAACTTTATTACGAATGAGAATTGGTTACAGAGTTAATTAATTTATAGTAAATTACATAATTGCTCCAAGGGCATACCTCTAACTTTATAAATTACAACCATGAAGGTGCTCAACAAATTATAATCCTCATAAATGATAAGCAACTATTTATTAAATATATATCATATATAACTCATAACTATACTTTTACTTGCTCCTAATCATGTTTATGACTTTGAGGGTGTAGATACTCTAAAACCATCATGTCACGATAACCTAAGTGTAATTTTGTAACCCGTGAGGGTGCTCAACATAGTTACATGATATTCTTACTTATCTAAGGATAATAGTGACATCACCATGGATATTCTATGGCTTGATAGTGCTCAACAACTATAGGCATGTATAGTACTCTATTTTATATGGTAAATGACGAAGAGAAATTATTTTGAATTCATAATTTAAAATAACATTAACCGAGTACTAGATATTACAAGGGAGATGCATATTACCTCATGACATCATATGTCTCCACATCCAGTGCATACTCCGTAAATTTATATGGGTTTTAAATCATTTAAACCTCGTGTTTTCTTCATGCATACACACACACGTATGTATATGTGTGTTATAACATTTATAATTCATCAAGTTACATACATACATATATATATATATATATCCTTTTATTTATTAAATATTTTATTTAATTATAAATATAAATTTACATAGTGTATAAATTTAAAACAATTTTAAATTTACTTATTATAACTTTTATAAATACAAATTTAAAACAATTTTAAATTATATTCTCAAACCTTATGCATTTTGATCTAAATTTAAAATAATTTTAAATAGATTTATTTAAATCTTTATAAATTTAAACTTGAATTTAAACCATATTTTAAACTCATACCTTATAACTCTTCTTAAAATTTTATTATATTCAAATATGCTTATTTGAATCACCCTAAGCTTAAACACTTTTGAGTCTTCCACAAGGGTATATCTATGAAATAGGCTACTCCGATGAGCAAGGTAATGGCCAGGAGATCGAGAGGTTTTCCATTCATAAGAAAGTTCCTTAATGAGTAACCTTCTCCTTACGTTAAGCACCTTTTCCTAGATTTCCATCTAATTGGTTTTACAAAGGATTGCCTTACATATTGGTTAATTATTCATTTTAACACAATGCATGCTCTAGTACCGTTGTTGGATTAGGTGCACTGACAGCGGGGTAAAAGGAGAGATTTCAAAAATATCATTATATTAATTTTCACTAGATCTTATTTTGCATTTACATGAATAATATTTTATACTATATGATATTTAGTATTGATTAATAAAATAACCCAACGTTGAAACTTATTTTACTTAATTTGTATATTACAATTTTATGTTTATTTATTATTATTTAATTACAATGTATGTTATATTTTAAACTTATATTTTATTTGTATATTATGTTCGTATTCACAATACAAACAATACAACAATAATGAATATAGTGAACTAATGTAGGGTATATATGATGAATATATGTCATAGGTATATATATTTAACCATTGGGACTCATGGTTAATAAATATAACATAAAAGGTAATAACGATTACAACATGGATATACATATACATATACATACACATACACTATATATATATATATCAAATACACTATGAAGGAATAAGTGTAACTACAATATATGTGTGTGTATGCGTGCGCGCCTATGTATAAATTAAATCGTAAACATAAAAATCATAAAATATATGTAAACATATGCATATATACATATATGAACTTTTATGTTCAGATTTAAAAACTAATTTTTTTCTCAAAATCTTATATACGTATATATTGATAATAAGAGCGGCACTTTATTCAACCAAAACTCTCATTTTGATGTCCCGGGGGTTTGAACTCATGACCTATAAGTCATTAGCCTACCGCGCCAATTTATGAACGCCGATGACAAATAATTTTTTAATAAAATTGAAAACATAATTGAATATATTTGTAAATATATGAATATAAAATCCAAAATATATAAATATATATTATACATATTTTTATTTAAAAACGAGAAAATGAAAATAAATTATTTCTTTTAAATCGAAATCTGCATTTATTTAATATCTTAATACATACATACATTCATACATATAGATGGGCAAGGATCAGCTACATCTTATTTTTGCTCCACCTCAAATCCCCCTTGATGTCAGCTACAAGTTCTAAATTAAATAATAGAGTGACGTGGGAAGAGAGAGAAAGTATATTATTTTATTCGAAACTTGTGGCTGAAATCAAGGCAGATTTAAGGTGTAGCAAAAATGTGGTGCAGTCGATCCTTGACCTAAACACATGCATTTAGACTGAAAGAAAAATGATATATTTTTTTAAAATCTGAATTAACATATGCATATAACTAATTATTTAAAATATATTTATACAACTATTTTATTTTTTTAAATCCAAGCCGAAAGTAAAAGGGGATTTTTCTAAATCCGAATTAAATATGTATATATATGTATGTATACTTGTTAAATATTAAAAAAATTATATAAATAGTTTGAATTTTTCGAAATAATTTTGGGTAAATATACTTCACGGTGATAGGAGGTGCATAAACATATATGGATTTATGAATTGATTCAAAAGGTTAATGTTACCAGTTTTTGATCTCACCTATCATCAAACACCTTGTTTGCTAGTTGTTTCATTCCTCGAACTCCTTGTTCTTTCTCCTTGACCGCGATATGCAACTGCTTCTATAAGGTGTCACCTATGATAAAAATGGAACCTAAGGTTAGGGTTTGTTTCGTTGTAAAGAGAGAATGAATGAGTGGTTGTTTATAGTCAACTAAATCACAAATATTTAGCCACTTTCTCTCTAGACTTGAAAATCGAATCTCCACCTAACCGCTCATAACCATGGCCGCCCCGCTTAGTTTGGACTTCCAAGCTTCATGCCAAATTGATTCAACTATTAAATCAATTATGCAATTAATTTAATATGCTAGTTCGTCAGCTAAAGCAATGTATAACTTTGGTACATCATTATTATTAATTTCCACGCTTTAAATAAATAACTAAAATGTCATAAAACTTTACTACAAATTTTGTATTGATTTTAGTACTAAGTTATAACATTTATAAATTAATTTACATTGCTCGAATTAAGAAATTAGCTAACAAAATGGTTGTGTGGACTCTCAGGTGTGAACTGTAACACTTGGATATCTAAAGTTTGGTCTAAGTTCAAAAACTCTATTAATATTCACTGTTGATTGCGTAGACTACAATAAAGTCCTTGTTTGATCCGATAACATTATGTCAATTAACAGATTTACTTTGGCTAGCGATTTTGACTTTAAGTTGATTACCAATTATGGTTATACTGATATTCGACAACAAAGGTGACGAATCCTTACTTGAGTAGTATTTTGCTTTAAATAGTTCAACGTGTACCCAAAAATGGTTGTAACATGGAGTAGTATTTTGCTTCAAATAGTTCAACGTATACCCAACAATGGTTATAACATGGTCGTTATTCCATATGCTTTACCCTATGTAGTTAAAACCCAGCTAAAGTGCTTAGCGTACTTCGACCGCTATGCTTTTTCAAATTACCGTTATTAAATAGTAGATCTGCTTAAAATAATGCTGATTTCCACTATGCCCGCTAAATTAAGGGTTTTAGCACTAGGTTTGGCAACTTTAATATAAAATGGTTTATTTAACCGGTTCTCTTATAAAAAAAATCAACAAATTTTGGGTATTGATCCAAGTTCAAGTCCTAAATGCTCAACATAAATCAATACTCTATTATATTCACGATGCCTAAACTACATCGATCATGGTATTCTTCGATTTTGTTATATAGGTATCAGAAATTTCCTTTTTCTACACAAATGACGAGGGAATGAGAATAAATAGATTAGTTTTATCTCCAATAAAAATTTTTACAACTCTGTTATATTTTGATATATTCCCTCTTTATCTCCACTACAATTTTTTATACCGCGCCGCTATAGGATGGCAAAGCGCTTTAACTGCACAGGCTTGACCATAGTCAAAGTATAACTTAGCTACTTAAAATCGATGGCACCCTCAAGTTTGAAGATTATTGTATGTCATTATCATGAGATCTTTTATTTTGACTTAGTTGTATTGACCTATAGAAAACTCTAATCAAGTTATTCTATGATTGTTCCAAAGAACCACAAGTACAAAACCGCTTGGTGCACCCAGCGATGATGAGCAATTAATTATCTATCATATGAAGAGCATTACATACATGTTAGTGCCAAAATTGGTCACTAACACCCTTAGAGAGTTTGTGTAGAGAGATTAATGAAGAAGATAAATTAAAATAGAGAAGATAATATAAATTAAAATGCGGGAGACGAGAACAGAAAATTTATAGTGGTTCGGCGTTGTAGCCTACGTCCACTTTGAAGTTGATCCTTTATTTCTTCACTTTAAACTTGATTACAGATACAATCCGCTTTTAAGTATTCGAATACAATTGTGAAATAAAAGTAGAAGTCTTGGATGAGGTTTGGATGAGGCAGAGTCTCCCCTGTGTTCTCTGAAATCTGATCCCCCTTTTCTGTGCCCCTGCCCCTCTATTTATAGACGAATGTGGGTTCGACTTCCCTGGTGGGCCAGATGGCTAGACAGCTCGGTCTAGATAGGACGCACCCTGCATGTTGAGTGGAACATGCCGAACGGTCGGCATGCCGAGCCCTCCTTTCCAAGTCGATGGATCTCTCTGTTGAATGGAGGAAGCGTGCCGAACGATGCTGGGATGCCGAGTGAGGCGTGGATGCCGAGTGAAAGGATACGCCGAGTAGAGGGAATGCCGAACACAGGACATGCCGAGCAAAGGATATGCCGAGCACAGGATGTGCCGAATAAAGGGTATGCCGAGCACGGGATGTGCCGAACAAAGGGTATGCCGAGTGAAGAGCAGGCCGACTGGAGGGAGTGCCGAGTGAAATGCTGAAGGTCTCGTGTCGAGTGCAAACCTGGATGGACGTACGTTCTTCAATGCCGAGTACAACCCTTGACTGTCGAATGTTCAAACGTGTCGAGTGCTCATTTGTGCCGAGTACGACCCTGCATGCCGAACGTTCTAGTTGCCTGGTCGATTCTCCAGGTAACATTTTGCCCCCCCAAAGTACACCGTGTGTTCGAACAGGGTGTGCTTTGAACTACTGGATTAGTCCATTGCCGCCAAATGCCAAGGATGCCGAACGATCTTGCCGAACGATGCGAGTGCCGAATGACTGGAAGCCGAGTGAAACCGTTTTGACCGGTAGAGCCGGTCAGAGTCCCTTCATCTTCCTCTTCTTCTCTATAAAAGCCGCCTTCTTTCCTTCTCTTTTCTCACTTCTTACTTTTACAATTCCGAGCTCACAAACCATTCGTGCAATCAGAATTCAAGGGTTTCTCATAACTTTCCTACGTTCGATCCACGTACTAGGTATCTTCTTACCCGAGTTCCTCTTCTGGCAATTTACCATCGATTCGCTGTTGGTGGGGACTTAAGTTCGATTTGGAATGTTTCCAAGGTCGAGCGTCTAGTTGTAGAGAGAGAGAGAACCAAATTCAAATGCCTTGTAGGATCATTAGTGAGTGTTCGGCGGAGGAGGAGAAGGTATGGAGGATATGCCGAGTGTTTGGACTCGGCATAATCTTAGTTTGGCACGGCGTAGTTTTGGCCGAACGACACTAGTTCAGTGCGAACTGAAGCTGGGCCGGATGATGGCCGTATGCCGAATTGTAGCCCTGCCGAGCCACTACTTCAGCCGAACAAACTGTTATGCCGAGCGTACATAAATGCCGAGCCTACCTCCATGTTGAGCAAACCAACATACCGAACGTACTTGAGTGCCGAACAAACTATCCTGCCGAACAAACTAAGTGCCGAGCAGACTTTAATGCCGAACCCAAGTGAATGCCGAACAAACTATCATGCCGAACATAACTAGGTGCCGAACAGACCTAAATGCCGAACACAAGCAAATGCCGAATATACTTAACATGCCGATCATACATAAATACCGGACCTATCTTCATGTCGAACATAGTTAGCATGCCGAGCATAATTAAGTGCCGAGCACACATAAATGTCGGACATATACAAATGCCGAACATACTTTCCTTGCCCAATTTCATAACTGGTCTTTACTTGGCATAATCAGATAATTACCTCTAGTGTCTTACTGCAGTCGTTATTCAGAAGGCTTTCGGAGACGGTCATCGATGACGGTTTTCGAAAGCGATGTTTTTAGGCTTGACGTTATATTAAATGCTTATGCACGATTGATTGCAATAGTTCACACGCCACACGGGGGGGGGGGGGGGGGGTTATCTGCGTTGTTAATTCTAACGTCGATCATTTTTCGAGTATAGTTCACACAGGTGCTTGGTTGGGTCTGCTATTTATTCAAGATGTCCAAAAGATCCAGTTCTGCTACACTTTCCGACAAACCTGGGCCGTCTTCTAAGCGAACGGCCCCCGACACAACTGACCCGTCAGTTTCTCCCGCTCATGACTGGGCTCCCGATACTTTGGAATCGTCGATTTTACTGGATGACCCAGTTAACTCACAGGCTTCGAGAGTCACTAAGGCCGCTCTTAAGCGGATATGTTCTATTCATGGCATTCCGTTTGCTAAAATGCTCTTTCCGTCGGGGCATGACCGCCCACATCTGCCCCCAGTGGGATATACGGCGTGTAGCAAGTTCATGTGCTGGGTTGGTAGCGTGCCACCTTTCAATCTATTCCTTCGCGACGTGCTGCAGTATCTGGACGTCGCCCCGTCTCAACTTCATCCAAATGGTCACGCTTTCATTTATGGCACGTACATGCTTTTCATGGCCGTCTTCTCCAGGCCTCCAACTCCCGGCGATATAAGGTACATCTATATGACCAAGAAACGGGGAGAAAGCCCCTCTTACATGTTTCTTGAGCCACATCGGAAGTGCCAACTTTTCACTAGTGCGTGGAGTAGCAAATTCGCCCTGTACAAACAGGAGTGGTTTTATATGCGCTGCCCCCAAGGCTTTGCGAGGCGGTGGGTTGAAGGAAGTAAGTCCTTTCTCTAAGTTGATGTCCGTTCCTGATTGAGGTTGAACTTCTCCTAACTCATTGTTCTATTTTTTCAGATCTCGTCCCCCGTCCCGAGGGCCGGGGGTACTCCGATGCTGTCGACGCCATTAGAGCTCTTCCTGCTGAAGAGCGAGATATCCGAGCCCTCATTTCCAATGAATCACTATCGAAGTTCGGCTTGCTAGCCCCTGGCCGCCGGGTTAGCCTTCCAGAGGGCGTATCGCTTCCCAAGTCCGTGCCCGTCAGAGGGAAAAAATTGCCTGAATCATCCGTTCGCCCTTCTCTTGAAGCACCGGAAGAAGGGGAAATTCTAGGCGAGCCACCTAAAAAGCAAGGTGAGGATTTAGGTCCTGCAGCTGAAGTTCATGATATCGAAACGTCATCTTCCCCTTCGAAGGGGAGAAAGGAGCTGGCGCGCAAGTTGAGGAAAGAGAAGGTTGGTGGGACTTCCAAAGCTACGCCTGTTCAGCCAGAGAAAGAGGCTTCTTCACAGCGCGTTGGAAGTTCTCTGAAAGGCTTATCGAACCTCTCCATTCCCAACGACTTGCTCGACTATGATTTCGATGACCCAGAGCTGTTTAAGTTTCGCTCATCCGTCAGGGGTGATGCGGGCGTCCCAGCCCCGATCCAAGGGGAAAAAACTCCCGTTAGCAAAGCCACTGGTCCGTCGGGGGGTAGCACTAGGACACACACAGAAACATGCATTTCACTTTGCACCTACTTTTCTTTCACCATTCTGCTCTCTCGCTAATTCGCTATTGTTTGATTGCAGGTGACATGGGGCGCTCTTACGGATACGACCGCCTTCGTGGTTCGTCGAATTTACGCCAGTCTGGTCGGGACTCGGGCCTCGGGAAGCGCCGAGACAGAGACAGCGACAGCGACCGAGATTATCATGCCCGGGACTCGTCATCCCGGAAGAAAACTTATTATCAGCCCGAACACCACCAGGAGACCTCTTCTTATCAGGAGCGAAGCAAAGACAAGCGTGGCCATAAGAGGTCGCATTCTGATGCTCTCCGGGACCAACACTCTGACTCTTCTTCTACCCAGCACTCCCGAGATTCTCATAGGAAGGGCGAACTTTCAAAGCCGTCTCCTCCCGCTCCCGTAACAGACCCGACAGTGTCGGAGAGATTGAACGAACTTAAGGCTAAGTTTCCGAAGATTTGTTTTGATGGGTTAAGGTTCCTCCCGGCGATTCATCCTATTCCCGGAGATGTCAAACAAAATGCTATCGCCTGTACCAATGACGTCTACGTGCAACATGACGCGTTCGTCCATCTGGCTGAGAAACTTTCTGAAGTCTCTATGGAGCGCCAGCATGAAATTGACCGCCTAAAGCTTGAAGCTATTCATGACAGGGATATCATTAAGAACCAGGATGAAGAAATTGCCGCCTATAAGTCCGAGCTTGAAGCTACTCGTCAGAGCGCTAAGGACACCGCCGAGGCTGTTTCCCGCCTTGAATTGACTCATAAGAAAGAGCTCGATGAAGCGGTTCAACGGTGTGGGGCATTAGCTTTGGAGAAAAACTCCATTCAGAAGGAGCGGGACACACTTAGTTATCGGGTTAAGGAACTCGAAGAGCAACTTTTCGAGGAGAGGAAAGAGAAAGTGGCTGGCCAGGTTGAGGCACAACATTATTGTGATGAGATTGTCGCCACCCGACTCCTAAAGGGGAAACTTGAAGACGATCTCTCCAAAGTCGAGGCACTGAGGAATGAGGCCCGTGAGGAAGGTAAAAGGGCAGCAACTGTCGACATCGACTCTCACCTCGAGGCGGCCAGGGAAGAAGGCAGGGAGGAGATAAAGACCGAATTCGACCCGCTTATGGCTGAGTTCAATGCCCGAGTTCTCATGCATCGAGATCTAACTTTTCTGGACGACGGCTACCTTCAGTCATTGGCTGAGCCATGGGAGACCCTGATTCAGATCAGGAAGGTTGAGAGCGGCGTCGATGAGGTCGACGAAGAAGCATTGAGAAAAGAATTCCTGAGGGGGAAGGAGCCTTCAGATTTATCGGCGGCTAAAGCCCTCTACAGCAAAGGTTCTCCCTCCAGGAAAGGGAAAGAGGTGGCTACGGACCCTTCTGGCGTTGTGCCCCCAGTTCACGTGCCTACCCAATCGGCCAGTCGGTCAACACTTGACCCCTTCGAGCAGCACGTTGGTTATGACCCGGAAGCCCCCGGGCTTGGCATTCATGTTTTATCTCCCGTCCCGGAGGGCGAGACACCCCTGGCGACTGAGAACCCACCGTGTGACGACCCGGAATTTTCGAGCAATTAAAAATCAGAATATTAATTGAGTTTAAATATCCAATAGAGCGATTATAACCTAAATTGCAAATATCACAATTTATTCGATAATTGAATTATTAAATTAAATAATTGAAGTTGGGTAAATTGTTGAATTTAGAATTTTAAGCCTGTTAAGAATAATTTGAAAGCTTATAAAATTTATATTGATAACATTGAATATAATAAACGTGTTAACATGGAACCTAACACTGAATTGGTCAGTTTTGAAATTTAATCGTTTAAATTGAATTTAAAAATAGCTTTCCGAGGCACAGTCTCGGAATTCGATGAAACCATTTCCGTTGGATCCATAATATTGAATTATTGTCGGATTTCAAATTTCATAATTTTTTGGAATTTTAGTGTGATCGTATGAGGTAAAAACACTTCGTAAATAATTATTTTTCTAATATAAAATATCCTATATCTTATCATCGGTCAAAATCTTTCATATCATTTCGAATTACTGTAGCTCGATATTTACTTCACGCAAGCTTTCCCCACACGCCACTTTCAGAAGTAAAATATGAAGGGGATTGTCATTCTTTCTCCTCTATCGACAGCTTCAACGAAATCAAAGCATAAAATATATATATATAATGGCCGAAGCCTCTACTCTTCAATAAGATGTCTTTTTGTTTCCATCCAGATCTATTCGATGGAAAGGGGTGCTTTCTTTTCCAACTCTCGTTCATGAAGTCGAATTCGTTTGAGCTAAATAAAAAAAAAGAGGGGAATGGCGGACGATCTGTATTCATCGTGCCTCATCTCGAGTGTGGGGGCTCGCGACTTCCAAATTCAAGTTGATCGAGGTCGTTTCCCGCTCGAATTCCTTCAGCGCAGACAGAGAAAGCATCGAGGCTAGGGATTCGACGTTTGGGGTTCGTACTGTTGCGCGATTCTGGTGAGTTGAAGCTCGATCGTTCGAAGCGAGTGGGAAAATGCTTGCGCTCGCGAGATTTGGGGCTCACGTAGGGCAGCTGGGTCATTAGAGCATTGACGCGATGGTAAGAGGATTATCGAAGCCTGGGTTGTGAGGGCATGGCAGCGCTGTGAGGTTTGAGTTAGGGTTTTCGAGGCGAAGCGTGCGTGAGGGCTGCGGCAGCAAGTGTGGTGGTTTTAGGCAAGGCGATAAGGTAACCACTGTTATTATTTTGGACAGTTTTTATTTTCAGGTTCATCACTGTTTTTATTTTTATTTTTGAAAGGATAATAATGTTTTACAGTTAGAAGATATAGGAAACAGTGTGTTAATTTAGTATATATATTTAAGTTTAAAGGATTTTTATATTATCAGAATATAAATATATATAGATAAGTTTTTAGCTGCATAGAAATTAACATTTCATTGACAAATCACTGTTTCTATGAACAAATCACTGTTAATTAACATTTAGAATATTTTAGTATACACATTAAGCCTACTGTTTAAACTTTAGGATATATGCTAAGGTGATTAACTTGTTTAATTAGCTTATTTAATTATTTTAGCTTCATAGAAATTATTAAAGGAAAACTGGTTTAAAATTTAATTATTAGTTAAGATTAGAATTCTTTTTAGTTAATAAATTATTAGGTTAAAAACCAAATTATTAACTTAAAGTAAAAATAAAAATAAAAATATTAGTAAAAATAGTAAGTAATTGTTCAGTCAATTCAAATATTAATAGATTATATAATATTTATTTAAGGTCTAAAACGTGAAGAAAACAAGCTGGTTTGGATTGGATTGCAAAGTAAAGGTCAAAGGTGAGTTAATCTCACTCGGTTAATTTAAATTTAAAAGATTAAATTTAAATAATTGTTTGAAAGGTTGATTTGATTGTTGTGTTTTAGTATGATATATTTTGGATTGATGTTTATGTTGTGCTAACATCTGTGGATGCAGGGAAAACAGGTTGGAGGGATCCAACTGGGTCCCTCAACATATATATATTGTTTATTGTTTATTATTCTCTGACATGCTTTATGGATATTCTGCGATGAATCATATTGAAATATTGAATGCTATAGCTGCTTGGATATATTCTTGAACTCTGAATTATCAAAATATATGAATTGGATTGTTGAAAAGAAATTAAAAGGAGGTAAATTTGTAAGCGAAATAATTATAGAAAGTTTGAATAAATTAAGAATGAATTGAAAAGAAATTGAAGTAGTATGAAAATAATAATAACTTCGAGTATGAAGAGAAATGTAATTTTTAAATAAAATGAAATTGATGAATTGTAAACTTAAGTTATATCAATTAAAGAAATAAAGAATTATTCTAAAATTTAGGGTTTAAATTTAATTAAAAGAATAAAGAAGTAATTAAGAAATCTAAAAAAAAATTGAATTTTTAGTTAAAGTATTCTTAAATTATAATCAAGAAATGAAATCTGAAATTAATAGATTTTGAATTAAAAGGAAATAAGTTGGAAATCAATTTGGGAAATTGATTTAAGTAATTTGAAGTTGGAATTCTCCCTGGATAACCAAGTACGTTTTCAAAGTAAACTTTATATAAGTAAAAAAAAAATTAAAAGTTGTTTAAAAGCAAGTGTTGGAAAATTTCTTATTTCTAATATTTAAGTTCTTAAGTAAGTATTTTCTCTTTATCTATTATAGTAGTAATTATTCAAAGAATATCTTAATATTATGTTTTTAAAAGTATAAATCTAGTTTTATATTTATTAAGTAACCTTATTTTCAAATATTCATTCAATATGTGTTTTTAACAAATTATTGAAATAGTTTAATTTAAATGTTTTGAAGGTACATATTTCAAAGTAAAGTGTTTTAAATTATTTTTAAAATCTAGTTTTGTGCTTGGTAATTTCAGAGGAGATAGAAAATATTTGGGAAAGTTTATTCTGAAAGGAAGATGGTTTTGAAACTGTTTTCAAAGGATTGGAAATAGAAATATATCTTGTGAAGATATTTTTGGAGATTAATAAATAATTTGGAAAATTTTATTTATTGGTTGATGGTTGTTGTGTGAATATTAATTGATAGTTAAATAACCGACTATCAATATTGACAATGCGTTGATCGTTTCGAAGAGTCCGGGATCGAGATTTATTTCTCGAAAACCACTTCGATCCGGTTTGTACGTTTCGTGAAACGTGTTCGGAGTTGAAGCTGGAGCAGTGAAGTGCAAGGGCTAGTCGCTACTAATCCTGAGGATATTTCCAAAATGGATGTAGTAGGAATAGTGCCTTCGGTTCCGTTCGAACCCGAGACGGACTTGTATGGACGAATGCTTGCGAAACATCGTCAGGTGGACGCTGGGCATTCTAAGTGAAAACGTTCTAAAGGTAACGCTTAGCCTCAAGCCTCATCAAATGGGAATGACTGAAAAGCAGGGGATATGCAGCAAGGTTAGGTGGGTCATGCCCAAGCAGGACAAGATATTTCCCCTGTCTAGATGTCCCTTATATATTTCGGCTTAGTGGGTGGTTGGTCGCGCCAACCACGGGGTTTATCTTGTTCGGGACTGTTCAGTAAGGAATGGTTCCGGCCTTGTGTTGCAGGGGATGAAGGGAGTAGTCCTCGGTACGGTGATCTAGGCCCCGTACTGTGACAGGTGGTACCCCAGTGCCTAGTCATTGTTGGAAATCCATTCTCCCTACGAGCCTTGTACGAGTTTTGTTTGTATTACCCACTTTTGTGGCTAGTAGCTGGAATTTAATGAATGTAACAATTTCGGCTATTTTATAAGTATTTGTATATAGACCCTATTATAATATCAGAGGATTTCTATATAAAAATTGTTTTAGCTATCGTAAGGTAAAAACCCGACATGTTTATTTGTGGCGTGGTCTTACGAGATGCTTTTGGTTTTCAAAGGATTTTTGAAACTTTAATAATCAGTTGGGTGTGATTTTCTCACTCTGGTATTCCAGACTGACTCGGGTATTATTTAACTGTAATGCTCGGGTCAGACCGAGTATTATAGGATACAGGATATGATGCTGTGGAGCTCAGGAGACGAGCTGGATGACGATACGTACTCTCGTACTTGTATATATATATTATTCCGCTGTTGAGTTGTTGTGTACCCATTGTATGTTATTGATGTGAGCTGCGACTGATGTACTCTGATGATGTAATGTATGTAAACAGATATATTTGATTTTGAGTAAAGATTTTTTTATTATCTATTATATTTTATTCCGCTGCGATGGTTAGATTCTGATGTTGATTTTGTTTTCTCTTCTTCTACCTCTTCTTCTTAAACCCAAATGGTTCGTATTTCTGTGCAACTTGAGTTGATTGTTGTAGAATAGTGTAAACTCAAGGGGTACGGATTTG
The DNA here is from genome assembly GCA_030765085.1 of Allium cepa. Lineage (NCBI taxonomy): Eukaryota > Viridiplantae > Streptophyta > Magnoliopsida > Asparagales > Amaryllidaceae > Allium > Allium cepa. Next base: position 665,713,690 of record CM060932.1, read on the forward strand.
CGGGCTGTTACAGTTGGTATCAGAGCTTAGGTTGGTGATAACCTTGGCTCTGTTGGAAATTACTCAAATAGAGTCCGTAGTACTCTAGAATGAGTTTGAGCGTATTAATAGATATGAGCGCGTATTTGTTAGTGAATATAAATTGTTTTAATATTGTGTTGATTGGTTTATTGAGTGGTATATGAACCTTCGTCGGCACAGCCTCGAAAACTGTATCGAAGGGGTTTCTAAACACTTGAATAGAACAATCGACACGGTATTGTTTTCAATATGGGTAAATAAAATAATTTTACCCAAAAATATATTTTTGATATGAAGAAAGTTTGGTAAACTATATAGCTATTATATGGTTGCTTGGATGTTAGAAATGATAATATTAAAGTATTATCATTGTTAAATGAAAATTTAACTAGAAATTGAAAATAAACAAAGTTTACGGAAATAAATTCATGATAAAATGAAATTTGTAAATATGAATTATAAATGTAAAATTATAAATTGAAATATAACTAAAATCTAAGGGAATTAATTCATTATGACATGGAATTTATAAATATGAATTAAAAATGTGAATTATAAATTGAAATATAATTAATTGGGAATTTGTATAAGCATAAACTATACAAATGCATTATAAATAAATTTGAATTTAAAATAGACTTTGAACCTTTAAAACCCCGGAAATTTTGGAGGTATTTTGGAGATAAATTGTTGCATTTTTGTTTTTGGGGTATTTCTGAAAGGAAATTGTTTCAAATAAATTTTGGAAAGAGATATAGCATTGGATTCACTTCAGTAGCTGGAAAATAACTTCGGTGATGACTGCAGCATCATCGATGTTCATTTTCGAGTTTCTAAGTGACAGCTTGCTGCCAGAAATTTATTCGTTCAGAAAAGCTAGTTGTTTGAAATTTACAAAGGAAATGTGTGGGGAATAAAACCAGGATTGGTTTAATTTTTGAGAAACGTGATTTTGAGATGTTGGAGATTTCAAAATGATTTGGGACCAAAGTAGGTGTTTTTAAATTCATGATGAGATAGCTGTAAGCTTATAAATTGTAAATTTATAAATTGAGATGACTTTTAAATCAGGAAGGAAATACAAGCTTTGAATGTCAAAAATTTAAATTTAAAGGGAAATGTTAAAAATGGAATTAACTTTGATTGGAGAATACAATTTAACTGGATAGGCTGGAAATAATATCCAGTTGTATTCGAATTAAGTTAAAATCGAATTGAGTCAAATAAATATGAGTTTAAAATAGAATTGAACTGGAATAAAAATTCAATTGAATAAATTGAATTGGAATTGATTCTTACCTAGATAACTAGAAAATAAGTTGGATAAGAAATAAATTGGATAAGAATTAGATTGAAATAAATAAACCAGAATAACTTATAAAAGAATTAAAATGCATGAATAAAATATGCTTGGGTTATAAAGAAGCATAAGGCTTGAGTTAAAATAAAAGAATAACATATTCAAGCCTATAATGGATGGAATTGTGTAAATAATAAGTTGTGGCTTATAAATTTTGAAAGTGAAATAGAAAATCCAAAATAAATATTGTTTGATGTTTTGGATAATGAAAGGAAAATCCAAATTTGTATTATTAATTAAATTGAACCAAGAAAATTAAATAAAGTGATGTTTGGAATTAAAAATCAAGTGTTAAATGAATTGTGAGATTATGATTAAGGTTGAAAATAAAACTCAAGTTATAAATTAAATTCGACTTAAATTGTCGATGAAGTAAATGTACATGAAGTGTGGGTTCATGAATTTTGAGGGTAAAATTGAAAATGGATAATGGATTCATAACTTGAGTTATTAGTTAAAATTTATTGTGAAGTGTTAACAAATTAAATATAATTGGGAATATATCGAATAAAAATGTGATTTGATTAAAATAGTAATGGGATGGTTTGTATTGTGAATAAAATCCAAATATGTGGAAATAAATTGGATATGGCTTTGTAATAAATCGAGTTAAGCTGAGTATAAAAGAGAAAAATTACTTGTAAAATGAAAATGAGCTTAAGTGTAAAATTTGAATAAATTGAGGATAATGGACTTAGGCTAAATGAATGAAGGAAAGTTGAATTGAATTCAACTTAAAACCAAGTTAAAGATATTGGATGGAATTTAAACCGAGAAAAATATATTTGGATCGGAATAAAATTTGGTGGGTTGTAAATAAAATTTAAGAAAATGAAAATTTAAAATAAATTGAATGTGGATAAACTAATTATATTGAATAAATAAATGATGGAATAAATAAGTATCAAATGAAATGTGGTTTAATAAGTTGAGAAATGGTTATTGAATGAAATAGCTTGGATTGTGTTCGAGCTAAATAAAATAGTGTGGAATAAACAAATATGGAATGAAATGTAAATAAATGGATGGTAAATGAAATTTAAATGGAATGTGTCGAGCTAAATAAATGATTGCGAATGGGTTAAAATAAAAAGGAAATTTAATTGGCAATTAAGATGAACCTAGGTTGTAAATGGTTTTGAATAAACTAAATTGATTAATAAAATGAAATGCAAGTGAATGGATTAAAATTTAATTGCAATGAAACTGAGAATATACGATTTGTGAATAAGTTTAAGCATAAATTGAGTTGAAATCCATTTCAATTGATTATAAAACATAAGTACTTATTTATTCACTTAGATCTCGTCAAATTGCATAGAATAAATTGTCATTGGATGTAAATGGAAGTAATTAAAATTCTATAAATTGGTGGGAGTAAGTAAATTGATTTTTGAGAGCAATTGAATTAACTATGAGTTCAGTTTGCTTAAGAATAAATTAAATGTAAGCAATTGAGCTTTAAACCATTCGAATTGGTGAAGTTATATACGAATGGATTGGAAACCATTCAAATTGAATAAAAATGGTTTATAAATAAATTGAAAGCAATTGAATCAGCATGGAAACTATATAAATTGCTTACGGAAAAATGTTTGGTGTGAATTACTTTTAGAATTCATATGTTTTAACTATTGCTAATAAGTGAAATGTAGTTAAACTGCATATATTTGGCACTTACATGTTTAAATTGAGTAAGTACAGGTACCTGAAAGCCGCATGGCTGGATTTGGGTTGGGCTATTTGCTAAAAATAATAAGTCGCTTGCTTAAAATGCTAAATAAGGTACGCCTACGCAATTAAAATAGGAAATATGAACTGTTTTTGGTTTTTCCGACCGTGTGGGTCGATGTATATATATTTATCTCTTTTGTCAAATTGCAAAAGCTCCTCCGTACAAAGGGGACTCTGCCAAAAAATTTCAGAAATTTTGGGAGTTAGAGAATTTTTGAAAATTTTGGAAAATTTTGTTAACGACAAAACTATTTAGAATTGGAAACTAAAATAAGTTAGTAAATGAAACTAATTAAAGTAATGACTTAAATTAGTTATAAATGAAGGATAAAATTTAAAAATTCAAAGTTGAAAATAAATGGAATACATATGAAATGTGGAAATCGATTTGAATAGAAGTAAGTATAAACTAAAAGAGGTAAAGAGAAATAAAGATAAGAAACATATAAAATGTTTATACTAACTTAAGAAAGGAATGGTAAATTCTAGATTGGAAATTGATATTACAAATAAAATCTAAGATAATATTGAAATGAATAGATATTGACATTTTGTAAGAAAGTCGATAAAATATTTTGGTATATTGTGATTGGATATTAGTGCTAAGCAGGATATGCAGGTATTATAAAAGGGAAAAGGAAATTGGATTTGATTTCAAGAAATAAATTTGAATTGCCCGACAAAAGGTACGCATTTAAATTTGGTATGGAATTTGATTGGGATTTGGATTTGGATTTGGATTGAGCCACTTGGCTTTTTGTTTTCTTTTTGGATTTGGGAGGCCGTAGAGCCATTTTGTAGTTGTACCGAGCTAGCCGCGCAAAGGAGACGCTGGCGAAATTTTTCGAAAATTTAGGGAGTTAGAAAAATTTTGAGAAAATTTTGATAATTCAAAATTTGGTTTTAAATTGAAAACTTGAATGGTTAAACAAATGGTATGGTTTGGAACTAGAGAAAGGTTTGGAAGTTAGTAAGAAAGATAATGAGTCTTTTATATAAAAGATAATTGGTAAGATGTTGAATTGTTAGAAAACTGTTTGGTTTAGGGAAATAATAAACGGGTGTTGAACCATTCTTCCTAACCAGTAATTTCGGGGACGAAATTCTTTTAAGGGGGGAGGAATGTGACGACCCGGAATTTTCGAGCAATTATAAATCAGAATATTAATTGAGTTTAAATATCCAATAGAGCGATTATAACCTAAATTGCGAATATCACAATTTATTCGATAATTGAATTATTAAATTAAATAATTGAAGTTGGGTAAATTGTTGAATTTAGAATTTTAAGCCTGTTAAGAATAATTTGAAAGCTTATAAAATTTATATTGATAACATTGAATATAATAAACGTGTTAACATGGAACCTAACACTGAATTGGTCAGTTTTGAAATTTAATCGTTTAAATTGAATTTAAAAATAACTTTCCGAGGCACAGTCTCGGAATTCGATGAAACCATTTCCGTTGGATCCATAATATTGAATTATTGTCGGATTTCAAATTTCATAATTTTTTGGAATTTTAGTGTGATCGTATGAGGTAAAAACACTTCGTAAATAATTATTTTTCTAATATAAAATATCCTATATCTTATCATCGGTCAAAATCTTTCATATCATTTCGAATTACTGTAGCTCGATATTTACTTCACGCAAGCTTTCCCCACACGCCACTTTCAGAAGTAAAATATGAAGGGGATTGTCATTCTTTCTCCTCTATCGACAGCTTCAACGAAATCAAAGCATAAAATATATATATAATGGCCGAAGCCTCTACTCTTCAATACGATGTCTTTTTGTTTCCATCCAGATCTATTCGAAGGAAAGGGGTGCTTTCTTTTCCAACTCTCGTTCATGAAGTCGAAATCGTTCGAGCTAAATAAAAAAAAAGAGGGGAATGGCGGACGATCTGTATTCATCGTGCCTCGTCTCGAGTGTGGGGGCTCGCGACTTCCAAATTCAAGTTGATCGAGGTCGTTTCCCGCTCGAATTCCTTCAGCGCAGACAGAGAAAGCATCGAGGCTAGGGATTCGACGTTTGGGGTTCGTACTGTTGCGCGATTCTGGTGAGTTGAAGCTCGATCGTTCGAAGCGAGTGGGAAAATGCTTGCGCTCGCGAGATTTGGGGCTCACGTAGGGCAGCTGGGTCATTAGAGCATTGACGCGATGGTAAGAGGATTATCGAAGCCTGGGTTGTGAGGGCATGGCAGCGCTGTGAGGTTTGAGTTAGGGTTTTCGAGGCGAAGCGTGCGTGAGGGCTGCGGCAGCAAGTGTGGTGGTTTTAGGCTAGGCGATAAGGTAACCACTGTTATTATTTTGGACAGTTTTTATTTTCAGGTTCATCACTGTTTTTATTTTTATTTTTGAAAGGATAATAATGTTTTACAGTTAGAAGATATAGGAAACAGTGTGTTAATTTAGTATATATATTTAAGTTTAAAGGATTTTTATATTATCAGAATATAAATATATATAGATAAGTTTTTAGCTGCATAGAAATTAACATTTCATTGACAAATCACTGTTTCTATGAACAAATCACTGTTAATTAACATTTAGAATATTTTAGTATACACATTAAGCCTACTGTTTAAACTTTAGGATATATGCTAAGGTGATTAACTTGTTTAATTAGCTTATTTAATTATTTTAGCTTCATAGAAATTATTAAAGGAAAACTGGTTTAAAATTTAATTATTAGTTAAGATTAGAATTCTTTTTAGTTAATAAATTATTAGGTTAAAAACCAAATTATTAACTTAAAGTAAAAATAAAAATAAAAATATTAGTAAAAATAGTAAGTAATTGTTCAGTCAATTCAAATATTAATAGATTATATAATATTTATTTAAGGTCTAAAACGTGAAGAAAACAAGCTGGTTTGGATTGGATTGCAAAGTAAAGGTCAAAGGTGAGTTAATCTCACTCAGTTAATTTAAATTTAAAAGATTAAATTTAAATAATTGTTTGAATGGTTGATTTGATTGTTGTGTTTTAGTATGATATATTTTGGATTGATGTTTATGTTGTGCTAACATCTGTGGATGCAGGGAAAACAGGTTGGAGGGATCCAACTGGGTCCCTCAACATATATATATTGTTTATTGTTTATTATTCTCTGACATGCTTTGTGGATATTTTGCGATGAATCATATTGAAATATTGAATGCTATAGCTGCTTGGATATATTCTTGAACTCTGAATTATCAAAATATATGAATTGGATTGTTGAAAAGAAATTAAAAGGAGGTAAATTTGTAAGCGAAATAATTATAGAAAGTTTGAATAAATTAAGAATGAATTGAAAAGAAATTGAAGTAGTATGAAAATAATAATAACTTCGAGTATGAAGAGAAATGTAATTTTTAAATAAAATGAAATTGATGAATTGTAAACTTAAGTTATATCAATTAAAGAAATAAAGAATTATTCTAAAAATTAGGGTTTAAATTTAATTAAAAGAATAAAGAAGTAATTAAGAAATCTAAAAAAAAAATTGAATTTTTAGTTAAAGTATTCTTAAATTATAATCAAGAAATGAAATCTGAAATTAATAGATTTTGAATTAAAAGGAAATAAGTTAGAAATCAATTTGGGAAATTGATTTAAGTAATTTGAAGTTGGAATTCTCCCTGGATAACCAAGTACGTTTTCAAAGTAAACTTTATATAAGTAAAAAAAAATTAAAAGTTGTTTAAAAGCAAGTGTTGGAAAATTTCTTATTTCTAATATTTAAGTTCTTAAGTAAGTATTTTCTCTTTATCTATTATAGTAGTAATTATTCAAAGAATATCTTAATATTATGTTTTTAAAAGTATAAATCTAGTTTTATATTTATTAAGTAACCTTATTTTCAAATATTCATTCAATATGTGTTTTTAACAAATTATTGAAATAGTTTAATTTAAATGTTTTGAAGGTACATATTTCAAAGTAAAGTGTTTTAAATTATTTTTAAAATCTAGTTTTGTGCTTGGTAATTTCAGAGGAGATAGAAAATATTTGGGAAAGTTTATTCTGAAAGGAAGATGGTTTTGAAACTGTTTTCAAAGGATTGGAAATAGAAATATATCTTGTGAAGATATTTTTGGAGATTAATAAATAATTTGAAAAATTTTATTTATTGGTTGATGGTTGTTGTGTGAATATTAATTGATAGTTAAATAACCGACTATCAATATTGACAATGCGTTGATCGTTTCGAAGAGTCCGGGATCGAGATTTATTTCTCGAAAACCACTTCGATCCGGTTTGTACGTTTCGTGAAACGTGTTCGGAGTTGAAGCTGGAGCAGTGAAGTGCAAGGGCTAGTCGCTACTAATCCTGAGGATATTTCCAAAATGGATGTAGTAGGAATAGTGCCTTCGGTTCCGTTCGAACCCGAGACGGACTTGTATGGACGAATGCTTGCGAAACATCGTCAGGTGGACGCTGGGCATTCTAAGTGAAAACGTTCTAAAGGTAACGCTTAGCCTCAAGCCTCATCAAATGGGAATGACTGAAAAGCAGGGGATATGCAGCAAGGTTAGGTGGGTCATGCCCAAGCAGGACAAGATATTTCCCCTGTCTAGATGTCCCTTATATATTTCGGCTTAGTGGGTGGTTGGTCGCGCCAACCACGGGGTTTATCTTGTTCGGGACTGTTCAGTAAGGAATGGTTCCGGCCTTGTGTTGCAGGGGATGAAGGGAGTAGTCCTCGGTACGGTGATCTAGGCCCCGTACTGTGACAGGTGGTACCCCAGTGCCTAGTCATTGTTGGAAATCCATTCTCCCTACGAGCCTTTTACGAGTTTTGTTTGTATTACCCACTTTTGTGGCTAGTAGCTGGAATTTAATGAATGTAACAATTTCGGCTATTTTATAAGTATTTGTATATAGACCCTATTATAATATCAGAGGATTTCTATATAAAAATTGTTTTAGCTATCGTAAGGTAAAAACCCGACATGTTTATTTGTGGCGTGGTCTTACGAGATGCTTTTGGTTTTCAAAGGATTTTTGAAACTTTAATAATCAGTTGGGTGTGATTTTCTCACTCTGGTATTCCAGACTGACTCGGGTATTATTTAACTGTAATGCTCGGGTCAGACCGAGTATTATAGGATACAGGATATGATGCTGTGGAGCTCAGGAGACGAGCTGGATGACGATACGTACTCTCGTACTTGTATATATATATTATTCCGCTGTTGAGTTGTTGTGTACCCATTGTATGTTATTGATGTGAGCTGTGACTGATGTACTCTGATGATGTAATGTATGTAAACAGATATATTTGATTTTGAGTAAAGATTTTTTTATTATCTATTATATTTTATTCCGCTGCGATGGTTAGATTCTGATGTTGATTTTGTTTTCTCTTCTTCTACCTCTTCTTCTTAAACCCAAATGGTTCGTATTTCTGTGCAACTTGAGTTGATTGTTGTAGAATAGTGTAAACTCAAGGGGTACGGATTTGCGGGCTGTTACAGTTGGTATCAGAGCTTAGGTTGGTGATAACCTTGGCTCTGTTGGAAATTACTCAAATAGAGTCCGTAGTACTCTAGAATGAGTTTGAGCGTATTAATAGATATGAGCGCGTATTTGTTAGTGAATATAAATTGTTTTAATATTGTGTTGATTGGTTTATTGAGTGGTATATGAACCTTCGTCGGCACAACCTCGAAAACTGTATCGAAGGGGTTTCTAAACACTTGAATAGAACAATCGACACGGTATTGTTTTCAATATGGGTAAATAAAATAATTTTACCCAAAAATATATTTTTGATATGAAGAAAGTTTGGTAAACTATATAGCTATTATATGGTTGCTTGGATGTTAGAAATGATAATATTAAAGTATTATCATTGTTAAATGAAAATTTAACTAGAAATTGAAAATAAACAAAGTTTACGGAAATAAATTCATGATAAAATGAAATTTGTAAATATGAATTATAAATGTAAAATTATAAATTGAAATATAACTAAAATCTAAGGGAATTAATTCATTATGACATGGAATTTATAAATATGAATTAAAAATGTGAATTATAAATTGAAATATAATTAATTGGGAATTTGTATAAGCATAAACTATACAAATGCATTATAAATAAATTTGAATTTAAAATAGACTTTGAACCTTTAAAACCCCGGAAATTTTGGAGGTATTTTGGAGATAAATTGTTGCATTTTTGTTTTTGGGGTATTTCTGAAAGGAAATTGTTTCAAATAAATTTTGGAAAGAGATATAGCATTGGATTCACTTCAGTAGCTGGAAAATAACTTCGGTGATGACTGCAGCATCATCGATGTTCACTTTCGAGTTTCTAAGTGACAGCTTGCTGCCAGAAATTTATTCGTTCAGAAAAGCTAGTTGTTTGAAATTTACAAAGGAAATGTGTGGGGAATAAAACCAGGATTGGTTTAATTTTTGAGAAACGTGATTTTGAGATGTTGGAGATTTCAAAATGATTTGGGACCAAAGTAGGTGTTTTTAAATTCCTGATGAGATAGCTGTAAGCTTATAAATTGTAAATTTATAAATTGAGATGACTTTTAAATCAGGAAGGAAATACAAGCTTTGAATGTCAAAAATTTAAATTTAAAGGGAAATGTTAAAAATGGAATTAACTTTGATTGGAGAATACAATTTAACTGGATAGGCTGGAAATAATATCCAGTTGTATTCGAATTAAGTTAAAATCGAATTGAGTCAAATAAATATGAGTTTAAAATAGAATTGAACTGGAATAAAAATTCAATTGAATAAATTGAATTGGAATTGATTCTTACCTAGATAACTAGAAAATAAGTTGGATAAGAAATAAATTGGATAAGAATTAGATTGAAATAAATAAACCAGAATAACTTATAAAAGAATTAAAATGCATGAATAAAATATGCTTGGGTTATAAAGAAGCATAAGGCTTGAGTTAAAATAAAAGAATAACATATTCAAGCCTATAATGGATGGAATTGTGTAAATAATAAGTTGTGGCTTATAAATTTTGAAAGTGAAATAGAAAATCCAAAATAAATATTGTTTGATGTTTTGGATAATGAAAGGAAAATCCAAATTTGTATTATTAATTAAATTGAACCAAGAAAATTAAATAAAGTGATGTTTGGAATTAAAAATCAAGTGTTAAATGAATTGTGAGATTATGATTAAGGTTGAAAATAAAACTCAAGTTATAAATTAAATTCGACTTAAATTGTCGATGAAGTAAATGTACATGAAGTGTGGGTTCATGAATTTTGAGGGTAAAATTGAAAATGGATAATGGATTCAGAACTTGAGTTATTAGTTAAAATTTATTGTGAAGTGTTAACAAATTAAATATAATTGGGAATATATCGAATAAAAATGTGATTTGATTAAAATAGTAATGGGATGGTTTGTATTGTGAATAAAATCCAAATATGTGGAAATAAATTGGATATGGCTTTGTAATAAATCGAGTTAAGCTGAGTATAAAAGAGAAAATTTACTTGTAAAATGAAAATGAGCTTAAGTGTAAAATTTGAATAAATTGAGGATAATGGACTTAGGCTAAATGAATGAAGGAAAGTTGAATTGAATTCAACTTAAAACCAAGTTAAAGATATTGGATGGAATTTAAACCAAGAAAAATATATTTGGATCGGAATAAAATTTGGTGGGTTGTAAATAAAATTTAAGAAAATGAAAATTTAAAATAAATTGAATGTGGATAAACTAATTATATTGAATAAATAAATGATGGAATAAATAAGTATCAAATGAAATGTGGTTTAATAAGTTGAGAAATGGTTATTGAATGAAATAGCTTGGATTGTCTTCGAGCTAAATAAAATAGTGTGGAATAAACAAATATGGAATGAAATGTAAATAAATGGATGGTAAATGAAATTTAAATGGAATGTGTCGAGCTAAATAAATGATTGCGAATGGGTTAAAATAAAAAGGAAATTTAATTGGCAATTAAGATGAACCTAGGTTGTAAATGGTTTTGAATAAACTAAATTGATTAATAAAATGAAATGCAAGTGAATGGATTAAAATTTAATTGCAATGAAACTGAGAATATACGATTTGTGAATAAGTTTAAGCATAAATTGAGTTGAAATCCATTTCAATTGATTATAAAACATAAGTACTTATTTATTCACTTAGATCTCGTCAAATTGCATAGAATAAATTGTCATTGGATGTAAATGGAAGTAATTAAAATTCTATAAATTGGTGGGAGTAAGTAAATTGATTTTTGAGAGCAATTGAATTAACTACGAGTTCAGTTTGCTTAAGAATAAATTAAATGTAAGCAATTGAGCTTTAAACCATTCGAATTGGTGAAGTTATATACGATTGGATTGGAAACCATTCAAATTGAATAAAAATGGTTTATAAATAAATTGAAAGCAATTGAATCAGCATGGAAACTATATAAATTGCTTACGGAAAAATGTTTGGTGTGAATTGCTTTTAGAATTCATATGTTTTAACTATTGCTAATAAGTGAAATATAGTTAAACTGCATATATTTGGCACTTACATGTTTAAATTGAGTAAGTACAGGTACCTGGAAGCCGCATGGCTGGATTTGGGTTGGGCTATTTGCTAAAAATAATAAGTCGCTTGCTTAAAATGCTAAATAAGGTACGCCTACGCAATTAAAATAGGAAATATGAACTGTTTTTGGTTTTTCCGACCGTGTGGGTCGATGTACATATATTTATCTCTTTTGTCAAATTGCAAAAGCTCCTCCGTACAAAGGGGACTCTGCCAAAAAATTTCAGAAATTTTGGGAGTTAGAAAATTTTTGAAAATTTTGGAAAATTTTGTTAACGACAAAACTATTTAGAATTGGAAACTAAAATAAGTTAGTAAATGAAACTAATTAAAGTAATGACTTAAATTAGTTATAAATGAAGGATAAAATTTAAAAATTCAAAGTTGAAAATAAATGGAATACATATGAAATGTGGAAATCGATTTGAATAGAAGTAAGTATAAACTAAAAGAGGTAAAGAGAAATAAAGATAAGAAACATATAAAATGTTTATACTAACTTAAGAAAGGAATGGTAAATTCTAGATTGGAAATTGATATTACAAATAAAATCTAAGATAATATTGAAATGAATAGATATTGACATTTTGTAAGAAAGTCGATAAAATATTTTGGTATATTGTGATTGGATATTAGTGCTAAGCAGGATATGCAGGTATTATAAAAGGGAAAAGGAAATTGGATTTGATTTCAAGAAATAAATTTGAATTGCCCGACAAAAGGTACGCATTTAAATTTGGTATGGAATTTGATTGGGATTTGGATTTGGATTTGGATTGAGCCACTTGGCTTTTTGTTTTCTTTTTGGATTTGGGAGGCCGTAGAGCCATTTTGTAGTTGTACCGAGCTAGCCGCGCAAAGGAGACGCTGGCGAAATTTTTCGAAAATTTAGGGAGTTAGAAAAATTTTGAGAAAATTTTGATAATTCAAAATTTGGTTTTAAATTGAAAACTTGAATGGTTAAACAAATGGTATGGTTTGGAACTAGAGAAAGGTTTGGAAGTTAGTAAGAAAGATAATGAGTCTTTTATATAAAAGATAATTGGTAAGATGTTGAATTGTTAGAAAACTGTTTGGTTTAGGGAAATAATAAACGGGTGTTGAACCATTCTTCCTAACCAGTAATTTCGGGGACGAAATTCTTTTAAGGGGGGAGGAATGTGACGACCCGGAATTTTCGAGCAATTATAAATCAGAATATTAATTGAGTTTAAATATCCAATAGAGCGATTATAACCTAAATTGCGAATATCACAATTTATTCGATAATTGAATTATTAAATTAAATAATTGAAGTTGGGTAAATTGTTGAATTTAGAATTTTAAGCCTGTTAAGAATAATTTGAAAGCTTATAAAATTTATATTGATAACATTGAATATAATAAACGTGTTAACATGGAACCTAACACTGAATTGGTCAGTTTTGAAATTTAATCGTTTAAATTGAATTTAAAAATAACTTTCCGAGGCACAGTCTCGGAATTCGATGAAACCATTTCCGTTGGATCCATAATATTGAATTATTGTCGGATTTCAAATTTCATAATTTTTTGGAATTTTAGTGTGATCGTATGAGGTAAAAACACTTCGTAAATAATTATTTTTCTAATATAAAATATCCTATATCTTATCATCGGTCAAAATCTTTCATATCATTTCGAATTACTGTAGCTCGATATTTACTTCACGCAAGCTTTCCCCACACGCCACTTTCAGAAGTAAAATATGAAGGGGATTGTCATTCTGTAACAAACAGGGATTTTCAACTTTCGAAAATCCGACATCGACACTCACTTTATCGACTGCCGAGAAATCGAAGGCCGAAAACCCGGAATGTTATGGGTTTTAAAAAGAATTTAAGAAAAGAAAAAGAGAGAAAAGATAGAAAATAGAGAGGAAAGAAGATAGACGATTTTTTTAGAAAACAGAGAATTTTTAAAATAGAAGATAGAAGAATTTTAAAAATAGAACAGGACAGAAAGGAAACAACTGAACAAAAAGAACAACTTCAGAATCTCACAATTCGCAGCGGAACAACATATAATAATAAATGAAAAATCTTTAAATAAAGAACTATATCAGTTATTACATCACATTATATTTCATTACATCATATCATATCATCAGAGTGTACAACAACATACAACAATAAACAGTGCAGCGGAAAAGAAATACTATATAAACTAGTAATACGCCATGCCATCCAGCTTGCCTCCAGCAACTCCAGAATATCCAAAATATCCTGATAAACCTAACTCTTAACTGCCCGTGTGGAAAATTGGTGGGCACCCAGAGTTTAGGAAGGAAAACAATAAACTCCGAGTCAGTCATGTGACTGGTGTGAGAACTCAAAACAGTTTATTTATCTTTAAAATCAAAATAGAGGAATATTTTTAAATTCAATTCGCAATGCTTTTAAAAATGAGACTACCATAAGGCCTCCCGCACACACACACATGCAAACGCAGAATCGGAGGAGATTTCTCCTTATGATAGTCAAAGATGCTTGATACGCATTTAAAATAACATTTGATATTATTATTAGTGCATAGTGTATAACAAATTCATTTCGAAAGTAGGATATAAATCTTAGCCAACATACGACCATTATCGTATGCCTACTATAGCTACTATCCAAACAGTGGTGACCACCATAAGTGAATAGCAGGTTCTACAACTAATACCGTACAAGTTTCGTATTGGGAATTGGATTTCCAACAAATGGTCAGGCCAAGGAACTTCCCATTGCCACATGAGAATGCCTCTGGATGGACATCCCCGAGAACCAAACCGGATCTCTACCAACACAAGGCCGGGTTACTCCTAACTGAGTAACAACTGACCGAATGTGCCATCCCCCGGTCCTTTGGGACCTTTATCACCGAGCGCTCGTAATCAATTCACACAATCATAACAAAGTGTTTTCAACATGAGTAAGTATCTGGGCTCCATACCATGATACCACCCTTTTCCAGAAGGAAATGGACACATCCTAAAGGGTGCTACCCCTCATAACCTTGCTGCTTCTTTCCTGTTTTGACCATTCACGGGATGTGAGGCTCGACGAATTCACGTCCACAAAAACATACTTTATACAAAATCCATGCTTTGGGTCAACAAATGATCAACACAATGATCACTAAGATAGACGATCAAATAAATGATCATATCACAATAATCAACACAATGATCATTTCAGCATCACTCAGCATGTCACATTACCAAATTGGGAATATATCGCTGATAACTTCAACTATATAACCTTTGAGCTCGTACGTCTCAAAGAAGGGTGTTAAGCTAAAAGAATAAATTCTTCGCCACCAACAGAAATATATTTGAAAGAAATCGGCTTTATATCTCAACTTGTAATGTCAGACATACAATCCATACAAGTCTGTTCCGGGCTCGAACAAAACCGAAGGCACTTCTTACGAAGCCCTTGCAATACGGGTATTCACAATCCCGATCGAATTTCCCATCACTTAGGAGATCTCTATACCAGGAGCTACCCAGTGCAGAGACAATTGATAAGTCATCCTATCGCTTTCACAAATACTCGGTCTTCAACACCGATCTTCAAATGCAATTCATAACGACGTATCACATATTCGGAATGGGTTATACGACCCCATGGTCCTTTCCCGGTTAACCCGAATAGTGAGCGCTTATTCAAAAATAAGTGTGCATTCAAATTCAAACAAATCACATCAATTACCCATTCAAAGGGAAATATTGATAGTCGGTTATTGAACTATCAATGGATATGCACACATCACCAGTTTCCAAATAATTTTCCAAATTATTTATTTTCCAAAATATCTTTACAAGATATAAAATTTCACACTTCAAAAATAAATCAATATTTATTTTTAAACAAGTTTCCCCTTTCATTTATAAATTCCTTAGTGAATTTAAAATCCAAAATATCTATGAATATTCGATTTCGATCATTCATTTCAATTTATCTTCAAAAAGATAAATTCTTAAGATATTCACTTTATATTGGAAAACATTTCCATACTTACTTATTTATAAGTAATTCACAAATTTTATTTATTTTCAACACTTATAAAATATTCAATATACTTCAATCGAAATTAAGTATATATTTCATTCTTTAAGGAAATCATTCTCTTAAACATATTTATTTGGGCCAAAACGAATATTGCGTAAAACATTGTTACAACAACCCAAAATCACTAGTATAGGGATTCGAAATTTAAATAGATATATAAATCCCAATACTATACAAAACATTTCCTTTCGGAAATCATTTACTATAACAACAGTGTTATAGTCCACCATTTCCTTTTATTTCTCGAAAACGTCTATTTCAACAATAAATGTTGAAATCTATGGTTTCGAATCTCAACACCTTTAAAACATCGTTAGATCGTTTTAATTCTGTTTAAAATATCACATTCTAAAACATTTTCTTTAACATGTTATTCACTATTCAAAAACGTGAATATACTATGTTAACAAATTTCATCCTTTTTATACTTTTTAACTTAAAGGATTATTCACAGTCTAAAACGTGAATATAACTCCATTTATAAGTTATAACAATTAACTTATCAAAATAAGTCGTTTGCGAATTCATAAAACAACGTTTATAAATTCCATTTCTATTTATTTATAAAAACTTCTTTTTTATAAATTCCTTTATTAACATATTTCAGTTTATAACTAAATTATAAACTAAACGTTCATATTATAAATTAAATACTTATAAAACGATTATTTTACAAAATCGTTCTTTTTATCTTCCCAAATTATAAATCTTATAACTTATAAGATTCATTTATTTAACCAAATCTATTCTTCAAATAATTTCACCAAATTTATAAATCTTACTATTTATAAATTTCATTTATAACTTCACAGTTTATAATTCCATAAATTTCATTCTATTATGAAATTCATTCTCACATCATTCAAACATTTATAAAAACTTGTTTTATAATGTCTATATTCCAATTTATAAATATCCATTTATAAATCTCTTAATATAAATCAGTTTATATTATTATTCTGAAACGTCTTTAATTTCCTTTATAATTTCACCATTTTGATTTATAAAATAATCAAATTTTATAAATCCTATATTTAAACTTTTCATAATAAATTCAAAAATCCAGTTTAAACTATTTTATAAAATCATTAGTTCATATTTCTCAAAAATCGACTTTTAATCGTATTTCTAAAAATCAGCTTTTTAACTATATTTCACAAAAACCATAATTTTTATAACTTTAAAAATTATAACGTTTATTTATTTATAATGGATCAATTCCAAAAATATAGTATATTTTCAAAATCACTTTTAAAATCATTTTAAAATCCCAAAATCTGGGTCCAATGATGCTACACACCAAATAGTCAATCACGACAACAACGATATCATATATCGATATGATAATCAATCAAATATCAAAATATCTAAAATTAAATAAATACTGTTGAGGAATCCAGTTGGATCCCTCCAACCTGTTTTCCTGCATCCAAAAACATTAGCACAATACCAATTTCGCTCCAGTACGAAATTATCGCGGTACATGTTCTTATTAAATATTATCCGCTTAATAACGGCGCAATAGGGTCTCATCCGCTAAACAAAAAATGCGGGAAATCAACAACTGCAATATATACATATGCCAATATATATATATATTGATATTATATATAATACCAATTTCACTGTTTATGAAATATTCGCGGTATATGTTTTTAATAAATAACATCCGCTTACTAACGGCGCATAATGTCTATTTTAACAATCAATAGATATCAATCAACATTCAAACATGCATTCAAATATTTTAAATCTAACTATTTAAAATAAAATCGAAATCTATTCGATTGAGTGAGAAGTTCTCACCTTGATTTTAAATTCCGTTTTAGCGATTTATTTCGAATAAAATTAAACGGACGTTTAATTTTACCCGAAATTCTCACTAACTCCAAACGACTCCAAACCAACTCCATCGCGTAGTGCTCGTCCATACGATTCCAACGCAACTGAGTTTGCATTTTTTCGACCTCGTATGAAAAAGTTATGTATTTTACAAGATTGTACACGTTCTATATAAACAAATCAACTTAAACCTTTATATATTTAAACCTATGCAATCTGGGCCACAGGATCTTGCAACAGCTCATCACCACGACACCTTGCTTTCTTCCCCATCACGCACGGCTACAGGTTTTGGCCGAACATCACAAACCCATTAGCTCAACTAGGGTTTCATTTTTCTCCTTCTATAATCAACGAAACTCGATCAAACCAATGCCAACGCGAAGCACACGACGCAAGCTATCTCCACCAGGAAGAGCTCAAGGCTCGGCCCCCCTATGACGCGCGCGCACGTCCCTCTACAGCCCACGAACGGCCATCTCTTGCTCCTCCTACGCGACTCCGTTTTACATCACAGCCGTTGGATAGGAAGCTCTCTTCATGATCTTCATTTTGTTAGTTGAAGGATTTTGCAATCGATGCACGGATTTGGAGTAATTGGAGGTGGAAGTTGCTTAATTTTCGGCCATTCAATTGAGGGGTGGCGGCTGTAGAAGATGGCTAGGGTTTTTTCTTTTTTCTTTTTTTTTTAGATTTAAGGTGATATTTATAGAAAAAGCAAGCGTAAACACTATTCATCCCGGGAATTCCGAACTCCGATTTAGACGCCGTAACCAGCGTACCTAGGGTTTATCCCGCGTTCCGGACACAATGGAACAGGTTTCGGAAGCTAATTCGGACATCTGTGCGAGTTATGGCAACAAACGCTCAATTTAAATTAAACCGATTTAAATCGATTTCTAGGCGTTTTAATTTGTACCGGACAAACGGTAAATCCAATTGACTTGAAATTTGAAACCTTACAATAATATCACATTATGGATCCGATGAAACTGGTTTCGTCGAAATCCGAGACTTTTTGAAAAATGGCTATTTTGACTCGCCAAATTTAAATTAAAAATAATTCGATGCGTTTCGAGCTGCCACGATCAAACGATAACTCCGATTGACACGAAAATTGAAATCCGGTAATAACTAACTATTACGGATCCAATGAAACTAGTTTCGTTCAATTCTGAGACTGTTCAAAAATTGACTATTTTACTAGTCGATTTAAATATTAAAATATTCAATTTTCACAAATTAACTTTTAATTCGATTTTAAAAGTTCTAAAATATCGTTCTAACTTCAACATGATAAAATAAAATTTTACAAATTATTTTCAATCATTTTTAACTCAATTTTCAATTATTTTCATAATTTAACATATTAAATTATCGATTTAATTATCCAATTAAATCCAATAAATCAAAATAAAATTTATTTGACTTATAAACTCACTTATTAATATTTTAAAATTAATTAATATTCAAATTTTAATTTCTAAAAATTCTGGGTCGTTACAATCTTCCCCCCTCAAAAGAATTTCGTCCTCGAAATTTCAAGTAAGAAAAGTTACAGAATTTATTAATTTTCCCAAAATTTATAATTAAACTTCTTACAATAACTTACTAAGTTTTCAAATCATACTTAGTTATCTTTTCAAAAACAACTACCATTGTTTAACTTTCAATTCCAAATCAAAGTTTAAAGTTTTCAAAATTTTCCAATTTTTCTCAAAAAAATTTTTCTAACGCCTTAAATTTTCGGAAAAATTCGCCATAGTCTCCTTTGCGCGGCTCGATCCGAAAAAAAAAATGACAGTATATATATCACAAATATACATCTCATCAAGTAATGAGGCATCCCGAAGGGAAAAAAGTGTAAAAGTACGATATTTAATCCGAGATATGTACCTTATATTTTATTAGCAAGCATATACGGCTAATATAGCGCTAAAGCGAACTCCAAATGCGAAGCAAACGCGATCCGCACCTACTAATCACTCAACAAACAACATGAGAACATGCACATATGCAAATAATCTCAATATACAACATATAGCAACATAACAACTATATATATCACATAGCAAATGCAACAATAGCAATATATATTCAACCATCAACCAACTAACATCCATAACCAACATATATTCATTCATATTCTCATTAATATTAAATGAAATGGTTTTCAATTTAAATCACATTTGATTCATTAACATTGGATTTTCTTACTAACATTCATTCTCAATTCAATTAGTTTACATTACTAATTAAATCCAATTCACTTTCAATTTTATTCAAATTTATTTACTTCTAATTTGAATTCAATTACATAGCTTCCAATTTCATTAACTCTTAATGAATTTTATACAACCAATCAACAATCATATAACAACCAAAGTATATTAATTTCAACCAAATTCCTTTGCTTATATTCATTCATTTTTTTATTCAACTTCTAATAACATTAGATTTTAATGAATCAACACTTATATTCATTATTTTATTTAATCCATTTGATTATTTACAACTCATATTCATAAATATATTAACTTCTTATATATATAAGTTTATTTCACAATTGTAAATCACTTTAATTATACTTCAATTCTTATAATTCTTTTACTTATACAATTATTCTTTAATTTAGATTATTCAAACAACCTAACAATCAACTAACATACAATTTAATAATTTTGAAAAATTATTTCTTTATATATAAAATATAATCAAGGCAAAATTATTTCATTTACCCAATTAAAACAACACTGTGCCGAATTGTTCTATTCAAGTGTTTAGAAACCCCTTCGGCATAGTTTGACTGACCGTGCTGACGAAGGTTCATATGCCACTCAATAAACCAATCATCACAATATAAAACAATTTCATATTCACTAACAAATACGCTCTCATAGCTATTATTACACTCAAACTCATTCTAGAGTACTACTGACTCTATCTCTAATGAGTAATACCCAACAGAACCATGGTTGTCGCTTAACCATCAGCTCTGATACCAAATGTAACAAACAGGGATTTTCAACTTTCGAAAATCCGACATCGACACTCACTTTATCGACTGCCGAGAAATCGAAGGCCGAAAACCCGGAATGTTATGGGTTTTAAAAAGAATTTAAGAAAAGAAAAAGAGAGAAAAGATAGAAAATAGAGAGGAAAGAAGATAGACGATTTTTTTAGAAAACAGAGAATTTTTAAAATAGAAGATAGAAGAATTTTAAAAATAGAACAGGACAGAAAGGAAACAACTGAACAAAAAGAACAACTTCAGAATCTCACAATTCGCAGCGGAACAACATATAATAATAAATGAAAAATCTTTAAATAAAGAACTATATCAGTTATTACATCACATTATATTTCATTACATCATATCATATCATCAGAGTGTACAACAACATACAACAATAAACAGTGCAGCGGAAAAGAAATACTATATAAACTAGTAATACGCCATGCCATCCAGCTTGCCTCCAGCAACTCCAGAATATCCAAAATATCCTGATAAACCTAACTCTTAACTGCCCGTGTGGAAAATTGGTGGGCACCCAGAGTTTAGGAAGGAAAACAATAAACTCCGAGTCAGTCATGTGACTGGTGTGAGAACTCAAAACAGTTTATTTATCTTTAAAATCAAAATAGAGGAATATTTTTAAATTCAATTCGCAATGCTTTTAAAAATGAGACTACCATAAGGCCTCCCGCACACACACACATGCAAACGCAGAATCGGAGGAGATTTCTCCTTATGATAGTCAAAGATGCTTGATACGCATTTAAAATAACATTTGATATTATTATTAGTGCATAGTGTATAACAAATTCATTTCGAAAGTAGGATATAAATCTTAGCCAACATACGACCATTATCGTATGCCTACTATAGCTACTATCCAAACAGTGGTGACCACCATAAGTGAATAGCAGGTTCTACAACTAATACCGTACAAGTTTCGTATTGGGAATTGGATTTCCAACAAATGGTCAGGCCAAGGAACTTCCCATTGCCACATGAGAATGCCTCTGGATGGACATCCCCGAGAACCAAACCGGATCTCTACCAACACAAGGCCGGGTTACTCCTAACTGAGTAACAACTGACCGAATGTGCCATCCCCCGGTCCTTTGGGACCTTTATCACCGAGCGCTCGTAATCAATTCACACAATCATAACAAAGTGTTTTCAACATGAGTAAGTATCTGGGCTCCATACCATGATACCACCCTTTTCCAGAAGGAAATGGACACATCCTAAAGGGTGCTACCCCTCATAACCTTGCTGCTTCTTTCCTGTTTTGACCATTCACGGGATGTGAGGCTCGACGAATTCACGTCCACAAAAACATACTTTATACAAAATCCATGCTTTGGGTCAACAAATGATCAACACAATGATCACTAAGATAGACGATCAAATAAATGATCATATCACAATAATCAACACAATGATCATTTCAGCATCACTCAGCATGTCACATTACCAAATTGGGAATATATCGCTGATAACTTCAACTATATAACCTTTGAGCTCGTACGTCTCAAAGAAGGGTGTTAAGCTAAAAGAATAAATTCTTCGCCACCAACAGAAATATATTTGAAAGAAATCGGCTTTATATCTCAACTTGTAATGTCAGACATACAATCCATACAAGTCTGTTCCGGGCTCGAACAAAACCGAAGGCACTTCTTACGAAGCCCTTGCAATACGGGTATTCACAATCCCGATCGAATTTCCCATCACTTAGGAGATCTCTATACCAGGAGCTACCCAGTGCAGAGACAATTGATAAGTCATCCTATCGCTTTCACAAATACTCGGTCTTCAACACCGATCTTCAAATGCAATTCATAACGACGTATCACATATTCGGAATGGGTTATACGACCCCATGGTCCTTTCCCGGTTAACCCGAATAGTGAGCGCTTATTCAAAAATAAGTGTGCATTCAAATTCAAACAAATCACATCAATTACCCATTCAAAGGGAAATATTGATAGTCGGTTATTGAACTATCAATGGATATGCACACATCACCAGTTTCCAAATAATTTTCCAAATTATTTATTTTCCAAAATATCTTTACAAGATATAAAATTTCACACTTCAAAAATAAATCAATATTTATTTTTAAACAAGTTTCCCCTTTCATTTATAAATTCCTTAGTGAATTTAAAATCCAAAATATCTATGAATATTCGATTTCGATCATTCATTTCAATTTATCTTCAAAAAGATAAATTCTTAAGATATTCACTTTATATTGGAAAACATTTCCATACTTACTTATTTATAAGTAATTCACAAATTTTATTTATTTTCAACACTTATAAAATATTCAATATACTTCAATCGAAATTAAGTATATATTTCATTCTTTAAGGAAATCATTCTCTTAAACATATTTATTTGGGCCAAAACGAATATTGCGTAAAACATTGTTACAACAACCCAAAATCACTAGTATAGGGATTCGAAATTTAAATAGATATATAAATCCCAATACTATACAAAACATTTCCTTTCGGAAATCATTTACTATAACAACAGTGTTATAGTCCACCATTTCCTTTTATTTCTCGAAAACGTCTATTTCAACAATAAATGTTGAAATCTATGGTTTCGAATCTCAACACCTTTAAAACATCGTTAGATCGTTTTAATTCTGTTTAAAATATCACATTCTAAAACATTTTCTTTAACATGTTATTCACTATTCAAAAACGTGAATATACTATGTTAACAAATTTCATCCTTTTTATACTTTTTAACTTAAAGGATTATTCACAGTCTAAAACGTGAATATAACTCCATTTATAAGTTATAACAATTAACTTATCAAAATAAGTCGTTTGCGAATTCATAAAACAACGTTTATAAATTCCATTTCTATTTATTTATAAAAACTTCTTTTTTATAAATTCCTTTATTAACATATTTCAGTTTATAACTAAATTATAAACTAAACGTTCATATTATAAATTAAATACTTATAAAACGATTATTTTACAAAATCGTTCTTTTTATCTTCCCAAATTATAAATCTTATAACTTATAAGATTCATTTATTTAACCAAATCTATTCTTCAAATAATTTCACCAAATTTATAAATCTTACTATTTATAAATTTCATTTATAACTTCACAGTTTATAATTCCATAAATTTCATTCTATTATGAAATTCATTCTCACATCATTCAAACATTTATAAAAACTTGTTTTATAATGTCTATATTCCAATTTATAAATATCCATTTATAAATCTCTTAATATAAATCAGTTTATATTATTATTCTGAAACGTCTTTAATTTCCTTTATAATTTCACCATTTTGATTTATAAAATAATCAAATTTTATAAATCCTATATTTAAACTTTTCATAATAAATTCAAAAATCCAGTTTAAACTATTTTATAAAATCATTAGTTCATATTTCTCAAAAATCGACTTTTAATCGTATTTCTAAAAATCAGCTTTTTAACTATATTTCACAAAAACCATAATTTTTATAACTTTAAAAATTATAACGTTTATTTATTTATAATGGATCAATTCCAAAAATATAGTATATTTTCAAAATCACTTTTAAAATCATTTTAAAATCCCAAAATCTGGGTCCAATGATGCTACACACCAAATAGTCAATCACGACAACAACGATATCATATATCGATATGATAATCAATCAAATATCAAAATATCTAAAATTAAATAAATACTGTTGAGGAATCCAGTTGGATCCCTCCAACCTGTTTTCCTGCATCCAAAAACATTAGCACAATACCAATTTCGCTCCAGTACGAAATTATCGCGGTACATGTTCTTATTAAATATTATCCGCTTAATAACGGCGCAATAGGGTCTCATCCGCTAAACAAAAAATGCGGGAAATCAACAACTGCAATATATACATATGCCAATATATATATATTGATATTATATATAATACCAATTTCACTGTTTATGAAATATTCGCGGTATATGTTTTTAATAAATAACATCCGCTTACTAACGGCGCATAATGTCTATTTTAACAATCAATAGATATTAATCAACATTCAAACATGCATTCAAATATTTTAAATCTAACTATTTAAAATAAAATCGAAATCTATTCGATTGAGTGAGAAGTTCTCACCTTGATTTTAAATTCCGTTTTAGCGATTTATTTCGAATAAAATTAAACGGACGTTTAATTTTACCCGAAATTCTCACTAACTCCAAACGACTCCAAACCAACTCCATCGCGTAGTGCTCGTCCATACGATTCCAACGCAACTGAGTTTGCATTTTTTCGACCTCGTATGAAAAAGTTATGTATTTTACAAGATTGTACACGTTCTATATAAACAAATCAACTTAAACCTTTATATATTTAAACCTATGCAATCTGGGCCACAGGATCTTGCAACAGCTCATCACCACCACACCTTGCTTTCTTCCCCATCACGCACGGCTACAGGTTTTGGCCGAACATCACAAACCCATTAGCTCAACTAGGGTTTCATTTTTCTCCTTCTATAATCAACGAAACTCGATCAAACCAATGCCAACGCGAAGCACACGACGCAAGCTATCTCCACCAGGAAGAGCTCAAGGCTTGGCCCCCCTATGACGCGCGCGCACGTCCCTCTACAGCCCACGAACGGCCATCTCTTGCTCCTCCTACGCGACTCCGTTTTACATCACAGCCGTTGGATAGGAAGCTCTCTTCATGATCTTCATTTTGTTAGTTGAAGGATTTTGCAATCGATGCACGGATTTGGAGTAATTGGAGGTGGAAGTTGCTTAATTTTCGGCCATTCAATTGAGGGGTGGCGGCTGTAGAAGATGGCTAGGGTTTTTTCTTTTTTTTTTTTTTTTTTAGATTTAAGGTGATATTTATAGGAAAAGCAAGCGTAAACACTATTCATCCCGGGAATTCCGAACTCCGATTTAGACGCCGTAACCAGCGTACCTAGGGTTTATCCCGCGTTCCGGACACAATGGAATAGGTTTCGGAAGCTAACTCGGACATCTGTGCGAGTTATGGCAACAAACGCTCAATTTAAATTAAACCGATTTAAATCGATTTCTAGGCGTTTTAATTTGTACCGGACAAACGGTAAATCCAATTGACTTGAAATTTGAAACCTTACAATAATATCACATTACGGATCCGATGAAACTGGTTTCGTCGAAATCCGAGACTTTTTGAAAAATGGCTATTTTGACTCGCCAAATTTAAATTAAAAATAATTCGATGCGTTTCGAGCTGCCACGATCAAACGATAACTCCGATTGACACGAAAATTGAAATCCGGTAATAACTAACTATTACGGATCCAATGAAACTGGTTTCGTTCAATTCTGAGACTGTTCAAAAATTGACTATTTTACTAGTCGATTTAAATATTAAAATATTCAATTTTCACAAATTAACTTTTAATTCGATTTTAAAAGTTCTAAAATATCGTTCTAACTTCAACATGATAAAATAAAATTTTACAAATTATTTTCAATCATTTTTAACTCAATTTTCAATTATTTTCATAATTTAACATATTAAATTATCGATTTAATTATCCAATTAAATCCAATAAATCAAAATAAAATTTATTTGACTTATAAACTCACTTATTAATATTTTAAAATTAATTAATATTCAAATTTTAATTTCTAAAAATTCTGGGTCGTTACACATTCTTTCTCCTCTATCGACAGCTTCAACGAAATCAAAGCATAAAATATATATATAATGGCCGAAGCCTCTACTCTTCAATACGATGTCTTTTTGTTTCCATCCAGATCTATTCGAAGGAAAGGGGTGCTTTCTTTTCCAACTCTCGTTCATGAAGTCGAAATCGTTCGAGCTAAATAAAAAAAAAGAGGGGAATGGCGGACGATCTGTAATCATCGTGCCTCGTCTCGAGTGTGGGGGCTCGCGACTTCCAAATTCAAGTTGATCGAGGTCGTTTCCCGCTCGAATTCCTTCAGCACAGACAGAGAAAGCATCGAGGCTAGGGATTCGACGTTTGGGGTTTGTACTGGTGCGCGATTCTGGTGAGTTGAAGCTCGATCGTTCGAAGCGAGTGGGAAAATGCTAGCGCTCGCGAGATTTGGGGCTCACGTAGGGCAGCTGGGTCATTAGAGCATTGACGCGATGGTAAGAGGATTATCGAAGCCTGGGTTGTGAGGGCATGGCAGCGCTGTGAGGTTTGAGTTAGGGTTTTCGAGGCGAAGCGTGCGTGAGGGCTGCGGCAGCAAGTGTGGTGGTTTTAGGCTAGGCGATAAGGTAACCACTGTTATTATTTTGGACAGTTTTTATTTTCAGGTTCATCACTGTTTTTATTTTTATTTTTGAAAGGATAATAATGTTTTACAGTTAGAAGATATAGGAAACAGTGTGTTAATTTAGTATATATATTTAAGTTTAAAGGATTTTTATATTATCAGAATATAAATATATATAGATAAGTTTTTAGCTGCATAGAAATTAACATTTCATTGACAAATCACTGTTTCTATGAACAAATCACTGTTAATTAACATTTAGAATATTTTAGTATACACATTAAGCCTACTGTTTAAACTTTAGGATATATGCTAAGGTGATTAACTTGTTTAATTAGCTTATTTAATTATTTTAGCTTCATAGAAATTATTAAAGGAAAACTGGTTTAAAATTTAATTATTAGTTAAGATTAGAATTCTTTTTAGTTAATAAATTATTAGGTTAAAAACCAAATTATTAACTTAAAGTAAAAATAAAAATAAAAATATTAGTAAAAATAGTAAGTAATTGTTCAGTCAATTCAAATATTAATAGATTATATAATATTTATTTAAGGTCTAAAACGTGAAGAAAACAAGCTGGTTTGGATTGGATTGCAAAGTAAAGGTCAAAGGTGAGTTAATCTCACTCGGTTAATTTAAATTTAAAAGATTAAATTTAAATAATTGTTTGAATGGTTGATTTGATTGTTGTGTTTTAGTATGATATATTTTGGATTGATGTTTATGTTGTGCTAACATCTGTGGATGCAGGGAAAACAGGTTGGAGGGATCCAACTGGGTCCCTCAACATATATATATTGTTTATTGTTTATTATTCTCTGACATGCTTTGTGGATATTCTGCGATGAATCATATTGAAATATTGAATGCTATAGCTGCTTGGATATATTCTTGAACTCTGAATTATCAAAATATATGAATTGGATTGTTGAAAAGAAATTAAAAGGAGGTAAATTTGTAAGCGAAATAATTATAGAAAGTTTGAATAAATTAAGAATGAATTGAAAAGAAATTGAAGTAGTATGAAAATAATAATAACTTCGAGTATGAAGAGAAATGTAATTTTTAAATAAAATGAAATTGATGAATTGTAAACTTAAGTTATATCAATTAAAGAAATAAAGAATTATTCTAAAATTTAGGGTTTAAATTTAATTAAAAGAATAAAGAAGTAATTAAGAAATCTAAAAAAAAAAATTGAATTTTTAGTTAAAATATTCTTAAATTATAATCAAGAAATGAAATCTGAAATTAATAGATTTTGAATTAAAAGGAAATAAGTTGGAAATCAATTTGGGAAATTGATTTAAGTAATTTGAAGTTGGAATTCTCCCTGGATAACCAAGTACGTTTTCAAAGTAAACTTTATATAAGTAAAAAAAAAATTAAAAGTTGTTTAAAAGCAAGTGTTGGAAAATTTCTTATTTCTAATATTTAAGTTCTTAAGTAAGTATTTTCTCTTTATCTATTATAGTAGTAATTATTCAAAGAATATCTTAATATTATGTTTTTAAAAGTATAAATCTAGTTTTATATTTATTAAGTAACCTTATTTTCAAATATTCATTCAATATGTGTTTTAAACAAATTATTGAAATAGTTTAATTTAAATGTTTTGAAGGTACATATTTCAAAGTAAAGTGTTTTAAATTATTTTTAAAATCTAGTTTTGTGCTTGGTAATTTCAGAGGAGATAGAAAATATTTGGAAAAGTTTATTCTGAAAGGAAGATGGTTTTGAAACTGTTTTCAAAGGATTGGAAATAGAAATATATCTTGTGAAGATATTTTTGGAGATTAATAAATAATTTGGAAAAAAATATTTATTGGTTGATGGTTGTTGTGTGAATATTAATTGATAGTTAAATAACCGGCTATCAATATTGGACAATGCGTTGATCGTTTCGAAGAGTCCGGGATCGAGATTTATTTCTCGAAAACCACTTCGATCCAGTTTGTACGTTTCGTGAAACGTGTTCGGAGTTGAAGCTGGAGCAGTGAAGTGCAAGGGCTAGTCGCTACTAATCCTGAGAATATTTCCAAAATGGATGTAGTAGGAATAGTGCCTTCGGTTCCGTTCGAACCCGGGACGGACTTGTATGGACGAATGCTTGCGAAACATCGTCAGGTGGACGATGGGCATTCTAAGTGAAAACGTTCTAAAGGTAACGCTTAGCCTCAAGCCTCATCAAATGGGAATGACTGAAAAGCAGGGGATATGCAGCAAGGTTAGGTGGGTCATGCCCAAGCAGGACAAGATATTTCCCCTGTCTAGATGTCCCTTATATATTTCGGCTTAGTGGGTGGTTGGTCGCGCCAACCACGGGGTTTATCTTGTTCGGGACTGTTCAGTAAGGAATGGTTCCGGCCTTGTGTTGCAGGGGATGAAGGGAGTAGTCCTCCGTACGGTGATCTAGGCCCCGTACTGTGACAGGTGGTACCCCAGTGCCTAGTCATTGTTGGAAATCCATTCTCCCTACGAGCCTTGTACGAGTTTTGTTTGTATTACCCACTTTTGTGGCTAGTAGCTGGAATTTAATGAATGTAACAATTTCGGCTATTTTATAAGTATTTGTATATAGACCCTATTATAATATCAGAGGATTTCTATATAAAAATTGTTTTAGCTATCGTAAGGTAAAAACCTGACATGTTTATTTGTGGCGTGGTCTTACGAGATGCTTTTGGTTTTCAAAGGATTTTTGAAACTTTAATAATCAGTTGGGTGTGATTTTCTCACTCTGGTATTCCAGACTGACTTGGGTATTATTTAACTGTAATGCTCGGGTCAGACCGAGTATTATAGGATACAGGATATGATGCTGTGGAGCTCAGGAGACGAGCTGGATGACGATACGTACTCTCGTACTTGTATATATATATTATTCCGCTGTTGAGTTGTTGTGTACCCATTGTATGTTATTGATGTGAGCTGTGACTGATGTACTCTGATGATGTAATGTATGTAAACAGATATATTTGATTTTGAGTAAAGATTTTTTTATTATCTATTATATTTTATTCCGCTGCGATGGTTAGATTCTGATGTTGATTTTGTTTTCTCTTCTTCTACCTCTTCTTCTTAAACCCAAATGGTTCGTATTTCTGTGCAACTTGAGTTGATTGTTGTAGAATAGTGTAAACTCAAGGGGTACGGATTTGCGGACTGTTACAGTTGGTATCAGAGCTTAGGTTGGTGATAACCTTGGCTCTGTTGGAAATTACTCAAATAGAGTCCGTAGTACTCTAGAATGAGTTTGAGCGTATTAATAGATATGAGCGCGTATTTGTTAGTGAATATAAATTATTTTAATATTGTGTTGATTGGTTTATTGAGTGGTATATGAACCTTCGTCGGCACAGCCTCGAAAACTGTATCGAAGGGGTTTCTAAACACTTGAATAGAATAATCGACACGGTATTGTTTTCAATATGGGTAAATGAAATAATTTTACCCAAAAATATATTTTTGATATGAAGAAAGTTTGGTAAACTATATAGCTATTATATGGTTGCTTGGATGTTAGAAATGATAATATTAAAGTATTATCATTGTTAAATGAAAATTTAACTAGAAATTGAAAATAAACAAAGTTTACGGAAATAAATTCATGATAAAATGAAATTTGTAAATATGAATTATAAATGTAAAATTATAAATTGAAATATAACTAAAATCTAAGGGAATTAATTCATTATGACATGGAATTTGTAAATATGAATTAAAAATGTGAATTATAAATTGAAATATAATTAATTGGGAATTTGTATAAGCATAAACTATACAAATGCATTATAAATAAATTTGAATTTAAAATAGACTTTGAACCTTTAAAACCCCGGAAATTTTGAAGGTATTTTGGAGATAAATTGTTGCATTTTTGTTTTTGGGGTATTTCTGAAAGGAAATTGTTTCAAATAAATTTTGGAAGGAGATATAGCATTGGATTCACTTCAGTAGCGGGAAAATAACTTCGGTGATGACTGCAGCATCATCGATGTTCATTTTCGAGTTTCTAAGTGACAGCTTGCTGCCAGAAATTTATTCGTTCAGAAAAGCTAGTTGTTTGAAATTTACAAAGGAAATGTGTGGGGAATAAAACCAGGATTGGTTTAATTTTTGAGAAACGTGATTTTGAGATGTTGGAGATTTCAAAATGATTTGGGACCAAAGTAGGTGTTTTTAAATTCATGATGAGATAGCTGTAAGCTTATAAATTGTAAATTTATAAATTGAGATGACTTTTAAATCAGGAAGGAAATACAAGCTTTGAATGTCAAAAATTTAAATTTAAAGGGAAATGTTAAAAATGGAATTAACTTTGATTGGAGAATACAATTTAACTGGATAGGCTGGAAATAATATCCAGTTGTATTCGAATTAAGTTAAAATCGAATTGAGTCAAATAAATATGAGTTTAAAATAGAATTGAACTGGAATAAAAATTCAATTTAATAAATTGAATTGGAATTGATTCTTACCTAGATAACTAGAAAATAAGTTGGATAAGAAATAAATTGGATAAGAATTAGATTGAAATAAATAAACCAGAATAACTTATAAAAGAATTAAAATGCATGAATAAAATATGCTTGGGTTATAAAGAAGCATAAGGCTTGAGTTAAAATAAAAGAATAACATATTCAAGCCTATAATGGATGGAATTGTGTAAATAATAAGTTGTGGCTTATAAATTTTGAAAGTGAAATAGAAAATCCAAAATAAATATTGTTTGATGTTTTGGATAATGAAAGGAAAATCCAAATTTGTATTATTAATTAAATTGAACCAAGAAAATTAAATAAAGTGATGTTTGGAATTAAAAATCAAGTGTTAAATGAATTGTGAGATTATGATTAAGGTTGAAAATAAAACTCAAGTTATAAATTAAATTCGACTTAAATTGTCGATGAAGTAAATGTACATGAAGTGTGGGTTCATGAATTTTGAGGGTAAAATTGAAAATGGATAATGGATTCAGAACTTGAGTTATTAGTTAAAATTTATTGTGAAGTGTTAACAAATTAAATATAATTGGAAATATATCGAATAAAAATGTGATTTGATTAAAATAGTAATGGGATGGTTTGTATTGTGAATAAAATCCAAATATGTGGAAATAAATTGGATATGGCTTTGTAATAAATCGAGTTAAGCTGAGTATAAAAGAGAAAATTTACTTGTAAAATGAAAATGAGCTTAAGTGTAAAATTTGAATAAATTGAGGATAATGGACTTAGGCTAAATGAATGAAGGAAAGTTGAATTGAATTCAACTTAAAACCAAGTTAAAGATATTGGATGGAATTTAAACCAAGAAAAATATATTTGGATCGGAATAAAATTTGGTGGGTTGTAAATAAAATTTAAGAAAATGAAAATTTAAAATAAATTGAATGTGGATAAACTAATTATATTGAATAAATAAATGATGGAATAAATAAGTATCAAATGAAATGTGGTTTAATAAGTTGAGAAATGGTTATTGAATGAAATAGCTTGGATTGTCTTCGAGCTAAATAAAATAGTGTGGAATAAACAAATATGGAATGAAATGTAAATAAATGGATGGTAAATGAAATTTAAATGGAATGTGTCGAGCTAAATAAATGATTGCGAATGGGTTAAAATAAAAAGGAAATTTAATTGGCAATTAAGATGAACCTAGGTTGTAAATGGTTTTGAATAAACTAAATTGATTAATAAAATGAAATGCAAGTGAATGGATTAAAATTTAATTGCAATGAAACTGAGAATATACGATTTGTGAATAAGTTTAAGCATAAATTGAGTTGAAATCCATTTCAATTGATTATAAAACATAAGTACTTATTTATTCACTTAGATCTCGTCAAATTGCATAGAATAAATTGTCATTGGATGTAAATGGAAGTAATTAAAATTCTATAAATTGGTGGGAGTAAGTAAATTGATTTTTGAGAGCAATTGAATTAACTATGAGTTCAGTTTGCTTAAGAATAAATTAAATGTAAGCAATTGAGCTTTAAACCGTTCGAATTGGTGAAGTTATATACGAATGGATTGGAAACCATTCAAATTGAATAAAAATGGTTTATAAATAAATTGAAAGCAATTGAATCAGCATGGAAACTATATAAATTGCTTACGGAAAAATGTTTGGTGTGAATTGCTTTTAGAATTCATATGTTTTAACTATTGCTAATAAGTGAAATATAGTTAAACTGCATATATTTGGCACTTACATGTTTAAATTGAGTAAGTACAGGTACCTGGAAGCCGCATGGCTGGATTTGGGTTGGGCTACTTGCTAAAAATAATAAGTCGCTTGCTTAAAATGCTAAATAAGGTACGCCTACGCAATTAAAATAGGAAATATGAACTGTTTTTGGTTTTTCCGACCGTGTGGGTCGATGTATATATATTTATCTCTTTTGTCAAATTGCAAAAGCTCCTCCGTACAAAGGGGACTCTGCCAAAAAAATTCAGAAATTTTGGGAGTTAGAAAATTTTTGAAAATTTTGGAAAATTTTGTTAACGACAAAACTATTTAGAATTGGAAACTAAAATAAGTTAGTAAATGAAACTAATTAAAGTAATGACTTAAATTAGTTATAAATGAAGGATAAAATTTAAAAATTCAAAGTTGAAAATAAATGGAATGCATATGAAATGTGGAAATCGATTTGAATAGAAGTAAGTATAAACTAAAAGAGGTAAAGAGAAATAAAGATAAGAAACATATAAAATGTTTATACTAACTTAAGAAAGGAATGGTAAATTCTAGATTGGAAATTGATATTACAAATAAAATCTAAGATAATATTGAAATGAATAGATATTGACATTTTGTAAGAAAGTCGATAAAATATTTTGGTATATTGTGATTGGATATTAGTGCTAAGCAGGATATGCAGGTATTATAAAAGGGAAAAGGAAATTGGATTCGATTTCAAGAAATAAATTTGAATTGCCCGACAAAAGGTACGCATTTAAATTTGGTATGGAATTTGATTGGGATTTGGATTTGGATTTGGATTGAGCCACTTGGCCTTTTGTTTTCTTTTTGGATTTGGGAGGCCGTAGAGCCATTTTGTAGTTGTACCGAGCTAGCCGCGCAAAGGAGACGCTGGCGAAATTTTTCGAAAATTTAGGGGGTTAGAAAAATTTTGAGAAAATTTTGATAATTCAAAATTTGGTTTTAAATTGAAAACTTGAATGGTTAAACAAATGGTATGGTTTGGAACTAGAGAAAGGTTTGGAAGTTAGTAAGAAAGATAACGAGTCTTTTATATAAAAGATAATTGGTAAGATGTTGAATTGTTAGAAAACTGTTTGGTTTAGGGAAATAATAAACGGGTGTTGAACCATTCTTCCTAACCAGTAATTTCGGGGACGAAATTCTTTTAAGGGGGGAGGAATGTGACGACCCGGAATTTTCGAGCAATTAAAAATCAGAATATTAATTGAGTTTAAATATCCAATAGAGCGATTATAACCTAAATTGCGAATATCACAATTTATTCGATAATTGAATTATTAAATTAAATAATTGAAGTTGGGTAAATTGTTGAATTTAGAATTTTAAGCCTGTTAAGAATAATTTGAAAGCTTATAAAATTTATATTGATAACATTGAATATAATAAACGTGTTAACATGGAACCTAACACTGAATTGGTCAGTTTTGAAATTTAATCGTTTAAATTGAATTTAAAAATAGCTTTCCGAGGCACAGTCTTGGAATTCGATGAAACCATTTCCGTTGGATCCATAATATTGAATTATTGTCGGATTTCAAATTTCATAATTTTTGGAATTTTAGTGTGATCGTATGAGGTAAAAACACTTCGTAAATAATTATTTTTCTAATATAAAATATCCTATATCTTATCATCGGTCAAAATCTTTCATATCATTTCGAATTACTGTAGCTCGATATTTACTTCACGCAAGCTTTCCCCACACGCCACTTTCAGAAGTAAAATATGAAGGGGATTGTCATTCTTTCTCCTCTATCGACAGCTTCAACGAAATCAAAGCATAAAATATATATATAATGGCCGAAGCCTCTCCTCTTCAATACGATGTCTTTTTTTTTCCATCCAGATCTATTCGAAGGAAAGGGGTGCTTTCTTTTCCAACTCTCGTTCATGAAGTCGAAATCGTTCGAGCTAAATAAAAAAAAAAGAGGGGAATGGCGGACGATCTGTAATCATCGTGCCTCGTCTCGAGTGTGGGGGCTCGCGACTTCCAAATTCAAGTTGATCGAGGTCGTTTCCCGCTCGAATTCCTTCAACGCAGACAGAGAAAGCATCGAGGCTAGGGATTCGACGTTTGGGGTTCGTACTGTTGCGCGATTCTGGTGAGTTAAAGCTCGATCGTTCGAAGCGAGTGGGAAAATGCTTGCGCTCGCGAGATTTGGGGCTCACGTAGGGCAGCTGGGTCATTAGAGCATTGACGCGATGGTAAGAGGATTATCGAAGCCTGGGTTGTGAGGGCATGGCAGCGCTGTGAGGTTTGAGATAGGGTTTTCGAGGCGAAGCGTGCGTGAGGGCTGCGGCAGCAAGTGTGGTGGTTTTAGGCTAGGCGATAAGGTAACCACAGTTATTATTTTGGACAGTTTTTATTTTCAGGTTCATCACTGTTTTTATTTTTATTTTTGAAAGGATAATAATGTTTTACAGTTAGAAGATATAGGAAACAGTGTGTTAATTTAGTATATATATTTAAGTTTAAAGGATTTTTATATTATCAGAATATAAATATATATAGATAAGTTTTTAGCTGCATAGAAATTAACATTTCATTGACAAATCACTGTTTCTATGAACAAATCACTGTTAATTAACATTTAGAATATTTTAGTATACACATTAAGCCTACTGTTTAAACTTTAGGATATATGCTAAGGTGATTAACTTGTTTAATTAGCTTATTTAATTATTTTAGCTTCATAGAAATTATTAAAGGAAAACTGGTTTAAAATTTAATTATTAGTTAAGATTAGAATTCTTTTTAGTTAATAAATTATTAGGTTAAAAACCAAATTATTAACTTAAAGTAAAAATAAAAATAAAAATATTAGTAAAAATAGTAAGTAATTGTTCAGTCAATTCAAATATTAATAGATTATATAATATTTATTTAAGGTCTAAAACGTGAAGAAAACAAGCTGGTTTGGATTGGATTGCAAAGTAAAGGTCAAAGGTGAGTTAATCTCACTCAGTTAATTTAAATTTAAAAGATTAAATTTAAATAATTGTTTGAATGGTTGATTTGATTGTTGTGTTTTAGTATGATATATTTTGGATTGATGTTTATGTTGTGCTAACATCTGTGGATGCAGGGAAAACAGGTTGGAGGGATCCAACTGGGTCCCTCAACATATATATATTGTTTATTGTTTATTATTCTCTGACATGCT
Organism: Allium cepa; assembly: GCA_030765085.1. NCBI lineage: Eukaryota > Viridiplantae > Streptophyta > Magnoliopsida > Asparagales > Amaryllidaceae > Allium > Allium cepa. Next base: position 665,749,943 of record CM060932.1, read on the forward strand.
TTGTGGATATTCTGCGATGAATCATATTGAAATATTGAATGCTATAGCTGCTTGGATATATTCTTGAACTCTGAATTATCAAAATATATGAATTGGATTGTTGAAAAGAAATTAAAAGGAGGTAAATTTGTAAGCGAAATAATTATAGAAAGTTTGAATAAATTAAGAATGAATTGAAAAGAAATTGAAGTAGTATGAAAATAATAATAACTTCGAGTATGAAGAGAAATGTAATTTTTAAATAAAATGAAATTGATGAATTGTAAACTTAAGTTATATCAATTAAAGAAATAAAGAATTATTCTAAAATTTAGGGTTTAAATTTAATTAAAAGAATAAAGAAGTAATTAAGAAATCTAAAAAAAAATTGAATTTTTAGTTAAAGTATTCTTAAATTATAATCAAGAAATGAAATCTGAAATTAATAGATTTTGAATTAAAAGGAAATAAGTTGGAAATCAATTTGGGAAATTGATTTAAGTAATTTGAAGTTGGAATTCTCCCTGGATAACCAAGTACGTTTTCAAAGTAAACTTTATATAAGTAAAAAAAAAAATTAAAAGTTGTTTAAAAGCAAGTGTTGGAAAATTTCTTATTTCTAATATTTAAGTTCTTAAGTAAGTATTTTCTCTTTATCTATTATAGTAGTAATTATTCAAAGAATATCTTAATATTATGTTTTTAAAAGTATAAATCTAGTTTTATATTTATTAAGTAACCTTATTTTCAAATATTCATTCAATATGTGTTTTTAACAAATTATTGAAATAGTTTAATTTAAATGTTTTGAAGGTACATATTTCAAAGTAAAGTGTTTTAAATTATTTTTAAAATCTAGTTTTGTGCTTGGTAATTTCAGAGGAGATAGAAAATATTTGGGAAAGTTTATTCTGAAAGGAAGATGGTTTTGAAACTGTTTTCAAAGGATTGGAAATAGAAATATATCTTGTGAAGATATTTTTGGAGATTAATAAATAATTTGGAAAAATTTATTTATTGGTTGATGGTTGTTGTGTGAATATTAATTGATAGTTAAATAACCGACTATCAATATTGGACAATGCGTTGATCGTTTCGAAGAGTCCGGGATCGAGATTTATTTCTCGAAAACCACTTCGATCCGGTTTGTACGTTTCGTGAAACGTGTTCGGAGTTGAAGCTGGAGCAGTGAAGTGCAAGGGCTAGTCGCTACTAATCCTGAGGATATTTCCAAAATGGATGTAGTAGGAATAGTGCCTTCGGTTCCGTTCGAACCCGGGACGGACTTGTATGGACGAATGCTTGCGAAACATCGTCAGGTGGACGATGGGCATTCTAAGTGAAAACGTTCTAAAGGTAACGCTTAGCCTCAAGCCTCATCAAATGGGAATGACTGAAAAGCAGGGGATATGCAGCAAGGTTAGGTGGGTCATGCCCAAGCAGGACAAGATATTTCCCCTGTCTAGATGTCCCTTATATATTTCGGCTTAGTGGGTGGTTGGTCGCGCCAACCACGGGGTTTATCTTGTTCGGGACTGTTCAGTAAGGAATGGTTCCGGCCTTGTGTTGCAGGGGATGAAGGGAGTAGTCCTCGGTACGGTGATCTAGGCCCCGTACTGTGACAGGTGGTACCCCAGTGCCTAGTCATTGTTGGAAATCCATTCTCCCTACGAGCCTTGTACGAGTTTTGTTTGTATTACCCACTTTTGTGGCTAGTAGCTGGAATTTAATGAATGTAACAATTTCGGCTATTTTATAAGTATTTGTATATAGACCCTATTATAATATCAGAGGATTTCTATATAAAAATTGTTTTAGCTATCGTAAGGTAAAAACCCGACATGTTTATTTGTGGCGTGGTCTTACGAGATGCTTTTGGTTTTCAAAGGATTTTTGAAACTTTAATAATCAGTTGGGTGTGATTTTCTCACTCTGGTATTCCAGACTGACTCGGGTATTATTTAACTGTAATGCTCGGGTCAGACCGAGTATTATAGGATACAGGATATGATGCTGTGGAGCTCAGGAGACGAGCTGGATGACGATACGTACTCTCGTACTTGTATATATATATTATTCCGCTGTTGAGTTGTTGTGTACCCATTGTATGTTATTGATGTGAGCTGTGACTGATGTACTCTGATGATGTAATGTATGTAAACAGATATATTTGATTTTGAGTAAAGATTTTTTTTATTATCTATTATATTTTATTCCGCTGCGATGGTTAGATTCTGATGTTGATTTTGTTTTCTCTTCTTCTACCTCTTCTTCTTAAACCCAAATGGTTCGTATTTCTGTGCAACTTGAGTTGATTGTTGTAGAATAGTGTAAACTCAAGGGGTACGGATTTGCGGGCTGTTACACACTGGCATCTGGTGAGTAACCTCTGGGCTTCACGAAGATCTTTCTCGTTCCCTCAGAAGTTGTTGTGTTCTAACACTTGTTTATTTTCGTGTCTTCTGTGCAGGCTGTTCTGACCTCGAGCCCACTCCGAGGAGCGACACCGCCAAGGAGGTGGAGATAAAGGCGAGTGAGGCTACTCAAGTCGACGGAGATCCTGGTCCAGATGCTCAAGTAATCGGGGCGCTGGATGAAGGCAAATCTGACTCTTCCTCGGAGAGTTTCGAAGTAGAAATCACAGGCGCCTCTGAGCACACATCCGACTTGAGCATGAAGGAACGGCTCGAGAAAGAGAAAAGAGATACGACCTCAGTCAAGGTCGAGCCGCGTGAAGTGGACCTGGACGATCCTCTGAACAAACCATTGAAGATCATTTTTCCTGGCAAGTCCCAGCCCATGGATGTTCCCCCTACGTCTTCGGTCGTCACCCCTCCGTCAGGGAAGGATTCCAAGAGTAAGCGCTCTTGGAAGGAACCATCCGGGAAGAAGTCAAAGAAACGCAAGAAATGACCGTCGTCCCCGTTCAACGAGAACTAGTTTAAGTCATGTACTAATTTTTGTAGACTGTGTAAATAGGCTGTTGGCTCCGGACTTCGGAGCGTTTTTGTTACGGGAAGCTTTTTGTGAATAAAATTTGATCTTCACTTTTGTCTTCTCAAAAGACTTTTATTATTCAGTTTCTTTTATGGTTGTGATTGAAATCTGAATTGTTATGGGTAACTTAGACTTCTTGGTTCGTCTTTACATGGCTTGGGAGCTTCCCTGGATTTGATCAATCTCCACTTGGTGCTTCAAGCACTTAGAATATTTCATAGCCCGTATGTTGGGGACTTGACATATCCAAGTCATTTGCATCGTAGTTCCTATTCAAGGAACTCGGAGGTCTGAACTGCTTGTAATTAAGTCTATACACCGGACTTCGAGTACTCCAGTCCGTGCTCCGGGGACTTGGAGATTTCGAGTCATTTGTATTCGAGTCCGCACTCTGGGGACTTGGAGATTTCGGATCATTTATACTCGAGTCCGCATTCTGGGGACTTAGAGTACTCCAGTCTGCGCTCTGGGGATTTGGAGGTTTCAAATCGTTTATACTCGAGTCCGCACTCTGGGGACTTAGAGTACTCCAGTCCACGCTCCGGGGACTTGGATATTTTGAATCGTTTATACCCGAGTCCGCACTCCGGGGACTTAGAGTACTCCAGTCCGCACTCCGGGGACTTGGAGATTTTTTGTCGTTTATACTCGAGTCCGCACTCCGGGGACTTAGAGTACTCCAGTCTGCACTCCGGGGACTTGGAGATTTTGAATCGTTTATACTCGAGTCCGCACTCCGGGGACTTAGAGTACTCCAGTCCGCACTCCGGGGACTTGGAGATTTTTTGTCGTTTATACTCGAGTCTGCACTCTGGGGACTTAGAGTACTCCAGTCCGCACTCCGGGGACTTGGAGATTTTGAATCGTTTATACTCGAGCCCGCACTCCGGGGACTTAGAGTACTCCAGTCCGCACTCCGGGGACTTGGAGATTTTTCGTCGTTTATACTCGAGTCCGCACTCCGCGGACTTAGAGTACTCCAGTCCGCACTCCGGGGACTTGAAGATTTTTTGTCGTTTATACTCGAGTCCGCACTCCGGGGACTTAGACTACTCCAGTCCGCACTCCAGGGACTTGGAGATTTTTTGTCATTTATTATAAGCGTTCGTACGCTAGCCAGGATATCATAATTTTTAATTGCGCGTCATAGGAATATCATACGAAGAGACATTGGTCATTCATGGAAAAGATGGCTTCAAGCCTTTATTGATGAAAACAAGCTAGATTATCTTATTACATGCCAAGAAGAAAGCATACTGGAAATAAATGCAAATACCGCATAAAGGAAATAGACTAAGTGTAATAACGCCGCAAATGCTCGCTGCTCCATGCTCGGGGGAGTGTCGCACCATCGACGGTCGTTAGCTTGAAAGTTCCTTCTCCAAGCCTCCGTTCGATGACGTATGGACCTTCCCATGCGGGATTCATGTGCGAAGGGGTTGGAAAGACTCGTTTCAAAACGAGATCTCCCACACTAAAGGTTCTTGGCTGGACTTTTCCATTATAATATTTAGCGACTCGGTGTCTGTATGAGGCTGCTCTCAAATCAGCTTCTTCGCGTTTCTCATCAATGAAGTCTAATGATTCCAATAGGAGATCCTGGTTTGACGCAGGATCGTAATAGGTTACCCGGTGTGACGAAACTTCAAGTTCTACGGGTATGACGGTTTCCATGCCGTACGCCAGTGCGAATGGTGTGTGGCCAGTCGCGGTCTTGTGGGTAGTTCTATAGGCCCAAAGCGCTGTTGGGAGTTCATCCACCCACTTGCCTCTAGCCTTTTCCAAACGCTTCTTCAATATGGACTTGATGATTTTATTGACGGCTTCTACCTGCCCATTCGCCTTCGGGTGAGCAACTGCTGCGAACCTTTTCTCAATGCCATACCTCTAACAGAACTCTTTGAATTCCTTGCTTTCAAATTGAGTTCCGTTGTCCGTTATGATGGTCCGTGGGTGGCCAAAACGACATATGATATTTCGTACAACGAAATTAATGACTTTCTTGGTGGTGATTGTGGCCATTGGCTCTGCTTCCGCCCACTTGGTGAAATAATCGACTGCCACTATTGCATATTTCGCGCCTCCTTTGGCTACGGGCAGAGATCCAATTAGGTCGATTCCCCACATTGCAAATGGCCAGGGACTAACCATTTGTGTGAGTTCCGTTGGCGGAGCTCTTGGAATCTTTGCATATATCTGGCATTTGTCGCATCTTCTCGCATAGTCTGCAGCATCCCGATTTACAGTCGGCCAATAATATCCATAGCGGAGGATTTTCCTCGCCAAAGTTTGCCCCCCGGTATGATCACCACATTCTCCCTCATGGACTTCTTCCAACACCCGTTTTACCTCGTCATGGGCCACGCACCGGAGTAAGGGGGTCGAGAATCTCCTCCGATACATTATCCCGTCTTGCATTACATAACGCGAAGCCTTACGAAGGACTTGGCGTCTTTCGCTTCTTTTCTCAGGTAAGTCCCCGTATAGCAAGTATTGTTTAATCGGGGTCAGCCATGATCCCCTTTCGAGTTCGGTCTCCAATACGAGATCTATCTCCATCATGTCTATACTTGGAGCAAGCAGAGTCTCGACAGGGAACAATCCCATCTGATGTGCATCGCCAGTACTCGCGAATTTAGCCAACGAGTCGGCCTCCCTGTTCTGTTCGCGCGGGACATGCGAAATGTCATAATATTCCAGGTTTACTAGTAGCTCCCGAACCCGAGCAAGGTAAGGAGCCAATCTCTGTCCTTTCGCTTGGTAGTCTCCCCGTACCTGATATACCACCAGCTGTGAGTCGCAGAAGATTTCGATGGACTTTACCCTCAGTTCATTGGCAAGTCTTAAGCCAGCAATCAGTGCTTCGTATTCGGCTTCGTTATTTTTCGCTGTAAATTCGAGCTTCAAAGCCTAGCAAATCGATCGGTTTTCGGGAGTTACCAGAACTATCCCAACTCCCGACCAACGGTCGTTAGATGCCCCGTCAGTGAACATCTTCCATCGGACAGGAAGGATTACTTTGTGATTTTCACTCGGTTCATCCGGAATGGTGAACTCAGCAACGAAGTCAGCTAGTGCTTGCCCTTGGATGGTCCTTCGCGGCAGGTAGGTGATATCAAACTGGCTTAACTCGATGTTCCACTTTAGCATCCTACCGGAAGTTTCCGGTCATTGGAGCACCTGTCGCAAGGGTTGGTCAGTGTAAACACTGATTGAGTGCGCCTGAAAGTAGGGACGAAGCTTGCATGATGCAATCACCAGGCAATAGGCAAGTTTCTCGATCTTTGGATAATTCTTTTCTGCCCCCGTCAGTCGTTTACTAACATAGCACACCGGCCTTTGAACCTTATCTTCTTCGCGAACTAGGGCTGTACTGATAGCGTGTTGAGACACAGCCAAATATACATACAACGTCTCGTGGTCTACTGGTTTTGACAACACTGGAGGACTTTCCAAGTGTCTTACCAGGGCTCGGAATGCTTCCTCGTAGTCAGTCGTCCATTCGAAGTTTCTCTTTCCTTTCTTTATGACATCGAAGAAAGGAACACACTTATCTATGGCTCTGGATATGAATCGACTGAGCGCAGCTACTTTTCCGTTCAAGCTCTGTACCTGTTTTATGGTTCTAGGTGCCTGTATATCTCGGATGGCCTGGATCTTTTTCGGGTTAGCTTCAATTCCTCGTGCATTCACAATGAAACCCAAGAACTTTCCCGATGCTACGCCGAAAGAACACTTCAGGGGGTTGATTTTCATTTCGAAGAGCCTCAGTATATCGAACATTTCCGCCAAGTCTCGAATGTGGTCGTTTGACTGCCGTGACTTCACAAGCATGTCATCCACATAGACTTCCATTGTTTTCCCAATCTGATCTTTGAACATTCGATTTACCAGACGCTGGTAAGTTGCTCCGGCGTTCTTCAGTCCGAAGGGCATCACTACATAGCAGTATAACCCAACATTTGTGACAAAGCTGGTGTGTTCTTGGTCTGGGATGTGCATCGGAATTTGGTTGTATCCAGAGTATGCATCCATAAATGACAATAACTCATGCCCTGCAGTTGAATCGACCAGTTGATCAATTCGTGGTAGCGGGAAGCTATCCTTCGGGCATGCTTTGTTTAAATCAGAATAGTTAACGCAGGTTCTCCATTTCCCGTTTGCTTTCTTTACCAACACAGGGTTGGACACCCATTCCGGGTAGAGGGCGTCGCGGACAAACCCATTGGCTTTGAGTTTATCCACCTCCTCTTTGAGAGCTGTAGACCTCTCCGGGTCCATGCCTCTCCTTTTTTGCTTCACAGGTACGTGTTTCGGGTCTATATTCAACATATGGCTCGCAATTGCAGGGGAAATCCCACGCATATCAGAGTGTGTCCAGGCGAAGACATCAAGATTCGCTCGGAGGAAATCAGATAAATTCTCTGCCATTAGGGGATCGAGCTGTGACCCAATTTCAAGAACTCGTGTCGGGTCGCTGTGGCTAACTGGAATATCAATTGCTAGTTCGGCCGGTGCTGCGTCTGGTTCCCTGGGTTCCCCTTTGTCATCTCTCGGATCTATGTCTCCAATGATCCAAGAATGTCGCCCGAGCCAGGGCTCGGGCGCTAATTGTCAATCATCAGAATTCGGGATGCGGACGATGCTGTCCGCAGTCTTCCCCTTTTCTCTGCGCTGGGCCTCTCTCAACTCAGCCACGTAACATGCACGTCCGGTTGCTTGGTCGCCATGCACTATGCCAACTCCTTTGTCCGTCGAGAATTTCAGTGTGAAACACCACGGGGCCAAGGCTGCCCTGAAATCTGCGAGGGCTGGTCGTCCCAAAAACACGTTGTATGGTGAATCAACATCCAGCACTATGAATGGTAGGATTCGCACTCTCCTGCGTTCACCTTGTTCCAGTTCAACTGGTAACTCCACATATCCTACTGCGTCTGTGGCTGCGCCGTTAAAGCCATGGATTCGGGTTTTGGATGGCTTCAAATCCTTAGTCTCCAGCTTCATTTGGTCATACGCTTTCTTGAAGATGATGTTAACGGAACTTCCGCAATCAATTAGGATTCTCCTTACGAATGCCGGTCCGATGGTTGCGGATATGACCAATGGATCGATGGTGGGAGCTTCCACCTTATCCGCGTCTCTATTCCTGAATACAATATCGTCGTGCATCGTGCGCTGCTGCTTTGCGGGAGTTCCATCCTCCACATTTGAACAGCACTCATGCTCTGTATGTCTCAAGGAATTAGCATATCGTTCCATTTCCTGCCAATTTTTATCCGCAGGATGAGGCCCACCAGCAATTGTGTTAATAATCAATCTTCCCACAGTTCGAGTAGGTTGCTCTGGTTGGTGTAGAGCTGGGCCACGCCCGGGGTCTGAAGTCTTTTGTCTTCCTTCTGGCGTATCTTTGACGAATTCCTGCAGCTTCTTCTGCCTAATCAATTTCTCAATAGCGTCATGGAGATGTCTGCATTCGTCTGTGTTGTGCCCATAAGACTCGTGAAAGCGGCAATACTTTCCAGTCCGCTTTTGCTCCTCTATTGATTCCTTAGGGCGTGGTTTTCTGTATTGAAAAGTGTTGCAGGTCGATAAGTAGATGTTTTCAAGAGACGCATTCAGTGGAGTGTATTCGTTGTAGGTTGGGATCCTTGACTTCCATCTCCTCGTTTCCTTCTTCTTTCCAGGATTTCCACTTCCAGTTCCCTTAGACTGCCCGGGCTTATTTTGGACGCTGGCCTGAGTCTTTCCAGGGTTATCGTCGGTTGCTTTCATGGCGATGTTGCCCTTTACAGACTCCTGAACGGACCCTGGTGCCTTGTCTTTCCTTATCCACCGAGCTTCTTCCCTCCTTATGAACTGGTGGGCTTTCGAATAGAAACGTTCCAACGTAGCTGGTGGCTTTCCCGCCAACCAATCCCCAAATTCAGAGTCTGGAACCACTCCACGCATTACTGCCATCAAAATCGCATGGTCGTTTGGATTGCTCACTTTAGTAGCGACAACATGAAATCTCTGCAAGTATACTTTCAGTGATTCTCCAGGAGCTTGGTTCACGCTTGATAAGGACATCACATCCTTGGGTCGAGTGGCGTGTATCCTGAATTGTTCTATGAATTTCCTTGCTAATTCGTCGAAGTTTGAGATTGACCGTGGAGGAAGTCGAGTGAACCACATGGTGGCAATTCCGAACAGAGTTATTGGAAAGCACCTGCACTTAGTTGCGTCGTTGGCCCTTGCTGAATCCATCATCCATCCATACCTCATTACATGTTGTCTAGGGTCAGTTTTTCCTTCATAGGCGGGTATGGTGGGCATGTTAAACTTCCTTGGGTATTCAGCCTGTAGAATGGTATCTGTGAAGGGAGTATGACTCTTAGACATTCCCCAATCTTCATTAGTCAAACCTTGATTCTCTCTCATCAACTGCCTGACCATAGCTGTCAAATCCGGGGTTTGTATTGTAGGAGGAAGGTTGGGTTCCGCTCCACGGGCTTGATTTCTAGTAGAGCGATCAGTGGCACCTGCTTGGTCATCTTCATCCTTGCGGCTTCTACGCCTGGAAGGTTCATCAGCTGAAGTTGAGCTATCATCTTCGGAGTAGGGGACAGGGCTACCTCCAGCATTCTGATGCTGCTGTTGAGCAAATTGGGCCATGAGGTCAGCATTAACTTGCATTTGCTCAGCGAGTTGCCTTCTGCTTTCCGTAAGCTCTTTTATCAAGTCATTCAATTCTGCTCGTGAAACAGCTTCCGCTTGGTTTTGGCTGGAGGGCCCCGTGCCTCAAATTACTTGTTGATCGTTAGGTCCAAGTTGTTGAACACTAGCGGTTTCGCGAGCATCTACATTTTGGGAGGTCGATCTTGTTCGTGGTCTTCCCATGGTAGAGTCGTTGGTTGTAACTCTGAGTAGAATCAACAGATGCCTTATGAATAATTACGGATCTTCTTCGGGGGATTTATGCAATCCAGTAGCTACAAAGTAGATCCTCACAACCTGAGAATTCGGTTCTCAGTGAACGCACCAAAATGTTAGTGCCAAAATTGGTCACTAACACACTTAGAGAGTTTGTGTAGAGAGATTAATGAAGAAGATAAATTAAAATAGAGAAGATAATATAAATTAAAATGTGGGAGATGAGAACACAGAATTTATAGTGGTTCGGCGTTGTAGCCTACGTCTACTTTGAAGTTGATCCTTTATTTCTTCACTTTAAACTTGATTACAGATACAATCCGCTTTTAAGTATTCGAATACAATTGTGAAATAAAAGTAGAAGTCTTGGATGAGGTTTGGATGAGGCAGAGTCTCCCCTGTGTTCTCTGAAATCTGATCCCCCTTTTCTGTGCCCCTGCCCCTCTATTTATAGACGAATGTGGGTTGGACTTCCCTGGTGGGCCAGATGGCTAGACAGCTCGGTCTAGATAGGACGCGCCCTGCATGCTGAGTGGAACATGCCGAACGGTCGGCATGCCGAGCCCTCCTATCCAAGTCGATGGATCTCTCTGTTGAATGGAGGAAGCGGGCCGAACGATGCTGGGATGCCGAGTGAGGCGTGGATGCCGAGTGAAAGGATACGCCGAGTAGAGGGAATGCCGAACACAGGACATGTCGAACAAAGGATATGCCGAGCACAGGATGTGTCGAACAAAGGGTATGCCGAGCATGGGATGTGCCGAACAAAGGGTATGCCGAGTTAAGAGCAGGCCGACTGGAAGGAGTGCCGAGTGAAATGCTGAAGGTCTCATGCCGAGTGCAAACCTGGATGGACGTACGTTCTTCAATGCCGAGTACAACCCTTGACTGCCGAACGTTCAAACGTGTCGAGTGCTCATTTGTGCCGAGTACGACCCTGCATGCCGAACGTTCTAGTTGCCTGGTCGATTCTTCAGGTAACAAGCCTCAAGAGGGGTATCGATAACCCTTTCTTGATACATCTTGTCTATGGACATTTAAGAAGTAAGTATTTGGATATCGCCTCAATACTCATGGTTACGGACACATCATAACTTTAGTCAGTAATATACTTTTCCTAAGAATTTTATATTTATATATGTTTATGGCTTAATATCATTACCTATGTCTCTATACAACAACGTATATAAAATAAAAAAACCAAAATCATAATTTATTTCATACAGGATTCTTTTGCAAGAGTTAAGTTACATAACAAAATTACATAATTTCCCCTAGAACATACTCTTAACTTTATCAATGCAGATGTTACCTTTACTTTCTAAAAAGATTAGAGATTATATCGTTGTTTAAGTTTGAGCCATGATATATTAGATCTTTTGATCAATTGGCATATAAGTTCTTCAGTGAATTCAAGGCGAATTTTATACAATTGAAGGATGTAATCTTGTTTGCTAAATAAAGCAGAGGAAAGCATAAATATTGATGAGTTATTCGAAAAGGTTCAATGTTGTTGTCGCTAAAGTGATAAATTTAGAGGATAACCTTGTATAGATGAACCTTGTTGGTGGAGTTTGCAAAGATTCTAATTTAGGAACGTGTCTTACTATAAATAAGCCGACCACATTGAAGGACTTTTATAAAAAAGAAAATCAATTTCTATGCTTTGAAGAAGCAGAATTGGAGAAGAGACTGAATGCGGTAAGACCAAGGGAACAAAGTAACCTATCGAAAAGATACATGGGTGCAAAGACAGATGCTAGCAATGGGAATGACAATAACAATAAAAGGAAGAATATCTAGTCTGGGGCAAGTAGGATGTTCCCAAAAAGCATTTTCAGTTTCCTCAAAGCAAAAATATACGGAGTTGAATGATCTATAGAAAATAATTTCCTAGCGGCCTAAAACACCATCAAGTATATAAAGCTAGCTCCATAACAAGTAATAGAGGAAGACAAAGGGACGAAGAAGTCATGAGTAGGGATGGTTCTCATTAACCCATCAGGAGTTCTGCATCATGTGGATAAGTGTCGGAATGAAATGGAGTGATACCGTAATTCTTTAAAGCACATCCCACTAGAGACATCTTTGCAATCAAGGATTACACACCTACAAAGCAAATAAAAAGAATGAACAATGATATAGTCTTTCAAAATAGGGATGCAAATGGAATCGAGGCACCTACATTCGATCCGATGGTAATTATAGCCAAGGTCAGACTGAGAACTATTCATCGAGTACTGGTTGATAGTGGAAACTCATTGAACATTTTATTTAAAAGACTTTTAATAGGATATGGCTAAATGCGAATGATTTGTTACCTTCTAATTCTCGCTTGCAACTTTTTACTAGAGATATAATAGCTCCAATTGGTTGCATCGTTTTAACTCTTCAATTGTGAAACAAACCCCATTAGGCTATGTTGGAAGAGAAGTTTGTTATGGTGGGCAGATAATGCACGAATGGAATTTTTGGGCTGACCGACCCTAGCTGATATTAGAATTGTCTTGGCTCCATGGAACTAAAGTATAAAATTTCCCATGGATAGTGGAGTTGGAGTGGTTCAAAGAAAACAAAGTACTGAAAGAGAATGCCACCCTATAAAGCTTAGAGAAGCGAGACATGGAGAGAATTAAAAGAAGATTCTCCGCATCAAATTGTAGAAAGCATAGTAATTACCATCTTAGCATTACCTTGGGTACAATAAACTATGAAGCCGTGTACTTATGTAAAGAGCCAGGCATGCCAAGGGCGAGACTGATAGAGCAGTTGGATGAAATCCAAATTGACGAGGACAACCCGATAAAGGTACTCAAGATCGGTTCTCACCTTGGTTTAGAGATGAAGTGGAATTGGGGTTTTCGAAGGAAAATTTTGGCATGTTTAATGGATTCATTCTGATACGTGGAGAATTTCATCTGAAGTTATGTGTTACAGGTTGAACATCAACTTGACTTTCCCTCATGAAGTAGAAAAGGCGAAGTATGGAACTATAGAGATCCACTACATTGAAGGAAGATGGATAAGTTATTGACCAACGACTTATCCTTGAATTACTTTACCTCGATTAGGGTACTTAATCTTGTGGTGGTTAGAAAGAAAAATGGAAAGTGGCGTACATGTATTGATTATTCAGAATTAAATGTGGCATGCCTAAAAGATTACTCTACACTTCTGCGGATAGACCAACTCACGGGTAGAAGGACCAGACATAAACTATTATTGTTTATGGATGCTAATTCCAGCAACAATCAAATTGCAATGCACATTCCATATTAGGAGCACACGAATTTTATCATAGAAGTGTGGTTGTATTGTTATAAGTTAATTTCAATTGGTTTGAGGAATGCTGGAACCACTTACCATATTTGGTGAACAATATGTTTTCAAAATAAACCAAGCAATCAATGGAAGTGTACTATATGTGGTAGAGTTAAGGAGATCAACAAACCATGTGGAGCATTTTTCAAAGATATATAATGTACTTAGGAAGTATGGAATGAATTCGAATCCATTAGAGTATTCTTTCGCAGTTGATTTAGGAAATTTTAGGGGCTCATTGTGAACTTCAGGGGAATATAAGCTAACTCAGATAGATTGAAGCATTGAAAAGGGTTATAACCCTGAGGACTTGAAGGGAAATGTAAAGATTGAACGACATAGTTTCTGCTTTGAGTAGGTTCATCTCAAATGTAGCCAACAAGTTTATAACATTCATTAAAAACGAAAAGATAAAGTTTTGATGGACAGACAAGTGTGAAGCTGCATCTCAACAACTATGGAATATCTCTTGAAACCACAGATATGTTGGATCGCGTGCACTAACAGTAGGGGTAAAGAGTGAATTTCATTTTTTTTTATTTTTTATTAAATTGTAAAAGATCTTTTGTGTTCTAAAAATAATATTTTTTTATACTAAATAAATTTTAGTATTTAATATATAAAAGAGTTTCAAAAATAATTTTAACTATTCAATTCTATTAAAATATATATATATATATTATTATTAATGTTTTAAAATAAATTCGTTAATAATTTAATTTAAAATGATTTGTTAACTTATTTTAATTTTAATATGTTGTGATATTCACATTAATAATATGATCATTACAACAATATAAAGATACAAACTATCCTACTACTCTATGGTAAAATTTTACTGTTTTGTCCAATGGTCAGCAAGTCAAGGCGTGATGAAATAATATCAACTTAATTATAAAATAATTCATGTAATATTATATATACTCATACAAGAGAAATATTTTTTCAACTATAATATTATATGAATAACATTTATATTTACAACATATGTGTATTGAATGTAAAAACGTATAAACGTAGATTTGTAATATATATAATAATTATAAAATAATTTATTTTATGTAAGAAAAATACTATAATTTTTTTATATATATATAATTACTGTATATATTTTTGGTCATTAAAGGGAAATTTAAACATTTTGACTTAAAATAGTTACATACATACATATATTATGTATATTAATTATACATCTGATTCAAAAAAAATAAAACTATAATAACATACGCGCACATATATATATATATATCACACAAATACATACATACATATATATATATATATATATGAAATTTATTTATGTTCAAATGTGGTTTACAGTATTAATAAATAATTTAACAAATAATGTTTTTAATATGGTCGAACAAAATAAAAGATGTAATAGTGATTATAATAGATATATTGATCTATGAAAATCTAGATTTATACCTTTCACCAAAATTCATATTGAGAGTCCTACATGTATTTTGTTGATTAGTTCCTCTTGGAGAAGCGTTGTCCCCTCATTCTCTTTAATTTGAAAAGTCAGCTTCATCAGTGAGAGATAATGGCGACTAGGGTAGATAGGGATCACCATAAAAATTTTGTTGATAATGGAGAGGAAGAGATCCTTTTATAGGCATTTTGATCCATCGATAAAAGATCACTTTCCCTTATCTCTAATCAACAATTAATTCTTGCTTACCAAAAGTTGCTTCTTAAATCGATCAAAAAAATTCTCACTATTACCTCCCTTGTATGGGAGACCTGATATGATTCCCTTTAGGATTCCATATTTTGTGTTAATCGATGATTTAACATTTAAATCATATATTCAATTATTTATCCAAATGTTGTATACTAATTAAATCAACATACAACATTTATGTGTCATTTGAAATAATTTTTCAGCCTTTAAAAATAATAATTAAATGCCATTAAAATTTTAATACAATATTTATGTTTTATTATGTCATTAATCTACAACATTTATAAATTAAATTTACCATTTGTTGAATTGGAAATAAATAACAATGCGATTGTATTGACTATTGGTTGTGAACTAAATCCATTGTCAAAACATTTTAAATATTAAAGTAATAAATATTAAAGTAGTATAGGGTCAAATTTAACACTTATAGACCATTTAGGTGAAATCATATATTTTTTATCTTAAAATAAGTTCACCTAGTAACGACAGGATGTACACGTATTGTTTTCGACATCATTATATCACTTAGATATATAAAGTTTAGACCAAGGCATAAACTCTGTTAATATCTGCATCGATTACGTAGGTCAATTTAAAGTCCTTAGTTCAATTCGATAACATTTATTGATTAAGCTATTTACCATGGTCAAAGATTTTGACTTTAATTTGACTTACCAATTATAGTGAGACTGGTCTTCTATAACAAAGGAGAGGAATCCTTTCTTCGGTAGTTTTTCACTTTAAATGTTCGACATGTCACCAACTATGGCCGTAACACGGTCGCTATGCCATATGATTGACCATAATCAATATATACTCTGCATAATTAAGTTCGATAGTAGTCTCAAGTCAAAAGACTATTATACATCGTTACCCAGATATCTTCTATTTGACTTAGTTATATTAACCTATAGAAGACTCTTGTTGAATCATTATGTGATTATCCTAAGTAACCATAAGTATGTAACCCTTTGGTGTCCTTAAAGGTAATAAGTAAATAACCGTCCATCATATGTAGAGCATTTTAGACACCAGTTTCAATAGATGTATCGGTATGCTTTTCTTGATAAATCTTGACTAGGAACATTTAAGGAGTAAGTGCATATATATATATATATATATATATATATATGGGGGGGTGGGGTGTGTGTGTGTTTGTGTGCATGCGCATCGTTTCAATACTCATGGTTACGTGATTCAATACTCATGGTTATGAACAAATTTATAACTGTAATTGATAAATTACTTCTCCTAAGGCTTTTCTACTTATAAATGTTTAATGTGATCAATTCATTATTTAAATCTCTATGTATATAAAAGAAAAACAGACCAGTTGCATACATTATTTCGAATAAGATTCTTTTATAAGTGCTAAGCTACGTAGTCAATTAAATAATTTCCCCTAGGGCACACCCTTAAATCTATCATGATATTTTCAAAGCCTTTGGAAGGATTACATTTGCATATCTACATGGCAGTATTGATTCATGCATTATGTGCAACACTGGTGCGTGTGGATGCAAAGATCCAAAGGTCAGTCTTGCATCGCTCTGAGTGTTCGAGATGGTTATTGAAGTAGAATATTGAAATGAGTCGGTAAAAGATTATTTATCATCCTAGGAAGGTGATTCATGGACAAGTATTAACATACTCATTGTAGAATTTACTATCCATGATGATGAATTAGAAGAAGAGGTGGTCGAGCTTTCATTTTGCAAATTCTACAGAAATAATGCATCCAATGACCATGATTCTGGAATAGGAGCAGTCATGGTAACTTTAAAAGGTCATAGGGTGACCTATGCATTAAAACTTAAATTCTATGCTGTGTAATGAACCGAAATACGAAGCATTGATCACAAGACTCAAGATAGTAAAGAAGTTGGAAGTGCGGTCATTGCAGATATTTGATGACCCCCAATCGGTGGTTTACCAAATAAAAAGAGAATTTTGTTCCAAGGGTGCATGACTTGCATCTTACAAGTAAATTTATTGAAGCTACTGGACAAGATCGAACATTATATTATTATGCATATCCTAAAGAGAGGAAAATATGCTTGTAGATTCTTTAGCCAAACTAGTTAGCTCTGGAGATACGTAATTATTAGGAATCGTTCCAATAGAAATGTTAAAGATTCTAATTAACGAAGATGTGGATTACAACATTGTAGTCGAGGAATAGGAGTCATGGATAACTCCATTCAAAAAGTATTTACAGAAGGGAACACTTTCGCAGAGTAGAAATGGGACGCGTAAACTCTTACGTAAAGTGTTGCATTACATTACGCAAGATAGTCTTAGGGGATTCTAATCCCCTTTGGTAAGATGTGTTGATAATTACAAAGCAAACAAGATCCATGGTATCTACATCAAGGGGTTATTGAGATCATACTTGGGGAAAATCTAGTAAAGAAGGTACTTCACTAGAGATATTTTTGACCATCGGCCAAAAGAGATGCGATGGAATTTTCTAAAAATTTGATAAATTCCAAATATTGGCAAAAATACAAAGAGCCCCATCCATTAAGCTTAAGCAAATGGTTAGCCTATGGCTATTTTTGATTTAGGGAATTGATATCATTGGAGTGCTACCGATGACATAAGAAGGAGTGAAATATGCAATCATTGTAGTTGACTATTTCACAAAATGGGTTGAGGTACACCCACTGACCACGATCACTTTAGAGAAAGTGATTAACTTAATTCAAGAGTGCAAAATTCTACAAATTCTATGCTCGGTATCGAATTCAAAAGAATTTCTCAATGGTAACACATCTGCAAGTAAATTGCTAGTGGAGGCGATGAGTAAGATCATCAAATCTATCAATAAAATGACGATGAAATGAGCGAAAGGAAATTGGGTTGATAAGCTACCACTTGTATTGTGGGCTTATCGGGCAAGTTGGAAATCCACAACTAGACACACATTGTTCGCACTAGCATATGAACTAATGCAATGATCCCAATCGAGGTAGACATCCCTTCTCAAATGTTCCTGCACTATGACCCCATGATAAATGAGGAATTATTTCTAGCATCACTTGACTTGGTGGAGGTAAAGAAAGAAGATGAGGATTTGAGGGTAGCTGCTTACTGGCAACTAATAGTGTGAGAGTTTAATTCCAAAGTCCGAAACTGTAACAACCCGCATATTTATCGATTTTATATTTAAATAGTTTGTTTAAATATTTTTTCGATACTCGGAATTTAGTCCGAAAAGCTACTTTTTGCATACGGTCGAATTAGGACTCGGGACCACTTCCATTGAGTTCAAAACGTCGTTTGCAATCTTTTTGAGTATAAGCTTTGATAGGTTTGGAGATAGTAGAATTTTGCTACTTTTTCACTTAGGGCTTTGGTTTGGGCTGAACCCATTAATCACTTACTAACTCAGTCCCAACCCCTTCTCCTCTTCATTACTTCATTCCTCATTTCTTAATACTCAAGCTTTTATAACAATGGAGAGTGGAAGAGGAAATTAAAACTCCAAGCCCTAGTCTTCATTAGCAAATCCAACTTCTAGCTCCAAATTCAAGAGAATCCATTGGTAAGCATCTCCTTCATCTTCCCCAACTCATTCTCTCTTTGATTTCAGAAAATTCCTAAACCTAATTTGGGAAATATTTCTCTTTTAAGCTTAGAATCAAGCTTCTTGAGTTGGGATTGAAGGTGATTGTTCTTGCCATTGCTTTCGAGATTATTCTTCAATCGTTTGGGGTTCAAAGGTGAGATTTTTATCTCACATCTTTGTCTATAATTATGTTCGATTGTTAGGTATGAATTCCTAACGTTTATTCTTGTGCAATTGATTTTGGTTTGGATTGATTTGGTGTATATTCCAATTTTTGGTGTTTTGAAATCAAAATCTATGAAAATCCTTTTATGGATATTTGGACATTGATATTTGAGGCGTATCGAAGAGCCGTTAAGGCTGGGTTGTTGCTTGGCGTAAATCCTTAGTCGTTGTCGCTCGATCGATCGCTTCCGGTATCCGTTTGGCCAATTTTTTGACCTAGGTTCAGGGAATGCCCTGAACCCCAGATTCAGACATCTGAAACGTAATATTCAGACGTCTGAATATTGTTCTGGGAAGATTTCTATTCCCAGATTCAGACGTCTGAATATATGATTTCAGACGTCTGAATTAGTTCATTTGGAACCAGAGAGGAGATAGGCTAAAATGTGCCTATTTCAGACGTCTGAAATCAAAGATTTAGACGTCTGAATTCTGTTTTGAAAAATAATTTATTTTTCAAATTCAGACGTCTGAATCCTTGATTTCAGACGTCTGAATTTGCACTCTTTTTGCCTGTTTGCCTATTTGCTTGAGAATTCCAACGTTAATCGATTCGTGTTGATTCCCTTTTGTTATTATCACTTATTATCGACTTTGATGATATTTTCTTCGTGATTTTTGGGAATATCCATTTTGATGGATTTGGTATCGATTTCTTTGGATTTTATTCACGTCTTCGAATGTGAATTTTTATGATCGATTGTTTCTACAATCACTTCTATGATTTGTCACTTTAAAATATAAAGGTTTTCTATACTGGTAGTAAATATCAAAACTCTTTCTTCAAATGATTTCAACACTATTTTATAACAAAGCTTGTTTTCTCAAATCGATTTCCATTCTATTAGTATATACAAACCTTTACCTCACTCGTATGAGAAATCTAATTAAACGACTTAGTAAAACAAGTGGTATGAAACGCTTGCGTTTACTTCGTCGGTTAATTCTTGGACTTGTTCGATTGAATCTCTTGTGACAATTTTCTAGTGGAGATCTATAATTTGTTCGTAAATATTTAAGTTAAGCTAGTGGTTATGGGACATGAGGCTAAGCTCATATATTTACTAGCTTATTGTAATTGACACTTCTTGATGATCGATGATGATCATTTCATGGTTTAGACTAGCAATGTGCGATGTCTCTTTGTTTATGTGGAGGACTGTACTTCATTTTATTGAGCTTCGTCTCATTTCTCGCATGGGTCGTACCTATTTAGGTGCGTCGATGTTTATTTACACATGGGTCGTATCTATTTAGGTGCGTCGATGTTTGTTTACTTCGTGGAGCAATCGGCTCAATAAGTCGGGGCATGGGGCGTATCTTTCTAGGTACGTCGATGTTCGACTTTACGTGGGGTGTATCTTTCTAGGTGCATCGATGTTAGGCATTACATGGGGCGTATCTTTCTAGATACGTCGATGTTGATTTATGCATGGGGCGTATCTTTCTAGGTACGCCGATGTTTATTTATGCATGGGGTGTATCTTTCTAGGTGCATCTATGTTACACATTACATGGGGCGTATCTATTTAGGTGTGTCGATGTTTTCCTTTGCATGGGTCGTACCTTTCTAGGTGCGACGATGTTTGACTGTGCATGGGGCGTATCTATTTAGGTGCGTCGATGCCCGGTTTATGGAATAGCGTTCCGTTTGGGATTGGCCATCCTTTTCTTGTGATTTCTGGATTTCTAATTATTGATTTCTAGAATTTACGCTTCACCTATTTCTTGTGATTTCTATTGATAAGCTTTATCAATTTTTTTGTGCCTTGGTGAATTCGTGTGTCATTGACTTGTTATGAATACAAGTTTTGGGTATAATACCCTTTTTGGATCTTTGAGAAGATTTTTGTGATATTGATTAATCTCTTGTTGATTTTTCAATTACTTATTTATCACAGCTTGACATTGTGATTATTATTATGTTTAGTCATATCTCTTATTCTATATCATTTCATCTGATATTTATAGCTAGACTGATCCGTTTATTATTTTCTTATTAAATAATACTCGGGTCAGGCTGAGATTTTACAGGTGCTTCTGCTTGACTCCTTATCGGACCATCATATGATATTTTAGCTAACTACTTTAGTTTGGTAGTTTTTGTTGTATGCATTTGAGAAATAGACTCCTTGATGTATACATATTCTTTTGTCCACTTGTATCTATTCTTTTGTGATGTTGTGGACCTTATTTGACCACTACTCTAATATACACTTTTATGTGTAAAATTCATATCTATTTCCGCCTTTGTGATATGAATTGCCTGTGACTGATTTATGTTATGTTTATTTCTATATTTGTTTCCGAAGATTATATATAGCCACTGTGAAGTAGCTTTGAGTTTGCGTCGGTATGTCGGATTTCCTCTTGAGATGAAATGGTGGGTATAGAGGTGGGGCGTCACAGCTTGGTATCAGAGCCGAACTTCGGAACAATGAAGAATAATCTAACAAGGATCATGTCCTAAGTCTTTCTTAGGAGTTGTGCCTTAGGATTTAATTCGAGTCTTCGTACCGATTCATCCTATTTTCTTTATGATTCCTTGTTTTATCTATCAAGATTGCTTGATATTTATTTTGAGAATAACTTTTTCCTCTTTTTTCTTTCTTTCTTAAAGAAGAGAAATGGTTAGACCAGGCCGTCCCAGCGCCGATCAATCTAGTGCTACTCCTCAGGATGGAGTATTTATGTCTGCCCAGCAGCTTCTTGATCTAGTAAAGAACGATCAAGCTGTCGGACCCATTCCAGAGCCTACTCATCCTAGATCCGATTTTGAACGCTTGTGCAGAGACTACACCGATTTAGGTGGAAGGCCATTCAGGGGATCCGAGAGTGTTATAAAAATTCAAGCTTGGCTCAAATCATGCGATCGCGTCTTTTCTCGCATGAACCTTATTGACCTTCATCGAGTCCAAGTGGCTTCTAGCATGCTCCAAGAAAGAGCGTTAGATTGGTATGAGCTTTTAATTTCTGAAATCGTTGAAGCGGATCTCACTTGGGAGCAATTCCGAGAAAGATTTGAATTGAAATTCGTGCCGGAGGCTGAAAAAGTAACTTTAGCACGGCGTTTTATTGACCTTGTTCAAGGAGAATCTTCTGTGACAGACTATGTCGCATCTTTCGAATCTCTATCCAAATACGGGGTTGAGTACATTAATACCCCATTGAAGAAAAATCAAAGATTTGTCTATGGCTTGAATAACAATCTTAAGAAGCCATTACTTTTGAAACTAGAAGTTTCTTTTGATCAGCTTATTGATATCGCTCTTCGTCTTGAAGAGGCCGATAAAGAGTGTGATGTTGAAATGGTGGGTCCCAAACCAAACTTCAACAACAAGAAGAGGCCAAAAAAATTCAAAGGCCTCATTTCCAACAAGAAAGGGAGGCAAGAAACCCCGGTAGCAAAAGTTCTTACCTCTAGTCGTGGGCAATGCTACAATTGTGGTTCCACGGACCACTATGCAAGGGAGTGTCCGAAACCTCTTTATTGTCGCTATTGCAAAAATTCGGGCCACCATATAACTGCATGTCCCATACTTCAAAGTAGGAAGGAGGGGAAGCTCAATGTAGTGCAAGCTCCTGGTACCACTTATCGTGGTCAAGGTATTTCTCACTTAATCCTTGATTACATTTGTTCTGTGATCATCCTTTCGAGTTCGTGTTGATATGGGTTCATCTTATTATTTTTATATCAAAAGAACTAGTCGATTCCTTTTCTTTAAACATTTTGGGCTTGATGACTTCTTTGAGAATTGCGAATCCGGTTGATGGATCCGCAACACTCAATTTGCTTTCTATTGATGTTGAAATTATTTTATGTGATTTTTCTTCCCGAGCCGGTTTTTACTTAGGCTTCGGAATTGATTTTTGTAAGGATTGGCTCAATCGTTGTGAAGCCCATGTCCTATTTTCCGTGTGGACTATTCATCTTCGACATTTTCTATCTGTTAAGCAGATTTCTATTTTTTCTTGAGATTCCGATTTCAAAATTTTGAAGGCATCATTTTATTCTTTAATCCCTCAAGATGAGAAAAGTGTTATTTTCTTATCTAAATAATTTGTGAAACTTTTCCGGTATTTTTGAGTTTGTCTTAGGATTATCACCTAAGAAATCTTTTATGTGGTGTTAAGGTCTTTCTAGTTCGACCTTGCCACCGATTTTCATTTGGTTGCGAGTTGTGGGAGTTCGCATTCCGCACTCATTACGATTCTTATGAATAACTCATTATGTCATTCAGTTTGCCCATCTTGTTTCATCCATTTTATGAATCGAGTTTTCTACGATCTCGATGGCTCCATTCTTGTGTTTATTGATTTTGGATGAAATTAGCAATTTAAAATCTTTGCAAATCTTTTTTATAAGATTTATTTATAAGTATAGCTGGATTTTGTTCTTAAACGTTCAAAGAATATTCTTAAAACTTTTTAAGAGATATTTTTATCATATAGAAGATGATTTTGTGATTGTATTGCCCGTTGAGTGCTTTAAGAATTCTGGTCGATGCGCCTGATCAACGTTATCGATAGGAATTTCCTAAACGCTTTGATGAGACAGTCAAACACGATATATTGACTTGTAAAAATGTAAATTTTTCTAGAAAGATTATTACATAAAGATAAATGTAATCATTCGACACAAGAAAAGGTATAACTCCTTTTTCTTGTGTCGTCTTGTATCGAAATAATAATGCTTTTTCTCTTGTTCACCAAAGATTAATATTTCTTCTTTTTCGGATATATCGAAAATCTTATGTTTGGATTCATACATTCATTATTTTAAATAAATAAAAACATAAGAAATAAGAAGTAGTAGACAAACAAAAAGTTTTAGAGGGGAGTCATTCATTATTTTGAAAGTTTTAACTTTTCAGGAAAGAAGATTATTTAAAAGAAATTTTTTCTTTTCGATACTCTTATTCTTGTGAATCCCATTGGGAACCAAGACTTTATCTTTTGTACCAATGCTAATCGTATTGGTTTGGATGCCGTTCTCTTGCAAAAGATGAAGTGCTATCACTTGTGCTTCTAAATCATTAAAAGCCGATTGAGACTAGGTATGCCACTCATGATCTAGTGCTCGCGGCTATTGTTTTCACTTTTAGAGTTTGACATCATCATTTTTGGGGGAGAAATTTGTTCTCCACCTCGATCATAAATCTTTGGAATATTTATTTTCTCATAAGGAACTTCATGTCGACTCGAGTTCCTGGCATCTTATGATCTTGATATTCTGGAAATCGTGTTGCCAACGCGCTTTGTCGTAGGCAACAAGTTTTTGATTCTTTGATGTTGTCTGAATGGAATTATCTTTTTATCAAGTTCATCGGACATTTTGATATACTTCATTTTATTGAGCTTTATCCCATTTCCTTTATGGACTAGTGTCCGATGTTCTTTTATGGTGTTCGGTTCATTGGACGTACCGTTTTTGTACTACGTCGGTGTTCCAAATTATTTGAGTTTCTAGTTTCTCGGGCGTACCGTTTTTGTACTACGTCGTTGTACTGGCTCAATTTTCTGCTATTCATGACGTTTTCTCACGTCTTTCTTCTATGGAAATGCCTTAGGGATTTCGATTTTTATTCTTGACCCCGGTGTTATTGAAGAAAGTGAAGTTTCACCAGATTTGACTTATGAGCAACATTCCATTCGCATCATTGCTTCGGAGGTTGAGCGCCTTCGGAATAAAGATGTTCTTCTTGTGAAAGTTCAATGGTTCTCAGATCCTAAGGATTGCTCTTAGGAATCCTGGGAATTCATCGAGCGATCCCGTGCTGGCTTACTCTTTCATGCTCTTTATGGTGAACTTCCTATTTCAAATTTCTTTTGTGTTGAATACGCTTTTATGGTTGTTACTTTATATTTTCTTCTTAAATATTGCGAGGATGCAATTTCTTTAAGGAGGGGAGTCTGTAACAACCCGCATATTTATCGATTTTATATTTAAATATTTTGTTTAAATATTTTTTCGATACTCGGAATTTAGTCCGAAAAGCTACTTTTTGCATACGGTCGAATTAGGACTCGGGACCACTTCCATTGAGTTCAAAACGTCGTTTGCGATCTTTTTGAGTATAAGCTTTGATAGGTTTGGAGATAGTAGAATTTTGCTACTTTTTCACTTAGGGCTTTGGTTTGGGCTGAACCCATTAATCACTTACTAACTCAGTCCCAACCCCTTCTCCTCTTCATTACTTCATTCCTCATTTCTTAATACTCAAGCTTTTATAACAATGGAGAGTGGAAGAGGAAATTAAAACTCCAAGCCCTAGTCTTCATTAGCAAATCCAACTTCTAGCTCCAAATTCAAGAGAACCCATTGGTAAGCATCTCCTTCATCTTCCCCAACTCATTCTCTCTTTGATTTCAGAAAATTCCTAAACCTAATTTGGGAAATATTTCTCTTTTAAGCTTAGAATCAAGCTTCTTGAGTTGGGATTGAAGGTGATTGTTCTTGCCATTGCTTTCGAGATTCTTCTTCAATCGTTTGGGGTTCAAAGGTGAGATTTTTATCTCACATCTTTGTCTATAATTATGTTCGATTGTTAGGTATGAATTCCTAACGTTTATTCTTGTGCAATTGATTTTGGTTTGGATTGATTTGGTGTATATTCCAATTTTTGGTGTTTTGAAATCAAAATCTATGAAAATCCTTTTATGGATATTTGGACATTGATATTTGAGGCGTATCGAAGAGCCGTTAAGGCTGGGTTGTCGCTTGGTGTAAATCCTTAGTCGTTGTCGCTCGATCGATCGCTTCCGGTATCCGTTTGGCCAATTTTTTGACCTAGGTTCAGGGAGTGCCCTGAACCCCAGATTCAGACATCTGAAACGTAATATTCAGACGTCTGAATATTGTTCTGGGAAGATTTCTATTCCCAGATTCAGACGTCTGAATATATGATTTCAGACGTCTGAATTGGTTCATTTGGAACCAGAGAGGAAATAGGCTAAAATGTGCCTATTTCAGACGTCTGAAATCAAAGATTCAGACGTCTGAATTCTGTTTTGGAAAATAATTTATTTTCCAAATTCAGACGTCTGAATCCTTGATTTCAGACGTCTGAATTTGCACTCTTTTTGCCTGTTTGCCTATTTGCTTGAGAATTCCAACGTTAATCGATACGTGTTGATTCTCTTTTGTTATTATCACTTATTATCGACTTTGATGACATTTTCTTCGTGATTTTTGGGAATATCTATTTTGATGGATTCGGTATCGATTTCTTTGGATTTTATTCACGTCTTCGAATGTGAATTTTTATGATCGATTGTTTCTACAATCACTTCTATGATTTGTAACTTTAAAATATAAAGGTTTTCTATACTAGTAGTAAATATCAAAACTCTTTCTTCAAATGATTTCAACACTATTTTATAACAAAGCTTGTTTTCTCAAATCGATTTCCAATCTATTAGTATATACAAACCTTTACCTCACTCGTATGAGAAATCTAATTAAACGACTTAGTAAAACAAGTGGTATGAAACGCTTGCGTTTACTTCGTCGGTTAATTCTTGGACTTGTTTGATTGAATCTCTTGTGACAATTTTCTAGTGGAGATCTACAATTTGTTCGTAAATATTTAAGTTAAGCTAGTGGTTATGGGACATGAGGCTAAGCTCATATATTTACTAGCTTATTGTAATTGACACTTCTTGATGATCGATGATGATCATTTCATGGTTTAGACTAGCAATGTGCGATGTCTCTTTATTTATGTGGAGGACTGTACTTCATTTTATTGAGCTTCGTCTCATTTCTCGCATGGGTCGTACCTATTTAGGTGCGTCGATGTTTATTTACACATGGGTCGTATCTATTTAGGTGCGTCGATGTTTGTTTACTTCGTGGAGCAATCGGCTCAATAAGTCGGGGCATGGGGCGTATCTTTCTAGGTACGTCGATGTTCAACTTTGTGTGGGGTGTATCTTTCTAGGTGCATCGATGTTAGACATTACATGGGGCGTATCTTTCTAGATACGTCGATGTTGATTTATGCATGGGGCGTATCTTTCTACGTACGTCGATGCTTATTTATGCATGGGGTGTATCTTTCTAGGTGCATTGATGTTACACATTACATGGGGCGTATCTATTTAGGTGTGTCGATGTTTGCCTTTGCAAGGGTCGTACCTTTCTAGGTGCGACGATGTTTGACTGTGCATGGGGCGTATCTATTTAGGTGTGTCGATGTTTGCCTTTGCAAGGGTCGTACCTTTCTAGGTGCGACGATGTTTGACTGTGCATGGGGCGTATCTATTTAGGTGCGTCGATGCCCGGTTTATGGAATAGCGTTCCGTTTGGGATTGGCCATCCTTTTCTTGTGATTTCTGGATTTCTAATTATTGATTTCTAGAATTTACGCTTCACCTATTTCTTGTGATTTCTATTGATAAGCTTTATCAATTTTTTTGTTCCTTGGTGAATTCGTGTGTCATTGCCTTGTTATGAATACAAGTTTTGGGTATAATACCCTTTTTGGATCTTTGAGAAGACTTTTGTGATATTGATTAATCTCTTGTTGATTTTTCAATTACTTATTTATCACAGCTTGACATTGTGATTATTATTACGTTTAGTCATATCTCTTATTCTATATCATTTCATCTGATATTTATAGCTAGACTGATCCGTTTATTATTTTCTTATTAAATAATACTCGGGTCAGACTGAGATTTTACAGGTGCTTCTGCTTGACTCCTTATCGGACCATCATATGATCTTTTGACTAACTACTTTAGTTTGGTAGTTTTTGTTGTATGCATTTGAGAAATAGACTCCTTGATGTATACATATTCTTTTGTCTAGCACTTGTATCTATTCGTTTGTGATGTTGTGGACCTTATTTGACCACTACTCTGATATACACTTTTATGTGTAAAATTCATATCTATTTCCTCCTTTGTGATATGAATTGCCTGTGACTGATTTATGTTATGGTTATTTCTATATTTATTTCCGAAGATTATATATAGCCACTTTGTAGTAGCTTTGAGTTTGCGTCGGTATGTCGGATTTCCTCTTGAGATGAAATGGTGGGTATAGAGGTGGGGCGTCACAGAAACTATAATTTCAAGATCGTTGATCTCATTTAAATGGGCTTTTCTGAACAAAGGGCACTCGGTTCAAATTAGGAAGGACCCAATGCGATGAAGTAGAAACTTGGAGATGACACATTCAAGGTATGGACTGTAGATGGGAACCCAATTCCACGGGCATGGAATAACGAGCTTACGTCGCTATTTACTTGAATTATTTTCTTAGGCATTTTCATTTGGAATTTCATAGGATTGAATCCTTTGTAATAAATTGACACTCTTTATAAATATTTTAATAAAGTTTGTTTTTTGAATCAATGGATTTGTAGTCATTAGGTTGAATTCTGTGTTATAGGACCTATAGCACAAACATCACAAGCCTTGAAGACCAAATGATTAATGATAACCAAAGATATGTAATGACAATCTCCTCTAAATTATGATCGATTCCTTGGAGTATAATCTAAATGGGGTAGAGCAAATAAGTTACCCTATATATATCTAATCTTTGATTAACACCAGGATTTGTGCAATGCTAGGGATAATGCCCGGAGATAGGCGTTAATAGAAGCATATATTCAAAGATAGGTATCGGTGTATTAACAAAATAGAATACACACACACACACACTTAAACAAGTACTACAATGGTGCTCACATAAACACAAGCAGAAAGCTACATAAAAATTAACAAGACCTCACGAATTTATTTATGATTTAACAGGAAAAGATTAACTGGCAGTAAATACTAAGTAAATAACAATGGGTAATACCGTAAGTTTAATTATATGTATATAGTTAGACTAAATCAACACATTACATAGATTCACACATACAACTATATATAGTATAAAGGTAAGTCATTACCGGTATTTATATAGACATATACAAGAATAGTAAAGTATATGCATGAAAGTAAAAGACACAATTAAACAAAAAAATAATAATATTCACTTCCTTTCTATATAGAACGAACTTGGGAGCTAAGCTCATACAAGGATATTGGACAAAATGGAAAAAAAACAAAATAAGAAACTAAGCGCGTCATTTCTTTAGCTTGTGCTTCAAAATAATCTTTTTCGGGTGCTTCCCGAGGTTGCTCCATCCTCCAGAGGAGTCTTTTCTTCGATGAGGGAAAGTTTATCAATAGATATAATGTGTTTCTTTCCATTCTTCTCACTTTCTCCAAAAACCGTGGGTCCTTCAACAGTAGAGGGAGTGCATTGGATCTTGGATCGAAGGAGGAGTGATCGACTTTTGGATGTAGATCTCATTCAAATTCTCCTCTTTTACCTTTATCATCTTTACATCGTGTGTGGTTAAAGATCATAGAGAAACATGTTCTATTTAGGGAGTATGAGAAGTCATAATCTTACCCTCATCATCTAAGTCGATGATAGGATCTTCCCGCTTTAAAAGTGCACTAATTCTTTTAGCATTAGGCCTGGGTTCGGACTTAATTGCAATTTCACAAGTTGGAGCAGCAGACATATCAATATCAAAAGGAGCTTCAAGAGGCCTTAAAACATGAAATACTGATTAATATAAGTTATCGGCTTCGACTAGATATAATTGAAATTTTAGAAATAGAGGAGAATGTGCTGGAATACATTCGACGGAAGGCAGGTTAGCACTTGTAAGAGTAGCATGTTCTAGAGATGGAACTTCCATAACTTCCATTTTGATTGTATTCTTCTCCTCGGCAATAGCACACAGTTGGGTTTTGGAATGAGGAGCAAAAAGAGATGAAGGTAAGTATGACTCAACTACGATATGTGAAGAAGCCTCAAATGATTGAGGAAGTGGCACAAGAACATCGACAACTTCGGAGGTAGTTATCAGTGCGGTGGATCGAGCTAGAGTGGAATCAACAGGGATTTGTTCTATTAAAGCTTCTACCGAATCTTTGGATCGAAGGTCAGTGGGGATTCCCTCTGTTATTAGCCATTCCTCTACATCATCCTTTAGTTTATGGCTTATTCTTCTCAAGCTTATCATGGATTTATGCAAGGATGCAGGGATAGTCCTTTCCTAGCCGTTGGAGATTCTTGGTATGAAAAATCATCTCATAGAAATCAAACACCACAGAACCAAATTGGTCGTCAACGACTTCTTTATCAACATGGGCCTTGGTTAAATTGATTTGAGTATCAATAAGAGTAGACTTGAGTTTTTTGATGTTTGACACAAGCCCAAGCACATTTTTGGCTTCCACTTTAGAAAACTAAAGTTATGTCTTCACATTAATTCTTCTTTAGTTCAGCAAGTTCGACGTTAAATTTTGCACTATCAATCTTGATTTGTTTTATTTCTAAAACTTATTAGCCATTGTGAGCATGTGCATACTCGAGCTGCTTTTCTGTATTCTAATTTTAACTCTAGCCTCTAAGAGTTCCATGCTGATTGCCACTTTTCCATTAGCCTAGTATCTTATACTATTTTATTCTTTGAATCTTCTATTTTCAAATTTGAGGTATCGATCAGTTTTTATTCTCCTTGAGTTAACCTGTTTACTAAGAAGGGTCCTATTAATGGTTTTCATCTGGCTTAAATGCTTAGCCACCCTCTTATATGATTCATATCGATCCTTTAATAGATCTGTAACACCTCATAAATTAAATGATAATTAATTAAAAAGAAATTAGTAAATAATTGTTAAAGTCTGAAAATGGAATAATCACAAATGATTGAATTTAGCTATGAAACTTGCATTATTGTTTTCATGAAAATTTTCTAATCGATATTCATATATAAAGTTTTACAATCGGTTCAAACAAAAGGTTATCAACTTTTGAAGATTTCAGGTTGGAAATAATTATATATGTAATTAAAGAAATAAATCTTATTAATTAATGTTAAATGGATACTTGATTGTCTAAGAAACATTAACAATAAGAAAATAAAACTAAATTGGTTTAATTATTAAATAAAGCAAATTAAAATCAACAGTTAACATATAAAGGCAACCATTTGACCCTTTATTGGGACCGGTCGACCGCTAGCGGTCGACTGTTGGAACCGCTAGCGGTCGACTGTTGGACACATAACGGTCGATTGGTGGTAAACTAGCAGCGTATATTGAACCTAAGCTGAATGGTCCGGATTTAATATAATCCAAATTAAGGCTGTATTGATTCAAACCCCTATAAATGTAGGTCTAACCCCTCACTTTTCTTTTTATATTTTATGAAGCAACGAGGAAGCTCTGTCATGTTCTTTTCTCCACAAATTCTAGAAATTGTATAAACTATAAATTATATATATATAAATATATTATATATAAGTGGAGAATAGCAAAGAGTAATAGAGAAGAAGAATAGGTCGAATCAAATTATCAAAGCCAAGGTAAATTGTAAATCTAAACCCAAATTTACGTAAAATTCAAATCTCTTCTCAAATCTACAATTGAAATAAATATGTATATACTTTTGATACACATTTTGGTAGAAAGAATAGGAGTCAATTAGGAATAACAGACTTAGATATAAAGGTTTGGCAGCATAGAGGTGAGTGGGAAATTATATTTTTTCATATATAATACTGGATTTGTATCGTTGTGAATTTGTTCCTTTATATGCCTAATTATAGACTTTAGAGTTGTAAGCTCAAATATATGTATGTAATAAATTTGATAAACCTGCTTTCATATTCTAGGAATCGAAATCTAATTAAATATCGTATATACCTAAATCTGAAAAGTAAGGGTTAAAGTAGTCCCTAAAGTTATAAATAATTCATTAATAAGATATGTAACTTCCAGATTTATTATTTAAATGTTATATGTTATTGAACATGCATTGAAGATTGCTATGAATTGGATTAGGATTTAGTAATATTTTAATTCATTAGAACGAAGTACGTTGCAATATCAATTTCTATAAATTATCCAATTTTATAATAACATATGACAGTGTATTTTCTAAAATAATAAGGAATATCACTAAAAGAAAGTGATATATAAAATATGGATGTTTACCGTATATTCTAACGTCTATTTCTATATAAGCAGAAAAGATAATTCATCGTAATTTCAAACATAACACAAATCCTCTTTTAGGTATTTTATGAGAAATTGAAGTGTTAGCATTACCTTTTTGGGAAGATGTAGTTCTAATGCATTAAAATATAAAAATCCATAAATGTAAAATCACAACCTTATAAATATAATTAATAACAATAATTCCATTGTTGATTTAATATACATGTTTAAAAGTAAGTTAGGAAATAACAATAAGCGAGTAGTAATAAGACAACGGAATAATAAATTAGGAAAGTTATAATAATCAAAGAAGTATAACTATTAGTTAAAAAGAAATAGTAGAACTTATCTAATTAAACTAATAAGAAATAAAGCAGTAAGATGTACTTAATCTATTAAATGAGAGATAAGTAGTAAATGACATTGAATAGTATTAAAGAAGTAAGAAGTAAGTTCATGTAAAAGTGTCTGAACACCAATAATTGAACTTAAGAGGCACAGTAATTTCACAATTAAATTTATATAGCCTCAAGTATACGTTACGATGGGGGTAAATTATCAGATCTAAATAAATATTTAACAATTATGAATGACGTAGTCATTAGTAAAGGTTGGAATGCGAGGTCGGTGATTTTACACAATAAAAGTCTACCCTTCGAAAGAAGCTACCAGTGATTGTCTATACATTATACCGATGTGAGATGTTTCTAACTATAGGGCCCGTAGGAATATACGTTCACGTATAGGTGAAGGGAATACACCAAAGTAGGGTTCGCCTCGGTTTGAAATGTTAAACGGCCAAGTTGGATCTACCTAATCTTTTTAAGGGATACTAAGTGGGCATTTCCTTGATGCCATTAGGCAATCTAAATGGGACGGAGAGCGTAGGCTCGATGCTATGTTAGTAAGGTTGGTACCATGTATGCTAGGAATAAGGTTGTACACATAGGTCAAGATCGTCATTGGTCCTGGAGTGGTCATTAAAAAGACTTAGGTTACGCATACACAGACTACATCTCCTACTAGTGTAGGTTCCGTATAGGACATGCACTGCCTCAAAGTTGTTTGTTATCTTGTTTTGTAGTTAGGAGGCAAAGCTAAATAACCCCTAGATTAGTCTTTAAGACAAAGTAGAATACTACTAAATAGTTATAATGTCATTATTAGGCCCTAATGGGAAGTTTCTCGGTGTATGCTGGCAATTCGTCTTAGACACACATGGTGGACGCGTGATGCCGTGTTAAATTACGGATACTAGCGGGGACTGTATCTTGGTCCACGGGGAACTGTGGTACTTATACACACACACACACACACACACACACACACAGTTATTGAATACCTCAAGTATGTTGGGCATATCGTACACTAACATAAAATCAAAATGACTAAGTCATAAATAATAGACATAACATATAATGGAAAAACAATCGGTATAAACTAGTGTTATAGATAAAGTATGTAATTTAAACTAGTCATTGGAACGTTGTTTTGACCCTCTCCTCATTACAACCCACATGATAGATTTAGAGGGAAATGTACGGGCACAAGGAGAGAATGATGGAAGGACATACTTTTTTGTGCATGCTTGATTCTGATAAAGGCAATAGATACCAAAGTATTGGCCTTGGTCAGTATATGCATATGTTTTATTTTTCTATTTGTTACGCTGTGAGTTCTTGTCAATAGGTCTCTGATATACTTTTTTTATTATAGGATACCAACACCAACGATCCGTACTCTAGTGGACTTGGGTTTTCGATTTAGAAAAAATCCGGACCCATTAAGGTGCAGGTTATTACAAGATCTAAGGCTTCACAAGCATTCTTTACCCTATTCTTCGAAACCTCATCTAAGTTATATGATAATTTGAGGTAGGTATGATCTAAATCTTGGTACCGAGGTATCCCATAATAAGCAATAGAAGTGGAGATAGCAGGATTGGAGGTAGTAACATTGATGGACCCCTTGTTGTAATGCCTTAGGCTCTTGGAAGAAGTAGAAGTAAGGGAAGCCTTGGAAGTAGAAGTCAAAGGCAGATGAGCGGGGACACCCGATGGTTTCGTTCCTTTATCACTTAGGACGATATAGAAGATGGAGCAAGAGTAGAACCCGCTAAGTGGTTATAGCTTGTTGGTGGAGTATTAAAAATGGTGAAGAGAGCACTTGAAAGGTGATCGACCCGTCTCGGATGGGGATTCATGCAGGTAGAGTAGTAGAGATGAATTCCTTGAATGATGGACCATGAGGAGAGCACGGACATTGAGAATAATCATAGTTGTGTCTTTCCTCCCAATCCTCTCTTCGGTAGTCGCCTCGATCATCTCTTGTGCAACCTTCATCGCAGTGACGTGAGGGGACTCGGAGAGGATAAATGGACCAATGCTGGTCTAAATTGCTATGATGAGCTCTCAAAAACCTATGAGGACTCATCTTACCTATAAATGAAAAGAAAGAAAAAGTTACAATAGATAGGAAATATGCAAGGAAGTGCAACGTGAATGAATGAAGGAGTGTTTATAGTCCTAGCGGACATGCGTATGGTGTTGTCACATCTAATCTATGGATAGGCATGTCGAGCTATGTTCATGGAGTGGATTCACACCATGAGAGTGGGCTCAATAAACCCATCCTCACAAGAAGGTCATTATATCCATTCGTATCAGAAACATCGAGATTTAGGTTGGCCAGATTGTCAAGTCTTTGATAGTTTGAAGGACTAACTACTTCATCAGTGTAAGTTGTATGAGTTATTGTTTCTGTCCTACTTAATAATGGACTTGGGGAAACCTCAAGAGCGACTCCTCTTAAACTTTCAAATCAGTGAGTCGGGATTGTAGTTTCTCAAACGTTAGCATTCTCCCCGTTTAATCGAATCCTCCTCCTCCTCTTCTTCTCCTTCTTCCTCCTTGGCATATTATTCCTATTTGGTTTCTTCTTCCTTACTTTTTTTCCTCTTCTTCAATGATGACTCTCCTTTTGAGCTGGAACTTGTTTGGCCTGGTTATAACCAATCGGTGTTTACTTGGAGGTTGGGACCATCTCTTCAAGCCTTAGGTGTCGAACATTCGTAGAAGATCGAATGTCCACTGTAAGAAGATGGCACTAAGGGAGCCTTATATTAGCGAAGGAGAAAGTTCAATAATTAGGCTCTAGGATAACTTTTAGGTCATCGACCATGTATCGAAGAGCGTCACTCATAAATCAATTTAGAATATCTACAAAAGGATGAAGATTGGTAAGAAATTAGAGTTGCGAAGGTAAATTATAGGAAATATGGAATAATAAATGTAGGATTTACATCCAAAGAGCCATATCTGAGAAAATCCTATGGATCAAACTATCAAGAAGTATTTATCCTTAAACTTACTTCATTTGTTATGGAGGTAGATAATGACTCGTTGGAGCAATGTGCCTCAATGAAGATATAGGAGATGTCAAGAGACCGATGCTTCGAATTATAAAGGTAGTGAATTTCTACCAATCCTAGATGTCGTCTGAGATAGTGGACGAAGAGCATATATAAGATAAGCATATTAATGTAAGCAATCAAATGCAACTGAGATAGAGCAATTCGAAGAGATTGGAGGACTAGCGTAGGAGTGGGTAGAACAGAGGAACTTCACTGTAGAAGCAAATGAAACTATTGCAAACGCTATAGCCCATGGAGGGATACACTAGAGAGTCAAAAGAACAGGTTCCTTATCTCATCTTTGGGAAGAGCCTGCGTGGTTCTGATGTGAGACAGGCATGTTATGCTTCCCTTGTGAGGAAGAATGATCTATGTTGTACTCGAGGGTCATGTGGTGCACTAGCCGAGGTGTAGCTAAGCACTCCCTTGGGGTCACACACCACTCTAGTAGAGGAAGGAGATTCATGAAAGGTCCTATTCTGGTATTGGGATTTATGACTTCTCCTCTCATGGGAAAGATTGTTGTCTTGGGAATAAGCCGTGTGTTCATCAAATTTTCACACTCTTCTATGCCTTTCCTTACTTAACCATTCAAAGCGTAAGTCATGGTCCCTGTCTTCCCCACTTAACCGAGTAAAGGTAGATGATCTAGTAAGAATATAGGAACAACAAGATGAGGAGGTTCTAATCTATGGTACTTCAAACACAATGTGTTCTCATTTATCTTGTGCGATGCTGATAAAGTTGGGCAAAGTCGGCTTAGGCCTGACCTGTCCATATATATGGAGCCTTGGGTTTCGGTAAATAGCTTCTTGAGTATAGTGTCTTAATTCAGCCATGTCTCCGACTACCCATCCCATTTTCGCAATACCAAGAACAAGAGTGTTCCATTAATCACTTTTTTATGCCAAGAAGGGGCTTATAACACTCATGCTGGTTGTGCCGTTTGAATTGCTATAGGATCTTTGGGCTATGAGCTTCCTCATAGGTTAACCATGGTTGGTGGTTGAGAATTGAGATAAACAACATGGAGGTTTAGACTCTCTTTCCAGTGCCAAAATGTTCACTATTACTTCCAACCTCGAAGTTATGAAATTTGAGTAGATCTTAAGCTACTTAAAGCAAACTAAAGATGTTTTAACAATGAGTAATATTGAAATTAATGTTAAGAAATGGGAAATAAGAAATAAAATTTTAGAAGTCAAACGAATATTCACTATGGTTCTTCTCCTTTTACTGTTTGATTTTCAATTACATATCTTGAAATAAATACAACGATATTGCTATATGAATCCCTAGTTTGAACTATATGTTCAATGAAGAAAAAAGGAAGAACAAAATCTATCATTGTGGACATGCAATTGGCGACCTTTAAATAGATACCTCTTATAGTAAGCAAGATGGCTTGGATTAAACGCACTCTTGTTTTCATTTGGACGGCTTGTATTGATCCATCATTTGGAGCGCTTTTGTTGTTGGTGAGCTGTGGTAAGGGAGTGGTTGAGGAATAGTTCCATTAGCCTTAACTTTAGTCAGAGGTGATAGCTGTTACGGTTGCTTTTGTCAAAAGGGAGTGCCACAGCTATTTATATTGTCAAAGGTCTAATCCAGTT
This sequence comes from Allium cepa, assembly GCA_030765085.1. Taxonomy (NCBI): domain Eukaryota; kingdom Viridiplantae; phylum Streptophyta; class Magnoliopsida; order Asparagales; family Amaryllidaceae; genus Allium; species Allium cepa. The sequence goes on from CM060932.1 coordinate 665,786,686, forward strand.
GTTTGGGGATCAGAGCTTTAGATGACACTTGTCTCTACATACGGTAGGGTAAACAACCACTGATATTAGGGGTACCGTGACGCCCCACCTTTAAACTCACACTAGCCAAGGACACTACGGGGTAATGTCATCGATTAGCATGAAGAATAAGGCTGTTGAGGAGACCATCTATGTAATTGCTTTGTACGAGTACCAATATGTCAGATAGTATGTCATTCATTGTTGAATATGCGATTATATGATTTTTGTTTGATGATAATAAACATATATATATATATATATATATTCGTATAAATGTATTTGGTAATGTACTAGGTAATGTACTATTTCATTTTTTCATAGATTAAATAAATATTTGCTGAATAAAATTAAATAACACAGAATTTGAATTCAACCAAAAAATTTATTCAAACTAATATATATTACAATTTTAAATAGTACAAATTCAAGCTCTCACTATACATTATACAACTTTGATACAAATTCAATTACATCACAATTTTACATTTACAGTTGATCTCACTACATATCACTCACACTCGTATTTATCTTCAACTTCATTCCAGATTGAATCCAGCATCTGAGCAATCTACAAAAATAAAATTTGACGCAGTAAAATTGAAAAGGAAATATTTTAGCAGTATAAAATAAAATGTGAATTTTGAAAATAAGATTTGCCTCAGTTATTTGGGTTGTTCGTCAACATTTAATTTTGAATCCATCATACACGAACAACTTGTGACATACACAGTATATCACTGTATATGCCACAAGGCCGTGCACACCGAAATATACACTTGATTGATTTACAGGGACAAGTGAGCACGGGTCAAATCCAATATACTGGATTCAACTCAAGTGCGATAAAATAATGTCACAAACTTCAGCACAAGGTCAAATACGAGCTACAAGCTGGATTCAACTCAAGTGTAATGCACAGTCCAACTAAAAGTCAACATGCTCACGAAAGACTGCACAAATTCAAGAAGGCACCAAACCACAAACAAAATGCAAAAGGTCAAGTCACTGACTCAACTCAACTGCAGCACCAAAGCACAAAGGCTCGAATGACCAAGTGCATCAGAAATATGGCAACACATCAAAGACATAGTGAATTAAGATCACAATCAATATACAGTGAATCAAATCATGGTTCAAACCAGGGCAATGCATCAAAGACACAATTGACATGCAAACATCTCAAGATCACAATGTGCACAGAACAACTCACATGTATGCAACCTGACCAAAGCAGTTTCAAGTCAAGTAGAGCAGCGATGCACAAGTGACACAAGCATCAGACTAAAGTACATCATGAAGCAAAACCAAGTTCAGTTCCACAGCGAACATGGTTCAAAACAACATACCAAATGAAACAAGGAACCAGACCACAATGGCACTATCAAAATATGCTACAGTGATGATACAAGCACTTGCAACAGAAAGTGGTGCAAATACAACTCGAAGCAATGCACCAAGTTCATATGTACAGCAAACAACACAAGTGCATAAAGGCAGTGAAATGATGACTGGAAGAACAGAACAACTCAACTGTGTATACATAAAGGAGTTGTACCAAAACAAATGCCACAGTGAGAAATACCAATGGTACAAGAGAGGTGAACATCAAAATACAAACCGAACCAAGATATCAACAACAACCAAATGAAGACAACAACTAGTACAACTGAAATGCAAACTATATCAAACAGTGACAATGTGGATGCAACAGATGTATGGGGCAATGCACAAGCAAGGCTAAGGCAAAATGCCACCAACATAACAGCAACAAATGCCACCAAAAAGCAAACAAGGGTCAAGCTAATAAATGCAACTCGAGCTTCAGTCAGTACACTATCAAATAAACAATGGCAAATGATTGTACATCGATGCACACATTCATGAACACACAACATGATCAAACTCAATTCACAACCAAACTCATATGACCGAAGTCAGGAAAAAGTTAAGCCAGAAATTCATCAAAAGGTCGAAAGTGCTACCAAGGAATCACATGAACAAGCCGTAAGCTACTGACCGGAGTCACAGAAAACAAAGATAAGCTAATGGTACATAACATGGAGCTACAGACCAACAACAACATCAAGCAGAAAGACATGACAATGTAGGCCGATACAGTATGCAGTGCGAACACATATCAAGGCATACACAAAATCAATATGACCGATGTTTCGAACCAAAAATGAGGCCGCAGGTGTTTTCAAATCAAAACAGTGATGAAGACACAGAGAAGTAATTTTAAGAAATCAGAGAGTAAAGTCAAGAATCACCATATAATCAGACAAGGCATAGTTCATTACTACGGTATAATATCAATGCAATGAAGTTGAGACTCATGGAGTTGAATTCACAAATCAAAATCGAAGTTGACCAAGTCATAAATCAAGTATGTGTAAAAGTGGAAAAAGTCAAAAGTAAAATCCAAATAAAATAGGAAAGTAGCTGCCGTAACGATCAAGGAAGGATCGAAGGGTTTCAAGCTAAAACTGTGACAGTGAAGAAAGGGAAAGATATGATTTGATTAAGTCAGTGAAATCTCAAGCATCCAAGCAATAATAAAATGGCCGAAACATAATTTAGAAAAAAAAATACGACGAAAATTTAGGTATTCGACTCCTATAAAAGGATAACATCATCGGCATTCAAAGATCATTGATCGAGTTAAAAACAAAGAAAATCAGACGAAGCAAAAGGCAAAAATCACATACCAGTCATCAATCGAACTCGATCAACATCGAAGCAGCCGAGTGGAACTCGAACGAGAACAAATTATCACGCAAAATCCCTATCGATCAATCAACGAATGCGCGGCTTCGATTGTAATTCGAAAGCCCTAAATTTGCAAAGAGGAATGGCCGCCATTTTCACAAAAAGGAACGGAGCAAATAAAAGTGGAACGGGCCAAATTAAAAAAGGGGGGCCGGCTTTGTTTTATTAGGGTTTTTCTTTATAAAGGGTTTTTATTTTTGAATTAGGGTTGTTTTTAATTTAAAGTGCTTTTAATTTGTACTTTTGTTTTTAAACCATTGTAATTTCTAGTCGTGTGACTAGGGCACAAACTACGTGGCGTAGTTTGAGAATTCGCAACTCAGTGGCTGAGTTGTGGCAGGGTTTTGAGCGTAGAGTTAGGTTAGTCAGTAGCGGGTGTCGCGAGTTTACGTGTGTAAGCATGTGACTACTTAATTTCTAGTAGAAACCTTGGGGGCAGCACGTAGGCAGGGTTTTGCCGAAGCTGGGTAAATTCTGTGTCGTTCTATTTCTGCATTTTATTATTCTGCTATTTATCTGTGCTGCTATTATTCTGTGATCTGTGTTAAAATTATTTTATAAGCTTCCGCAATTAATTTTTATAATTTATACTATCACCCTATTCACCCCCCTCTAGGGTGAAACCGATCCTATAAGTGGTATCAAAGTAGGAATAGAAGTCGGTTTTCGGTTTTAAAATTTGAGTTTTTTCAATAATCAATTTTTGCGTTAAAAAGTTGAATTTTTAAAATGGCTTCTTTTAATAATGCTTTTGTTGAGGGTCAGTCCATAGTTAGACCACCAATGTTCAATGGTGAATACGCCTACTGGAAAAATAAAATGAAAATTTTTCTGAAAACCATTGACGCTTGGAACATTGTTGAGACAGGTTATAGAGAACCAACTATAATTGTAGATAATCAGGAAATAGATAAACCGATGGATCAATGGACATACCTAGAAAATAAATTACAAAATGCTAATGCTAGAGCTATGAATTCTATTATCTGTTCATTGGATCAATTTGAATTTAATCGTGTCTCACATTGTCTAACTGCGTAGGAAATATGGCACACACTAGAAGTGACTCACGAAGGAACATCTCAAGTCAAAGAATCTCGCCTTGCCATGCTAAGCAGCGAATACGAGAATTTCACAATGGAAAAAGAAGAAAATGTCAAAGAGATGCATGGACGACTTTTCAATATCGTATACAAATCAAAAGCTCTTGGGAAATCATATATAGAGTTGGAGATAGTCCGAAAAGTCCTCAGAGTCCTTCCACGAAGTTTTGAAGCCAAAGTGACTGCCATTCAAGAATCAAAAGATTTGAAACAAATGAAAGTCGAAGAACTCATCGGAATCACCGCTTATGAGCTAGAAATGAAATTCAAGGAAGAGCGTGAAGGAAGTGATACTCGAAAGAAATCAATAGCTCTTAAAGGAACAACAGGAAGTGACAGTGATGATAATGATGACGGAGCAGCAGAATTGGAGCTGATAATAAAGAAAGTCAAAAGGTGGAATTACAAATACGGAAATCCAGCTCTAAATAGAAAATTGAAAAGCAGAATAAATAAAATATTGGACAATCCATAAGAACAAAAGATCATCTGTCATAAGTGCAACCAACTCGGACACATCAAGCCCAATTGTCCTCAAAATCGACGCGACTTTGAAAAGAAATCAAAAAGGAGAATTTTGCAGCCACATGGAATACAAGTGATGAAGATAATCAAAGTACTAACAGTGAGAATGAAAAAGCAGACATGTGTCTTCATGGTGAAATAACTGACAGTAATGATGACGAGCCAAGTGAGGTATCAAAACTTTCTCATTCAGAATTACTTATATATTTCCACGAAGTGAATGGCTGTTTTGAACGACTTAGGGAGAAGTATGCCAAACTTGAATCACAAAAAGATACTTTGATAGATTTAAATAAACAACTTGACCAATTAGTTAAAACCTATCAAAGCAGAATCCCTAAGTGTGATAAGTGTCCAACATTCGAAGAAGAAATTAAAAAAATCAGAAATTAATATAAAATCACTTGAAAATGAAATTCTGATTTTGAAAGAAAATGAAAATACTAGGAGAGAGAATTCTATTAGAAAGTGCAGACAATTGTTAAACGAAAATGAATGTCTCAAAACACAAGTCCAACAATTGTCAACGACTTTAGACAAATTTTCAAAAAGTGAAAAATCGTTGAATATGCTATTGGGAAAGCATGCTGTTAATACGGTTAGACAAGGACTTGGATATAATCAATCTGAAAATGTTGAAAGCAATATTAATCAAGAAAATTCTATGTGCACAATTTGTAGAAAATATGGACACAATCACAATAATTGTTGGTATAGACCCAAACATGTGAACACTATACAAATTTGGGTTCCAAAAGGCACAAATATAAAATCTCTCAAAGTTGAACAAATTTGGGTGCCAAAAGGAACATATATAAATAGTTTTTGGTCTCCACAAAATTACTTTTCTAAATATTTTGCCACTAACAACCATGGACCTATAAAAACAAATAGGTCACAAAATCTTTTCCCGTGTAGGTGTGGTGGTAGGCTAAGGAACAACAACAGTGTTCTCTGGATGGTGGCTGTTCCAGAAACACAATGGGCGACAAAGCAAAGTTCCTTAGCCAAGTATAAAGGTGATAGAATCACAACAGACGACAACGAAAAATATCGTAAAAGTAAAACAGGTAAAGGTATATTTATTCGAACGATATATTAATTGTGATAATCTACACCGAATTCTGAATTAAATCAGCCAATAATGAGATAATGAAAAGATGATGATTTAGATTCTGACTTATTCAAAATAGTTGGCCAATTATATTCTTATGCCAAAAACACTATAAAATTCTTTAGATTCTTTGAATTACTTCATGTATATAAGTTTAAATTAAAAATAGTGCTTTGTTGGATGATGATACATTTGATTTTATTACGGCTAACACTACATTCACGGTTTTTGATTATTTACACGGCTTCAATTCAAATTCAAGAGAATGTCATTTAAAATGCTGTTAAAAATTGAGTTTGAGTTTTTGTGCACATTTCATGGTGTGGTCTATCAAATTCAATTAAAGATAACTTTCAGTGAAAGAGAGATTCAGATGCAGATTACACTGGTAATCTAGTTGATAGAAAAATTACTAGTGGAACATGGATTATGGTGAGACATTCAGTAACTGCATCGTTTATCTACATATTTTTAAATTCAAATAATTTTCAAATAGCAGAAATTTTTCTCATATAACCCCTTCGAGAAAATCATTTTTGACCATATTTTCAGATTAGTCATTTTGAACAAATTAATTTTATTTGATTTTAAATGTCAAATTTTGACTAATTCGACTCCCCACTAATTATCTAAAAGATAAATAGTGATTGAAAAGGTGATAAGTGTTGATATTTATCATACATTACTCAAGACAGTATATTTAGAAAATTTCTTTAGAAATTCAAACAAGAGTTATAAAAACTTCTGTTGGGTAAAATTCCATGACCATTTCTATTTCTATCATATTTCTATCGACCATCGCTCATCAAAAATTCAATAAGTTTGTCGATATGTGGTACTTTAAACAGGAATAATTCATTTTTCATTTTATAAAATAAAATCCAAAGTATTCACTCTCATTTAAAGGCCCTCATGGTTATGCATGGGTGAATTACTTGGAATTTGTTATGTGCTTCCATGCTCATTTAAAAGTCCTCACGGTTATGCATGTATGGAACGCATATCAAAATTGATTTATTAAATAAACAAGTTGATTCTAATCCCATTTAAAAGTCCTCACGGTCATGCGTGGTTAGAAGATACTTGAATTCATTTTTAAAATTAAATTGGAATGCTACTTATCTCATTTAAAAGTTCTAACTGTTATGCATGATTAGTAGATATTCAAATTCCTGATATAAATGTACCACAAATAGATACAACTGTATGGTTTTATATGATGACATCATTTCCATTATTTCTTAAAGTGGAATATGCGCCAAACAAGGGTAGTTATGATTTTTGTTTGATTTTTTATTAAAGTTTAATATTTATATTCAATTGAGTTTTTTTAATGTTGGATTAATATCGATCACTTTGTCTCTATTTTCTCTAACACTATTACTCTTTTGTTGATAACAAAAGGGGGAAAGAAAAGTTAAGATTTTGTCAAATAAAATCTATCAAAGGTCAAATATTTTCCATTTGCATCAAGGCTAATTTGCATATTTTTATTTGTATGCGTATATGTAGGGGGGCTTTGTGTAGAGATGAAGCATTTAAATAGGGGGAGCAATTAGAGTATATCTATGATCAAATACATTTAACATATTCAAAATCTTAAATATATGTTTGTTATCATCAAAAGGGGGAGATTGTTGAATATGCGATTATATGATTTTTGTTTGATGATAATAAACATATATATATATATATTCGTGTATATGTATTTGGTAATGTACTAGGTAATGTACTATTTCATTTTTTCACAGATTAAATAAATATTTGCTGAATAAAATTAAATAACACAGAATTTGAATTCAAACATAAATTTTATTCAAACAAATATTTATTACAATTTTGAATAGTACAAATTCAAGCTCTCACTATACATTATACAACTTTGATACAAATTCAATTACATCATAATTTTACATTTACAGTTGACCTCACTACATATCACTCACACTCGTATTTATCTTCAACTTCATTCCAGATTAAATCCAGCATCTGAGCAATCTGCAAAAATAAAATTTGATGCAGTAAAATTGAAAAGGAAATATTTTTGCAGTATAAAAAAAAATGTGAATTTTGAAAATAAGATTTGCCTCGGTTATTTGGGTTGTCCGTCATCATTTAATTTTGAATCCATCATACACGAACAACTTGTGACATACACAGTATATCACTGTATATGCCACAAGGCCGTGCGCATCGAAATATACACTTGATTGATTTACAGGGACAAGTGAGCACGGGTCAAATCCAATATACTGGATTCAACTCAAGTGCGATAAAATAATGTCACAAACTTCAGCACAAGGTCAAATCCGACCTACAAGCTGGATTCAACTCAAGTTCAATGCACGGTCCAACTAAAAGTCAACATGCTCACGAAAGACTGCACAAATTCAAGAAGGCACCAAACCACAAACAAAATGCAAAAGGTCAAGTCACTGACTCAACTCAACTGCAGCATCAAAGCACAAAGGCTCGAATGACCAAGTGCATCAGAAATATGGCAACACATCAAAGACACAGTGAATCAAGATCACAATCAATATACAGTGAATCAAATCATGGTTCAAACCAGGGCAATGCATCAAAGACATAATTGACATGCAAACATCTCAAGATCACAATGTGCACAGAACAACTCACATGTATGCAACCTGACCAAAGCAGTTTCAAGTCAAGTAGAGCAGCAATGCACAAGTGACACAAGCATCAGACTAAAGTACATCATGAAGCAAAACCAAGTTCAGTGCCACAACGAACATGGTTCAAAACAGCATACCAAATGAAACAAGGAACCAGACCACAATGGCACTATCAAAATATGCTACAGTGATGATACAAGCACTTGCAACAGAAAGTGGTGCAAATACAACTCGAAGCAATGCACCAAGTTCATATGTATAGCAAACAACACAAGTGCATAAAGGCAGTGAAATGATGACTGGAAGCACAGAACAACTCAACTGTGTATACATAAAGGAGTTGTACCAAAACAAATGCCATAGTGAGAAATACCAATGGTACAAGAGAGGTGAACATCAAAATACAAACCGAACCAAGATATCAGCAACAACCAAATGAAGACAACAACTAGTACAACTGAAATGCAAACTATATCAAACAGTGACAATGTGGATGCAACAGATGTATGGGGCAATGCACAAGCAAGTCTAAGGCAAAATGCCACCAACATAACAGCAAACAAATGCCACCAAAAACCAAACAAGGGTCAAGCTAATAAATGCAACTCGAGCTTCAGTCAGTACACTATCAAATAAACAATGGCAAATGCATGTACATCGATGCACACATTCATGAACACACAACATGATCAAACTCAATTCACAACCAAACTCATATGATCGAAGTCAGGAAAAAGTTAAGACAGAAATTCATCAAAATGTCGAAAGTGCTACCATGGAATTACATGAACAAGCCGTAAGCTACTGACCGGAGTCACAGAAAACAAAGATAAGCTAATGATACATAACATGGAGCTACAGACCAACTACAACATCAAGCAGAAAGACATGAACAATGTAGGCCGATACAGTATGCAGTGCGAACACATATCAAGGCATACACAAAATCAATATGACCGAAGTTTCGAACCAAAAATGAGGCCGCAGGTGTTTTCAAATCAAAACAGTGATGAAGACACAGAGAAGTAATTTTAAGAAATCAGAGAGTAAAGTCAAGAATCACCAAATAATCAGATAAGGCATAGTTCGTTACTGCAGTATAATATCAATGCAATGAAGTTGAGACTCATGGAGTTGAATTCACAAATCAAAATCGAAGTTGACCAAGTCATAAATCAAGTATGTGTAAAAATGGAAAAAGTCAAAAGTAAAATCCAAATAAAATAGGAAAGTAGCTGCCGTAACGATCAAGGAAGGATCGAAGGGCTTCAAGCTAAAACCGTGATAGTGAAGTAAGGGAAATATATGATTTGATTAAGTCAGTGAAATCTCAAGCATCCAAGCAATAATAAAATGGCCGAAACATAATTTAGAAAAAAATATATGACGAAAATTTAGGTATTCGACTCCTATAAAAGGATAACTTCATCGGCATTCAACGATCATCGATCGAGTTAAAAACAAAGAAAATCAGACGAAACAAAAGGCAAAAATCACATACTAGTCATCAATCGAACTCGATCAACATCGAAGTAGCCGAGTGGAACTCGAACGAGAACAAATTATCACGCAAAATCCCTATCGATCAATCACCGAAGGCGCAGCTTCGATTGTAATTCGAAAGCCCTAAATTTGCAAAGAGGAACGGCCGTCATTTTCACAAAAAGGAACGGAGCAAATAAAAGTGGAACGGGCCAAATTAAAAAGGGCTTCGATTGTTTTATTAGGGTTTTTCTTTATAAAGGGCTTTTTATTTTTGAATTAGGGTTGTTTTTAATTTAAAGTGCTTTTAATTTGTACTTTTGTTTTTAAACCGTTGTAATTTCTAGTCGTGTGACTAGGGCACAAACTACGTGGCACAGTTTGAGAATTCGCAACTCAGTGGCTGAGTTGTGGCAGGGTTTTGAGCGTAGAGTTAGGTTAGTCAGTAGCGGGTGTCGCGAGTTTACGTGTGTAAGCGTGTGACTACTTAATTTCTAGTAGAAACCTTGGGGGCAGCACGTAGGCAGGGTTTTGCCGAAGCTGGGTAAATTCTGTGTCATTCTATTTCTGCATTTTATTATTCCGCTATTTATCTGTGCTGTTATTATTCTGTGATCTATGTTAAAATTATTTTATAAGCTTCCGCAATTAATTTTTATAATTTACACTATCACCCTATTCACCCCACTCTAGGGTGAAATCGATCCTACATGCATTTCATTTCAAGAGGAAATCTGACATATCAAATACAAACTCAAAGCTACTACATAATGGTTATGTGGTCTTCGGAAACAAATATAAAATTAGCATAACACAAAACCAGTCACAAATATTCATATCACTAAGGCGAAAAAAATATATGAATATTACACATAGAAGTAAACATCACAGTAGTGGTCATACAAGATCCACAACATCACAAAAGAATAGGTACAAGTGATAGGCAAAATAATATGTATACGTCAAGAAGTCTCCATCTCGAATGTATAAAAGCAAAAACTACTAAGCTAAAATGGTTAACCAAAAGTCAAAAGCTAGTCCCTGCTAAGAAGTCAAGTGGAAACACATGAAACACCTCGGTCTGACCCGAGTATTATTTATGAAGGAAAATAATAAACGGATCAGTCTAGCTATAAATATCATGTAAGATGAGATAGGATGAGAGATATGACAAAAATATATGATAACAATAATGCTATACTGTGACAAGTATATATTTGATAACAATGAAAATCATATAATATCTCAAGTCTCCTCAAATACCCAAAAAAAATGTCATATTTATTAGCTTATTCACCAAACTTCAAATATTGAAAAAACATATCAATGCAAATCGCAAATATTGGTGAAACATAAATTCCAGAAATCCATAATATAAAATCCCAAAAACATAAAAGGTGGAGGAGACCTATCGTAAACGAGAGCATGAAAACTCACCAACACATGTATCATAAACGAGACGCCATCCCATGGGTCGCTAACCCATAAAAATACGAGGGCACAGTCCCCCACGTGGACAAATGAGCCAAACATTGACACACCCTAAAAGATACGCCTCATGCACTGACTCAATGGGGCACAGTCCCCAACGCAGACGAATGAACCGAACATCGACGCACCCTAAAGGATATGCCTCATGCACAGACTCTGTCGGGGTACAGTCCCCCACGTGAAAAAATGAGCCGAACATCGACGCACCCAAAAAGGTATGCCTCATGCGCAGACTCAATGAGGTATGATCCCTCACGCGGACGAATGAGACGAACATCGACGCACCCTAAAAGATATGCCTCTTGCTCAACCCATTGAGCCGATTGCTCCTCAAACAGTTAAAAGACACGGGTCGCTACCCTACCAAATTGAGTCGAAGCTTCACAGAATAAGTGTAAATACACCAAGTTAGTGAATAAATGAGTTTAGCTTCATGTCCCATAACCGCTAGCTTAACTTACATATTTACGAACAAATTGTAGATTTTCACTCGAAAATTGTCACAAATTGATCATCATTGATCAAACAGAAGTGTAAATTACACTAAGCTAGTAAATAAATGATTTTAGCTTCATGTCCTCTAACCACAAGCTTAACTTAAATATTTATAAATAAATTGTAGATTTCCACTCAAAAATTATCACAAGATTTCAATCAAACAAGTCCAAGAATTAACCAAGGAAATAAACGCAAGCACTTCATACTACTTGTTTTCCTAAGTCGTTTAATTAGATTTCTCGTACGAATGAGGTAAAGGTCTGTATATACTAATAGATTGAAAAACGCTTTTAAAAACAAGCTTTGTATTAAAAGTAATGTTGAAATCATTTTTGTGAAAGAGTTTGAGTATTTACTACTAGTATAAAAACCTTTGTATTTTAAAGTGACAAATCATAAACATGATTGTAAAAACAATCTATCACCAAAAATCCACATTCGAATAACGTGAATTAAAACCATGGAAAACGATATCAAATCCATAAATGGAAACACTTAAAATCTAGAAAAGAAATCGTCAAAATCGGTAATGAATGACAATAACTATTCGGATCATTAAAAATCGACTAAAACAAAAACCCACATAAAGATAGGAAAACTGGCTGAATTTAACAGAGCCAGAGGTCTGAGTGTTTTCCCAGACGTCTGAGCTAAAGGTTTGAAAATTTTCCCAGAAAACTTAGATGTTTGGGAATAACCTCAGACGTCTGAGCTGTAGGTCTGGAATTTTTATTCCTTTGCCTCAAACATGTGAGTGTTTTCCCAGACATCTGAGCTGAAGCACAGAGCAAAATTTGCCCAGGCCATTGATGGCCAAATCAACTCGAAAGCGATCGAATGAGCGATGGAGGCTAGGGATTTATGCCAAGCAACAACTCAGCCCTATAGGCATTTCAATACACTCCAAACAACATGTCCAAACATCCATAGTAGGATTTTCATAGACTTTGACTTCAAAATACCAAAATTGGAAAATTCATCAAACCAGTTCAATTAAAAAGCAATTGAACATGAAATAGATGTCAGGAGTTCACACCTAACAACAATGAAAGCTGTAGATATAGATGTGAGTTCAAGAACTCACCTTTAAACTCAAAACCAAGGAATGTGAAGCTCTAAAACAAGCTTAGACCAATTCCTCTTCACTACACCTCTAGAATCTTCAATCTATTATCAAATGCAAAGGTTTTTCTAAGTTAGGTTATAGGAAAAATAAAAAATTGAAGAGGGATTGAGATGGAGAAGATGAAGAGAATGCTTACCTAAGCCTTTCTTTGATTTTTAGAATTTGAATTTGAATATCCTAAGAATCTAGGGATTAGGAATTTTGATTTTTCCCCTATTTTTTCCTTTTGCTTGAATGTTAGGAAATTATGAGTGGAATGAATGAAGAGGAGAGGAGTTAGGGTATTTGGTAGAGGAGTTTGGGTTATCTTGTTGGGTTGGTGAGCTGGAACACAACCCAAAGCCCAAATGAAAATATCAAAATCCTAAACAACTCTAAACATATCGATGTTTATACACAAATAAGTTGTAAACATCGTTTTGAACTCAATGAAAAGCGATCTCTAGTCCGGATTCGACTGTTTTACAAAAAGTCACGTTTTGGACTTTAAATTAGATCAATGATGCTATATTTAAATAAAATATTTAAACATAAAATCATAAAACTTACAGGTTGTTGCAGACTTCCCTCCTTAAAGAAATTGCGTCCTCTTAATATTTTAAGAAGGAAATAAAGAGTAACAACCATTTTGTGACATAACAACACAAAATAAAGATTTAAAGTGAGAAGTTTACCTTAAGGAGCACAAGAGAGTAAATCGGGATGTGTTTACTCGATGAATTCTCTGGATTCCCATGAACAATCCATAGGATTTGTGGACCGTTGAACTTTCACAAGCGGAACATCTTTATTACGAAGGTGTTCAAGCTCCATAACAATGATACGAATATGATGTTGCTCATAAGTCAAATTAGGTGAAACCTCAAATTCTTTAACAATACTTGGCTCAAGAATAGATTCGGAATCTCTAAGGCATTTCCGTAACTGGGAAATGTGAAATACGTCATGAATAGCAGAAAATTGAGCCGGTAATAAAAGGCGATAAACCATGGAACCAATGCATTCGGTGATGGGAAATGGGCCAATATACCAAGGTGCTAATTTTCCCGAACGACTGAAACACACAGCACCCTTCATAGGTGAAACACGAATGAATACCAAATCTCCCACAGAAAATTCTAATTTCCTTCTTCGGTTATCGGAATTGGATTTTTGTCAACTTTGAGTTTCTCTCATCCTATGACGAATAAGGCCAATCTTTTATGTGGAATCATGAATAAAATCTGGACCCAAAACCAGCTTCTCACCGGCTTCAAGCCAACACGAAGGTGATCGGCATGGCCTTCCATAGAGTGCCTCGAAAGGTGCCATACCAATACTAGATTGGAAGCTATTATTGTAAGAAAACTCGACAAGCGAAATATGATCTTTCCAACTTCCACCAAAATCAAGAACACATGCATGAAGGAGATCTTCAAGAGTTTGATTCACATGCTCGGTTTATCCATCGGACTGGGGATGATAAACGGTGCTAAAATTAAGCTTCGTTCCCAGAGCTTTTTGAAGACCTTTCCAAAATCCAGTAGTAAATAATGGTTCACGATCATTAATAATAGAAGTAGGAACTCCATGTAATCTAATAATTTCTTTAACATAAAGTTTACCAAAAAGAGATACGGTCTGATTGGATCGAACGAGAATAAAATGGGCGGATTTTGTAATTATATCTACAATCACCCATAATCTGTCATGACCCGAAAGAGAACGGGAAAGACCGTAAATAAAGTACATAGAGACTTGATCCCACTTCCAAACTGGAATGTCCAAAGGTTGCAATAACCCACCGGGTCTTTGATATTCGGACTTTATGAGTTGGAAAGTCATGCAACGCTTAATAAAGTTAGCAATATCAGATTTCATTCCATCCCAATAATAAAGTCGTTTCATGTCCGCATACATTTTACTACTTCTGGGATGAATGCTAAATTTAGAACAATGAGAATCTTCTAAAATGTCTTTACGAAGATCACTAATATTTGGCACAATAAGTCTACCAAATTTTCAAATGCCTCCGCGAGCATCAATTTCCAGGTCTTTCAGACCATCAATATTATTTTTATTCCCACAACTTTGGCTAAGTTGAGACAATTCGAGATCGTGCTTTTGAGCTTCAAGGATGCGGTCTAAAAAAAGGATAAGCCTCAAGCCTACATAAAATAGGAGATGAACACGAATTGGATTCACGATCTCAAATCTCACAAGTGGACAAAGTCTCGAGATCATTCCATTCAGATATCATCATGGAAACAACTGCTTGTTGCTTACAACTAAGAGCATCAGCAAAACGATTTTCCTTTCCGGGAGTATAGAGAATATCAAGATCATAAGATGTAAGGAATTCGAGCCAAGTTTTTGACGCAAATTAAGTTCCTTTTGAGAAAATAAATACTTCAAAGATTTATGATCGGTGTAGATAACAAATTTCTCTTCCAAAAGATAATGATGCCAAATTCTAAGAACGAAAACAATGTCGCGAGCTCTAGATCATGAGTGGCATATCTAATCTCGACGGGCTTTAATTTTCTAGAAGCATAAACGATAACACGTTCCATTTGCATGAGAATGGCTCCCAAACCAATACAGCTAGCATTCGTATTAACAACGACATCTTGGTTCCTTTCGAAAATCACAAGAATCAGGCATCGAAAGGAGTTCTTTTAATTTCAAAAAAGCAGCTTCTATGCTAAATCATTTCTTTCATGATCCTCTTTCCCGAAAATCTAAGACATTCAAAATTACAATTAACTTTATGTAATCATCTTTTTTTAGAAAAAATTACTTACTACAAGTCAATTTACTGTGTCTGACTGTCACATCATAGCGTTTAGGAGACTCCTATCGATAACGTTGATCAGGCGCATCGATCAGAATTCCTAAAGCACTAAATGGGCAATATAACACAAAATCATCTTCTATATGATAAACATGTCTCTTAAAAAAATTACGAATATTCTTTGCCCTTTAAGAACAAAATCCAATTATACTTATAATTATATCTTATAAATAAGATTTGCAATTTTCAACTGCAGTTTTCACCCATAATCAATGAATACAAGGATGGACTCATCAAGATATTCGTAGAATACTCGATTCATAAGATGGATGAAATAAGCTGGAGGTTCCTCAAATCGAATGACATAATGAGCCACTCATAAGAATCATAATGAGTGCGGAATGTGGTAAATGGAACACTATCCTCCGTAACTCGTAGCTGATGAATACCGGTGGCAAGGTCGAGCTGAAAAGACCTTAGCACCACTCAATTGATCGCTTAGGTGGTAATCCTAAGAGATGCTTAAAGATATTGGGAAATTCACGAACTACTTGAATGAGGGAAATAACAACTTCCTCATCATGTGAGTTTAAAGAAGAAAACGATGCCACCGAATTAGAATCGAAATCATTAAGAACAATAGAAATCTGCTTAACAAATTGAGGATGTCGAAGATGGATAGTCTTCTTAGGATATAGGATATGGGCTTCATAATGATTAATCCAATCCTTTCCCAAAACCAATTTCGAAACCTAAGTAGCACATAACATGCAAATCGGATCGGAAAGCATAATCATATAAAATAATCTCGATATTTTTACAAAGTAAACTGAATGTTACAGATCCACCAACCGGATTCGCAATTCTTAGTGAAGTCATCAAGCCCGTAATATTTAAAAAAAAGGTATCAACAATTTCTTTTGATATAAAAGAATGAGATGCACCTGTCAAAAAGAATTCGAACAGGATAATCACGAAACAAAATAATGCCATCAAGGATGGAATAAGAAATACCTTGACGAAGAGAAGGGTTGCTAAGGGCTTGCACAACATTCAGCTTTCCCTCTTTCTTACTTTTAGTTTGGGACATGAAGATCTAAGATGATCCGAACTTTTGCAATAGCGACAATAAAGAGGTTTCGGACACCTATTTTGCTAATGGTCCTTAGAGCCACAATTGTAGCATACTCCAAGATCAGGGGTAGAAGTTTTTTCTACCGAAGTTGATTTCTTCCCTTTCTCATTGGGATTAGGGATTTTGAACTTAATATGCCTCTTCTTATTGTTATGAGGCTCTTCTTGGCACCTCCAACATCACCATCAGTTCCTTTATCGGCCTCTTCAAGTTGGAGAGTGATATCTACAAGCTGGTCGAAAGGCACTTCTAATTTCAGAGGTAAAACCTTTTTGGGGTTCTTATTCAAAGCACAGATAAATCTTTGATTCCTTACAAGATCCAAATGTTGTTGGACAGACATGAATACGCCATCCATAGGAGGACCACTGGATTGACCAGTGCTAGGACTGCCAGGTCTAACCATCTCTTCTTCTTTAAGAAAGAAAGAAAGAAAGAAAGAAAGAAGAGAATAAAGATTATTCTCAAAATGAATATCAAACAAACTTGATTGATAAAACATAGCATCATAAAAGAAAATAGGATAGAACGGGTCTTAAGACTCGAATTAAATCCTAAGGCACGATTCCTAAGAGAGACTTAAGACAATGATTCTTGTCATAATATTCTATATTGTTCTGAAGTTTGGCTTTGATACCAAGCTATGATGCCCACCTCTATACTCACACTAGCCAAGGACACTATGGGATAATGCCGTTGACTAGCACGAAAAATAAGACTGTTGAGGAGTGACCATCTATGCAATTGCTTTGTGCGAGTACCGATATGTCAGATAATATGTCATGCATTTCATTTCAAGAGGAAATATGACATATCAAATACAAACTCAAAGTTACAACACAATGGTTATGTGATCTTCGGAAATAAATATAAAATATGCATAACACAAAACCAGTCATAGATATTCATATCATTAAAGCGGAAACAGATATGAATATAACATATAGAAGTGAACATCAAAGTAGTGGTCATACAAGATCCACTACATCACAAATGAATAGGTACAACTGATAGACAAAAGAATATGTATACATCAAGGAGTCTCTATCTCGAATGTATAAAAACAAAAACTACTAAGTTAAAGTAGTTAGACAAAAGTCAAAAGCCAGTCCATGCTAAGAAGTCAAGTGGAAGCATCTGAAACACCTCAGTCTCACCTGAGTATTATTTAAGAAGGAAAATAATAAACGGATCAGTCTAGCTATAAATATCATATAAGATGAGATAGGATGAGAGATATAAAAAAAAAATATGATAACAATAATGCCATATTGTGACAAGTATATATTTTATAATAATGAAAATCATACAATATCTCAAGTCTCCTCAAATACCCAAAAAGAGTATCATATTCTTAGCTTATTCACCAAACCTTAAATATTGATAAAACATATCAATACAAAATCGCAAAATTGGTGAAACATAAATTCTAGAAATCCATAATTAAAAATCTAGCAAACATAAAAGGGGGAGGAAGCCTATCATAAGCGAGAGCATGAAAACTCACCAACACGTGTTTCATAAACGGGATGCTATCCCATGGGTCGCTAACCCATAAAAATATGGGGTACAGTCCCTCACGCGGACGAATGAGCCGAACATCGACACACCCTAAAAGATACGCCTCATACACAAACTCAACGGGGTACAGTCCCCCACGCAGACGAATGAACCAAACATCGATGCACCCTAAAAGATACGCCTCATGCACGGACTCAACGGGGTACGATCTCCCACGCGGACGAATGAATCGAACATCGATGCACCCTATAAGATACCCTCGTGTACAGACTCAACGGAGTACAGTCCCCTATGTGGACGAATGAACCGAACATCGACGCACCCTAAAAGATGTGCCTTATACACAAACTCTATCGGGATACGGTCCCCTACGCGGACGAACGAGCCGAACATCGATGCACCCTAAAGGATATGTCTCAGGCACAGACTCAACGGAGTATGGTCCCCCACGCGGACGAATGAGCCGAACATCGACGCACCCTAAAAGATACGCCTCATGCTCAACTCATTGAGCTAATTTCTCCTTGAATGGTCAAAAGAGCATGGGTCGCTACCCCACCAAATTGAGCCGAAGTCCATAGAATAAGTGTAAATTACACCAAGTTAGTAAATAAATGAGTTTATCTCATGCCTCATAACCACTGGAATAAGTTAAATATTTACGAATAAATTGTAGATTTCCACTCGAAAATTGTCACAAATTGATCATCATTGATCAAATGAAGTGTAAATTACACTAGGCTAGTAAATAAATGAGTTTAGCTTCATGTCCCATACCACTAGCTTAACTTAAATATTTACAAACAAATTGTAGATTTCCACTCGAAAATTGTCACAAGATTTCAATCGAACAAGTCCAAGAATTAACCGATGAAGTAAACGTAAGCGTTTCATACCACTTGTTTTGCTAAGTCGTTTAATTGGATTTCTCATACGAATGAGGTAAAGGTCTGTATATACTAATAGATTGGAAAACAGTTTTAAAAACGAGCTTGATATTAAAAGTAATGTTGAAATCATTTTTGTGAAAGAGTTTGAGTATTTACTACTAGTATAAAAACCTTTGCATTTTAAAGTGAAAAATCATAGAAACGATTGTAAAAACAATCTATCACCAAAAATCCACATTCGAATAACGTGAATCAAAACCATGGAAATCGAAAAATCCATCAAATGGAAACACCAAAAATCCAGAAAATAAATCGTCAAAATCGGTAATGAATGACAATAACCATTCGAATCATCAAAAATCGATTAAAACAAAAACCCACATAAAAATAGAAAAATTGGCCGAATTCAACAGAGCCAGACGTCTATGTGTTTTCCCAGACATCCGAGCTGAAGGTCTGGAAATTTATTCTATATCGCTCAGATGTCTGGGAATAACCTAAGACGTCTGAGTTATAGGTCTGGAATTTTTATTCCTTTGCCTCAGACATCTGAGCATTTTCCCAGACGTCTGAGCTAAAGCTCAGAGCTAAATTTGCCAAGGTCATTGATGGCCAAATCAACTCGAAAGCGATCGAATGAGCGTGGAGGCTAAGGATTTATGCCAAGCAATAACCCAGCCCTATAGGCTTTTCAATACACTACAAAAAACATGCCCAAACATCCATAGGATTTTCATAAATTTTGACTTCAAAATATCAAAATTGAAAAATTCACCAAACCAATTCAATTCAAAAGCAATTGAACATAAAATAGATGTTAGGAATCCGTATCTAACAAAAATGAAATCTATAGACATAGATGTGAGTTCAAGAACTCGCCTTTAAACTCAAAAACAAGGAATTAGAAGCTCTAAAATAAGCTTAGACCAATTCCTCTTCACTACACCTCTAGAATCTTCAATCTATTATCGAATACAAAGTTTTTTCTAAGTTAGGTTATAGGAAAAATCAAGAATTGAAGAGGAATTGAGATGGAGAAGATGAAGAGGATGCTTACCTATGCTTCTCTTTGATTTTTAGAACTTGAATTTGAATTTCCTAAGAACCTAGGGCTTAGGAATTTTAATTTCCCCTCTTTTCCCCCAAATTTTCCTTTTGCTTGAGTGTTAGGAAATTATGAGCGGAATGAATGAAGAGGAGAGGGGAAGAGTTAAGGTATTTGGTAGAGTAGTTTGGGTTATCTTGTTGGATTAGTGGGCTAGAACACAATCCAAAGCCCAAATGAATATACCAAAATCTTAATCAACTCCAAACATATTGATATTTATACTCAAACAAATTGTAAACGTCGTTTTGGACTCAATAAAAGTGGTCTTGAGTCCCGATTTGACTATTTTACAAAAAGTCACGTTTCAGACTTTAAATTAGATCAACGACGCTATATTTAAATATGAAATCGATGTTTTCTTACAAGTACCCTTTGAGTATCCAGCTGGTTCACATCGGCTGCCTATTTATGCCAGGCATGAGCCGAATATACAATGCTCTAAATGACAGACACTACTTTTAGATGAGGGTTGGATATGGATTGCTTGTTGGAAGCTGGGAAGGACAACGAGGCTTGAATTTTCTAATGTATTTATGCTGGCTTGTTGTAATAATGGTTTGGAATGATGTTTGTGGTGGGCATGATGATGTTGGAGAACGTTTGAAGGGTTGGTCGAATGACCTTGCGATCCCTATGCTACGATGGATATGTCTTCATGGTTACTTCAATTAGGCCATTGTCATAGCAACTAACACTATTTCTGATTGGGCCTTAGGGCTTGATTGATAATGGGCTTTTTATATCAGGCTTTGAATCTTTTGCATAGAAAACTCGCGCAACATTATGCATGTTCGTTAATATGATAAACATATTTTAGAGCATCCAAATAATACATATAAATATTCATATTGGATTTGTCTACGAAAAGCTCATAATCGAAAACATAGACTAGATATGTGCGAGCAACATGATCATATGCAACTCTGTTTGCATTTCCTCTTTGGATGTACCCGCAAACTTACTTTTCAACCAATCCAATCTCAAGGAATGTTTTCCTTTTAGTTCACCATATGCTTCTTGTACTTCTATCGCAGGATTTAATAGAAGCTTTAGCACACCATCCAGCTTTATATGCCATCATCCATCTTTATGTCTATTCGTCTGTCTTCTTTGTACACATACATCCTCAAAATTGGAACTCTGAGAACATAACATATATCATCAAGACTAATTAACATTTCAACGAAGGGAAAGTGAAATGTACTAGTTTGAGATTGTCATCTCTTGACAAAAGCTGATATGTTAACATAGTCAATAAATCGATAGGAATTCTCAACTACATTAAACAATGCAAATAACATCACATTTACCACAACTTCATTCGCTTCACTACCAAGAACCCATTCTTTCATCTTATGAGTATGTGCAACTCCTTTTAAAAATACACTTTCCTATAAGCAAATATTATTTAACAATAAGCACAAGAAAATAATACCAAATTCAATATTTAAAATTCAAATCAAACATTGCTTACATAATTATAAACCCACATTGAGTTTGCTACATCATATTTGAAGTCCCGTGAAATTGACGAGACTTTTCTATGATATTCTTCTTCAATAACTATAGTAAAAATAATAATGAGAATCAACATGTGCAACCAATTCTTCTATAAAAGCTTCTTCTTCAAAGATAGAATTGGACAACGAATCCGTGGAAGACCATTATCTACAAGCTCTAGTACAATTTCACCCTTTCCTTTTGATTCTTCATCTATCTTTTTCATAGAGAGGCAATCATACACTCTGTAAGAAATTTCGATAACAACACATTAAAATAGTTCAGATATTTAAAATGAACATGTTATTTGATAATAGACTATAAAGTATGCAACTAACGAATCAATAATACAATACCTTTGACCGATATATATACTTGACAACCTACTATCGATTAACCATTTTTATTTTTGAAAATTAACTACCCCAAGCTACTTGGTAACAAAATATCGACTATAATGTAGCATGATCACAATAGCAAATGACTTTCGATAGCAATTTCCCAAAAAAAGAGTATATTCAAAATCGAACAGCAACCCTCCATCCCATTTCGAACAACAATAAAATTCGAGAAACCCTATATTATATTTCAGACACAATACTTAAAAGAATAATAAATTTCAAAAATACAATTTACCTCTTCTAATCGCTTCAATCGCCGCTACAATCCCATTTGATCGAGCTATTAAATGAGGATTAGTGACAGAATATTTGATTCTCCACATAACATTGGTTGAGAGGGAGTAAGGGTTTTAAAATTTGGAGAATTAAGTTGCGGCATAAATGATCGGTTTCTCTCTCATTCTTTCCTTCTTTCTTTTTCCTTTTCCTATTTAAATTTATTAATGAAGATGTGGTGAATGGGGTAAAAAGATTTAGTTAATATTTAATATTTTTGTTTTGGTTGGATAACGACACTATTTAATCTATTAAATAATGGTAAGTTGGAAGTAAATCAGAAGAATTTCACACTCTTATATTGATCTAAGAATTTCCTCATCTTTCCTTAAATCTCTTAAGGTATTTTGGTTTCAAATCTCCACAGTTTGTCGCTACTATAACCATTACAAAGTCCTACTAATTCGCCCCTTTATCATTTTATATTTAAATATCAATATTTAATAATTTCAACTATTTACAAAACCTTCATAACTTTTATAATATATTTTTTATATATTCAAGTGCATATACTTAAAATAATTAAGTGATCTGATATTCATACTTTTAAAATAAAACCAATTAACTAATAATTTTATTTGGTTTAACAAGTCCTAAAAAACGACAATGATAAGAAATAGTAAAACTAATATTTCATTCAAATCCATAAAACTTAAAATTTCCATAATTATATACAAAATTATCTTTAGTTCTCTTACTTTACTTTACATTCTAGTTTGCATAATTTAGTTTTTTATAAAATCAGTACTTTATTACAAGGGAAAACACATGTAAATTTCATTTATAAGGTTTGTATTTCATTACAAACAAACATATACATAATTTTTTCATTCTAAAACATGTATTATTACAAACATATACAATAATTTTTTCTTTTTAAGATTAGTAAATCAAGTGAATTCTTTATCGTTAATAAAAATTATTTTTATTAAAAGTAACATTAAATTAATGATAAGTGATGAATACAATAATTTATAGTAAAAAATAATGGATATTTTTCTTTAATACATTTTGTGAAAATGTTAGACTTTAATTATGTATATTTGTAATTTATGCCAACTAACGGTGATTAGAATTTAGTTTCTTTTGTATATCATTATATTTTGGGAAAAATGTTAATAATTTTTGAAATGTTTATGTATGTCAATCAAAATATGAAAGAATGGTTCAAAAACCAAGTTATAAATTTTACATAATTAAAATAACAATATGATTCGTAATGTTATTTTCATCAGCATTTCTTTTAGTTGTTAAATAAATATTTTGTATCACCTTGATAATATAATATACTCATTTCTGATGTTGATATTAATTGCAAGAGCTTTAAATGTATAAAAATATACGGATTCATCACTATATACTTCCATTTTTAAGTATTTTTGTCCCTATATTAACATTGGAAATTCAATCTATATATCATTTATCTTTTAAACAATTTTACTAAAAGCTAAAATTAAAATTAAAATTTATATGTTTGTGTGTATATATAATTTTAAAAATTCATAAATTACTGATTTGAAAATCAATCAAGAATACTAATTTTTAAATATTTTTATTTTAACGAATTTTAAATGCTAAAAAATAGAACGGGGAAATTAGGGACATGTCCCTCTTTCTAATCTTTTATGTTTTACATCATTATCTTTTAGAAATTATTTTCTACATCTCACTTGTAACGACCCAAAAATTTTAACGATTTAAATAACGAAATTTTCATGAAAATAAAATTTTAGTAATGAAATTTTGATATTTGGTATGCGTCTATTTAAGCATGGCAAGTGGCAGATTTTCATTGGAAAAATATGTAAATTTGTTTAGTTGTGAAATTTCAATTTTTAATTTTAAATAAGTAAAAATCTTTTTGGAAATAAAATATTTTTGAAACCTGAATTTTTTTACATACGAAAATTATATACCTTTTTTCTAAGTGAGACGTCACATTTCGTTTCGTCAAATTTGGACTGCTCTAGACCTGTTTATCGTACTTTCGGCGATTTAGCAGCATTTTCGGTAGCGAAAATGAAGTTTTGATAGGTAGGTTGTGTCTCTGGTATCTGTGTACCATCTTGTTTATCTCATCACATTGATCTCCGCAGTATATTCATTTGTGCATTTCGGCATCCGGTATGCGGCGAAATCTGTGAAATGGTTGGCCGTATCGTTACCCATTTTGAGTCTCTTGAGTATTCTGCGTCCATTCATTTATCCGTGAGAAAACCAATGGCCACTAGTTATTAATAATCTCTAAATTCAGCTCCTGACTTTTGGTTATTCCCTATTTCAATATATATTATCTGGTTCATTCTCTTCCCTTCCTTTTCTTTCTCTTTTAACTATTCATTCTATTCTCTAAATACATACATACACACACATACACACACACACACATATACATATAAATCATTTATATATAGGTTTTCTTTGAACCTTCTCATCTCTTCCTATCGCTCCGAGCCCCTCCACCACTACCGACCTTTGTCGATCACCCAGCACCGCAACTCCCCAGCTACCTTCCGCCTTCCCACCATCAGACCCGAGCGTCGCGCGCAGCCGAACCCAAACTCCATACCCTCCTCTTCTTTCGCTAGTGCCATTCCCCGCCAGCTAAACACCCTCCACCTCTCCATTATCTTCCTACCGCCAGCCCTATCCCACGTCCAGCCTTCCCTGAACCCAAACTCCACGCCTCCATTCCCTCTCCTCCTTGCCAACCTTGCTTGAGCACCCTCTGCTGCATCCGCCCCTCTCTTTTCCACCATCACTCCATTCCTCCACAAATAGCCACACGCAGCACCTACCTCGCCTCTGCCGACCAGCATACCTCTCCCTTCACTTCACTGCAAATCCGCCTTCCTTTCCTTTTCCTCTTCCTCGAATTCCTATGGCTAAACCTCTTCAACCACCTAACCTCTCAAACCGCATCGCCACACAGCCTTCGCCCAGTGTCCACCGGCACAGCCACCGCTTCCATCCTCGGCCGCATCACCCAGACATCAGCCATCTCCTCCCCACGTACCAAAGCCCCTCCTCTCCATCTAAGCACCAAAACCTGAAACCCCTCATCTTACAAACCCTAGTTGCCTGCAACTCCATCATCCACGGCCACAAGCAACCGATCTCCACCAACTTTCCTCTAGCCTAAAGCTTTCAACCGCATGTTTTCACCTTTCTCCTTTCCAATTGTTTGAAATGTGAGTTTTATGATTTTTGTTTTATATTTTTTTATTAATTATTTTATAAGCTTCAAGTTGATATATGACTTTTGATGTACATGGAGTCTTGAGAATATTTAGGTTTCGAAACATATATCTAAGTCTTCCATATGTGAAGGTTTTTAAATGGATGCAGTTTCATAGATCTTGGGGTATGTTGGTTTTTTGTATATGCTATTTATGCATGGCTTCATATATAAAAGTTAAGTATATTTTCAGGTTCCTATTAGACCAAGATTTGAATATATATATATATATATATATATATATATATATATATATATATATATATATAATTTTCGAACGCTTATCAAATGTATTTAAGAAGATTTTATATGACTCAAGTGCAAAGCTCACCCAAGACCTGCACCTGCCTATTCACTCCCTCCATATTTCCGATCGAAACCTCCACCACCTAGTTTTCCTAGAACCAGATCCGTTGTGATCCGTGTGCGTGTTCGTGTCACTTTCTTCATTGTCGTTGTTTTTTCTACCCTCGAAAGATGAGCAATCACTCACGATTAAAAAAATTATGTTTAAGTAAACAAACATCACTTGAATTGACCACTGAAATGTTTGTTATAGCTAGGATTTTTTTAGTTAATATATGTATAATTCTATATGTTATGATGCTCACTTTGACATATATATGATGATATGACATGAGGTTCATTTTGATGTATATGATGATATTTGGATATGTGACACGACGTGATAATTGACATACATATGATATTTGACACTTGGAATTGGATATGCTATAAAATGCTTTATGACTTTAAAAATGCTATATTTACTTAGCATTTTTATTTAGTTATAATTTTGGCTAGCCAATCGTGTATAATTTGATATGTTAATTACTCATTATATATGTCATGTGATATGTTGTTGTATCGTATGTGATATAACACATGATTGATAGTGTGTTACATGGAAATTATATGGCACATGATTGATAATGTGTTATATGATGTATTACATAACACATGATCATATGTTGCTTTGTATAAAACTTATATTGACATGTATTGATATGTTAATTTGTGATTCACAATTGCAAATTCCTTATATGCTATGCTGTTGATTACCTTTTTCAATCATACTAGAAGTTCAGTTAGATATTAGGAAAATCACCGTGGGTTGAAATGATACATACCCGAACGATCCTTAGATTAGGAAAAATCGTTATGGGTAGAAATGATAAACCCAAGCGATTTTTATTGATTTTGCAATTTTGGAATTGAGTTGAGATAATATATACCCATTGCGATTGAAATGATAAATATCCATATCACTTGACCATAGGAAACTGTATATGGACATTGTTTGTCTATTTTTAAATGATTTCCAAAATTTTGAGAAAAGAAAATATATGTGTTTTGAATTTAAATATATAATATAAAGATTTTATTTTAAATTTTAATATGTGTTTAAATTTAGATTTTTAAATTATATGTTTGGAAATTATAAAATATAAATTTTAAGATTTTACTAATAACTTTACTATTTTTAAATTATATAAAATAAGATTGAGTACAAAATAAAATATATTTAATAAATAAGATTTAATTTCATAATAATTTATATGATAAAATTTAATTTAATTAAACTTAATTTGATATATATATATATAATAAGTTTAAATTATTTTCTAAAATTTATATTAATATTTAGAAAGTAGATTTTGTATAATTTTAATAAATTAAGGTTGGAAAGATAAAATAAGTTAACTTGGAATTTAATTTGTTAAGAATTGAATTTAAATAAGAATTGATTTGAACTTATTGATTTTGAGATTTTGAAAGGAAATGAATTTATAACTTGATTTTGATTTAAGGTGATTGAATGAATATTTTAAAATTTTAATAAACTTGAAATTGAATACTTAATTTTGAAATTTGAAATTAATCAAGTAATTAAGGATTAATTAAGTTACAGTTAAGCACTTAATTAATTAAATAATTAGAGATTAATTAATTGGTCAATAAAGATTAATTAATTTGTAATTAATAATGATAGTTTAATTACTTAAGGAAAGTAATTAAGGAATTGATTAATAGTTAATGAAGATCATTAACTAGAGATTATTAAATAATTAATTAATGTGATTAATTTTAATAATTAATGATATTAATGAATTAAAGATAATCATTTGTGAATTGCTTAAGTATGATTACTTAATGAAAGTAATTAAAGGAATTAATTACTCAATGTAATTAATTATAGTAATATGATTAGTTTAAGTTAATTAATTAAGTTTAATTAATTTAAAATAATTACTGGATAATTGGATAAGCATAATTACTTAATGTAATTAGTGAAGTGTAATTACTTAGTGAAGTAATTAGTGATGGTAATTATAGGATGTAATTAATTGAAGTATGAAGAGATTTGGGATTAATTACTTATGTAATTAATATGAAGGATAATTACTTAGTGAAAGTAATTAATAATTAATTACTTAGTGTAATTAATTTAAGAAGTGATTAATAAAATTATTTGAAGATAATTAAGAGATGTAATTAATTAAGGGTAATTAATTACTTAATCAGATTAATCTAGGGTGATTAATAAATATAATTAATTAAATATTAATTATTAAAGATAATTAATTAAGGAGTAATTAATTTGTAATGAAATAATTAAGGGTAGTTAATTATTGTTTGTGATTAATCAAGAGTGATTAATAATTATGATTAATAATTAATTAAGAAGTAATTAAGGGATCATTAATTAATGTAATTAATGATGTAATTAAGGGTTGATTAATTATAATTAATTAATCAATGATAATTGATTATGAAGTAATTAATTAATGTAATTAATTAAGGATTGATGTAATTAATTATAGTTAATTAATTAATAGAGTAATCAATGGTTAATTACTGCGTTTGGTTAAGAATAATTAATTTGTAAAATTAATTAAAGGCTAATTACTTAAAAATAATTAAAGTATAATTAATCAAGGATGATTAATTAAAATGAATAATTAGAGGGTGATTAATTAATTAATTTGAAATTAATTAATGGTTATATAAGCAAGATTTATGTGATGAAGTAATTAATTTAATTTATTTTAAATTAATTAGAGATGAAATAATTAATTTAATTCATTTTAAATTAATCATAGATGATTAATTAATCCTTGCTTATGGATGGATGATATTGATTGCCTTGAATGGTTTGAGATCTCAGATATGAGATAAGTGATGCTGTGTGATATGGATGCTTGGTTGAATTATGATGATAATGTGAATTATCTATTTGTGATGATAATGTAGATTATCTATTGTGATTTATGAATTATCTATCTGTGTATATAGATAATAGAATTGAATTATTTTGACATTAAAAAAACTTGGACCTAAAAGATACGTTTTGGATTTCGATGAGACCAGGATCAGGTTTCTAGATTTGGATTTCCGGAAACCACATCGATCCAATTAACGATAGGTCGTGAATCTCAAGTGAAGATGAAGATTCAGAGTGCAAGGGTTATCGTCGTTAACTCTAAGGGTGATTCCAAAATGAGTGTAACGGGATAATACCTTCGGTTTCGTTCGAAACCGGAACGAACTTGTATGGATTGAATGCTTTCAGAACATCGTTTGGTGGATGATGAGCATTCTAAGAGATGTGTTCTCTAAAGGTAATCGTAGCCTTAAGCCTCATCAACGGGGAATGGCTAAAACAGGGGAGGTGTAGCAAGGCTAAGTGGGTCATGCCCAAGTAGGACAAGATTTTCCCCTGTCTAGAGGTCCCTTTTTATTCGACTGTGTGGGCGATTGGAACGCGCGCCAACTGTAGGGTTGTCTTGTTCGAGACTGTCCAGTAAGGGATGGTTCCAGTCTTGTGTTGTAGGGGATTTAGGGTGGATCCTCAGTACGGTGATCTAGGCCCCGTACTGTGACGGGCGGTACCCAAGTATCCCTGCCATTGATGGAAACCCATTCTTCCTACGTTCCCTTACGGTTTTGATTGTATTACCCACTTTTGTGGCTAGTAGCTGGAATTTAATGAATGTAACAATTTCGGCTATTTTCTATTTACTTGAAAACCCTAGACCCTATTATAATATCATTTAATTTCCTATCAAATGTTTTGGTTAGCGTAAGATAAAAACTTACCCATGTTTATGTGTGGGAAGTCTTACATGATACCTTTCGTTTTCAAAGGTTTTTGAAAGTTAAACAACTTTAACCTATTACTCACACCAGACCCATGTCTGACCCAGAGTTTATTTATGTTTTTTTAAACTCTTGGGTACTCAAATTTTTATGAGTAGCCAAGGGATTCAGGTTAGCTTTGACGAATTGTGGAGGAGCAATGGAGCAGGAGGCTTCAGTGTTATAGATATTTATAGTGTTCCGTTGTGATTGGTATCTCTGTTTTGTATTGAGTTGTAATAACTAGACAGGCGTTTATAACTGTCTAGTATGTGATGTATAATCTGTGTAACTGTGATAATGGTTGATACTATGTAATATCTTATGTGATTAATATAATTTATTCATTCCGCTGTTGAGATTCTGATGTTGATTCTTCTTTCTTCTCTATCTTTTCTCTTCTCTATCCCTTTCTTTCTTATTAATGATGTGTCACTCTGTGGGATGAGTGGCGGGTCGTTACATTTATACACTTAATTTATGTTGCAAGATATGTTATGTGAAATAAATTGAATAACAAAAAGAGAATGCTATAGAAGTAAATAAATATGAACTTAAGAAACTAAACATGTAATAAATAAATTTATGTCTTTGTAAATCATTTATGATACAAAAGTAAATTACAAAGAATAGTTGAAATTGAATTATAAAGTGGAAATAACTTAAGCGTAGTCAAATGAATTAAATAAATGAGTTAAATAAAGTAAAATTTGTTTTGAAAAGAAAAAATATGAATTAAGTTATAAATAAAAGGCGAATGTAAATAAATTATGAATGGAAGTTAATTAAGTAGTGATGTACGAAATTTAGAACATATAAGTTATATAACTTGAAACTTGAGAAAATCAGAAGTAAAAAACCAAATACGAATGGGGTTAAATATTTTGGATAAGCAAAAGAAAATGTAGAATGTTAATATTAAACTTAAATAAATTTGTTGAAGGGTTAATTAAGTGATATTGACATACTATGTGAATGAAATAAAATAAATGAACATAAATAAAATTGAATGTGAAGTGGATAACAAATATGATTGTAAATGAATATAAAGAAATATGGTGAACATAATGAACGTTAATAATTGAATGTAAGTTAATTGAACATAATAGAATGGAAGTTAATGGAATTAGAATTCATTGAGTATGAATAAGGAAGTATGAGAGGGAAATTTTTTGTAACGAATGTTAATAAAAAGAAAGTAAATCAATTGAATGTAAACCAATTAAAGTATATGAAATAAATGTAAATAATGGAAACAAATCAACTGAATGAAAATACATTGAATTGAAATCAACCAAATGTGAATACAATGAATATTGATTTATTGAATAAAAATGGATTGAAACCCAATTAGTTGAATATAAATTAACTAAAAGCGAATGAATTGAATATAAATCCATTGAATGATAACGAGATAAATAGTAATAAGTAAATGTTAATCAATTAAGAAGTAAATAAGGTGAACTCAAATAAATTGGATATGAACGTAAATTGATTGAAAGTGGGTTAATTAGAATGATAATATTAAATGGATGTTAATAAGTAATGAGATGTATAATGTTAACACTCGAAAATGAAATTTATATGGTTTTGAATTAATCGCTGTGTCTAATACTATGTATTTCGAATCTATCTTTCCTTCCGTTCCTTCTATTCTCCTATCTCGTTCCTTTTTAGGAACGAAAATTTTTAAGTGGGGGAGAGTGTAATGGCTCGAAAATTTTAACGATTTAAATAACGTAATTAACTAAATTTTGGTGAAAATAAACAAAAAATTAGTAATGAAAATTTGATATTTGGTATGCGTCTATTTAAGCATAGCAAGTGGCATATTTTCATCAGAAAATATGTAAGTTTGTTTAGTTGTGAAATTTCAATTTTAATTTTAAACCAGTTAAAAATTTGTTGGAAATAAAATATTTTCAAAACTTGAATATTTTTACATAAGAAAATTGTAGACTTTTTTCTGAGTAAGACGTCATATTTCGTCTCGCCAAATTTGAATTGCTCTAGCCTGTTTTATCTTATTTTCCACGATTTAGTAGCATTTTCGGCAGCGAAAATGGAGTTTTGATAGGTAAGTCGTGTCTCTGGTATCTGTGTACCATCTTGTTCGTCTCATCGCGCTGATCTCCACAGTATATTCATTTGCGCATTTCGTCTTCCGATACGTGGCAAAATCTATGAAACGGTTAGCTATATCGGTACCCACTTTGAGTCTCTTGAGTGTTCTGCGTCCATTCATTTATCCCGTAAGAAAACCAATGGCCACTAGTTATTAATATTCTCTGAATTCAGCACCTGACTTTTGGTTGTTCCCTTTTTCAATGTATATAATCTGGTTCGTTCCCTTCCCCTCCATTTCTTTCTTGCTCTACTATTCGTTCAGTTCTCTAAATATACATATACATGCATACATACATACACACACACACAAACATATATATATAAATCATTCATATATAGGTTTGCTTTAAACCTGCTCGTCTCTTCCCATCACTTCGAGCCCCTCCACCACTGCCGACCTTTGTCGATCACCCAACATCGTACCTCCCGAACCACCTTCTGCCTTCCCACCATCAGACCCGAGCATCCCGTGCAGCCAAACCCAAACTCTACAACCTCCTCTCCCTTCGCCAGTGCCATTCCCAGCCATCTAAATGCTTTCCGCCTCTCTATTGTCTTTCTGTCGCCA
The DNA here is from genome assembly GCA_030765085.1 of Allium cepa. Taxonomy (NCBI): domain Eukaryota; kingdom Viridiplantae; phylum Streptophyta; class Magnoliopsida; order Asparagales; family Amaryllidaceae; genus Allium; species Allium cepa. The sequence continues at coordinate 665,819,131 of CM060932.1, forward strand.
GCCTTACCCCATGTACAGCCTTCCCTGAACCCAAACTCCATGCCTCCATTCCCTCTCCGCCTTTTCAACCTTGCTCGAGCACCCTCTACTGCATCCACTTCTCTTTCTTCCACCATCACCCCAGTCCTCCACCAATAGCCGCATGCAGCACTACCTCGCCTTCGCAGACCAGCACACCTCGCCCTTCACTCCACTACAAACCCGCCTTCCTTTCCTTTCCCTCCGCCTCGACTTCCTCTGGCTGAACCTCTTCAACCACCCAGCCTCCTAGACCGCATCGCTACACAGCCTTTGCCCACTATCCTCCAGCATAGCCACCGCCTCCATCCTTGGCCGCATCACCCAAACCTCAGCCATCTCCTCCCCGTGTACCATAGCCCTCCTCTCCATCCAAGCACCAAATCCCAAAACCCCTCATCTTACAAACCCTAGTCGCCTGCAACTCCACCATCCACAGCCATAAGCAGTCGATCTCCACCACCTTTCCTCTCACCTGAAGCCTTCCACTGCCTATTTTCATTTTTCACCCATCCAATTGTTTAAAATGTGAGTTTTATGATTTTTTTTTAATATTTTTTTTTGTTAATAGTTTTATAGGCTTCAAGTGGATATATGACTTTGGATGTACATGCAGTCTTGAGAATACTGAGGTTTCGAAACATATATCTAAGTCTTCCATATATGAAGGTTTTCAAATGGATGTAGTTTCATAGATTTTGGAGTATGTTGGTTTTGTGTATACGCTATTTACACATGGCTTCGTATATAAAAGTTAAGTATATTTTCATGTCCTATTAGACCAAGATTTGAATATATATATATATATATATAAATAATTTTCAAATCTTATCAAATGTATTTAAGAAGATTTTATATGACTCAAGTGTATTTGAAATTTTTTGTACCGTCTTAAGTGTAAGTTGAATTTTAAGTGTGTAGTACTATTATATATATATAATATAGGAGTTTTGGATAAAGCGGACTTTAGAAATTTAAGCATGAAAGATGTACCATTGTTGTTTTAATAATATTCATCACAACCAAGTCCTTGCACCGAACTGCAAAGATCACCCATGACCTACACCTGCCTATTCACTCCCTTCATATTTCCAATCGAAACATCCACTACCTAGTTTTCCTAGAACCGGATCCGTTGTTGTGATCCATATGCGTGTACGTGTCACTTTCTTCGCCGTCATTATTTTCTCTAACCTCGAAAGGTGAGCAATCACTTACGATTAACAATTTTATGTTTAACTAAATAAATATCACTTGAATTGACCATTGAAATGTTTGTTATATCTAGGATTTTTTTTAGTTAATATATGTATGATTCTATATGTTACGATGCTCACTTTGGCATGTATATGATGATATGATGTGAGGTTCATTTTGATGTATATGATGATATGTGGATATGCGACATGACGAGATAATTAACATATATATGATATTTGACACTTGGAATTGGACATGTGATAAAATGCTTTATAACTTTGAAAATGCTATATTTACTTAGCATTTTTATTTAGTTATAAATTTGGCTAGCCAATCGTTTATAATTTGATATGATAATTACCCATTATATATGTTATGTGATATGTTGTCGTATGGTATGTGATATAACACATGATTGATAATGTGTTACATGGAAATTGTATGGTACATGATTGATAATGTGTTATATGATGTACTACGTAACACATGATGATATGTTGCTTTGTATAACACTTATATTGACATGTATTGATATGTTAATTTATGATTCACAATTGCAAGTTCCTTATATGCTATGCTGTTAATTATCTGTTTCAATCACACTACTAGTTCTCTTAGATACTAGGAAAATCAATATGGGTTGAAATGACACATACCCGAACGATTCTTAGATTAGGGAAAAATTTTATCGGTTAAAATGATAAATCCAAGCGATTTTTATTGATTCTGAAATTTTAGGATTGCGGGTTGAAATGATATATACCCGTAAATTTTTAGTTATTACGGATTGAAATAATAAATATCTGTATCACTTGACCATAGGATAGAAAACTATATACGGACACCATTTGTCTATTTTTAAATGATTTCCAAAATTTTGAGAAAAGAATATATATGTGTTTTGATTTTAAATATAGTATAAAGATTTTATTTTAAATTTTAATATGCGTGTAAATTTAGATTTTTAAATTAATGTTTGGAAATTTTAAAATTACAAGTTAAGTTTTGAAATATAAATTTTAAGATTTTACCTATAACTTTACTATTTTTAAAATATATAAAATAAGATTTAATACAAAATAAAATATATTTAATAAATAAGATTTAATTTAATAATAATTAATAAAATAAATTTAATTTGATAATATATATATATGTATATATATACTAATTATTTATCTGAAATTTATATTAATATTTTGAAAATAGATTTTGTAATAACTTTAATAAATTAAGGTTGGAAAGATTAATTAAGTTGACTTGTAATTTAATTTGTTAAGAATTAAATTTAAATAAGAATTGATTTGAACTTATTCATTTTGAGATTTTTATAGGATATGAATTTATAACTTGATTTTGATTTAACGTAATTAAATGAATATTTTCAAATTTAATTCAAATTGAAATTGTATACTTAATTTTGATTTAAATTTATAATTTGGGATTTTATGTAAATGTTTATAAAAGTGATTAAATGAATATATTTTCAAATTTAAAAAAAAAATGATGTTGAGTATTTGATTTTGATTTAATTTTTGTGATTTGAGATATTATTTAAATGTTTATAAAAGTGATTTTATAAAATGACCACGGTGTGAAATAAATGTTTGGTTGTTAAAGGGACTAGGATCTGATATTGTCATACTCTCTGCTAATACCGAAAACCACTTTAACAACCGTGCACATGGTGGAGAATCCAGAATGAAGTACGATGGTTTGGTGAACGTTACTTTATAAGGTATGAACGCAGCCCTGACGCCCTCGGGTCAGCTTGATATGACGAAAACAAGAGCCACGTCCGACCAAGTGAGGTCGCACCTCCGACCGAGCATGCTTCTTCGAAACCATATATATTACTTTGTGATTTGATTGGTGTGCACCTTTGATTATGGGAGTGTGTCTCAAGGTGGGCGGTAGTAGCTATTATGCGTTACCACCAGTACGGATCTGCAAAACAGAAGTATTCTACCCTGGGCACTGCCTCGTGTGCCTTGTCATATGCCTTATCCCGCCCATTACGAGTTTGGTTCGTTTTTTACCTATCGAGTGCTCCCTGATAGCCCACCGGTTTGGTGGAGTTTACAGTACTGTATACACCATGACATTTATATAATTGTGTTAAGGGGGTATGGGTAACACGTTAACGCTATTTTAATATTTTACTTTACTGTAGACATTATATATGTAGCGTATTGTATTATATACGTAGATAGTTACTATAACAACCCGATATTTTCAACCATTCACATCCACACATGCCGAACTTGAATTGCTCAAAATACCGCGTTGTAAATAAATTTGGAGCAAATGAAATACAATCACAAAATCACTGACATAGAAATACCAGAATAACTCGCAGCGAAAATTGAAATACCATAGTAGTTCATGAAGCTACTATAACAAACTCTCAAACAAATACATAATATCAGTCTGAAAAACATATACAATAGAAATCTCAAATACATAGAAGTTTATAAATACCAGAGCTGAAATAGAACAACTGAAACTTAAAAGGAATAGATAACTAGACAAGCAGAATCTCCAACGATTCCTAGCTCCAGAAAAGAAATCCAAAGATAAGCTGTAAGTACTCAGGCTGACCCGAGCGTAAAGTAAAACACAAAACACTCGAGTCAGGACATATATATACTTATAAAATGTAAACCAACTCAAGTGAACTGTAATAAAGATACAAGTAACTTAAAGGATGCCCGGGACTGCCCATCCTCTAAGGATCCGTTAAACTTTAAATTAAATACATCATGTGGTTAAAATTCAAAAATGTTATTTTGTACTTCTAAATCAAATATCAATTTCAAAATTCAATATCATTTCAAATTCATTTCAAATATCAAAATATCAAACCTTTCCAAAACCACATTCATTTTATTTAATTTAAATATCCTTCCAAGTCATATTTCAAAATGGTTTATATTTCAAATCAAATTACTTCATTTAAACCATTAAAATTTGAAGTCATTATATTTAAAATCAAATATTTAATTCCCAAAATTTTAGCCCTTTCAAAGTTCATTTATTCACTTAAATTTATTAATACAGTGAAAATTCAACTTTCACAGCACTTAGAAAATGCTACGGAAAGTTATGTTTAAAAACAATTCAATTAGCAAAAGACAGCATGTAAAATGCTGTAATAGGTTTAGATTTCAATTAAAACTTTAGTTAAGTCCAGCAACTACAGCACTTACAAAGTGCTGTAATAGCCCTTAGTTCATTTTAGTCATTTAGTTCATTTCTATCAATTACAGCATTTACAAATATTGTAATATCATTTACATTAGAAATAATAACATTTCAAAATGCTGTTAATTAAATTTCAAATATTCAATATAATTTCACAAACAATTAAATTTTATTCAAATCATTTTAAATTTATAAAATCATATATTTCACTTTTAAAACAATCGTTTAAATACCCTTATATTCATGATTTAATAATGTTAAATTTTCATTCAAAATCAATATTTAATAATAATTCACATATTAAATTCACACATTCAATTTCAATTCTTTAAATTAGTTTTTTTTAACTTAACACTTAAGTTTAAATTTCCAAATATAACTTATTTTTTTCCTCTTTATTTACTTAACTTAAAATTCACCTTTAAATAAAATTCACAAATTTCCAATTTAAGATATATTTCAAAATTCAACTTAATATTCATTCATTTAACATTTTAACTTTATCCAAAAATCATTAATACTTTGTAAAATTAATTTTAAATTCATTTTAAATCAAATTTTATATTTATTTATCATATTTTCCTACTTAATTTAAATTCCATTTGTAACCAAATCAAAATTTCCAAGATAACTTATATTTCAAATTTCTAACTTTACCAATAATTTATTTCACTTATAAATTTTTAGAAAATCAATAATAATTTACAAAAATCATTTTTGATTAAGTTTTAAATCAAATTTATAATATTTACATTTCTAAAATACTTTAAAAAATTTAGAAAAATATATTTTAACCACGGGTCTGTATAAAATTTTCTAGCCTAGGTAAAGTGATACGGATAATATATCATTTCAATCCGTAATTTACAAAGAAAACCCGGGTTTTATCATTTCAAAGCCGCAGTCCCAAGTAAATGAAAATAATTAAAAAAAGAGTTCAGGCCTATCATTTCAGCCATAACAATTTTTCCCTATTTTAAAGTCCGTTCGGGTATGTATCATTTCAACCCATAGTGATTCTAATCTAAAGGAAACTCGCAGTGTGATAAACTGATGTAAATAACAGAATAGCATTAAATAACAGCAACAGATGATATAATAGGTAAATAAGCATGGGTTAATATCATATGATCATAACATAGCAGATATAACATGGTGATATTTTTTACAGATTCCAATGTGATCGGTTTACTAGTCATATAAGTATAAATACTGTCTGGTGAGAATTACTCACTTATATTAGCTAGAGATGACAACCAAATGCACAAACAAGTAACTTCAAAGGCACGATAACATGACAATGATTTGAGAGTAGGAGAGCCAAAGCTGATTGCCTTGTTCAATATCAAACAAAACAAATACAAACATGAATTACAAAACAAACTATTACAAAACAATGCTAGAGATAAACATGTAACACAAAGCTAATGCTTTTGCACTTGCATTCAATGACTTATGCTTCAGCTATGGACTGGAAAAGCACTGTAAGGGGATGTATTTGGATCAAGTTTGGATCAGGTTGAGTTCCAACAGGGGTCGGCCATAACAATATAAAGGAGATAAAGGGTATGTGTGCATGAATTTACAAAACAAGGCAATACAAGTGGGTTTGTTGCTTTTTAAGGTCTCGGCCAAGCATGGATGGACAAGGTCAAATCTGGAAAATTCAACTACAGGTGTTACAGAGGTCCTAGGATCAGGTTGTGGCTAGTGGTGGTGGTGTATGGGTCGGCCAAAGCATGATTGAAGTGGTGGAGACAAGGGGAGTTCGGCTATGGAGTTTTAAAGTGGAGTTTTCTTCAAAATTTTGGTGGATCATCAACTTGGAGGGTCTCGGCCATGGAAGGTCAGTGGAAGGAGGGGATGATGGCTGGTGTAGGTGGTGGTGGAGGCAACCAAAGTGCTGGAGTAAGGAGGGGCTGAACATAAGAGATGAATGCATGTGTAAAAATCAACAAAAATCAAGTAGAAAATGTAAAAAGAAATGAAAGTTTTACCAAAATTTTTCTTCAGGTGAAGGCCGAACTTTTTGAGAGTTTGAGAAAGTTTTTTTCACATGAGAAACTGAGGAGAAGTTAGCTGAAAGAAATTGGTATGGTCAGCAATTGAATGGATGTGGTGATTAAAGTGAAAAGGTAAGTTTGAATATGAAAAAACATGCATATTAAAGGTCAAAACCTTTCAAATTTCCATAACTCTTTTTGAAATTTTAAATACATGTAAAATACATATAAATAAAGATAAAAACACAAAAATATAATGAATGCATAAAAATAAATAAATAAATTTTAAATAAATATAATTAAATCAAGAAAATAGCTAAAACTTGGAAACTAAGCTTTAAAAAATGAAAATAATTCAATAAACTTTGGAAAAATTGTAACATTACTTTAAAATATGTTTTAAAATAAGATATATACCTAACATGTCATATAACATATATTAGAACATAATTTGAAAAAAAAAATATTATTTATATAAATTAAAATAGATAATTTCACTAAATAAATCAATTTACATACAATATTGTAAAAATCATAACTTTCACAATATAAATCAGATTTCAACGAAATAAAAAGCGGTATTCTTGAAATTAAATCTAGTTTCATAGTAAAAGATAAAATTAAAAAATTTCAAATGTTTAAATTTTAAATTTGAAAGTCAAAGTTTGACCAGATTGACCAAAAATCCACTTTTCTGAAAATATTCAATTTATTTATGTTTGGAATTATAATTCACACAAAAATCAAAATATATTCTTTAAATAATAAAATTTATTCATTTTTAATAAATATAATAAACTTTTTAAATCAAGAGTTTCAATTTAAATAATTAAAATAAACAATTAAAATAATAGCAAAATACTGGGTTGCTGCACTCTCCCCCACTCAAATCTTTTCATCCTCGAAAAGAACGAACAAGGAAAATAAGGAAAAGCAAGATAGACAACAAATAGTACCTGGAAAAACAATTTCGGATTCAAAGCACAAATTCTCTCCTCCGTTTCTCATGTACAATCTCGATCATCAGTACCCCATCGTACTTCGATCAAACTAACAGATTTCCTTCTTAGCTGCTTCGTACCTCTGTCGACAATACAAAGTCGCTTACTCTTGACAGCCAGATTAGGCTCAATATCCCAACCATCAAGAGAAGAAGGCTGAACAAAAGAGATAGGTCAAGAAGATACCAGAGAAGATGTGAGACGTGGAATACATCATGCACTCCAGAATGCTTCTTGGGTAAATCCAAACGATAAACCAAAGAACCAATTCTTTCCACAATGCGGAAAGGACCCGCGAAGAGGAAGAAGGTAGAAATAGCTAAAAGGAAGAACAGGTTGAAAGCAAAAGGATGAACCATATTTTAAAACCATATAAATTTCAATTAAAATTTTATAACATTTTAATTATTTTATAATATAATGAATAGTCATTTGATTCAAATCTGATAGTTCGAAGTAAACAATATTTAAAACATTTTAAATTATTTAGAAAAGTAAAATAAATGATCAAAATATCCTTTATATAATACTTTATCAAAATACTTTTATAACTCGATGTCTTAACAAGTTTACTTTCGTTCCTGTAGACTCTGGCCATGCGTTGATCAGGCGCAAAGCTAGAATTCTCCAGGTACTTAATAGACTTGTTTCAACACCCAGTGAAAATGCTGGAAAACTTTTTAAAAACAACATATATGGAAAGTAAAATCACTACACCTGTTCGCTGATTTAGCCACTTCTCCTAACGCCTCAGTAGATACGGCTATTAGCCGTATCAAATTAGATACGGCTATTAGCCGCATCTAAAAAATTAGAAACGGTTAAAAGCCGTATCGAATTTGATACGGCTAATAGCTGTATCTTATTTCGTGCCTATTTTTGGCGCAAATTTTCCACCCCAATACGCACTACTTCCCTCTAGAAAATTGGCTTTCCCACTTATTTAGATACGGTTTTTAGCTGTATCTAATATGATACGTGTTTTAGCCGTATCTATTTTGTGTGCTACTTTTTACATCAAACCAGGTATACGCCTTCTTTCGTTCATTTCGTTCGTTCCCCCAAATTTCTCGTACTCTTCTTCTGTTTCCACCGTCGCTTTATTTTTTGCTCGTACATCAAACCAGGTACGCCATTTCTTCCTTAATTTACAGCCGATATTATATTTCTATCCCAATCAAAGTAAAAATAAACTTTTGTATCACTCTCTTAAATTTTTTGGATATTCGGTCGCGATCTGGTTTGCAAATTTGTTTATGGGTTCAATTTTTGGTTGTTCGATGTGATTGTGTGGTTATTGCGATGTCGCAGGTGGTTCGTGTTTGGGAATTTGGGGGTGTTTGGTTGCAGGACATACAAATTGAGGTTGTTGACGTGTTTGGGTCTAGAAACGCTTAGGGGGATGATGGGACGCAGTAGTTGATGGTTGCCGTTTGGTTGTATGGAGACAGTTTGGAGGTGCTATGTTTGAATGGTGAATGGGTTTCGAGATGAGGCTCGAAGGTGGTTGTTCTCGGTTGCAGTGTAGCAGGAGATGAGGCTCGAATGGGTTTCGTATCACTTTGTTTGTTGATTTCCCTTTTTTTATTCAAAAGAAATAAAGGTTGTTGCGGATCAAATCATATAGGTAGGAGGTTGGACTTTAGAAAAGCTTAGAGAAGGTGGTCTATTTGAATTTGACAGAACAAAATGTGGGTTACTCAACTACTTTGATGTTATACATTTTCAGCGAGGTCCATGAAAGGCAACAACATAGTTCTAAGCTTTAGCAGTCTTCACCTAAAATCGATTGCTCATACCACTAATTGAGATTCAATCAAAATGTAAACCATAAGTTGACCTAAATTTGTTCAATTTTTATAATATGTTGTATCCAAAATAATTGTTTTGTTGTAAACTGTTATATGCTAATATTTTACTGTTGTGAAGTGTTATTACTATCTTGAAAATTTCGAGCGCTAAAATATTTGACTTTATGCACCTCTGCTTGAATTAAATGTGTGTTTTTTTATTTCGTTATTATCCTAAAAGAATGTTGTTTATATTAGAGCAATGTATGTATATTAACCTCGGCTTTGATATTATTTTTTGAAATTAATTAGTAGTACAGGCACTTGTGCTTATTTTCCTTAACTGTTCACCAAACCAAAAAACTGCCTATGGAGCTATACTTCTTCATACTTCAGGATCCACTTATTTATAATTTTAGTTAATGAATCCAAATATAATTCAAGCCGTTAATGCTCTAAAGAATCAGTGATATGTCAAAATGAACAAAAGCTCTATTAATTAAGGAATGTTTCTTGCATAAAACGATAAACTTTAATGCATAGGAGTAAGCATTGATGTTTATATACAAAATTAAACTCACGGTTAAAATTATTTGTTAGAATTTAATGATGGTAAAGCAGTAAATAAGAACTTTAATATGTGCACTTCTTAACATTTCCCATCAATTAATACATGCAATAATAAAGAAAACGCAGATAATCAATTATTTCCATTCATAGCTTCTAGCCATACAGCTTATATGTTTAATTTAATCACTTTTATTTTCTATCGATTTTAAAATTAGTTGTTGTAGGATAATATCAACTAGTGGTATTGTTCGATTGGTAGTTGACTTTGATTGTTACTGTAATGATGCTTTGTAATGAGTAATGATTCATTTGCTTTTGGGATTAGTGGTGTTGGGAATATTAAATAGTTGGGATAAAACTATTTAAAAGGCGTTGTTGTATATGGTTCTGACATTGTTGTATATTCAAAAGGCATTGTTGTATATGGTTCTGACATCGTTGTATAAGTGGATAAAATTGTTGTTAATGGTGCAAGCCAAGTCAAGAGAGGGGTAATGCATAGACATTACTCCGGTGCTACAAAATAGCATCGTTGTAATGGAAAAAATTTTGGAAACAGTTTGATGCTAATGTTAACTTTTATAGAAATGCTATTTTTATAGTTAAGAGTATCATAGAAAATAGTCTATATCAATATACTTCACACATCTGAAAACATGGCCCTTGCCTTACAATGTGGGACTATTCTCAAATAAGAGTTTATATGCTCTTCTCGTATTTTTAATAATTCATTGCAATTCAAAAAATTTCCAATAATTTCCCACTTGAATTTTTCAAAAATATTCTTTTCGAGCAATTGGAACAAGGACCCATTGAAGGGAAAGTCTCATGTTCTGTTATATATGATATAGGAGGGCAGTATATCTTTCAGCATAGACAAACAATGAATAAATGAATCAGATCTAAGATCTACATACTGTATAGACGGGGTGCAGAAGTTCATTAGTTTTGTTGAAGAAAACATTGGTAAGAAAGGAGTGTATTTATGCCCTTGCACCCGGTGCAAAAATATGAAGGCGATCAAATTAGATGACATTCATTTTCATTTGCTTAGATGGGGGTATTTTCCAATCATATACAGTATGGTATTTTCATAGGGGAAAAAGGGCGGAGATGGAAAAACAACAACCAGTTAGTCATGCTACAACTACTGATGAATCTGAACATATTAGGATGGAAGATCCGGTCAATGATGCAGATAGATTTCATCATTTTCAACCTAATAATCCGTTGCCTGATCATGCTAATGTTGGAGAGCAGTCTACTGATTATCCAGATTGGCAGGCCAATGAAAGTAAGAAGTATAAATCACTTTTTGGTAGCGTAAAAGAGCCACTGTGTCCTTCATGTTCAAAAGGGATTACGAAGCTGTATGCCATTGTGAAACTGAATAGCTTGAAGACCCAATACGGCTTTTCAGATAATGGTGTGACTGCACTCCTCGAACTAATCAATGATTGCATGTTGTACTGGAAAGATGATGCGAACAAAGTTTCTTGTACAAATTGCAATGAACCAAATATATGACATCATTCAACGAAGAGAGAAAAAGCACCAAAGCACCTCGAAAGACATTACGACATTTCCCTTTAATTTCTAGATTAAAAAGACTGTATACTGTACCATGGATAGCAGATGCGATGACCTGGCATGGTCATGCCAAGTCTGATCCAACCGTAATGCGTCATCCATGCGACACTTCTCAATGGAAAGTCGCAGATTCTTTTGACCAAGCTTTTGCTGTTGAGCCACGAAATGTCACACTTGGAATAGCGACAGATGGTTTCTGTCCACATGCTTCTCTCTCTAACCCTTACAGTTGTTGGCCAGTAATTGTAGTACCATATAATCTTCCTCCGTCTATGTGCATGAAAAGGGAGTTCTCAATGTTAACATTGTTGATTTCTGGGCCTAAACAACGAGGGAAGGATATTGATGTTTATTTACAACCGTTGATAGACGAGTTAGAGCAGATATGGAAAGGAGTCGTTACATTTGACTCGTTAAATAAATCCGAGTTCACAATGAGAGGTAAGGTGTTGTGGGCAATCCATGATCACCCTGCTTTTGGGACTTTTTCGGGATGTACAACTCACGGTTATTTTACATGTCCTGTTTGTGGGGAAAACACTTATTCTTATCATCTTCCTGAAAGTAAGAAGATGTGTTACATGGGACATCAAATGTTTCTTCCCAACGAACACAAGTTTCGATACAATAAGACAAATTTCAACAATGAACAAGAACTTCGTCGTCTTACATGGCCATTGACTGGTTTTCAAGTTGAAAAGAAAGTAGCGAATATCAAAATGAAAGTTGGTAAACAAAAAGAAGAAATTAGTCGAAAACGAAAAAAGTCAACCAATGAAGAAGTTGATAATGTTTCTGGATGGTATAGGAGGTCTATCTTTTTTGATTTACCATATTGGAAAGCAAATTTGATCCGACATAATATTGATGTTATGCATATGGAGAAGAATGTCACGGAGCATCTCATCAGCACCATTATGGACCACAAAGATAAGTCAAAAGATGGCATCCAAGGATTTGAAAACCATGGGTATAAAACAAAAGTTGTGAGTGATGGAAGATCCTAAAACAAATAAAATAATCATACCAAAGGCAACTTTAAATTTGAGCAAAGAAGAAAAGATACGGTTTTGCACCGTTTTGAAAAATCTGAAAGTGCCTAACAAATTCTCTTCTAACTTCCACAACAATGTGAGCATCAATCCTCCTGAACTAAGATATATGAAGTCACATGATTACCATGTCATAATGCAACATTTGCTTCCGGTATCGCTTCAACATTCTTATCCACAACATAAGGATATACGAAATGCTGTTCATCGTATTAGTCTATTCTTTAACATTTTGTGCTCAAAGGTGATCAATAGGGAACATCTTTTAAAAGCAAAGGCTATCTTGGTAGAAGCAATGTGTGTTTTTGATAAACATTTTCCACCTGCATTTTTTGATATCAGTATCCACCTTATGGTTCATTTAGCCGATGAAGCGTTGATATATGGCCCTATTAGATATAGATGGATGTATCCCTTTGAATGGTAAATTTCTAATTTCAGTTATTTACATCATTATTCGATATAAATAGTTACCGTCTACAATATATAATTGATCACATTCATAAGTTGATGAAAACATATAAAGGATATGTGCGCAACAAAAGATACATTGAAGGGTGTATTGCAGAAGGATATATCGTACAAGAAGCTAGTCTTTACTGCATGGAATATATGCCAAACGGAGGTGATGGCAATCATAAACATACCCGTGAAGCATTTTTAGATGAGGACGATGAATTTGCTGGTGAGATACCTCTAGATAATGGTAAAGACATAACGTTAACCCAAGTGCAGTTTGAACAAGTGTGTAGATGGGTCCTTAATAAGTACGATGGATTGGATGAATGGAAGAAGTAAGTTCACGAACTTGTCCCGAATTTCCATTTTTTTAATTCAATTTATATATAAGTTTTGATATGTGTTTTCCGTAGGAGGTATAACTCCTATGTGAAAAGTACTAGATTTCAACCTCGAGGCAGGGTTACGAATGTGGAAGTCGTTCAAAGTTTTAATCTATGGTTACGTAATGAGGTATTACATCGTCTTAAGTATTTCGTGTGTTTATAAGTGGGCAATAAACCTTCGTGACCATGCTTTTTTACTTATTTTGTTTTATGTAGTTGTTAAAGACCATCGATGTTGACCCAACTCTGTGGCGGCTAGCGCATGGGCCGAAGTTCATGGCGCGTAGTTATATGAGTACCAAGCGAATGGATTTTCATTTTCCACTAAAAAGTACGAAGACCGTATGGTAACACAAAATAGTGGTGTATGCATGAGAGCAATTACAAAATTTAGAGCGAGTGGTAAGGATAAAAATTATAAGGAAGCGGAAACAACGTATTACGGAGTCATTCAACAAATACTTGAGTTGGATTACACTGACTTCAAAGAAACAGTTTTTTATTGTGATTAGGTAAATGTCGAGGATAAGGTCAATGGTTGGAAAGTAGATCCCATTTCAAACCTGATCATGGTAAATTTAGGAAAATTGAAGAAAAAAATAACGTGAATGATGAGCCATTTATTCTTGCATCAGAAGCGAGTCAAGTGTTCTACTCAAAAGATTTAAAAAATAACGGATGGTCTGTGGTTTTGCATACACCAAAACGGTTGACTACAAATGTGGATGACATTGAGTTCCCTACTGTCTATCAATCAGCTTTTGAAGACAATGAAAAACTAGAAGACCTTACCAAATCCATATGTTAACTTATTAGTATTCGTACATCACATGATTGTGTGTCTGTATATTTTTAATTGCACGATTGTGTGTGTATGTTTTTAATTGCACGACTTCTGTATTTTTAATCACTTTTGTCTTCGCATTGTTCCTAATATACATGGGAAGGCGAATGATTATTGTACAAGGGATATTATTAGGGAAAATAAATGGAACTGCATGATGAATTGACTTTGGATAACTCCAAGAATGTTGTTGAAGTATACTCTAAAACAAAAAGGAGAGAGTGGGGAACAAACTGTTGCTTTTCTTCACCGTTTCCCATGCAATGCATATTGCAGCTCCTATACATGTCTCCTGCAAATAATACCAATGTCTCCTGCAAATAATACTAATATATGAACTCATGAGAGTGAAAGGTCTGTAAAACAAATTTAATAAATATAAGTGTAATAACATAAATTATGTAAAGAAATATAATACAGAAAGAAATACTCCTAGCGTTGGTAACAAAATCTTTATGATTTCTAGGTACTTCGGTTTGTTTCAACGATTTCGATTTTGTTGATCGATTTCATCTATTTTTATTTTGCATCAATCTCAACCATCTTAATGCCTTCAAATTTATTTTTGGTTTTTTACATTTATTTTGATATACATACATTGTGGTTGACAGTCTTGAGACAAAATAGTTGAATGACTTGAGCATGGAAAAGTCTCTTATGATTTTGGTGTTGTCAGTTTGATTTATAGCCTTTATTTATTTCTTTCTACTGGTTTAATGCAAGACAGCTAGTGATGTATTTGGAGAGTTTATTTATAACTGTTTATTTATTTCACTGGTTTAATGTAAGGCAGGTAGTTATGTACTTGGAGAAGGGAGAGTGAATCGTTGCCAGATATGTACTTATTCAATAAAGTTTTTTATGTTATCTCCTGAAATGACAGAGACTGAATGTTAAAATAATTTTTTTTTAAACAAGTATTTCTAAGAGTTTCTGTTTAGCTTTTCATAGATTATAGAAGCACATTTCTACTGAAATATTTTGCTTATCCTTTGTTCTTGTCAGAATGAGAAGCCTAACTTTATAATTTTATGAGATTGATGCGTTTATCTTGATCACCAATTTTAGAGAGTGTAAGCTTAGAAATTTAAACTACTAATCATTTGTAGTAATAAAAATTTCTTCCATTATTTTCTCATTCAGTTAATATCTTTGTTGTTCAAACAATGCATGTAGGAAAATGAAATGGGACAACGAATGTTGTTAAAGCAAGTATTTTGTTATGAACCTTTTTCAATAGTTAATGAAGAAGGTAGATTGAGGAATTTGGACAGAGTAAAGTTGAAGCAAAGGAGAGTAATACGAGGGATTTATTGACCCGGCTACGAATTGTCTATCCATGGCTTTATGGCTTTCTTACATCCTCCTTTACACTAGCGTGTAACTCTTACATTGCAAAGAAATTATCAAAATATGTATACTTAAATAGTTGACGTACGAAGTAATATATATGTTGTATGTCATGTGTTTCAATTATCAAAATTGGGACCTAATACTCAATCACATGTGTGACTATGTTGCATTAATTGATAGTAATTTTGATATCCAAGTAATATTATATTTTGCAGGAAACCATGTCAGAAAATCCAACATCTTCACATTCATCATGTTCAAAAATCAAGAAAGTGGATCAAAACTTACTTGGTATTCCAGTCTCGGATAATGCTGGAAAAACCGCTACTATGCTTGGTAAATTAGTAAAAGCTCATGCGCAAATATCGTATATAAGTTGGGACAAAGTACCCGGAATGTACAAGGACACTGTTTGGAACGAATTGATGGTAAGTATATTGAACATCTATCGCACTATGGTTCGATATCTGTTGCATGGAATAGATTTAATTAGCAATCTCATGATATTTACACCGAAAAATTCAAATTACAAGTCTGCTGCATCCTTTTCCTTGTTTTTCGTGTTTAATTAGCAATCTCGAATTGGTTTTTCGTGTTTTATCTTTTTGTAGAAAATTTATGAGCTCGATCCACATTCAAAAGTATTGTTTTTAAAGAGAATGTCGGAGGCTTTTAGGAGACACAAGAAACACTTAAGAACAACTTACTATGACACTTTCAACAATAACGAAGACGGATGAAAAATTGTCCACCTACAATTGCTCAAGAAGATTGGGAAGAGTTCTTAAAAAATGAAGCAACGCTTGAAGCGAGCGAAAGAAGAGAGTCAGGCAAAAAGAACATATCATTGCTCGGTTATGCTCACCATGCAGGACGTAAAAGTCACGCTAAAGTAGAACAAGAAATGGTAATTTATATTCATTTTCTTTCAAAAATAGTAAAAATCACAACTAACATATTTTATATATTGCAGATCGCTGCTAGTCCATCAACAAATATCAATCGTCGTCAAGTAAGGGAGAAGACACACACGGAAAAAGATGGTAGCATATCAGATGCCACTTCTTCGCACTTCGTAAGTCAAACAAATAATAACTTGCATATTCTTTTCATTAAACATTTTTTAGTGTACGCTATTCTACAAACTACAGTCTCGAATATGTTCTTAGGATTGATTATGAAGTTATTATGAACTTAGGAACCAAGATTGTAAGTTTGAACTATCTCCACTATGCCTGACATTGCTTTGCTAAAGATAAATATAATTTATCATTTTGTCAGTTTTATGCACTTCTTTAGAATTTAGTATGCATTCAGATAATAAAGATAAATATAACTGCTGTTATTTTATAAATATTTTAGGATCAAATTGCGAAAGCAAAGGAAAAGATCACTGATAGTGATAAAGAAAAATTGACAGTGGATGAAGACATCTTATCACAAGTGCTTGGTAAGGATGCAAGGGGTAGGAGCCGCGGTGTTGGAACCGTTGTACCAAAGACTAAAGTTAAGGCTTGTGTCATTGCACAAAAATGACTCAGACATGTTCGTAGAGACCATGATGAGTTGAAAATGAGGGTGGGAAGTTTGGAGGGTACAGTGGGAAGTATGTCTGGGCAATTGGAGGTTCTGATCAACATGGTAGGAAACATCGAACACGGAATTCGTGCACCGGGCAATTCTTCTGATGGAGGACACGCCACACAATTAAATGCTCCTGAATTCGTTGCTTCTCAGTTCCCGAATTCGACCGATGTAGCGAACAATCAAAGATGTGAAATCCTCAACTCTGATTTAGACATAATAGCAACAGGTATTTATTACAAGCTTCCTATTTTTAGTTGCTTTCGAGCAGATATTTTGTTGGATAGATCTAGACATCTTTATTGCAACAGGTACTGTATGCCGAGATTCTACATCGTCCAAAATCCATGTGAAATCTGTACCACCCACACATGAAAAAGTGGTATTGGATAACATATTGCTACCAGATGAGAGAACCAGCAAAATAAATCATCAATTTGCAGAGACCTTTGCTAAAGTTGGAGTGGGTGGGTATGTGTGCCATCCGAAGGGTCTTATTCAATATCTTTAGACATTGAACCAGGTACTCTTCAATCTTGTTTGTTATATTTTTTGTTGGCATTGATTAATTTATATACTTCCTTTGGCTCATTGTACATGATATTCTTAGTTAAATAGCGCATGACGTTTCAAAATTGTATAATTACTTTTATCAACGGAGATGAGAAATAAAGTGAGAAAACACAATCGGTGGTTGTTATTATGGGACAAAGAGAGTAATAATTACCACACAAGTCAAAGCATTTTAGCTGAAAAGCAAATTAGAATTGGCTAAAGTTCCCAAGATATTATGAAGTTCTGTACTTCATTTCCTCAGTTTTTGAACTCTCAAAACAATGTTAAACTTACAGTTTTCAAATGCTATCAATTTTAGAAATAATATAAGTGCTAAAACTTAGTTCTTAATGGGGCAATGGGAGTAGTTAATGTTATGCTTAAATTTATCACTCTTTTCTCTCTTTCAAAATGTATGAAAATTCGATATGGTTTTATAGTACAACTTAAGATTAGTTTCCAACAATAGCAATGTTGTAGAATGCCTAAAGGCGATAGACTCTGATAAATCTTGTGGCCAAAATAAAGTAATGTTATATTTGTTACCTGTTTGGTTTATTTTGTTAATTGACTCAAGCCATATGAGACTTGTTAGACGTTTTGGGCACGACAATGAGCACTTTTGGTGTATTGTGTTGACTGGAACTAGTTGAACTTCCTTTTTGATTTCAAGAGCATGTCCCATTCTTTGTTCTGTTATGTACTTTTTTCTTCTATCAGTTAACGAACATGTATGGTTTTCGTAAACTTCATTCTGTATATTTATTCCATTTTTTTCTTTTACACTTTCACTTTATTGTAGTTTTTGAAAGGAATTAACCAGCAATTTTGGACGGAAAAAAATGATTTAAACATTCCTTATCCTTTTCACAATTATTTGGTTTGACAAATAGGTTCACCTGAGGTTGAAAGATTGATAATGCTAAACAAAATAATACTAGTGTAATGTGCATTCATGATTGATGAAGCTGCTCAATGGTGTATATCACATTCATTGTGTCAAAAATATTGAAATGGCGGGTATATCTCTACTATTCATAACCAAAACTTGCGAAATCCTACGTGGCCCTTTGAATTTACAATGGCGCCCTTGTCTCCTTTGGAAATTCCATTGCTACCACATCCCCCCTTTCAAAATTGGTACCAGTTGTCATTGGGATTCAATCCAAGGTCATCTGGATCCACAATTACATCTAATAATTAATTGAAAGGTGAAAAATATGTTGTGCATTTGTGCCATACACTGGTGCTTAATATAATTATATGGACAGATTGCAATTGATTACCCCTTTTATGTGGATTGGTACCAACTCATAGCTGATCTGATTGCAGATTATAATATTTAAGTTCATTGATAAATTGGGGGAAACTGTCAGGCTACTGATCAAATAAAGACTCTTAACTATTCGAGTACAATTTACATTTACACTGTGTATAAGTTTATGCTTTTATTATAATTTCTTATACAAATAGTTTGAAATGGTACTCATGTGTTAAGTGTTTTGCTAAATGATCTGTGATGCATGGTTTTGTTTCACTGCTCCGTTAGTAAAATGCTTTTTTAGGCATTCTTTTATCTCTTGTTCATTAGTAGCTACTGTATCTCTTGTTCCAACATGTTTGTATTTTTTATTTGTTAGGCAAAAACTACTAAGAAGATTGTGCTCAAATTGCAGTGTCAGAGTTGCAAGCATTACTCACAGAAAGCAATCAAGGTATTTATGTTATAATTGCTTTCGCAATATATATATATATATTTTGAATTTCGTTATTTTTTTCCAGAGATGCAAGCATTTTGAGATTGGAGGAGACAAAAAAGGCAAGCTACATCTTTGTTTTAAATTATAAACTTTGTCTATCTATGCAACACTACTGTTATGGAAAAGTCTCTTATGATTTTGGTGTCGTCGGTTTGATTTATAGCACTTTATTTATTTCTTTCTACTGGTTTAATGCAAGACAGCTAGTGATGTATTTGGAGAGTTGATTTATAACTGTTTATTTATTTCACTGGTTTAATGTAAGGCAGCTAGTTATGTACTTAGAGAAGGGAGAGTGAATCATTGCCAGATATGTACTTATTCAATAAAGTTTTTTATGTTATCTCCTGAAACGACAGAGACTGAATGTTAAAACTTTTTTAAAAAAAAAGTATTTCTGAGAGTTTCTGTTTAGTTTTTCATAGATTATAGAAGCACATTTCTACTGAAATATTTTGCTTATCCCTTGTTCTTGTCAGAAAGAGAAGCCTAACTTTATAATTTTATGAGATTGATGCATTTATCTTGATCACCGGTTTTAGAGAGTGTAAGCTTAGCAATTTAAACTACTAATCATTTGTAGTAATAAAAAAAATTTCCATTATTTTCTCATTCAGTTAATATCTTTGTTGTTCAAACAATGCATGGTGCATGTAGGAAAATGAAATGGGACAATGAATGTTAATTAGATACGGCTTAAAGCTGTATCCATGATGTCAATTAGCTACGGCTTTACGCCGTATCTTATTGACGACTTAGATACGGCTATGAGCCGTATCTAATTTAACCATTAGATACGGCTTTAAGCCGTATCTAATGGTTAACAACGCCATATTTTGATACGGCTTATTAGCTGTGTCTAAGTTAATTAGATACGGCTTTTAGCCGTTTCTAATTATCATTTATGGTGTAGTGAATCCAAACAAATCAACCAAACCAAACATGTCGATCATGGATCGCGGATACACAATGGTTACACATGGATCCCTCAAGAAACATCCGTACCCGTAGGCTGACTACCGCAGCCCTGCGATTACGCCATGAAGATTGGTAGTACCGCAAATACACAATGGTTACGCCTGGATCCCCCAAGAAACATCCGTACCCTTAGGCTTTCGCAGCCCCTGTAGATTACGCTACCAAGCGACCCAATGGATCACAGATACACAATGGTTACGCCTGGATCCCGCAGGAAGCATCCGTACCCCCAGGCCATCTCAGCCAGGCGAATTACGCTATGCGGTCGCAAACATAAGACCATGGAGATCGGCATGGAATTCGATGGACACTCGAGTATCATATCCGAAAAACCCAAATTAGAGAGAATAATATCGATAGAATGAATCCACGGTGTGGCCACAAAGCGGATATCAAGCAGAAGGCACTTTCCATATCTTTACTTCGAAAATATGTATCATATTGTACCTTTCAAAATCACTTTCAAATATCATACTAATACAAAGTCCATCATATATAAGATTCCATTTCAAATCGAATACTTTCCTAATCAATAGTATATCAAATCATGCTTATATAGACTTTGATTATATAAGATTTCACCTTACAAATTAAGTACCTTTACCGATCAATAGTTTCAAATCACTTCATACATATACAAATCAATTTCATACTTATACAAATCCATTTTATATAAGTTCGATAACTCCCAAATCAAAGTATTTAAATAAACAAGGTTCTCAATTTTAATTCCTCTTCAATATCAATTCAGTTTCAAAATATATATGATTTCTCCAAATCATTTCTTCCAAATTACATATATTCAGTTTCAAAGTTTCTTAAAACAATAGATTTAGAAGAAAAAAAATCCAAATTTCCAAATCAACAAAATTTATGTCAAACAAATTCATTTCTATTTCAAACATATATTCACTTTCAAAAGTCATAATACTTCCAAAGTTATAAATCTTTCGAAACCAAAATACTTGAAATCATTACACTTTGAAAATCATAACCTTTCGAAATCATACATTTTCAATCATAAAACATTCCTTTAATTCTTTACATTTCACAAATTTATTCAAATTAACCCAAATCTAAAATTTCCAATTTTAATTCAATTCAAACCGTCAGTTTCAATTCAATTTAGTTTTCCAACAAAACTATTTCAAATATTATCAAATTTCAAATAAAGATTTGATCCATAAAATAAACTATTCAATCTCTAATATATTTCAAAGCTTAAATATACCATATTTCAAAACTAAATTTTATAATCTCAAATTTTACTTCATTATTACTTAGTTTTGAAATATTCATTTCATAAATCCATCATTTTTAAATAAACTTAAATTACAAGTAAACCAAATATCCTTTCATACTAATATAAACTTCAAATATTCGTTTATCAAAATCAATTATCATTTCACATTTACATTCTTTATCAAAATAAAGATTAAATCATTTCCAAACCATTCCAATCATCAAAATATCTAAAATGGTTACTAAGTTTAAAACCATCCCTTTTAAAAATTCAGACTATTTATTCCTATATAAAAAAATCCAATTTACCATTGGAAAGATTATTATTCTATATATGTACTTTATTCAAAACATTTCAAATCTATATTTCATGCCAGTATAATTCAAAATAGTCTTATTTATTTCACTCAACAAACAGTTTCAAACTTATATAAATCGTATTACTTTATACTTTAATCATACCAAATTAAAGTTATATTCTTTATCAAATACCTTATGCCCTTCAAGATTTCTTAGCTTTGAAAAGTTAACCTTGATTTGGAAATGCTCGAATCTTCAAAATATTCTAAGGAACCAAATTTTCAAATCCAAGAGTTGGAAATCAGTAACAAATCAATAAATCAATTCCAATAAATAAGGTTATACCAAAACAAATCTGAATCTCGAGGACTGAACACCGGCTTACTTTAAATCATTTAATATATATATATATATATATATATATACATATATACATATATCTTTCGAATATCAAATCATACTTCAAAATCTAAAATCAAAATTTGGTTTCACAAAATCACTCGCATAGCATAGCTACTAGAGTGGCCTCTCCCCCACTCAGAAACTCGAAAATCAATGTCGATGATGCATGCATTCATCACCAAAATTATTTTCCAGCGACATAAGTGGGTTCTGGACTTTTATTTTCTCGAAGACTTCTTTGAAATCTCTTCAAAATCATTGGAATTCATTCGAATACATTCAGAGCATTTCTTATTCGGAAAATATCTTTAAATCATATTATTATATATTTCCCAAAATCTTAAAACCGATTTCAAAACACCGGAGTTCGATTCCTTGAAATTCAAATTCAAAACCCTTCAGTTATAAGTCATTTTTATATAAGTCAAATTTCTTATAAATTTTCAAAATTTCAAATCCTTTCGAAACTTCAAATTCTCATTTTAAAAAGTATATAATTCTTATCGAAAACATTTCGCTTTTATATATAAAATATGGTCATCCTTATCAAAATAATAATTTAGATGTATGCCCAATTTCAAAATACAACCAAACACAAATTTCCAAGGGATGATTCAAGGATAGATTTCAAACAAACAGATATTCAAATTTTGAGGACTCTAATCGAATAAAATTCTGATTCGAAGATAAGCTCGAACAAAGATAATATAATTTAATTACCCAATAGAAGATGGATAAGCCTATATAAATCGCGGGCGACCTTAACCGGTCAACCGTGATTTCATGAATATAATCAATTCGAAAATCTAAGGCAAATCAACATCTGATCGCCAGATAGAGAATTTAGATAGAGCAGAAGGTAGATAGCATCGAAAACCGAGGATACAAGAATCTCCGGTGAATCAATGTCAATTATAAAGGAATTTCACCCCTTTACAAATCATTCAAAGATTTGCGGAATCACCGATCTTTATAGAGGTCATTCCAAAGTGGAGTTATGGAATGTCCTAAAATCAAAAGGATAAAATAGGTAAGACAAGACTGAATTTCAAAACAAGTGAGAGCGTTCCAAATTTCAAGGAATCCTAATCGGTAACAAGGTGGATACCGAAGGGATGAAGTTTTGAAAATCTTGGTTTCAAAATAAGAAAATTTTTATACCAAAATAATCTTTGAAAATCCTTTAAAAATCATTTGGAAATTATATTATACTTCGAAAATACGTTCTCTCACAAAGAAAGGATTCTGAGATTGATTTCACTCATTCTAGGGTATTTCTACCCTATCTCTAATGAGTTTTTGCTTCACAGACTAAGGTTTGCCTAAAACCAAAGCTCTGATACCAACTATAACAACCCGATATTTTCAGCCATTCGCATCCACACATGCCGGACTTGAATTGCTCAAAATACCGCATTGTAAATAAATTTGGAGCAAATGAAATACAATCACAGAATCACGGACACAGAAATACCAAAATAACTCGCAACGGAAATTGAAATACCATAGTAGTTCATGAAGCTACTATAACAAACTCTCAAACAAATACATAACATCAGTCTGAAAAACATATACAATAAAAACTCAAATACATGGAAGTTTATAAATACCGGAGCTGAAATAGAACAACTGAAACTGAAAAGGAATAGATAACTAGACAAGCAGAATCTGCAGCAATTCCTAGCTCCAAAAAAGAAATCCAAAGCTAAGCTGTAAATACTCAGGCTGACCCGAGCGTAAAGTAAAACACAAAACACTCGAGTTAGGACATATATATACTTATAAAATGTAAACCAGCTCAAGTGAACTGTAATAAAGATACAAGTAACTTAAAGGATGTCTGCGACTGCCCATCCTCTAAGGATCCGTTAAATTATAAATTAAATACATCCCGTAGTTAAAATTCAAAAAATGTTATTTTATACTTCTAAATCAAATATCAATTTCAAAATTCAAGATCATTTCAAATTCATTTCAAATATCAAAATATCATATCTTTCCAAAACCACATTCATTTTATTTAATTTAAATATCCTTCCAAATCACATTTCAAAATGATTTATATTTAAAATCAAATTACTTCATTTAAACCATTAAAATTTGAAGTCGTTATATTTAAAATCAAATATTTAATTCCCAAAATTTTAGCCCTTTCAAAGTTCATTTATTCACTTAAATTTATTAATACAATGAAAATTTAACTTTCACAGCACTTAGAAAATGCTACGGAAAGTTATGTTTAAAAATAATTCAATTAGCAAAAGACGGCATGTAAAATGCTATAATAGGTTTAGATTTCAATTAAAACTTTAGTTAAGTTCAGCAACTACAGCACTTACAAAGTGCTGTAATAACCCTTAGTTCATTTTAGCCATTTAGTTCATTTCTATCAATTACAGCATTTACAAATGCTGTAATATCCTTTACATTAGAAATATTAACATTTTCAAAATGCTGCTAATTAAATTCCAAATATTCAATATAATTTCACAAACAAATAAATTTTATTTAAATCATTTTAAACTTATAAAATCATATATTTCACTTTTAAAACAATCATATAAATACCCTTATATTCATGATTTTATAAGGTTAAATTTTCATTCAAAATCAATATTTAATAATAATTCACATATTAAATTCACACATTCAATTTCAATTCTTTAAATTAATTTTTTTTAATTTAACACTTAAGTTTAAATTTCCAAATATAACTTATTTTTTTCCTCTTTATTTACTTAACTTAAAATTCACCTTTAAATAAAATTCATAAATTTCCAATTTAAGATATATTTCAAAATTCAACTTAATATTCATTCATTTAACATTTTAACTTTATTCAAAAATCATTAATACTTTATAAAAATAATTTTAAATTCATTTTAAATCAAATTTTATATTTATTTATCATATTTTCCTACTTAATTTAAATTCCATTTATAACCAAATCAAAATTTCCAAGATAACTTATGTTTCAAATTTCTAACTTTACCATTAATTTATTTCACTTATAAATTTTTAGAAGATCAATATACTTTACAAAAATCATTTTTAATTAAGTTTTAAATCAAAAAATTATAATATTTACATTTCTAAAATACTTTAAAAATTTTAGAAAAATATATTTTAACCACGGGTCTGTATAAAATTTTCTAGCCTAGGTAAAGTGATACGGATAATATATCATTTCAATCCGTAATTTACGAAGAAAACCCGGGTTTTATCATTTCAAACCCGCAGTCCCAAGTAAATGAAAATAATTAAAAAAATCATTCAGGCCTATCATTTCAGCCCATAATGATTTTTCTCTATTCTAAAGTCCGTTCGAGTATGTATCATTTCAACCCATGGTGATTCTAATCTAAAGGGACTTGCAGTGTGATAAACTGATATAAATAATAGAATAGCATTAAATAATAGTAACAGATGATATAACAGGTAAATAAGCATGGGTGAATATCATATGATCATAACATAGCAGATATAACATGGTGATATATTTTATAGATTCAAATGTGATCGGTTTACTAGTCATATAAGTATAAATACTGTCTGGTGAGAATTACTCACTTGTATAAGCTGGAGATGACAACCAAATGCACAAAAAAGGAACTTCAAAGGCACGATAACACGACAATGATTTGAGAGTGGGAGAGCCAAATCTAATTGCCTTGTTCAATATCAAACAAAACAAATACAAAATGAATTACAAACCAAACTATTTCAAAACAATGCAAGAGATAAACATGTAACACAAAGCTAATGCTTTTGCACTTGCGTTCAACGACTTATGCTTCAGCTATGGACTGGAAAAGCACTGTAATGGGATGTATTTGGATTAGGTTTGGATCAGGTTGTGGTCCAACAGGGGTCGGCCATAATAATATATAGGAGATAAAGGGTATGTGTGCATGAATTTACAAAACAAGGCAACACAAGTGGGTTTAACTGCGGTAACGATCTCGGATTTTTACTAAGTTTAAATTGATAATTAATTTAATTTTTGATTAAAAATTGTGAAATTTATCGATAAATTGATTAGAGTTTCTCCAAATTCAAATAAAATATGTTATTATTAAAGAGATAGTTTCTTTTATAAATTATTTTAATTTAATAATGAGTTATTTTTACTCAATGTTAATAATGTAATGTCTTTACAAATGGATTTTAATATAAATAGAAATGGTTATTTCAAATTTATATATATATATATATATATATATATATATATATTTGTGTGAGCATTTTGAAAAAAAAAGCTATGGTTTGAAAATTTAAAATAAAGTCTTTCAAAATTATTTAAAATAAAATAAATGTTATAAATATTAACATAGGTAGAAATAAATAATAGTAGACTAAGTATTTAATAGTCTAAGTTTAAAAATAAAAAAGAAATAAAAATAAACACATATGTTAGAAATAGAACTAATCCATAAGTTAAAATTTATAACAATAACTAAAACAAAAATTATATGTTGTACATAAAGTAAAAGCAAACAAGACAAAGTAAAAAAATATAAATATCTATGTACACTTAAACAAAACAAAAGAAAGATATGTATTAGCTTATAAAACAATACATTCAAATATGAAAACAAGAGAAAAATAATACATATGAATGTACTTCCAAAAAGAAGAATATAAATATCTATAAGCTTACAAAAGAAGATATATATTCAAGTATGTACTCAAGAAATAAAGACAAGTTAATAAATGCAAGCCACTATATATCATATCAGCCGACTTAAAGAAATGCAAGGCAATAAGTAAGAACATAAACAAAGTATAAAATAAAAATATAATAAGATAAGTATAGAAACATAAAGTACTATGCATTGAATGTTTGCATCTCTAAACACAACATATTTTCTATCAGCCACCGAAGTGAAATTATTAGCCACCAAGCAAAGAAAAAATCTTATACCTGTATTGTACAAAATAATATATCACCCTTTACATTTCTTTTCTTATATATCAATCCTCATTTTAGTTCGTTTCCTTCAAAGCTGAGTGAATCTGAGTAAACACCATTTCATACTTAAAACCTCAACTTTAAACAACAATCCAAGTCAAATCAAACAGGGGATTAAAGAAGAAGTTTTTAGCTTGCAAGTTTCAAAGCCTGTTCAACATATAGGCTCTGTTCATTTTTCTGGAAACCAAAGCGAGTAACATTATTTTTTTAGAACTGGATTGGTTGCTTATCTATCTGGAAAATGTTATGCTGTGTATATAGAAATTTGTTCATGTGTTTGTATGTGAATTTATGATGTATGCATGCCTGATGTCTCTGTGATATCCCTGTTCTTAGTTTTCAAGCTTAGATTTTAATCAAAATTCATTACCCCTTGAATCAATCTTTGTTAGGCCTTGGTTTCAAAAGAAAATATGCTTGTTTAAGTATCAGTTATTATTTAAAAATAGTTTCAAGCAAAATATAAATATACAGGTTCAGAAAAACTTGATTATACAGAACAAACTCAAATTTTTGATAATTTCGAATGTCATAAAACATTGATTCAATTATATGACTTGAAACTGCATTCGAAAATAGAATTTTTAGAACAAAAATGGGAATTTTTAATCAAGTATGCTTCGAGCAGTATATAAATGAACCGAAAATGCCTTTTACCCAAATTCTAGCGATCAAAGGAAAATTTGAAGTTGAAATCTTGCTTGAAGCTAGCTGAGTCATTGATGATGTTAGGAAAATTGTCTAAAAAAATTTCTATTGTGAGGGATGATGGAACGAGATCAAATTAGGGTTTAAAGCTTGTGTTTACCTGGTCGAAGTCGTGTGTTGATCGCGTCGTCGCCACCGTGTTTCTGGCGATCGCACAAGGGGAGCAGGAAGTGGAGGCTATGGTGAAGGCATGGGACGGGTCGGCGAGGTTGCTGGTGATCGGTTGTGGTCAGGCGATGGGTTCTTGTTGTCGAAGTTGGGTTCTAGTGTTGAGTCGAACGACTCGTTTTCGAATCGTACTTGGTTTTGGCGATTGTGGCCACTCAGGGGTTGATGAGTGATCGGTTGACGATCGCCATGTTGGTTGAAACTCCGGCGAGTGGTTGTGCACGTATACGTGTATTCGTGTGTGACTGGGTTCGAACATTTTTGGGGAAGGAGGAAGAAATTCAGGTGTAGCGCGTGCAAAAGGAGAATTTGCTCGAAGCAGTTGAAGGCGTGGCCTTGCCCAGGTCCAAACTCGAAGTAGATAGGGTAGTGGCTCGGGTAGATGCTTGTTACCGGATTTAACCTGTCCTGTTTTAAATTTTAAGAACTGAAATTAAAATTATAAAGCAAGGTTTAAAACTAAGTTTTAAATCAAGGTTTAAATATAAATTTAAGTTAGGTTGAATCTTAGTTTGGAAATAATTAAGTTTTTAAATTCAAAATTGTTTAAAAACTTTAAGGTGTCTAAGTATTTAAGTATATTTGAATTTAAAATGAAATTTAAATTGTAAAGGAAAGATTTGAACAAAGTTAAATCAAAATTTTGAAACCTGGACTTAAAATCTAAATTGGAAATATAGATTTTGAAATAAAATAAAGTTTATAAATTTAAATGTTTAAATAAGTTTTAATTTTAAAACATACATTTAAATATGTGAAATTGAAGAGAATTTGACTATAACTCTTTTAAGTTTCTTTTGTAATAAAAGTATCACTTAAACATGTGAATTCAAAAGTTTAAAAGTTGGTTTTAAACTTTATTCAGATAAATTGGTATTCATTTTATAGTTTTGAAAATTAAAATGAGAAACTTGAAAGAAATATTTTTTAACCTATTCGCGAGTGCAAAATGAAATCATTTATAAGAATAAGTTTATCTTAAAGTTAATTCATGATTAAGGATTAACTAATGAAGAAATTAATTACGAATTAATAATTGATTAATTAAGTAATTAGGGATAATTACTTATTATGATTAATTGAGGATAATTAATCAAATGGAGATTAATTAAGGATTGATTTTAACAATTAGTTAGATTAATTAAATAATGATAATCATTTATGAAATTGAGTAAGTATAATTACTTTAGGGTAAGTAATTAAAGGTTTAATTTCTTAAAATAATTAATTATGGGGTTAATCAATTATGTAATTGGTTCAAAGGTTAACTTAATTAATATGATTAATTAAGAATAATTTAATTAATTAAGGTGATTGATTAATTAATTTATATCAAATGATTTATAATTAATAAATCAGGATTGGATGATTAATTCATAAGTAGTTAATTGAATTGAAAATAAACTGAACTAATTAGGATTAAACAATTAATTAATCCTGCATATAAATGATTATTAAATGCTTGACCTTACTTATGAATGATTGTATTGTATGAGATGCCTTGAATTGATTGTCCTATCCGATCTGTGATATTTTGTTCGGTGGATTGAACTGTGTATAATTTATTCATTTATTTGTGATACATCTGTATATTATATGTGAATCTGTGAATGAATGATAAGCGTTATAGTTTATACCGCTTATCAACTATATTTCTGTGTTTTGATCTGTGATGATTGATGACGTTGCACTATTGTGTTAAACCCCTGGACCACACCATACACACACAAATATGGATTTCACGAGGAAATCGATTAAGTCATAGATTTTTTTTTGAAATGATTTTACATAGACAATTTGAATTCAAACGTTTGGAAATGGAATCGGGTTAAATGTGAAAAGCTTTTGAAACGAAATTTCAAGATAAAAATTTATTTTCGAATAACTTGATTAAGCCTTGAAATTTAAATAATTTGATTTAAATTTAAATTCAAAGTTTGAACTTGAAACTAGGGATTAAAGATGTTATACTAGTTATATATAGGTTAAACCATTTCAAATGTATTGATTTGGGAATTTGAATTTAAATTCAAAGGCTTTAACTCGTGCAATTATAATTGGATTCTTCTGAAACGAAAACTGTTTGTTGTCAGATAATAAAAGCTTTCATATAAGAAATAAGCTTCCAATTTGTGTTAAAAGGATTTCTAGTTTGAAAGGAAAATAATTTCGAAGATATGGAAATGGTTTGAAAGCTATAAGTTAAATCTTTGATTTAAAGATTTAACGAGTTAATCAAATTGAAATGGAAATTGTTTTAAAATCCGTAAATGGATCTTTGTGAAACGTGTTAACTTTGTGAAATAAATCTTTTGTTTAAAGATTTGAAATGGTAATTTGTTTAAACCATTTGAAGAAAGGTTTTGGGTTTTTATATAAGTTGTGACTTAACTGAAATCCCATATCCATATGTTTTTAAATATCGCGCTCATTATTCGGTTTAGCCGGGAAAGGACTTTGTGTCATATAACCCATTCCGAATAATGATACGACGTTATGGATAGCATTTGAAGACCGGTGGTGAAGACCGCGTATTTGTGAGAACGATAGGATAACCTATCGATTGACTCTACACTGAGTTGCTCCGGTATAGAGTTTCCCTAAGTGATGGGAAGTCCGATCGGGATTGTGAATACCCGGATTTGCAAGGGCTTCTTCCTTTATTGGACGAAGTGCCTTCGGTTCTGTTCGAACCCGGGACATACTTGTATGGTTATATGTCTGACACTACACTTTGAGATATAAAGCAGATTTCTTTCAAATACATATCTGTTGGTGGCGGAGAATTTATTCTCTTAGCTTAACACCCTTCTCTGAGACGTACAAGCTCAGAGGTTATGTAGTTGAAGGTTATCAGCGATATATTCCCAATTTGGTAGTGTGGCATGCTGAGTGCTGCTGTGTGTTGATGATCATTTGTGATCAAAGCATGGCTTTCGTGTAAAACGTAGCTTTGTGGACGAGACTGCATCAGGACCTCACACCCCGAAAATGGTCGAAACAGGAAAGATGCAGCAAGGTTATGAGGGTCGCGCCCTTTAGGGTGTGTCATTCCTTTCTGGTAAAGGGTGGTATCATGGTATGGAGCGCAGATATTTACCTATGTGGTGGGCTTCAATCTCATTTCTGTGTGGTTGTTGCTTTGTGGTTTAGAGGCGCCTCAGATAAAGGTCCCACAGGACCGGGGGGTGGCATGCTCAAGAAGTAGTTACCTAGTTACAGAGGTAACCCAGCCTTGTGTTGGCCGAGAGCTGGTTAAGTTCTCGGGACGTCCCGCCAGAGGCATACCCATGGACAGTGGGAAGTTCCTTAGCATGACCATTTGTTGGAAATCCAAACGAAACAATACGCGCCCTGTACGGTTTTAGCTGTATTACCTGCCATAGAATGTGGCGGTAACCTGCTATTGAACATGGTAGCTATAGTAGGCATAAGTGCGAAATGCCTATGCTGGCTAAGATTTATATTATACTTTCCAAATGTTTTCCACTGTGCACTAATAATAATAATATCAAAGAATTTGCGTATCAAGCATGTTTGACTATCATAAGGATAAATCACCTCCAATTCTACGTTTGCATGGTGTGTGCGGTGGGAGGCCTTATGGTAGTTTCATTTTCTAAAAAGCATTACGGATTTCAATTTAAATTCTTTTGCTGTCTGTCTTAAAGATAAACTATTTTTTTACTCATACCAGTCCCATGACTGACTCGGAGTTTATTGTTCCTTTCCTAAACTCTGGGTGCCCATAATTTCCCACACGGGCAGTCTAGAGTTGGGTTTTTCAGATAGTCGGGTTTAGTAGATTATCTGGCGTTAGTCCAGTCTTCGGATCAGGATGAGGCTTGTTTGTCTAGGTGACGCGTGATGTTGGTTCGAGCTATTTTTGGATTGGTGCTTTGGAGATGGAGATTATCCGCTGCTGGTGTTATCTATTTCGTTCTGCTGTGTCTGGTATCTCTGATTGTATTGATAGCTGTTGTATCATTCTGTTGTATCTCATTATATCAGATGTTGTATCTGTCATTGTATCAATGTGATATATATATATATATATATATTGGTATTCTTTTCTTCCGCTGTGTTGTACTTAATGGTGTTACAAGTAGGGCTGTAAACGGATGCAGTCGGATACGGATAGTGCTGTATCCGTATCCGAAAATAAAAATCCGTATCCGAATCCGTATCCGATATCCGCGAATATCCGTTCAATATTATCTGTATCCGTATCCGCTAATATTTTCGGATATCCGAAAATATCCGTATCCGGCTTAGCGAATACGGATATTTTTGGATATCCGAAAATATCCGTATCCGTATCCGAAAATATCCAAAAATTAATCAATATAACGCATATTTCATTTTTTTGATTGAAAAAAAGATGAAAAAACCTTGTAATACATAAATTACATCAAATTAACAATAGGTAATCCAATCATACAAAATCCGTTCAATAAATTAGTGTATTTGTATTAAGTTTATGGATATAAAATAATATATTAATATATAAATATTTAATTTCAAACCGGACGGATATTTATCGGATACAGATATAGTCATATCCGTATCCGTATCCGAAATATGTTTTGGATATCGGATATCTGCATCCGCTTTTCGGATATCGAATATTTTTCATGTTTTCGGATACGGATGCGGGCGGATTTCGGATATTTCGGGTATTCATTGACAGGCCTAGTTATAAGCTCCGGCGCACCAGATTCGACGTTTGCATAATCGGCATTTGAATATGAGTGTCATATTCGGTGCCGATTTTCAAAGGTCGAGTCAGGGCCGCTACATTTGGTATTAGAGCTGAGGGTTAAAACTTTAGCTCAGGAGTATAACACATTAAGTAACTCATTAGAGATAGAGTGAAGTATACCCTAGAATGAGTATATCCCTAAGATATCCATCTGTGTGCCTCGGTAAATTCTCTTACTATCCACTGATAGCGAGTATGAGTGCAAGAAGAGGACGAGATAGGGGACAGGGGAATACCAGTATAAATGGTCAATACCCTACGACAATGGAAATAACTTTCTTTATCAATCTCCTTTGATTCGACTCGAATTCTTTTGATTGCTTCGTACCAGCTACGAGAAGAAGTTTCGGTGTGATGATGGCCCTACGAATCGTTGTAGAAAATTCTTACCTCGTATCTTCATCGGTTTCTTATCAGCTTTTCGATTTAAACTTTAATGAATTTGGAATTGAAAATTGGAAATTTTAAATTGAGTTAAATTGATTAATAGAATATGAAGCTAAATTTAAATTGAATCGATAAAACAATTTTGTTTAAAACCAAATTTGAAATTCTATTATAACTTCTTGTGTAGATCGAAGTCCGAAGAGGGACAAGTTATATATAATTTGGGGAATTCCGACCTAAATTTGGAATCCATATATTGTGTTTAAGAAATTGTAGAAGGTTGAATCCATCTATCAATCTCTTTTATTCAGTATCTCTTTTCAATTCTTCAATGGTTCCTGGTAGATCCAGGAAGAAGATTTGATATATTTGCATGGGACATAAACTCCAAATATGTCAGAATTGTTTGTTTGGATGAATTGGTTGCTTTGATTGCTATGATAAAAAGGTATACTTTAGTTTCTAAACTAAAATTTTTGAAATTTGTATCTATATATCTGTCTATTTTTGGGTCCGGATATGTTCTACGAATGGTTAGTTATTCTTTCGGACTAATCAGTGCTTGCATATTTCATAGATCTGGATAACCCAAGTATCTTGTGAACAAAATTAAAAGGATTCGTTCTTGTATCTATAATTGATATTCTGATTTAGTAAGCCAAATACAAAATAGATATCCGGTTTAACCTGGAAAACTGTTTTTCTATCTTTGTGTATCTATCTTTGTTGTTTCCGTGCCTGCAAATTTCGAGGACGAAATTTCTTTAGGGAGGGAATCTGTAACGATCCTAGATTTTTACTAAATTTAAATTGATAATTAATTTAATTTTTGATTAAAAATTGTGAAATTTATCGATAAACTGATTTGAGTTTCTCCAAATTCAAATAAAATATGTTATTAATAAAGAGATAGTTTCTTTTATAAATTATTTTAATTTAATAATGAGTTATTTTTACTCAATGTTAATAATGTAATGTCTTTACAAATGGATTTTAATATAAATAGAAATGGTTATTTCAAATTTATTTATATATATATTTGCATTTTGAAAAAAAAAGCAGTGGTTTGAAAATTTAAAATAAAGTCTTTCAAAATTATTTAAAATAAAATAAATCTTATAAATATTAACATAAGTAGAAATAAATAATAGTAGACTAAGTATTTAATAGTCTAAGTTTAAAAATAAAAGAGAAATAAAAATAAACACATATGTTAGAAATAGAACTAATCCATAAGTTAAAATTTATAACAATAACTAAAACAAAAATTATATGTTGTATATAAAGTAAAAGCAAACACGACAAAGTAAAAAAATATAAATATCTATGTACACTTAAACAAAACAAAAGAAAGATATGTATTAGCTTATAAAACAATACATTCAAATATGAAAACAAGAGAAAAATAATACATATGAATGTACTTCCAAAAAGAAGAATTAAATATCTATAAGCTTACAAAAGAAGATATATATTCAAGTATGTACTCAGGAAATAAAGACAAGTTAATAAATGCAAGCCACTATATATCATATCAGCCGAGTTAAAGAAATGCAAGGCAAGAAGTAAGAACATAAACAAAGTATAAAATAAAAATATAATAAGATAAGTATAGAAACATAAAGTACTATGCATTCAATGTTTGCATCTCTAAACACAATATATTTTCTACCAGCCATCGAAGTGAAATTATTAGCCACCAAGCAAAGAAAAAATCTTGTACCTGTATTGTACAAAATAATATATCACCCTGTACATTTCTTTTCTTATATATCAATCCTCATTTAGTTTGTTTCCTTCAAAGCTGAGTGAATCTGAGTAAACACCATTTTATACTTAAAACCTTAACTTTAAACAACAATCCAAATCAAATCAAACAGGGGATTAAAGAAGAAGTTTTTAGCTTGCAAGTTTCAAAGCATGTTCAACATATAGGCTCTGTTCATTTTTCTGGAAACCAAAGTGAGTAACATTATTTTTTTTAGAACTGGATTGGTTGCTTATCTATCTGGAAAATGTTATGCTGTGTATATAGAAATTTGTTCATGTGTTTGTATGTGAATTTATGATGTATGAATGCCTGATGTCTCTGTGATAACCCTGTTCTTAGTTTTCAAGCTTAGATTTTAATAAAAATTCATTACCCCTTGAATCAATCTTTGTTAGGCCTTGGTTTCAAAAGAAAATATGCTTGTTTAAGTATCAGTTATTATTTAAAAATAGTGTCAAGTAAAATATAAATATATAGGTTGATAAAAACTTGATTATACAGAACAAACTCAAATTTTTGATAATTTCGAATGTCATAAAACATTGATTCAATTATATGGCTGGAAACTGCATTCGAAAATTGGATTTTTAGAGCAAAAATGGGAATTTTTAATCGAGTATGCTTCGAGTAGTATATAAATGAACTGAAAATGCCTTTTACCCAAATTCCAGCGATCAAAGGAAAATTTGAAGTTGAAATCTTGCTTGAAGTTAGCTGAGTCATTGATGATGTTAGGAAAATTGTCTAAATTTTTTTCTATTGTGAGGGATGATGGAACAAGATCAAATTAGGGTTTAAAGCTTGTGTTTACCTGGTCGAAGTCGTGAGTTGATCGCGTCGTCGCCACCGTGTTTCTGACGATCGCACCAGGGGGAGCAGGAAGTGGAGGCTGTGGCGAAGGCAGGGGATGGATCGGCGAGGTTGCTGGTGATCAATTGTGGTCAGGCGATGGGTTCTTGTGGTCGAAGTTGGGTTCCAGTGTTGAGTCGAACGACTCGTTTTCGAATCATACTCGGTTTTGGCGATTTGAGTGATTGTGGCCACTCAGGGGTTGATGAGTGATCGGTTGACGATCGCCATGTTGGTTGAAACTCCGGCGAGTGGTTGTGCACGTATACGTGTATTCGTGTGTGACTGGGTTCGAACATTTTTGGGGAAGGAGGAAGAAATTCAGGTGTAGCGCGTGCAAAAGGAGAATTTGCTCGAAGCAGTTGAAGGCGTGGCCTTGCCCAGGTCCAAACTCGAAGTAGATAGGGTAGTGGCTCGGGTAGATGCTTGTTACCGGATTTAACCTGTCCTGTTTTAAATTTTAAGAACTGAAATTAAAATTATAAAGCAAGGTTTAAAACTAAGTTTTAAATCAAGGTTTAAATATAAATTTAAGTTAGGTTGAATCTTAGTTTGGAAATAATTAAGTTTTTAAATTCAAAATTGTTTAAAAACTTTAAGGTGTCTAAGTATTTAAGTATATTTGAATTTAAAATGAAATTTAAATTGTAAAGGAAAGATTTGAACAAAGTTAAATCAAAATTTTGAAACCTGGACTTAAAATCTAAATTGGAAATATAGATTTTGAAATAAAATAAAGTTTATAAATTTAAATGTTTAAATAAGTTTTAATTTTAAAACATACATTTAAATATGTGAAATTGAAGAGAATTTGACTATAACTCTTTTAAGTTTCTTTTGTAATAAAAGTATCACTTAAACATGTGAATTCAAAAGTTTAAAAGTTGGTTTTAAACTTTATTCAGATAAATTGGTATTCATTTTATATTTTGAAAATTAAAATGAGAAACTTGAAAGAAATATTTTCTAACGTATTCGTGAGTGCCAAATGAAATCATTTATAAGAATAAGTTTATCTTAAAGTTAATTCATGATTAAGGATTAACTAATTAAGAAATTAATTACGAATTAATAATTAATTAATTAAGTAATTAGGGATAATTACTTATTATGATTAATTAAGGATAATTAATCTAATGAAGATTAATTAAGGATTGATTTTAACAATTAGTTAGATTAATTAAATAATGATAATCATTTATGAAATTGAGTAAGTATAATTACTTTAGGGTAAGTAATTAAAGGTTTAATTTCTTAAAATAATTAATTAAGGGGTTAATTGATTATGTAATTGGTTCAAAGGTTAACTTAATTAATATGATTAATTAAGAATAATTTAATTAATTAAGGTGATTGATTAATTAATTTATATCAAATGATTTATAATTAATAAATCAGGATTCGATAATTAATTCATAAGTAATTAATTTAATTGAAAATAAATTGAACTAATTAGGATTAAACAATTAATTAATCCTGCTTATAAATGATTATTAAATGCTTGACCTTACTTATGAATGATTGTATTGTATGAGATGCCTTGAATTGATTGTCCTATCCGATCTATGATATTTTCTTCTGTGGATTGAACTGTGTATAATTTATTCATTTATTTGTGATACATCTGTATATTATTTGTGAATCTGTGAATGAATGATAAGCGTTATAGTTTATACCGCTTATCAACTATATTTCTGTGTTTTGATATGTGATGATTGATGACGTTGCACTATTGTGTTAAACCCATGGACCACACCATACACACACAAATATGGATTTCAGGAGGAAATCGATTAAGTCACAGATTTTTTTTTGAAATGATTTTTAAATAGACAATTTGAATTCAAACGTTTGGAAATGGAATCGGGTTAAATGTGAAAAGCTTTTTTTGAAATGAAATTTCAAGATAAAAATTTATTTTTGAATAACTTGATTAAGCCTTGAAATTTAAATAATTTGATTTAAATTTAAATTCAAAGTTTGAAATTGAAACTAGGGATTAAAGATGTTATACTAGTTATATATAGGTTAAACCATTTCAAATGTATTGATTTGGGGATTTGAATTTCAAAGGCTTTAACTCGTGCAATTATAATTGGATTTTTCTGAAACGAAAACTGTTTGTTGTCAGATAATAAAAGCTTTCATATAAGAAATGAGCTTCAAATTTGTGTTAAAAGGATTTCTAGTTTGAAAGGAAAATAATTTTCAAGATATGGAAACGGTTTGAAAGCTATAATTTAAATCTTTGATTTAAAGATTTAACGAGTTAATCAAATTGGAATGGAAATTGTTTTGAAATCCTTAAATGGATCTTTGTGAAACTGTGTGAACTTTGTGAAATAAATCTTTTTGTTTTAAGATTTGAAATAGTAATTTGTTTAAACCATTTGAAGAAAGGTTTTGGGTTTTTATAAAGTTGTGACTTAATTGAAATCCCATATCCATATGTTTTTAAATATCGCGCTCATTATTTGGTTTAGCCGGGAAAGGACTTTGTGTCATATAACCCATTCCGAATAATGATACGACGTTATGGATAACATTTGAAGACCGGTGGTGAAGACCGCGTATTTGTGAGAACGATAGGATAACCTATCGATTGACTCTACACTGAGTTGCTCCGGTATAGAGTTCTCCAAAGTGATGGGAAGTCCGATCGGGATTGCGAATACCCGGATTTGCAAGGGCTTCTTCCTTTATTGGACGAAGTGCCTTCGGTTCTGTTCGAACCCGGGACAGACTTGTATGGTTGTATGTCTGACACTACACTTTGAGATATAAAGCAGATTTCTTTCAAAGACATATCTGTTGGTGGCGGAGAATTTATTCTCTTAGCTTAACACCCTTCTCTGAGACGTACGAGTTCAGAGGTTATGTAGTTGAAGGTTATCAACGATATATTCCCAATTTGGTAGTGTGGCATGCTGAGTGCTGCTGTGTGTTGATGATCGTTTGCTGATCATTTGTGATCAAAGCATGGCTTTCGTGTAAAGCGTGGCGTTGTGTTAAGAGTATCTTGTGAAGTGTTAAATAGATTCGTTCTTGCATCTCTTTATCCGAGGCGCCTCTAAACCACAAAGCAACAACCACACAGAAATGAGATTGAAGCCCACCACATAGGTAAATATCTGGGCTCCATGCCATGATACCACCCTTTACCAGAAGGGAATAACACACCCCGGAAATGGTCGAAACAAGAAAGATGCGGCAAGGTTATGTGGGTCGCGCCCTTTAGGTTGTGTCGTTCCCTTCTGGTAAAGGGTTGTATCATGGTATGGAGCCCAGATATTTACCTATGTGGTGGGCTTCAATCTCATTTCTGTGTGGTTGTTTCTTTGTGGTTTAGAGGCGCCTCGGATAAAGGTCCCAAAGGACCGGGGGGTGGCATGCTCGAGAAGTAGTTACGTAGTTACAGAGGTAACCCGGTCTTGTGTTGGCAGAGAGCTGGTTAAGTTCTCGGGACGTCCCGCCAGTGGCGTACCCATGGACAGTGGGAAGTTCCTTAGCCCGACCATTTGTTGGAAATCCAACTGAAACAATACGCGCCCTGTACGGTTTTAGTTGTATTACCTGCCATGGAATGTGGTGACAACCTGCTATTGAACATGGTAGCTATAGTAGGCATAAGTGCGAAATGCCTATGCTGGCTAAGATTTATATTATACTTTCGAAATGTTTTCCATTGTGCACTAATAATAATAATATCAAAGAATTTGCGTATCAAGCATGTTTGACTATCATAAGGAGAAATCTCCTCCAATTCTGCGTTTGCATAGTGTGTGCGGTGGGAGGCCATATGGTAGTTTCATTTTCTAAAAAGCATTGCAAATTTCAATTTAAATTCTTTTGCTGTCTGTTTTAAAGATACTGTTTTTGTTACCCATACCAGTCGCATGACTGACTCGGAGTTTATTGTTCCTTTCCTAAACTCTGGGTGCTCATAATTTTCCCACACGGGCAGTCTAGAGTTGGGGTTTTTCAGATAGTCAGGTTTGGTAGATTATTTGGCGTTAGTCCAGTCTTTGGATCAGGACGAGGCTTGCTTGTCTAGGTGACGCGTGATGTTGGTTCGAGCTGTTTTTGGATTAGTGCTTTGGAGATGGAGATTATCCGCTGCCGGTGTTATCTATTTCGTTCCGCTGTGTCTGGTATCTCTGATTGTATTGATAGCTGTTGTATCATTCTGTTGTATCTCATTATATCAGATGTTGTATCTGTCATTGTATCAATGTGATATATATATTGGTATTCTTTTCTTCCGCTGTGTTGTACTTAATGGTGTTATAAGCTCCGACGCACCAGATTCGACGTTTGGATAATCGGCATTTGAATATGAGTGTCGTATTCGGTGCCGATTTTCGAAGGTCGAGTCAGGGCCGCTATAGTTGCCATTTAAGGTCTCGGCCAAGCATGGATGGACAAGGTCAGATCTGGAAAAGTCAACTACAGATGTTACAGAGGTCCTAGGCTCAGGTTGTGGCTAGTGGTGGTGGTGTATGGGTCGGCCAAAGCATGATTGAAGTGGTGGAGACAAGGGGAGTTCGGCTATGGAGTTTTAAAGTGGAGTTTTCTTCAAAATTTTGGTGGATCATCAACTTGGAGGGTCTCGGCCATGGAAGGTCAGTGGAAGGAGGGGATGATGGCTGGTGTAGGTGGTGGTGGAGGCAGCCAAAGTGCTGGAGTAAGGAGGGGCCGAACATAAGAGATGAATGCATGTGTAAAAGTCAACAAAAATCAAGTAGAAAATGTAAAAAGAAATGAAAGTATTACCAAAAATTTTCTTCAGGTGAAGGCATAACTTTTTGAGAGTCTGAGAAAGTTTTTTCACGTGAGAAATTGAGTAGAAGTCAGATGAAAGAAGGTGGTATGGTCAGTAATTGAATGGATGTGGTGATTGAAGTGAAAAGGTAAGTTTGAATATGAAAATACATGCATATTAAAGGTCAAAAACCTTTCAAATTTCCATAATTCTTTTTGGATTTTTAAATACATGTAAAATACATATAAATAAAGATAAAAACAGAAAAATATAATAAATGCATAAAAATAAATAAATAAATATAATTAAATTAAGAAAATATCTAAAAATTGGAAACTAAGCTTTAAAAATTGAAAATAATTCAATAAACTTTGGAAAAATTGTAACATTACTTTAAAATATGTTTTTAAAATAAAATATATACCTAACATGTCATATAACACATATTAGAACTTAATTTGACAAATAAAAATATTATTTATATAAATTAAAATAGACAATTTTACTAAATAAATCAATTTACATACAATATTGTAAAAAGCATAACTTTCACAATATAAATCGGATTTCAACGAAATGAAAAGCAACATTCTTGAAATTAAATCTATTCTCATAATAAAAGATAAAATTCAAAAATTCAAAATGTTCAAATTTTAAATTTGAAAGTCAAAGTTTGACCAGATTGACCAAAAATCCACTTTTCTGGAAATATTCAATTTATTCATGTTTGGAATTATAATTCACACAAAAATCAAAATATGTTCTTAAAATAATAAAATTTATTCATTTTTAATAAATATAATAAAGTTTTTAAGTTAGGAGTTCCAATTTAAATAATTAAATAAACAATTAAAATAATCACAAAATACTGGGTTATTACAGTTACACGGATCCTTAAAGGATGGAATCCCAAATATCCTTTAAATTATACTGCATTTCACTTGGATATTTCACTTGAGTTGATTTACTTGCATAAGAATGTTAATCCCAACTTGAGTATTTTGTGTATTGATTTATGCTCGGGTCAGCCTTTGGAGCTTGGAGCTTTGCTTGGAGATTTATCTTTTATTTATTCAGCTTTCGGTTATTTCAGTTATTTCCAGTTGTTTATGTTCAAACTTGCCATTTGCTTATGTTTTATCCGCCACATTGAAATTGACAACCAAACGTGTCTCCGCATCCAACCACCACGTAAATCCCTCTATTTCATCTTTGCCGCCATTGTTGGAGCGATGAGCACATGCTTCTCCGTACCAATTCGTATGGAATTAGCTCGACCCGGCGATCCGAGGGAGCGTAGCGGTGGTGCCGTAACGTCCCGAGACCTGGCTTTTGTCCTACTCTTCTGATCTGATCGAAGCTCGGAACACATACAGGAAAAAGAATAATGGTAACCCCACCACTAACTACTTCATTTTCATTTATGATTTTCATAGTAATAGAAAATACATGTCCTACCGAGACAGAATTTGTAACTTGCTACCCTCTTGCCTAGCAGGCAAAGCGGGGTTCGAATATATAATGGTTGTGCTCGAAAAGTTATGAATCGATTGGCATGTCCAATCCTAACATCTTGATTTCGAGTGGCAATGCAGCGTAAAAAGAAAAAAACTGTGGATCTGTTGAATTTCAAGTATTTAGTTTCGCTGATAAGATACAAAGACTTACTTTACATTTAAAATTACATAAAAAAGATTTTTTTTAGCATAAAGAGGTCTAAAAAATTCTAGGAAAACGTCAACGGCTGTTGGAATCCAACATTTATCGAATTTGAAAGAGACTTAGAAGAAATGGTTTGATCCTCTTATTTCTCGAACCAAGAGATCCATGAATCGGGATCCCGATGCATATAGATACAAATGGTCCAATGAGAACAAGAATTTACAGAAACATTTGGAACATGGAGAACACTTTTCACTGCGGCTTATGCTTATTCGTTTATTCAGGCTCGTTATTCGTTCTGGCGTCCCCCCTCCCGCGTATCTCCTATAATAACTAAGGTGTTCGAGACTTCTATGTATTTGAGATTTCTGTTGTATTTTTCTTTAGACTCTGATGTTTCTGTAGTAGCATCATGAACTACTATTTATCTATTCCGCTGCATATTATTGTATTACTATATGTTTGTGATTCTGTGATTGATTGATTTAATGTATATGTTAAGTTTTGTTAAATATAAATAACAATCTATTGTTTTGAGCAATTCAAGTCTGATATGTGTAGATTATTGTCGATTTGAATGGTTCAAAATAGCGAGTCGTTGCATCACTTTTTTGAATTTTTGGCCGCTCCAACATATATTACGACGGTTATGACTTATGAACATATACACCAATAACGTATGTTAAAATTAGTAAAATTACCCAAATAATAACGTGAATTTCACTTTCTAAAAAAAACTTAAGGATGTAATTTATATAAAAAAACAGGAAATTATTGTCAAGGACAAAATTTCACAGTTTTTTAGTCTCAAGGACAGACCTTCAATATTTTAACCTGAAGGACAACTTTCTGTAGGTATCAGTTTTTAGTTATTGATAGCAGTTTTTAGGTATCAGTTTGTAGTTATCGGTAGCAGTTTTTAGGTATCAGTTTTAGCTCGGTAGCAGTTTTGTTGTCTTTGTGAATAATTTTTGAAAATGTTTATCCTTATGAATAATTTTTAAAAGAATGTTTGTCCTTATGGTAAAAATATTGAGGTCGTGTCCTTGAGGCAAAAATATACAAATATTTGTCCTTTAAAATAATTCCCCCTAAAAAAAATTCAAGAATGCAAGGCTAATTTTTTTTTTAAAATATGCCAAAATTTATCGTAAGTGGAAGTTAGTATCTAACTCGTTTTTATCTACAAAAATTACAATTTAATTTTATATAAATATAAAAACACACAAATCACATAACAAAAATTCATACATAAAAAATTATTTTAATAAATTCACTGTATATACGATAAATTCAGTTATTTAAAAATATTTATATATTTATTTGTCAAAATCATACAAACTACTGTTATTTACGTTGTCATTTACAATCCAAAACTTTATCCATTGAATCCTTCGCGCATCTTTGTGGCCCCATTTTATTTTCCCTTCTCTTTCATCTTCTCCAAATCCAGTAAAAATCGCCAAAGCCGAAAGTTACTCTAATCGGAAGTTATGATCTTCGCCAAACTCAGTCGGTTCATCTCTCGTTCTTCCCTGTCCAAATTTCAAAACGTAGGTTTCCGTTATTATTCTGGATAATTTTTGCACTTTTTTTGTTATTGTTTTATTTTCTCTGTTCTTTTCCGGATAACGAATTGCTGTTGATTTATTAGGGAGCTGTAATTGGGATTTATGGCGTGAGAACAAGCGAAGCAGCTAATTGCTCGACTCGATTTATCAATGGAAGTGAGCAGTCAGGGACTTTGAATAATTATTTTACTGCGAGAATGTTGTTCTCTAACCCTAACTTTAGAAGACTGTTCTCAAGTGAATCGGAGAAAAGAAAAAGTATGTTTTGGAACTGAAAGATTGTAACTTCTGGATTGATATACATGCACACATACATTATGTATGTGTGTGTATAATATATATAATACACACACACATAATCTTTTTCTAATATGATCTTATATGTATTGTTTGTTTTGTAGGTTATGAGAATTATTTTCCGAAAGATAAGAAGGAAATACCAAAAGCCAACACAAATCAAACTTCTGATTCGAAAAGTATGTATTTCAGTCATTTTATTGTAGTAGGTTACAATTTGAAACACAAAAGGTGAAGGAAATAGAAGCTTGTGTTTATTACTGGAAGTTTCCTTTTTCTTTCGTCTTTTTAATGCATAAACCAAAAATATGTTTATATGCACGTTCAACATTGACATTTGACTTAACTTATCTGATCAATGCTATATGTTTAAATACAGAGGAGTCCCACACAGAAGATC
The DNA here is from genome assembly GCA_030765085.1 of Allium cepa. Taxonomy (NCBI): domain Eukaryota; kingdom Viridiplantae; phylum Streptophyta; class Magnoliopsida; order Asparagales; family Amaryllidaceae; genus Allium; species Allium cepa. The sequence continues at coordinate 665,863,734 of CM060932.1, forward strand.
AGGATACATTCTTGAAGCAAATGTTCAATTACATTAGTCCTTTATTATTTATTGGATTATTTCTATCATCATTTTCTGCTAGCCCCGACAAAAAAGAGGTTTGGGTTTGTTGAATTTTCCCCTTACTAGTAAAATCACCTTGAATATCTTTCTGGCATACGACGATATGTAATAATAAACTGCCTGAAATTGTAAAGAGTGAAGGACACAATACTTCTTAATTACATAGATATTTGTATATAACTCTTTAAACAACAAATATGTTACCTGGTTGACCATTGTTTTTGTTGATAAACTTAAGTCATCCCCTCATGACCTGTTAGCTTGATTCGCAAATTCAGAGATAAATCCTTTTATATTGCATCTCTCTGCTCGACAATTTTCTTCATCTCCTACAAAAATATTCAAACATGGAGGTCAAGTAGCTAATCGTGGTTAAAAAAAAAAGTTATTGGTCTATTTTGAAATATATATCAGCTACTAATTGTCAATTTACACATCTTTAATGTATGAATAACCAATTCTTTCCCAAAAAAAATAAAGTTTACTTTCATTAATACCTGGAATTAAACATAGCTATGAAAGGTGCTTGGCATGGCACAAGGCGTGACGACTTCACACTTTCACCCTAAGGTGCAACGCACATGGGAAGGCATCAAATGACGCGCGACGCAAAAAAGGCACGCCTTTTCGATATTTTGTAGTTTTTTAATTATATATTTTCATTTTTCATTGTTCACAATCCAAAAATGCATTGGGATTATCATTTGTCATATGCTTATGCTTATTATTATTGTTATTTTGCATGTGTTATATACATATATAATTAAAATGTGTGTGTATAATATGTATATGGATTTTTTCCCTAAACATGCACAACAAATCAAAAGGCATGCTCCGTTCGCTGCATCGTGTGCCAAGGCTTTAGGAAAGTTTTGCACCATTTTCTGCCATGTGACTTTAATAACTATGGAATTAAACGATCCGAATGTTCTCTTCGTTTCCATGATGATGATGGATAATTAGATTTATTTCTGATTCAAAACCAACAGTAAATAAAGTGTATATATAACTATAAAGATGAAAAAGCAAATTGGAATTAAATGAAAACATCCTTTTTATTTTTTAAGAAAACAAAATTTTAGTGAGGCTAAAACGGTGAAAATACATATGAAATGAAAGACTCCAATTATTATTCTTCACTTTTCATTAGATTTGTTCAATTCTCTTATCTCTTACTGGTATAAGTTTAAATTCCTCTAGAAAAACCTTCTCTTTCAAAAATTACAATACATTGTAAATATTTTTTGAGTAAACTATAAGATAATAAATAACAAATAAAATTCTGTCTGAAATAAATACATATTTGATTTTTTCTTTCTCAAACCGTTTGATTGATACTTTATATCAAATATCAGTGTAATATAACGGCTAACGTTGAGCGCACTATATACCACTACTGAATAAATATTGTTTGAAGCCCAAGATGCAAGATATCAGCTGTATTATCTTTATTTTATCAAATATATTAACTACTTGGCATGAAATGTTTTTGTCATGTTATATAATAGATGTTTCTCCTGAGTAATATTTGATTAAACAAATGCATATTAAAATGTTATGTAAGGAATTCAAGTATCAACCCAGCCCTCAATTTGCTTACTTTCTTGAATTTCTCTGAACCTGTTGTTATCATTCTCATATTTCCCTGAACCGAGTTAACTGGCCATGCAAACAGGAAAAAGATTAAGTTTTCCGCTTATTCAGTGTAATCCCAGTTGCTTGAAATTAGTTTTCTTAATACTGATATATTAGCACTATGAGCTATAGTTTCATCCTGGCTTGTACCCTTAATTTGTTTTTATTGTTTGGCTTCATGTTGCTATTGAGGAATAGTATAAAAAATTACGAGTTTCATTAATTAGTACTTTGCAGCATAATATGGATGTCTTTTTGCAGATTAGTTTTCAAGAATTCAAGAATAAGCTGCTAGAGCCTGGCCTAGTTGATCACATAGTTGTGTCAAATAAATCAGTCGCAAAAGTATATGTTAGAAGATCCCCGAAGAATAGCAGTCAGACTCAGGACAATGATATGGATAATACAGCTGCAAATGTCCCTCCTACGCAAACTACTAGCCAGTATAGATACTATTTTAATATTGGAAGTGTTGAATCATTTGAAGAGAAGCTAGAGGATGCTCAGGAATCATTAGGAATAGATTCACATAATCGTGTTCCTGTAATATACACTAATGAAGTAAATTGGTACGAGACATTGTTGCATTACGCCCCTGCTTTACTAATTGTTGGTTTGATGTATGCATTCAGCAGAAGAATGCAGGGTGGTGGGTTCAATATCGGTGGTGGTCCTGGAAATGGCGGCCGAGGTATATTTAATATTGGAAAAGTTCAAGTAACAAAAATGGATAAAAATTCCAAAAACAAGGTATTTTAATTGATTTATGTCTCATGCCTCAAATTATATGATTTTAATTGGTATGAGCTCATTTTACTTTGTATCACATAACATAAACTTAATGTACAGCACATAATGGCATATTGGCATAAATTTGATCATTTATCTATTTTTAGACTAGATGAAACCCCTAAATATATAGTTCATAGATGCATGTCATGCAGATTAAGATTAGACTTAAGTAGAAGACATTGGGACCAAAGTTCGACAATTTGTAATTTGGTATAACTTCATGCATATGTCAGAAGATGAAAGATTTTCGTGAAATTCAAAATTTGACTCACTAGTACTATTGTAATACAGTAGGAGCCGAATTGTGGTTTATATATGCACACATACAAATATGTAAACATATCAACGTTAATATCATTTTCACCTTTAACCACTCAGTTTTAATTATGATCCTATTCCTAGTGGTCTTGTATTTAGAAAATACATCATTATATGTAGACTTCAAAATTATACCATATGTCTATTTTTACTGATTATTATACTATATATGCATATCTTTTGTCTTTTATTTGAAAAATAGTAGTTTTTTTCCGTATATTATAAACTTGGGTATCCGTTTCATCTTTAAATAGTCAAATTCTAATCCTTTTGTACTTGAAAGATTTCATTATTGCATGTTAATTTAAAATGAACTCTTAACCTTCCATATATATATATATATATATATATATATATATATCATTTCTGAATCCATTATATTAAATTATGTCTGGATCATTTTTAATTATCCATCTTATCATAGTTTATGCCTCATTTTGAAAAGAACATTAACAAGCTAATTATTATCCGGCTTAATTTTTTTATTAGTTCTTATATAAAAAAGATATCTTATTATTTTAATTGAATAATATGCATACAAGAAAAACAGTTTGTGTAAATCATAATTTATTCTTAGCATAACATACAGAGTTAGAAAAATATTGGATTTATTTAACTTGTCAAATAGATAGATATTAGATTTATTTAACAAAAATATATTAAAAATAACCCTCTTCATCCTAAGGCTTTAGATATTGAGAAGTTCTTTTTTTTTTCCTCCCAACCTTTCACAGTTGAAAAGTTGTCCCTATCCACCTGTTTGATTAATAACTGGGAAAGATTTGTACTTCGGCAAATTTGTCATTCTTGATTCAGGTATTTTTCAAAGATGTGGCTGGCTGTGATGAAGCTAAGCAAGAAATCATGGAGTTTGTCCATTTTCTAAAAAATCCCAAAAAATACGAAGAACTTGGAGCAAAAATTCCTAAAGGTGCACTCCTAGTGGGTCCTCCTGGCACTGGGAAGACGCTTCTTGCAAAAGCAACTGCTGGTGAATCTGGTGTGCCATTCTTGTCATTATCTGGCTCTGATTTTATGGAAATGTTTGTTGGTGTGGGTCCTTCCAGAGTAAGAAACCTGTTTGCAGAAGCTAGGCAGTGCGCTCCAAGCATTATTTTCATCGATGAAATCGATGCAATTGGCCGAGCAAGAGGGCGTGGTGGCTTTTCAGGTTCAAATGATGAACGAGAAAGTACACTAAACCAGCTTTTGGTTGAAATGGATGGATTTGGTACTACTGCTGGGGTGGTTGTACTTGCTGGTACAAATAGGCCTGACATATTAGATAAGGCTTTGTTAAGACCTGGTCGATTCGATCGTCAGATATCTATTGATAAACCTGATATAAAAGGCCGTGATGAGATATTCAGAATATATCTTAAAAAGATAAAGCTTGATAAAGAGCCATCATTTTATTCTCAGAGGCTAGCTGCTCTCACTCCTGGATTTGCTGGAGCTGATATCGCCAATGTTTGCAACGAGGCTGCTTTGATTGCTGCACGACAAGAGGCTGTGAAGGTCAATATGCAACACTTTGAGGCTGCAATTGATAGAGTTATCGGTGGGTTGGAGAAGAAAAACAAGGTACGCATACTTTGTCTTTATTGTGTTACTTGGGTATAGTACCCTTTTTTTACCATCTTATTTTGTTTAATGTAATATCGATATTACTTTGTCGGACCCATTAAACACTCATTGTAATACGAAGGTATAGATAGTGAATGATCATACAGTTGCATATTATATTTAACTTTTAAACAATCTTTTACCGACTCATGCATTAGGCAAAATGAAAATTCAATAATGTGTCTCATCCAAATTATGTGTTATACATCAAACTCTAAAGATAGCAAAAAACCGGTGCTTATACACACACACATGCATATACATGCATACATACATACATACGATGTAATGCATATAAGAAGACACACCAAATGATGTACATGACGCATGATGCAAAATAACTCATCATTTTTACTTCCGATTTTCTTTTCTTCTTTTTAAATGATTTGAAAAGGCGTAAAAAAATAGTATGTTGCACATTCAAATTGTTTTCTAATATTTTTTTGCATGTTGTAAAGTATGAAACTATCATTGATTTTTCTTCAAGACTAATGCTTGAAGATACTGATTTGGAAGAAATAAATTATTTTTATGCAATATATATATATATATATATATATATATATATATATATTCGAAGAAAGTCGTCGTACTTTATTGTTTTATCATGTAATATTTTATGATGTTTAAAAGAGCTATTATCATTTCCTACACAGTGGGTCTGAATTAATTACTTATATTTTTTATGAACTAATTAGCATTTTTGTTTACAACAAAGAAACCGTTTATATGTGATACAAATACACACACACACTATGAATTTGAATAATTTATATAATTACTCTAATAACGCAATGTTTCCTTTTCAAATGCATTTATATCTGGATAATTGTTATATGATTCGAATTATAAACTATAGTCTCCTATAATTGGATAAATATAATAAACTATAAAAAATTATAAGACAAAAATGTGTAATACAATATATACATACCAAAATAACACAGCATAAATCGTATACTCTTCTTTCATTAATTATGATGTTTAACCAAGGTTCAAGATCTCGGTTTCGGTCTTTTGTAATTTTAGGAATTTCGATGTAATTCATAAATTTCAGGAATTTCGATTCTAGTTTCGTTTTCGGATATCGTTGTTTATTTTTCATATAATTACACATATATTTGTTTAATTTATTGAAACAAAACGTATAAATTATATTTGATTGAAAAATAAGATATAAAAGAACAATACCGATTAATTATAAATATTTATAACACCAAAAAATGTTCATTCATTATTTCGTTATCAACTTTTTCAGTTACATCATTCACATATTTTGTGAATTTATATGTTTCCTAAGTTACAATTTTAAATTTGATCATTCATGCATTTAAAACTCAAATTAATTCTTATTTAGACTTCTTTTTGTTGTAAAATTTGAAGTTCAATAATTTTTATTGCATCGGAATTTCGGGTTGGTTTTGTTTTGGTCCCTACCGAAACCAAAATGGAACGACCGGAATTTCAGTGTTTTGGTCGGAACCTCAAACCTTGTGTTTAACAATAAACAAATTTCAATAAATGACTAGTATTTTGAAAAGCGCACACTGTTCGTCGCATCGTGCACCGAGGTTACCTTCGTGATTTGTAGGACTGTTATGGTAATGATGAATTTACCATTACTATACCAATACTAAGTAATTGATAACCAATATCGAGCTACATAGGTATATCGATGCTATCGGTATGGTAACGGTAAGTTTACTATTATTTATGGTAAATGCAACGATAAAGAAATGTCAAAACTAGTGGTAACAGTATATTTGCCCGTCATATTAATTTTTATTCATTATTTTAATTAATCCTAACCACAATTTTTTGACGGTTTATCATATTTTAAGCCGATGTTGTAGTATTATTTATGATTATACTCATTTTTGGCTTTACTAACTTCAAACTTTAAGATTAATAAAATTATTATTTCATGTTACTGTAAATAATTTGTGAAGAATCAAGAAAATTTTCTCCATCAAATAAAATAAATCAAATTTTTTATATAAGCATCACTGGAGCCTTGACGCAACGGTTAGGTCACCCCTATGGTAATCTGGGAGCCCAGGTTCGGTCGGAAACAGCCTCTTCGCAATGCGATGGAAATGCTGCGTACATTATCGACCTCTGTAGAGCTCGCTATCGGGCGGGAGCCTCGTGCACCGTGTTCCCCTTTTTATTACTGGAGTTGAAGTTTAGTAAAAATATATTTACTTATTTATCATCATCGAAATTTTAATATTAACAAAATTTTAATGTCTTTATGTATTGGTAAATTTACCATTACCAGTCAGGATTTACCGGTTTATTAGTATACCAATGAACATTTTATCAATGATAACGATAAAATGTCGGTAATTATTTTTGACTCACCAGTAGTATCGGTACGGTAACGATTTATCCGTATTGGTGGTGGTTACCATTCCATAACAGCCCTAGTGATTTGCGTGCCATAAATAAAGATGGTGAAGGAAGGGGGTCGAGGTGTGCATGCGGCTCAACACATGAAGTATGACTACTGAAATTGGTCACGAAACCATCGAGGGTGACAACAATGCATGATTTCTTCTTTATAATTTATGTCAACATTTATATATTTTCTGTCCATGACGTTTTAGTTACATTGTTGTGCGTATAAAGGTAAAAAGAAAATGGAAAAATGCTCATATATTTTTTTCTTTTGACATTAGCTAGACAATCAAATTATTTCTCCCAAACACCATTGACTTTCGAGGCGCAAGCCAAGCTTTGTAGCTTCTAAGCAACACCACCTTTCTTCAAGATTCTGCACAAATGTTTCCTTAAATGTAACGACGAAACTTGCCATTTAAATAACGATACGTTGTGTTGTTTTGTTTTTACGCGTGTATTGAGCCGAGTTCAAGGTTTTGGTTGAAACTTCAAAATTTTGGTCATCTATTTGACTCCAACAATGGATTAAAATGGAATAAATCAAGATTTGTTTTTTTGTTAAAAACAATAAAATATAATAAAATCAACCAACGAAGAAATTCATAAAAAACATATTTAACTTTCAAAACAAACAAATTACAAAGTACATAAATAATAAATTTAGGGAAAGTAGAAAAAACTAATATATCTACCAAGGTTCGAAAACTCGGTTTTGATCATTTGATATTTTCATTGTTTTGGTCGATTTTGGAAATTTCAGAAGTTTTGGTTTTAATTTCGGTTTCGGTCTCAGTTTTCATTACGTTAGTTTGATTTGTTATAACGTACTTGAAATTGAACAAAAATTAAATATAAAGCATTAAAATTAAACTAAATATTATAATTTATTAGCTAACATAAATTAGAATAAAACATAGTGACTAAATTAGAATGAAACGTTAAAATTGAACTACCTAAACAAAGCAGGCCCAATTAATTAGAATTAACTTTTTATTTAATTTAACATTGCTGGCCCAACTATATTATATTAAATTTAACTTAGCAGCAGAGCATGCCTAATTAACCGCTATCCAATATATCTTACCCTAAAACCATATATCCCTTTCCTAAAATACCACCGTCTTCTTCTTTCAGTCTCTTGTCTTTGTCGTTTTGCAGAGACGACGTTGGCAAAAAAAACTTTAAACAAGGTTACCGCTTGAATCAACTTCAACTCAGTTTGGGTTTTCAATTTTATTGCAGTCAAATGCTAATTGCTCAATGATGCCTGCTTGATTTTGGTTGGAGGTAACTGCTTTTTTGAATTTTTTTTGATTCGATTGTTTTTTACTCGCTTTTTGCTGCTTTTGAGCATGTTCCTACCACGTAGATTCAATTTTTTTTTTGTTTCTTTACCGTTTAAGTGGGAAGAATTTTTGCCTTAATCTCGTCCTACCTTCAACTAGAACCGAATGGGGATGACCAAAATCTTGGGTTTCGGCTGGAATCTCATACCTTGATATCTACTCAACTTGAAATCGAACTACTTTTTCATCATCTGTAATTTTTAAACTCTATTATCATTGTTCCTTTCTAACGTTGGAATCATTCCATGTTGGTTTATGTAGATCACCGAACTCATTACACCATATCGATGTTTTCTTTTTAATGTGATCCATCAAGTAATGATTTTGTTTGCATTTTATTCGTATTTCGAGAAAGAAGAGTTTACAGCTACCCGCACCGATTCGAACTAATAAGAACTACCTCACCACTACCTATTTGTAGTCCTTCCTCAAATGGATTCAATAGAAGGGCTTCTTCCTCCAACAACGGGACTAATGCCGACTCTGATCTTTCCTTTGCTTCTCTTGAGCCGAATGTGGGATTGATCCTTTCTATGGGTGTGACTAATTCGGCCATTTCACAAAGAAAGACGGACTCTCCTGCTTGAACTAATAGCTATTTCGAATCAAGCTCTTATTATTATAAATTATTATAAAAAATTTCTTTTTTTATATTTCAAATTTATTATAGTTTCTTATAGAATGGAACTTTGAAAACGCCGTGTATATTTTGTTTTCTTGAATACACATAGGAAAATTTATTTCTTTGATAAATGTAAGATCAGGATCCAAAATTGAAATTAAAGATCGTAGTTTTCAGAACTAATCAAATTTCTTAGATCTCAAAAAACCAGAGCCAAGGTCTTGAACTTTGTTGGTCCCAAATTCCTTTTGTATAACCATGTGGCAGCTTTTGAGGTTTGAGAGGATTGGTGTTTTCGAATACCGAGATTAGAGAATAACAATATATTTATTGAAATGGTCCGTTTCATAAATTATAATATATATGTAAACGGAGAAATTGCTCCTAAAGAAGTATGGTGTTGTGATTTAATTAGAACTAGAAATTCTTTTTATATTAAATTTTGAAACACTCTAGTCAATTTATGATTTGTTTGAAATGGACTATTGCTAGTTAAGTTTTCTATGAACTTAGGTGAGGTGAAGAAGAAATTTAAATGTTAGTGTTGACAAAAAATTTAGCCAATCTCGAAGTTAAGATAATGGTTTATAGTAGGAAATGTTACTTGCTAATACCACGCTTAAAAATTGCAAATGAGTAGTAAGTTAGCAATTAAAGTAAAAAACATAAGATATAGAGTGGTTCGGCAAATCTTGCCTACGTTCCTATGAAGCTTTTTTACTCTATTGATCTCTTAAAATTAGAAGGAATTTCAAGAGAATAATAGGAAATTAAGAACACCTAAGACAATAATTACTAGCGTAAGAACTCTTAGTTTCTGTGCTGAAGAAAGAATTTCTAGTATAAAAATCTACCCTTATAAAGTCGTACAGTAATGAGTATTTATAACAGCTGATGTTAATCATTGAATGATCGAGACCATGCAGTTTATAGGCAGGAATCACTCCTGACTGCTGATGGAGGACAGCTGGAAAGGTGGTATGAACATGTGGTCGAAATGCGTATCAGCTGTTGCCTCGCACTAGAGCCGTGCTTTGTGCTAAGAAAATCGGCACGGTACAAGAGTAGGTACGCTTTGCAGATGTGCCACAATTGGGTACTAGGTTGCACTTTTTATCATGTTGCACACTTTTCTAGAGAACAAAGCTGGAGAGAAGCTTCTTGTGTACAACAACGGTCGGTTGTTTGTTAACAAGATAGCCAAGAACAAAGTTGAAGTTTGCTAAGAACTGTAGGGGACGAACCGAGCCGATCGTGTGGTGACGTGACGGGCCTTATGAGGCCCGTCGTAGCAGGCTGAGATAGAGTCGTGCCAATGCCTGGTCGCATTTGAGCCGGGTCTAGTAAAATGAGTTGGCTGTATATCGTCTGGAACTGGGCCGTGCAGCTGCAACTTTGGAGCGTTTGCCGAGCAGATTGGTTGGGATGGGGCCAGGCTTAGGAGTGCAGGCTGGCTCGGGATGAGCCGGGCTTAGAAGTGCTGACAGGTTCGGTTTGGGCTGGGTTTTGATGGGCTGGCAGGTTAATTTTTTTACTTGCGAGAAAAAGTTGAGCAACAGTTAGTAATTGTGATCACGCTCTTGAATATAAAATGTTACATTCTGGATAAGCCTATATACAACATCACTGTTGTACCGGTATTTTGTTCATTTATTTGCAATGAAGTTTTGATCTCCAAGAGATCTTTTGACTATTTTCTCTCAACCTCTCTTGTATGAGTTTGCAACCTTGGTTCATAACCTAGCTGAACTAACTAACAACCCTGGTTCATCCATATTCACACTTTTGAAACATATCTTTGTCATTATGGTTGGACTAATTGATTACCGTTGTACCTATTTATCATTAACATTAAAATAGTGGTTTCAAATGCACAATGCAAAGTTTGTATCACAAATATCAGAGTTTTAAATCTCCTTCATCTCACTCCATATCTCATTGGAGATCCACTTTTTGCACTTGGACGAGACGAGATTTCAAACATGTTTTTTAATTGTTTGATACTCATCCCACCCGAGATCTTAAGATCTGAATGTGAGATATGAACCAAGATGTTAGTCCGAGATTTCATCTGAAATCTGCGATTTGAAAGTTTGACAAATATTATGTCCATTTTAAGAAGATATCAAGGTTTGAGGTTTTGACCAAAACACCGAGACTCCGGTCTTTCTGTTTCGATTTCAGCAAGGACCTAAATAAATGAATCAAATTAGAACTCCGATTCAAAAAAAAAAAAAAAATCCACCGAACTTCAATTCTTTTTTACAGAAGAAGCTCCAAAAAAAAAAAATCGAGTTTCAAAAATACGAATAGTCAACATATGTAATTTTAACTTAAGAAACATACAAAATCACAAAATATATAAATGGTGTAACTACACAAAATTAAAAACGAAGTAATAAATATTTTGTTAGTATTATAAATATTTATAATTAATAGGTATTGTTTGTTTTATATCTTATTTTTCAATTAAAGATAAATTATATATTTTGTTTCAATAAATTAAACAAATATAATGTAATTATATGAAATATAAACAACGACATCTGAAACTGGAACTCAAATTATTGAAATTTACAAATAATATCGAAATTCCTAAAATTATATAAGACTGAAACTGAGATATCGAACCTTGGAAGATGCATTACAGTTTACATTCTTGGATAGTTTTTTGAAGTTGCACATATTGAGTTAGCAATTGTTTTTGTTATAACTTCTTATGGCTTTAAGATGGAGCTTTTTTGATTGGTAGTTGTTAAAAATAATAATTCTTTCATCAACACAAGTAATACCAAGTACTACAAAATAAATGAATTTCATCTTGATTAAGAGCATAATTATGCTCAGATTAGGAGACGTATATGGAAACAATAAATTTTGGAGAGGTACATGGAAATAAGAAAGACATTTGTTTGTGTCTCCAAGAACTATCTTTAAGTTTGCAAATCTACCATTTTAATGAATTTTGCTAAAGGGTTTTCCAGGTAACATCTAATTCGTCCAATATCATAAAATAACTTTTAGTGAATAAGTTTATTAATTAGTAGATGCACATCCATTAAGCCAAGTAGCAGTAATCATGTTAGGTCAAATAATACAAGTAAATGATATTTACACAAACAATTTTGCATACAAATATTTGAATGAATGTAAATTTCCACATGTAAGAACCTCTGACAAAGTTGAATTTGGTACAAGTTGCTACAAATTCTAGATAACTATATGTTCGTTCAAGGATACAAATAATACATGATGGATGACTTACATCAATTTACGAATAATTTTTTTTTTTCAAGTTCTCAATGCCGAAATATCCCAGAGATCATGGATGTTAAACAATAAACTGTTTATGATATAAAACATACGATGATATGACATTTTCACCTTGAAAATTCACGACTATGCCTTGACAAACTAAATTATGAGTATTATCACAACTTGATATGCAAGACATGGCCATGATCAAAGAGATATAAAATAGTCCTGATTATTTTGCATGACCATCAAAGACACATTGGATGCAATAGGTTAAAGTGAGTGTGCAAATAAAACATTACATGATTAGTTACATTTTCTCTTTCGTAAATTCATACAGTCATGCAAGCTACACCCATGATTACTGTATGTTGGTTCCATAATGCAACTAGTTGTGAACGAAGATATTATTATAGAATAATCATGTTCCAATCTTAAATGCCCAATTTTGATAAATAGATGATGGTATCTCAAGAACAGTATGCCTATGTTCGCTATTAGTTCAAATTTCGATTTTGGGCCATCGTGTACTAAATATATGAGTTGGTTCAAATTATTATTAGGTAATAAGTAAGCTGGAGCGAAGAACGGTTGCATACCACGAAGCTGGTCATGCTGTTGCTGGATGGTTTTTGGAGCATGCTGAGCCCTTTCTAAAAGTTACTATTGTCCCTCGGGGAACCGCTGCATTGGGATTTGCACAATATGTACCCAATGAAAATTTATTAATGACCAAAGAACAACTTTTTGATATGACATGCATGACACTTGGTGGTCGTGCTGCCGAACAGGTATACTGTTCATATTTCATGCAAGCACATGCTTGATGTTCTGAAGTACTGTTACCAGTTTAGCCTTCTGCTTATATGCTATAATTGATGTCTCAAAACATTCAGGTATTGATAGGAAAGATATCAACAGGAGCGCAAAACGACCTAGAAAAAGTGACAAAAATGACCTATGCTCAAGTTGCAATTTACGGGTTCAGCGACAAAGTAGGGCTGCTCTCATTTCCACAAAGAGAAGATGGATTTGAAATGACTAAACCATACAGCAGCAAAACTGGGGCTATAATAGATGGAGAAGTGAGAGAATGGGTTGGCAAAGCATACGCCAAAACCTTGGAATTAATAACCGAGCACAAGGATCATGTTTCTAAAATAGCAGAGTTGTTGCTTGAGAAAGAAGTGTTACATCAGGACGATTTGGTTCGTGTTTTGGGTGAGCGCCCTTTCAAATCGGTTGAGCCTACAAACTATGATAGGTTTGTTCAAGGGTTTGAGGATAATAAGGAAAGTGAAAGTGCTAATGCTGAAACTGCTTCGCCATCTATTGAGGGAGAAATTGTCCCAGTGTAATAGTTTGTGATGGGTATAATGCTTTTCATCGTGTGGTTGCAACTTGGAATATAATAGGCTGTCATGGTTAGAATGTTTCATTTGGTTCCGTCAGGTGTTACTACTACGTTGATCATCATTTCAAGGGGTTCAACTTGTTTGTTCCTTTGTTGGATGTTGGTGAACGAATAACTATTCCTTCCAAATGTTACTTTTCTGTATGCTAGTTAATAATGCAAGCTGCTCCATTTATAGTAATTAATGTGATTCTTTATGATTAACGACTATGCATTGCTTCATTATTTTGTTTGGATGATTTTCCTTTTTTACGGATGCTTAGTTGGCTGAATTGCATTTAGTTTGCAATTGTTAGAAGGACCTCAAAAAATGGGGTTCAAACTTCAAAGGTGGAAAATTTTAATGGGATTTCCTTCTAAACGTATTTTACATGGTGGGTTCTTCGATATTATAATTTGGTTAATTGCATTTGAGTATTATTCGGTTTTGAGTGTTGTTCAGTTTTGAATTTGATAACTCACGGTGATCCTCATTTTTTTTTGGGTAATCCTGAAAGGAAATGACAGCACCACCAACCGCCATTTTCAGTTCCGTCGTGTCTATTATTTTTGCATTTCTTATTATAAAATAAGGTTTTATTACATTTAAACTATTTGTATACGACAAAAAAAAGAGTACATGAAAATAGTATAAATGACAAAATTTAAACATTCTTTTGGACATGCACTTTGGTTTTGTGGATGAATGACAATTTGAGTCGTAATAGAGTAGAAGTCCAAATGCTTTACGTTAGTTTAGAATTTTTTTTTTCACACGGTAGACTCGATGGTGGAGAAAGGGAGCGATAGTCTTTGGTAACGGCAGTGCTGCAGGTTTCGGCAGCGACAATCATGGTGTTGTAGGTCTCAACGATGCGACGTCTTTGGTTGTTGCAATGGTGGTCGGTTAGGGTTCTAGAGTTAGAGCGACAGTTTCAAACTTGGAGTGCTCTGGCTAGCGGGAGTGATGGTGCGACAATGAAAAGTTCGGGTAGGATTTGGGATGATGCGACGATGATAGTCAAGGAGGAGTATTTCAAATTGGGAAAGAAGATAACTATAGTAATGATACTGTTTGGTATCTACTATTATTTTTTGATGCAATTGATGATTGATGGTGTAGTAGCATGTTTGGATGCTACTACTTAGTTGAATTTTGTATTTACTGCATAAAAAAAAGTATAACATTTTTTTTTCATTTTACCTTTTAATATTATTTCATTTTTAAATGCTACTTCATAGTTAGCATTTTATTATTTGCTGAACAAAAAAGAAGTGTAACATTTATTTTCCAAAAATACATTGTAGTGGTATGTTTAGATGCTACTGCTTAGTAGCATTTTGTATTTTTAGAATATTTTTTTTTACTTTTCTATTTTACCTTTTAGCAGGATTTTATATTTAAACGTTACTTCATAGTAGCGTTTTGTTATTTGGTGAACTAAAAAATAGCACAACGTTTATTTTTTTTAAATACCTTATAGTAGCATGATAAGAGGCTACTGCTTAGTAGCATTTTGTATTTACTTAATCAAAAAATATACCATTTATTTTTTATTTTAACTTTTAATAACATTTCATGTTTAAATGTTAGCATTTTGTAGTTGATGAATAAAAAAAGGTATAACATTTATGAATTGTAATAATAGTTTATAAATTGTAATAGCAATTTATGAATGTAACATAGTTTTTGAACAATAGTAGCATTTTTAGGTGAAGTTTGTATGTTAGGTGACAATGTTATTTTATTGTAGTATTTATGAATTGCAATAACATTTTAATGAACTATTTTAGTATTTTTTGATTGTAGTAGCATTTTAAGAATTGCAGTATCATTTTATAATAAAGCATTGTTATAACCCAAATATGCTAGTCATCCTAGGTTAGTAAGGTGAGAAGCTTTTATGAGGAAAGCATATAAGCCATTGCGAAGAGTTTGCAAACCCAATTGAGACAAGTCCTAAAGTTACCGTGGAAAGTCTTGAAAAGCCATCGCGAGAATTTGAACATAGTCGTCGCATGCTATCTAGCAACTATGTGCCTTCGTGCAGTAATCATTGTGAAGTCATCACGGAACAACTTAATAAAACCTTCGTGGTAATTTCAAAGGTTATCGTGAGAAAATAACACAACGGGTCCATCATAGAGCGACATAGAGAAGAGCTCTAGAGGAGAGTTCCCTAAGGCCATCGCGTGATGTTCTCAAGCATTAAAGCAGAGCTATCACGAGGGTTCCATAAAGCCATCATGAAGTTTCCTATAAGCTATCGTGAAGAGTTGCTTCTATGTTATAACTTTAAACATGAAAGAATGGAGCCATCGTGATATGCTTATGGAAGCAGTCGCTTGACAAAGTAAAAGAACTATCGTGGGAAGTTCTATGAAGCCTTCACGTACCATTCTTCAAGTGACAAACCAAGCCATTGAGAGGAGTTTTTTATGATATCACATGCAACCTTCAGGTGATAAATTTAAGCTATCGTGAAGAGTTTAATGAAGTCACCACATGCAATTTTGGGAGTTTCAACATGCGATCTAGAGCAATTCTAAAATGGGTGATTTAAGCTATCGTGAAAGATTTCCAAGAAATTATCATGCTCAGTTCATAAACTAAAATCCATCAAGAATCCACACTATCGTGAGTCGCTTGATATTTCGAAGAAACAAGTTGGAGTCATTGTGGAAGGTTTTAAGAGATTCATCATGTATAATCTTGAATCGAGAACTATCTTAAATAAGTGTGCCACATGCCATTTCGATCGTGTGCCACATGGACTAATCATGACCATCGACTTCTAATGGAATGGCACGTGTCAAGAATCTAACAGCTCTAATTCTCTATAAATAGACATGCACCCCAGAAAGGGATCGAATTTCTCAAGTCCTTCTTCTCATTCGTTTTCTTTTTCCCAACTTTGTAAAGTAAGTTTTAAATTGGGGATTCCTGGCCGTTAGGGCAAATTGTAATTGAGAACTTAATAATAAATGACCTACATTTGACACAATTTGCATAGTTATCTCCATTGAATATATGTTAGCATATTATGATGGATTCTATCATGATTATGACTTTGATTTACTTTCACTTACCTTGATTTACTAGCCAAGACCAATTTTCCCCGTAACATTTTTGGTGCTTTCATTAAGAGTCGAACTCGAGGTTCACTCTCACTCACTCTCTCCTCGAAGATAAACCAAGCTCATTTGGATTTCCAATTATGGCCATCAGGTCTCAACAAGGATCTTTCGAACCACATCTAAATCTTTTACCCTATCCAATAAGCAAACAACAATTTAGTGAAGAACAAGAGTTAAATTTGAGCGGTCCGACACTTCGAACATTGGAGGAAAAGAAAAGAATTGCTCAATATAACCTCAGTAAATGGACTTAAAACCCCTTCCATATTGGAGAAAAACCGACCTTTGCCTTCATTAACAAGATAAGATAAGAAACGCTAAACTAAAGAAATAGGGATAAATAGAGCTTGAAAAGAGCTCGTTTCTCAGATTAGGTGAAGCATTCAACTTCAAGCACGCGACACAGTCACTGAAATTGGGATGAATTATGATTTTGAGAAATTTGCTCAGAATAGGAAAAAATTGTTGAGTTGGAACCTCTATTAAGGAAACGAAAGTTAGAAGGAGGTCTCAAAATGCAAAACACCCTTAAAAGTTATAGAAATGAGAAAAGGAATCCTAAAGCAAGAGGGCTGAAAGGCAAAATCATTACACCACTCCTCATTTCTCACGAGGAAGTGTATTTCCTTACTAAGGATAAGCTAAACTATTGGGTTTCTAAGAAAGCTCAAAAGAAAGTAGACGAATATAATGGAGGGATATACTGTCATTATCACAAAGAAAAGGGTCATCACACTAATGATTGTCGAGCTCTATCTAGGATCATCGAGTATTATGTAAGGACATGAGAACTACATGAGTTTATAGGACCTCAATGTTCGAGGAATTATAACAAAAGCAAGCAAAGCCATGTCTAAAGAATAAATGTAATCAGAAATTTTACTTTCATAACCAAAGGAGGCACTAATAGATCTTCTAAAAGCCTATAGTCCTACTACCAGACCCGTCAAAACATCCATTTAATGGGGATGGTCAACAAACCTTCAATCCCATCTTCGAGCCTGGCTGAGGTATCCGCCCAAAGAGTGATGCTTAATTAAGCTTTTGGTTTTGCTGTTGG
This sequence comes from Allium cepa, assembly GCA_030765085.1. NCBI lineage: Eukaryota > Viridiplantae > Streptophyta > Magnoliopsida > Asparagales > Amaryllidaceae > Allium > Allium cepa. Next base: position 665,881,385 of record CM060932.1, read on the forward strand.
GCCTTGCCAAAGCACCCATTAAAGAGATATGGTAGAAAAGCCTTCATTCACAACTTCAAGCTTACCTGAAGCATTCATTCAAAGAGTGATAGCCAATTAAGCCTTTAGTTCTATCGTTGGGCCTGGCCAAAGCGTCCGTCCAAAAAAGATGGTCAAAAAGCCTTCAGTCCCACCTTTGGACCTAGCTGAAGCACCCATACAAAGGGTGATGGTCAATTATGCTTTTGATAGCACCGAGGTTCATGGCCAAAGCACCTAACCAAGGGAGATGGTCAAAAACCTTCAGTTCTGCTTTTGGGCCCGACTGAAGCACCCATCCAAAGAGTGATTGTCAATTAAGTCTTTTGTCCCGCTATTGGGCCTGGCCAAAGTACTTATCCAAGGGAGATGGTCGAAAAGCCTTCAATCCCACCTTCAGGCCTGCATGAAGCACCCATCCAAAGAGCGATGGTTAATTAAGATTTTGATTCCACTGCTAGTCCTAGCCAAAGCATGCACCCAAAGGAAGTAAACAAGAAAGCATGATTATGCAACAAGTCTCTACACATCATTCAGAGGGTTCAATGATCAATTACTCAAAGTCAGCCTAATGCACTCACAAATCAAAGGGATCATGACAATAAACTAGAGGAAATATATCAAAACAACACACCATCAAAGTCAGGTAAGCAAAAAAGGGAAGTTTGTTTTACTTATCAACATACTTATATTATACAATCTCATAAAAGAGAAAGACATAGTACAATTTATGAAGACACAACATAACTATTTTTTTAACATGACAATCTCTTTTGTAACAAGTAAGTTATTCCTCGACATTTACGGTCCTAGAGGATGAGGGAGTGGGTGATATTGATAGACAAACTCTTTCTTTTTTCCCTCCACGTCCAAGGTAGAAAAATGTATTTTGGTAGATGAACTCGCTTCTTTATACAAAATTATAGGTTCCCCGATTTCTTTCGAATCTTTTAAACATCTATATTGAAAAAATGATGAAATCTTTAATAACTAGAAATGATCGCCTTCCTCAATCTACTATCCCTTTCCATGCCTAAGAATGTGAAATCAATTTTTTAGTTAAAATCAACTATAATTCGATTATGTAATCAATAAGAGAATCAAGTTGGGAAGTTCTAGTGGAATAAAACTACATTAATACTAATTGAACTTCGAGTTCTTTTACCTCATTCATAAGGATCTCGAGCGCAAAGTGAGGGTCAAATATGAGTTATACGGTGATTAGAAGGTATTTCTTGAGTTTTCTTTCATTATGATGAATAATATTGAAAGAATCAATAGAGTCAATTTGAGCTAGTAAATCCTTTTCATAAGTCTTATTTTCACCCTTAAGTTGAGAAATTTTATGATTCATATTACTAATATTATTTTCAAGAACCTTGATCTTCATTATTAGTTCGTTCCTTTAGCGCTCCAGCGTCTCAATTTCATGCTTTTGCGATAAGAATGTCTCGATAAATTTCATGTTCCACTGATCCTTGACCTATCAAATGCACTCTAGTTTAAAGGCTCTACTTAGCCTTGCAAATTCCCCTGAATTATCTACTTGAGAAGAATCTGACGTATTGTGGCCAAAGACTGAATTCCCATAAGACAAAGAAGAAAGATGTGGTTATTTTCTTTTATGAAGAGTCAACTAAAAGGGGAGCAGGCAAACCTTCTTCACCTTTAGTCGATATTATTTCATAAGATCGATATTCATTTTTGTACTTTATCACTTCAATTTCTAAATCAAAGATATGTTGATTTAAATAAACAATCTTCATATCGAATTCCAACTGGGAATTAGTACATGAGCTAAGCCTTCCACCTGTTGCTATTTCAGCATCCTTGTGCAAAACTTTCTTCTCAAGATCTGTTGCTATTTCTTGAGATGCAGAATAGATTTCACTTTAATATATTTATCACACCACTTATTTGCTTCTTCGTTGTTTATGGTCATGGAACCAAAAATGGAACGAGAGTGTCGTTCTTTCAATGTTGTCGTCAATTTAGCGTGAATATTCTCAACATGTTAGCTAACATCGGGAGCATCAATGGATATGGGCAATCCTTTACCCAAAATTAGAAAATAAAGGAAAGCAAAAATTTACAATAAAGTAAGAAGAAAAATAACAGTGTTTCCATTAAACAACATGTAACAGCCCGGTGTTTTCAACCATTCGCATCCAGTATAAGTGTATAGGTAGACACTCATGCCAGAATTGAATTGCTTAAAATACCGCGTTGTAAATAAAAATTTGGCAAATCTCAGAATATACAGTAAATAATAATCACAGATCACAGACACAAAGTATTTAATAATGCAGCGGAAGTAAAAGAGATAGTAGGTCATGAAGCTACTATATAAATATATCAGAGTTAAACAAGATACAACAGAAGAAATAAAGTACAACAGAAGTTTCAATATGATAACCAAGTACAAGCTGAACAGAACAACCGAACTGAAATAGATAAGACTACATAAGCAGATAATCTCCAGCGATTCCAATCTCCAGAAAGTGGAATCCAAATCTGTAAATACTCAGGCTGACCCGAGCATAAATAAAAATACAAACACTCGAGTTAGGACATACATACTTATACAATGTAAACCAACTCAAGTGAACTGTAGTAAAAGTACAAGTAACTTAGAAGATGATTGGGACCGCCCATCCTCTAAGGATCCGTTAAACTATTTATTATATAGTAATATACGCTATAAACAGTAGTGTCTAATCAATAAAGTATAATCATATAGAAAATAGCGTTAAGGTGATGGTGAACCTTAACGCGGTCGGATCTTTAAACCAAAATTGTAGTGGGCTCGATATAAGGAACATATGACAAGGCACACGAGGCAATGCCAGGGTGGATACACCGTTTGCACTCCCGGACCGGTGGTGACGGCAAGCCAGCAGCTTCCGCCCACCTCGAGCAATACCCCGAATCAAAGTGGCGCCACCATATCGAATCACAAAAGTAATAGAATGGTTTCCGAAGAAGCATGCTCGATGAAAGGGTGCGACCCTTTGTGTAGCCCGGTATAGCTCCTGTTTTAGTCATAATTAAGCCATCCATCAGCGTTCTCTTACTTCATTCCAGTAGCGTTCGCCAACCAACCTACTTCGTTCTGGAATCTCCACCGCGTACACGGTTGTCAAAGTGGTTCGGTATCGACAGAGATTATGCCAAATATCCGATCCCGGTCTCTTTGCCAACCAACCGTTATTATAACCCGTGGTTATAACTTTAAAACAATATTTTATACTTCAAAATAAAATATCCTTTTCAATCCAAATCTTTATCAATATAAAGATTAAATCATTTCCAAAACCATTTCAATATATCAATATACCATATCTTTCAAATTCAAATATTTATCAAAATAAATATCAAGTCATTTCTAACCATTTCAATATATTAAATTATCATATCCTTTCAAAAACTCCTTTCAAATCAATTTAATATATTAAAATATCATATCGTTTCAAAAACTCATTTCAAATCATTTTATTATCAAAATATCATATCTTTCAAAACTACATTTCAAACATTTTTAATATCAAAATATCATATCTTTCCAAAACTTCATTTCAAAACATTTTTAATATCAAAATATCATATCTTTCCAAAACTTTATTTCATATCATTTTAATATATCAAAATATCATTTCAATGATAGTTTATACTTCAAAGCCAAAACCATTTTATTTCAAAGCTTTAATATCTCACATTTCGTAAATCCAATATTATTTAAATAAACTCAAATAATATATATATTTTAAATATCCATCTATTAAATAACTTAAATAAATCAACAAATATCATTTCAAAATATCAAAATATCAAAGTATTATTCAAAACATCATTCATTTTTAATTCATTTAAATACCATTTAAAACCATTCATTTTATTTAGAAATTAATCACCATTTCAAACTTACATTTCAAAGAAGTTTATATTTAAAGATTAAATCTTTTCATAAAAAACATAAAGTCAATTCCTTATATTTAATAGTTAAATATTTAATTTCAAAAAATTTAAATCTTATTACAAAGATTAATCTCATTAAAATTTAATAAAATAATAAAATTCAGTTTCCGTAGCACTTAAAAATGCTACGTAAAGTTATAGTTTAAAACAGTTCATTTAACAAAATACAGCATTTAAGTGCTGTAATAGATTTTCTTTAAATTCCAAATAAAATTTAAATGTTAAGTTTAACCAATATAGCACTTATAATGTGCTATAATAGCCTTTATTTCAAATTAACTTTTTAATTCATTTAAAACAACCACAACATTTACAAAGTGCTGTAATATTCTTTACATTACACTTCAAAAATGCTGTTAAATCAAATTCAGGGTTTAAATACAAATTTCACCAACAGTTAATTTAAATCATTTAACTTATAAACATCATATAATTTCACATTTTAAAATCATCATTTCAATACTCTTATTTTTATGATTTTTATAAAGTTAAATCTTATCCAAAAATCAAATTTTAACGTAATTTCTTATTTAAATTCAAGTATTAAATTCCATTTCTTTAATTAAATTATTAAATTAACAATTAGGTTTAAATTTACAAAATATAACTTATTTACATAAATTTTACTTAATTAAAATTTCACTTTTTTGAAACAAAATTTAAAATTTCACATTTAAGTTATATTTCAAAATTTACTTAAACATTCATTTGTTTAACATTTTAACTTATTCAAAAATCATTATTATTTTCATAAAATCATTTAAAATACATTTTTAAATCAAAATATTATAATTTTCTTACTTTACATAATTTTCTTTTTAAAACAAAACATAAATTCCAAAATTTACTTACAGTTCAAATTCTACTTTACCGTTTACTTAATTCATTATTTAATTTATAGAAAATCACTAATATTTCTACAAAATCATTTTTAATTAAATTTAAATCAAAATATTATCAAAATATTATAAATTTTACATTTTAAAATATTTTAAAACATTTTCAAAAATATTACATAAACCACGGGTCCGTATATAGTTTTCTAGCCTAGGTCAAGCGATACGGATATATATCATTTCAATCCGCAGTTTACAAAGAAAAACCGGGTTCTATCATTTCAAACCCGCAGTCCCAAGTAAAATGAATGATTTTGGAAACTGCTCAGGCCTATCATTTCAGCCCATAAAGTTTTTCCCCTATTCTAAAGTCCGTTCGGGTATGTATCATTTCAACCCATAGTGATTCTAGTCTACAGGGAACTTGCAATGGCGATAACTGATATAAACTACAGAATAGCATGAAATAACAATAACATATGATATAACAAGTGTAATAACATGTGTGAACATCATATGATAATAATATAGCAGATATAGCATGATGATAAACAGTTACAGATTCAAATGGTGTCAGTTTATCAGTTATATAAGTACATATTAGTCTGGTGAGATTTACTCACATGTTAAAAGCCGAAGATAGCCAACAAAGCACACAACAAAGACTCTACGAAGGCACGACAACTCGAATATGACTGAAGAGTGGAGGGCCAAAGCTAATTGCCTTGTTCAAACATTTAAACAAAACAATACATCATATAAGTTACAAAACAATGTAACATTAAGTAACACTAGAAATCAATGCCCAAAACAAAGTCAAATGGTTTGCACTTGTTCTCAACTTCACATGGACCAGCAAGGGATGGATTTAGCACGGCCATGGCATGCGCTAAGGTCTGGTTTGGTTCAAACGGGGTCGACCATCATGGTGCAAAAGGTGATGGAGTATAGGTGCAACAAAAAATATATTACAAAGCAACATCATCATTTCAAGGCTATAAAAGGGTTCGGCCCTAGGTCCTATGGGTACGGCCAGGTGTCCAGAAGGTGTTAGGTGATGTGCCAGAGGGTGGTGGTCAGATTTATGCTGGTGGTGGTGGAGGAAGTGGTGGCCAAAGGTAGGTGAAGTGGTGGAATACACATGACAAGCTGGGCCTAGGGTATATGGTGATGTTTGGTACAACTTTGTGATGATCTCAAGCCATAGTGTGGTCGGCCTGATGGGGTGATGATCTGGAGGTGGTGTTGGTCAGAGGAGATGGTGATGGAGGCGGCCTAGGGAGAGGAGTGGTGCTGGCCAGTCCAAAGAAGATGAAGGAGGCAAGTGCAAATCATGTAAAACAAAGAAGAAAACAAAGAAACATGAAAAAAGAAAAGGAGTTTTACCAAATTTTTGCAAGAGAATGATGGCCGGCTATTTTTTTGGAGATGAGAAAGATTGTTATAAATTAAAAGGAACCCAGTGCACGAGGCTCCCGTGCGATAGCGGGCTCTGGGGAGGTCGATTGTACGCAGCCTTTCCCTCGCTTTGCGAAGAGGCTGTTTCCAGAGATGAGAAAGATTGTATACGTGAAAAATGAGAAAGATATGCGGCTGAACAAATGAGAAAGTCGGCCAAAGAAAAATCAATGCAAGAGTTAAGAAAATGAAAAGGCGGGAAAACAAAGAGTCTCTAGTAACTAAAGAGTCACAAAACCTTTCATATTTCTTATATTTTTTTTATATACATTTAAATAACTGAAAATACTTATAATTTCAGTTAAATTTAGAAAATATAACATATAAACAAAATATTAATAATTAAATATTAATTAGATATGATTAAAATAAGAAAATAGCACAAAATGAAAATTAGTCTAGAAAATTTGAAATTAAATGGAACAAACTTTGGAAAATTATTATGGACTTGGAAAATATTTAAAAATAAAGATAATAAAACAAAATAAAAATGTCTTCACAAAACAAATAAATAAATTTTAATTAAATATAATTTAAATGAGAAAGTAGCAAAAAAAAATAGAAACCAGGCTTAATAAATTGAAATAAATTTCAATAGACTTTAGAAAAATTATATTTTCACTTTAAAAATATTAAAAGACAAAAATATAATTAAAATAACATATTAACACATATTAAAATAAAAATTAAATTTAAAGAAATAGAAAAAGATTTAAAGAAATTGCTTAAAAATCCAAAACAGTGTCCAGAAATTACAAATAAATCACCATTGACTTTGGAAATTGTTTACTTCATTTTAAAATTATTATAAGACAAAAATATACATACAATAACATATTAGCACATGTTAAAATAAAATATGACAAGGAAAATATAATTTTTATAAATTAAAATAACCAAAATTGCTAAATAACTCAAATTGTACTCAATATTGAAATATACATAACTTTCACAATTTAAATCTGTTTCCAACGAAACGAAAAGCAATATTCATGTTACTAAATCTATTTTCATAATAAAAGATAAAATTTAAGAATCTAAATATTTAAATTTTAAATTTAAAAGTCAAAGTTTGACTAATTTGACGAGAAATCCACTTTTCAGTAAAATATTCAATTTATACAAGTTTGAAACTATAATTCACATAAAAATCAACATTTATATTTAAAATAACATAACTTATTCTTTTTCATAAATAAAGCTTTTAAATCTGGAAATTCAGTTAAAAATAATTGTAAAATACATGGTTGTTACACTCTCCCCCACTCAAAACTTTTCGTCCCCGAAAAGGATCGAGGTACGGGAAAGCACAGAAAATATAGAAATGAAATAAGACTAAGACAAGGTGACCAGAAGATTGAGATTATTCCTGATAACTATTGTTATAGGCGAGTTTGATAAGGTGGAGATGATCTTTCCAAGATTCTCCAAAATCAAGAACACAAGCACGCAAAAATAGATTCAAAATGAGTACCAAAGATTATCAAAGATTATAGAAAGATTTCTAAACAGAAATATTATAGAAAGATGCCTATACCAGTCTAAAGCAAGATAAAGATGATAAGGACAACCAAAAGAATAGTTTGAAAAACAAAATAAGGAAATAAATTTGAAAGCATGAAAATTTCAACTTAAATAGAGAATAAATCTTTATACAAGTTAAATAAATCTTAACTATCTCAAATTTCATTATCTTATTATCCAATCATCTTAAATTAACAGTTTTTTTTTAAAACCATGGGTTTGAAAAATAATCATTTATTACACTCACAATGTACTTAATAAATTTTATTCTTCTTTATTCCTAATTAAAATTAAAATTATTCCTCTCAATATATCTATCACTTATGTTGAATATACTTACACTTATTATAACAGCTTTCTTTTATTCTTAGTTCTTTTAACATTATTTTATTGTAAGTTATTCAATTACCCTTTATTATATTTACCTCCGTTAATCATTTTATAATTAAAATTTAAGTGTATAACATTTATTATAACCACTCAAATTTTATTTATAAAATCATTTTATATTGTATATTATCCAATTACATTGTTAACTTCTGAAAATTAAGGTAAGTTATATTGGAATGAAATCGTGTGTTATACAAATAAAACTTTCCAATTAAATCATTTCATCCTTGAATACTCATCCAAAATTTTGATTTTTTTATAACTGAAATTAAGAATTAAATTTCTGATTTCTTCAAACCATTTAAAGATAAATAAATGTATGTACATAACTTATCAAATCAAATTTAAATCATATGTCTATATATATTATAAATCAAGTCATATTTTAGAAATTCATCAAATCAATTTGATTTCCTAAAACAAAGCTGTAGCAGGGCTATAGGGCGGTCTCTTCATTTCGAAACTCGAAAATGAATGTTGATGATGCCGCGGTCATCATCGAAGTTATTTTCCACCGACAAAGAGAAGAGCACTAATTTTTTTTTAAACTTTTAAAATTCTTTGAAAACAAATTTCTATTCAAAAATACTTTAAATAATATAACCTTTTAAAACTTTAAACACAAGGTTTGAAACCATCGGAAATTAAATTCTCAAATTTCTTGTTCTAAATTCATTTTAGTTCCCAAATCAATTTATAAACAAGTATTTATAAATTCATTTATATAACAATAAAGGATAAATCAAGTATTGTCACTTCAAATAATCAATTTAAATCAGTTTATTGAGTTCCATAAATTTACTTATATATCAAAATTTATTTCATTAACCAAATTTTAAAATAATATTGTGTCAGTTTGTTCTGTCAAAGTGTTTTGAAAATCTTATCGATAGCGTTGATGAGAAGAATCGATCAGAAACCCAATTCAACATCAACAACTCAAACAACACAATATATAAACAAAACATAGATTTACAAGTACAATTCAAAATGTTTGAAGAAAGGTTGGAAACAAAAGACAAGATGATTAAATAACAAAATAGGAAGGTGGATAAGCTTAAATAAATCACAGGCAACCTTAACCGGGTCACCGTGACTTAAAGAATAAGATCAATTGTGGATTTTTCTAGGGTAAATCTACATTCGATCTCAAGAGTTAGAGTTGGAATAACAAAAGATATTAGCATCTAAACCAAGGATAGATATAAATCTCTGGTGAACCGATGCTAATTATAAAGGAGTTTCACCCTTTTACAATTCAATTTGAAATTAGCGTGACCGCCGGCTCACTAAAAAGAACATTCGAAGCGGAGTTATGGAATACTCCAGAGTCAAAAGAATATGAATAGTGAGGGAAACGAATGGATTTTGGAACTGTAGGGAACGTTCCAAAATTCAAAGGAATGGATTCAAAAAGGAAGAGATTCAAACTCGAATGAAAGTGATTCTGTAAATACATTCACTCCATATGCTGAGTTTGCCTAGAGCTACCAAAGCTCTGATACCAACTGTAACAGCCCGGTGTTTTCAACCATTCGCATCCATTATAAGTGTATAGGTAGACACTCATGCCGGAATTGAATTGCTCAAAATACCGCGTTGTAAATAAAAATTTGGCAAATCTCAGAATATACAGTAAATAATAATCACAGACACAGACACAGAGTATTTAATAATGTAGCGGAAGTAAAAGAGATAGTAGTTCATGAAGCTACTATATAAATATATCAGAGTTAAACAAGATACAACAGAAGAAATAAAGTACAACAGAAGTTTCAATATGATAACAAGTACAAGCTGAACAGAACAACCGAACTGAAATAGATAAGACTACATAAGCAGATAATCTCCAGCGATTCCAATCTCCAGAAAGTGGAATCCAAATCTGTAAATACTCAGGCTGACCCGAGCATAAATAAAAATACAAACACTCGAGTCAGGACATACATACTTATACAATGTAAACCAACTCAAGTGAACTGTAGTAAAAGTACAAGTAACTTAGAAGATGCTTGGGACCGCCCATCCTATAAGGATCCGTTAAACTATTTATTATATAGTAATATGCGCTATATACAGTAATGTCCAATCAGTAAAGTATAATCATATAGAAAATAGCGTTAAGGGGATGGTGAACCTTAATGCGGTCGGATCTTTAAACCAAAATCGTAGTGGACTCGATATAAGGAACATATGACAAGGCACGCGAGGCAATGCCAGGGTGGATACACTGTTTGCACTCCCGGACAAGTGGTGACGACAAGCCAGCAGCTTCCGCCCACCTCGAGCAATACCCCGAGTCAAAGTGGCGCCACCATATCGAATCACAAAAGTAATAGAATGGTTTCCGAAGAAGCATGCTCGATGAAAGGGTGCGACCCTTTGTGTAGCTCCGTATAGCTCCTGTTTTAGTCATAATTAGGCCATCCATCAGCGTTCTCTTACTTCATTCCAGTAGTGTTCGCCAACCAACCTACTTCGTTCTGGAATCTCCACCGCGTACATGGTTGTCAAAGTGGTTTTCGGTATCGACAGAGAGTATGCCAGATATCCGATCCCGGTCTCATTGCCAACCAATCGTTATTATAACCCGTGGTTATAACTTTAAAACAATATTTTATACTTCAAAATAAAATATCCTTTTCAATCCAAATCTTTATCAAAATAAAGATCAAATCATTTCCAAAACCATTTCAATATATCAACATACCATATCTTTCAAATTCAAATATTTATCAAAATAAATATCAAGTCATTTCTATCCATTTCAATATATTAAATTATCATATCCTTTCAAAAACTCCTTTCAAATCAATTTAATATATTAAAATATCATATCCTTTCAAAAACTCCTTTCAAATCATTTTATTATCAAAATATCATATCTTTCAAAACTTCATTTCAAACATTTTTAATATCAAAATATCATATCTTTCCAAAACTTCATTTCAAAACATTTTTAATATCAAAATATCATATCTTTCCAAAACTTCATTTCATATCATTTTAATATATCAAAATATCATTTCATTGATAGTTTATACTTCAAAGCCAAAACCATTTTATTTCAAAGCTTTCGTATCTCACATTTCGTAAATCTAATATTATTTAAATAAACTCAAATAATATATATATATATATATATATATTAAATATCCATCTATCAAATAACTTAAATAAATCAACAAATATCATTTCAAAATATCAAAATATCAAAGTATTATTCAAAACATCATTCATTTTTAATTCATTTAAATACCATTTAAAACCATTCATTTTATTTAGAAATTAATCACCATTTCAAACTTACATTTCAAAGGAGTTTATATATAAAGATTACATATTTTCATAAAAAACATAAATTCAATTCCTTATATTTAATAGTTAAATATTTAATTTCCAAAAATTTAAATCTTATTTCAAAGATTAATCTCATTAAAATTTAATAAAGTAATAAAATTCAGTTTCCGTAGCACTTAAAAATGCTACGTAAAGTTATAGTTTAAAACAGTTCATTTAACAAAATACAACATTTAAGTGTTGTAATAGATTTTCTTTAAATTTCAAATAAACTTTAAATGTTAAGTTTAACCACTATAGCACTTACAATGTGCTATAATAGCCTTTATTTCAAATTAACTTTTTAGTTCATTTAAAACAACTACAGCATTTACAAAATGCTGTAATATCCTTTACATTACACTTCAAAAATGCTGTTAAATCAAATTCAGGGTTTAAATACAATTTCACCAACAGTTAATCTTTAATTTAAATCATTTAACTTATAAACATCATATAATTTCACATTTTAAAATCATCATTTCAATACGCTTATTTTTATGATTTTTATAAAGTTAAATCTTATCCAAAAATCAAATTTTAACATAATTTCTTATTTAAATTCAAGTATTAAATTCCATTTCTTTAATTAAATTATTAAATTAAAAATTAGGTTTAAATTTACAAAATATAACTTATTTACATAAATTTTACTTAATTAAAATTTCACCTTTTTGAAACAAAATTTAAAATTTCACATTTAAGTTATATTTCAAAATTTACTTAAACATTCATTTATTTAACATTTTAACTTATTCAAAAATCATTATTATTTTCATAAAATCATCTAAAATACATTTTTAAATCAAAATATTATAATTTTCTTACTTTACATAATTTTCTTTTTAAAACAAAACATAAATTCCAAAATTTACTTACAGTTCAAATTCTACTACCGTTTACTTAATTCATTATTTAATTTATAGAAAATCACTAATATTTCTACAAAATCATTTTTAATTAAATTTAAATCAAAATATTATCAAAATATTATAAATTTTACATTTTAAAATATTTTAAAACATTTTCAAAAATATTACATAAACCACGAGTCTGTATATAGTTTTCTAGCCTATGTCAAGTGATACGGATATATATCATTTCAATCCGCAGTTTACAAAGAAAAACCGGGTTCTATCATTTTAAACCCACAGTACCAAGTAAAATGAATGATTTTGGAAACTGCTCAGGCCTATCATTTCAGCCCATAACGTTTTTCCCCTATTCTAAAGTCCGTTCGGGTATGTATCATTTCAACCCATAGTGATTCTAGTATATATGGAACTTGCAATGGTGATAACTGATATAAACGACAGAATAGCATGAAATAACAATAACATACGATATAACAAGTGTAATAACATGTGTGAACATCAGATAATAATATAGCAGATATTGCATGATGATAAACAGTTACAGATTCAAATGGTGTCAGTTTATCAGTTATATAAGTACATATTAGTCTGGTGAGATTTACTCACATGTTAAAAGCTGAAGATAGCCAACAAAGCACACAACAGAGACTCTACGAAGGCACGACAACTCGAATATGACTGAAGAGTAGAGGGCCAAAGCTAATTGCCTTGTTCAAACATTTAAACAAAAAAATACAACATATAAGTTACAAAACAATGTAACATTAAGTAACACTAGAAATCAATGTCCAAAACAAAGTCAAATGGTTTGCACTTGTTCTCAACTTCACATGGACCGGCAAGGAATGGATTTAGCACGGCCATGGCATGCGCTAAGGTCTGGTTTGGTTCAAACAGGGTCGTCCATCATGGTGCAAAAGGTGATGGAGTATAGGTGCAACAAAAATTATATTACAAAGCAACATCATCATTTCAAGGCTACAAAAGGGTTCGGCCCTAGGTCCTATGGGCACGGCCAGGTGTCCAGAAGGTGTTAGGTTATGTGGCAGAGGGTGGTGGTAAGATTTATGCGGGTGGTGGTGGAGGAAGTGGTGGCCAAAGGTAGGTGAAGTGGTGGAATACACATGACAAGCTGGGCCTAGGGTATATGGTGATGTTTGGTACAACTTTGTGATGATCTCAAGCCATAGTGTGGTCGGCCTGATGGGGTGATGATCTGGAGGTGGTGTTGGTCAGAGGGGATGGTGGTGGAGGCGGCATAGGGGGAGGAGTGGTGCTGGCCAGTCCAAAGAAGATGAAGGAGGCAAGTGCAAATCATGTAAAACAAAGAAGAAAACAAAGAAACATGAAAAAAGAAAATGAGTTTTTACCAAATTTTTGCAAGAGAATGATGGCCGGCTATTTTTTTGGGGATGAGAAAGATTGTATACGTGAAAAATGATAAAGATATGCGGCTGAACAAATGAGAAAGTCGGCCAAAGAAAAATCAATGCAAGAGTTAAGAAAATGAAAAGGCGGGAAAACAAAGAGTCTCTAGTAACTAAAGAATCACAAAACCTTTCATATTTCTTATATATATTTTTTTATATACATTTAAATAACTGAAAATACTTATAATTTCAGTTCAATTTCGAAAATATAACAGATAAATAAAATATTAATAATTAAATATTAATTAGATATGATTAAAATAAGAAAATAACACAAAATGAAAACTAGTCTAGAAAATTTGAAATTAAATGGAACAAACTTTGGAAAATTATTATGGACTTGGAAAATATTTAAAAATAAAGATAAGAAAACAAAATAAAAATGTCTTCACAAAATAAAAAAATAAATTTTAATTAAATATAATTTAAATGAAGAAAATAGCAAAGAAAAATAGAAACTATGCTTAATAAATTGAAATAAATTTCAATAGACTTTAGAAAAATTATATTTTCACTTTAAAAATATTAAAAGAAAAAAATATAATTAAAATAACATATTAACACATGTTAAAATAAAAAATTAAATTTAAAGAAATAGAAAAAGATTTAAAGAAATTGCTTAAAAATCCAAAACAGTGTCCAGAAATTACAAATAAATCACCATTGACTTTGGAAATTGTTTACTTCATTTTAAAATTATTATAAGACAAAAATATACATACAATAACATATTAACACATATTAAAATAAAATATGACAAGGAAAATATAATTTTTATAAATTAAAATAACCAAAATTGCTAAATAACTCAAATCGTACTCAATATTGAAATATACATAACTTTCACAATTTAAATCCGTTTCTAATGAAACTAAAAGTAATATTCATGTTATTAAATCTATTTTCATAATAAAAGATAAAATTTAAGAATTTAAATATTTAAATTTTAAATTTAAAAGTCAAAGTTTGACTATTAAACGAGAAATCCACTTTTCAGTAAAATATTCAATTTATACAAGTTTGAAACTATAATTCACATAAAAATCAACATTTATATTTAAAATAACATAACTTATTCTTTTTCATAAATAAAGCTTTTAAATCTGGAAATTCAATTTAAAAATAATTGTAAAATACAGGGTTGTTACACAACAATTAATTTTTTCACAAGAGACATTATATTTGAAAGAAACAACAATAATAGAAACTACAACGCCATTATTTTTTAGAATTAGAAAAAAATCATGAATCTTTTGAAAAAAGGGGGGCGAAATAGAAAACATTGCACAAAGGACCAACGGTACCAGAAGGAGTATTAGTCGGAGGAAACCTACAATAATCCCACTCTTTTGGAGGGGGCTAAGTCTACTACACAATAATTTGGCACAGTTAGTTCTAATTTCATCGAGAAAATGGTCCTTATATCTATCCAGCAAATTGAAAATCGTTTAAAAATTAGATGTATATCTGTTGAAGGCCATAAAGGAAGCGGTATTTTGTTAAGCGAGATTTGTTAAACGAAGGGAAATTTTCTCTAAAAGTCCTTTTCAATCTAACCAATGTGCTTAAGCTCTCTCTTGACATGAGAGATTATGAATAAATAGAAATATATTTAGAAGCCTGCACGTGGATAATGGATATATTAAAACAAGTAGTCCACAAAATCATTACAAGATTCAGCTTAACAGCAAAAGACAATTAATTTACTACATCACAAAGGCTCACAAAGAATAGATTCTTTATAATATTCGATAAAAAATTTATCCATATTAAATTTAACCTTATCAGGAGGAAGGAAATCAATAGTTAAAGGTGCCATAAGAACCCTGGGTAGATTCCAACATTCCCCAAGCGAGGGTCAGATCCGTGTAAATCCAGATATCTCCTGTGAAGGCATCTAAGCAGTCCCCCGCACCCGTCACCTAGGAAGGAATAATCAGTCATGAGAGATCGAGCATAGACAAGACATAAGCACTCTATAAGTTTAGCCCTATCCTCGGCTAGCATCCAAAAAATTATGGCCAATTCTTCGTTTTCTTACAAAAATTATCTTCATGAAAGCGTAATTTCTGAAAGAAAAGACTCAACTCTTTTATTCTTACAATCATTGAGACATTTGAGACATTTTAAAATGATCATGTCTTTTTCATGTGACTCATTCAAATCCTTGCATAACCTTTCTTCTTTACGCTACTGCATTCTGGCCTGGTTCTAATAAGTATTACCATAATTGGTAGTTAACTCAAAGTAAACATCCCTGACTACGGTAAATCGGTTTTCGATAAATATTCTAAGATAGAACCAAGGAATTTAAAATGGTCTATGCAATTAACTACATATAATAGTAGAGTTTTTGACCATAGACCAACTTTAAATATCTTAGTGATACTAGTGCAAAATATATTGTTACAAGGTGTAGCTTAATAAAGATTAGAAATTTGATTTTGCATAAATGACATATAAGTGATTGAACTTGTGCCTGATATTGTACTTCATTGAATTTCGTACAAGCTTCGGTGTTTAAATTATTTAAATATTGATTAAGGACTAAGTTCATACTAGAGAGTCAACATAATCATGTTGGCATTCCATGTTCGATTAGTTCAACGTAAATTTATAAATGTTATAAAATAATAATAAATTTAATGAAAATTTTATTGAATTTTCGTGGCATTTTAATATTTACTTGAAGCCTCAAAATTAAGTAAAATGATGTATACTAGTTATGTATGGATCTAATTAAGGCATGTGCTTAAATAAATTAATCAAACAATTAATTCAATTGATAAATTAGTTAATCCTAAAGTCTATGAAGCCTGGATAATGGGGGGTCGGCCATAGCATTAGAGAGGAGAGTTAGAGACATAATCTTCAGATTTGGGGAAAATGATGATCGATATTAATGATTTATGTGACCATAGATAGCTAACCCCTTTATAGTCTCCATACAAAAGCAAACCCTAACCTTAGCTTATATTCTCAAAATAGTGACACCTTATAGACATAGTTGCATCCCATGGTAAAGGAGAAAGAATTAAATGCTTGGAGAAGTTATTTACCAACAATTTAGGTATCGACAATTGACATGATCTCAATAAGGTAAAAATTCTATTTTTTTGTATATACACATGTTGTTATATGTGTCTCTTATTTTATATTTTACCCAAAAACAAAAAAACCGAACAATATATCTTAAGTGATTAAATTATATGTGTGTGTATGTTTGAGAATGTGTATGAAAGAGTGATCCTCTAAAGGAGAAAAGCGCTCTCTATTTAATTAGTTTAGTAAATGAAAAAGCGATCAACACATCTGATGGGTGATGTTACAAGGATTATGATATATATATATGTATGTGTCTGTGTGTATATTATGTATATACATTGTTTTCACTTTGGATTTAATTAAAAAAATTTTATAGCTTACTACTCCAATATTGAAAAATATTTACGTGTGTGTGTGCGTGCGCACCCGTTTATACATAAGATTATGTGTATATGTACAAATAGAAAATTTATAATATAAAGCAGTTCGACACAGATTTAAAGAAATTTTTTCTTATTTTCGGTTTTCTTGCTTTACTTTCTACATTTACTATATTAGTGCCCGTGAATCTGATTTTGTTTTATTAAGTTTGATAATCATAATGTAAATTGGTAATAAGTCAAAAGCACCATTCACCCCACGCCTAGTATCACATTAGCTTTAAGATCCATTCCGCACAATATTAGAGTAGCGCATCATAAACCCATATACAACGTATCATATGTGATAATTCCTATTGTCAAACCGTAAGGAATCCATCTCATATGCTACACATTAACATTTTAACATGGTCTCTATGTATATTTTTAGGACAATTCTAACATGCTTACTTGTAGTTTTAGAAATATGTTAGTACCTCTTAATATTCTTTCTTACAGATACAGACAAGTCACTGAATAATTTCGACGTATCTTTTGGTAAAAGTTAAGTAAATGACATATACACAGAAACAAATCATGGCTATAGTGAGAGATATGACAAGTCACAACAATAGAAACGACAACATACTCAAGCAAATAATAGTGCATAAAACACGAATAAGAGTACGTAAAGCATGAATAACCGTGAATATAACATAAATCAGAGTATATAAAATATGAACAAGAGCATATAATACATTATGGTTACATAAATAAAAATGCATAAAATATGGCTCTAGTCATCTCTACGTGGAGGAGTACGATAATGACGTGAGTCATCATCTCTCCAAAATAAATGATCAAATCACATGTTATAATTTATGAATCTCTTTGCCACCAAATCGGCCTGTAATCGGGCCTATCCTGTATAGGTGCCTCTGTTTAAGACCGATAATAATACTACTCAGCTGCTTGAACCTGTGCCATCTTATCACTCTATCGGTGTAACATATCATCGTAGTAGTCAATATACACCTATGCTCTACATGCCCAGTATGGTGGAGTCCCACGTGCAAATCGAAAAGGTCGGCGTATGATTCTATGTGGGATTTGGATATTGATCATGTACAGAAGGGTGAAATACATCAAATAAGTATCGATCTTAGAAGGAGTAGGAACTGACATTGACCAGCCAAAATGATTAGGATTTTACGTTGATCTAATACATGATTCTTTTAACTAGGCTGCGTAAGACCATCAATAACCAATGGTACCATCCTATGGTGTATAACAGCTGGTCCAACCAGATCTATCAACACTGCATGAGTAATAGTATCACTAGATATCATATAAATCTACGCTAGAAATCATGGTACGATGGACCAATAATAAGGAATCTCTCGGCTTTCCACCAACCCATATCTCTCATAACAATAAGATGATCAAGACTGTAGATCTTAGAACAGTATGTGCGAGTGTGTGGATCACGAGGAATGGCCTCATTATCATTTAATTGTCTCCACCACCTCTCAAAAAGGTACCAATAACAACCAAACATTGGAGGGTATGACACTAAAGGAAATCATCGCATGTCGAGAATCCACCTACCTAAACAAACATAATATCTATCGAGTCACTACTAGTAAATGAATGTCATATCAACCGTGATTTATGTATCCTTAGGTCAATCTGGTTAAGAGCAACTGAATAAACATGATGAGATTCATCGTCCCTATTCCTCCTATTATCCGCACATCAACACAATATATGAGGAAAAAAGTAAACGAATCTAAAGTCATTGCGATGAAATGGAAGTTTCTAAAATACTCAAAATACCAATAATGTAATAAATCTTAAAAACCAAACAACGAAATATGTGACTCTGAAACAATATATGATGTATCCAAACATCTATGCAAGTTGGCAAGTATGGAGGCACCTCAGCTGTACACGACAATGCAATCAAATTCAAAACCAAGCACAGTCTCAATATAACCGACCTGCATACTATTAGTATCGATACTAAAGAACATGTTGTCGATAAAATAAAACACAGACAATCGAGCAAGTTTCAAGTCATGCTTTGGTGTATACTCCGTAAGTATGTCGTCATGGTAGTTGTAATTGTACAAACTCTAATAGCAATAAATTGATGTCGGTGCAGTGTCTAAATGAGGTAATATTTCACAAACAAGCGCATGATCATGCCACCTACCATCGTATGGAAGCGATTAAAAACTAGCTACTCTTATGCTAATGTCGTTAAGCATGATAAAATGTAAATGTATAACCCATGGCTCCCTGCATGGAAAATAAAATGTATGGATAGTTTTATACCACCAAAAAGCAATAACAACACATAACCGAACATCATCTTTAATAACACGGATGCTTAAATGTTAAATTACCTAGCAAGTTAATTTAACTATATTATAATGCATTGGGCAAATATTTCTAGAGTTAGCGAATAAATAAATCACATAAAAAATGATGAAATCCAAGCTTATACATAAACTTTACTGCTCTAGGGATGTTTACCAAGTTCTTGTGATAATATTTAAAAGCGCTACCTAATGAACCATGAGAATGAATATTATGTGACCGTTTTAAGTGAATTAAATCTTAAATACATAAAATGTAGTCTAAATGTAATTAACAACAAAAAAATACTTACACCTAAGCTAGTCTACGTTTTTAACATGTATTGCACAGTCTAGAAATATCCGAAAATAAAAAAGGATCTTTTGCGCACCCAAATTAGGATCATCACAATCGCTCAACTTAGTAACTCTATTAGATGCCTACGCCACTGCCTTATGACTCCTGCCTACCCTGCCACCTCAACAGCCTCCGTGACCCCTTCGTCCTTCGCTGTTGTCTATGCTTCCTTCACTGGCGTCTTCTTCATTCCTTTTGGATGAAGTAGCGTCAAACAAGTTTTCTAACTCCTATTCGTACCCAAACGGAATAATCATACATATTTTCAATGCCACCCCCTCCACCATTGCCTTTGCTACCACCATTGCCACTTTCCATACATGAACTTGTTTGCAAAATTTTAGTAATATAGGCATTTCAAGATGAATAGATCGAAAAACAACGTTTATTTTGTTTAGTTTGAATAGATTTTGAAATTTAGGGTGAAAAAATAGGAAAAACGAATGATTTTTGGGTTTGCTTTCGAGCCTTGGAGGAGAAAATACATAAAAAAAGAACACTACCTGATGTGGGATGAAGAAAAACAGCAAAGATGTGTCATTTTAATTATAGAACGATTTTAGAGTTTGCTGTTTTATTAAATTGAAAAATACTTCGCTGCTTTATTTTGCTCCATACATTTCACCGTTTTATTTTGAATTATTTGAAAAACTGGTCTCGTGGTTCTTCAGCTTGTTCCTTCAATCAAAAGAAGAAGAAAAATGGAACAAGTTGGTCATCAGTAACGGTGTAACTTAACTAAATAATCTACGGTTTGGATTCACTCAACTTCTTCGCCCACTAAACAGACTATTGTTGAAAATAGCGTTGGAGAGCCACAATCCAGCAAATAGTTAACAAATTTTCTTACAATATCTACAATGACATAAAGCCACTGGAAAATGAGCAATCAAGGGACGAGTCTTTGAGGAACACACGTTTGAAAAGTGACAGTGAAAAAACGAGACCAATGAGAGAATCGAAATAGAAGTTGGTTGGCAATCATAAACTGCTCGATAACAGGTACATAAATACATCGGTAAATGCGAATTAAATATTCCATCTTAGTATAGTAGAATAAAATGTATTATATACTTGCATTATGTTTTCACCGAAATGTCCGCGGATGCGGCGCAGTGGAAAGGAGGCTTGCGTTTTGATAAAAAGACGCAGATTCGATTCCTAAATACGCTTTCCTATTCTATATAAATTTACTCGGAGTATGGAGACTTGGATCAGCGGACGACTTTAATATACCTTGCTCAGAAGTTTACCGGTCCGCCGGATTCTTCTGGGTATTAAAAAAAAAAAAATTCACCGCAACTCACATCCAGTACAAATATAAACACGCAAGAAAAGTACAACGTCTTTTCATTTTGAAAAGAAATGGTTCCACTCACGCTCTTCGTCGACTCCTAGTCCACGCTTCCAACTATTATGTTCCTCATTCAGACTTATCAAACCCCTATTCTCTCTCGCTCTTCGTACTCTTTCCAATACTCCTTCCACCGCCACATCGAAAGCATCTTCAACTCCATATTCCACCTCAACTCTCGGATCCCTATACACCAACCTCGGTATCATTCTCACCACCTCCTCCCTCATCCTTCTCACTTCCTCCTCCCCATATCTCTCCAAAACCTCCTCCACTTTCACCTTCCCTTCTCTAACCTCGTCCTCCATTATAAACACGGAATACCTCTCATATTCCTTCGGCAAATGCCACAGATACTGCACATATGCAGTACCTGGATGAAAAAACACAGGTATGCACCCTGCCACCATCGCGTCAAACACCGACCTTCTTGTATATGAATCCCCTTGCGGCTGCAAGCAAAACACCGACCTTTGAAACGTTCTCATCACTGTGCTGGGCAAGTGACAATTACTTGCTCCCATATGGCATTCTAATAAACTACATTTCTTTGATCTCTTACATTGCTCTATCAACTCTCCTCTTATAGAAGCGTTCATGCCTGGCCTTGGTGCTCCTGCAAAACTAAACAACCATGGCCTCTCCATCTTTCTCATCCTCTCTTGCCATGAAAGAACCTCCATTTTTGAAGATGGGTGAAAGTAAGTTGGGTAAGGTATGCCAACGTCATTGCTGTGCCATGGGCTCGATTCAACGATTAAAACAGTCATGTTTTTCACCCCTTCCATAAACAGTAAACTGTTGCCCCATTCACCATTTTCATTCGCTCGCCTGAAATCCCATGTTACTCTTCCCGCTACAAAAAAGTGATCTCTACCACCCATTCGGGTCCATTCAGGCTGAGACTGGACCCATTGAGCGAGCTCTTTTGAACCATTGTCACGAACTGATGAATTGTAATCCCATAGATATCTACCGATGTCGAGACCTGCGTAGTACGGTACATAGATAGCGGAAGCCAAGGAGGAGTTCGAAGTGAGACAGGGGTAGCTTTTCATTCTGCTGTGGAAGATGAGCTCGAGTGTGAATTGATTGGTGTTGTACCAGCCTTTATCGGAGAAGATGTTGTCTGAGTTTTGGAGTGGACGGCCAATGCCAGAGTTGGTGGTGAAGGAGCACATGTCTGTCCATTTGCTTAGATTGTGACAGGAAGAAATTAGGTCTAAGTTGAATTTTGTAGGAAGGTCGTGAATATAGATGTAACGGTTGGTGCATGTGTTGTTGGGTTTGTCAGGGTGCCGAGTGGGATAGGTAGTTGGTTTTGTGGAAGAATTGAAGAAGAGAACAAATAAATTGAGGGAAAATAAAAGGATTATCAGACAATTTAAAGATATTGGTCTGATGATGTTGAGCTTTGAAGTAAAATACTCCATGTTTTTTTCTTTTCTTGTTTTTTCTGCTATAAGAAGAGATGAGGGAGAAGATGAGATTTGGAAGATACGATGAACTGAAGATGAACTGAATATGAATCGGATGGAGGGAAGAAAGAAGCATGTTGAGATTGCAGTGTACATATTTTAAGAAAGCAGTAACTGTGGAAATCCAATAGCTTTCCTGGTTTGAATTGTATTTCTAATCGCATTGACTTATTTAGATTGCATATTCATGAATTTTGGAATGCTTCCTATGATCAGTGTGTAAAAAAATATAGACGGATTCGCTTAATGTCTTTTTGAGTGAAAATTTTGCTAATCTGTGTCCTTTTTCAGAAAAAATAACATCATTAAAATGTTTCAAACTTAGTCACATGTAGATCTGTTTTGGCCACCTGAGATGTTGAATGAGATTTTCCAAAAATCGTCCAGACGAAAAATTTATTTCTTAGTTTGCGATTTTTGAAAAATTGTCCAAATGGCTACAACAAAACCAGCTAGCTCAACTTCTCCTTCTTCGCTATCTACTTTACCAAAACTAATCACAAAAGATTCCAAAAGGCTCGAAAACCCTTTTCTCATATAGTACACCAAATTAGCTTAATTCTTTCTAAATACAATCATTGTTTTTCAACTACTAGGTGTATTCTTCATTGCAAGGTGATGTTGTTAGTTGATGATTTTATATTTGCTTGTTTAACCTAAATTTTGTATTAGCTTTGTTGTGTGTATTATGTTGATGAACTTCTTGTTGAAGTAGACATGGATGATTACGAGATCGAGGATGAGGCGATGGCGAAATGTTATGATGAATTTGAAGCGTAAAGGTGTATTATGCATCACATTGATGTTGATGTTGATTTTGTTCCGAGGACTCAATTTGATCCGATACCTCAGAAGTTCCACTCCAGAACATCATCCTTCAATGCTTGTTTACGCAAAGTTGTAGCGAACCAATGACCGACCAAACAAATTTGCGTTGATAAGAACATACTTGAGACTCTACATCCTACTGGTCCTATGCTACCATCAGATGCATATCCAGTTTGCCGATGTGGAGATAAATGCGTGGTAGTCGTTGCCAAAACCGAAACTAATGTTGGATGTGGATTTTATGGTTGTGTTCGTATGAAGTTCACGGGATGAATCCCGGCGAAGTTGAGTGCTGTAATTTTATGAAGCGGTAGATCCTCCATTGTGTGCTCGGGGACTTGAGTATGCCCTCGAGATGCAAGCCGAAGTTAGGCGTCTGAAAAAGGTGGTTGATGAAATGAATAAAAATGGTTGGAAGAGAAGAAAACGTCTGAGTTAGTTTCTGTGATATGTTTTGTTCATAGTAGATGTCTATTTGTACTATTGGAGCTTGTGTGTTGTAGTTTGGTTATTTTCATGTATTTGAAGGATTTTTGCATTGTTCGTTGAATTTATGTTATCTGTTCTATGCAATTTCACTACAAATGATATATAACAGGTTGCTTGGTAGTCAGTAGGGTGCGTATGATATATAGAATGTATTTGTTTGGTTTTTTTAAGTTGTGTGAAGGTAGTTATCGAACATGTATGGTGTGGATAGGGCATGAGTGTTGTCTGTTTTGTTTCAGGCTATCACGTTGGCGATTTTACGTGCAAGTCTGGAACAAAACAGACAACGATCCTCTATTCTCCCTTGTAAACAAAATAGCCCCCTTCTTCCAAAAAAGAACCCTTTTCGCCCATTACTTTCAAGCCCTATAAAATTGTCAATTTTCTCACTTTTTTTTTCAAATTCAACCCCTATTCGGACTATGGCTAGCACATCCAACATCGTAGAGGATAAAGGTATCGATTTCTTCTCCAATTTGGTTTTTTTGAGCAAAATTAGGTTTTTGTTGGTTTTCCATGTCTACAAAATATTGTCAAAGTAAGATGTTGTAGACTAAAGAAGGGCTTTGCAGCTAGATTTTGTTCATTCGACTATGAAGAAATTACTACTGAATGATCAAAATAATTTTGAAGATTTACTTGTTATGAAATTAGGGTTTAAATTATTACTCCTTGTGCTATATAGTATGTTGAGTTAGAGACCGGTCTAGTAGACCCACGTGTGCTATATCTACAACCTAAACACCGCACGTCGAGTGAAGCTTACATGATGGTAATTTCCTTTAAATCGTAGTACATTGCGTCGTTGTTAAACAAAATGTGTAAATAGTAATTTATGTACATGCACTGTTAAACAAATTGAAGAAGCAGACTTTATAATCGATCAATCCATTTCCCTAAAGAAAGTCTCTACTCGGCATCCAAGAGTTTTGGAAGAGATTGAGCAAGAAGGATTTTTGACAATAATGAAGTTATGCTACCTTCAACTAGATCATCATCTAATTACTGCTCTTGTAGATAGATGAAGATCCGAGACGTCTACTTTCCATTTAACTATTGGAGAAATGACGTTCACGCTTGGAGACGTGGCAGTGATTTTAGGTTTGCCTATAGAAGGCAATTGGTTGGTTGATGATGAGCAGCATGATTACCTACAGCTATGCACTGATTTGTTGGGTATTACTCCACCGGAACAAGTTAGGGGTAATGATATGGTAGAAGTAAAATGTTATAGATATGTTTTAGCTCATGATATACCTGCAGATGCTACAGATGTTGAGATCCAGCAGCGTGCAAGAGCAATAATTATGCACCTTATTACTTCCTAGTTGATGTGTGATCTGTAATGACCCACCTTTTTGGACGGTTTAAATCGACAATAAACCACACATGTCTATTTCAAACCATTCAAAAGGGAGGATTGTTAATGGGGTAAATAAGAAAATAAAAGAAGGAAAAATAAAACATAGAATCTCGCAGCGGAATGACAAATTATAATAATCAAATAAACAGTAATGAAGTTGTTTTACAAATCACATGTGACTACACTTTTACAATTCAGATCAGAGTTATACATACATCAGGAATAAACAAATAATGCAGTAGAATACATGATATAGTGGAATAATTATAATAAATAGTAATAATATACTGAATTTTCATTTTCGTTCTCCAGAAAATAGACTCAATACACTGAAAAGCTCAGACTGACCCGAGCGTAATGAAAACAAAACACTCGAGTCAGAACTAAAAGATCTTATGTAAGTCAAATTAATCTAAAATAAACGGTGAGTGCAATGGGTTTAGAGATGTTAGGAGATTTTCCATCTCCTATCAAGTGTACAACGTGAATATAATTATCAAAAGATTTCAAACAATTCGAGGTATCGATTTTAACCACTTTAATTAAAAAAATTGAAGTTTAACTTAAACCTTTTAAATAATTCAATTTCCAATACATAATCCAAATTCAAGAAATTATATATATATATATATATATATATCATTTCAACCAATATCTAAAATTAAAATTTTCAAATCAATGAAAACCGCTCGGGTTTATCATTTCAACCCAAAATGATTTCCCTAATCAACAAGATCATTCGGGTATGTATTATTTCAACCCATAGTGATAACAAAGATATAAGCATAAATAAATGTCTAATAATCCAAAATTTCAACCAATAACATACATCACAATCAACATCCAAATTAGCAAATAGATCACAACAATTAATTTGTTATCATTATTAGGTGTTTAACTAGAAATTATATTCGATATTAATTACATGGCTATAAAATTCAATATCAATTCAAATTTAATCTAAATGACAAATTAAAACACCAAACAACAAATAATAAACTTCTAATCACATCATAAATCTATTTTAAACAACATAAAATAATTTAATAGTTGTGAGTGGGTTAAAACGCTCATCTTTAATTTGTCGACGATTAAAAATCCAATTAAATGCCCAAATTTGAACAGCGAACAAACCAGAAACTATGCCATCTTTAAGAAAATATAAGGACCGGCATATTACTGAATCTATAAAAGTGACTAAATCGAATGTTGTTGCAAATTCTTTTCCCTCCATTTCAAAAAAAAGATTCACTCAAAAAGCTTCTTTCTTGAGGAAGTTATGGTCAAAACAAACAAAGGTGTTTTCTGAGTTGAAAATCTAAGTTCAAATATACTTCGAAAAGATTTGAGATTTTGGCATAGAAAGTTAAAGAATTTGAAAAACTAGTCTAAAAGAAAGTTGAAACCACTGGAATTATTTGATAAAAAGAATCACATAATTTGGTTCTTTACTTAAGGAGATATGTTTGGTACAATATGGTGTATGTAACGACCCTGGATTTTGGTCCCGTTTATTTTAATAAATATTTAATCCAATTAAATAAAATGTGAACTGATCATATTAAAATGAATACGATTTTGGAAATAATTGCCATTTGTTTATATGGATTTGTATTTTTAAAAGGAAATTGATTTGAAAATTTGAAATAAATATCTCAATAATATTTACAATAAAATCTATCTTATATAATTTAATTAAAATACTTTACTTTGTTTGCATTTGGTAAATATACATATAGATAATCATGTTTGAAAATTTAAAATAAATCTCTTTATAATATTTATCTTATACTATTGAATTAAAATGCTTTACCCTTATTTACATTTAGTATAAAAATATCTATAGATGATAATGTTTAAATAAAATCAAAGTTTATAAATATAAAATATAAATGTGAAATATAAGTCAAACATTTGAATCTAATTCAAAAATTGATAGCTAAAATACAAATACAAATAAATATAAGTCTAAGTAAACCATATGAACATTGATAGTCAAAATATAAAATACAAATTTAAATATAAACAAGAGTTAAGCGAAACACTAAGTATAAAATAAAATAAAAACAAGTATAACATAATAACAAAACAAATATTTAAATAAATATCTTCATAGATATGACCAAGTGTTTGCCTGCAAGTTCGAACTAATTAAGAAACAAGACAAGTGTTTATACAAAAAAATATCTTCATAAACAAAGCTTCACACACAAGCCAAATATCTACATGCATAAGTACATGTTTGCATACAATATCTTCACATAGCAAAATAAATGATAATTGTGTAAACATAATTGGAAACAAAAAATTTAATTGCCACCTGCTCAAGCCTACATTTTGTCAATTCAGAAATATTGCAAATCTTACATTTCAGTAAGTAAATCTGGTCAAAGGAAAACAAAAATAAGAAAACCTGTTCATATCAAAACAACTTAACTAGTTACTACCTTCCTCTTACACACCTATTATCTTCTATATATATATGTGTGTATTCATCTTTTTGTTTAGTTCGTTCAGAACATAAGTTAACCATAGAAAACAAAAAGAAAAAAAGAAGCAAATTCAACTTTAATTTAAAAAAAATACAGGGCAGATTCAAAAACAAACTTCGGGCAGTTTCATACTTCAGGAAATCTTTCAACTGCAGATTCAAAAATAGAAATTGTTTTCTGCTCAACAAAATCTTACAGGTGAGTAAACATAATTTTTAAAAGTTTTAAGTTAAGTAAAACAGTTCAATCTTCATTTATAAACTGGTTTGTATATGCTTCAGTTTGCATATGATTTTGTATGCTCTGTGTTCTCTGAAATTTGATACAGATTGCATATTGGTTCAAATACTCAAACTATCCTTATTTAAATCATTGTTAAGCTTTGATTTCTCAACAAACAAGATGTTAAATTTAAATTAAGATTTTTAGAAAGTTGATTAAACCATCTTTATAAAGAATACCATTGTAATATTGATATACATGTAATCATGTGATGGTTGATAAAATTCGACTGTTGTAAATTATTAATTCAAGATTTTATCTTGAACTCTTATAACAAATTATGATTTTTAAAACACAAACGAAGATTTTTAGCTTTGAATTCTAAGAGTAGTTTTTATGTGAACAAAAATTGCATTCTTTCCAATTTTAGGAAATCGAATCAAATTAAAATGTTGAAACTTGGTTTGAAGATAGTAATAACACCTGTGATCTCGAGAAAAATGTGAAATAATTTTTCTGCTGTGTAAATTTGAGAATCGAGGCCGAATTAGGGTTTTTGTCAAGCTTTTGCACATGTCCGTAATGTGACGTGTTCGTCCACTTCACGTGATCGAGTCGCTCGAGGGTTCGGTGGAAGGTTGCTCAACGTATTGACGTCGTGTGGCCAAAGTTTGGAAATCAACGGTGGCTTGGGCGACGATGGCGAGGTGTTTTACTGGAAGGGTTGGTTACATTTTTTTGGGTGAAAAGCTAATTTTCGAATTCGATTTCCCGTTGGCAATTTGAGTTTTGTTTTCGTGGGTTTCGCGACTTGCGATGATCTTGGAAGTTCGCCAGTGCCTCGCTTGTTGCCGTGCACGTGTACGGCATAGCTCAAGTGTCAGCGTCGTTGATGAGTCATCTGTATTGAGTCGTGCACGAGTTTGTTTGGGGGTTGCTTCGGGTTTTGATCGCGGGTGTGAGTATACTTCCTGATGCTATTTATACTTATGTTTTAAAACTTAAACTACAAGGAAGAAAAAAAACTAAAAAAGAAAAGAAAAGGGAGAAGAAGAAGATGGCGTACAGGGAAGACTTGGGGGAAGTAGGTTTTTGACTTGAAGCGTAACTCGAGTAGACCAAGGGAAGTCTTGGGTTTCTCAATACTGCACTGTTTCATTATAAAGGTGAAGTTAAGAAAACTTTTTTTTTACAAATTTAAGTATTGTAACTTAATAAAGGTATGTTTCAACAAGGTAAACATTTGTCGACTTAGTAAGTGATTAACAAATTAAGTTGAAACTTTAAACTTTAACACAAGTTTTTAATTATTTAATTAATACTTTAAATTGTTTAATCTCTTAATTATTACTTTAATCAAGTAATTACTTTAAGTTAAATTTGAAACTGATTAACATTTAAGTTTGCAGTTAGTAGTAATTCGATTTTCAAAATTTAAAGAAAATTTCTTTTAAAAGTTAATTAAGTTGAATAATTAATTTTAATTATTTTTAGAAAGTAATTAAGAATGATTAACATTTTAATTTTAATTAGAGTTTGGATTACGTAACTATTAAGTGATAAATAAATAGTAATTAACTACTTAAGTAAATTAATAAATGATTAGTAATTAAGTAATTAAAGATAATTAAAGTATAATTGTAATTAGAGATTGATGAATGTTTAAGTGATTGATAAATGTGTAATTGACTACTTAAGTTGATTAATGAATGATGGACAGTTAATTAATTTAGGAATTTAATTAAGAACTAAGAAATGATTAATTAAGTAATTAGCAGTTAATAAATAGGTAATTAAATTTTTTTAATTAATAATCAAGGTTATTAATTAATGATTAAGAAATAGTTAATTAAGGTTAAATAAATTGATTAAGAAGTAATTAATTAAATAGTGTGAAATAATTAAGTAATTAAATAATTAAGTAATTAAATAATTAAGACTTTATAATTGATTAAGAAATAATTTATTAATTAAATAATTTGAAATGGAATAAGAAATTATTTGATAATTAATTAATGATTAATTAAACAGGGTTAAGTAATTAATTCTCAAGTAATTAATTTTAAATTGAATTAATTACAATAAGAATTAGAGACTATTGCTTATGGATTGTTGTATATGTAGTATATCTGATTTGTGATATTTATTTAATGATAATTCTGTGATGTTCTGTGATATGCTGTGATATATCTATAATGATTGTGTATGAGTTATCTGTGATAAATGTTATGTGAATTAAGTTGTTGAATTTAAATTAAATAAACTGTTTAAGTTAATTAGACAACTTGGCCTTTAAAATGGCGTTTGGATTTCGATGAGACCGGGATCGGGTGTCATTTATGATTATCCGAAAACCACATCGATCCAAATTAAACGTTAGGTCATGAATTCTCAAGTGAAGATCGAGATGCTGTTTTCAGAACGCAAGGGTTATCGTCTTTAACTCCGAGGGTGATTCCAAAATGAGTGTAACGAGATAATGCCTTCGGTTTCGTTCGAACCCGGAACGAACTTGTATGGATTGAATGCTTTGAGCAAATCATCAGGCGGACGATGAGCATTCTAAGAGATATGTCCTGTAAAGGTAATCGCAGCCTCAAGCCTCATCAACCGGGAATGGCTAAAACAGGGGAGGTGCAGCAAGGTTAGGTGGGTCATGCCCAAGAAGGACGAGATATACCCCTGTCTAGATGTCCCTTTTTATTTCGGCTTTGTGGGCGGTTGCTAGCTACAACCGCGGGGTTCTCTTGTTCGGGACTGTTCAGTGAGGAATGGTTCCGGCCTTGTGTTGCAGGGGAGTTAGGGTGGCTCCTCGGTACGGTGATCTAGGCCACGTACTGTGATGGGCGGTACCCCAGTAGCACTGCCATTGTTGGAAATCCATTTTCCCTACGAGACCCTACGGTTTTGATTTGTATTGCCCACTTTTGTGGCTAGTAGCTGGAATTTAATAGATGTAACAATTTTGGCTATTTTCTATTTACTTGAAAACCCTAGACACTATTATAATATCACTGGATTTCCTATAAAATGTTTTGGTTAGCGTAAGGTAAAAACTTACTCGTATTTATGTGTGGGGAGTCTTACGTGATACCTTTATTTTCAAATGTTTTCAAAGTTAAACAACTTAAACCGTTTACTCATACCAGACCCATGTCTGACCCGGAGTTTATATTTTGTTTTTTATAAACTCTTGGGCACTCAAATTTTCATGAGTAGCCAAGTGTAGGTTTTGGATCTTTGAGTTCTGGAGGAGCTTAGAGCAGGAGTCCCAGACGTATATAGATATCTATCTAGTTCCGCTGCGTTAGTTGATGTATGCTGTATCTCTGATGTATGTAGTGACTGATGTATATATGACTGTCATGTGTATTGATATTGTATAACTCTGTTATATGTAAAACTATGTAATAGTTATGTGATATATTATATTTTGTTCCATTCCGCTGTGAGATTCTGATGTTGTTGTTCTTTTCTTTCTATTCTTTTGTATTTCTATCCCTTTCTTTCTTAATGATGATACGTCTTTCTGGGAGTAGAAGGGCGGATCGTCACAGTTGGTATCAAAGCGCTAGGTTGAGCGAATACCTAGGCTCTTGAGTGATTTCTTTCTTAAGAGAGTGTATTTGTAATTTTAATATATATATTTATTTATTTCTACCTATTTGTTGGGTTACCTGTTCTGGTTTTCCAATATAAGTTATAAAGGTAGATAGGGTAGTGGTGCATGTGGCGCGACTACCAATGGTTGGAGTTTGAATGTTTGAGGTTGGAAGTGTATCTGTCGAGACTATGGACCTATTACCGTCTCGAGTGAACTTTGGGTGGTGTAAGGAAACCTGTTAAGGTTCGGAGTTCATCTTTGAAGTGTAAGTTTGGTTGAGCTACAGTTTGGATCTGTTGGGTGGATGGAAGCAAGTCATGATATCTTGATACCTCAGGATGTAGTAGCTGTGTGATGAGACACAATGACTATGGATGTCTCCGAAGATGTTTCTTTGGGACAAGTTAAGGAAGTGTGGCTAAGTTCAGTAGGGTGTTTCTGCTTGGTTCGAGGTATGAGTTTCTCGAAGAGCTTTGGTTAGGAAGTCTTTGGACATCTGAGTCAGCAGTGTAGCTTGAAGTGTTCTGTGTGCCGTTGAGAAGATTTTCTGGTTAGCGGTTTTTCTTGAGGTAATTTCAGAAGCAGCAGAGTGGTTCCATTTCTTCGATGGATTGGCTTGATAAGTATAGGCAGTTCTGAATTGTGATGAGAGAACAGTTTCGTTGGAAACCGATTTGGGTAGAATTGCCAGAGTGTCGTGTGGTAATTCTGGAATTCACTTGAGTAATCTTTTACGTGGAGTTGAGACTTCTCAAGAGATGATTGTAGTTATCGATGTGGTCCAAGATTTTTCCTGATGTTTTCAAGGAAGTCAAGTGTTTTCGTACCTATTAAGAGTTAGAGTTTCGCATTAATTTGATTCCAGGAGCAGTGCCGGTGATTCAGCCTAGTAGGAGAATGGTTCCTAGGGAGAGTGAAGAGTTAGTTAAGCAGATTCAGGATTTTTGGAGAAGGGGTTGATTAGGCCCAGTTTTTCTTGTTGGGATTCTGCTGCGGTGTTTGTCACTAAATCAGATGGATCGCTAAGGTTCTGTGTGGATTATCGAGAACTGAATAAGTTTGCTTGGTATTCATTGATGATATTTGATCTGAAGAAGAGCACAAGCAACATTTGAGGATAGTGTTAGAGACACCGAGGAGGCTTGTTTTGAAGGCGAGATTCTCTATGTGCCATTTCTTGAAATCGAAAGTCAGATTTTTGAGGCACATTGCTTCTGGTGAAGGTATCTTTGTCGAGACTATTTTGGAATGGAAGCAACCAAAGTCACCATCGGAAGTTCACATTTTCCTGGGATTAACTGGCTTCTACAGGAAATTTATCAAGGTCTGTTCTAAAATTTCTTCACATCTGACTAAGTTGATAAGGAAAGGAGCTAATTCAAATGGACACCCCAGTGTGAAGAAACTTTTAAGGAGTTGAAGATGAGGCTAACCAGTGCACCGGTGCTTGCTATTACGGATGAGAAGAGCAATTTGAAGTTTATACAGATGTCTGTATAGTTGGATTGGAAGCAGTTCTAATGCAGAATGGTAGAGTGATTGCGTATGCGAGTCGGAAATCTAAAGCCACATGGAAAGAACTACGCTACGCACGATCTTGAATTGTTAGCCATTGTTTTTGTTTTGAAGAATTTGGAGACATTATCTCTTGGGAGAGAAGTTTGAGTTATTCACGGATCACAAACCGTTGAAATATCTTTTCTCTCAAAAGGGATATTAATCTGAGGTAACAATGATGGGTCGAGTTTCTGGCATTGTATGATTTGGATATTCTGTATACCCCAGGAAAGGCGGATGTTGTGGCTAATGCTCTTAGCAGGAATGCGGTTTTGTCTCTTTTGGGAAGTTGTTCCATCTCCCCAAGATAGAATCATTAGTAAGCAAATGGAGGGTAGATATTTTGAGGAACTGATTCTTGGAATTAAGGATGATCGGTATTTTGATTTCAAGGTGGACGATCAAGGTGTTTTGGGGATTAATGGTCATTTGTGTGTGCCTAGTATAGATGGATTGAAACAAGAAATTTTAGCTGAGTATCATCGCTCCAAACTGAATATTCATCCAGGAATCTCTAGGGTGTATAAAGTTATGAGAAGAATTTTATGGTGGCCGAGCATGAAGAGGGATGTAGCTGCTTTCGTTAATAGTTGTGCTATCTGTCAGCAGATGAAGGGAGATCAACAGAAGTCAGCCGGTTTGTTGCAGCCTTTGGAAATCCTAGAATGGAAATGGGAGATGATTTCGATGGATTTTATCGACGGTTTGCCAAGAACCAAGAAAGAAAATGATGGTATATGGATTATTATGGATCGGTTAACTAAGAGCACTCATTTTATATCACTTAAGGCAACTCGTCCTACAGTTTCTTTGGCAGAGATTTTCTTGAGGGA
The DNA here is from genome assembly GCA_030765085.1 of Allium cepa. Classification (NCBI taxonomy): domain Eukaryota; kingdom Viridiplantae; phylum Streptophyta; class Magnoliopsida; order Asparagales; family Amaryllidaceae; genus Allium; species Allium cepa. The sequence goes on from CM060932.1 coordinate 665,915,572, forward strand.
GATAGTTTGATTGCATGGTGTTCCTATCAGCATAGCAAGTGATCGTGATCCTGTTTTTCACCAGAAAATTCTGGGAGGTTCTACAATCAGCTTTGGGAACGAGTTAGAGATTGAGTACAGCCTATCATCCACAGACAGACGGATAAACGGAGAGGATGAATCATATTCTGGAAGATTTCTGCAAGCTTGTGTTTTGGATTTTGGTGGATCTTGGAAAGACCATCTTCATTAGGTAGGATTCTCCTATAATAACAGTTACCAAGCAAGTATTAAGATGGATTCTTGTGAAGCTCTTTTTGAAAGACCGTGTAGATCCCCATCCTGTTGGAAATAGTCAGGATAGTCTTATGCTTGGTCTAAATTTGATTCGAGAAGTTTCCGCTAAGTTGAGCTTATCAGAAAAGATTGAGAGCTGTTCGGGATTGTCAGAAAAAGTACGCAGATAAGAGAAGGAGACAATTGGAATTCAAGATTGGTAATTTTGTTTTTGTCTAAGTTTCCCCGATCAAAGGAGCTATTAGTTTTGGAAAGACGGGAAAACTTACTCCGAGATATATTGGACCATTTCGGATATTTGAAAGAGTTGGTACTTTGGCTTACAGAGTTGAATTGCTTGAACGGATGTCTGGAATTCATAAGATATTCTGTATATTCCATCTAAGGAAATTTGTTCATGATTCATCATTAGTTGTAGAACCAGTAGTCCAGGAAGATTTGGAAGTCGAGACGGAATTTGACTTTTATCAGGAATCCAGTTTGGATTGTTGATCAAGACAAGGGGCAACTCAGGAGTTAGGTAGTGAAGTTTGTCGTAGTGCAGTGGAGTGAGGATCCCAGAGTTTGCACCTGGGAAACTCTGGATAGTTTTAGGAAAGCTTATCCGGATTTGTGTCCGGATAATTAGTGATGTTTGATAGGATAAACTGTTTGGTTGTTAGCTATATATGAATGATATGTATGTTTGAATGGTTGGTATAACAACTTTAAAATGATCTTTGTTTCAAATTTCGGGGACGAAATTCTTTTAAGGGGGGAGGAATGTAACGACCCTGGATTTTGGCCCCGTTTATTTTAATAAATATTTAATCTAATTAAATAAAATGTGATTGATCATATTAAAATGAATATGATTTTGGAAATAATTGCCATTTGTTCATATGGATTTGTATTTTAAAAGGAAATTGATTTGAAAATTTGAAATAAATACCTCAATAATATTTACAATAAAATCTATCTTATATAATTTAATTAAAATACTTTACTTTGTTTACATTTAGTAAATATACATATAGATAATAATGTTTGAAAATTTAAAATAAATCTCTTTATAATATTTATCTTATACCATTGAATTAAAATGCTTTACCCTTATTTACATTTAGTATAAAAATATCTATAGATGATAATGTTTAAATAAAATCAAAGTTTATAAATATAAAATATAAATGTGCAATATAAGTCAAACATTTGAATCTAATTTAAAAATTGATAGCTAAAATACAAATACAAATAAATATAAGTATAATTAAACCATATGTACATTGATAGTCAAAATATAAAATACAAATTTAAATATAAATAAGAGTTAAGTGAAACACTAAGTATAAATTAAAATAAAAACAACTATAACATAATAACAAAACAAATATTTAAATAAATATCTTCATAGATTTGACCAAGTGTTTGCCTGCAAGTTCAAACTAATTAAGAAACAAGACAAGTGTTTATACAAAAAAAAATATCTTCATAAACAAAGCTTCACACACAAGCCAAATATCTACCTGCATAAGTACATGTTTGCATACAATATCTTCACACAGCAAAACAAATGATAATTGTGTAAACATAATTGGAAACAAAACATTTAATTGCCATCTGCTCAAGCCTACATTTTGTCAATTCAGAAATATTGCAAATCTTACATTTCAGTAAGTAAATCTGGTCAAAGTAAAAAAATAATAAGAAAACCTGTTCATATCAGAACAACTTAACTAGTTACTACCTTCCTCTTAAACACCTATTATCTTCTATATATATATGTGTATTCATCTTTTTTTTTAGTTCGTTCAGAACATAAGTTAACCATAGAAAACAGAAAGAACAAAAAAGAAGCAAATTCAACTTTAATGTAAACAAAATACAGGGCATATTCAAAAACAAACTTTAGGCAGTTTCATACTTCAGGAAATCTTTCAACCGCAGATTCAAAAATAGAAATTGTTTTCTGCTCAACAAAATCTTACAGGTGAGTAAACATAATTTTTAAAAGTTTTAAGTTAATTAAAACAGTTCAATCTTCATTTATAAACTGGTTTGTATATGCTTCAGTTTGCATATGATTATGTATGCTCTGTGTTCTCTGAAATTTGATACAGATTGCATATTGGTTCAAATACTCAAACTATCCTTATTTAAATCATTGTTAAGCTTTGATTTCTCAACAAACAAGATGTTAAACTTTAAATTAAGATTTTTAGAAAGTTGATTAAACCATCTTTATAAAGAATACCACTGTAATATTGATATACAGGTAATCATGTGATGGTTGATAAAATTCGATTGTTGTAAATTATTAATTCAAGATTATATCTTGAATTCTTATAACAAATTATGATTTTTAAAGCACAAATGAAGATTTTTAGCTTTGAATTCTAAGTGCATTTTTTATGTGAAAAAAAATTGCATTCTTTACAATTTCAGGAAATCGAATCAAATTAAAATGTTGAAACTTGGTTTGAAGATAGTAATAACACCTGTGATCTCGAGAAAAATGTGAAATAATTTTTCTACACTGTGAATTTGAAAATCGAGGCCGAATTAGGGTTTTTGTCAAGCTTTTTGCACATGTCTATAAATGTGACGTGTTCGTCCACTTCACGTGATCGAATCGCTCGAGGGTCCGGTGGAAGGTTGCTCAACGTATTGACGTCGTGTGGCCAAAGTTTGGAAGTCAACGGTGGGTTGGCGGTGATGGCGAGGCGTTTTACAGGAAGGGTTGGTTATAGTTTTTGTGGGTGAAAAGCTAATTTTCGAATTCGATTTCCTATTGGCAATTTGAGTTTTGTTTTTGTGTTTTCGTGGGTTTCGCGACTTGCCGATGATCTTGGAAGTTCGCTAGTGCCTCGCTGTTGCCGTGCACGTGTACGGCATAGCTCAGGTGTCAGCGTCATTGATGGGTCATCTGTATCGAGTCGTGCATGAGTTTGTTTGGGGGTTTCTTCGGGGTTTGATCGCGGGCGTGAGTATACTTCCTGATGCTATTTATACTTATGTTTTAAAACTTAAACTACATGGAGGAAAACAAATTAAAAAAAAAGAAAAGGGAGAAGAAGATGGTGTACAGGGAAGACTCGGGGGAAGTAGGTGTTTGACTCGAAGCGTAACTCAAGTAGACCAAGGGAAGTCTCGGGTTTCTCAATACTACATTGTTTCATTATAAAGGTGAAGCTAAGAAAACCTGTTTTTTTTTACAAATTTAAGTATTGTAACTTAATAAAGGTATGTTTCAACAAGGTATACATTTGTCGACTTAGTAAGTGATTAACAAATTAAGTTGAAACTTTAAACTTTAACACAAGTTTTTAATTATTTAATTAATACTTTATATTGTTTAATCTCTTAATTATTACTTTAATTAAGTAATTACTTTAAGTTAAATTTGAAACTGATTAACATTTAAGTTTGCAGTTAGTAGTAATTCGATTTTCAAAATTTAAAGATTTTTTTTTAAAAGTTAATTAAGTTGGATAATTAATGTTAATTATTTTTAGAAAGTAATTAAGAATGATTAACATTTTAATTTTAATTAGAGTTTGGATTACGTAACTATTAAGTGATAAATAAATAGTAATTAACTACTTAAGTAAATTAATCAATGATTAGTAATTAAGGATAATTAAAGTATAATTGTAATTAGAGATTGATGAATGTTTAAGTGATTGATAAATGTGTAATTAACTACTTAAGTTAATTAATGAATGATGAACAGTTAACTAATTTAGGAATTTAATTAAGAACTAATAAATGATTAATTAAGTAATTAACAGTTAATAAATAGGTAATTAAGTTTTTTTAATTAATAATCAAGGTTATTAATTAATGATTAAGAAATAGTTAATTAAGGTTAAATAAATTGATTAAGAAATAATTAATTAAATAGTGTGAAATAATTAAGTAATAAATAAACAAGACTTAATAATTGATTAAGAAATAATTTATTAATTAAATAATTTGAAATGGAATAAGAAATTAATTGATAATTAATTAATGATTAATTAAACAGGGTTAAGTAATTAATTATGAAGTAATTAATTTTAAATTGAATTAATTACAATAAGAATTAGAGATGATTGCTTATGGATTGTTGTATATGTAGTATATCTGATTTGTGATATTTATTTGATGATAATTCTGTGATGTTCTGTGATATGCTATGATATATCTATAATTATTGTGTATGAGTTATCCATGATAAATGTTATGTGAATTAAGTTGTTGAATTTAAATTAAATAAACTGTTTAAGTTAATTAGACAACTTGGCCTTTAAAATGGCGTTTGGATTTCGATGAGACCGGGATCGGGTGTCATTTATGATTATCCGAAAACCACCTCGATCCAAATTAAATGTTAGGTCGTGAATTCTCAAGTGAAGATCGAGATGCTGTTTTCAGAACGCAAGGGTTATCGTCTTTAACTCCGAGGGTGATTCCAAAATGAGTGTAACGAGATAATGCCTTCGGTTTCGTTCGAACCCGGAACGAACTTGTATGGATTGAATGCTTTTAGCACATCGTCAGGCGGACGATGAGCATTCTAAGAGATATGTCCTATAAAGGTAATCGCAGCCTCAAGCCTTATCAACCGGGAATGGCTAAAACAACGGAGGTGCAGCAAGGTTAGGTGGGTCATGCCCAAGCAGGACGAGATATACCCCTGTCTAGATGTCCCCTTTTATTTTGGCTGTGTGGGCGTTTACTAGCTACAACTGCGGGGTTATCTTGTTCGGGACTGTTTAGTAAGGAATGGTTCCGGCCTTGTGTTGCAAGGGAGTTAGGGTGGCTCCTCGGTACGGTGATCTACGCCACGTACTGTGACGGGCGGTACCCCAGTAGCCCTGCCATTATTGGAAATCCATTTTCCCTACGAGACCCTACGGTTTTGATTTGTATTACCCACTTTTGTGGCTAGTAGCTGGAATTTAATAGATGTAACAATTTCGGCTATTTTCTATTTACTTGAAAACCCCAGACACTATTATAATATCATTGGATTTCCTATAAAATGTTTTGGTTAGCGTAAGGTAAAAACTTACCCGTATGTGGGGAGTCTTATATGATACCTTTATTTTCAAATGTTTTTCAAAGTTAAACAACTTAAACCGTTTACTCATACCAGACCCATGTCTGACCCGGAGTTTATATTTTGTTTTTCATAAACTCTTGGGTACTCAAATTTTTATGAGTAGCTAAGTGATAGGTTTTGGATCTTTGAGTTCTGAAGGAGCTTAAAGCAGGAATCCTAGACGTATATAGCTATATATCTAGTTCCGCTGTGTTAGTTGTTTATGCTGTATCTCTGATGTATGTAGTGACTGATGTATATATGACTGTCATGTGTATTGATATTGTATAACTCTGTCATATGTAAAACTATGTAATAGTTATGTGATATATTATATTTTGTTCCATTCCGCTGTGAGATTCTGATGTTGTTGTTCTTTTCTTTCTATTCTTTTGTATTTCTATCCCTTTCTTTCTTAATGATGATACGTCTTTCTGGGAGTAGAAGGGCGGTGGTAATGGGTTACTTTCGTGGGTTGTGATGGAGGTGGGTGGCGGTAAGATGAGAGAGGTAGGCAAGGGATTTGAAGGAGGAAGGATGGAATTTGATTTGGAGATTTAGGATTTTTGGGGTTTGAAGTTTTCAGTAGATTTAAGGAAGAAGAAGAAGAGTACGCAAAAAGTTTCTCAAACGAGGAATTTTTGTACGTACTTGGTTTTAGTCAGACATGATAATAGAAGGTCAATGTGTGAGAAAAGGAAGGATCCAAAGTATCTTAAGTTTCCTAAGGTCTCTTGGTTTATTAAGGAGCGATTAGTCTAAAACAAACCCGATATGACTAGCCAAAAAAAAGAACACAAATATACACTACAAATGAAAGAAATAAGCTACCGGTTATTTAATAATTAGGAAATTAGGGTGGAGAAAAAATAAATGTCACATTTTATTTTGAAATCTTTGGGAATTAATAATGCATAAATAAATTTATGTAGAAATGGAAAAGTTTGCAAATCAAAGGAAAGTGAAATTTTTATACGTGAAAATAAGGCGGCAATAGTTAAATATAACCTAAAAGTCTAGGCTTATGTATTAAATAGAAGGAGAAATAAACGGATCAAGTATAAATAATGAGACAACTATTTTAAAACGTACATGAAAAAATTAATAATAAAAGAAATGAAGGGACCATGCACATTGCACAACCTTTTTGAAATTCAATTTATGAAATGTAGCCAAATTAACTTCATTAACTCAAATAATATTCAAATTTGTATGCATTTAGTTTTTTTTCTATGCATAATAAATAAGATTACTTACCATAAAAATGAAAACGTACAATTTGGTTTTCCCAAAATGATCTTTTATTTCCATTAAAACATCTTTTCTGTTTAACACAAATGGTGCGTCTTCTATTAAATCTATTAATTGCAGTCAACGTTTTCTTTCCTTCTAATTGAAATATTTCAACTACATTAATTGCAATTACTAACAAAGTTAAATTTCAAAACAGATAACTAAAATGGATAAAAAATAGAATAATTGTTTCCTTTAGTCATTTAAACACGTTTATAAATTTGTTGCTCATACAGCAGAGTAATAAATAACTTACTTTAATAAATTATTTTTCTACTCCTGTAATCCATCTATATGCTAAAACGCAATTCAGATATACATATATATATATATATATTTCTTCCTTCAAATAAATCATTCTATTCTTTATTTTAATGAAACTAAACGTGCATTTACAAATGAAACATTCATTTTATTTGACATAAATGTTCTTTTCATTAAACCAACTTTCCTTTTATATTCACAAAACATAAGCTACGTTTAATTACACCTACTAATTTACAATTTGGTGTCCTCTCTATCATTGATTGAAATTATTCAATTACATTAGTTCAATTATTTACAAAGATGAATTTCAAAATGGACAAAATAAATGTACTGAGAAATAGAACAATTATTTCCTGTCTAATAGTAATTTAATCATATCTGTACACTATTGGATACAAACAAGAATTATATATTTCTTACCAAATAATAGTTTCGCATCTCTGCAATCAATCTTTCAGCTACCAAACATTTCAAATAAATAAACATATGATTTCTTCTTTTATAAAGAAACATTTATTATTCCTTGTTAACATTTATTATTCCAATCAATTGGAAATTTAAAGTTAGACAATAGTTAATTTCACTCAAACCAATGTTATTAAAATACACACTAGAATTTGTTATCATCCTTAAATTATTGCAAACATTTTTCATTAATAGAAATTTTACTTCGACTCATAACATGTATTATAATTTTATTTGTATAAGTAACATCTTAATTTTTTTCCTAACCATTTTATTCAAAAATCTTATTTAATTTAATACTTTTAAATGTTTACAAATACGGGTTGTTACATGATCACTCCAAAAATTGAGTGGATTTTAAATGGCTAACATACTTAGCTAATCTAGATGAGTGCGCACAGTATTCATAGGGTAGTGCTATTTTGTGTTATACGTATATGGAGTGCTCTAGTCTATCTCTTATGCTCGCTAAACTTATCAGCGGTTGTTTGACACTTGTACAGGTATGCAACTACTTTAGATAGCTCATTCTATGTTATGAAATTCTTTATTACGACATTCTTTGTTAAATGTTTTTTTTCTATAGCTTTGGTCATGGACATATCTCCCTGTTGGATGGATCCAAGTATGAAATGTTCTCATCGATCACACAATGCCTCTTGGATCTCGGTATAACTTCTTATGATATGAAACTAATTTGCTAATTCAATATGTGTATGTAGTATTATATTGCTATTTCATTGTTTGACATGTGATTGGTCCTAAAAAACCTCTCAAACCCCACGAAGGAATGTAAGATTTTAACGCAATAAGCTGGATGTGCTGGACCCAGCTTCGGTGACACGGACCCCGTAAACACAGGATTTGTTGTAGGATCTGGCAGCTATATGTATAGCTGCCAGATTTCTTTGAACTGCTAGGCTTCCCTTCATTTTCAATACATGGACTGCACATCACTTACTCAATCGGGTAATGCGACAGTTTGGCATGGCGTAGCATATACCGAAGAATGCTCCAATATATACCGAGGAGTATCACGAGGAGGACATCGCAAATGCTCTTGAGATATGGAATCAGAACCAATTTTTTTAATTCAAAAGAGAGCCGATCATTCCTCTTGAGACCTATATGAGGTGGTATTTGAACATTATACGCTGACATATTTTGAAGGCGTTAGTACAAGCTGTTCCCCGCAATCCATACACCCCTCGTGCACTGCTTGAAAGGAACGTTGTAAGTATATTTAGCACTGTTAATTTAACTAAAATGAAATTAAAAAAGCTAATTTTCATTGGGTTGTACTGATGGCATCAACAAGGCATTGGAAATAACCGAAAAGCTCGAACAATGTCTTGAAGACGATGCACAGTCAAAGGGGATGTGCTTGAACATAAAAATATTCTATGGGCTATTTTGGTAAGGAACAAACTAGAAAGACCAAGATGTCCTTCTACTTCTCCCCCTCCACCTCCACCTCTCGTAAATGTACCTCTACTTCTACTTACATACATTCTTCGAAATAAAAGAGGCGAAGGTACTTCTTCTAAAGGTAGAGGTTCACTGTCACAACAACCAGAAGAGTACATTCGTGGTCCTTCTCAACCAGCATGTATAATTGATCTTTCCACCGAGGTTGACGAAGAAGAATACATGTCTCAACCGCCTGAACATCATCGTCGTCGCACCCCTCTGGAAGTTCGTAACTTGTGAAAATGGTAAAAGATTCTTAATGGATAGGGATATGTGTAGTTTGTGGTATGGATATTTGTATTTGTTGTCATGGATTGTAACAACCCGAATTTTTCACCAATTTATAATCATCATTAAACGATTAATGTTGATAGCTATTTGCTGTTTGGAATTTTTATCGGTTGGTATTCTTTTCTTAAATTTGTTTAAGAATTTTTATTGGGCTTTAAAAATTTGTTGTAGCCCATTTCTTTTGTTGCCGTGATGGTTATCAAAAGAGAATAACCGACCCCTTTATTCGTTATCTTAAAACCCTAAACAGAATCACGAAAAGAATAAAAATGGTGGCCGTTCCTTTTCTTCCTCTTCGACAATTAGGGCTTTTCCATTCGAAGGCGCTGGCCTCTGGTCGATCGAAGCTCTCTCCTCGTTGCTCACTTCGGCCGCTTCTTTTGGTTGAGTTCGCCTTCGCTTCGGTCAAGGTGAGTAAATTTTATTACTTACATCTAATTCTTGCTTAGTATTGTGTTCATGTTGTTCAACTTTGTTTCGATGTTGAATTCGTTTGACTTTGGGTTATTTCTTTGCTACTTGCTTTGCACGGCATTGATTTTATGTCGTGATTGCCATGGCTTTGATTTTTAGTTTGAAACTACTGCTTTGAACTCTCTGGCATTCGAATTGATTCTGTTTGGCCTTCGGCCAATTTTGAAATTCGTTACTTGATTAATTGATACCCGCGACTTTGATTTTTCTGGTGATTTTTGCTTGTATGTTCACCCCTGTAGCATACGTGACTTGATCGAGTTGCTGCCATTATTGTTGGCACTGACTTCATCAGGTTTGCATTCTTTAATCTGGTGGTTGTTGACCCTATGTGCTTCGACTCTGGCACTTAAGACTTGTTCTAAACTGATACTTGAAGTTGACTTTGGTCACCTGACATTTTTGATTTATTCATTTGTGAATTTTTCGCTTCTGTTCATGTGGAATATTTACTAGTTCCTGCTGGTTTTGTTATTAATTCCTTTGAACTACTTTTGGCACTTGTTTATACTAAGTGCTGTTTCATTTGATTTAGACATGTATGTGCATTCATACATGTGCATACATGCACTCTTGTAGACTTTGATTATCCTATGTGCCATGTTAATTTTTGTGTACATTTGTGCACCTGTTTTGGTTGAAGCCTGTAGCCTTTGTGCTTGTTCTATGTTGCCTTATCTTGAGTACACCAACTTGTTTCATCTGTAGCCTTTGTCCCTTGTTGTTCCACTATGCATTGTTTACTGCCATACAGCCATGTCGTATTGCGTTGTGTTATATTGCGTTGTGTTATTTGTGACATTGAGCCTCGACTTTGATCGTGGTTGCTCTGTTGCTCCTTCCTTTGGAGAATGGGCTACTCCTTTGTTTCAGTTTGCATAGGGTTTTAAACATTTTTGCTCACTTTTGCACTGGGCTTGGTGTCTTGTCTCTGGCCATTCTTTGGTCCCTGACCTGATGAACTTGAGTCTGTTGGTTGTTGTTCATGTGTCTCTTTGTGGTTCAGTCTGTTAGTTGGGCTGCAATTCATGTGTTTACTTGGAGCATGTTATGTTTGTGCTCGAGTCTGGTTTTAACATACTGTCGTGGTTCATGTTTTCATTTGGGTGGCTTGACTTGAGCTTGAGTTACTTTAATGTATATTTATGTTGTGTATGTTGACTTTGCATAAGCTATAGCTCTGTAGCCTTGCTTTGTTCAGTTCACTACTTGTAGCCTCTATTCGACCTGATTTTGCTTTGACTTTGGTCACTGCTGCATATTGTTCAACATGTAGTTTGCTGTTTGATTTTTGTACTTGTGTTGAATCCATCTTAAACGCTCGAGTTTGACCTTGTGCTCGTTTGTGAATTTTCATTGTGTACATCATCACCATAGTGGCAAGGCAGTGCACGCAAGCGTGAACTGTAGCCACACGGCATTGAGTTTTTGGGCACGACATCACTATAGTGGCAAGGCAGTGCACGCAAGCGTGAACTGCAGCCACACGGTATGGCGTGTATGATATTCTATTTTGTTTCGATTTATGGATCTTTTGCGTATTCCATATTCCGTAGTGGCGAGGCAGTGCACGCGTGCGTGTACTGCAGCCCTACCCGTATTGTTATTTCAATTGTTCGAACTGTTTCGTTTATTCAATTCAATATGACTTGAATTGTATTTTTATTGGTTTAATTTGATGATTTTGTTCTTAATTGCCGATTTGGCAATTTCGATGTTTTCCAAATTATCTTTATTGATATTCGTTTTACTTATCTTTGTTGATGATTTGAATCTGCTGATTGTTGTTTAACACTGTTATGTGTTATATTTATCGTTATCCGATTTCTTTATTTAAGGATCGGATAGACGAGATTTATTGTGACTGTCGTCTATTCATTACTTAATTATTATTGCTTCTGTGCACTAATAACTGAGTTTGAATAAGACTGACTTGTGTATTATTTTCTTTTGAATTTAATACTCGGGTCAGACCGAGTTATTTCAGGTCGTAGATATCTTGCTTTGGGTAGCGGTTTGAGCTATGAAGACTTTTCATATCTTTTGGGAGTTGTCGTGTCATAGCATAGGTTGATATGTATTCATGTATGTTAGTCGATAATGTACTTGTATATATAACTTCCTGGGTCGATAGTTGTAGTTGTATCATATGTTCTATGTCAAATGTATTGTAACTGACATCAGTTATATATATGAGACTTTTCTTTTTTATCTGTGTTTCGCATTTATTGATATTATCTGTGTTATTATTATATCTACTATCCTAAACTATTATGAACCATCGTAGTTCGTTTTATACTGGAATTGGGGTATGTCGATGGGAGTAAATAAATCAGAGATGAAAAATGAAAGAATATATATATACCACTCCTATCGAGATAACCAATACTAGTGTAAGGCCTAACTACGGATGGCCGCTCCTCAACAGCCTTATTCTCCGTGCTAGTTGACAGCATTACACCGTAGTGTTCTTGGCTAGCGTGGGTATAGAGGTGGGGCATCACATGGATGTGTGTTGTTTATTGTATGGATGTGTATTATTGTCATGGATGTGTTATTGTTTACAGAATTCGTTATGCTTTTGTCATGGATATCTATTGGCATGTGTAGTTAGTTTGTTATTGTGTCATGGTTATTATATAGACTATGAGTATGTGTAGTACTTGTTTATTTGGCTTGTTGAGTTAAGTTTACTGAGTTGAACGGGGTGAAAGTGGACTATGTTGCTTGCTGCTGTGTTTAAACAGCAGTATTGGACATGCAATTTTTCAAAAGTCACCTTTGCTGATTTTCTATTTCAAAAGTCACATGTTGGCGACTTTTCAAAAATTGCCACTTCGCGATTTTCAGAATACCATGTACGGTGACTTTTGAAAAATCGCATGTTCATAACTGCTGCATATAAACAACTGCACGAAACATAGACCCATAAACCTCAGTAAATAATAAGCAAAAGAAATTTAAGATTAAACAGTACAATAAAGTGATTTTGATACATATATTATACAGTCATGTTTAAAATACACATCATAAAATCGGGTTCAATTCATAAAAGTTAAATAATACAATCATACTAGATGACAGTATTGCATCGCATGCAGTTATGCCCTTGCTAACCACATTTGCCACACTTATTAGATTTGGACGATTAGTTCTCGTCCATCACACCTTTGATCCTTGTAGATTACGGTCTCCCCAGTTGTCTTTTCACAGATGGCGGTAATATTTTACGACCATTATATGCGCTCCAATATCTCCTATCACACATAGGATGAAACTTGGGTTTATAAAAGTTTTGTAATTCTCAACAGAGTACCACGATGAAGCTAAATCGTGGTGTGCTCTATTAGCCCCATTTTTTTACGTTGAATAATCTACCATTACATGAGCACATAGTAACTTTTGGAGTAGTGGAATGTTGCATGTGCACGAGCAATTGTTGCCGTCGATTATTACTTTGTATTCATTCTCAGAATAACGAATAACCTACCATTCGGTTTGGCTAAAACATTTAAGTCTATAGCGACGCGCTTCACTAGCCCTTTCAGCTATTTTAGCTTCCCACTTTCGAATCAAGCGTGTTGTTGTTTATCGCAATTTGACGTCGCTTATAAAAATGTTCAATTGAGCGAAAGAATGTTCGTGAAACCAAAACCTTTATAAGTAAAGATATAGCCCTTTAATTACATTATTAAAACTTTCAGATGCATTAATGGTCATAACATGAAAGCATCGTCCATCGTCTTTGCATAATGCCCAAGTTTCCTCAAAATTTCCCAAACTCTTCTCAATCATATCATGAGCATGCCTATTTGTTGTTTTGATCTCTTTACTAATTTTCATGTATTCAACTACATCAGAAGCACACGCTGTTGAATAAAATAACCCCGTTAATCATTTGTCTTTGAATTCTGCCACTTGAAAGTTAGCTTTTATATGCCTTGTACACTATCGATGTTTGTGTGGTTCTTGCTATTTTTCACGTAAAGCCTTTGGAATTTCTTTCATCCTATATGATACGAAAGTAATACATTGACCGCATACACTATGTATGAATTCAAGCATGCACGAAAAAAACCAACCCCAAGTATCACATGACTCAAATTCAACAACTGTATAAGCCAAAGGAAAACGACAATCATCTACATCTACCATAGTAGCAACATGCAACGTGCCTTTGTATTTACTATACAAATGTGTCCTGTAAATTCATAACAATGGCCAACAATGCAGAAAACATGTAATGTAAGGCCCAAATTCCCAAAACGCATGATCGAATACTCCAACTTCATAGTGTGCCACATGGCCTATAGTGCTAGGATTCATTCTCTATATCTGCTCAAAGAACTGTTGTAATGTCGCATATGATTCTGCCCAATCACCATATGTTCTGTCTATCGCTTTGTTTAATGCTCGTCATGCTTTTATGTAACTAATATTGATGAACAACTGATTGTGTACAAGCACTTGCAATGTACAGCAGAAATATCAAGATTAGCTTTGAAAAAGACATGATTTTTGTCACAAGAAATTTCAAAGTGGCTCGCTTATGGTTGGAATTACCTATTAGGTTGACAAAGGTATGCTCGCTTGGATACTTCTAAATTTCCCACCATCCAGACTGAGATTTTTTCGAAACTATCACATGTATCCTCCAAGGACAATTACCTTCAACGTTACATATAGTAGTGTATTCTGTTTTGTTGACTTGATTGGCTTGTATGAAACTACATGTAGAATAGAACATTCAGTTAATTGTTGAGTAAACTTTTTGTTTGTCTCAAAAACCATTCCAACACTGAAACCACTTTGAATGCAAGTAGTTGAAAATCATTCGCCCGCAGTTTGAAGATTAGCAATAATAGATCTTGCCAACATTTGCATAGTGCAAAGATCATCATCTAAAGGCACTTCCATCTCTGTTTCATCACTATCACCTTCATTGTCATCCGATGTAGAAAAGTCATGGTTCAACGGATCATTGTTAACTTGCATTCTTTCAATCCAATAGTCTTCATTACTATTCCTAGCAGCAACAACCATGCTATCAACTTGAGGTTCTTCACCAACCGCTTCATTTCCATCAACGTCCATATCATTGTCAGCATTTGCATCAGGGGAATGGAGCGATGATCCGTTACTCCAATGTGCAGCAGTATCAACTATCATATACCTGTTAACAATATAGGAATAAACTAATCAATAATCAATCCCAAAAGAGACCAAAATAAAGATGCATCTAAATAGATACCTCTTACTCCTCTAATTAATTCGAATGGAGTGGGATATATTAACTACGACAGATGAGCATTTGATGGTTCAACAATTTTGTTCAGTTGACTGACTTATTGCTGGAAACTAATTACATTGCAACAAAGTGTAAGAAAATTTAAATTAATACCGTTATATCCAACTATTCATTATAACAATGTTACCATAGACTAATAATTTCATCCATAAGCGGTGTGTAATAAGGAAAGTTTTGTTATGTAAAAGGTTGCGAGTTTGTATACGGAATGAACCCGTACTGCATAGACAGAGGATGGTATCTTCCATCATTAACGTATGGATTACTGTTACTAGGAGAAACGTAGTCAACAGATGGATTCGCCGTCTCCAATATCTATCTATAGTATCCAATTCCAGTACTTACTATAGGAGATGCCAACTACTGTTCTGGTTATTTTTTTGCAACTTTCTCTACATATAACTCAATTGATTTTGAAATAGAAGAAAACATTACTTTAACATCATCACCGTCTGCTTATGTTTTTTGCTTTAGTACCGGAGCCCATTGGCCAATTAACCACTCATACAATTTCAAATTCTTCTGAATAAATTTTTGTCATTTTTTAAATAGATTCTTTTAATTCCGTTAATTTGCAACATTTCCGCACGCTTCCTGGTTGACATATACCACCAATATATTTACCATTTTTCTGATCATCGATATTCAATTCGCTATCGTAGCAGCAGTGTAGGAATTAGATTTTTCACCATTCTGCAAATCAATATACAATTTTATCACTATATAGGTAAGTACAAAATAAATAACTTACTAAAACCTCCTATTTAGTTTATCTACATTTACTTACTAACAAATGGAAATTTTAGAAATTACAAATAAAAACTAGGGTTTTATGATTGTATCTTCAGATTGTTTAACTTTGTTGAACACCATCATCAAGTTCTACAAATTTAGCTCTAAACCAATGAGTTAAAGATACAAAATCAAATTTTAGTGCACTGGAGGAATGTACAATAATTTGGGTTATTTTTGGTAAAGGTAGAAGTGAGGAAGAAAAAGAGCTTGCACAAAGCGATTTTTCAAAAATCGCTAGCTGAAGATTTTCGAAAAATCGCCAACTACAAATTAGCCGATATGCATTGGCGACAACCAGTCATCATCCCATATGGCCAAAACGTGCCTATATCTGTAAATAAGTTTGAAACAGGTCTAATTTTGTTACTTTTTCATAAAAGTGGCCGAAAGTAGCAAAATATCCTTTTTTAGTGAATGGGGGAGAGTGCTGTGAAGAAGGAAAATGAGGGATATTTTGTTATCTCATTTTACACCGAGACATATATGACCAAACTTTTTTTTTCTTTTTTTAGCAAAATGGTTCTGTAGTACGGAAGTACACAACCCAAAATTCATAACAGAAAAGTACAAAAATCTAACCAACATGATTTACCTATAGTCAAAATATCTGTTTAAAAAATAACACACATTTATTTATAAACATATTCCAAACTCTTGTGGTAATATGAAAAAATATCATAAAATAATATATTATGGTTCTAAATCATTGCAAAGATGACAGAATAAGATAGCTACTCCTACAAATTCAGTTGATCCAAATTGAAGTCTAAAAACTACACCTTATCCACAAAACCAACGGGCTACAGCACAGCGTCTACAAATCTCTCAACCACCCTTAAATGCATCAGAATCGTAGATATTCTCTCTTCAAAGCTAAATGTTTAGATTTTGGATCTAGTGCATCCATACAACATCCACCTCTAATAAATGTAGGTTTAAATCCATAAATATCTCCAACCAATATTCCATTCTCCCAATCTTTAGCCAAACATATCTTTCCACAACATACACTAAATGATGGTGCCACCACGGTAATCCAATAGTTTTTAACCCCAGCATTGACTAAAATTTTATTCAATCTTAGAATTAGTCTAACGCGTTTGTATTAGCGAAAATTACTTTCTAACATTGTGCTTAAAAATGAAGAGTGATGAATAAAATGAGCAAAGAATGTACATGGCATAAGATATAGAGCGGTTCGGCTAAGCTTTTCCACGTCCATTATGAAGATCTCTTACTATGTTAATCTCTTACATTGATAAGTAATCACTAAAGAATAATAAGAAAATTAGCATTTAAGCCTATAATAGTACTATAATTAAGCGCTTATGAGGAGTTGCTTGTAGGAAAATAACAATTTCGAGTATAAAAATCAACTATGATTCAACCAATTTTCAACCCCCTTGATGTTGTATGTCAAAGGATATTTATAAAAGATGAAGCAGATCAACGGATGGCTAAAATTGTCTAAAAATATGCAAGAATAATTCCTGACAATAGATTTGGCCGCTTGGATTGATTGAGGACAGTTGGAAAGGTGGTTGTAAATATATTTTTGATAGGCTAGTCAGCGGTGATGTCGTACCGGGTGCGTGCTTTGTGCAAAGAGAGGCAGCATGCTACAGGAGTATGTACGCTTTTAGTAGACATGCCACAATAGTAAGTGTACTAGGTCGTACTAGGTTGTACTCTTCGATGTCTAGCACGCTTTCCTAGGGAATAAGGTTATAGGGAAGCTTCTTATGCATAGTGACAACTGGTTGCTTGTTGTCGAAGCTTGTTGAGAATAAAGTTGAAAACACTAAGGCTGGAGTATGAAGGGCTGGACCAAGACATAGTAATGAGAAAGGCCATGTGGAACCAGTCGTAGGCATAATTGAGATAGAGCGAGACCATAGACCGGTCTCTTTTGACCCGGATTATGTCAATGAGCTGGTTGTGTCGTCTTGAGCTGGGTCGAGCCAGGCTTAGAAGTCCAGGCCGGCCTATTTACGACTTTCTTGTTGGATTATCTACGATGGAGTCTGGCTGAATATGGGACCACTTGGATTAGGTTGGGCTAAGATGTACTAGTTGACATGAATTTGGGTCGGACTTAGAATTATAGACCGACTTGTCTTTGACAGCTTTAGTCTTGTTATGCAAATTGGCTTGAAATGGGCCGGGCATTGATATTTTGGCCAGCTTATCTTTTACTTCCGAGACAAGTAAGCAACACCTAGTCTGCTTCGTTATTGACCACATGTACAGTAATCGAGTCCACTTCACTCCCCACATAAGCCAAACCCAAATTTCTCCTTTAGTTCCAGCTTGCGCCATACCACATTGACAAAGTTAAGGGTTTTCTTTAGGGGCAATTATATAACTTATTATGTAACTTAACTCTTGTACAAGAATCATGTTCGAAATAAAGGATGCTTTTGATCTGTTCTCTATTATACGTGTTGTTATATTGTAATGTAAGTAATGATCTCAATACACTAAATATGTAAGCAGAAAATCCTTAGAAAATATATTTTTGACCGATTGTAGTTGCAAATGTTTCTGTAAGCATGAATTTTATATAAACATTCCAAATATTTATCCTTAAATTGTTCATAGTCAATAAGTATTGAGAGAATGATATCTATTCATCCATTGAGCCTAGTGTACGTAATGCTCTCCATGCAATGGACGACGAATTACTTATGACTGTTGGGGACAATAAGGGCTTACGTACTTGTAATTATTTGGAACAATCATAGGATGGCTCAACAAGAGTCTTCTATAGGTCAAAATAACTAAGTCAAAATAGAATATGTCGTGTGATGATGTGCAATAATTTTTGGACTTGAGAGTATCGTTGATTCTACATATCTAAACTATACTTTGGTTATAGTCCATTACATGACATCACGATTATGTTATAGCCATAGTTGTTCACACGTTGTACTACTTGAAGTGAAACACTAGTTAAGAGAGGATTTGTCTCTTTCATTGTAGAATGTTAGTACCACTGTAATAATAGTCAATTTAAACTAAAATATCTTAGAAGAGTAAATTGGTTGATCAATAAAAGATACCAGATTAAACCAAAGGTTTTAAAGTACTATGCGGTTAAATATAAATATTATTGAAGTTTTTAACCATTGAACAAACTCTACATATCTCGGTGAGATAGTGACGATGAAAAGAAAATGTGCATAAAATATCATTACATTGATATATCTGAATAAATATTAGAAATTGGAATTGAATGGGTGAATTTAAAAAACAAATCATTTTGAGTCTTTGTTGGACATATGAAGTCTAATTAATTTTAGGTCTAATCTAAAATTTGTTGCAAATCTTATTTTATTTAACTTTTCAAAAGAAGTTTAAATTTAATTTTAATTGAATATTTTATAATGAGCATTTCAAATACGGTCATATATTTATAGAGCAAGTGCAACATATATGCAGTGTACATAGTCAATGCGTACATTTACAGATGCTGGGATTTAAACCGCAACGGAAACATTTGTACCTTTATATATGCCTTTGTTGGCCGTAGTTTTTTTAAATATGAACAATAACAATTATATATATTATATATTTAATTTTGACTATTTAATATATGTTTTGAAATCTAAAATTAACAATTTGAAATCTAGTTTAAGTTAGGAAAGATTTAAAATTAGATTTACGATTTCACAAAATGGTCTAATTTATAAACTTTGAGTTGCAATAACATACATATATGTATACATATATAAACAATAGAAAACTATATTTTAAAATTAAACTAACATATATACATAGAATTTGTAATTTTATATGTATTGGAAGTTTAAATTGACAGGTTGAAATCTAGCTTTAACTTATGGAGGATTCAAAGTAGGTTCATTATTTTGCATAAAATTCTACTTATATTTTTTTTTCTGGCAAGGCCATTCTACTTATAAATTTTGAATTGAAATAACTTTTAAACGTATGTAAGCAATAAGTAAATGAATTCACATTCAAAACCAATAAATATACAAAGATGTATTCAATTTATCATATTGATTTCATTTAATCAACATATGTAGTTCACTTATGTTTGTGTACTTAATAAGCTAAAATATTATATCAACTAATTAAACTTAGTTTCAAATCAAATTTTTTATATTAAACATTAATTTATGAAAAAATAAAAAAAGTAGACCAAAAAACTTTAACATATATAAATTCATTGTATAGTTTGGGATTTAAACTATACAAACAAGATGCATATAATCAAAAGAGATGAAGCAAGTTTGAGATCCAAATATTTTTAGCATTATGCATCACATAATTAAATGAAATTATAAAATTACCTTATTATGTAAGCAAAAAATCACACATTGAATGAAGAATAAATCACCTAGATTTAATTGAATTCACTGCCAAAATTTCCAACAATCTAAAGCACCACTTATGTGTTTATTTTATTATATTTATTTTGATTTTTTTAGAATTTTTCTTTAATGAAACCATGGAATTTTGATAGTTGGAGAGAGAGTGGAAAGCAGGAGAGAATGAATTGTTAGGAGAATCGAATGAATGAAAGGAATTTTGTTTCAAAGAAACAATTGAAACCTTTCCAATTCTTTCCTTTACACCTTCTATCTTTTGTTCTTCATTAAATTTCAATCAAATCCCACCTCTTTTAGCATGCATGATAGGGTAAGAAATGGCCTATAAAGGCTTTCAAAATTTCCAAAATCATTTAGTAATTAATTGCTTTAAATCAAATTTAAATATTTATCGATATCGTATATGATGCATGCATACAGAGCTTTTATATGCACGCTTTCCATTAAATACTAATGTCATTCAAACACAAAATAAAATATAATGATTGGTATTTCATAAATATTAATTAATTTACAACAATTATAGATTAATAAAATTATGTGATTTTTCAAAGTATTCATCATACGGTTTTATGATTCAAATTTGTAAATTCTGTTAGCGCTTAATCAAATATTAACGTTCACACGTCACCATAGCTAGTAGTGTGATATTTTGACTGAACTTTTGCGTTCACATATTTTTTGGAAAAAAAATCTAGTTTTACTTATATAAGTGGTACCTAGCAGTAACGATTATTTACACCAGTTTTTTTTGTCAAAACTATAATGCTGTAGGACTTTTGAAATTTGGTTTGGTCAAAATTCCATTATCACCTATATTCAACTTGATTAATCCAATCACAAAATTCTTAGCTCAATAATAATAATTATCATTAACCGCACCTCTCGAGCCAAAGAGTTTAACTTTAAGTTGATAAAAAATGATCGATATCAACCCTTATAACCGAGGAGACGAATTCTCTATTGCTTCCACATCCAATGCTTCAAATCAGACTCAACTATAGTCGCTTGATGGGTTTCCATGTCATGATTTAACTATAATCAAAGTGAAGTGTACACATTGAAGTTCCACGGTATTCTCAAGTCGAAGGAACTATGTAACATCATGATCTTGGAGATTCTCTATTTGACCATAGTTACATTAACCAATCAAAAACTCTCAAGTGAGTTATCCAATGACTATAGTACATAACCCCTTATTGCCCCAACAAACTTGAGTAATAACTACCATACAATTAGATATCATTACATACTCTAGTCTTAACGGATGACTCGGTATCTATTCTCAAAACATCTTGACTAAGAACTAAAATAATATGTTATTTTAATGTGATAAATTTTTCATGAACATAACACACTGTAATTACTAATACACAACACATCTTTTAAAGATTTGTTATTTACTATACTTAAAATTATTTACTTAGTTAATTATATCATAATATAACAAAGCATATTGTAATAATCAAACACCTTTATTATGAACAATATAGGAATCGAATTAAATATATGTAATAGATTACATAATTTCCCTTATGCATACCCCCAACTCTATCATATATGTTTATATATTTTTATAAACACACACAAATATATCAAGGAGTTATTATTGATATTTATACCTATTTTGTGACCATGACTCATAAAGTTCATATATATACTATATGTTACCATTCACATAAATGTCTGGCATTAGTTTATATCGCTTATAATGTTCACATTGTGAATGTGAATTTCCACTTACTAAAATATCACAATCCAAATTAAAATTAAATATGAAGTAAATAATTTTAAGTTATAATATATAAATAAAAGATTAAAATGTAAAATAAAACAAATTATTAAAATATTAAATTTCTCTTTTTATCAAGGTTCACTAAATATGATTTAGTGTAAACAAATTATCCATGTCAATATGAAATAAAGATTTAGTGTGAAATTAATAGAAGGAATTTTTTGCAATTTCCCCAATTACCTTGCCGCCAATGCACACAATCCAATAATGATATTAGAGCCTGCAATATATTACCGTAAATAATTAACTAATGCATAGAGCATTTACTTGAAAAATATAGTTAGATGAGCATCAAAGACAAGTGTGTTTGGACTAAGGAGAAGGTTCCTCTAATTAACGATCGTTCTCTTGAATGGAAAACCTACTTCATCCTAGCCTTTACCTAACTCATTGAAGTGGTCCATCTCAAAGGTATTCCCTTAGTGGAAGGTCAAAAATTGTTTTATGCCATAAACCGATTCAAATATGAGTACTACAAAATTTAAATTTAAAATTGTCTTGAATTTAAACTTGTTGTAGTAAAATTTTATAAAGAGATATGAAATGCAATTCATTTTAAATTTTCGCTTAAAAATAAATGTTTTATTTACATTAATTTAAGTTTTAATTAATAAAGAAATACACACACACACACACACACATATATATATATATATATGTATATTTATATATAAACAGATTTATAATTTAATAAAGTATAAATGTTATAATAAATTAAATATATATCATATGTATAAGAAAAGGGAGGTTATATGAACTAAACCCCATATAGACTTAATAGAGTATGATATAGAGACATATGATATCATAAGATATTATACTCATCTCCCCTAAATGTCAATAATACTTAATTATTACTATATTAAATTATGAATTTAAGATATTATTGCTCTCCATCATTCATAATTTGAATGGAGGACCATACATATTTATAGTAGTTGTGCATCCTTAAGCCATAAAATATTTATATTGATGCTTCTATTGTCCCTAGATTAGCAAGAATATTTTGTATCTTTTTGAGAACCCTTAAAAGCCACAAAATTATGCTTTGACTGTCATGAAATGATGGATCTAAAGTGTCTAATGTACTTTATGATTTGTTGAGCACTCTCAAGATTATATAAATAATTAGGAGTAAATAATTGTACGATGATTAATTATGTACGAGATATAATTAGTAAAGAGTTAATTACCATTTATGGTGATTGCAATTTTTAAGCAAGCTCAAGGTTGTAGTAATATGATAAATTGAGTTAATACCCATTAAAGGAATTTGAGATATTCTCATATATCCTTTAGAATTTTTAAAGAGATGTAGAATCTGATGGGATCCTTATTAGGTAAATATGATAAATAAATCTAGTAAGTAAAAGAATTTGTGCGATTTTATCTAATTTACTCTAATAAATTTGCATAGATTAAATTCCAACATTGAAATTACTTCTAAAGATTAACACACTAACCAGCGCAATCTATATGGACTGATTATGAAATGTAAATATCGCAATCACCTATGAAAAACTCAGGTATGTAGTCACCAATGAGCCAAATGTTGAACTTGATAAAGACGCATTGCCCAAAAAATTATCCTCCTATAAGTCATGGTCAATACGTTAAACTTGCTCAATGTTATCTACTGTCAACCAAGCGCACTAAGCTTTGGAGCCATCATAAGTATATGTATGACTAGACTATATTTAAGCACCTACAGAAATTGTATGGTGAGCAATCTTGTACCGCAAGGTACGTGATCTCATGAAATACAAAAATGAGCAAAGTAACTCCCATCCAAGATCACGTACTCAATATGGTTTGTTATGTAGAGAGATTGGCTGATTTGGAACGACTCTTCACATTAAGTTAGGAACTGAATTGATTCTTGGATAATTGACTTTGCATTCGATCCATTCATATTGAAGTTCAATATGAACCCACTGAAGTGTGTTGTCAACGATCTCTTTAATATGTTAAGGGTGATTATGAGTACGTTCATGAAAAAATCGAGCACGATTCTTGCAATCAAGGGTGGTTCTTGGAGTCTAGGCCATATCTTCTTCTAATGTTTAAAAGAAGATAAATTTAAGTTGAACGGCAACAAAGGTGTGATAACCGATGTTTTTGACATGTAGTAATTAAGATAATAAATTAGTTTAATTAAGTTAATTGATTTAATCAAACTAATAGCTTAGAAAGTGAATTTTCAAAGATAAACGACTAGGACTTGAGAAATCAGATAATGCGATAAAAATAGATGAAAGGAGAGCTACGACAAATATGGTAAATATATCAGAACAGAATCATTATCATAATGAATTGAAGCTTTCCTTTTCTTCTCCAAAGTAAAAGAAATAAGTTTTTGAAACTATTTCCTTCTTTACTTCTTTAATACCCAGCATAAAATTATAGACAAATGCTATAAACATAAGTTAGAAGATTATCTACTTATCTACATACTTAAGTTGGCAACTTGGTGAGGATTAAGCCCAAATTTATGAGTTGAAGATTCCAAAATTGATTTGGAAACTTGAAGTTAGGATTTCTTTGGATTTGGTGAGTGAATTCATTCTCTATACTCTTTGATCACCATATATGCTATATATTCTTGTTAAATACTAATGGTTGGGTTAGGGCCTGATGGTTGGATTCAAATTGGAATTTTAGAGATGAGAATCATATTTATTAGGTATTTATAAATGTTTAATTATAGAATGAATGCATTGAAAACACCTAAAATTGAATGAATGTAGTATAATGATTGTTGATTTGGATATTTTTATTTTTGCTTCAGTTGGGAATGGTTGTACTAATAAAGAATAGGTTAGGACATTCAAGAACGACATTGTTAAATGCATGTGAGAGTTAGAATGGAAGATGAGTAGTTATATTCATATGTTGGTTGATGGAATTCACTACTTCAGAGTTGTTTATTGAGTATAGAAGGAAACAATACTTGTTTGAATGGTGAATAACTTATAAAAAGGCATGAATCTGGATAGAGAAATGTAGTGCAAAATCAGTGACATAAAGAAAAACATCAATTAGCAGATATGAAAGATGAACGATGGAAAAAGGTGGGGGAAAATTTCCACTATAAGAAATTCTTCCATTATTGCTCTTGGCCGAAATAGTTGTCTGAATTTCCCTTTAACGTCTAAACTACTGAATCTGGTTTCCTATAATATTCCAATGCAAATTAAGGATGATTCAGATGCTTGAATGACTGCTTTAAACATCTGAAATCATAGTTAGGCATTTGACTTTTCAATTCTGGTTATTAAAATACTGTGTAATTAGCAGTTGAATCGGGATTTGAGATTTTAGGATTTTGGGAGTTTTGGTTCATTTTATGGACATGTAGGATTCAGGAAAGGTTTGTACTAACTAAGGAGAAATCGTATGAGTTTAGGATGACTATGATGATGTTTTAGGATGTGATCATATTTTTATGTTTGTTTTATAGAGTCATTCGTGATGACCACAGTATCGTGATATATAATGCCATAATATATTATGCATATGGTTAAGTCATACACCATGGCTATGACCTTAGGATTTTATATTTATAGATCATTTATTTCATGAGGCATTGTTGTCTTGATAGCACGTGTTAGGCGGCATGATTCAGGTATAGGAGGCGTACTATCTTAGTAGCAAAGGCCATATCCCTTGGGATACTTTGTAGAAAGAGTTATTGGTCTCAAATTACTTATCCTAAGTCCTCTTGGTAAACAAATGATAGCGATTAGGCATGTGTGTATCGGTTCAAGCTTAATATGATTATATTTAATTGAAGACGCGTCGGGGTATCGGTTTTATGTTTATGATAGGTCTTGGCCTTACCAAGAGTTCTAAGGCCCACTAGCATAGTGTGTGGCAGTTAGTCATGCATGGTTGTCATAGTGATTAGCAGTTAGTAGATTTATTGGGTATCACATAGCACTATAGCATAAATATGCTAACTTGTTTGATGTAGACGAAGATACAAGATGAAGTATGGTTTTATTACCTCATATTATGGTATTTGATATAGTACATGATATATTAGTGTATTGGCAACACATTCTAGTGAGATATTCTTTTCGCGACTTTCGACCTGATTGTCCTTATGTTGTCTCTTTTGTTATCTACTCCTTAACTTAGAAAAGAGTTCTATTGTCTAGAATCAAGTTTTAGAGTTATAATCATGTTGGTAGTACAACTGGCCACCGACACCCAGTTGTATGAAATCACCAATATACAGTAACAGATCTCAGATGGTATCTAATGCAGACAACATACTATGAAGTATCAACAAATTAAAAATGGAAGCAAGTAAAAAGAAACAAGATTTATAGTGGTTCAGCTTACTCCGGCCTACGTCCACTCTAGAATAATTCTTTTTATTATACCGTAGTTTGTTTACAATTACAATCCAAAATTTAAAAATAAAATTGGCAGAGTGTAGCTTAAGTTGAAGATAAAGAAAAACAAAAAGAAGCCACTATTTATAACGCCATGCCTGTTGTATTTATAAGAGAAGACATGCATGGATCGGGCTGCAGAAGGTTCGAGAGTCCAATACGAGGCCACGTAAAAATTTCCAAGCCCATAGGGACCCGTAATAGGGATCGGTGCCGATCCATATTAATATGTCAAAATGGGATGCGATCCTTATGAGGGGTGCCCCATGATGTCAGCTACCTAATCCTTAAATTTTGTGCAATTTTGACGTATGGTTTGTGAGTTATCACATTTTTCGTAAAGTGGTGCTACTTGAATTCTAATTTTTGCCGATCCCTCCAAAGGGAGTTATGCTGATACCTCCAGCTTCCTTTGATTAGAATGAGATACCAAGGTGGTGTTGCAAATGTTGTAGTAAGCTTGTACTCCAAGTTTCATGTAGATAATATAGGTAGATTTTTGAGTTATTGACCGATCATCACTACAAAATTGAGTTTAGCCGATCCCTTTTATACTGATCCCTCCTATACCGATCCCTCATGTACAATTCCCTTTTGTACCGACCCCTTTTTATAGGTTAAATAATTTGCCAATAACTTGAGCATACAGACTTCAAATGACTTGAAATTTGAAATGTAGCCTCATTAGGCCTTCTTTGTTGTTCCATATCGATCTCAACCAGTTCCAGCCAAAAATCAGGGATAGGTACCGATTCCTTAGGGGAGTATTATTTCCATACTTATCCATTTTTTGAGTGACATCCATCCGAATCCATCCAACTATCATGCATAACTTTAAATATAACCGACCTTCAATCTAAATAATCACCTCTTCGGGTGTCCTGTCTTGATGATTACACAATCCATTGGGTTAAATTCAGCCTTACCAAAAGGCAGGTTTACACTTTGCCTACCAAAACATATCTTGCGACAGGAAGATGTGTTTTGAATAGTTGTAAATCCAAAATCCAAAGTCCATGATACATAATCTACCGATATATGATCCAAAATATAATCCATTTCCAAGCCGAATCCATGTCCATCCATATCCAATAACTGAGTCCATATCCGAATCTGTATCTAATAGCTAAATCCATATCCAAATTGGTGTCCTCTTCACGTCCTTGTCGAGCATATTTCATACTTGACAGCCTGAGTAGGTCACGTTCAAGTGAAGCGACAGCGACCTACTCCTTACCAAGCATAGTCCATAACCGATGACCTGAGTAGGTCAATCTATCATGCTCGGGCGAAGTGACCTGCTCATTGCCAGGAATAGTCCATACCAATGACCTTGATCTTTCCAGATCCTTGCCAAGCATAATTTGTACTCGATGACCCGAGTAGGTCGATACATCGTGTTAAGGCAAAGTGACCTACCCTTTTCCAGGCATAATCCACACCCAAGACCTATTGGGTTTTATTCTCTAGCCTCGATATCCAGTCGAGGACTTAATCCATGATGTACGAGTCCATTCCGTTGTGTTCGCCCAATGAAGAGACATGTACCTTACGGTTGTTATTCTGTCTCTCCGGTCAGGACGACGAACTATTTTATTCATCGCATTAGTATGGATCTAAGTGTTTTAAGATTCATTTGTTACGGTGGTTCATCGCCATCTCAAAGCATGCCTAAGGACGTCCTCGATCCCATATGTGTGTAAGTTACTTAGCCATTTTAGTGTAGAATTTATTGGTTATTTAGCTCATGCCATTCTAATCGAGGATGACGACCCGTGCCCTTAAGCTGGGCTCACTCCAATTTATGTTGCATGATGGTTGCTCCTATTCCATCATCATTATCCATCTCCTTATGAAGCCATCCAAATCCATGCTCCCAATTCCATGGGGAGTAGTGCTAATCCATTCTCCTTGGCCGGGATTTGCCCCCGGTCGCTCCAATCTATATCCAAGCCTACTAGTTTATACACCAAGTCTTAAATTCCAATTTCCAGCTATTCTAGCATCCATAAGTGGTTTTCGATCATCATTTCCATCCTGCCTCTCAAGTCCATGGGGAAATTCTGGAACGTATTCCTCTGGACGAGCACCTAAATTTTGATTCATACCAAGCTCCATAAGATTGACCATGGATCCTCCAGCATCACGTCGTCCAGACCCGGGGCATGCCCCATGCCTTTTGGGATGGATGCCAATCCATTTAAGATGGTCGGGAACTACCCTCGGCTGCTCTATTCAACTCCTTTGTCCAATAGCTCTGTCTCCATGCTTTCAGTTTTGATTTCCAGCGAATCTTTTTGCCTCAACTCCTTGATCCATAGCTCCAGAAGTCCCTATCGTTCCAACTTCTAGATTTTGCATTCCAGTAGCTCCTATGGCTCAAGCCTATCCAATCTGTCGGAGTAGATTCTGCATCATCTCTTTCTATCTTTTCAGTATCTGTTCCTGCATAGAATCCATCATTGTTCTCATTTCATCTCTGGTGATGTAGATAGATGTTTGATTAGCCCCAGCTCCTAATGAAGCCTCATGGCTCCCTTTATGATTGCTCCTATCCGCTACTTGTCTTCTTGTTGATTTCCTAGATATTGCTTTCTAGATACAAGCATCCAAGCTTCCAAATCTAAGATCCTAGCTTCCAAATCTGAGGGTGCAAGTTCATCTTAGTGAAAGCTCCAAAATTTTGGTGGAAAAAATGTCACCAAACCAGTTGTATGAAAACATCAATACCTGGTCATAGATCTTAGATAGTATCGAATGTAGAGAATATAATACGAAGTACAAACAAAATTAAAATAAAAGCTAGCAAAAAGAGACATGATTTATAGTGGTTCGGCTTACTCTAGCCTACGTTCTCCCAGAAAAATCCTTTTTATTATACTATAATTTGTTTACAATTACAATACTAAGTTCAAGAATAAAATTGGCAGAGTGTAGCTAAGTTGAAGATAAAGAGAAGTAGAAATAATCCCACTTTATGACGCCATGCTTGTTGTATTTATAAGGGAATACATGCATGGATCGGGCTGAAATTTCGGCAGAAGGTTCAAGAAACCAAGATAAGATCACCTAAAAATTTCCAAGCCCATCGGGGCCCATAATATGGATCGGTATCGATCCCTATTAGTGTGTTTAAATGGGCTAAGATCCCTACGAGGGTGCCTACATGATGTTATCTACTTGCTCCCCAAATTTCGTGCAATTTCGACGTACGGTTTGTAGATATCGCATTTTCCATGAAGTAGTGTTGTTTGAGTTCTGATTTCCGCCGATCCCTTAAAAGGGAGTTACGCTGATCCCTCCAACTTCCTCTGATAGGAATGAGATCCCAATGGGGTGTTCCAAATGTTATAGTAAGCTTGTACTCTAAGTTTCACATTGATAGCATGTGTATATTTTGAGTTA
Source organism: Allium cepa (assembly GCA_030765085.1). Lineage (NCBI taxonomy): Eukaryota > Viridiplantae > Streptophyta > Magnoliopsida > Asparagales > Amaryllidaceae > Allium > Allium cepa. The sequence goes on from CM060932.1 coordinate 665,945,231, forward strand.
TTGACCGAACATCGCTGTAAAATTTAGTTTAGCCGATCCCTTTTACACCGATCCCTCCTGTACCGATCCCTTTTGTACCAATCCCTTTTTCTGGTGAAGTAATTTGCCAATAACTTGAGCATACTGACTCCAAATGACTTGAAATTTGAAATGTATCCTTATGGGGCCTTCCTTGTCATTCCATATCGATCTTAACTAGTTTGAGACGAAAACCAAGGATAAGTACTGATCCCCTAAGGGAGTTTTAGTTCTATACTTAGCCATTTTTTGAGTGACATCCATCTAAATCCTCCGACTATCGTGCATAGCTTTGAATATAACCGACCTTCAATCCAAATAATCACCTCTTTGGGCATCCTGTCTTGATGATTACAAAATCCATTGGGTTAAATTCCACCTTGCCAAAAGGCAGGTTAACAAACCATTACAGCTCTTATTATATCTATCTAATATTTTTTATTAAAGACATATATTAGACTAAATGTACTATGATACATGTTGTATATGACTTGATGCACTACTTCATTTGGATGGAATGTGTTGTACTATGAAGTTGGATCTTATGTCTCATTTATATGATATGCAATTAGTCTTCTACATGTTTATATTAATATAATATTTATTCCTTCTGCCATGGGATAATTTGCATATATATTCTGATAGATATGTTTTTTAATTTGAATACTTCATTATGAAACGTCGTCCATTAAAATTGGTACAAGGTTGAGTGAGCATACTTGTATTAATATTTGTGCATACAACATTTAGGCACCCACAATTTTGTTTGTAGTACATTAAACTATTTTTAGAGAAGTTTCTAATAATTCCAATCCATAGATATCTAAGATTAGTCGTGGCACTTGAGAAATGACTGCTAGAGACACCGTTGAGGCCTTGAATCTTTAGGTTCCAACATGGTTCTGAAGATACTTGTAGTCTACAATGCAGGGTCGCGTGGGCCCACTCACGTGCCAGAAGAAGCCTCCCAAAGTTTGAGCGCGATATCAGCCTCCTATGCCTATAAATAGCCCCCTGAAGCCTACAGAAAAGGGATCTTTTGACTATTCGACGTTCAGACTGTACCGGATTCAATTCTACCTCTGACCATTGCTGTTATATTCGAATTCATTCATTGTAACTGCTGCAATCATTTGTAATCAGCAAAGAACATCAATAGAAGATAATTACTTGAAGTGGACATAGGCCGGAGATAGCCGAACCACTATAAATCCTGTGTTCCTGTTCGTTATTTCGATATTGCTGTTTGTTATTTGCTGTGATCTACGACTTGTGCTTGCATATTGTTGATTTAAATTCATAGTTTGGTGCTTTCACAATACTTGGGGTTTGTGACCATTTTTGACGCAAACACTTTGGTGCTTTCACTGAGAAGGACTAGCACCCGCTACATCGAATTGAAATTCAAATTTGAAAAGCTTGAAGAATTCAGACTTAGAGAAAATGACTGGACAAACAAGACAAAGAGCTGAGAGAAGCCAACAAGGAGGAAGCCAGGTGGCAACCTCTGGAGCTGCAGAAGGACAAGCTTCGATCTACATCTCCCGGGATGAGATGGAGGCTATGGCTAATTTAATGCATGAAAGAATGATGAAAAGCCACCAGGAGATGCTGCAGAATTTCTTTGAACAGATGAGAGCAGCGAACGCGCATAACCTTGGGCCAACTACAGTGGCTGCAAGTGCAGGACAAGGAGTCAGGATTGTGGAAACCAATGAAGGTTAGGTTCAAGACCGGAATGCAGGACCTGAAGGTAATCAACAAGGACTTGGGGGCAGACCCTCAGGATCAGACACTGGAAGACCTATAGATGAAGCTCAGCAGGCTGGAGTCAATGCTAATGTTACTGAGCCACATGAAGAGTGTGTACCAGAATTACCTTCGAGATTTGGGGGCAGGATAGAAACATGACAAGGGGGCAGCCCCTTGATGGAGATGAAAGAATGATTGGTCTAGTGCGATGAATCATGAGAGGTGGATTGTCGAGTGGAGGGTTGGAAGAAGTTAGTCGGAGTCCGTTCACTCCAAACATCAAAATTGCAAGGAACCCTCCAAAGTTCAAACTGCCTCTGCTAGATCCTTACGATGGGAAGTCGAACCCAATGATGCATATTACCAGATACATCAGGCACATGGAAGAGCTGGGGGCATCCGAGGAAGTGATGGCTTGATGCTTCCCTCTATACTTGTCAGATTTGGCTGCGCTTTGGTTTAGACAGCTGGAGAACGGATCGGTCAGAACATGGGGCGAGCTTGTAGAATGCTTCATGAGACAGTTCAGGGTCCACTGACGCGACCCAAGAGTGTGATGGCTTTAGCTTCAATAAAGCAAAGGACCGGAGAGTCCATAAAAGATTTTTTACTATGATTCAATGCAACGGTGGCTTCTGTAGATCGCCCGGATCCATCGATGATTTTGATGGCGTCGGTGGCAGGAGTTGGGGAAGGCACCGAATTCAAAGATTCTTTGGCAAGAGATCTACCACAAGATCTTGGAGAATTTTATCATAAAGCTGAAAGATTCGTTCGGCTGGAAGAATCACAAGCTGAAAGGCGAGAAATAAATGCTGTACACGGCGAAGGAACCGCCAGGGAACAGTCTAGAGCGGACAAAGGAAAGAGAAAGCAGGATGATAGACGTGATGGTCCTGATAAACGGAAAAAATTACGAGAACCCAGATTCAGACAATACACAGATCTGACGGCAAGTCTAGAAAGGATTTACACTGAAACTCAGGGGCAACTCCCCTATCGAAAACCGTCCAGGAGAGATCCCACTAAGCGGGAGAGTAGAACTGGAAAATATTGCCTATTCCATGAGCTGGATGGGCACACTATCGATGAATGCCGTCACCTAAAAGATGAGGTGGAAGGACATGCCAGGAGTGGTAGATTTCCACACTATACCAGAGAACGGACTGCGGCCGTAAGACCTGAACAACTGCCGCCTCCACCTAACAGAACTGTTCCTGGATCGGGATCACGACTCATCATCAATTGATTATGATGGCAAGGGACAATTTCAGGATTTGGACTTTGGCGATTAGTTTTCTTAGATTTGATTTTAGAAATAAATGGCTATTCCACTTACTCATGTACGGGAACCAGAGATGGAGATAGACCAATCTGCTCGGAGAGGCAATGTTTAATTTTATCCTGATGTTTGATATTGAACAGCTAGGACCTGAATTTAATAAACAAACTCGAATTTCTTGAAATAAACTTTTGACCAGAGAGTTAAAGGATGAATATTAAATACCAACATAAAACTGATCGCTTTATGACCCTATCCAGAGAGACGTGGTCCGGAGTGCAAGAAGTGAGTTGCTTCGCCGGAGAGCGATGGGATCGACTCACTTAACGTCGTTTCCCATTCACCGGAGAGTGATTAGATCAGGATTCGATAACTGCCCGGAGAGGCTATGATCGGCCCACGATTTAGGCTATGGCATCGCTTAATGTTCAGATACACTGAACCGAGGTGCAAGAAGTGAGTTGCTTCGTCGGAGAGCGATCCCCTTCACCGGAGAGTGACAGGATGGGATCCAGCAAGAGCCCGAAGAGGCTATGATCGGTTTAGAACAACTAAGACATCGCTATATGCCGTAGCTGGGGCCGGAGTGCAAGGGGCAGAAAGCAACGCCGGAGTGCAATGGGATCTTCCTATTCAATCGCTAAGTCTGGAATAGGCTTGGCAAGGGTCCGGAGTGATCACCAATAGTCCGGAGAGACTGTAGAATTTCATTCTTAACTTCCACAGGAAGAGATGTACAACAATTTGGCTTCGAACATCCATGAACTTGATTGAAACCGCTATAAGCTTTGAATAAAACATGAACTCACTGCATTCGATTTGTGACTGATCAAATCACACCTTTTACTAAAAGGCATGTTTTGGGGGGGTAAAGTGTTATCCCACCTTTTGGCAAAGCTGAGATACCCAAAAATTAACTGAAAATTGATAATAAAAAATCATGAATATCAACTATGCATTGCAGGATAACCATGGATATCGATGAATTTTGTCCGAGTCTGGATCGGGATGCAATTGATAAGACATGACAGGCAAAGCCGTGGAAGCCTGTGTTCAAAATTTCAGATCAATCCGAGTTCATATGCTTAAGATATGATCAATGCAAGTTGAAGGAAAAAGTCATATTTTCGTATCCATCAGATAGCATTGACTTCGTATCGATGGAATTCGTATCCATCATCACGTCACATTTCGGATCCATCAACTTCACACCGATCGAGTTCGAATCCATCGATGAAGCTTGGTCGCACCGATCAAGTTCGAATCCATCAACAAGACATGCGCTTCGTATTGATCGGCTATGTCCTATTTCGTATCCAACCAGCTGGACATGGTCTGTATCCATGGATGAGCTTCCATTCGAATCCATCGTCTTTGTATCGATCAGGGATGCAAGTCCTTCGTATCCATCTGTCTTGAATCCATCAGATGACTTCGCATCCATCAGACGTTGACCCCTTCGTATCCATCAGGAGCCCTTGTTCGAATCCATTAATAAATGCTTGTTCGTATCTATCGAGTCAAACAGGCCAGAGATGACACGTTAGTTATGGATGCGAACGCGACGAGATACTCACAGTGACTCGATCAAACCGGAGTGAAAAGCGGATCGACACGAAGAGCGTGCGCCACGTCAACTTGCTCACTCACGTTACCATCGAGTCGAAGTGATCGGTTCGAATCAATGGATTCGAACCAGACAGCCTTTCGAAGAACATCGGCTCGTATCGACCATATCTCCTGAACTGTTGATCCAAATGCTATGAAATTTTCATAGAAGCTTGCATACATGCTAAAAAACAATCTTGCCAAGTTTCAGCTCGATTGGATCATTTTTTGATGGATACGAAATCGTTTCGTATCGATCAAAGATCGAGTCGAAACTTGGTGGGGTCGGTCGCGTGGGCCCACTCATGTGCCAGAAGAAGTCTCCCGAAGTTTGAGCACGATACCAGCCTCCTACGCCTATAAATAGCCCCATGAAGCCTACTAGAAAATGGATCTTTTGGCTATTCGACGTCCAGACTCTGTCGGATTCAATTCTACCTCTAACTATTGCTGTTATATTCGAATTCATTCTTTGTAACTGCTGCAATCATTTGTAATCAGCAAAGAACATCAATAAAAGATAATTACTTGAAGTGGACGTAGGCCGGAGATAGCCGAACCACTATAAATCCTGTGTTCCTATTCGTTATTTTGATATTGCTATTTGTTATTTGCTGAGATCTACGACTTGTGCTTGCATATTGCTGATTTATATTCATTGTTTGGTGCTTTCACAATACTTGGGGTTTGTGACCATTTTTGGCGCAAACATATATAAAATATAAAGGTTATAATTAATCATTCAAATTTGTTTTAAGTTTATAAAATGTGTAAATACTGTATAATGAGTTATGAAACTATTTAAGGGTTTTTGAGCATAATGGTTACTATAATAAGTTTATAGCAGTATAAATGCTACAATAAGAGATAGTGATTTATGTCCACTATTAAGATTCAAAATAAATACTAAACATATCTGTGGTTATTGAGCATCATCAAGCCACATACTATGTGTAGTGCTGGTTTGAACATCTATAGATTTGGTAAGAAAAATTTGTACATTTGTTGACCATCCTTATGGGATGCATACTTGTACTTACGTAACCACAAAATTATAGGCAATGAGTATTTAATTTACTTTTTGGTTTTTTTGACAAACCCAAGGTTATTGAGATGACTAGGAGTGAGAAAGTAAATTAGTTAGGAGCATTAGAGGGTTATTCACCATTTATGGGGGCCATAATTTATTGATCATCATCAAGGATGTTATAACATGATAAATGGGTAATAAAACCCACTGTATGAACTTACGAGATTTCCGCATCTCTTTTAGCATTTTAAAGACGTGTAAAATCCAGTGGAAGCCTTATTAGAAAGTAATAAAAAAACCACTCTAACAATTTAAAGAACATATGTAATATTATAACAGTCCACTTAAAAAAATTGCATGGTTAATATATAATGTCAATAAAACTTTTAATTGGTTGAAACATACTAAATTTACCAAATTAAAGATGGAATGAGAATTGTAAAATATACTTACCACTAATAAAACTTTTAGCATGTTCTCATTTTAAGGCTCATGTAAAAGACGAATGATACAACCATTAGAAGCTTTCAAGTTTTGTTCATTTAACTCTAAACTTTCCTATTATTGTGGGTTGTCTACTGAGAGTATGAACTCTAAAGACAATAGAAGATCATGGATGTTCAATACATATTTGATCACTTACAAAAGTTGTATGGTTAACAATTGCATTTCGTAAAGTACGAATTTTTTAATAAACTATCTCATTCGAAATGAGCAAATGAACCATAATGCAAAATCATATGCTCAATACAATTGAATAAATTTAGATTCTTGTTGCGTAGGGAAGAAAACAAGGCCAAAGGCTAAAAATAGACTTGATCCTTGGATCACTGAACTATCTATTTGATCCATTTACTTAAGCGAAAGTTATTTGATCTCCTTAACTTTTAAGAACAAAATAAATCACTTTTGTCAAGAAATTAATGCAATCTAATAGTTAATTATTTCTCTTTTAAAGGATAGAACATTAAGAAGAGAAAGTAAAAGTCTAACAATGGTTATAACATAGGCACAGTTGGGATGAATAGAGGTAACATCGCCTCTATCTCATGTAGAGGAATTAGAAACAGAACTTTATTTAATATTTGTAGATGCTTGATAAGAAACAAGAAATGTGATATCTACTCTTAATGTATTTTCCTTATAGATTATCTTCTATTCTAGGAGTTTTAGATACTAAATCTAGAAATATGGACCATGGGTAAGTTATAGCAAAGGAAAAAAATTCTCACGGTAAAAGATCAATGTAGATTCATGCCATGAATGTTGCCATTGTAGCAACCGAGGTAATCCGAGTGTACCACATGGCATTTGTTAATGAATAGAGGTAATACTGAATGTTATTTATGAAATAATACCAGCTTTCATGGTGGATCGAATATGAATTTTGTTTTTTTTTTTACATATGAGTATTCATTATAAAATAAATCTTTGTTGGTATTTCGATGTTAGTATTTTTTTCTTAACAAGCTAAAGAAAATATATAAATATCTAAAATATTTAATAATTACTTTTGGAATCATAGACTAATCTATGTTACTGAAAAACTATTGCACAATAAAAAAAGAATGTTTGATTATTTGACACTTGTTAATTATATCTTTTATTCAATGAAAGAGTAGTCCTCTAATTTAAGCGAGAATTCGTTCTTTCATTGTTATAAAATTTAAGGACCACCAACAAGACTAGTGATTGACATTGCAAAAATAAGTAAGATAATAACTTTATAAATGTTGGACTAGAGCCAAAAGATCATTAGATGGATGCTCAACCAAAGAAAAGCATCGATTAATATATAAGATATCTACATACAAAGTTTAAAATAAATTAATTTTTTGAAAATACAAATGGTAATAACAAAGTCAAATAAGGGAGCTTGATTTGCTGAAATGAACTAAAATGTATGGTCTAAGGGGATAATAAGATTGAGAGATTAGGTTTAAGTTTTCATCCAAGCAGATACATGGAGGAACTAATGTGTATTAGCAAATCAGATTGGATATTTAATCAAGAGATAAGAACTATTATGCACCAAGGTCTGGTGCTCATCGTAGTTTGTATCAGAAAATTATATCATTGTATTAGTGAATGCGGGTGTGCATTCCAATGGAGTTTCAAATGCATATCAATATATGGTATTAGTATATTGGTGAATGTTAGGATTGCTAAAACATAAAGGAACTGACACATGGTCTTTGTAGGCCTGCATGTCACTACTACATTAAATGGAACAATTCTATTCTTCGACAAGGAAAACACATCACTAATGATCAAAGAGATGGCGTATATATGAATGTCTTAGAGTGGTTACTACAGTCAACCTTGGTGCAACAATGAGCATGTAAGCAAGGTGCAACATATTTGCTCAAATTATGGCAGCATGTAAGCAAGGTGCAACAATAATATACTAGTCTTTTTTTTCATTTTGTTTTCCTAAGTAACTATAGTCTAAGTATTAGCCATATCAATCGTTATATTTGGATATCACTGACGATTAGTACCAAACTTTATGTAAAAACTAGTCCCAAAAACAAGTTAAATGTTATACAAGATTAGATTAGCGATGCGATGTGGTGCGGGAGGTAGGAACAAAATAGAATAATATCATCAGCATATTGGACGGTTGTCACTCCATCAGTAGTGATATCTTCTCCTAATATAGGTAGAATATCATTATTTAATCCAATTATGATGATTTTGTTAAACACATCAACAACTAAATTATGCAATAAGGGTGAAAGAAAATTGCCTTGCTAGATACTACATTTAAACTGAATTTTTTTCCCTTAATACCATTAATTTAAATGGTAGATACATTTGTTTCAAGATAAGTTCGATCCAGGAGATCCATCTATCAGTGAATCCCCTAGCACTTGAAGTATCTAATAATAGTCACCAATAGATCGAGTCAAAAGCATTGAAAAGATCTAATTTAATGAGGGCACACATGATTTTTCTTAAAGCAATACATTATGTATATAGTGACCACCCCATCCATTATACTTCTATCTTATATGAATGTCGTTTGGGATATATTGACTTAAATATAAATTTTAACGTTGAATCTTTTAGCTAGCACTTTAGTGATTATTAATGGAGCAATTGACTAGGCACATATGCCTGAAGTCTGTAAACTCCCTCAAATTTATTTTTGGAGAATTAGAGATACGTCACTTAAGTTAAACCTTCTTAATTGCATATTTATAGAATATAATGTATTAAATAAGTTCATTATATCATTTTTAAGTATATGCCATTTTTTAATAAATAATAATTGAGAAACCACTAGGGCCAGTACCTTATCACTCTTTGATAGTGGACCAAATTTCCTCCTTCATAAAAAGGGAGTCCAATTAATGTGGGGAAGGAATAATAGATGGGTATAGGATATAGCAATAGCTCAAATTATATGTTTACATTTATTTCCATATATTTCCATAAAGCGTTTGGTAGAGAGATTATTAAGTTCAAAATGTTCTGGATATTCTACTTTGTTGGCTTTAATTGATTTAATAAAGTTATGTCTTTGCCTACCATTAATAGTTCATTTGAATAATTTAGTATTGTTGTCTCCCTCCTCGAGTCATAGAAATGGGAATGTTGTTTCCACATAGTTTCTTCTTGATCCATAATCTTGTAATGATTCTTTTGTAAGTTGATTTATTGATCCTTCTCCTCACTAGTTAAAATCATAATTTTCCCTCTTCTATCTAATTCCAAAAACTCACTTAGAGACATTTATTTTTATTCTAATTAATCAAACACATTAATATTCCACTTATTTAGGCATTTTCTTTTTGTTTGAACACCAATTTTTTTCACTTCATTGTTAAAAATACAGTTATCCATGGATTTCCACTTTGATGTTGCAAGATCTTCAAAGCCATTTTCTTTAATCTACATTTTATTCAAATTTTGAAGGCTTACTCTTTGGCTTTTGATTACGGGAGTTTAATAACATGAGACGGTGGTTGGATGAGAGGTTAGCAAGGCCATACATTTTAGTTAAAGGTAGCCTGTCTTCCCAATCTTCATAAATAACTAACCTTTCTAAAAGAGCCATCCGCGGTTCCCTCTTCCATTTGACTAAGTGAATCTTCAACATAGGAGAGGTAGATCAACTAGATTTTTGAGATTGATAAATTCATCAAATTCTTCTATATCGGCGAAGTCACATTCTCTCAGTTAACGTTCACAAGTAAATCTGGTGACATTGAAGTCCCCTACTATGACCCAAGGACCAAAGGAGAGAAGTTTGAAGTCATCACATTCAGGCCAATGAAAATGTCTAAGAAATTTTATTAGGCATGTGTACGTTACTAATGTTTTTATATTATCCCCTTTCCAACTTGTCATAATACCACCAGAACTACCACTGGTTGGGACAAGAGCCCATTTTATGTGTAAATTTCTACCATTCAATCTATAAAAACTAGGAAAAGGACATCCTATCTTAGTTTCCTATAGTAAAATAATATCTACAGAGAAATATGTAAAAGTATTTTTATTTTAGAGAACTATAGCGGTATACCTAAACCTTTAATGTTCCTACTTGGAATAATCATATGCAAGTAGAAATATCCTTTTTAAGTTCTTTATTTTTAATGTACTTGAATACATTATTATTTGAATTATAGTTGAAGCACATGTTTTTAGCTATGTGATATAGTTGACTTAATGTTAATGTGTTAAGTCTAACAAGGGTATAAGTATCGCCTAAGAACATGTGCACCTGGCATTCACGTCTCTAAGTCATGATTGGTTGAGTACAATGTTAAAGGGGAATCTGCTAGCTTAGCACTCCTATGATCCAAATCAAATGGGCTCAATACAAAAAAAAGTAAAAACAATTTTTTTTGTTTTCCCCCTTTTCAGGCCCAACTCAAAATCCAAAAATCGAGAATCCAAAAATGAAGCAAACATGCTAAATAAAACCTAATCCATTTTTTGGCCGCACTCTTCTTCTTATCCGATTTTCGTTGATTATCAAAATTTCTAGTAAAATCACATTTTTTTTGTTTCTTTTGCACCTCCCTTCATTCACTTTGTTTAAATTATCAAGTTTGTTGTTTATTACTGTAGTGGCTCCTTCTCTTCAGTATGTGTTAGGGTTTTCTTACCATTCAAGCCGCTTCTAATTCAACATTATTCTAAGGTAAATTATATCCATATTTTGTGCAATTTTTTGTTTTCATATTTTGGAAAAAAAAATTCTTGAATTTTTTTATTTTTATGCTTTGACAAATCGTTTTTTCTTTTTCATTGGAAATTCAACACTACTGAAAGTGGTCATTCGTTGGTAACACATGTTTGGAATTCTCTTTCAGTTTTTATAATTAGTAGTTATGGTTGGTATATGTGCTACAATTTTCTACGTTGTTGTTGGTGTCTCTCTTAAAAAGCTAATATAATAATATTTTCCAAATATATATATATTGAAAAGACTAGAAGTGATAAATGAAACATCAAGCATGTAGATTACTGGAATTTAATATATAAACAGTGTACACAGTACATAGGAGGAACATTCATTGCTTTCAAAACTATTGAAAACTTAGAATGGAAAAGTTATAAGACGAAAATCGGAAAATATGTAATAAATTATAAGGGGATAGAGCCGTATGAAATAAATGTGATAATGTGATCCAAATGCCACTCAGTCACTCCAAAATTTGTTGTGAATTAGGTACAGATAGAGATAGTTCTTTCTATCCATGCAATATACGGACATAAATTATTTAGGACCATAAAAGTTAATTTTGATTTACTGTCATCCCTACAATTAGCAAATGGTAGTGATAATTGTGAAGTCCTTTCTTTTTTCTTTTAATTATGTATGAAGTTGTCTGAAATTTTGTACATGGTTTTGTCTTAACTATCTAGTGACGGCTGAAACATACAGTTGTTGTAACATCACGTAGTTCTTAATTTAAAAAATACATAAAGATACAGCTAATCTAAATAAGAAAAATCATTATTAAATCAAACACCATGAGATGAAGAATCTCATACTAGATGCTAACTTATTGTCACCGTAACCTGCTCTCCAAATAAAAAATGTTTATAAACACCCAATGCAATATATAGTGCTACAGGACCATACTTAATGATATTTTAGTTTCGGAGTGGTCCTTATGAGTAATGTGGCCATATATAAATCTAAACAAACACTTGCAATCTATTAAAGTGTCAATTATCCAGCAATTAAAGCTTATAAAACACTAATCAAAGCTATATTTGCTACCTTGCATTCATTAGGTAGGCAATTATGTATCTCTTTGTCCATCTCATGTGCATGAATGATGTGATCGACGGTTTAATCTAGACAAAAATTATGAATCCAATAATACTATAAGAATGTGAAAGCTAGAAGATTATGATGTTTTACTTTTACAAAAGATGTATGGGGCCAGATTACGGGATTACGGGATTAACAAACTAAAAGGAAATGGAACCGTCTCCGTTTTGAGCATCGTATGTTTTTTGATCTTTTAGCACATACTGGCGTCACATGGGATCATAATACAAACAAGTCAATGCTCCCGAGGAAGTTTGGCAACACTTCTATACGGTAATATACATTATAAAAAGAATATGATTATATATTGTAATCAAATAATGTAAAATATATTACTTTTGCAATTATAGAAAAACAAGACGGAGTGCAAGAAATTTAGGAAGGAAGGATGTGGGAATTATGCTATTCGTGGAGAGATTTTCTATAGGACAACCACTACAGGGGGACTAGGAAATGCTTCTACTCAACCACCCCCTACTTTAGAAGAAGAACTACAATTAGAAGAGAATTTTTTGAACAAATGAGTGCATGCGCATGTAGAAGCTGAAGATGATGATGGAACAAGCCTTCGTCCGAGTGATAATACGATTAGTAACGATCATCGATGTAAGAAATCGAAAAGCAGCAGGGTGACAAACTTGATGCTTGTATGGAGCAATGGATTAATATACGAAGTGAAGAAGCTGAGTTGAAAAGTGCATACTTGATAGAAAAGTTTGCACACCTTCAAAGAGGTTTATATACTTCATAAATTGTCACCACTGCTTTGGATCCTTACTCGCAGATGGCTTGTTTGAATATATTAAATAGCATGACGGAGGTGACTAATGAAATTTATATGAAAGCAGTAAAGGCTTTTAAGGATCTAGATTTTCGAATGACATTTGTGATGATATTGGAGCATAGACGCTTTCCTATTTTATAACTTCTTTGATTTACGTAATATTCATCCAAATTATGTGTCAGCAGCTTAATTACTTTAAACTCATGTTATTCTTATATTTTGCTTGGTATGGTGATTAAGTATTTTGAACTTACGTATTAAAGGATATTATGAAATAAACATCTTCATTGTGTTGGTACGTACTTGGTTATTATGAATTTATGTGTACTTGGGTATGGAATGATAAGTATAGTTAACACACCAGTTATAATTAAAGAAAATAAACCACATACCTTTCGAAAGTGTGTATGGTTCTAATATTAACTATCAAGTTTTAGAACAACCAATCCATCATGATGGATCAACTCCTTGACCATCCTATAAGAATAAGGAAAACTAAATCATACTCAAATTTTGGTTAGTTTTGTGCATGTATCAATGTAAAGAAGGTATATACATCCATTAGTCTCCGAGTCATTGCCACCCCCAGTCTACAAGCATGGCTAGTATCATACCTATAGTGATCAATATGTAATATGATTTACGAATTACAAGTTATGACTATATATAAGTATAGTTAAATTAATAGATTATACTTTCCATTGAGATTTATATTAGGAGGATAGTCATTGTTGCCTGATAATACAAAAAAAGTAACACATCCAACGGTGTCGCGTTGTATGTAGTTCCAATTGTAGTAGTCTTCGGTTGAGTTTGCCATCCAATCTGGATAAGAGTAATAAAATGAATCATTTTTATTATTTGGGAAGGATACCTTGAATGCAAGAAGCGCAATCTGTCTACTTTGTTGCATTTTACTACTTTTTGCAGAAAGTAATGAAGTTTCAAGTAACAATGCAATGATTGTGGTAACAGTGTCGATATTATGGTTGTTCATCTTAAAGATTTGAAAAGTGTGAATGATACTTGGTTATGGATTGCCTCTATTTATTGACAATATACATGCATGGTTGTGATAACTTAAAAATTTGTACGAATGGCCATCATTGTTGACTATCAATGGCTGTTTAGTTTTTTTTTGAATATTAACACTTAATAAATGTTACCTACCATTTTGCATAATGATTACAATTCAAACAAAAAGAAAATATCATTTTGATGAAGGAAATATGGGTTCCCACTGATCATGTTGTGTAGACCCCAAGTTTCTTGCATGTTTCAATGCTTAACTATTTGACTACAGGATGTCCTCTATTGTTCTTACTACATATAAGATGAGTTGTAAGCAGCCAAAATAACTTGTTCTTTTTACCAAACAAGTTTTAGTTACTTCATAACTACTTACGGTCCTATCTGAAATGGTGTTTTCGTGTTCATATTCTTGGCAAACGTTATATGTATTTTGACAATATACATATTTTTCAAGGTTTGTGCATATTAACATCTACATCTCTACTACTAATAAAGAAAATTCGTTGAACTAATTTACTCGATGTATTTTTGAAATTCCAAAATTGCCCTTGTTTTCCGTTTACATATTTGCGTTCAAATAAAATATCAACGTATACAATAACACAAACAGCCAGTGTGCGAAACACTGACCCATACTAGTGTTTAAAATATTAAATCATAGATGAGTTTGGTGATGGAAATCAAATACTGGAATACTGTAGCAGTTTAGAAATAACATTTTTTTCATGATACTTTTTCTGTTCTAGGTCATCCAGTATGCGAAAAACATATCACTTCAATTGTCACTTAAATTGTCACTTAATGTAGACAAAGACGTGAAAAGGAAAGTTGTCACTTAAATTGTATGCTGATAAAATATCAATCAAGGAGAAATAAGTTATCAAATATGTTATTTTCTTAAAATGCTAATGATAAGGTTAAAAAAATATGAACTTAAGGACAGCTGAAATTGAATTATAAATGGAATTAACTCAAGTGAAGTCAAATGGATTAAATAAATGAGTTAAATAAAATAAATTTTGTTTGAATGAAAATTTTGTAACAAATGGTAATAAATTGAAATCAAATGAACTGATTGAAATACATTGAATTTAAGTCAAACAAAATGTGTATACAATGATTATTATTTATTGGATAAAATGGATTGAAACCAAAATTATTGAACATTAATTAATGAAATTTATATGATTCTAAATTAATTGTTGTATCTAATACTGTGTATTTCAAATTTATCTATCTTTCTGGTTGTTTCTATTCCCCTACCTCCTTCTTTTTCGGGAACAAAAGTTTTGAGTGGGGAAGAGTGCAACGACCCGTAAATTTCAACGGTTTTTATAACGAAATTTACTGAAATTTTACTTGAAATTTATCTATAAAATTTTTCAATAATAATTTGATATTTGAAATACGTCTATTTAGACATAGTAAATGGAAAATTTTCATTGGAAAATATGAAAGTTAATTCTATTTTGTAATTTTCAGTTCCGGTTTAAAATAAGTTAATCAGATGAAAATAAAATGTTTTCGAAATCCAAATATTTTTATACGATAATGAAATGTTTTCGAAATCCGAATATTTTTATAAGATAAAAATGTAAACTATTTTTCGAGTGAGACTTTATATTTTGTTTCATCAAATTTGGACTTCTCTAGCTCCGTTTATCTTATTTTCGACGATTAAACAACAGTTTTGCAGCGAATATCGACTTTTGATAGGATTGTCATATCGCTCATATATGTATACCATTTTGTTCGTCTCATCGTGCTGATCTTCGTAGTATATTGATTTGTGTGTTTTGGTGTCCGACATGCGACGAAAATCGACGAACGGGTAGCCGTATCGATAACCGTTTTAACCTTTTGTTTCCCTTGTGTCTTTTCATTGTCCAATGTGTAAACCCAATAGCCGCTAGCTGTTAATAAATTTTGAAAATTCAATGATTTTTTATTTTTCCAATGGTCAATATATTATGGTTCGTTTACTACGGCTCTTCCTCTTCGTTTGTCATCTGGTCAGGCTTGTGAAAGAATTTACAAAGTAAATTATATATATGGCTTCTCCTCTTCCACCAGATTGCTTCCATTTTTTTATCTATTCTTTTTCTTGCTTCGGCTAAACTACTCGGCCGCTCACCCCAACTTCACGTGCCGTTCATCTTATCTCTCCCTTAAACATCGACTTCCACTCCCTCACCGTGCAATGTCGTTCCCTTCGTCCATCTCCACTCCATCATCACGTGAAACCTAGCCTGCCCACCTTTTTCTTCCAGTAGATCCACCAACCTCCATACGCTAGCAACCTTCCCAAAAGCTGATCAATTTTTGCTCGCCCTTCCATATATTTGCTAACATTCTGTTCTTCTTTGTTTCATATTATATATAAGCTTGCATTTAAACCCAACTGCTCGCCCACATCTATCTTCACACACCTCCTCCATGTGTACAGCTGAAGCTGCCATCAACGCCTATCTTCCTCTTCCATCAGCCACTGGTGACCCTTCCACATTCTCATGTGTGCAGCATGGCAGAGCACCCCCGACCTCCGCCTTTGACCTGCTCCGCTTCAGCAGCCTCCATCACCCCTCCACCTCCTGTTTCCCCATGCGAACCTCCTGCTCCACAACCTCCAGCAAACCACCACCACTCAGCTACTCTATAGCCGAGCTTCTCGTTTACATAAATATAATATATGGGTATGTTTATATTAGTGTTACACTTTAGACCATACATATATATAATATATTATTTATCTAAACTATTATAATATTTTTTGAAATAGATTTTGTGATGATATGGATATTGGCATAAAGGTGATATTTTGATAATTTGATATAAATATTGATCCTTGAAGTATAAATTACAGATACTTTGATGATGAGTTTTAAATTGAAAATTGGTTTTTTTAATATTATATGGCTCGTATTCATACATCTAGTATATATTGCTAAGTACATATCCTGGTTATATATATATATATATATATATATATATATATATATATATATTACTTATACGTGATTACATATATTCACTTGCTTATATATATATACCACATAAATATATTATATTTGATACTGAATATTGGTTTGAAAAGATATTCATGTATATTTATACTTTATATTAATGTATATAATCTTAATTGTTCATATATGTACATGTTACCATATATATGTTTGCACATGGGTACTTTTCAAGAAAATGTATTTACATTATGATAAAGTAGTTCAATTTGATTGTTTAGTATATCTATGTAGTATTTCAAGCTCAAGTTAGGTTAAACATTTATATAATATTATTAACGAAATTTTGAATTTTTAATATTGTTTAATATAAGAAAATATATATGTATAGGTATTTTGATTTGATGTGTTTTGGAGAACATGACATATATTTTGATTTTTGCATATGTATGATTTAATAAGCAGTTACTTTTATTTTATTCTGAAGCTCATATATATGTATATCAGGTACTTATTTATATATATTTTAGTTCAGTGAATCATGGTGATTGTTTATGCTGTCCTATTTTATATATAAGTGATTTTAAAATATATGTGTTCTAAATTAAGTAATGATTGTGTAATATAATATATATAGATTTTGTTAATATATTATGTTTATATATATATATATATATGAATATGGAGATTTTTATTTTAAATGTGTATTTCTAAATTTATTTTTTGTTTTATATAATATACATTTTGTTTCAGTTATATCAAGCTGATTTGGTTTTTCCATTGATTCCAATTTATCAGCTTTGTTCATCGAATTCGTGTCCATCTTGCTTTGCTTTGGAATTCGTGCTTAGATTTGTAACCCATTTCATTGTCAAATCTCTCTAGCCTCAAAAGGTGAGCGATCACTCACGATTAACATTCTTATATTTAGTAAAATTTAATTCACATGAAATGACGATTGAAATATGCTGTTAAATTTGAATTGTTAAGTTATTTAACTATTAAATATGATATATCATTAATTGCCATTGTTTACCTATGATATATGATAACATATCCTGTTGTATGTTCTATATTTTAATTTGTTGCTGATGATATATGCCTGTTATTGATATGTTATATCATGTGTTCTCATTCTGCAAGTTCTCTGTTTGTTTAAAATTCCCTATGTGTTGAAATGATACATACCCGAACAATATTGTAGATTAAGGGGAAATCATTATGGGTTGAAATGATAAACCCAAGCGATTTTTATTAATTTTATATTTTGGGATTGTGGGTTGAAATAATATATACCCGTAAATATTTAATTTGCGGATTGAAATGATAAATATCCATAGCACTTGACCATAGGATAGAAAATTATATACGGACACCGTTGGTCTATATTTTGAAAATTAATTTCCAAAGTTTAAAAAGAAATATATGGGCTTTAATGAATATTGATTTTTTTAGATAAAATATAAAGAATTTATTTTATTATATGTCAAAATATAGATTTTTAAAATTATATGTTTTGGAAATTTTAAATTTATAAGTTAGTTTTAAAAATATAAATTTTAAGATTTTACTTATAATTTTAAAATATATAAAGTAAAATTTAATACAAAATACATTTAATAATAAGATTTAATTTAATAAAATTTAATTTAATTAGTTTATAATATGTTTAAGTATTTATTTAAATTTATATTAATATTTTAAAATAGATTTTATAACCTTAATGATAAAGGTTGGGAAGATAAACTAATGTTGACTTAGAATTTAAATTGGTTAAAAAAATTAAATTTAAATAAGAATTGATTTGAACTTATTGATTTTGAGATTTTAAAAGATATGATTGATAACTTGATGTAATAAAAGGTGATTAAATGAATATTCTAAATTTTAAATAAAATTTGAGATTGAATATTTAATATTGATTTAAAATTTATAAATTGAGATTTTATTTAATTGTTGCTAAAATGATTATGTAAATATTTTCCAATTTGAATAAAATTAAAGTTAAATGTTGAAATATAAATGAAATTTATATTATAAACGTTTGAATATTTAGACTTGAATCTTTGAACTTTAAATTGAAATGGTTAAACTGGAAATTATTTAAATTGAATTTGGAATTTAAGACGGGTAGAATCGATTTGTGAAATTGGAGGAAACTAATTTATTATATAAAGTACTTATTATGTATAAACTATTTTAATTTATAACTATTTTAATATATATACTATTTTTAATATCTAAACTGTTCAAGTTGGAACGGTAATGATTTCAAAAGTGTTATGATTTCACAAGTGTTATGATTTCAAACGTGTTAAGATTTCAAACGTGTTATGAATTCGAAAGTGTTATAATTTTGAAAGTGTTACGATTCTGGAAACGAATATTATTTAAAGTGAATAATGATATCGAATTGTAACAACCCCAATTTCATACCATTCAAATCGACAATAATCCACATGTGTCGGACTTGAATGATGCGAAATAACAGATTGTAAATAAATTTGGAGCAGATAAAATCAAATATACAGAATCACAGACACAGAACAAATAGAATAACTCGTAGCGGAAAATAAAAATACATAGTAGTTCATGAGGCTACTACGGCAGAGTCTCAAACAAAATACATAATACAGTCTGAAACAACATAATAGAAATCCCAAATACATAGAAGTTCACTAATACATGAGATAAACTAGAACAGCTGAAACGGAAGTAGATAAATATGTAGATAAGCAGAAACTCCAGCGAAGACCAGCTCCAGAAAGAGAATCCAAAGCTGCAAACACTCAAGCTGACCCGTGCGTAAAGCAAAACACAAACACTCGAGTCAGGACAATATATACTTATATAATGTAAACCAACTCAAGTGAACGGTAATAAAGATACAAGTAACTTAAAGGATGCCTGGGACCGCCTATCCTCTAAGGATCTGTCAAACTATTTACTATATAATAATATTTTGCTATTATAATAATGTCTACAGTGAAATAAACGAACTTTTAAATAGCGTTCCGGGCTACCCATATCACCCTTCACACATAATAGTCCCAGTAGTCCATCCAATATCATGACATCTTCACACCGGGTGACTGTTAGAGGATACCACACGGGGTACGGGAGAAAAACAAACTCGTAGTAAAGGCTCGGTATGGTAGGTGACACGGCACATAAGGCAATGCAGGGTAGATATACCAATTACGCACACGGGCTGGCGGTAACGTAGCAGCCACTACGCCCACCCAGAACAACACTCCAATATCAAGGGGTGCACCCAAATCAATCACAACAGTAATAGAATGATATCGAAGAAGCATGTCCAGTCTAGAGGTGCTACCTCCTTTGACCCGAGATCGCTCATGTTTTAGCCACCTTAAGCTAACTCACGGGAGTTAGGTCCACGTAAAGTACCTTAGGAACGTCGTTACCATCCTACTTCATTCTGGAATCTCCACCGCGTACACAGTGATTAAAGTGGTTTTCGATATCGACAGGGAGTATGTCCATATCCAATCCCGGTCTCTTTAACAACCAATCATTATTATAACCAATAGTTATAATTTAAAATTGGTACTTATTTTCGAAAAATCAAATATCATTTCAAATCTATTTCAAAATAGTTTAATTCCAAACAAATTACTTCATTTAAATTATTTAAAAATAAAGTTATTACATTTAATAATTAAATTTCCAAAATTTTCAACTTTCAAAGTTCATTTATTCACTTAATTTTATCAAAACAGTGAAAATTCAACTTCCGCGGCATTTGGAAAATGCTACAGAAAGTTGTATTCAAAACAATTCAATTTAACAAAAGACAGCGTTTAAAAATGCTGTAATAGAATTACATTAGTTTCAAAGAAAACTTGGTTTAATCCAACAATTATAGCATTTAAAAAAAATGCTATAATAGCCTTTAATTCAATTTAGCTATTTAGTTCGCTTATCAACTATATCATTTACATTAGAAATAATAACATTTCAAAAATGCAGTTAATTAATTTCAAATTTTCAATATAATTTCACAACAATTATATTTTTCTTTAAATCACTTTTAAATTATAAAATCACATATTTTTTACCTTTATAAATATCATTTAATTTTCCTAAATTTCATGATTTCATAAAGTTAAATTTCCATTTAAAAATCCGTAAATTCACTTATTAAATTGCAACATTCAACTTTAAATTCATTACATTAAATTTCAACTTAACATTTAAGTTCAAATTCTCAAATATAACTTTTTTTACTTAACTAAAAATCCATTTTTAAGCCAATTTCATAAATTTTCAATTTTAGTTATATTTCAAAATTTCAACTTAAATATTCATTCATTTCACATTTTAACTTTATTCAAAAATCATTAATATATTATAAAATCACTTTAAATTCATTTAAATTCCAAATTATCACAAATTTATCACATTTCATACTTAATTTAATTTCCAATTATAATTAAATCAAAATTTCCAAAACAACTTACATTCAGATTTTCTAACCTTTTTCATTAATTTACTTAACTAATAAATTTCCAAAAAATCAATAATACTTTACAAATTTCATTTTTAAATTAATTTTAAATCAAAATATTATAATAATTACATTTCTAAAATATTTTAAATTTTTTAGAAAAACATATTTTAACTACGGGCCTGTATATAATTTTCTACGCTAGGTAAAGTGATACGGGTAATATATCATTTAAACCCACAATTTACAAAGAAAACCCGGGTTTTATCATTTCAACCCATAGTGATTTTAATCTAAAGGAACTTGCAGTGTGATGAACTGATAAAAATAACAGAACAGCATAATATAACAATAACAAATGTTATAACAGGTGTTTAAGCATGAGTGAACATCATATAATCATAATATAGCAGATATAGCATGATAATGCATTTTACAGATTCAAAAGGGGTCAATTCACTAGTTATATATGTACATATTATCTGGTGAGAATAACTCACTGGTTTGTGCTGGAGACACAACGACGAATGCACGAATGAGATCCAAACAAGCACGATAACATGATTCAAATATGAGTGGAGGAGCCAAAGTATCAAATCCCTTGAAAACAAGTCACACAAACAATAATAATATACATAAGTTTCAAATGCAAATACGATAAACGATGATAGAATAGACTGCACAAATCAAATAGGAATTGTTTTGCACTTGCTTCCAACTTCCATAGGCTCAGCCATAGCTGGAAAGTACATGACTATGGCATGCTCTAGGGTCTGGTTGTTGACCTATAGGGGTCGGCTATGCATAGAGAAAATGGTGCACTAGTTGGTGAGGCAAAAGGCTAACATTTCAAGGCAAAAGCATGGATTTCAAGGCAACTTATGGGCTCGGCCAAGGCATGGAGGGCATGGCTATTTTAGGTGGGGTCAGTAGGTGGTGTGCAGAGGTGTCTTAGGTCTGAAACAGGCTGTTGGTGGTGGTGTTTGGTCGGCCATGTGGAGGTTTGGAGGTGGTAGACATGGATGTGCTCGGTCTAGGCAAGTTTTATGGAGTTTGTTGGATTTTGGTGATGGATCAATCCACAAGGAGGCATGGCTTGGGGTTTGGTCAGAGAAGAGGTGAAGATGGTGGTGTTCTCAGGTGGTGGTGGAGGCGGCAGGGGCTGGAGAGGAGGTGGCCGAACCTATGACATAAGAGAACAAGTGCAAATCAATGTCAAACAATAAGAAATAAACAAAAGAAGAAGAGAAAAAGAATTTTTTTTACCAAACTTTCTTCTCAAGCAAGGTCGAATTTTTTTTGTTTCAGAAGTGAGAAATGAGTTTACATAAATGGAAATGAAAATATGCGACTGAAAGATGTGTATAATAAAAGCTAATTGATGAATAGTTATGTTAAATGTGAAAGGGTGGAAGATAAAGGGCCATCAGAAAACCAGAAGTCAAAACCCTTTCAAATTTCTTTTAAGTTATTTATATAAGATTAAATTGCTGAAAATAATAATTATTTCAGTTAAAATTTCGAAAATTTAAAAAAATATAAAAATATATAAAAATATTTTTTATTATATAAGGTTAAAATGAGAAAATAGCACAAAATTGCAAACTAGACTAGAAAATTTGAAAATAACATAATAAATTTTGGAAAAATCATATGGACTTGGAAAAATCATTATTACAAAGATAATCACATAAAAATAAAAATGCATTCACAAAATAAATAAATAAAATTTAATTAAATATAATTTATGTGAAGAAAATAGCAGAAAATTAGAAAACAGCCTTTAAAAATAGGAAATAAATATAGTAAATTTTAGAAAAATTCTATTATCATTTTAAAAATATTTAGAAATGATATCTCAAAAATAAAACAAATTTAAATAATTTCAAACAAAATAAAGTCAAATTCAAATTTATAGTAAAATATCTAGGGTTTTTACACTCTCCCCCGCTCAAATCTTTTCGTCCTCGAAAAGTGCTGAAAGGAAAAATAAAGAGAAACAAGATAGAGAAACAAATAGTACCTGAAACGAATAATTCCGGATTCGAAGCACGAATGCTCTCCTCCGTTTTCCAAGTACAATCTCGATCGTCGGTACTCCACTATACTTTGACCAGATTAACAGATTTCCTTTTGAGCTGCTTTATATCTCTACCAACAATACAAAGTGGCTTCCTCTCAACAGTCAGGTTAGGCTCAATATCCAAACTATCAAGAGTAGAAGGCTGGACAATAAGAGATGGATCATGAAGATAACGGCGAAGATGCGAGAAATGGAATACATCATGCACTCCAGTAAACTTCTCGGGCAAATCCAGACGATAAGCCAAAGAACCAACTCTTTCCACAATGCGGAAAGGCCCAATGAACCTAGGAGAAAGCTTCCCTCTACGACCAAAGCGAATGGCATTTCTCAAGGGAGAAACTTTAAGGAACACCTGATCACCAATAGCAAATTCCAAATTCTGCGTACGCCTATCAGCATACTTCTTCTGCCTATCCTAAGTGACTCTCAACCTCTTCTTAATCTCCTCAACTCTCTCAGAAGCTTCCAAGATCACTTCAGGACCAAGTACCAAACGATTATCGGATTCAATCCAGCAAGATGGAGATCTACAATGTCGTCCATATAAAGCAGCAAACGGAGACATTTTGAGACTGGCCTGAATGCAAAGATGGAATGAGGTAGATAAAAAGATCAAGAATAGACTGAAAACAGAAGACAAGATTATACATGATAGCTATTATTGTAGGTAAATTCGGCAAGATGGAGATAATCTTCCCAAGATCCTCCATAATCAAGCACACAAGCACAAAGAAGATCCTCGAAAATCTGATTTACTCTTTCTGTTTGACTGTCGATCTGTGGATGGTAAGCAGTACTCAGATTCAGACGAGTACCAAGAGATTCTTGAAAAGCCATCCAGAACCGACTAGTAAAGATAGGGTCACGGTCACAAACAATAAAGAGAGGAACACCATGGAGACGAACGATCTCTCTCATGTAGATCTTAGATAAGGTAGAAGCAGAACGAGTAGACTTGACCGGAATAAAATGAGCGGACTTGGTCAGTCTATCAACAATAACCCAGATACTCTCATTACCCTTTCGAGTCCTCGGTATACCATCGACGAAATCCATGGAAACCTATTCCCACTTCCAATTAGGAATCTCGAGGGGCTGCAACAAACCAGGGGTCTTCTGGTGATCGGCTTTGACTTGCTGGCAAGTCGCACACCGACTAACAAAGATAGAGATATCCCTCTTCATCCTCTTCCACCTATAAAGCCTCTTCATATCCTGATACATCTTCGACACACCAGGATGAATAGAAAGTCTGGATCGATGATTCTCCTGAAGCAACTCCTGCCTCAAACTATCGACCTTCGGGATACAAATCCTGCCATTAATCCTCAAAATCCCTTTACCATCAATCTGAGCTCCACTACTACTACCACTACTACCACCAACTTGTTGAATATGCGCTTTGCGCTTATATGATTTTTGTTTGATGATAATAAACACATATACATTCATCTAAATGTATTTGTTAATATACTATTTTATTTTCACAGATTAAATAAATATTTGTTGAATAAATTAAATAACACAGATTTTGAATTCAAACGAATATTTTATTCAAATAAATATTTATTACATTTTTGAATAGTACAATTTCAAGCTCTCACTATAACTATACAACTTTGATTACATCACATTTTTCACATTTACATCAGCACCTCACTACATATCACTCACACTCATATTTCTATCTTCAACTGCATTCCAGTTTGAATCAAGCATCTGAGCAATCTGCAAAAATATAAACTAACGCGGTAAAATTGAAAAGGAAATATTTTTGCAGTTTAAAATAAAATAAAATGGATTTTGAAAATAAGATTTGCCTCAGTTATTTGGGTTGTTCGTCATAATTTAAATTTGAATTCATCATACACGAACAACTTGTGACATACACAGTGTATTATTACTGTATATGCCACAAGGCCGTGCACGCCGATATATACACTTGATTGATTTACAGGGACAGGTGAGCACAGGTCAAACCCAAATGAAAAACCGGGTTCAACTCACGTGCAATAACATTGAAAATTACAACATGAGCACAAGGTCAAACCCGAGCTGTAAAACTGGGTTCAACACAAGGCTACATGAAGTATGCAAGCTCGACTAACAGGTTCAACCTCTTCATTAAACAACCAAACCAACATGATACTGTTCAATATCCAAGATTCAAGAATGCATCACCATGACACAGTTCCAAACTATATAGAGCTGTGACAACCAAGAACTCAACGAACCAGACACAACAATGCAGTGATACGCAGCAGGGTAAACAACACATTGAAACAAATTCAAGCCGCAAGAAGGATGCAAGTTCGAGATAAATTCAAGCCAAAGCCAGAAACTCACAAAATCAAAAAAAAAAATGGCCGAAGTCAATATTGAACGAGTCAACAATCAAAACCGTGTCAACCAAGCCGTGGGAAGCAAGTGACAAAATTATACGCATATGAAAAAGTCAATCAAAATCGCAAGCATCCAAGCATAAACGATCGGCTGAGATAAATTCAAATATATATTTGAACGAACGCAAATCTAGGGTTACAAACCCTATATAAACCATCATCATCGGCAATCTAAAATCCATCGAATTCAAGCAAGCATAAAATCAGTAAAAGCAAAAGCGTATAATTACATACCGAAGTAAGGAAGGAATTCGATCAACGAAGCAGCCTCGTAAGCAACGAGGAATCAATCGATCAAGGCGACACGCAAAACATCACTGGATCGATCGAATTAAATCCGGCGACTTCAAGCCCTAATTTCCAGAGTAGAGAGAACGAAAGCAAAGCCCTAATTTCAGAACTAAGAAAGGAACCAGGCTGACAATTGTTTTCACAGAGCAAAATAATCTAAAGAAGACAACGGGCTAGAGTGAAATAAAAGGGGGCCAGCTTTATTCATTTTAAAAGGGCTTTAGTTTTTGGGTTTATGGTTAATTAGGGTTTAAGTGTTTTTTAATTGTTGTTTAACTATTTTTTTTGTTTTTACTTTTCGAAACAAAACTTGGTAAATTACCACCTAAGGTTTAGGTAGTGTCAGATTGTCTAGTTAGAATTAGTTCAGTGAGCAGGGTGTGCGAGTGTGCAAATCTCTATAGGCAGGAGTAGAGTTTGCGAGTAAGCGAAGCTCTATAGGCGGGAAGCAAAGTTTGCGAGTAAGCGAAACTCTATAGGCGGAGCAGGGTGTGCGAGTCTAGTAGAGTGTTTGTGAGCGGAAGCAAATATTTGCGAGCAGGGTGTGCGAGTCTAGTAGAGTGTTTGTGAGCGGGAGCAAATGTTTGCGAGTCTAGTAGAGTGTTTGTAAGCGAGATACTGTTTAATTCTAATAGAAATCTGGGAATGCAGCAGTAGGCAGGGGTTGCCGAAGCTGGGTAAATTTTGTGTGTGATTTACGTTTCAACATATTTATTTCTGCAGTTTTGTTTCTGTGTTTAAAATCAAGAAAATTTGCTATAACCCTATTCACCCCCCTCTAGGGTTAATCTAGATCCTACAAGTGGTATCAGAGCCCGGTATTTTGTTTTTAACTCTAGAGTCATGAATTCACCGAATAATGCTTTTTCTGAGGGGCAATCTATTGCTAGGCCACCCATGTTTAACGGGAACGATTATGCTTATTGGAAAGTTAGGATGGGTATTTATCTTAGTTCTGTTGATTATGATGTTTGGGATATTATTGAAACTGGCTATAAACCTCCCACTATAATCATTGGTGATACTGAGATTCCTAAACCTAAGGATAGGTGGGATGCTAACGATAAGAGATTGAAAACGACAAATGCTAAAGCCATGAATGCTTTGATATGTGCTCTTGATAAAAATGAATTTAATAGAATTTCTCATTGTACAACAGCACAGGAAATTTGGCACACTTTGGAGGTGACACACGAAGGAACTTCTCAAGTCAAGGAGTCTCGTCTAGCCCTATTCAGCAATGAATACGAAAACTTTGTGATGGACAAAGGCGAGAGCATAAAGGATATGTTTGGACGCTTTTCAACCTTGGTATACAACGCTAGAGCGCTTGGGAAGGTATTCACTGAGGTAGAGCTTGTGAGGAAGATACTACGAGTCTTACCGATGAACTTTGAGGCAAAAGTCACGGCAATACAAGAATCGAAAGATCTGAGTAAGCTAAGCATGGAGGAGTTGATTGGCAACTTGATGACATATGAGCTTGAGCTAAAAGCAAAGGAAGAACGCAACAACTCCAAACCAAAGAAGAAGACGATTGCCTTAAAGAGCAAAGAAGAGAGCGATGAAGATGAAGAAGATCCAATTGAAGAGCTTGCAATGGCTGTCAATAATCTTAGAAGATGGTCTAGATTCAAGCCACGCAAGAAGAAAACAAGTCGTAATAGGCCAAAAGTTTCTGAAAATTCCGATAATGAACTGACGTGTTATAACTGCAACAAGTCTGGCCACATCAAACCAAAATGCCCACTTCTCAAAGACAACAAAGAAAAGAAAAAGAAGAAGAAGGCCTTTGCAGCGACTTGGGATGATGAAGAAGGAGAGGAAGTTTCGGATAGCAGCTCGGAGGAGGCTAAGTTGTGTCTTATGGCGAAATCAGATTCAGAAGCAAGCTCCGAGGAATCTAGTGAGGCAGGTGAGTATTCCTATAGAGATCTTGTTTTTATGTGCTTAGATCTTACTAAAACAATTGATAGTCTTGAATCAAAAATTGAAAAACTGAAATCTGAAAGGAGGAAACTTGCCCATGAAAATTCTAGGTTAGAAACTGAACTTGAAAATATTCAAAACCTAGAATGTAACCAATGTAAAATTTTAGATTCAGAATTATCAAAACTTAGGAATAACTTTGAGAATCTTGAAAAAGCAAACTTGAATCTTAAGGAAAACATTGACACTAGGAAAAAGGATTTTACAAATAGGTGCACCTCACTTATAACTGAAAACACAACATTAAAAACCAAAGTCCAAAATCTTGAGAAATCCCTGAATAACTTTTCAAAAGGAGAAAAATCTTTCAAAATGTTATTGGGAAATCAAATTTTTGCTAACAATAGAAAAGGACTAGGTTTTGGGAAATCACAAGATGATGATAATGCAAAAGGTAAAAGTGTCTTTTCTCAATCTCAAATAATTGGACATCATGTTGAAAATTATAGTCATAGGAAAAAGAACACGAAATTTAATCAAGTCAATTTAATGTGCACGATTTGTAGAAAATTTGGACATAATCAAAATAATTGTTGGTATAGACCCAAACACGTGAAAACTATACCAATTTGGGTTCCAAAAGGCACAAATATAAAATCTTTGAAAGTCAAACAAATTTGGGTGCCAAAAGGAACATATATAAATAGTTTTGGGTCTCCACAAACATATTTTTCATATTCTGCCACTAACAATCATGGACCTATAAAAACAAATAGGTCACATAAATCTTTCATCGTGTAGGTGTGGTGGCAGGCTAAGGAACAACAACGGTGTTCTCTGGATTTTGGCTGTTCCAGAAACACAACAGGCGACAAAGCAAAGTTCCTTAGCCTAGTACAAAGGTGACAGAATCACAATGAGCAATAACGAAAAATATCGTAAAGGTAAAAACAGGTAAAAGTATATTTTTAACGATATATTAAATGTGATTATCTGCACCATACTCTAAATTAAAATCAGCCAATATTGAGATGAACAAAAGATGATGATTTTGATGCTATGATTTTTTCAAAATATTGACCAACCATCTTTAAATAGAATTACTTGGAATAATTATGATGGTTGACTGATTCGGACTTAATTGATATGATTTTTTGACTTGTTCTTATTTATGACATTGATTTGTGCTTAATTGATGACCAATCAGATTTTCAATTTTGAACTAATTTATATAAATTTGTTCGGTCAAATGATGGTTACTCATGCTACACGTAGATATATTGGTTTTGACATTTTGGTCACTGCTTGTAAATCTGCACGATTTCAATTTTCATATGAAAGCTGATTTTAAGAAATTGTTTTTGAAATAACTATGATGTTGATTGACTGTTGATTACTCGTGAATATAACTGTTTATCCTACGGTTTCTAAAATTAACACTATGATATTTGTTTGAGTGTCAACACGACTTCAATTCAAATTCAAAAGAATGATGTTAAGTTAGAAATTCTTGGTGCACACTTCATGGTTTGGTCAATCAAATTCAACGAGTGAATATTGAGTGAAATTTAAATTCAGATGCAGATTACACTGGTAATATAGTTGATAGAAAAATTACTAGTGGAACGTGATTAATTTTTGAAACATTCATTTGTTGCATCGTTTTTCAAAGAAAATATCTACATATTTTTCACTTGAAATAATTTTCAAATAGCAGAAAATTTTCTTATAAAACCCCTTCGAGAAAATCATGTTTGACCATATTTACCGATTATCATTTTTGAAAAATTGATTTTATAATTTTTGAATTTGATTTTAAATGACTATTTTGACTAATCTGACTCCCTTTGATTATCGAAAAGATGAATAGTGATTGAAAAAGTGATGAGTGTTGATATTTATCATATATTATAACTCGAGAAAGTATAATTATAAAATTTCTTTAGAATTTCATAACAAGAGTTATAAAAACTTTTTGTTGGGTAAAAGTTCCATGACCATTTCTATTTCTACCATCTTTCTATCGACCATCACTCATCAAAATTAAATATAGTATGTAAATTTGTGGTAGTTTACAAAGGAAATCATTCGTTTTTTAATATCTTTAAATCTGTGAAGGAAATTATTTGTGCTTCAATTTATTATATTCTTCAATAAAATAAATATCCAAAGTATTCACTCTCATTTAAAAGTCCTCACGGTTATGCATGGGTGAATTACTTGGATTTTTGATTATGTGCTTCCATGCTCATTTAAAAGTCCTCACGGTTATGCATGTATGGAACGCATATCAAAATTAATTGATTTAATAGACAAGTTGATTCTAATCCCATTTAAAAGTCCTCACGGTTATGCGTGGTTAGAAGATACTTGAATTCTTTTTAAAAAAAATTAAATTGGAATACTACTAATCTCATTTAAAAGTCCTAACGGTTATGCATGGTTAGTAGATATTCAAATTTTCCGAAATAAATATACCACAAATAGACAGAACTGTATGATTTTTTTGATGATTTTATCCCCATCACTTCTAAAAGTGGAATAT
Source organism: Allium cepa (assembly GCA_030765085.1). Classification (NCBI taxonomy): domain Eukaryota; kingdom Viridiplantae; phylum Streptophyta; class Magnoliopsida; order Asparagales; family Amaryllidaceae; genus Allium; species Allium cepa. Next base: position 665,975,719 of record CM060932.1, read on the forward strand.
GCGCCTGACAAGGGTAATTATGATTTTTGTTTGAGTTTTATTGAAATTTGATATTTATATTCAATTGAGTTAAATGTTTGATTCATGTCTGTCACTTCATCCCTATTTTTATAACACTGTTATTCTTTTGCTGATAACAAAAGGGGGAGAGAAAAGTTAAGATTTTGTCAAATAGAATCAAGCAAAGGTCAAATAATTTTCCATTTGCATATAGGCTCATTTATATATTTCTATTTGTATGCATATATGTAGGGGTAGTATTGTGTAGAGAGGGAGCATTTAAATAGGGGGAGCAAATTGAACGATCAAATACATTTAATACATTCAAAATCTTAAATATATGTTTGTTATCATCAAAAGGGGGAGATTGTTGAATATGCGCTTTGCGCTTATATGATTTTTGTTTGATGATAATAAACATATATACATTCATCTAAATGTATTTGTTAATATACTATTTTATTTTCACAGATTAAATAAATATTTGTTGAATAAATTAAATAACACAGATTTTGAATTCAAACGAATATTTTATTCAAATAAATATTTATTACATTTTTGAATAGTACAATTTCAAGCTCTCACTATAACTATACAACTTTGATTACATCACATTTTTCACATTTACATCTGCACCTCACTACATATCACTCACACTCATATTTCTATCTTCAACTGCATTCCAGTTTGAATCCAGCATCTAAGCAATCTGCAAAAATATAAACTAACGCAGTAAAATTGAAAAGGAAATATTTTTGCAGTTTAAAATAAAATAAAATGGATTTTGAAAATAAGATTTGCCTCAGTTATTTGGGTTGTTCGTCATAATTTAAATTTGAATTCATCATACACGAACAACTTGTGACATACACAGTGTATTATTACTGTATATGCCACAAGGCCGTGCACGCCGATATATACACTTGATTGATTTACAGGGACAGGTGAGCACAGGTCAAACCCAAATGAAAAACCGGGTTCAACTCACGTGCAATAACATTGAAAATTACAACATGAGCACAAGGTCAAACCCGAGCTGTAAAACTGGGTTCAACACAAGGCTACATGAAGTATGCAAGCTCGACTAACAGGTTCAACCTCTTCATTAAACAACCAAACCAACATGATACTGTTCAATATCCAAGACTCAAGAATGCATCACCATGACACAGTTCCAAACTATATAGAGCTGTGACAACCAAGAACTCAACGAACCAGACACAACAATGCAGTGATACGCAACAGGGTAAACAACACATTGAAACAAATTCAAGCCGCAAGAAGGATGCAAGTTCGAGATAAATTCAAGACAAAGCCAGAAACTCACAAAATCAAAAAAAAAAATGGCCGATGTCAATATTGAACGAGTCAATAATCAAAACCGTGTCAACCAAGCCGTGGGAAGCAAGTAACAAAATTATACGCATATGAAAAAGTCAATCAAAATCGCAAGCATCCAAGCATAAACGATCGGCCGAGATAAATTCAAATATATATTTGAACGAACGCAAATCTAGGGTTACAAACCCTATATAAACCATCATCATCGGCAATCTAAAATCCATCGAATTCAAGTAAGCATAAAATCAGTAAAAGCAAAAGCGTATAATTACATACCGAAGTAAGGAAGGAATTCGATCAATGAAGCAGCCGCGTAAGCAACGAGGAATCAATCGATCAAGGCGACATGCAAAACATCACTGGATCGATCGAATTAAAGCCGGCGACTTCAAGCCCTAATTTCCAGAGTAGAGAGAACGAAAGCAAAGCCCTAATTTCAGAACTAAGAAAGGAAGTAGGCCGACAATTATTTTCACAGAGCAAAATAATCTAAAGAAGACAACGGGCTAGAGTGAAATAAAAGGGGGCCGGCTTTATTCATTTTAAAAGGGCTTTGGTTTTTGGGTTTATTGTTAATTAGGGTTTAAGTGTTTTTTAATTGTTGTTTAACTGTTTTTTTGTTGTTTTTACTTTTCGAAACAAAACTTGGTAAATCACCACCTAAGGTTTAGGTAGTGTCAGATTGTCTAGTTAGAATTAGTTCAGTGAGAAGGGTGTGCGAGTTTGCAAAGCTCTATAGGCGGGAGCAGAGTTTGCGAGTTAGCGAAGCTCTATAGGCGGGAAGCAAAGTTTGCGAGTAAGCGAAACTCTATAGGCGGAGCAGTGTGTGCGAGTCTAGTAGAGTGTTTGTGAGTGGGAGCAAATGTTTGCGAGTAGGGTGTGCGAGTCTAGCAGAGTGTTTGTGAGCAGGAGCAAATGTTTGCGAGTCTAGTAGAGTGTTTGTAAGCGAGATACTGTTTAATTCTAATAGAAATCTGGGAATGCAACAGTAGGTAGGGGTTGCCGAAGCTGGGTAAATTTTGTGTGTGATTTACGTTTCAGCATATTTATTTCTGCAGTTTTGTTTCTGTGTTTAAAATCAAGAAAATTTGCTATAACCCTATTCACCCCCCCTCTAGGGTTAATCTAGATCCTACACAACTCTGCTACGAACACTCTCCATCAATCTAATCATCTCATCCTCATCTTGCTTAGCCTTATTCCGATCCAGAAGAGGAGAAGAAGAAACAACAAGCTGACACAACAAAGCCTTCTTCCAACTCAAAGCATCGGCCACAACATTAGCTTTACCGGGAGTATAACTAATATCGAGGTCGTAAGAAGCCAGAAACTCAAGCCAAGGAACTTGCCTCTGATTCAAATCCTTCTGGGAGAAGATATATCTCAGAGACTGATGATCTGTGAAAAGCTCAAACTTGGTTCCAAGAAGATGACGCCTCCAAAGTTTCAAAGCAAAGACAATAGCAAGTAACTCTAAATCATGAGCAGCATAATTTGGCTCGTGGGTTTTCAACTGACGGCTGGCATAGGCAATGACCTTACCATCCTGCATGAGAACAACACCCAAACCCTCACGACTAGCATCAGTATAAACTGTCAATCCCTCACTTCCATTCGGAACAGTAAGAACTGGTGTGGTAGTTAGCTTGCTCTTCAACTCACTGAATGCAGCCTTACACTGATCACTCCAGGCAAACTTAGCATTCTTCCAAGTCAAAGCTATGAGAGGTGCAGCAATCCGAGCAAAATTCTCAATGAATCTCCGGTAGTAACCGGCAAGGCCCAGAAAACTACGAATATCTGATGGATTCTTTGGAGTTTCCCAATCCTAGAACAGAATAGGGAGAAAATAAGGACAACATGAAAGATAGAATTATTAAAATGATAGAGAAAAGAGAAGAAAGAAAGTCTTACATTGATCACAGCGATCTTGACTGGATCAACAGAAACTCTATTACTAGAAACAATATGCCCGAGATATCAGACTTCATCCTTCCAGAAATGGCATTTGGAAAATTTAGCCTTAAACTGATGATTTCTGAGAGTCTCAAGAACATACTTCAAATGCGACTTATGCTCATCCTTAGTCTTAGAGAAGACAAGGATATCATCAACAAAGACTAGCACAAATTTATTAAGCACATCATGAAAAACACGATTCATCAAATCAACAAAGAAAGCAGGAGCATTAGTCAAACCGAAAGGAATGACTAACCATTCATAAAAACCATTCTCAGTGCGGAAAGCAGTCTTGGGAATGCTATCCTCGGCAACCCTAAGCTGATGAAAGCCTGTGGCAAGATCAAGCTGAGAGAAAATAGTGGCACCATAAAGCTGATCAAACATATCATTGATACGAGGCATTGGATATCTATTTTTCATAGTGAGCTTGTTCGGCTCCCTATAATCAACACACATCCGAAGAGTACCATCAGACTTGGTGACAAAAACCACCACAGCTCCCCATTTAGAAAAACTAGGCCTAATCAGACCTTTGGAAGATAAGTCCTCATTTTTCTTTCCCATCTCAACCTTCTCGCGGGGTGCCATTCTTCTAGGAGGAAGAACAACAGGTCGAGCACCAGGAATGAGATCAATCCAAAAATCGATTTCCCGCTTCGGAGGTAAAGAAGTGACTTCACCAAGTACATCGAGATATAGTCTAACAACAGGAGTAGAATCAAGATCACTAGAAGAAGAATCCAAAGAATAAATAAAGTTGCTAGCAAAATCCTAAGGCATGCGTCACTGTATAATCATGGAATTCCCTTGGTCATCATCAAGACGAATAGTTCGGGCTTTACAAGAGATATGTGCATCGTGATGCACTAAGCAATCCTGACCAAGCAGTAAATCAAAATATCGAAGCCCAGAATATAAAAATCACCACCAGCGATGATCAGAATGGAGAAGTTTCACTTCTCGACAAATCCGATTAAGGTTAGCAGGAACCCTAATAGGATTTGAACACATAATGGAACAGAAGCATACTCAGAAGATAAGAGATTCTCAAACTTATCACACAAATCAACATAAATAAAACTGTGTGAAGCACCAGTACCAAACAACACATGAACATGATGATGAAATAAAGTAAATGAACCCTGGAGTGTACCTTGGTCATCACTAGGAGCAGGGGCAGGTGGAGGAACTGGAGATGAGGCAGAAGTGACAGCAGATATGCCAGAAGGAGTACCCCTCTGCTGGGTAGGGCAATCCTTCTTAAAATGACCAGGCTGGAGACAGATATGGCAGAGATCACGTTTAGCCGACTGAGCAGGTGGAGGAATAGCAGCACTAGATAATGTAGGACAGCTATTGGCATAGTGCCCTCTCTGATCATACCTAAAGCAAGTGATGGAGGAGAGATCAACTGGTTTTCTCTGAGCAGGAGCAGATGATAAAGATCCCAAAGTAGGACTCTTTAGCCAATTCTTCTTCTGCTGGAAGAAATTTGGCTTACGCTTCTTAGAATTAGCAAAGGAAGACCGAGCTGGAGGAGCACCAGAAGCAGCAGGACCTTTGGATGTGGGATTCTCATAGCGAATAGCCATATCCATAAGCTGGGTGAAAGAACCATTAACACGAGAAATAAGGCGACTATAATACTCTGGACGAGCACCAGCAATAAATTTCTCATTCTTCTTGAGAGGAGTATCAATAAGGCTAGGACCGAACTTGGAAAGTTCATTGAACTTCCTTTCATACTCAGCAAAAGACATGATACCCTACTTCAAATCCATAAATTCACGATAAAGCTGAGATTTTCCGACTTCTGGCATCCATTTTGCCACGAAAGCCTCCCTTGAAAAGAGGAAAAAGCAAGCTTAAGATAGATTCAAAGAAAGGAAAAAAAATAGGAACAAAATTAAGATAACACAAAGGATACCTAAACTGCTCCCAAGTGAGATCAGCTTCGATGGTGTTAGCCGTAACGGACTCCCACCAATCTAAAGCAGAATCACGCAACTACCAAGCTGCTAACTGACGCTGCTGGGCATCAGTAATATCAAGACCAGTAAATATCCTCTCAAGACTCCACAACCACTGCTGAGCCTCAATGATAGTCTCTGAACCGGTGAATGGGGTTCCACCTAGTTGAGAGAATTCCTTACAAAGAACAGTGAACCTAACTGGAGCAACATGTTGAGGAGCTGGGGCAATACCACGATCCCTACCTCTAGCATTTCCTCGATTCATCCTGAAAAATATCAGGAATGAATTTAGGACAAGGATAAAGACAAGCTAAAGATAAATTAAGATAAGACAATATAATACACTTGGATGAATATCTTAAAGAAAGAAAAGATCCTAACAAGGTAGATACTAAAGAAAGGAAGATAGAAAACCTTTGAAATCCTTTAAAAGTAAGAAAATTTTATATACCAAAATAATCTTTGAAAATCCTTTGAAAACATTTTGAAAAATTATTTTATACTTTGAAAATACGTCTCTCACAAAGATAAGACCCAGAGATTGATTTCACTCATTCTAGCGTAGAAATACCCTATCGCTAATGAGTTTTTGTTCCGCAGAGGCAATGGTTTGCCAAAAACCAAAGCTCTGATACCAACTTGTAACAACCCCAATTTCGTACCATTCAAATCGACAATAATCCACATGTGTCGGACTTGAATGATGCAAAATAACAGATTGTAAATAAATTTGGAGCAAATAAAATCAAGTATACAGAATCACAGACACGAACAAATAGAATAACTTGCAGCGGAAAATAAAAATACATAGTAGTTCATGAAGCTACTACGACAGAGTCTCAAACCAAATACATAATGTGGTCTGAAACAACATAATAGAAATCCCAAATACATAGAAGTTCACTAATACATGAGATAAACTAGAACAGCTGAAATAGAAGTAGATAAATAGGTAGATAAGCAGAAACTCCAGCAAAGACCAGCTCCAGAAAGAGAATCCAAAGCTGCAAACACTCAGGCTGACCCGAGCGTAAAGCAAAACACAAACACTCGAGTCAGGACAATATATACTTATATAATGTAAACCAACTCAAGTGAACTGTAGTAAAGATACAAGTAACTTAAAATATGCCTGGGACCGCCCATCCTCTAAGGATCCGTCAAACTATTTACTATATAATAATATTTCTCTATTATAATAATGTCTATAGTAAAATAAACATACTTTTAAATAGCGTTCCGGGCTACCCATATCACCCTTCACACATAATAGTCCCAGTAGTCCATCCAATATCATGACATCTCCACACCGGGTGACCGTCAAAGGATACCACACGGGCTACGGGAGAAAAACAAACTCGTAGTAAAGGCTCGGTATGGTAGGTGACACGGCACACAAGGCAATGCCAGGGTAGATATACCAATTACGCATACAGGCTGGCGGTAACGTAGCAGCCACTACGCCCACCCAGAACAACACTCCAATATCAAGAGGTGCACCCAAATCAATCACAACAGTAATAGAATGGTATCGAAGAAGCGTGTCCAGTCCAGAGGTGCTACCTCCTTTGACCCGAGATCGCTCCTGTTTTAGCCACCTTAAGCTAACTCACGGGAGTTAGGTCCACGTAAAGTACCTTTGGAACTTCGTCACCATCCTACTTCATTCTGGAATCTCCACCGCGTACGCAGTTGTTAAGGTGGTTTTCAGTATCGACAGAGAGTATGTCCATATCCGATCCCCGTCTCTTTAACATCCAATCGTTATTATAACCCATAGTTATAATTTAAAAATGGTACTTATTTCCCAAAAATCAAATATCATTTCAAATCCATTTCAAAATAGTTCAATTCCAAACAGAATACTTCATTTAAATCATTTAAAAATGAAGTTATTACATTTAATAATTAAATTATTAAATTTCAAAAATTTTCAACTTTCAAAGTTCATTCATTCACTTAATTTTATCAAAACAGTGAAAATTCAACTTTCGCAGCATTTGGAAAATGCTACAAAAAGTTATATTCAAAACAGTTCAATTTAACAAAAGACTGTTTAAAAATGCTATAATAGAATTACATTAGTTTCAAAGAAAACTTAGTTTAATCCAACAATTATAGCATTTTAAAAAAAATGCTATAATAGCCTTTAATTCAATTTAGCTATTTAGTTCACTTATCAACTACAGCATTTACATTAGAAATAATAGCATTTCAAAAATGCAGTTAATTAACTTCAAATTTTCAATATAATTTCACAATAATTATATTTTTCTTTAAATCACTTTTAACTTATAAAATCACATATTTTTACTTTTATAAACATCATTTAATTTTCCTAAATTTCATGATTTCATAAAGTTAAATTTCCATTTAAAAATCCATAAATTCACTTATTAAATTGCAACATTCAATTTTAAATTCATTACGTTAAATTTCAACTTAACATTTAAGTTCAAATTCTCAAATATAACTTAATTTTTTTTTACTTAACTAAAAATCCACTTTTAAGCCAATTTCATAAATTTCCAATTTTAGTTATATTTCAAAATTTCAACTTAAATATTCATTCATTTCACATTTTAACTTTATTCAAAAATCATTAATATGTTATAAAATCACTTTAAATTAATTTAAATTCCAAATTATCATAAATTTATCACATCATATAATCATAATATAGCAGATATAGCATGATAATGCATTTTACAGATTCAAAAGGGGTCAATTCACTAGTTATATATGTACATATTGTCTGGTGAGAATAACTCACTGGTTTGTGCTGGAGACACAACGTCGAATGCACGAATGAGATCCAAACAAGCACGACAACACGTTTCAAATATGAGTGGAGGATCCAAAGTATCAAATCCCTTGAAAACAAGTCACACAAACAATAATAATATACATAAGTTTCAAATGCAAATACGATAAACAATGATAGAATAGACTGCACAAATCAAAGTGGAATTGTTTTGCACTTGCTTCCAACTTCCAAAGGCTCAGCCATAGCTGGTAAGTACACGACTATGGCATGTCTTAGGGTCTGGTTGTGGACCTATAGGGGTCGTCTATGCATAGAGAAAATGGTGCACTAGTTGGTGAGGCAAAAGGCTAACATTTCAAGGTAAAAGCATGGATTTCAAGGCAACTTATGGGCTCGGCCAAGGCATGGTGGGCATGGCTATTTCAGGTGGGGTTAGTAGGTGGTTTGTAGAGGTGTCTCAGGTCTGAAACAGGCTGGTGGTGGTGGTGGTTGGTCGGCCATGAGGAGGTTTGGAGGTGGTAGACATGGATGTGCTCGGTCTAGGCAAGTTTTATGGAGTTTGTTGGATTTTGGTGATGGATCAATCCACAAGGAGGCAAGGCTTGGGGTTTGGTCAGAGAAGAGGTGAAGACCGTGGTGTTCTCAGGTGGTGGTGGAGGCGGCAGGGGCTGGAGAGGAGGTGGCCGAACCTATGACATAAGAGAACAAGTGCAAATCAATGTCAAACAATAAGAAATAAACAAAAGAAGAAGAGAAAAAGAATTTTTTTTTTACCAAACTTTCTTCTCAAGCAAGGCCGAAATTTTTTGTTTCAGAAGGGAGAAATGATTTTACATGAATGGAAATGAAAATATGTGGCTGAAAGATGTGTATAATAAAAGCTAACTGATGAGTAGTTATGTTAAATGTGAAAGGGTGGAAGATAAAGGGCCGTTAGAAAATCAAAAGTCAAAACCCTTTCAAATTTCTTTTAATTTATTTATATAAGATTAAATTGCTGAAAATAATAATTATTTCAGTTAAAATTTCAAAAATTTAACGAAATATAAAAATATATAAAAATATTTATTAATTATATAAGGTTAAAATGAGAAAATAGCACAAAATTGCAAACTAGACTAGAAAAATTTGAAAATAACAGAATAAATTTTGGAAAAATCATATGGACTTGGAAAAATAATTATGACAAAGATAATCACATAAAAATAAAAATTCATTCACAAAATAAATAAATAAAATTTAATTAAATAAATTTATATGAAGAAAATAGCAGAAAATTAGAAAACAACCTTTAAAAATAGGAAATAAATACAGTAAATTTTGGAAAAATTCTATTATCATTTTAAAAATATCTAAAAATGATATCTCACAAATAAAAAAAATTTGAAATAATTTCAAACAAAATAAAGTCAAATTCAAATTTATAGTAAAAAAAATCTAGGGTTGTTACACTCTCCCCCACTCAAATCTTTCCGTCCTCGAAAAGAACTGAAAGGAAAAATAAAGAGAAACAAGATAGAGAAACAAATAGTACCTGAAATGAATAATTTCGGATTTGAAGCACGAATGCTCTCCTCCGTTTCCCAGGTACAATCTCGATCGTCAGTACTCCGCTGTACTTTGACCAGATTAACAGATTTCCTTCTGAGCTGCTTCATATCTCTACCAACAATACGAAGTGGCTTCCTCTCAACAGTCAGGTTAGGCTCAATATCCAAACTATCAAGAGTAGAAGGCTGGACAATAAGAGATGGATCATGAAGATGACGGCGAAGATGAGAGACATGGAATACATCATGCACTCCAGAAAGCTTCTCGAGCAAATCCTGACGATAAGCCAAAAAACCAACTCTTTCCACAATGCAGAAAGGCCCAATGAACCTAGGAGAAAGCTTCCCTCTACGACCAAAGCGAATGACATTTCTCAAGGGTGAAACCTTAAGGAACACCTGATCACCAATAGCAAATTCCAAATTCCGCCTACGCCTATCAGCATACTTCTTCTGCCTATTTTGAGCGACTCTCAACCTCTTCTTAATCTCCTCAACTCTCTCAGAAGCTTCCAAAATCACTTCAGGACCAAGAACCAAATGATTTCGGTTGACATTTCACTTGAGTTGAATTTACTATATAAGAATGTTAACCCTGACTTGATTGTTTTGTGTTTTTCTTTATGCTCGGGTCAGACCGAGTGACACAGCATTTGAGACAAACCTTTGTAGTTTGGAGCTTCTCTTGAAGATCGGTCTTTGTCTCTTCAGCTCTCCAGTTACTTTAGTTATTCCAGTTGTTTTGTTCAGTCTTGTCGGTTATCTTTGTATTTGAGACTACTCTATATTTTATATTTCTGCTGTATTTTGTCTCATACTCTATTGTCTATATAGTAGCTTCATGAACTATTATTTTCTATTGCACTGCTTATTGGTACATTACTCTGTGTCTATGATTCTGTGATTGATTTATTTTCTATATATGCTGAGTTTTTCCAAATATAAATCAACAATCTGTTGTTTTGAGCAACTCAAGTCCTATACGTATGGATGCAAATGATTCGAAATGTCAGGTCGTTACATATGTTATTGTGAAAGATGCTTCAATTGTTCACTTTCAACTTTCTCTTTGTTTGGTGTATCTTTCATGTTACATGTCTAAAACCTTATTATGAATTTTTCTATCGTAATTTTATCCTATACAATATGGCCTTATAGTTTAAAATGTTGTGTTCTCTTTAATGCATAATCAGTAAATTGATATAATGATAGTAGTACTTATTTAACTTCATTATATCTGTCCTTTTCATATTATTCTTCATTTTATATTCATGTTAAATGTGTTCATGTGAACATGGAAAATGAATAGTAGATATTATATTTTATGCATTATGCTTTATATGTAAAATATGTTTCAATTACTAAATGAAAATTCAAAATTTTAAAATATGAAAACCATATTTCAAAACAAATGCATTTTCCAATTTTCAGTTTTGGAAACATGTTTTCATAAAAGGCACACTCAAACACATTTTGGGAAATAATGAAACTCTTCAAAATGCAAAACCGAAAATGCCCATGAAAACTCAAAATCGAAATATGAGAATGTAAACTAAAATCTACCTTCCTTTTACTCTCAGAAACTTTAACAACCCGATTTTTCGACACCCAAAAATCGACATCAATACATTCACTATATCAAATGCCGGAAGACCGAACCATTAGGGTTAAAGAAGAAGGAGGTAGAAGAAGAAATAGAAACAATATCAGAATATCACAATCGCAGTGGAACAATATATAATAGATAAATGAACAAATCTTTAAACAAAAAGAGCTATATCTGTTTATACAATACATCATCAGAGTACAACAAAATCTGTAGCACCCAACTGGACAGTTATATTAACTTGTCCTCAAAAAACTGACTACACAACTTTCAACACAGCAAATAGACATCAAGTACATGTGCTACGTCTTGCCATCCAGCTCGTCTCCTGAGTTCCATAGTCGTCCATCCAGAATCTGTGCTCTATAATACCCGGTCTGACCCGAGAATTATAGCGAAATAACACCCGAGTCAGTCTGGAAAACCAGCGTGAGAAAACACACTTAATTGGATTATTAAAGTTCCCAGAATCTTTTGAAATCAAAGGTATCTCGTAAGACCACACCACAAATAAAAATACCGGGTTTTTACCTTACGATAACCAAAATATTTCTTATCAAATCCTTTGATATTATAATAGTGCCTATATACAAATACTTATTCAAATAACCGAAATTGTTACATTCATTAAATTCAAACATAATAGGTAAATAAACAAGTCCAATAGCACTTATTGGAGATTGGGTTTCCATCAATGGCAAGGCTACTGGGGTACCATCCGTCATAGTACGTGGTTTAGATCACCGTACTGACGATCCACCCTGATCCCCTGCCACATAAGACCGGAGCTACCTCTTACTGGATAGTTCAAATAAGATCACCCCGCGGTTGGGATCAGCAACCGCCCACACAACCGAAAAAAGGGACCTCTTGACAGGGATGACCTTACCTTAATTGGTTGCTAGCCACTTAGTCTTATGTGAACCTCCTATGTTTTAGCCATTCCCCGTTGACGAGGCTCGAGACTATGCATTACCTTTTTAGCACACAATCACTTAGAATACTCACCGTCCTCCTGACGATGTTCTGAAAGTATTCATGCATACAAGTCCGTTCTGGGTCCGAACGAAACCGAAGGCACTACTCCTACTACATCCATTTTGCAATCACCCTCAGGATTAGCAGCGATTAACCCTTGCACTTCACTACTCCATCTTTGACTCCAAGCTCTTGTCTTCCTCCCGAAAATGTTCAAACCGGATCGAAGCGGTTTTCGAAAATTTATCTCGATCTCCGTCTCTTCGAAATGATCAGCGCATTGTCCAATATTGATAGTCGGCTATTTAACTATCAAATAACATCCACAAACAACCATCAGGCATTAATAATTTCCTAAATTATTTATTTCAAAATATCTTCACAAGATATTTTCTACACTTTAATTCCTTTGGAAAAATATTTTTCAAATCGCTTTTTCGCTCGTGGAAATAAATTTCCACCCAATTGTTTTATTTCCACTAAAAACCACCAAGTCTTAATACTTTAGATTTTAAAATAATTTAAATCACTTTATCCAAAAATATATATACTTTAAAACACTTAAAATAAAACTACATTAAAACACTTATTTAAAATACTAGTTATGGAATTCTAGAATAATTTCTCAAGTAAACTTAAGCCAAACTAATTTAAAATAAAGTCATGAAATTTTGTACCAATTTTCAAATATGAACTTCAGCCAAACTACCTTTAAAATAAAATTACATTATATTATATAAATATTTAATCATTATCTTTTAAATCATAACACTAGTTAAACCTTTAAAATAAAATTACTTTATAAAATAGAAATATTTAATCATTATCTTTTAAATCATAAACTAGTTAACCTTTAAAATAAAATTACTTTATAAAATATAAATATTTAATCATTATCTTTTAAATCATAAAACTAGTTAAACCTTTCAAAATAGAATTACTTTATAAAATATAAATATTTAATCTTTATCTTTTAAATCATAAACTAGTTAAACCTTTAAAATAAAATTACTATATAAAATATAAATATTTTATCATTATCTTTTAAATCATAAAACTAGTTAAACCTTTAAAATAAAATTACTTTATAAAATATAAATATTTAATCATTATCTTTTAAATCATCAAACTAGTTAAACCTTTAAAATAATTACTACTAAATTAATTTAAATAAATATTTACTTTAAAATTTTAAAATAATTTAACATAATAAAATTTCTCTAAACAATTCTTTTAAAACCACTTTAAACCTCTAACTTATACTTGAAAATCTTTGTTTGAAAATATACCCGGCTTTCCAATGAAATATACTTTCCTTCCCACACCTTTAAAAATAAACCACTATTTATTTTTAAACAGATCACCCTTCCCTTATAAATTCCCATCCTGAATTTATACTTTCAAATTATCCTCTGATAAGTATTTCACTTTATTTATAAACCCCATTTATAAATTCCATAATCTCATACTCCTTAAATCCCAGATTTCAACACTTAGTCCGTTCTCAAATCGATTTCCAAAACCAACTCCATTTCAAAATAAATTCCTTTATTTCTCCAGATTTATTTCAAAACCCATTGATTCCATATTTACTCCTTTATTTAGATTTATAATCTTATTTAAATCTGAAATATTAATTTCATACTTAATTTCAAACTCTCCCTTCATTTTCCCAAACCATTTTGAATTCTGAATCTAAAATAAATTCTTTAAATTTAAAACAATATAACTTAAATTCTCAAAATTCTTTTATCCCCATTTATACGAAAATCCTTTCCTATACTTGGAATTAATTCAATAGGATTTTAATAATCAAATTTTTATTCTTTTCCAAATTCCTTCTTTTAATTTATCCAATTCTTTAAAATTATTTTACTTAAAATTCTCTCCTTTAATTTCCTTCAAAAATCCAATTTTTATGTTTTCGATATCTTAAAATACCAAAACATATTCAACCAAACCACAGCATTCAATAATTTCAATTACATATATAATCTATCATCGATTTTCAAATAAATCATATCACAGAATGTGAAATAAATTCATCACTTTTGAGGAATCCAGTTGGATCCCTCCATCATGTTTCCCTGCATCCACAAATGTTAGCACAACAATGTAAAATACCAATCTCGTTTCAAGGCGGGATATCGCGGTATAAAGGGTTATCCGCTATTACGCGGGGCGCAAAGGGTCTTATCCGCTATATAATACGGGAAATCAATCACTCCAATATAAATATACACTATTATATATAATATCACATCTAGTCAATTCAATCAATAATTTAAATTTAACTATATAAATTTAAATGGTATCCAAATGAGTGAGATTAACTCACCTTTGATTTTATCTGCAACCCACTTCGAAATCCGGCTTGCTTTCTTTCAGATTTTAACCTTGTATAAATATTTGTATGGTTTATTAATATTTGAACTAATCGAATAATTAATTTCCATTTAATAAATCTTAACTCAATTTAATAATTTTACTTAAACTAATTTTCCTAAAATAAATTATTTCCAACAACTAAGATAAATTGAATAAGTTTGTTAAATACATTAATTACCCTAAAAAATATTTTAAAATTCTTCTCTGTATACGTATATACTTACATATATGAGTAAATAAATGAAAATCCAAAACTACTATATATATATATAATTTTCCCAAAACCTTTCTGCATGTATATTCCTTGGCTAATAAGAACTTCTGCTTCAAACCTATATATAATTTTCAACAAATAACCAAACTAAAATTTCTACCGTATATAATTTTTTTATAATCTACAATATATATTTAAATTAAATTAAAAACAAACAAGATGGAACTGCTACCTAACTGTAGAAACCCTGACCAACCTATCGTAATACCTCGCCGCCAATCCCCATACCATCGCGAAACCCACAGCATCGCGCAAGGCCGAACTAGTACGACTTCCAAAAACCCTAGCTCGTGACCCTCCTTCGACGCCGCGCTCGACTTCGGCCATCACGAAATGTCGCCGCCATCACCTCAGCACTCTGACCTTCCAACCTCCACGCTTGAACCCATCCTTCGCCATTGAGCGATGAGTTCGAGCTCGAATCAGACGAACTGCTTTTCGATACCCAAGATTGACGAGCGAGATGCTTTCCCTTCTCTTCGATTTTGATTTCACGCAGCTAATTGATTTTGATGATTTTGATTTTTTCCAATTTGAAATTGCGGCCATTTATTATCTTTTAAAAGAAGTAAGGAGAAGAAGGGTATATGATTTTTTGTTGCTTGCTCGACCATTACTCTTTCCTTCATTGATTTTTGACAACGAGATTATATGTAACAACCCGATATTCGCGTCAATTCATAATTGACGTTAAAACGATTTATATTTTTCGTCAATTGCCATTTTGAAGTTTTTAAAATTTAAATTACAAATTGTTATAAAGTTTGATGGGCTTTGAGAAATTAAATGGTGGTCCATTTATTATTGGGCCGTGAAAATTTAAAGGGATAATCGTCGTTCTCTTTTTATTTTTAAAGATCCGTTCCCCACTTCATTTTTGATTCGTATTCATTCTCAAACCCTTGCACCAAATAAACGAAAACAAAATAAAAATAACCGGCTTCTTTTTCCCCTATTTTTTATTTCATTCTCGTTCAAAACTTAAAACCCTAACAAAAGAAAATTAATGGTGGCTCGTCCCTTTCTTCGTTCGATCGAGAAATAGGGCTTCGTGCAATTCGCGACTTCAACCGCTCAACCCTTGCTCTATCGGTTGCTCGTCGCTGGGAGGCTTCGGCACTGGATTCGAGTTCCTCTACGCATCGTCTAAGGTGAGTGTTATTACCACTCACATCTGATTCGACTTTGTTGAATTCGTTGCTTATTTTGTTTTTGTGGTCTTCGGCCGTTCGACTTTATTTTGATGTTGGTAATTACACTGATTTTATCGATTTCGGGTATTTTGATGATCTCTGGATTGATGATTTTACTTGATACGATTTTGGGTTTTTGTGTAACTTCGGCCATACTGTCCATTGCCTCTGGTCAGTGAATTAGTGGCATTGACTTCTGCTGTTCAATGGTTTGTAGTTTTCCATTTTCACCATGTTATTGCAGATTTAAAACTTTGAGTGGTCTATTTTATTTACATTTCCCCTTGCACCTGATTGTGTTACTTTGCTCGCTTCGGCCATGCTTGAATCAATGAAGTTTCGGCTGTAGTTGCACAGGGTATTTGTCGAACCTGTATCACTCGAGTCGGCTGCCTAATTGTTTGATTTGCCTCCGAGTTAAATTTGATGCTTTCTTCATACACTTGGTTTCTCTGTAGTCTCTGGTATTATTACTCGAGACGATTTTCATTTGGATTCATGGCTTTGACATGGATTTTATTCTAATGGACATGCCAGGCATCTCATTTTTGTTTGTGTGCAAACTTAACCTATTACAACTTGATGTTTGTGATTGATTCAAGAAGTAATGTGGTTGCATGAATGATAATATTACCTGTTTATATAAATATGTGTGTAATTTGTTGTGCCCATCCACTTGGTCGAGACATGAACTCTGTTGTAGTTTTGAATTCTTGTTGTATTGATATGTCTATGCGTATATATGTATGTTGTGATTCTTATTCACTGGGCTTCAGTTTTGGTTACTGATTGGATACAATAGTTGTCATTGTTAGTTTGTTGTATTTTGATGCTAGCTTGCCCATGCTAATTCAGATTGCAGTTTTCGTTTTGTTGATCATTTGCCTGTCGCCATTCTGTGGCATGTGTTCGTGTTGCTGTACATATGTTTTGTGTATACACATGTGTAATCCTACCTGTATATAGGTAGTATATGTTGCAGACTTATGTTGTTGTTCTTCAGGTTAGCATTTGCATGTCTCGAATGCTCATTTGCTGAATCACCATATAATTTGAAGCTATTGAGATTCTTTCCTCACACGATCTGCTTGATATTCTCTATGTGTACATTGCAACATGAACACTGTCTAGATACGTGTACATGCTTTCACTTAGTTGTCTGCATAATGGAAACTAGGTTGTTATAGGTCTTTACCATGCTTTATTGAGTTGTTTGAGGATATTTACCTCGAGACAGTATCACTCGTGTACTGTCAGGTCCATATTGCATTTGCACTTGGGTACATATTTGAAACTGATACATTGCATTATTCATTTGCAGTAAACATTCTCTATTACTCTGATTATGTTACAGTGTTCATATGTGGTTATTTAAAGCCATTTCTTTGTTGGGGCTGTGACACTTGTTGTTGCACGTACTCTACCACCATTCATTTCGAGTATGTGATGCTCTGTCCAGTTTCACAGTTGCATAACTGTTGTATCTTTTGGAGTTTTGTTTTGTGTTTGAAATGTTGGTGCACAGCCTTGCTTATTTCTCGCCAGTACATTCATGTGTACATCGCTTGTTGTTGTTACATATGTTTGGTTCACGGCTCTGTGCAGTGTATTCTTCATATGTATATTTTTGGAGCTTGCACTGTTTGTTTTACAGTTGCATGATTATATGCATTTCGTAAGTGAATTAGTTTTGTAGTTACGACATGTTTCTCTGACATGTTTCTACGTTTGTGCATGTCATTATTCAATTTTTATTGCACCTGAGTTTCATACTGACTTTTTGGAATTTCACCTGTGTTGAATCCGGTATTTCGGTTTGACCTTGTGCCCGTTTGTGTACATCCTTACTGTAGTGGCAAGGCAGTGCACGCAAGCGTGAACTGCAGCCACACGGTATGGCGTATTTCCATATGCTGTAGTGGCGAGGCAGTGCACGCGTGCGTGTACTGCAGCCCTACTCAAATTAATATTTTAATTGATATTTCAATGGTTTGAACTGTTTCGTTTATTCAATTCAATATTCTGAATTGCATTCTGATTTGGTTTAATTACTGTCATCTATTCATTATTTAATTATTATTGCTTCTGTGCACTAATAACTGAGTTTGAATTAGACTGACCCAAGTATTATTTTCTTTTGAATCTAATACTCGGGTCAGACCGAGTATTTCAGGTTGTAGATATTCTGCTTTGGGTTGCTGCTAGAGCTATGAAGTTCTTTCATATCTTTTGGAGTAGTCGTCATCATTTGTAGTAGTCTGTAAAATTGTATAGGAAGATATGTATTCATGTATATTAAATACGTTAATGTACTTGTATATGTAACTTCCTTAGTCGACTGTTGTAGTTGTATCATATGTACCGTATCAAATGTATTGTAACTGACATCAGTTATTGTATATATGAGACTTCGATTTGTGTTCCGCATTATATTATCTGTGTGATATTTTATATTTACTGTTCTAAACTATTACGAACCATCGTAGTTCGTTTTATACTGGAATTGGGGTATGTCGATGGGAGAAAATAAATCAGAGATGAAAAATGAAAGAAAATATATTTATATACCACTCCCATTGAGATAACCAATACTAGTATAAGGCCTAACTATTGATGGTCGCTCCTCAACAGCCTTATTCTCCGTGCTAGTTGACAGCACTACACCGTAGTGTTCTTGGCTAGCGTGGGTATAGAGGTGGGGCATCACAGCTTGGTATCAGAGCCTGAGGTTTAGAACAAATATAAAACATAACTTAGATAGTACATGTGTTACAACTATTTGTTGACGTTTTATCTCTCATATTTGCATATGATTGTCTTTGATTGTAAGGTATGAATTCCTGACGCTTATTCATAAGCATTTGATTTTGATTCTTGTGTTTTCGGCTTTGATTTGTTTTAGCCGATGATTGATTTTTGTTCGAATCTCAGCGATTCCGAACTTGATTTTATGTTTTTCCTCGGCTTGATTTCCATTCGACTTCGGTCGCTTTGTTTTTGAGAAATTTCTAAATTCTTGATTTCCTAGACTCTGATTTGGTTTGCCGTTGAATTCTTTGATGATGATGTTGAATCGTTTTGTACTCGATTATGGCCATTAATTGTTGACTTCGACATTGACTTGATTTTTATTTTTGTTGAAGTCATTTATGCATTTATGCTCGTTCTGCTTTGTTTTTCCAATTGTTAATCGATTCTTCTTTTTCGATTAGTTGTTATCTTCTTTGTCGACTTTGATAACTTCTATTTTTTGGATTTTTAGGTATTTCTACTTTGATGGATTTGAAATCGAATACTTTGGATTTTATTCACGTCTTCGACTGTGAATTTTTATGGATTGATTTGGTTTCCAAATTTAATCGATTCTTGTTAATTTCCCGATTTGTTGCTATAATTTATTAGCAACTTTGATAACATTTTCTTCGGAATTTTTGTGAACATTCCTTTTGATGGATACAGTATCGATTTCTTTGGATTCTATTCACATCTTTGTATGTGAATTCTTGTGCTTGATTGTTCCTACAATCATTTTTGTGATTTATTACTTTAAAAATATAAAGGTTTTCTATACTAGTAGTAAATATCAAAACCCCTTTTTTTCCAAACGATTTCAAAACTATTTTACTACAAAACTCTTTTCCTAAACCGTTTTCCAATATATTAGTATATACTAACCTTTATTTCACTCGTATGAGAAATCTAATTAAACGGCTTAGCAAAACAAGTGGTATGAAACGCTTGCATTTACTTCGTTGGTTAATTTTTGGGCTTGTTCGATTGAACCACTTGTGACATTTTTCTAGTGAAGATCTACAATTTGTTCGTAAATATTTAAGTTAAGCTAGTGGTTATGGGACATGAAGCTAAACTTTTATATTCACTAGCTTAGTGTAATTGGCACTTCTCGTTGATCTTGATGATCGCTTTATGAATTAGACTAGCAATTGCGCGATGTCTCTTTCATTGCAAGGTTAGACTAGACACCACTTGTGTGATTCCATTCACGCATACCTTTTTGCTTTTTGGTTAGTCTTGACCTCAATCTGTGTGATTCCATTCACACATGCTTAGTGTAATTGACACTCCTCGTTGATCATGATGATCGTTCTGATGGTCAGGCTAGACACCACTTGTGTGATTCCATTCACACATACCTTTCTGCTTTTTGGTTAGTCTTGACCTCAATCTGTGTGATTCCATTCACACATGCGGGGTAGCTCCCCTTGGTCTTCGGACCGTCATGTGATAGGCCTCTTTCCCTTTTTCTGTGATTTCTAGATTCCTTATGTTGATTTTTGGAAATTTTATGCTTCACCTATTTTTGTGCATTGGTGAATTCATATGTTATTGATTTGTCATGAGTACAAATTTGGGGTATGATACCTCTTTGGATCTTTGAGAAGATTCTTGTGATATTGATTATCTCTTATCGGTTGATCTCCTGTTGATCATTATTTGCATACTTATAGTTGTATGTCAGTATGGATATTTCATATTTATGCCATACCTCTTATCGGTTGATCTCCTGTTGATCATTATTTACACACTTATAGTAGTATGTCATTATGGATATTTTATGTTATGCCATATCTTTTATTCTATGTCATACTCCCATTCGAGTTTCCATACTCCCATTCGAGTTTCCATACTCCCATTTGAGTTTTCGTACTCTCATTTTGTGATATCTGGATTTCTTGTGTAGATTTCTAGGAATTTGTGCTTCACCAATTTTCGTGATTTCCATTGATAAGTTTTATCAATTTTTGTGCATTGGTGAATTCGTGTGTTATCGACTTGTTATGAATACAAGTTTAGGGTATGATATCCCTTTCTGTCTTTGAAAAGATTCCTGCGACATTTTCGATGAATGAAAATTCATTGGTATTATATTTTGATGCCAACTATTTCGATGAAATTTTGACGTATGTCGAAGTTGCTACTGACGTTGCTATTTTATATCACGTGTTTTAAAAAATTAGTTATTCTTCAAAATAGTTTCAAAATAAAAATAAAAATTGATTTCAAAATTTTTACAGTTTACGCTTTCAAAAGAATGAGGAAGCGATTTAAACGTTTCAGAAAAATCGAGGACTATGACCCCTTTCTTTTACTGATTCGCTTAATTCCGGACTTGTCCGTTTGGGAACATAAAATGTAATTTATTTAAAATACACCATTTTGCACTTTCAAGGAAACGATAAAGTGAATTAAACGATTTAGTAAAACTCGTGGTTATGGGTCATGTGCGTTTGCTATTTCGGTTAATTTCGGACCCGTTAATTGAAAATTTGTGATTTCTGATTATCGTTTTGATAATTGGATGTTTATGATTTCTGATTTATCGTTTTTGATAATCAGATATTTATTGTTTCTAATTATCGTTTGTGATAATCAGATATTTGCTGTTTCTGATTATCGCTTGTGATAATCAGATATTTGAGATTTGATTATCAATTGTGATAATTAAATATTTGTGATTTGAAATTTGATTACCGTTGTGGTAATTTCTGATTATCGTTTTGATAATTGGATGTTTATGATTTTTGATTTATCGTTTTTGATAATCAGATATTTATTGTTTCTAATTATCGTTTGTGATAATCAGATATTTGCTGTTTCTGATTATCGCTTGTGATAATCAGATATTTGAGATTTAATTATCGTTTGTGATAATTAAACATTTGCGATTTGAGATTTGATTATCAATTGTGATAATTAAATATTTGTGATTTGAAATTTGATTACCGTTGTGGTAATTTCTGATTATCGTTTTGATAATTAGATGTTTATGATTTCTGATTTATCGTTTTTGATAATCAGATATTTATTGTTTCTAATTATCGTTTGTGATAATTAGATATTTGTAGTTTGATTATCGTTTGTGATAAATAAACATTTGCGATTTGAGATTTGATTATCAATTGTGATAATTAAATATTTGTGATTTAAGATTGATTTTCGATTTTGATAATCGAATACTTATTGATTTGATTATCGTTTTTGATAATCGAATATTTGTGATTTGAGATTTCTGAATTATCT
The DNA here is from genome assembly GCA_030765085.1 of Allium cepa. Lineage (NCBI taxonomy): Eukaryota > Viridiplantae > Streptophyta > Magnoliopsida > Asparagales > Amaryllidaceae > Allium > Allium cepa. Next base: position 665,997,793 of record CM060932.1, read on the forward strand.
ATTGATAATTAGATTTTGTTGATAATTTGTGAATTTCTTTTATGAAATTAAAAGATTTCTTTGGCGTTTATATTGTACTACGCCGGTGTACCGACTCAATTTTTCCGCTATTTATGATGTTTTCCACGTCTTCCAATTACGGAAATGCCTTAGGGATTTTCGATTTCTATTCTTGAGCAACCTTATATTCACATCATTGCTTCGGGGGTGTAGCACCTTCGAAATAAAGATGTTCCTCTTGTGGAGATTCTCAATGGTTCTCAAATTCTATCGATTTCTCTTAGGAATCCAGAGAATTCATCGAGCAAACATGTTCAGGCTTTCTCTTTCATGCTCTATATGGTGAACTTTCTATTTCTAATTTCTTCATCTTGTGATGATGTTCTTTATGGTTGTTACCATTTGTCCATTTATTCCTTATGATTGCGAGGACGCAATTTCTTTAACGAGGGGAGTCTGTAACAACCCGATATTCGCGTCAATTCATAATTGACGTTAAAACGATTTATATTTTTCGTCAATTGCCATTTTGAAGTTTTTAAAATTTAAATTTAAATTTAAATTACAAATTGTTATAAAGTTTGATGGGCTTTGAGAAATTAAATGGTGGTCCATTTATTATTGGGCCGTGAAAATTTAAAGGGATAATCGTCGTTCTCTTTTTATTTTTAAAGATCTGTTCCCCACTTCATTTTTGATTCGTATTCATTCTCAAACCCTTGCACCAAATAAACGAAAACAAAATAAAAATAACCGGCTTCTTTTTCCCCTATTTTTTATTTCATTCTCGTTCAAAACTTAAAACCCTAACAAAAGAAAATTAATGGTGGCTCGTCCCTTTCTTCGTTCGATTGAGAAATAGGGCTTCGTGCAATTCGCGACTTCAACCGCTCAACCCTTGCTCTATTGGTTGCTCGTCGCTGGGGGGCTTCGGCACTGGATTCGAGTTCCTCTACGCATCGTCTAAGGTGAGTGTTATTACCACTCACATCTGATTCGACTTTGTTGAATTCGTTGCTTATTTTGTTTTTGTGGTCTTCGGCCGTTCGACTTTATTTTGATGTTGGTAATTACACTGATTTTATCGATTTCGGGTATTTTGATGATCTCTGGATTGATGATTTTACTTGATACGATTTTGGGTTTTTGTGTAACTTCGGCCATACTGTCCATTGCCTCTGGTCAGTGAATTAGTGGCATTGACTTCTGCTGTTCAATGGTTTGTAGTTTTCCATTTTCACTATGTTATTGCAGATTTAAAACTTTGAGTGGTCTATTTTATTTACATTTCCCCTTGCACCTGATTGTGTTACTTTGCTCGCTTCGGCCATGACTTGAATCAATGAAGTTTCGGCTGTAGTTGCACAGGGTATTTGTCGAACTTGTATCACTCGAGTCGGGTGCCTAATTGTTTGATTTGCCTCCGAGTTAAATTTGATGCTTTCTTCATACACTTGGTTTCTCTGTAGTCTCTGGTATTATTACTCGAGACGATTTTCATTTGGATTCATGGCTTTGACATGGATTTTATTCTAATGGACATGCCAGGCATCTCATTTTTGTTTGTGTGCAAACTTAACCTATTACAACTTGATGTTTGTGATTGATTCAAGAAGTAATGTGGTTGCATGAATGATAATATTACCTGTTTATATAAATATGTGTGTAATTTGTTGTGCCCATCCACTTGGTCGAGACATGAACTCTGTTGTAGTTTTGAATTCTTGTTGTATTGATATGTCCATGCGTATATATGTATGTTGTGATTCTTATTCACTGGGCTTCAGTTTTGGTTACTGATTGGATACAATAGTTGTCATTGTTAGTTTGTTGTATTTTGATGCTAGCTTGCCCATGCTAATTCAGATTGCAGTTTTCGTTTTGTTGATCATTTGCCTGTCGCCATTCTGTGGCATGTGTTCGTGTTGCTGTACATATGTTTTGTGTATACACATGTGTAATCCTACCTGTATATAGGTAGTATATGTTGCAGACTTATGTTGTTGTTCTTCAGGTTAGCATTTGCATGTCTCGAATGCTCATTTGCTGAATCACCATATAATTTGAAGCTATTGAGCTTCTTTCCTCACACGATCTGCTTGATATTCTCTGTGTGTACATTGCAACATGAACACTGTCTAGATACGTGTACATGCTTTCACTTAGTTGTCTGCATAATGGAAACTAGGTTGTTATAGGTCTTTACCATGCTTTATTGAGTTGTTTGAGGATATTTACCTCGAGACAGTATCACTCGTGTACTGTCAGGTCCATATTGCATTTGCACTTGGGTACATATTTGAAACTGATACATTGCATTATTCATTTGCAGTAAACATTCTCTATTACTCTGATTATGTTACAGTGTTCATATGTGGTTATTTAAAGCCATTTCTTTGTTGGGGCTGTGACACTTGTTGTTGCACGTACTCTACCACCATTCATTTCGAGTATGTGATGCTCTGTCCAGTTTCACAGTTGCATAACTGTTGTATCTTTTGGAGTTTTGTTTTGTGTTTGAAATGTTGGTGCACAGCCTTGCTTATTTCTCGCCGGTACATTCATGTGTACATCGCTTGTTGTTGTTACATATGTTTGGTTCACGGCTCTGTGCAGTGTATTCTTCATATGTATATTTTTGGAGCTTGCACTGTTTGTTTTACAGTTGCATGATTATATGCATTTCGTAAGTGAATTAGCTTTGTAGTTACGACATGTTTCTCTGACATGTTTCTACGTTTGTGCATGTCATTATTCAATTTTTATTGCACCTGAGTTTCATACTGACTTTTTGGAATTTCACCTGTGTTGAATCCGGTATTTCGGTTTGACCTTGTGCCCGTTTGTGTACATCCTTACTGTAGTGGCAAGGCAGTGCACGCAAGCGTGAACTGCAGCCACACGGTATGGCGTATTTCCATATGCTGTAGTGGCGAGGCAGTGCACGCGTGCGTGTACTGCAGCCCTACTCAAATTAATATTTTAATTGATATTTCAATGGTTTGAACTGTTTTGTTTATTCAATTCAATATTCTGAATTGCATTTTGATTTGGTTTAATTACTGTCATCTATTCATTATTTAATTATTATTGCTTCTGTGCACTAATAACTGAGTTTGAATTAGACTGACCCGAGTATTATTTTCTTTTGAATCTAATACTCGGGTCAGACCGAGTATTTCAGGTTGTAGATATTCTGCTTTGGGTTGCTGCTAGAACTATGAAGTTCTTTCATATCTTTTGGAGTAGTCGTCATCATTTGTAGTAGTCTGTAAAATTGTATAGGAAGATATGTATTCATGTATATTAAATACGTTAATGTACTTGTATATGTAACTTCCTTAGTCGACTGTTGTAGTTGTATCATATGTACCGTATCAAATGTATTGTAACTGACATCAGTTATTGTATATATAAGACTTCGATTTGTGTTCCGCATTATATTATCTGTGTGATATTTTATATTTACTGTTCTAAACTATTACGAACCATCGTAGTTCGTTTTATACTGGAATTGGGGTATGTCGATGGGAGAAAATAAATCAGAGATGAAAAATGAAAGAAAATATATTTATATACCACTCCCATTGAGATAACCAATACTAGTATAAGGCCTAACTATTGATGGTCGCTCCTCAACAGCCTTATTCTCCGTGCTAGTTGACAGCACTACACCGTAGTGTTCTTGGCTAGCGTGGGTATAGAGGTGGGGCGTCACATTATAAAACAAAAAATGGAAAAAACTCGGCAATGCTTCGGCCATATATTTTACAAACACGAGCTCTCACGGTGTGGACAAGTATTGGATAAGCTCAACAGTAATTGAGGGGAAAATATATATTATATTTAAATTAAAATTTTAAATCGTTTCAAATTACGCAACTCAAAATCTCGACCTCCCATCGAGGCACGCTGCCGGACGTTTATAATGTTATACCCTTATTACGAACACGATGGAAAGGTTTCCAGTCCTAATTCAATCGTATGGAGAAGATAGATTTTTGGACCCAGTTATTATATTAAACTTTCGATATGAATTTCAACAAGTTTATCTATCGTACGGCCTCACAACAACTACAAACACTTTGAAATTTGAAATCCGATGATAATACCGTATTACGGATCCAATGGAACTGGTTTCGTCAAAATCCAAGACTGTGCCTCGGAAGGCAATTTTTAAATATCAATTCAAACGATATAAATTCAAAACTGAACAGAACACTTTTAAATTCAATTTTAAAAGTTCTATTACCTTCAGTATAATCAATAGGAACTTACAAGCCCTTTAAATTATTTTTAACAAGCATAAAATTTCAGATTCAACAATTTACCCAATTTCCAATTATTTAATTTAATAATTAAACCACTCAATAAATAGTGACATTTGAAATTCAAGTTAATAATTAACTTTTAAATATTTAAAATCAATTAAATATTCCAATTTCAAATGTCCAAAATTCTAGGTCGTCACATTCCCCCCCTCCTTAAAAGAATTTCGTCCTCAAAATTACTAGTTAAGAGGAATGTTCCACAACCCGTTAACTTTTCCCAAAATCAAACAGTTTCAAACAACTCCTCAAAACAATCTTTTATTAAAGACAAACTTTTACTCTTACTAACTTCCCAAACTTATCTATAACTTCCAAACAATATCACTTACTTAACCATTCACATTATAATTCAAAACCAAATTTTAAATTATCAAAAATTTTCTAACTCCCTAAATTCTCGAAAAATTCGCCAGCGTCTCCTTTGCGCGGCTAGCTCTGTACGAGTACAAAATGCCTCTACGGGCCCCCAGATTTCAAAAGAAAACAAAACACCAAGCGGCTAGACCAGAAAATCATCAAATTTCATACTGAAATTTAAATACATACCTTTTTGTTGACAATTCCATTTATCTACTGAAATCAAAAATCCCAATTTCAACTGTAACGACCCGATTTTTCAAGGCCCAAAAATCGACATCAATACGTTCACTATATCAAATGCCGGAAGATCGAACCATTAGGGTTAAAGAAGAAGGAGGTAGAAGAAGAAATAAAAACAATAGCAGAATGTCACAATCGCAGCGGAACTATATATAATAGATAAGTGAACAAATTTTTAAACAAAATGAACTATATCTGTTTATACATTACATCATTAGAGTACAACAAAATCTATAGCACCCAACAGGACAGTTATATTAACTTGTCCTCACAAAACTGACTACACAACTTACAACACAGTGGAATATACATCAAGTACGTGTGCTACGTCTCGCCATCCAGCTCGTCTCCTGAGTTTCATAGCCGTCCATCCAGAATCTATACTCTATAATACTCGGTCTGACCCGAGTATTATAGCGAAATAACATCCGAGTCATTCTGGGAAAACAGCGTGAGAAAACACACTTATTCAAATAAACATGCCGGGTTTTTACCTTACGATGACCAAAACATTTCTTATCAAATCCTCTGATATTATAGTAGTGTCTATATACAAATACTTATTCAAATAGCCGAAATTGTTACATTCATTGAATTCTAGCATAATAGGTATACAAACAAGTCCGATGGTTCTTATTGAAGATTGGGTTTCCATCAATTGCAGGACTACTGGGGTATCGCCCGTCACAGTACGTGGTCTAGATCACCGTACTGAGGATCCACCCTTACCCCTTACTACACAAGACCGAAACTACCCCTTACTGGATAGTCCGAATAAGAACACCCGCGGTTAGGATCAGCAACCGCCAACACAGCCCAAAAAAAGGGACCTCTAGACAGGGATGACCTTACCCTAATTGGTTGCTAGCCACTTAGTCTTATGTGCACCTCTCCCGTTTTATCCATTCCCGGTTGATGAGGCTCGAGGCTATGCGTTACCTTTTTAGCACACATTCACTTAGAATACTCACCATCCTCCTGACAATGTTATGAAAGTATTCATTCATACAAGTCTGTTCTGGGTCCGAACGGAACCGAAGGCCCTACTCCTACTACATCCATTTTGAAATCACCCTAAGGATTAGTAGCGATTAGCCCTTGCACTTTACTGCTCCATCTTCGACTCCAAGCTCTTGTCTTCCTCACGAAAACGTTCAAACCGGATCGAAGCGGTTTTCGAAAATTTATCTCGATCTCGGTCTCTTCGAAATGATCAGCGCATTGTCCAATATTGATAGTCGGCTATTTAACTATCAAATAACATCCACAAACAACCATCAGGCATTAATAATTTCCTAAATTATTTATTTCAAAATATCTTCACAAGATATTTTCTACACTTTAATTCCTTTGGAAAAATATTTTTCAAATCGCTTTTTCTCTCGTGGAAATAAATTTCCACCCAATTGTTTTATTTCCACTAAAAACCACCAAGTCTTAATACTTTAGATTTTAAAATAATTTAAATCACTTTATCCAAAAATATATATACTTTAAAACACTTAAAATAAAACTACATTAAAACACTTATTTAAAATACTAGTTATGGAATTCTAGAATAATTTCTCAAGTAAACTTAAGCCAAACTAATTTAAAATAAAGTCATGAAATTTTGTACCAATTTTCAAATATGAACTTTAGCCAAACTACCTTTAAAATAAAATTACATTATATTATATAAATATTTAATCATTATCTTTTAAATCATAACACTAGTTAAACCTTTAAAATAAAATTACTTTATAAAATAGAAATATTTAATCATTATCTTTTAAATCATAAACTAGTTAACCTTTAAAATAAAATTACTTTATAAAATATAAATATTTAATCATTATCTTTTAAATCATAAAACTAATTAAACCTTTTAAAATAAAATTACTTTATAAAATATAAATATTTAATCATTATCTTTTAAATCATAAACTAGTTAAACCTTTAAAATAAAATTACTTTATAAAATATAAATATTTAATCATTATCTTTTAGATCATAAAACTAGTTAAACCTTTAAAGTAAAATTACTTTATAAAATATAAATATTTAATCATTATCCTTTAAATCATAAAACTAGTTAACCATTAAAATAATTACTACTAAATTAATTGAAATAAATATTTACTTTAAAATTCTAAAACAATTTAACATAATAAAATTTCTCTAAACAATTCTTTTAAAACCACTTTAAACCTCTAACTTATACTTGAAAATCTTTCTTTGAAAATATACTCAACTTTCCAGGGAAATATACTTTCCTTTCCACACCTTTAAAAATAAACCAATATTTATTTTTAAATAAATCACCCTTCCCTTATAAATTCTCATCCTGAATTTATACTTCCAAATTATCCTCTGATGAGTACTTTACTTTATTTATAAACCATGTTTATAAATTCCATAATCTCATATTCATTAAATCCCAGATTTCAACATTTAGTCGGTTCTCAAACGATTTCCAAAGCCAATTCCATTTCAAAATAAATTCCTTTATTTCTCCAGATTTATTTCAAAAACCATTGATTCCATATTCACTCTTTTATATAGATTTAAAATCTTATTTAAGTCTGAAATATTAATTTCATACTTAATTTCAAACTCTCCTTTCATTTTCCCAAACCATTTTAAATCCCGAATCTAAAATAAATTCTTTAAATTTAAAACAATATAACTTAAGTTATCAAAATTCGTCTATCCCCATTTATACAATTCTTTTCCCGTACTAGGAATTTTATTCGATAGGATTTTAAAAATCAACCTTTTATTCTTTTCCAAATTCCTTCTTTTAATTTATCCAATTCTTTAAATTTATTTTACTTAAAATTCTCTCCTTTAATTTCCTTCAAAAATTCAATTTTTATATTTCCAATATCTTAAAATACCAAAACATATTCAACCAAACCACAACGTTCAATAATTTCAGTTATATATATAATATATCACCGATTTTCAAATAAATCATATCACTGAATATAAAATAAATTCATCACTTTTGAGGAATCTAGTAGGGTCCCTCCAACCTGTTTCCCTGCATCCATAGATGTTAGTACAACAATTTAAAATACCAATCCCGCTTCAAGGCTGGATATCGTGGTATAAATGGTCATCCGCTATTATGTGGTGCGCATAGGGTCTCATCCGCTATATAATGCAGGATACCAATCACTCCAATATAAATATATACCATTATATATAATATCACATCCTGTCAATTCAATCATTCAATCAATAATTTAAATTTAACTATATAAATTTAAATGTTATTCCAAATGAGTGAGATTAGCCCACCTTTGATTTTATCTGCAACCCACTTCCAAATCCGGCTTGCTTTCTTTTAGAATTTAACCTTATATAAATATTTATAACGTTTATTAATATTTGAACTAATCGAATAATTAATTTCCATTATTAAATTGTAACTTAATTTATTAATTTATTTAAACTAATTATCCTAAAATAAATTATTTCCAGTAACTAAGATAATTAAATAAGTTTATTAAATACATTAATTATCCTAAACAATATTTTAAAATTCCTTCTCTGTATACATATATACTTATATATATATATAAATAAATAAATAAATGAAAATCCAAAACTGCTATATTTATAATTTTCCCAAAACTCCCTGCATGTATATTTCCTTGGCTAATGAGAACTTCTGCTTTAAACTTATATATAATATTCAACAAATAACCAAAATAAATTTTTTACTATATTTTTTTCTTCTAATCTACAACATATGTTTAAATTAAATTAAAAACAAACAAGATGGAACTGCTACCTAACTGCAGAAATCCTGACCAACCCATCGTGAACCCTCGCCGCCAATCCCCATACCATCGCGAAACCCACAGCGTCGCGCCAGGCTGAACTAGTACGACTTCCAAAAACCCTAGCTCGCGACCCTCCTTCGATGCCGCGCTCGACTTCGGCCATCACGAAATGTCGCCGCCTTCGCCTCGACACTCTGACCTTCCAACCTCCATGCGTGAACCCATCCTTCGCCATTGAGCCATCGCCGACGTTGCTGAGTTCGAGCTCGAATCAGACGAACTGTGTTTCGATACCCGAGATTGACGAGCGAGATGCTTTTCCTTTTCTTCGATTTTGATTTCAGGCGGCTAATTGATTTGGATGATTTTGATTTTTCCCAATTTGAAATTGTGGCCATTTATTATATTTCGAAAGAAGTTAGGACAAGAAGGGTATACGATTTTTTGTTGCTTGCTCGGCCATTACTATCTCCTTCATTGATTTTTGATAACGAGATTATAAAACGAAAAATGGGAAAAACGCGGCAATGCTTTGGCCATATATTTTACAAAGAAAAGTGTGTTGATATTAAACAAAGAAAGGGAAACACGTGCTCTAGGGTGCGGACAAGTGTTGGATGAGGTCAACAGTAAATTGAGGGGAATATATATTATATAAATTTAAATTCAAATTTTAAATCGTTTCAAATTACGCAACTCAAAATCTCGATCTCCTATCGAGGCGCGTCGGTTGGCATTTATATTGTTATACCCCTATTACGATGGAAAAGGTTTCGAGTCTTAATTCGATCGTATGGAGAAGATAGCTTTTTGGACCCAGTTATTATGTTAAATTTCCGATATGAATTTCAATGCGTTTATCGATCCTACGGCCTCACGACAATTCCAAACATTTCGAAATTTGAAATATAATAATAATGCCATATTACGGATCCAATGGAACTGGTTTCGTTTAAATTCGAGGTTGTGCCTCGAAAGGCTATTTTTCAATATCAATTTAAACGATATAAATTCAAAGCTGAAAAAACACTTTTAAATTCAATTTTAAAAGTTCTATTACCTTCAGTATTATCAATAGGAATTTACAAGCCCTTTAAATTATTTTTAACAAGCATAAAATTTCAGATCCAACAATTTACCCAATTTCTAATTATTTAATTTAATAATTAAACCACTCAATAAATAGTGACATTTGAAATTCAAGTTAATAATTAACTTTTAAATATTTAAATCAGTTAAATATTCCAATTTCAAATGTCCAAAAGTCTGGGTGGCCATAGAAACCTATGGACAGTTTTTGTACATTAACTATGATGTTCTCCATAGAATTTGAAGGCTTTTTTATAGACTTGCGGTTATGCAACAACCAATGGTTCCGTATATCAAGGTCCAATTGAGTCATGCCGAAATCTCATCCATCCATAATTGGAGAATGAAAATACATTGATACATCAAAAGAGGGTTCTACCTAATTTACTACAAACTTCTAGTCCCAAGCAAGTTCCTTAGAGGCTTTTCTAATCTTGGTTGAAGTTCTATATAATTGTCTTTCACCACCCTCAATTATAGGAGCATTTAATTTACTTATTTCGAAAACATTGAAGTCCCTGAGAATTTCTTTCACATATTGAGTTAATAGAGAAGATAGTGAAGAGGAAACTTTTATCCTAATCTGAGTGTGAAGTTCTAATAATTTCATATAGAAATTGAAGCAATTATCATATGTGCTTTCAAATCTAGGAAGCAAAGAAAATGCTTTTTATCTCCAGAGAGCACATAACCACTGCTTGTGTAATAAATTTCCACACAAGATGCATCTAATTAGGTTACGACAGTTAGAGGCTTAGTGATCGATGACATCACATTGGTAGCAAGACAAGTCAAGTCAGACGAACTATATTAGATCCATGGGATACATGGTTTACGATCGAATCTGGTCTTGGAAGGGTTTAAGAATAGAAAATAGGACAATTTTGAATAATTTGCAAAATATTTTGTGATATTTATCTTAAATGATCAGTAGGAAAGAATATGCACATAATTTATTAAATTCATTTATAAGTGATATAAATATAGACATGTGTTTTGATACATAATTAAGATGTCTATAATGATTTCATAGTGCATAAAATGAAAATAGAAAACAGGTATGAAAACAAATTAGAGTACTTTAATTTAATTAAATTATAATTCAATGCAACAATAATCATTGAATAACCATGGAATGATTCACTTGATAGTTTTCTTTTGTTTAATATAACTAAGGTCAAGTAGAAAATACCAATGTGATAAAACTACATAGTTCTCTTAACTTGATAATACCGTTGATATTCAATGTGGAAGCTCCACTTTAATTATAGTTAAATCGTGGAATAGCGTCCATCGAGAGACTATAGTTTGGTCTAGTGGAAGCATTGGAAGTGAAACACCATTCAAGAGAGGATTCGTCTCCTCGGTTATATGAGGTCAGTATCACGGTCAACTGAAGTCAACTCATAGCCAAAATCTCTGATCAGAGCAGTATGGTTAATAGTAGTTGTTATTACTGAACCGAAGACTTTTTGTTTGGACTATAAAGTTGAGAATGGACAATATTGGAATTTTGACCATTACCAAATTTCATATGTCCTAATATATTATAGTTTTGATGAAGAAAATAGGTGTAAATAATTGTCACTGCCGGGTAACGCTTAATAAAGTAGAATTGGATTATACCAGTGCCAAGTAAGCGATATTTTTGGTCATAATGTCACATCACCTGCTAAATGAGTTTGAACGTTAATATTCGAATTAATCGATATTAATCATTGACCAAATTTACACTTAAGAGTCACATAACTGAAACATTAAATACTCCAGTTACCACCCGATTTAATTAAATTATATTTTTTATAAATTGATTAATATTTAAGAAATTATAATAATTTTATTTGATATATGTTGATCAATATTGAATATTGCGTATGTAATAGTTATAAATACACTTATTGATATATGATATCGACAAGCATTTGAATTGGATATAAGTGTGTTAAATGTTCACCGAACGTGAAGTGATTTGCGGTCTATTTGGGGCTTGTAATAGCTAGCCAAACATAGGCTAAAAGGGACAAGCATTAGATGGTTAAAAGGGGTTGGGTTTTGAATTAAAAAAGTGAGAATTTGTAAGATAAGAATAAGGATATAGATCGTTGTTTTTCTCCCTGAGGTCTCCTTTGTTTAATGACTTCTGACCCTACATTTCTTTATGAATTTTGCCTCTCCTCTAGACCTGACCACATACCCTCTCCATACCTCAAATTATCAAGCCTTTATAACATTAAATTAGACGCAATTCAATTATCGATGGTTGCTATGTTTCAGAAGCTAGCAAATTTTGGATACGTGATTCGATTCATGGAGTTTTGTTCTTCGTTTCAAGGTGTAGCAACTAGGCTTCGGTGAAAGTACAATTCATTATTCATAATCATATGTAAATGTTTATTATATTAATTATATTTATCATTGTATAGCTAATTAGTCAATTATTATAACAAATCTGTATATGTTGGTTTGGTCACATTTAATGAATTGTATAAATGTGTGCATAAAATTTAAAAAATAACAGCTATGCATGCTTAGATGCTTACGGTACTGATTAAAAAAAATTTGTGAAATTATTTTAATAATAGATGATTTAATAATTAAATATTGATTTCAAATAAGGAAAAAATAATGTAAGATTTAAATTTGCAAAATGTTTGTTTGCACTTATAATATTTTGAAATTTAATAACATATATACATATATATATATATATGTAATATATATAAGTTTTTTATGTGTTTTTTAATTTAAATTTAGTTATGAAATTATTTAATTTTTATATGTATATAACATGAAATATTTGACATAAAATTTTAGTACAAAAGTATATTGATAATTTTTCTTTCAAAATTTTAAAGAAAAATTTAAGAGGATTTCCGTATGGAATTGTTTTTTTAAAATTAAATATTAAATAAACATTAAGTTGAAAAAAAAAATATTTTTTGTAGTAAGCGTGAACGGGTGTACGTGTGTAACTTTGTTTTAACTATTTAGATTAGAATATATTTACATGTATATATATACTCATATATTTTATGTACAATAACTTTAACGTTTTTTTAAATATACATATATTAAAAAACTTTTTGATTTTGATATATATATATATATATATATATATATATATATGTATATATACCATTATATGAAAGTTTTTTAAATTAAGTTTCAAAATAATTTATTAGATGTAAATACACTTATTTTATTTATAAACCACATTTCATATTATATAAATTTATATTCAAACATATATGTATATATATTTATATTATTTGTATGTACACATATATAATGACAACACATATGTATAAAGATGGGCTAACATGTCCATTGCGGCATAAATCCCAAAATCTATATATGGGAATGTCAAACTATATACCCTTACTATGTTGCACATGCATGTATACATATATGTGTATCTAATACACGTACATAATATATAATACAAAACATACAATAAATAAAACCTTATTTATTAAATAAATAATAAATTGATTTTATCTAAAACATAATTTAGATAAGATCCAAATAAATTTAGACTTCATAGGCCCAACAAAGATCTAAGTGGAATACTTTATTTGAAATATACCCGTTTGCCCCACTATGTGCTGGTCTAGTTCCAAAAAATGGTATCAGAGCCAATAGCCTATGCGGTCTAAATTAGTATATTAGGATTGACTTAATAAAGGTTACCCATATAGTATGGTGTTTAGAAAAATAGGGTTTAAAGTTGGGTTCAAAAACTAAGTACTCTATCGTACATGGCTACTGGTCTGGCCGAAATGATAAGGTAAGCCTAAAGGTTAACCCCAATATAAATGCCAAAAATAAGTTGGGCCTTAGGTTAAATTTCAAAATTTATTTTTTAATTAAAATAAATTTAAAATTTAAAATAAATAAAAATAATATTTTAAATTTAAATGTTAAATTTAAAATTAGTGGTGATCTTATAAATTTTATAAAATAATTTACAAAATTGTTTTGGAAATAAAACAATTAGTTTTGAAAATTATTACTAATTAATTAGATTCATTAAATTGAATAATTAATTAAAATTTAATTAATTAATTAATTTAAATAACATATATATTAATATACGCAACATTACCTTGAGATGCCAAGGTAATACATATGTATGTGTTATTTTCAAAATTAGTTATAATTGATTAATACTGTTTTAATTAGATATAATAATTAAATGTTAATAAATAAAAAATATAATTAATTAAACTAATTAAATATTATTTAATTAATATAATGTTATACATAGACTATTATATAAGTAAATTAAATTGTTTATAATTAAAATTATATAATATGAATGTATAAATTAAAGGTGGAACAACAAGAAACCCAATTAGGATTAAAGGAATAAATATATACATATCGTATGTATACCATGATTTCTGATGTGTTTGACACTTGTATAATGAGCGTATTTCATAAAAATACAGGTGAAATACATTATTCCATAAGTCGCACTCAATTAAATATGTAAAGATTATGAATCATTAGTATAAATATTGTCATCTACCATTTATATATTAATAATTTACTTGCATATCCTCTGATTTTTGGGCAAACTCAAGCTAGAGATGTTATGCGTAGTATTAATATTGAATAGACGAGGTAAGATAACTATATGTATTTATTGAGAAAACTCAAGGTATATATACCATGCTTAGGCCGTCGAGAAATGGTAGGTATGAGTAAATAATCTATTTTGATTCATTGAGAAAAATCAAGGTTAAAAGGAGATTAGGATAAGGAACCATAGGTTTGATAAAACCGATAAGGAATTATCCATCGTTTATAAGGCTATGACTTATTGACGAAACTCGAGTCAAAATCCCAAGACATACGAGTCGTAACACCCACTAGTAAAGTCAAAAGACTTCTATATTTCGTCTTAGTGTTTTGAGATACATAAAAATGTAGTGGAAGCCTTAATAGAAAATTGAAATGGCAATATTTGGCCTATTTAATATTATAAGAACATATGTTATATGTAAAGTTGAATTAATCTACATCGATAAGTTTATGCAACTAATAAAAATGATAAAATGTTTACCAATTAAAATATACAAATGGAATGAAATAATATTGACAAATAGAAATATAAAATATACTTACCAACAATTTTTTTTGCATGTTAACCCATGCATGTGCCTAATTATATAACTACTAAATACATTCATAACTCGGTCACTTACGTGTTCGATTGCTTGAGACTGTGTGTTGTCTTCTATGAGTTTCGAATTCTAAAAGCAATACAAGAATATTTATATTTGATCTATATATCACGTATAAATGTTATATCATGAAGGGTCATAATTTGTAATGTATGAAACCTTGATGAAATTAGTTCATTCGAAATAAACAACAAAATTGTAGTGTGTGATTGTATATTCAATACGATTCATTATAATAATGATCTGGTTGTGATTAAATGTAACAATAGACCAAAAGCTAAAAGATAGGTATAAGAATTCGATCACTAAGATACTACTTTGATCATTTTACATAAAGTGCAATACATTTAATATCTTTATATGTTAGGATAACCAAATGCACTTTTGTGAAGAGTTATTTATGATATTGTAGTAAGAGTTTCCTTTGAAAGGTTCGACCATTTAGAAAGGAAAGTGAATGTACAAGATTAGATGTAACTTAAGGTACGTTGGGATGAAGAGCGTGAACGGTCACTTCTGCTTCGAAAGCAACATTGGAAACAAGAATTATAAAATAAAATAATAATTGATACTTAAAACTGGAATGAGAAATATGATTTTATTTCAAAATGTATTTTCAATAAGAAAATTGTTTTTTGTGACATTTATTTCCTGAATTTAAGATATTTGATTTGACAATTCGATTGATAACCAATCACAGTAAATGAAGTAAATAGCCTATATTAAGTGGTTGAATGGCGCTATGTATTTCATATGCTATTATAATAATGGCGGAAATAGTGGAAACATGCTATAGAGCGCTTATTAGTCGCATCAAGTTGCAAAAATTATTTTTGAAAGACATACCAAATATTATTTATGAAATAATAACACTCTTTCAGTGTTGACTGAAAAACAGACATGGTTTTATTTCAGTATGAATATCATGAATATTTGTTATAAAATAAACTATAATTGTGGTAATTGTGATGCATTGCAAAATACAAAAGCATCTAATTTTTTTTGTAATTAGTTTGAAATTCTAGACTAAGCCACGGCTTTGAGAAATAATTTTTTTGATTATACGATTATAAATCATATGGTACTAGTAAATTATGTCTTAAACTATTAAGGGAAAATCATTCATTCAGTGGGAGCATTATAAGAGTTAATGAACTTTATTGATTGTTACATATAGACATATTCAATCAAAAGCATGTTAATTCCAAATGGTTCCACTGTTTCGTCATATTCACTATGAGTTATCACAAATGTGAACATATGTATTTAATGCTATGATAAGCTTATAGAATATAAGACAAAAGTAAATAAAATAATGTGCAAAAGAAAATAAAATGATTCGATCTCATTGAATAAGTGAATATAGTAATCCGAATGTACATAAGAATGAAAAAAATTCATCTCAAAAGCCACTCCTCCCTATGATATATAATGATCTCAATAAGGAGTAATCGAACTTTGTTAAACAAAGTAAGAAAAATTGTGAGTGAAGTTGAGTTAATTTCTTCCTATAAGGTCGTGTACTTAAGAGTAGTACACAGGGTTAAAATTAATTTTATCTAAATAATAAAGATAATGGTTTATAATAAATCCCAACATATACTAGGCCAAAGAGTTGGTAGGTTGTCATAGTTGAAAGACTGCACATAATAATTGTTCGTGAGGAATTTTGTATGTATCACCCCAAAAGGAGTTTGGAAACGATTATTGTTAGATGACCAATTTATATTTTGAACACAAGCATTGAAAACTAGAACTAAATCAGTTTTATATAAGGCTACTCATAAAGTGCTTATATATATCAATTCCCTTGCGATGAGAAGCAATTATTATTTCAAATATCAACTTCATAGCGAACGAATTTCTTTTAGAAATTATTGGTAGTAAAATGGATTTGGATACGATCCAAAAATAAAACTGATTATGTGGGATGAAATGAAATTAACCTAATCTAGACAAGCATAATGTATTAGAATGTCTAATAAATATTCTGTAACAACCCGCATATTTATCAATTGTATATTTAAATATTTTATCGTTCGTCGGATTTTGGTCCGAAAAGCTACTTTTTACAAACAGTCGAATTAGGACTCGAGACCCCTCCCATTGAGTTCAAAATGCCGTTTGCAACCTTTTTGAGTATAAACATTGATATGTTTGGAGCCAGCTAAAAATTTGACCTTTTTCACTTTGGGTTTGGGTTTAGCCCACTAGCCAACTTAATACTCAAATCTGAACCACTTCTCCCCATTCACTCTCACTTCCTCCTCTTTTCAGTTCTAAAGCAAAAATGGTGGAAGAGAATGGGAAATAGAAATCCAAAACCCTAGTTCATTTGCAAAATCCAAGATCTAGCTCCAAATTCTAAGAGAACCCATTGGTAAGCATCCTCTTCATCTTCTCCAACTCTTTCTCCATTCCATTTCAGAAATTCCTAAACCTAACATAGGAAATATTTTACTTGTAAGCTTAGATTGAAGCTTCTTGAGTTGTTATTGAAGAGGAATTGATCTTAGCTTGTTTTAAAAGCTTCTCCTTCTTTGATTTGGGTTCAAAGGTGAGATTTTTATCTTACATCTAGGCCTATATTTATCTTCGATTGTTAGGTATGAATTCCTAACACTTATTCGTGTGCAATTGCTTTTGGTTTGGATAGATTTGGTGAATATTTCAATTTTTGGTGTTTTGGGTTCAATTCTTTAAAAATCATAGCTTTGATGTTTTGATCATGTTTTGGTGATGAACCGAAGAGCGTCTATGGCCGGGTAGTAGATTGGCGTAAACCCTTAGTGTCATTGCTTGACCGTTTGCAAATTGAGGGAGTTTGCACCTCTTTTGACATAGTGTAGGAAGTGCAAGAATACAGGTTCGGCCGACCGAACCACCGGGACGGTCGACCGACCTGCTACTAAAAGTGCGTAGCACTTCTCTATCTCAGGTCTGGTCGACCAACTACAGAGCTCAGTCGACCGACCTGCTTCCCGAGGATTTTTCCAGAACAGGGTCCGGTCGACCGAGCTCTGTAGCCGGCCGACCGACATGTTGCTGTTTTGCCTATTTCGCCTATTTTGCATGGTTTCCAAATTTAAATCGATTCGTGATGACCCTATTTATTGTTATCAATTATTATCGAGGTTGCTCGATCCTATCCTCCCTTAGGTCTTCACTAGGTCGTACCGTTTTGGACGGACGCTGCCCCCCGGACCCCCGCGACCTGACCGGACAGGTCGAACCCCGTAGCGGGGGCGTTGCCCCCGCACCCCCACCTTGGGGGGTTGCCACCCCCTGGACCCCCTCTCCGTAGGGGATCTTATCTGAAAAACATTCAACAGAACTTGCTTTGTTGAGATGCTGAGTTGACCATTCTTCGAGACAAACTACCTTGGGCTTCTCGGTCGATTTTATGGATTTTTGAATATCTATTTCGATGGATTCTTTATCGGTTTCTTTGGATTTTATTCACGTCTTCGAATGTGAATTTTTATGATTGATTGTTTCTACAATCACTTCTATGATTTGTCATTTTAAAGTATAAAGGTTTTCTATACTAGTGGTAAATATCAAAACTCTTTCTTCAAATGATTTCAACACTATTTTATAACAAAGCTCGTTTTCTCAAACCGATTTCCAATCTATTAGTGTATACAAACCTATACCTCACTCGTATGAGAAATCTAATTAAACGACTTAGTAAAACAAGTGGCATGAAACACTTGTGTTTACTTCGTCGGTTAATTCTTGGACTTGTTCGATTGAATCTCTTGTGACAATTTTCTAGTGGAGATCTACAATTTATTCTTAAATATTTAAGTTAATCTAGTGATTATGGGACATGAAGCTAAGCTCATATATTTACTAGCTTACTGTAATTGACACTTCTCGTTGCTCATGACGATCATTTTATGATTTAGACTAGCAATGTGCGATGTCTCTTTGTCCATGTGGAGATCGTACCTCAATTCATTGAGCTTCGTCTCATTTCTTTGTGGGCTGGCATCCCATGTACTTTTAATGTGTTTTGATTCATTGGATGTACCGTTTGCACTACATCAATGCTTTTGCTTTTGATTCATTGGATGTACCGTTTGCACTACATCAATGTCTTTGCTTTTGATTCATTGGATGTACCGTTTTCACTACTTCAATGTCTTTGCTTTTGATTCATTGGATGTACTGTTTGCACTACATCAATGTCTTTGCACTACATCAATGTCTTTGCTTTTGATTCATTGGATGTACCGTTTGTACTACATCAATGTCTTTGCTTTTGATTCATTGGATGTACCGTTTGCACTACATCAATGTTTTTGCTTTTGATTCATTGGATGTAACGTTTGCACTACATCAATGTCTTTGCTTTTGATTCATTGGATGTACCGTTTGCACTACATCAATGTCTTTGCTTTTGGATTCATTGGATGTACCATTTGCACTACATCAATGTCTTGGCCAACCTTTTCTTGTGATTTCTGGATTTCTATATGATGATTTCTGGAATTTATGTTTCACCAACTTTTACAATTGGCATTGTTATGTATGTCATTTATTGTGGCTTGGTGAATTAAATAAAGAATATGACATTCTTTTTGTGCTATGAGATTCGGGAGATAATTATGTGATTTTCCTTTGTTGATTTCCTAATGTATACTTGTCGCAGTATGGCTTTTTGGTTATCATACGTTTTTTTTTACGTCTCTTCTTATATCTCATTTTATCTGATAATTATAGCTAGACTGATCCGTTTATTATTTTCTCCTTAAATAATACTCGGGTCAGACTGAGATATTACAGGTGCTTCCTCATGGCTTCCTATCTGGAACCATCTTCTAACTTTTGGCTAACTACTCTAGTTTAGTAGTTTTTGGTTGTATACATTTGAGATTTAGACTCCTTGATGTATACGTATTCTTTTGCCTAGCACTTGTATCTATTCTTTTTGATATGGTGGATCTTGTTTGACCACTACTCTGATGTACACTTTTATGTGTAATATTCGTGTCTATTTCTGCCTTTGTGATATGAATTGTCTGTGACTGATTTGTGTTATGTTTATTTCTATATTTGTTTTCCAAAGATTACTTATAGCCACTGTGTAGTAGCTTTGAGTTTGTGTCGGTATGTCGTATTTCCTCTTGAGATGAAAAGTTATATTTTTATCTGGCATATCAGTACTCGCACAAAGCAATTACGCAGATGGTCGCTCCTCAACAGCCTTATTCTCCGCGCTAGTTGACGGCATTACCCCGTAGTGTCCTTGGCTAGCGTGGGTATAGAGATGGGGCGTTACATATTCTTTCGCATTAAAGAGAAACTATGGGTTTCTTATCAATGTCGAAAATAGATAATCCTCAATAGTTAATTAAACCATTAAGAGTATTGACTCTATGATATGGAATGATGTGCAAATTCGAAATGAATCAACGTATAGTATCAAAATGTGATTTTTATAATTCCATCCGAAGGGATATGATCCATCGTTCGTGAAAGTGTCTTCAAAAGCTAGACTAATGTAGTTGGAATACAATGAACAAAGTTGATAAGAGTAACATCGTAAATTTCAATTGTTGAAATTAGTGTAATAGATTCATTATCTAATATGTTCAAGTTAAATCAGATTTACTCACAAAATTATCACTTGATGGAACTTTATGTTTTGGAACATATGTGTGAAATGGTAAATTCTAAATAACTATTTAGAATAGATTGTTTACACATAACAACCAAAGTATCTCGAAGTCAGTTAAAACGATATTGAATTTGTGGGATTTTCGAATATGATTCATGAAATGACAGAAGTATCATTCTATAAGCATCAAAATTAAGTAGATATTTTGATAGAAATATCAAATAGTTTGATTTTTAGTCAAAATGCAGAGGAAACACGTGTTCACAAGCAAGAACTGTTATAGGTATAAAATATTTCTAAAAAGGAAACAAATAATACCGATTGTTAATGATGTACTTTTGTTAAAATAAGTAATAGTTTGCTTGTTTAATATACGATTTTAGATTTGTAAATTATATCTTTTATAATAAGTATAAAGGATGTTGGTAATGCCACAAATGATATGCAAAGGCACCTTATTAAAATGTTTAATATAGAACATGTAAGATGGATTCCTTATTTATTGACAATATGAATTATCATACATGTTTTATTGTTTAATTATCGTAATTTGCTTATATATTTAATACATGAAGAAAATATCAAATCCAAATTATGATCACTAAATAATAGTTTAGAGTTTTATCAACTATTTATGAAATATTAGATTTTTTTTACAGAAATAACGATTTCCTTAGAAGGAGTATTCGAGCTTAAACTTCATAAGTGATATTGAGTATAATATGTCTATATCAAATTCATAATTCAAACCATAATTAAGAAGCTTTGAGTTGGAAATGTTCCAAACAAAATGTCATCGCTAATTCAACCAAAAGGCTAAGTACATTGCCTTGAATAACACCAAAATAAAATCAATGTATATAAATATAAATGCACAAATTTATAACTGAGCTAGGGATGATTATTAGTATTGGGAATACTATATCATTGTTATTATGTAATAATAAGAGCTCACCGAAAGTTGAGAAGCGTACTCTGAATAGTTCCGCATGATAAAGGTAGATTATTAATATATAAGAGAGTTAATTGATAGTGTATATAATTAAAACATAGCATATCCATTTACCAAGAGTCTAACTCGATCAACTCTCATTAGACTGATCGAAGGTACATAATTGATTTTTCATAATTGACCCCAAGGGAAAGTGGGAGATTGATAAAGTTAAGGGTAAGCCATAAGGGTAACTATGTAATTGTCACATATGTCTGACTCGATAACTAGTCTTGTTTAAAATAAAAGTTATTTTCTTTCTATTACATACTTGATATGATATGTTATATTAAGTTAATTAAAATTATATTCAGTAGAAAATCCATAGATGGTATGTTTTGTGATAGTAGTCAGTGTTGTAATCATGATTGATTTGTCACAATAAAATAAACATACCGTTCTTAATATTCCTAGTCTAGATGTATCGAGATTAAATATTGATACATTTGTTGAGAGATTACATAATGTTCTCCAAATGTTGGATAGTGAATTACTCATGACTGATGGAGGCATCAAGGGATAACATACTGATGTTATTTGATAACTATGTAATGACTCACTCGATAGTGTTATATTGGTTAATATAACTAAGGTGAAATAGGAAATATCATTATGAGAAATTCACATGGTTTTATTGACTTGAGAATACTGTTGACCTTCGATGTGAAAGCTCTATTTTGATTATAGTTAAATTGTGGCATATCGTTCATCGAACGATAATAATTGGGTTAAGTGGAAGCATTGAAAGTGAAACACTACTCAAGAGAGGATTCATCTTGATATGCATGTAAAAGTGTGTATTTATACTCTCATATTTAATATTCTTTTATTAAAATAAATGAGCATATTACGGTATTTTACATGTTTTAACCAAAATATAAAATGTTTACAAAACGTCATTCACTCGTCTTCATTTGGGGGGCAAAACGGTAAATTTATGTATGAATTAAATTGGAGAAAATTTATTTGCATATGTTAGGAAATTGAGTGCAATTTGGAAGAAGAGCATGGATATATGCATGCACATTTGTTGGAGGCCAAAATAATAAAGAAAAGAAACAATGCAACATGGAGGAGCCCATATGTCCATTGACTAATGGACCATGATTAAAAGCACATGCACATGTTAATAGAGATTTAAAGGCAAAAACACATGTTTGTGTGGATTAATTAATTCTCAAATGATTACTTGGAGGCCACGTAATCTTTAGGGAATTTTTATCAGTCCCCTAAATATGGAATTAGGATTTTAGGCATGTATAAATACCCTTTTATGTTTCATGTAATAATCTCTCTTTTTTATGTAAAGTTGTAGCACAAAATTAATGTTAAATAAAATATCTCTTTAATGGCTTCTTAGCCTTGTTCTTTACTTTCATGCACTTTCATTTTATGCTTTCTTTTATTATTATTTTATTTTATGCTCTCTTATTTAGTTTATGCTTCTCTTATTTCATGTTAGTAGCATAGATTCAACTCATGCAATTAGTTTAGTTTTATTTCATGCAAGTAGTTAGCTCTCTTTTCTTTTATTAAGCTCTTATTTTCCTTGCTTTTTATGCTTAAATCATTTTGTGTTGATATGAATTCAATTATGAGAAGCTAAACCCCTTCAATTTAGGGGTAATAAAACTCTCATGAATCATACTAAACCAACATAAAATGGTTGCACTTGTAGTCTCTTGTTTTATGCTTAATGGAAATTAATAATGATGGTAGTTTATGTTTCTTTTTTAGTGAATTTGATAGTCGACGTTGACATCTCAAATAGGGTATGCTTAATCCAATACAAACATAAACTATTTGATCATTTTCTCAAGTGATTTTGATCATGGAATTAAAAGTAGAATCAATATTTGATGCTCTATATCAATAATCTCAAAATAGTAAATTGTTCATGCTTAAATTAGATCTTATTTTTAATTATATGATTCATTTTCATGAGGTTTTAGAAGTGAGTTTAAATATTGTGTTTGAGTTTGATGATTTAAGTTGTGCTAACTAAAAGCACAAATAATCCATATTTATAATAAACAGATAACCCATTTCTGCTTAAAATATAAATGAGTGGCTATGAAAACATTTGTGTTTGATTTATATGAATGATTGAACGTGAATTAACTCCTAAATTGCCTTTCAATATCATAGTTTAAGTCTAATTTTTTCAATAGTTTTGACTTTCGTTTTTCTGAACTTTTTAGTTAAAAAGTCTCTCAACTTTTGGGATAATATGATTGAGTTATTTTGAAATTTCTTGCTTTCCTTGTGG
The DNA here is from genome assembly GCA_030765085.1 of Allium cepa. Classification (NCBI taxonomy): domain Eukaryota; kingdom Viridiplantae; phylum Streptophyta; class Magnoliopsida; order Asparagales; family Amaryllidaceae; genus Allium; species Allium cepa. The sequence continues at coordinate 666,021,661 of CM060932.1, forward strand.
GATCAACCCATACTCGCATACATACTACAATCGTATGTCGTGCGCTTGCGGTTTTTATTATTACATTTTCGATGGTATTCTAATCGATAGAATTTTCCATCGTTCAAAAAGTTTTTGGCGCCGTTGCCGGGGAAATCAATTTAATTTTAATTTTACTCTTCGAATTATTATTTTTACATTTGTTCTATTTTGTTTTGTGTTATTTAAAAAAAAAGAAAAAAATATTATGCAATTTTTGTTACGTTTTGTTCTTTGGTCTTTGTTCACTTATAGCACTTGTTCTTAGTTCTTTGTGTTATTAAAATAACAAATCAAAAATTTCACTTCCTTTGTTTATTCATCGTTGTTTTTTGTTCACTGTTCTTTTTTGTTCATTGTTCTGTTATCATAAACAATTCTGTTTTCCATCATAGCACTATCTCAAACACCCCCTAACCATCAAACTCCCGCACTACTACTCCATCAACTGTCCATCACCAAAGCCTCGCTAACAAATTACCACACTTCCATCAATACTCAAGCATCGTAACTCGTCAAGCACATCCAGCCATCACAACCTCAACCAAACTTCATCAAAACCATCAAACTTCCGCCACCTACAACCTTCACCCTAACCTCCCTGTCAAACCAACTATCACCCACATTTCCTCCGTGTCATCCAACAAACCCCTACCGCTTTCGCCTTTCGCCTGAACCTCATCAAACACCCAAATCCTGCATCATCATCACCTGATTGAAACACTACGCTGCATCCATCCTTCCACCACATCAATTGCATCACATTCAACCATATAACTCCTCCTCTCTATACAGTTCAACCTACCAGATGTCTCCTTCTTCCATCGCCTACAAACTCCTGCTCTATTCCCATCCAAATTGCAGCACATCTTTGCCACCTTCCCACAAAACAAGCACTACCTAGTCACATTTCCTAAATGACCTCCATCAGCTAACAACCACTTCAACCAATCCCAATCTCCAACCAATCACAAGCTACGCCCATCATTTCATTACATCGCTCTCCCACAACCAAAGCACCATCTTTGGAAAACCACCTTACTTCACCACGTACTACATCCTCATTAACAACAACCATTGAAATCGCGACCATCCACAACCTAATCGCAACTGCAACTCCTTCTCCACTTCTCCCAACCACCTTACTATTGAAAATTAAACCTGACTTTGGGCTAGATTATTGGACTTAATTTGGGCCACAAACAAAGAAGTAAAGCTAAAAGAGAATTCTAGAGAAAGTTAGAAAGAAACATCAAGATAGAATTATCTAGATATTTGTTGTCATGGTAGAAGAGGTTCTACAATTTTCCATTCTCAAATTGTAATAAAATAACTAGAATCTAGAGTTTTCTTATCTAACAATATTTTGTATGAAAGTTATTGAAAACTCTAGAGAATAGTTGTATACCGTAGGATCAAATACATCTCCACCGTTCATTTGAGATGTGAATTACTATAAATAGGAGTGGTGTATCTCAATTGCAAGCAAACAAAAAAAATTGTAAGCAAAAGTTTGTAATAAAGTACAACTTTCTCCTTTAAAATCAATCTCTCATTTCACACTTGCTATCCAGTTAATCTTCAACTTGAAAATTTTCTAACATTGGTATCAGAGCGGGAAGATCCTCCTAAAATTTTCCAATAGTAGTATGGGAGCCAGTCGCTACTTCAAGTTGATAGCAAGGAAGAATGTCAACTGGATTGAGTTTTATAAAAATTCCTTTACTCAAAAAAGGGTTTTATGATAATTGGAGAATTCACATGGAGAAGGTGCTTGAATCACAAGGTGTGTGGGATATCGTAGAAAATGGGTATGAAGAACCCATCGAAGTCACCACTTTATCCCAAAGTAAAAGGGATAAATTGAAGAGTTTGAAGAAGATGGATTTACAAGACCTAGTTATCATTCATCAAGGTTTGGATGATGATATGTCTGAGAAGGTAGCAACCGCATCTACTAGTAAGGAAGCATGGGGAATTTGGAGAATGCATTTATTGGAATTATTGGAATGATAAAGTGAAGAAAAGTCGATTACAAATTATGCGAGATAATGATGCAAAAGTAATAGAAGAAGACAAATTAATGAGGAAAAAGAAAAAAAAGAATAGTGAAAAGGAAGAAAAGAAAAACTACGAGTTGAGAGAGGAAGATGCGAAAGAAGAGAAAGAGACAATGAAGACTGACATGGAGGAGAATATTGCAGAAGATTCGCCAAAGATAACCAAAGAGAAAGTTATAGATGTTACAAGTGAAGAACGTACAAAAACCAATGAAGTGAAGAAGGAAACTTCTAGGGAATTAAATATGAAAGAGAGTAAAGAAGGCAAAGACGAAGATAAAGACAACAAAGATGATGCAGGTGGTAAAAGCCGCGAAAGTAATGAAGACGAAAATGAAGAAATCGTCGATCAAGGTGAGGAAATTCAAGATATTGGAGGAGATTTAAAATACAAGCAAAAATTTAAAAAAATGAAAATGGAGAATAATAAAGAAGTAAAAAAGGTAATGATCAAAGCGGATGTCAAAGGACCAGCGATGAATTTCTTGAAGACATTGGATTGGTCAAGGATTGTAAGAGTGAAATTAAGAAAGGATGGAAAGATATCATATATGATTCATTCAAAATTTATGACACTAGACCAAGGTGGAAGTTAGAGTGCATACTTTTTGGAATATTCTATTGCAATGAAGGAGAACGAAATGAATGGCGCATCAATGAAATTGCCTCAAAGATTTTGATAACGGGAAAGAAGAAGAAAAGAAAAAAGAAAGTTTTGATAATTTCTTTATTTCTACCGAAACACATAAAATACAAAGATTGGAAATTATGTTTGGAGCTACAAAATCAAGTTTAAGGGGATGTTGGAAACAAACTTGATTTTGGTAATTTTGGGAAACGAATTATTCTTGATAATATTAATTTTGGTATTAATGGATATGCCAATCAAGTATGAAAGAAAGATCTAGAGCTTTTTTAAATAATTTGAGAAAAAGCCCACAAAAAAAACCAATTATGACGCTTTCCACTTGTGAAGCTGAGTATGTTGCTGCTTCAACTTGTGTTCGTCATGCTATTTGGCTTCGAGATCTATTGATGGAGTTGCATATACCACAACACAATGCAACAGAAATTTACATGGATAATAAGTTAGCTATCGCTCTAGCCAAGAATACCGTCTTCCATGAACGAAGTTCACACATCGATACACGTTATCACTTTATTCGAGAGCGGATAGCAAAAAAGGAAGTACAAGCAAAGTTTATTAACTCAAAAGAACAAGTAGGGGACATTTTTACAAAGGCATTAAAAAAATGAAGACTTTCAAAGACCGCGGAAGATGCTTGGAGTGACAAAGTCAAGTTTTCGGGAGGATGTTGAAAATTAAACTTGACTTTGGGCTAGATTATTGGACTTAATTTGGACCACAAACAAAGAAGTTAAGCTAAAAGAGAATTCTAGAGAAAGTTAGAAAGAAATATCAGGATAGAATTATCTAGATATATGTTGTCATGGCAGAAGAGGTTCTAGAATTTTCCATTCTCAAATTGTAATAAAATAACTAGAATCTAGAGTTTTCTTATCTAAAGATATTTTGTATGAAAGTTATAGAAAACTCTAGAGAATAGTTGTATACCGTAGGATCAAACACATTCCACCGTTCATTTGAGATGTGAATTACTATAAATAGGAGTGGTGTATCTCAATTGCAAGCAAGCAAAAAAAATTGTAAGCAAAGTTTGTAATAAAGTACAACTTTCTCCTTTAAAATCAATCTCTCATTTCACACTTTTTATCCAATTAATCTTCAACTTGAAAATTTTATAACGCTTGCCAACTCACCAAACTCCAGTCGACAATCCCAGATCGTAACCCATTATCGCAACCGTTTCCTCCCTACACCACCGAACCTACTACATGAACCAAACAACAACCACCCAAAATCTCCCCTTAGAATCTCACCTCAAACGAACAACCACAATCACCCCAAAAGCTACAATTACAATCTGAATCACTAAGCTTCAAGCATCACAACACAAAACCTGAATAAGTAGTTTGCCTACGTCCGAATCAAATCAAACAAAATCATCGATTTGGAATATCGATTAGAACAAGTAATTTTTTTTTTTAATTTGGAGTCTCCAGTTGTTGATTTGGTTTGGAACTCTAGGTTGTGTTTTAGTAGTGTTATGTTTTAAAAAAATTCTTTCGGTTGAGAAACATTGCATGAGTGTGTGTGCTTTTGGTTGTTTTGGGCTGTATGTTTAAGTATTTTTTAAAGTTTAATTTAGGTTGAGTTTTAAGTTAAAATAATAATAATAATGATACTGATAGTTTACTTTCGCTTTCGCTTGGGTACAATGATGATGATGATGGTGATGATAATAATATTGTTCAACACTTTTTTAGGTTGCAAAAGAAGATAATGAGAAGAATTATTTGCTAAAAATTGCTCTGCTCTACATGCGCTAGAAAAAAAATTGGCGCTTTAAAATAAAATTGCTAATAATTCTACATGCTCTAGCTTCATGTTCTTATCTCCTATTTTTATTTAATTGCATTGTTGGTTGCTTAAATTTATAAAAAAATCTAATTTGTAACTGCATTGTTAATACACGTTGGATTTCTGTTTTGCATTCATTTCATCTTATTTTCTTTTCTAATGGCAAAACCCTACTTCACATAAGGTGTGGGATTTCATCATCCCTTCCTTAGCCTATAAATTGCATTTCATCTTAGAATTTGACTAATAATAACGGTTAGAAGTTGGACTTAAGGGAGTCATGAGCTCTTCCATGGCAAAATTGTATCTTGACAAGTTGATTTGTTTTACCAATTTATTTTTTGGTGTCTAAGTTACAGTAGAGCAATAATCATTTTTAAATATTACAGTGATTCATAAATATTATAATGATTGTTTCTCTGAAGGTACTTAAACGTTGGGCTGTATTGCAATGGTGATTCATGGTGCATCGATAACTCCTATCCATTGCGTGGCTAAGAACTATTTTGTTGAATTAAGTCATTGCGTGATTATACAATTTTGGGTTAGGAGCTACTAAGGACAGAAAATTTGTAGTTTAGTTCTTGCATTCATTTAGTTGCATTAGTTCAAGCATATATAAAAAACAAAAAACACAAAATCCAAAAGTAAATAAGTTCACACTTTCCTTAACTTAGTTTTCAAACAAAAATCCAAAAAAATCTTTTCAAAAGTAAAAACTAAAAAAAACATTTCAAAGAAAAGAAAACTTTTTTAAAAAAACAAAACAAATCAAATCTTCCTTTTGAAAATAAATTATTTTTGACAAATATTTTTCTTTTTGAAAAAAACAAAAGAAAATAATTTTTCATCATTCTCTAAACCTTTTTTCATTCTCTTAAGTTGATTTTGACATCTTTCTCCCCTTGACCTTTTCACTTGTGCACGAGTACCTGGACTCATGACACGACAAATCGTTTAACTCGAACGAACGAATCTCTAACGATGGCTAATGAAAAACCTCCCCTAACTCTCATGGATAGAATCTTTCCCAATATAGTTTCTATTCCTCCTTGTATAACCTTACTCTCCCCAATAGGTAACCACTACGAAATTCATACAAATCATATTGCCACACTCTCAAAATTTGGCAATTTTCAACATAACGATCCATATATCTTCTTAACGAAATTTGAATAAGTCTGTGCAACAATTAAACTCCAACAACTATATGATGATGGAATCAAGCTTAGGTTAATTCCATTCTCCCTTACCGATTTTGCAGAAAACTGGCTGTATAGTTTGCCTTCGAATTCAATCAAAACTTGGGACGAACTCGTTAAAGTTCTCATAAAAAAGTTCCACCCCTTGGAAAAAACAACAAAATACGAAAGAATCTATAAATTTTCATCAATTTAGGGCGAACCTTTCGGAAATTACTTTGAAAGATTTAAAGACCTTTTGATAATATGTCGACATCATAATTTTGAAAAATGGACTCTTTGCCAAATCTTATACGATGGAATTGAATATAGTTCACGAACCATGCTTGAATGGATCTGCCAAGGTAATTTTCTCACCCAACATTAGACGATGCTTGGCAATTCCTTGAGAACTTAGCCTAAAAATCATCCCAATGGGTACGTTCTAACCAGAAACCACCACGATCAAATGCACACTTGATAGGATCATTGTTGGCTTTGGAAGTCAAAATCGATGCAATATCAATAAATTCGAAAATGTTTTCTCGTCCAATCAAATGAACCAAGCTTCCCAACCATTGTGTTATAAATGTAATGATTCAAATCATATTGCCAATCAGTGTTCTCATTTGTTAGAATAACTTGATGCTTTTAACAAGGTTAAGAATGGCCATTTTCTCCAACAAACAATCCCGGTTGGAGAAATCATCCTAACTTTTCATGGAACCAAATTATTTCTACCATGAATTTGGTTCGACCCAATTTTCAAGCATTTGCAAACAATGTTTTGAATCCTCCTTTTCAGCCTAGCCATTTTCAACAAAATTTTGCGCCTCCGTCTCAAAATCAACCGCAACAATATTTCGCTCCCCAAGAAGATAAATGAATGACTTCACTTGAGAAAAGTCTTGAAACTTTGGCTAAAGCAACCACTCAAAACCTCCAATCAAATAGAAATTTGAAAAATTTGTTAACCTCATACGTGCAAAATACGAGTCAATTAATTGCTAAACTCTTAATGAAAATGAGTTAATTAACCACTTCCGTGAGTGAACGTGAATGACGCATGTTCCCAAGTCAGGCAGTTCTGAATCCTATAAATCAAAATACAGACTCGAATCAAGCTTATGTTGTTTACAATAACAATGTGAACCAAATTAATGCTATCACGACTTTGTATTCCAGTAAACTAATCGATAACCAAGTTGTGAATGCAAACAATTTACTGAAATCACCTTTTGACACTTCATAAATGACAAGCGATTCTGAACAAAATATCGAGTCAAATATCAAATTAAATTCCAATCCAAACTCTTCTACCTAAGTAGACTGACCAACTGAGTATTGAATTCCATTCCCACATTGACTTTGTCCTAAGAAACATTCCAATCAAATGGAGAAGATGTTGGAAAATTTCAAACAAGTCAAAGTGAACATCCCTCTCCTTATCGTCCAACAAGACCCAACTTATGCTAAGTTTCTAAAGGACTTATGTACTCAAAAATGGCACTCTCATGTACCTAAGAAAATTTTCTTAACTATTGGTCTTAGAAAAATCTTGTCTCAATCAATTACCGTAAAATACAAAGAGTCTGGATGTCCGACAATCTCATACATGAGAGGAGATAAAATGATTTATAAATGCTCATTAGACTTGGGTGCAAGTATCAACTTGATTCCTTGTTTATTTTATCAACAGCTTGGCTTGGGTGAACTAAAACCGAAAAAAGTAACTCTTCAATTTTCCAATCGTTTGATAAAGAAACCCATGGAAGAAATTGAGGAGGTTCTCATAAAAATTGGTCAATTCATATTCCCCGCCAATTTCGTCATCCTAGAGACACAACCTACGAATAATCCAATGAATCAAATTCCTTTTATTCAAGGATGACCTTTCTTAGCCACATCAAATGTCCTAATCAATTTTCGAAATGGGTCGATGAAAATTTCTTTTGGTAACATGACTTTGTATCTTAACATCTTCAATTTCGAAAATCAATCGAACGAGCCACTTGACCAAATGTTGAATGTTAGTTCCATTTAAGAAAATTTTGACAAGGAAACAGTTCACTTAACAAGGAATGTGAGACCGAATACGAACAATTGTTTCAAGACAAGACTAACGAGATTGAAAATACGCTTCCATTTGAACCCTTCACGGTTGAGTCAGAACTTCAACCAAATTCTTTTATTAAGAAACCTCCTAATTTGAAACTCAAACCTTTTCCTGATCAACCTAAGTAGGCAGATTTAGGTGACAACAAAACGTTCCCTATCATAATCTCTTTAAATCTTTCTCTTGATTAAGAGGCCTCTCGTCTTTCAATTCTATCAAAAAACAAAAAGGAATTTGAATTGTCAATTACCGATATTAAGGGAATTAGTCCCCCTCTTGTTCAACATCATATCCACTAAATTGATGAAGCTATGCCTATTCATGACGCACAATGAAGGCTTAACCCGAAAATGATGGATGCAGTTCAAGAAGAAATTCTTAAACTCCTCGATAACGAAATCAGATATACCATCTCTAATAGTTCATGGGTTTGCCTAATTCATGTCGTTCTAAAAAGTCCGGACTTACTGTTATCAGAACGACGCTAATGAACTCATTCCAACTCGTAACTCAAACTGGTTGGCGTGTTTGCATTGATTATTGAAAATTAAATGCTGCAACATGTATAGATCACTTCCCTCTTCCTTTTATTGACAAAATACTCGAACAATTACCTGCCTACAAATTCTATTACTTTCTTAATGGTTATTCCAGTTATAATCAAATTCCGGTCGCTCCCGAAGATCAAGAGAAAACGACTTTCACGTGTCCTATGGCACCTTTGCCTATCGACATATGACATTTGGCCTTCACAGCGCTTATGCTAATTTCCAAAGATGCATGATCATCATCTTTTCCGACATGATCGAATGCTTTTTATAAGTATGTAACATCCCCTATCTAGAGGCAAAACTAAGCGCTACAGATGCTGCAATCATCTATAGTATTAGGCTTCGACGACTAAATACGGCTATGTTAATGATATTAATAATATCAGAATCACTTGAATATGAAACAAAACATAGATTTCAAAACATATTTTACTTCATTACATTTCAAAACCAATTGTTTCACATTCACAACACATAATCCCAGATCGTTCCCAAGCACTAATAAAATATACTTATTACAAATTACATCAAGAGTAGTGTATGAAGATATCCCCTTGGATGATCATAGTCATATTGCCATAATAGACTTAATACAATCACAACGGAAATACATCAAAACATAACAAGAACTGCAAATCCTAAATAACTATCCATTTGCCTCTTGCATGCCTTCGGTAGCCTTATTCGTCATCCTGCTAAATCTATAAAAGACCTTAATCCCTCAGCCTACTTAAATTAATTTTGAGCACCCGAGAGTTTAAGGGGAAAATATAAACTTCGAGTAAGACATAAACCCTGGTATGAATAATACTATACATCCCAGTTAAACATGTTAAGTGAGACCACGCCGCTTAGCGGAAAGGTTTCCCCTCACTATCATCCTTTTTTAAAACATATCTTTGCAAATCCTTTTACAAAACCATATACTGTGCTCCTGCATCAACAATGGTTAAATACTGTAAAGTAATCATTATGTAAACATATATAAACCTCAGGTAATAATGAACTATCTGTTCAAATACATAAGTTTTGTTTGGATAACTTTTAACCTTTGGTTGACTTGGGCCTACCAGATGATATAATAAAAATTAACCTAACACCTATTAGGTATTCTTCTTACGGATTATCTATCCTTAACTATGTGTTAAATACTTCACTTCTAGATGGTCTGTTCCTAAGTTAATCATCTCCCACGTCTTCACGATCCTAATGGTTTTTCAGGCTCACCAATAACCTATCTGTATAGAACATATAATCCTTTCGGCGTGTAATCATAATTTTAGCCTACCTGTGACCAAGACCTACACACTGAAATTTTGGACAACTATTAGCTGGGGCTATTAGCTAATGTATTGGGCGCGACCCCATAATAGTCCCATCTAACATGGCACAACTACCTTTAACTAATCAAATCTCAACCTATTAATCTTCACATTATTTAATTTAATCTGACTAGTTAAGTGTCTTTAATAAGGTTATAAAAATATGAGGTGTTATAGACTCCCCACCTTGAAGAATTTCGTCCTTGAAATTTCGATAAGGTACACCACAAAATAATCAAAGGTAAAACATATCATCAAACAAATCCAGGTGAGAGTCTATAATCCCGCTCTCCACTTCCCAAGTTCAGCCTCTGGCATCACCACTCCACTAAACCTTTACTAACTTGACTATCTTGTTCCTCAACTTCTTCTCATCTCTAGCCCTAATCTGAATGTGCTTTCTTATATAGTCAAATCCAGCTCTACTACTAAATCTACTAACACTCTAGGTTCTATGGTAGTCTTTGGGTCTCTGATACATTTCCTAAGATGAGAAACATGAAAAACATTATGGACTTCTGCCAAACTACTCAGTAACTCTATTCTATAAGCGCGTTTCCCGATCCTTCCAACAATACAAAAGGGCCAATGAATCTAGGTGCTAACTTTCCTGATTTCCCAAATCTTATCACACCCTTCATTAGTGAAATTTTAATAAATACATAGTCCACGATAGAAAAATTCCAAATCTTTTCGTCTTCTATCAGCATAACTTTTCTGCCTAGACTGACCTTCCTTCATCCCAACTCGGATCAACTCAATCTTCTCCGCAGCTTCCTCCACTAAATTCACACGAAGAACTAATCTATCCTCGGTCTCCAACCAACAAACGGGAGACTTCCAAGGTCTTCCATACAAAGCTTCAAACAGTGCCATCCCAATACTAGTCTGATAACTATTGTTATACGAAAACTCGATTAGATGAAGATGGTCCTCCAATGATCCCTCGAAATTGTGATATCCCAGAAATTTCAAGCAATTTAAAACTGATAATCTCCTTTATAAATTATTTAAAATTGGTAAAATCTTTATTTTCAAGCAATAATAATATTGTATTGTTTTATATAAATAGATTTTAAGTAGAATTATTATTTAGAAATGGAATTTGTGTTTGTTTAAATATATATATTTGAGTTGAATTTTAAATTGAATTTGAATTTGGATTAGAATATTGAAATTCAAAAGATAGATATATATCTTAAATATATTTTGGATTTGATATAATATCATATATGATTTTATTTAGAATATAGTTTTTTTTATATTATTTTTCTTTTATAGGATTTTATTTATATAATTTAAGATATGTATTTATTAATTAGGAAATTAGATATAAAAAGCTTTATAACCATTTAAAATTTTATAAATTCATGAAAAATTACATGTGTTAGCTATTAATCTCTTTAATAACAAGTGTAAATGAATTAACTAAGGTAAAAGACAAGTGTTAAATGTGAAGACACGCGTCACCAATTTATTTTATTTTTTCTTTTATAGCTTGAAAAATTATTATTAAATCTATATATGCATCTATCTCTTCTCTTCATTTCTTTTTCTATCTTCTCATTTTCAAAACTAGAGAATTAAAGACAACCGAAATCTAAAATCAAAGAAAAAAAAGAAAGAACAAAAAAAATCTGAGAAGGCCAAACTAGAATAAGTATAAAACAACTAAATCGATACCAAATGTAACGATCGCGATTTTTCGTTGCCGAAAAATCGAACCGTTAGGGTTTAAGAAGAAGAAAGAGGTAGAAGAAGAGAGAAAGAGAGAAGAAACAGAAACAACCAACAGAAATATGAAGACAATATCAGAATCTCACAATCGCAGCGGAACAACATATAATAGATAAATGAATATCATTAAAACAAAAGAACTATACATTTTACACATACATCACATTACATCACATCATCAGAGTGTACAACAATAAATCAGCGGAAAGAATACTATATACAATAGATAATAGACTACGCTATCCAAGCACGCCTCCAAATCTGCACAGCAACTCTCGAATCCAGAATAACCTGATAACCTAACTCTAGACTGCCCGTGTGGAAAATAGTGGGCACCCAGAGTTTAGGAAAGGAACAATAAACTCCAGGTCAGTCATGGGACTGGTGTGAGAACTCAAAACAGTTTATCTTTAAACAAGCAACAAGAAAATTTAAATTTTGAAATCCGCAATGCTTTTTGGAAAATGAAACTACCATAAGGCCTCCCGGCACACACACAATGCAAACGCACACATGGGGGAGATTTCTCCTTATGATAGTCAAATATGCTTAATACGAGAAAATTTCTTTTTATATTATTACTAGTGCATAGTGGAAAACAATTTCGAAAGTATAGTATAAATCCTAGCCAGCATAGGTACCATGATACTATGCCTACTATAGCTGCCATGTTAAATGGCAGGTTCTACAACTACAACCGTACAAGGCGCGTATTGGATGAATGGATTTCCAACAAATGGTCAGGCTAAGGAACTTCCTACTGCCACATGGGATCGCCTCTGGCGGGACGTCCCGAGAACTAACGTTACGGTTAGATCTCTGCCAACACAAGGCCGGGTTACCTCTGTAACTAGGTAACTACTACACGAATATGTCATCCCCCGGTCCTTTGGGACCTTTATCCGAGCGCTCGCAACAACACCACACAGTAATAGATATAGTGTATCAACATGAGTAAGCATCTGGGCTCCATAAAAAATCGAACCGTTAGGGTTTTAGAAGAAGAAAGAGGTAGAAGAAGAAAGAAAAGAAAGAGAAGAGAAAACAGAAAAACAAGTAACAGAACGAGAAACAATAACAGAATCTCACAGTCGCAGCGGAACAACATATAATAGATAAATGAATATTCATTAAAACAAAAGAACTATACATTTTATACATTACATCACATTACATTACATCAATCAGAGTGTACGACAACAACAGCGGAAAAGAAATACTATATACAATAGATAATAGACTACGCTATCTGGCTCGCCTCCAGATCTGCACAGCAACTCCCGAATCCAGAATAACCTGATAACCTAACTCTAGACTGCCCGTGTGGAAAATAGTGGGCACCCTGGAGTTTAGGATTTTGATTTCAAAATTACTTTGTATCTTCATCGGTTTCTTATCAGCTTTTCGATCTAAACTCTAATGAATTTGAAATTTATAATATTAAATAAATTGGAAATTTTAAATTAAGTAAATTGGTTAACTAATATGAAGATTTGATCCATCTATCTATTCTCTGGGATCCGATATATTCTACGAACGATTAGTTATCCCTTCGAACTAATCAATGCCCTTGCATATTCGTAGACCGGTGGACCCAAATATCTTGTGTAATGATTATATGAGTTTGTTCTCATATTGTCGATATTCTGATTTGGTAAGCCGAATGCAGAATAAATATTTCGATCTGATCTGATCAATCATTTCTTTATCTATTATCTTTTCTTTCTCGTCTTCCTTGCAATTTCGAGGACGAAATTATTTTGAGGGGGGAAATCTGTAACATTCCTGAAATTTATCAAGTTTAAATTGGCAATTAAATCTATTTTTGAAAATAAATTGTGAATTATTAGGAAATTTTCTAGGATAAATAAATAATTTTGATTATAAATAGAAATTTATATTAGGAATTTAAGGATAAGTGATTTATAAAACAAATATTGAACTTAAAAATAAGATGTATAAAATATATTTATATTAATATGTGAGCTAAATTAAAAGATTTAAAAATAGAATCTATAAAATAATTTAAACTAAGGAGTTGAATATGATTTGTATATTAAACATTAAAAATAGAATTCATGAATTAATAAAATGTATTAAAAATAAATTAGAAATTAAAAAAAAAAAAAAAAATTTGAACAAACAAAATAAATAAATAAATTTTTTATTTAATTGTGAATTAAATTGAGTTTTTCCAAATAAAATACAAATGGATTTTATATATATGAACTTTTGAATTAGAAAATTTAAAAATAAATGTTTAAATAGTATATATTGGATTTGAAAGAGAAACTCTATCTTTTAAAATTTATAGAAATTTGTTTTTAAATTTATAACATACATATGTAATATGTATTTTGAAAGTTATATTTAAAGTTTAATATATACATATCTTTTGAAAAGTATAAGTGTAAATAATAGTTTGAAAATGTATAAAATGTGATTTACAAATGTAAACATATACACATGAGAGATGGAGTGTAAGAGTTAACAAAATCTAAAAGTTATAATGATTTCTTACAAATGGCATTCAATTTAATTGTTTAAAATAAAATAATAAGATAAAGAAATTTCAAAAACTCTTCATTTTCCCATATGTAATCAATTGATATCTCAGCCAAATCTGAAGAGAAAACAGTAAAAAAGATTTGGCATTTCATAACTATAACACCAAAGAAAAAAAAAAAATCAGAACAAAACAATAACATTCTCTCCTCAAATCTGAAAATGCAAGATCAAGCTCCAACAAATTCAAACTGTAATCAAGTAAAATCAGAGTTCAATGCAAAAGAAAACCTGGAAGCATGCAACATTCCAGTGACCAAATCCAAGTTCAAACTTAAACTACAATGCAAATTCAAAAGAAAAATCTGCATTTTCTTAGATCTAGAAATCAAGCCTACATGCAATCAAAGTAGCAAGCATTTGCAACTCAGGTTTCAAGCAAGAACAGAGTGCAGATCAATTCAAGTAGCAATGCAAATATCATTCTGGAGCAACTTAAATTTGAAAGCAAATGCAGTTTTCTCTGGAAACAAATAAAAGGCAAGTAAATTCTTTCTTTAAAAATGTGAATCAAATATTGTTAAACAGTATTTGAGCAAAAATATTTAAACAATTTTATCAATTTAAACTGCAGGATTTTAAAAAGAAAATATAAAGAGAGAGGGGCTTCAGTTTTGCCAAGTATTTCTGGAAAACAGTTTCAAAGGCAAGTCATTTTTTTATTTTAAGAATTGAATTTTTGAGTTGTGAATCAGTAACAAAAACAAAAGAATTTAAACTATTTTATTAATAAGTTGCAGGAAGAAATTAGAGTGCAAGGTAGAAATCAGGTTCTTTTGATCAGGGCAGTGCAAGCATCCCTGTAATGAATCAAGATAGTGTAAATTCTCTCAAAACAAATTAAGGCAAGTAAAATTTCTTTTAAAAAGGATTTGAATCTGAAGTGATAATCAGTAACAAAGAAAAGATTTAAAAACAATTGTATTTATCAGTTCAGGAGTAAAGAAAAACCAAGAATTCAAAAAGCAAATCAAAATTCAGAATATGGAAAAAATCAAAAGCCTGTCTCTGTTCTTATCTCTGCTGCAACTCCAAGGTGAGCAATCCTTCACCCTCTTTTATCTGATGCATATATAAAACTCTGATGTTAGTTGCTTCTTTGTTTTCATGCTTGTGAGCAAATTACACCCCAAGTCTTCAAAATCTGGTTCATATCTTGATTTCATGTGATAGTGTTTTGGTATGGTTTTGAATATGCCTACATGTTGAAGGTATACATAAATTTAGTGTGTGTATGTCTGTGAGCAACCTAGCCCTAAATTTATATGTGTTTTATTTCCTGCATGAATGTGAGTAAGCTTTTATTTTAAAAACAGTTTTTTTTCTAAAATCAAGATAAGTGCAAATTACAGAACTAAATGCTAATTCACCTGAATTTAAAACTGTTTGATGAGAACTCCTCTGTTTCTTTTGAAAGTAAGTAACCTCACAAATGCAAGGAGGCTTGAATTTTCTGATGCATGTAAATACTTAGGAAAAATAAAAGAAAACAAGTTTGTCTGTAAATCTTATATTGATAAATGCTGTGTGTAAATATGTTTGCATGTTTTGATTTCTTGAAAACTGCATATAGTGTTAGTTATGAATTAGTATATTCTTTATTGGAAAAGCTTTATCACTTGAATGGTTTCAGCTAGCAAAGTCTGTGTAAGTAAATAGGTTAGTTAGGTGTAAATTTAGAATTATAAATTTTAAGTTAGTTTAATAAATCTGTAGCCTCTGTAAACCAAAAATCAGTCGTCATTAGAAATAAACAAATATATCAAACATCATAAATATTTGAACTAGTGTATAAATTGAAATGCATGTTTGAAAGTAGAAGTTTTAAAACAAATATTACAGTTTAAATAACTATTGGGAGGAAACATTTCTGTTTAAACAGAAATATGAAATTGAGGTATCTGTGAGTCTTTGTGAATCTCAGGTGTTAAGATGTTTATGTTAGTGGAATATGGAGGTGAGAGGATGGAGGAGATGTTGGTGATTATGATCAGAGAGTGAGAGTCAGGTGAATTGGTTTCCAGGTTGATTTAGTTGCATGTTGAACTCAGGTGACAGTTTAGTAGTGTGCAGGGTTTTGACCCGAAGTAGAACTCGGGTGATTTTGTTTTTGACTCGGAGATGGTAGCATGAAAACTCGAAGTAGCATGAGAGTTTCTCTGGTCAGAGGAGTTACAGGTTTATACCTGAAGTTTTTTTTGCAGTTTTTTTTTAGTGTTGATTGAATTCAAATTCTAGTGCAAAATTTTGATTTAAATGAAAATTGAATCTGAATTCAAATAGAGTTTTAAATTCAAGGTTGTAAAAAAAAATGAAACTTTTAGATTTAAACAAGTTTAAAATTTTGTTTAAATCGAGTTTTAAAACAAACAGTTTCAGGTTTAAAATCCTGAAGCTTTGTAGTTTCAAACACTTGAATAAAATTTAAATGTTTGTGTGGGAATTTAATTTCAGGTGAAAGTTGAAAACTGAATTTAAGTGTAATTCAAAGTTTTAAAAATGAAATATCTTAAACAACTTTAAAGTTTAGTTTTAAATCAAAATTAAAACTGTTTCAGGTTTTGAAACACTGAAAGTTGTTTTGCAGTTTTAATGTTTTTAATGAAACCCATTTTTAAGTTGCAATTTGATTTAAGTACAAGTTAAATCTGAATTTAAATAGAGTTTGGAATTCAAAGTTTTCAAAAATGTAATATCTTAAATAAATTTAAAGATTGGTTTTAAATCAAAAATTTAAAACTGTTTTCAGGGTTTAAACCTGAAAATGGTTTGCAGTTTTTAAAAGTGTTGAATAAAATTTAACTTTTGTGCAGGAATTGATTCAAGTGTAACTTGAATCTGAATTCAAATGTAATTTTGAATTCAAAGTTTTTAAAATGAAATTCTTAAAATTTAAACAAGTTTTAAATATGGAATTAAGTCAAGAATTAAAACAGTTTTCAAGTTTAACTTTTTAAAAACCAGATTTTGATTTAAACAAGTTTTGTAAGTTTTAAACATTGAATAAATTTAAACATTTTTAAATAAGATTTAAATTGGTTTGAAATCAAATTAAAAACAGTTTCAAATTTACTATGAAACCCAGTTTTGATTTCAAACAAGTTTATAAATTTATAGAAGAATGAATGAACATATATCAATGTTTAACATAGATTTGAAATAAGATTTGATTTCAAATAAGTTTTAAAACTAGGAAGAATTTAGTTCTATTAATATTGAATTAAATATGAAGTGTTAATTTAGATTTAGGTTTAAATGGTTAAACATTTTAAAATATCAAAATTTTAAAATGGAATTTGAATTTAAATTTAGAAATGTATTGTTTTAATACATTTTGAATTTAAATGGGTCAATTAATAAGTAATTAAATTAGTTGAATAATTAAGGATTTCACTTAATTATTTGATTTTTAAATAATGATTTAGATTAATATTAATTAGAAATGATTTATTAATCTAATTCAAATTTTCTTAAGTGTAAAATTAATTGAATGTTGTTACTAATGGGTGATAATTATCTAGGGATAATTTAGTAATTAATTAATGCAATTAATTTTGATAATTGACTAGATTAATTAATTGAATATAATTAATTGTAATTGGTTAAGTATAATTAATTGTTGAAATTAATTAAGGAATAATAAATCTATTTATTAAGGACAATTAATTTTAACTAAGATTTAATTAATCAATAATTAAAATTTTATTATTTAAAGTAATTAATGGAGGAATAGGTAATTAAGATTAATTAATTACAATTAAAGGATAATTAATTAAGATAATTGATTTAATAAATGATTAATAAATAAAGGTGGTTAAAACTTAATTAATTATAGTTAATGATAATTAATCATTAATTTAAAGATTATAAATAGAAGTAATTATGTGAATAACAAATTCATAACCACACGGTTTATTCATCTTAATTAAAGGTGTTTGATTGTTATTGGATGTTCTGTGATGGATTGATATATTTGATATGTGATGTGATGCTATGTGATACTTTGTGCTAATCTGCTATATTTGTGATGAATATACTGTCGTATGAATATGAAACCCTTTGACACGTAAAACGACATTTGAATTTCGATGCGACAGGAAGTCGGATTTCAGTTTGGTTATCCGAAACCCACATCGAATTGTAATAATTGAATCTGTGCTGATTGATGATGTTGTGCACTATTGTGTAAAACCCCTGGACCACACTATACACACACAAATATGGGTTGCACGTGGAAATTTGGTTAAGTCACAGATTTTTGAAATTGTTTTAAAATTGAATTTTTTTCCAAAATAGTTTTGGAATTAGAATTGAAGCTTTTGAAAATGAGTTTTCAAAAATAAAAGTTATTTGAATAACTTGATTGAGTTTTGAAATTTAAATAAATTAATTTAAATTTGAATTCAATATTTGAAATTGAATTCTATGATTTGGAGACTATTGTTTAAAAAAAAAGTTATTCTACTTACAAATGGGTTATATGGATTTTAAACCATTTGTCAAGGTGATGTTTTGAAATTTAAATTCAACTCAAGATTTCAACTTGTATAAATTAGATTTGCTTTCTCATAAGAAATGGACTTTCAAGTTGTGTTAAAAGAATTTTCAAGTCTAAAAGGAAAATTGTTTTCCAAGTTATAGATAAATTTTTTTGGCAACGTGTTTTGAAAGCTATAAATCTTTAATTTAAAGATTTAATCGGGTTAATCCAATTGAAATGGGAATTGTCTTGAAATCTATGAATAGATCTTTGTGAAACTGGGTGAAACTTTGTGAAATAAATCTTTTTGTTTAAAGATTTAAAAATGGTAATTTGTTTAGCCATTTGAAAGAAAAGTTTTGGATTTTTATAAGTTGTGACTTAACTAAAATCCCATATCCATATGTTTTAAAATATTGCGCTCATTATTCGGTTTAGCCGGGAGAGGACCTTATGTCATATAACCCATTCCGAATAGTGATACGACGTTATGGATAGCATTTGAAGACCGGTGGTGAAGACCGGGTATTTGTGAGAACGATAGGACAACCTATCGATTGACTCTGCACTGAGTTGCTCCGGTATAGAGATCTCCTTAGTGATGGGAAGTCCGATCGAGATTGTGGATACCCGGATTTGCAAGGGCTTCTTCGAAAGTGCCTTCGGTTCTGTTCGAACCCGGAACAGACTTGTATGGTTGTATGTCCGACATTACACTTTGAGATGTTATCTGATTCCTATCAAATACATTTCTGCTTGGTGACGGAGAATTTATTCTCTTAGCTTAACACCCTTCTCTGAGACGTACGAGCTCAGAGGTTATGTAGTTGATATTTATCAGTGATATTCCTAATTTGGTAATGTGGCATTCTGAGTGCTGCTGTGTGATGATCATTGGTTGATCATTTGTGATATGATCATTTGTTTGATCATTTATCTTTGTGATCATTGCTTTGGTCATCTGTTGACCCAAAGCATGGCTTTGTTGCACAAAGCGTAGCTTTGTGGACGAGACTGCATCAGGACCTCACTCCCCGGAAATGGTCGAAACAGGAAAGATGCGGCAAGGTTATGAGGGTCGCTCCCTTTAGGGTGTGTCATTCCCTTCTGGTAAAGGGTGGTATCAGGTATGGAGCCCTGGTATTTAACCTATGTGGTTGCTCCAATCTCATTTACTGTGTGGTTGTTGCTTTGAGGCGCCTCGGATAAAGGTCCCAAAGGACCGGGGGATGACATATTCGTGTAGTAGTTACCTAGTTACAGAGGTAACCCGGCCTTGTGTTGGCAGAGATCTAACCGTAACGTTAGTTTCTCGGGACGTCCCACCAGAGGCGATCCCATGTGGCAGTAGGAAGTTCCTTAGCCTGACCATTTGTTGGAAATCCATTCATCCAATACGTGCCTTGTACGGTTTTAGTTGTAGAACCTGCCATTTAACATGGCAGCTATAGTAGGCATAGTATCATGGTACCTATGCTGGCTAGGATTTATATTATACTTTCGAAAGATTTTCCACTATGCACTAGTAATAATATCAAAGGATTTTTCTCGTAGTAAGCATGTTTGACTATCATAAGGAGAAATCTCCTCCAATTCTGCGTTTGCATTGTGTGTGTGGCGGGAGGCCTTATGGTAGTTTCATTTTCCAAAAAGCATTGCGGATTTCAAATTTAAATTCCTTGTTGCTTGTTTTTAAAGACCAAATATTTTTGTTTGCTCATACCAGTCCCATGACTGACCTGGAGTTTATTGTTCCATTCCTAAACTCTGGGTGCCCACTATTTCCCACACGGGCAGTCTAGAGTTGGGGTTTTCAGATAATCTATAGTAGGTGTAGATTCGATAGCTTTCAGCCTTAGGATTTGGCAATTACAATTGGATCGAGTTGCTTCTCTTCATCTTGATTTGGGAGTTCTCGCTATTTCTGGATTGATGCCTTGGAGATGGAGTTACAGCTGGAGTTCTTTCTTGAAGCTACATTGGAGATTTTGTTCCGCTGCTAGTGTTATCTTTTTCTTTCCGCTGCTATTTCTTTGTATCTCTGATATATATGGATGTTCATTGTACCATTCATGTTGTATCAGTTATTGTATCAAATGTTATATATATCAAATGTATTATTCATTTCTTCCGCTGTGTTATTTACTTAATGTGTTATAAGCTCCGGCGAACCAGGTTCGACGTTTGGATCTGCGGCATTTGAATACGAGTGTCGTATTCGGTGCCGATTTTCGAAGGTCGAGTCAGGGTCGTTATAAGTGGTATCTTCCTTTGGGACCTTTATCCGAGCGCTCGCAACAACACCACACAGTAATAGATATAGTGTATCAACATGAGTAAGCATCTGGGCTCCATACCATGATACCACCCTTTTCCAGAAGGAAATGACATACCCTAAAGGGCGCGACCCTCATAACCTTGCCGCATATTCCTGTTTCGACCATTTCCGGGGAGTGAGGTCCTGACAAAGTCTCGTCCACAAAGCTACGCTTTGTGCAACAAAGCCATGCTTTGGGTCCACAGATGACCAAAGCAATAATCACAAAGATAAATGATCAAACAAATGATCATATCACAAATGACCAACCAATGATCATCACACAGCAGCACTCAGCATGCCACATTACCAGATTGGGAAATATCGCTGATAACCTTCAACTACATAACCTCTGAGCTCGTACGTCTCAGAGAAGGGTGTTAAGCTAAGAGAATAAATTCTCCGCCACCAACAGAAATGTATTTGAAAGAAATCTGCTCTATCTCTCAAAATGTAATGTCAGACACGTAACCATACAAGTCTGTTCCGGGTTCGAACAGAACCGAAGGCACTTCCAAAGAAGCCCTTGCAATCCGGGTATCCACAATCCCGATAAAATTTCCCATCACAAAGGAAATCTCCATATCGTAGCTAACGATGCGGAGACAATCGATAGGTCATCCTATCGTTTTCACAAATACCCGGTCTTCAACACCGGTCTTCAAATACAATCCAAACGACGTATCGCATATTCGGAATGGGATATATGACACAAAGGTCCTCTCCCAGCTAAACCGAATAGCGAGCGCTTATTTTAAAAATAAGTGTAGCATTCAATTTCAAACAATCACAACAATTACCATCCAAGGGTAAATACTGATAGTCGGTTATTTAACTATCAATAAAGATGCGCCACATCATCAGATTCCAAATAATTTTTTTTCCACAATTATTAAATCCCAAAATATCTTTACAAGATATATATACACAATTTCCAAATAATTTCCCAATTTATTTGCTTTACCAAAACACCTTCACAATAAAATTTTCCACACTTTACCCATTTGAAAACCCATTTCAAATTAAACACCTTAACCATTTGAAAACAAATTTCAAATTACACAACTCAACCATTTGAAAGCAAATTTCAAACCACCATTCATCCTTTATCCCTTTTGAAAACAAATTTCAAAACAACATATAAATCCTTACCGATTTATTTTTAAATTTTACGCTCCAAATTCGTGAATTTTATTTCCATCTTTAAAAATAAATCAACATTTATTTTTAAACCAATTTCCCTTCCTATTATAAATTCCAACGTGAATTAAATCCCAAATACCCATTCATATTTGATTTCAAATCGATTCCAAAATATTCGCTTACAATTTACCTTTAAAGGGTGAATTCACAAAAACGTTCCATTCCATATTGGAAAATCATTTCTAAACTTATTTAAAAATAAGTAATTCACAATTCAATTTATTTTCAACAATTCGAAAATATTCCATATGCTTAAACCATAGTTAAGTATTAATTTCATTCCTTTAAAGAAATATTCTTTTATTCACATTTATTTGGGTTAAAAACGAATGTTGCGTAAAACATCGTTACGACAACCCAAAAACACTAGTATATGGATTTGAAATAAAAATGGATACATAAATCCACTACTATTCAAAATATTCCCTTCTATTTCTCGAAATCGTCTATTTCAACAATCAATGTTGAAATCTATGATTTCGATACTTAATATATCTTAAAACGTCTTTAATTAGTTTTAAATTCCATTCAAAACGTTCTTTTCCAAAAACACGTTCATTTAATAAAATAATACATTCACCGTTCAAAAATAGTGAATACAACCCCTTTAACAAATTCCATATTCAATTTATCAAATTAAATTGATTTTTCGGATTTATAACAATGTCCATACATCCCATTTCTATTTATGAAACTTCGTTTTAGAAATCTCCTTTTATTAGTCCAATCCGATTTACATAACTCGATTATATACTAAAATCAATATTATAAGTTAAATACTTATAATATTATCTATTTACCCAAATCGTTCTTTTGAACTTCACCAATTTAAAATCTTATCACTTACAAGATTTCTTTATGGCTTATAATAATTTCAACTAATGAAATCTTCATTTATTAACAATTTCTATAAAATTCCCCTTTTTAATGCCCAAATCCATTTCTATAAGTTAATAACTTATAAACTTAAAATTTTCCAATAACCGTTCGTTTTATAAATTTCACATTTATTAATCTATAAATCCTAGTGAAATTCATGTTATACATCAACTTAACACTTTCTAAATCTATTCTATAACTTCAATAAATTTAATTTAAAAACATCCATTTATAAAATCCTTTATATAAACCATTAATAATAATAACTCCCCAAAAACCAAATTTAACTATTTTATAAAAACCTATTATTGTTAAAAATTTCTTTTAAGTTATATTTTATAAAAATATAAATTTTTAAAACATAAAAATTTATCCATCTATTTATTTTAAAATTTAAATCAATTCAAATTTTTTAATAAACCATATTCTTTGAAAAAATCGATTTAAAACCCCTTTTAAATTCAAAACCGTTATTTTAATTTTTAAAAATTTGAATCCGATGATGCAACAGCATTAGATGGTCAATCACGGGAATAAGTGTCATATATCAATATGATTATCAACAATCAACATAATATTTATAAACAAATAAATATGTGAGGAATCCAGTTGGATCCCTCCAACCTGTTACCCTGCATCCACAGACGTTAGCACAATACCAATTCCACTTCAAGGTGGAATATCGCGGTATATGGGATTTTATAAAATATCCGCTTAATAACGGCGCAATAGGGTCTCATCCGCTATACGAGGCGGGAAATCAAATCCGATATATACATATGCCAATATATATATATCGCTATATATAGTATATATCCTACTATATCTACTAGCACAATCAATCAACCATCAACAATCAATATTAACTATTCAAAATTTTAAACAAAACCTTTCGATTGAGTGCGGAGTTCTCACCTTGATTTTATTTTCCGTTTTAGCGTTCGTTCCGAATAAAATTAAACGAACGTTTAATTTCACCCGAAATTCAAACGAGCTCCAATCGACTCCAAACCAGTTGCGTTGCGAAGAGCACGACGATACGATTCCAACGCAAAAAACCTCGTTCGAATCCGACCTCGCATGCAAAAGTTATCACGTTTTAGAGTTACACGATTTTGAATTTTAAATTTAAACAAAACAAAACAAAAAAAAAGAAAACATCTCACCACAATCACGCACGTGGGGCCCCCATCCCCCACGCGCTTCTTCTTCCTTGAACGCAACCTGATGCTTCCCAGGCAAATTGCATGCTAATGAACCCAACACTTCAATGGCTAGGGTTTTATTTTGCCATCACTTCGCTCAACTAGAACTCGATCAGGACGCTCCATTCCGTAGCTCTACTCATACTCTACCCACGCCCCCAAGCACCTGGAGCTCGGCCCCCCCTTCGCTGTGCAAAACCCCATGAAACGCGCGCCCTTCAATCGTCAATTCCCGTTGATTCGTTTCGCCAAAGACGATCTCCCCCGTTGATCTGCTAGAACACACTGCCCTCTACGTTTCATTAGTTGAACACTTCGCGTGAATGTCGACGGATTGAAAGATAATGAGGGGAGAAGATCGATGTTTTCTGGCCATTAAAGAAAGAAGTGGCGGCCCAAATATAAAACTAGGGTTTTGGAAATTAAAATGTGTATATATCAATATTATTTTAATATTAAAATCTCCAATCTGACACTTTTGCAAACGACCTCCAATCTACGCGTTCCGACAGGCGATTCTAAGATTTTTCTACGTTCCGGACACAATGGAATAGGTTTCGGAAGCTAATTCCATCGTATGTGTGAGATACGGCAATAAACGCTCGATTTAAATTTAAACCGATTTAAACGATTTCTAGGCGTTTTGGCTTGTACCGGACAAACGATAAATCCGATTGACTTGAAATTTGAAATCTTGCAATAATATCACATTATGGATCCGATGAAACTGGTTTCGTCGAAATCCGAGACCGTTTGAAAAATGGCTATTTTAACTTGCCGAATTAATATTAAAACAATTTGGATGCGTTTCGAGCTGCCACGGTCAAACGACAACTCCGATTGCTATGAAATTTGAAATCCGATAATAACTAACTATTACGGATCCAATGGAACTCGTTTCGTTCAATTCCGAGACTGTTCAAAAATTGGCTATTTTTCAGTCGATAATTAAATATTAAAATATTCAATTTTTACAAATTAGCTCCAAATTCAATTTTACAAGTTCTAAAACATTTCTATAACTTTAATATGATAAAATAAAATTTTCCAAATCATTTTCAATCATATTTAACCCAATATTTAATTATTTCTCGAATTTTCCCTATTAAATAAATCGATTTAATTATCCAATTAAATCCAAAAAATTCAAAATAAAATTTATTCGACTCCAAAATCACTTATTAATATTAAAAATAAATTAAATATTCAAATTCAAGTTATCAAAAATTTTGGGTCGTTACAATCTTCCCCCCTTAAAAGAATTTCGTCCTCGAAATTGCAAGTTAAGGAGAACGATTCTTAATCCGTTTACTATTTTCCCAAAACCAATTAGTTTTATCAATTTTTTAACACAAATCCTTTTATTAAAGATTTACTATCATTTCAATTAGCTTTCCAACTCCGATTATAAGTTTCAAACAACATTGTTTACTTAACAATTCAAATTTAAATTTAAATTCAAATTTTCAACCTTCAAAATTTCCTCAAAATTTTACTAACTCCCTAAATTTTCGAAAAATTTCGCCAGAGTCTCCTTTGCGCGGCTCGATCGGCACGACTACAAAATGGCACCACGGCCCCCCAGAATCAAAAAGAAAAGAGAAAGCCAAGTGGCTGGAGAAAGAAATCATCAAATCTCACCAAAAAAAAAACTGAAATACGTACCTTTTGTCGAGCGATTCAATTTTTTAACTTTGAAATCAAAATCCCAATTCCTTTATAACCTGTATATCCTGCTAGCATAACATCCAATTATAATATTCAAACCAATTTGCCAATTCAATTATAAAATTTCCAATACATGTTTCTTATACCACTTTTAGTTTATTATTGAAGTTGCATATTCAATTCATTCGTTTCAATTTAATTGTGGGTGAAGTATACCCTAGAATGAGTATATCCCTAAGATATCCGTTTGAATGCCTCAGTAAATTCTCTTACTATTCACCGATAGTAAGTATGAGTGCAAGAAGAGAACGAGATAGGGGACAGGGGAGTACCACTATAAATGGTCAATACCCTGCAACAGTGGAAATATCTTTTCTCTATCAATCTCCTTTGGTTCGATTTCATATTCTTTTGATTGCTTCATAGCTGCTCCAGAAAGAAGTTTCGGTGTGATGGTAGCCCTACGAATCGTTGTAGAAAATTCTTACTTCGTATCTTCATCGGTTTCTTATCAGCTTTTCGATCTAAACTCTAATGAATTTGAAATTGGAAAAATATTAAATAAATTGGAAATTTTAAATTAAGTAAATTGGTTAACTAATATGAAGATTTGATCCATCTATCTATTCTCTGGGATCCGACATATTCTACGAACGATTAGTTATCCCTTCGAACTAATCAATGGCCTTGTATATTCGTAGACCAATGAACCCAAATATCTTGTGTAATATTGTATGAGTTGTTCTCATATTGTCAATATTCTTATTTGGTAAGCCAAATACAGAATTGGTATCCAGTCTGATTCGGAAAGATATCTCTATGTCTTTTATCCTTTCTTTGTCGTCTTCTCTGCAATTTCGAGGACGAAATTCTTTTAAGGGGGGAAATCTGTAACATTCCTGAAATTTATCAAGTTTAATTTGGCAATTAAATTTATTTTGGAAAATAAATTGTGAACTAATTAGAAAATTTTCTAGAATAAATAAATAATTTTGATTATAAACAGAAATTTAATAAGAAATTTAAGTATAAGTAGCTTAAAAATAAATATTTGGATTTGAAATATAAAAATAAAAGAAATTGTATTTGGATCTTTATTTAAATAAAAGAATTTTAATTTGGAATTTGATTTAAAAAAAAAAATATTGAATTTATTAACTTTATATTTTCAAAGAACTAATACATATATAAAATTGTTTGTAATAAATAATTGGATTTCAAAATCATTGTTATAAAATTTTATAAGTACAAAATAAAATGTGATTTTATAATTAATAAATTAAGAATTATGTATGAATGATTATTTATTGATTTAGTTATTTCAAATTCATTTTATTTATAAATTGTGTAAGTATAAATAATGGGAAAATGTATACATTTATGTATATAAATAAGATTTAATAAAATAGTTAGTTTTATATGTAAATAAATATTCAAGCTTTGATATGAAGATATCTTTTTATAAGTATAAGAGTAAAAAACACATATGTAAGTATGAAGTGTAGAAGTTAACAAAATCTAAAGTTTATGATATGTTTTTTTACAAATGGCATCAAGTATGTTTAATTTAAATAAAATAATGGAAATAAAAAAATTGAGAAAACTTTTAAGTTTCCCATATGCCATTATTAAAAAAATCTCACCAAATCTGAAATGTACAGTAAACAAGAGATTTGAGTATCTCAAATCTCAACACCCAAACATAAAGAAGTATAAAAAAAAAGAGAGAGATTGAGCATCTCAATGCCAAAGGAAACCAGATAGAATGCAAATCTGGAAAATAAGCTAAAAAAAAAAAAATCATGCAAATCTCGAAATCCCTCCTCTTCTCAAACAAAATTCAAATCAAAGCAAATAATTCTGAAACAAAGGTTTGAAATCTCAAACATGTAGGCAGTGAAGTTCAAGGCTTCAACAAGCAACTACATTTTTCTTAAATCTGGAAATGGTTCTGCATGCAAATCAAAAGCAAAATCTGGAATTCAAGAAGATTCAAACTCAGTTTCAAAATAAATCTGAAGCAATTAAGACAAGGAGTTTAAAATGGAAGTGCAGTTTTCTCTGGGCTAAATTATAGCTGCAGAGAGAAAAGAATTTTAAGTTTTCAAATACTAGATCAAAACCCTGTCTTCAAGCAATCAAAGCAAAGTTTAAGTCAAAAGAAAATCAAGTAAAACAAATGCAAGATCAAAGAACAGATCAGGCTCAAGTGCTTCCAAATCAAACAAGTTGATGAAGTTTACAAACTGAAGCTTTGAAAACAAACAAAATGATAATCTGGAAATCTAGAAGCATAATCCAGTGCAAATGCAAGCTCTCTGGAAGATCACAATTTAAAGGCAAGTGAAGATTTCTTTTTAAAATTTAGATTTTATGTTGCAATCAATAAATAAAACAAGATTTGAACAATTTTTATTTAATAAGTTGCAGGGAATATCAAGTTCAAGGCTAAATTTGGTCTCTGGATTTCAAGTTGCAGAGAAAAAAAAAAAAAAACTTAAAACTGTTTTGGTATACTTCTCTGCCATTTAAACTGTAAGTAAGGAGGATTTAAAAACTTTGTTTATTTATGAAATGGATGAACAAAACAAAAGGGAAATAAAGATCTATACTTACAATTGACAGGTTTAAAACTCCAAGATCTTAAGAAGAAGATTTTAAATCTGGAAAAAAAAACACCTGGAAGAAGCAATCCTTTCTGGAATTAAACAAACTGTAAGTGGAATCAAGATTGGTTGTTATTGTGAAATAAACAAATAAACACAATAGTAAAATAAGCCAAGTTCTTCTTATAAACTTTGCAGATGGAAGTTTTAAAATATTAAAGAAGGAACCAAAGAAAAAGGAAAAGAGAAAAAAATAGTTCAGGCTCAAAAACAAATTCGTGTCTTTGTTCCTCTCTGTTGCTTCTCTTCTCCGCCCTCCTCTGTTCTTGTTTCTACTGTCAATACCCAGGTGAGCAATCTAGCCTAAAATTGTTCTCTATTTTGATGATTGCTTGAATGATTGCATGTGAATATGCTTGAATGTTTATTCCTGTATGGATCTATATGTAGTAGTATGCTTGTATGTGCCTGTAAATAAATGAAGATATGTGTCTGTACTTTGTTCAGGCTTAAAGTTTGATAGATAAAAACATTTATCATCTTCATTTACATTGATTTTAAACTTAAGCATGTAAATGAAAAAGGTTTCTGGTTTACAAAAAATGAAATTTATTAAGTAAAGATTGCTTTAAGTGTTGCAGTTCTTAGTCTCTTCCCATACTCTCTACTGCATCGAGTTAGAGTGGGATTTGGGAGGTTGCAGAGGGGGTGTAGGTGGGTCATTAGCCGAAGTTGCAGTGATGATGATGATCGGAGAACGGATTATGGGCTGTTGACAGGTTTTGGGTGGAGTGGGTTTTCAGTGGTTTCAGTTTTGAAGAGGAGCATGCAAAATTAGAATTCGTGACAGTATCAATCCATTTGATGATCAGTATGGGATGCAGGGGTGTTCGCCGACCTGAGGAGATCATCGACGATGATCGGAGCTCGCTGCGATGATGGTGCACGTGCACAGGGTTGTGGGTGTGTCAGTGTATGGGTAGAAGCATAGGGCAGAATATTTTAATTTTTTTTTCTAGGGTCGATATTGTGAGTAACTCGAAGTTTTGGGGTATCTGACTCGAAGCAAAGTAGCATCTGACTCGAAGTAAAGAAAAAAATTTATTCAGGTTTAAAGAACAGAAGACCTGTTCTGTTTTTTTTCAAATTTTAAAATGTAAATAAAATTTTAAACAAAGTTTAAAAACTTCGATTAGAGTATGGACTCAAGAAATTTAAACCTAAGTTTGAAATAATTTAAGTTTTGAGATTTAAATTTAGTTTTGACAACTTTTAAAGTATAAAGAATATGGGTTTTAAATTTAAACTAAAAGTTTAAATTATAAAATAAAAAAAAATCAAATCTGAATTTTGAAGTCTGGATTTAGGTTTTAAACTGTAGTTTTTAAATAAATAAAGTTTTAAATTTTATTTGTTTAACTACTTTAAAAATGGTTAAATTTTTTGAAATTTAAAATGGAGATAAATGTAAATAAGTTTTAAATCTAAGCAACCTGAAATCAAAATTTTGAAGTATATATTCCAATTTAGAAGAAAAAGAAGTTTTTTTTAAATTTAAGGATAAGGTCATAGTGTATTTTTTTTAAATTGATTTGAATTTAAGATGAATTTGGTTTAAAAAAAAATCTCTTTTAAACCTCCTTTCATAAAATAAATATTCTTTAACTTGTGGAATAGAAAAGATTTTTTTTGGATTCTTTGTTTAAGATTAATTCATGTTCATTTTAAATCTTAAATTTAAGATGAAATTTAAATTAAAATTTGAAAGAAAATTTGTTTTTAAATGCTTTATTTAAGCAAGAGATGTTTTATTTTAAAAATAAATAAATAGAATTTAACATTTTGGATTCATTAAATTATTAAGTTAATAAATCAGGTAATTAATAAATGATCAAAATGAAAATAGAAATTTCTTAGTGAAAGTAATTGAGAGAAGATAATTGAAGGTTGAAAATTGATTTATCAATTATTTGAGGTTAATTACTTGAAAGTAAAATTAATTAATGTGATTTATTGATTAAGATAATTGAATCAAGAAAAATAAATTAAGATTAATTAACTTAAAGTGATTAAGAAACCATTATAAATTAAGGAATAATTAAATACTGTAAATAATTATGGAATAATAGATCTATTGATTAATAAATTAAGGGAAATCAATTATAACTAAGATAAATAAATTAATAATAAAGGGTTTATTAATTTAAGTAATTGATTAACGGAAAATTAGTACAAGTAATTAAGACTTAATTACAATGAAGGGTTAATTAATTAAAATAATTAATTAAAGAAATGATTTAATTATGAGGTAATTAAAACTTAATTGAAATTAATAAATCATTGATTTAAGATTACTAATAAAAGCAATTATGTCGTTGATAAATTTAAACCACCAAATTTATTCATTCTAGTTATAGATGTTTGATTGCTATTGGATGCTATGTGATGGATTTGTTTATTTGATATGTGATGTGATGCTTTGTGCTAAGTTATTATATCTGTGGTGTATTTATTGTTATGTTAACCCTTTGACCCTTAGAACGACATTTGAATTTCGATGCAATCAAAACTAGAGAATTAAAGACAACCGAAATCTAAAATCAAAGAAAAAAAAGAAAGAACAAAAAAAATCTGAGAAGGCCAAACTAGAATAAGTATAAAACAACTAAATCAATAACTTCAGATTCATCTGGGATTAAGGCTTCAAGATCGAATGAAAACTAACAATTCAGGATTCAAATTTCATCTCAGCAAATTTCCAGATCAAACTCAAAATTTCAGTTCCAGTTATCAAACCAATTCCAGACATTTCAAACTTCCTCTATTCAAATCAAAAAGGTGAGTAAATCTTTTTTTAAAAAGAAACAGATTTAAACCTATGATTATACCTGGATATTTGTGATGATTTATGTAGAAATATAGTTTGCAAATGTTTGTGAAGATGAATGCATGTATATTGACTGTGTTTATATGTATAGTATGCTCTATGTGTTTACGGGGTTTGATCACTTAATAAATTCAAAATATCAACACACAATCAATATTAGATTTTGATTTGCAAATGAAAGATGATTGAAATTGTGCAACATCATTATTAAAAATAATTCTAGGGATTTATATTAATATTTACCTCGAAAAATTATAAATAATAGCGAAAAATCAATTTGGGTCAAAAATAAACCATTTAATTCTTTGTTTTGACCAACCTGTCTGATTCTTGATAGAAATGATGAATTTTAAAGGTAATAGCTTGATTTTTAGTTTGATAATCGTTGGGATAAATTGAGTTGAACGATTTAAGCATTTTGGTTGATTGTCGTTGATCGGTGGCAAAGTAGATGTTGGGGATTGGGTCTGGAGGTGGCCGGGGTGTTGACGATCTCAGGAAAATTGGTGAAGCAGTTTATCATTGGTGGTGGTGGCCAAGAGAGGGTGTACTAGGGTCTAGCGGTAGGTTTGATCATCGGAGTTGTCGAGGCTTGTTGGACATTGACGATGGACCGGACTCGATCGCGATAAGGAGTAATTGAGCTAGAAGATGAGGCGATGCTTAGGTAAGGACAGAATGGCTTCTCGAGGTAGGATTCGATGGAGATTGGTGGTTTACCGATGGTGATGGTTCCAGTTTTTAGAACGAGTATCTCGATTTCGATTGACTGACGAAATCATCAATCTGGGTGGATGAATGGATAGGCGAGGTCAGCATTGAACAGTCGACGGTCGAGAAGATGGCTAGTGGTGGTCGGAGGGTCGTGCACCGTGCACACATGCACATGAGTTCTGGTGAGGTTGAAGGCTTTGGGAAGATCTCGGGTTTGACTCGAGAACGTTGTGTATATGTCTTGGAGTAGTGACGATCTGGAGTGTTCGAGTTTTTCATGAGGTTTTTGCTCACGTGTGTCTCGTAGAAGAACGTAATTGGCTCGTGTTTTGGTTTTGTGTATTGCCTGGTTTAAGTTTTAGTGGAAGTATACCAGATTTAAAGGCCAAGAACTTAAGTTTTTTTCAAAGGTTTCAAAGTTTAGAAGCAAAATAAAAACAAGCTTTCCAAATTAAAATGTCATATAAAGTTTTAAGGTTATTTAAATAATTTGTTTTCAAAAGAATGTTAGTTTTAAAATTTATTTTTATAAGTTATTAAAAATAAATTTAGTTATCAAAAGAATGTTTAGCCTAGATTAAAAGAATATTTAAAATGAATAGATTTCTAAAGAAATAGAAACTAAGTTCCAAAGTAATTAAACAAGTTAAACAAGTCTTTAAATATTTAAATTGTTTGAGATTTGTTTTGTCTATCGTAATTATATTAATTTTGTAATTAAAATTCCTAAGTGTTTTAAAGGTAATAAGATGATGTTTTGAAATTAAGATGTGATTTAAGAAAGAGTGTTTATTATTAAATCAAAGAATTTTCTAAGTAATATTGGTATAAATTAATTTTCAAGTGTTTAAATTAGTTTAAACGATAGGTATGAGTTTAATTAAGGTAAATGGTTTATGTTAATTAATTGGAGTCATATTAACAGAAGTAATTAAAGCTTAGTTCTTAACTAATCAAGTATGATTAATTAATGAGATTAAGATAATTAATTGGTTTATTAATTAAGGATAGTAAATTTACTTGATTAGTTAAGGGTTAGTTAATCTAAGTAATTAAAGATAATTAATTAAGGAGTAATTAATTAACGAAAATAATTAAAGGGATTAATTACTTAATGTAATTAATTAAATTAATGTGATTAATTAATTAAAGAATAGTTAATTACTGAATGTAATTAATTAAGGCTAATTAATCTATGGGGGTAATTAGAGGTTAATTACTTAATATAATTAAAGGGTAATTAATCAAGGATGATTAATTGAGATGGATGATTAAAGAATGATTTATTAATTGGGCTGTAATTAATTAATGTTAAGTAAGCATGATTAAGATAATCTAAGTGATTAAAGTTGGTAATTAATTTAATTGGAGATTAATTAAATTAATTAAGAATTATATATCTAATAAATCTTGTTTATGGATGGTTGAATGATATTGGATGACTTGGATTGATGATATCTCTGATGGGCGATTGAGATGTGCTGTGATATGAATGGATTGAACTGTGATAATGTACGTTGCATATCTGAGTTGAATTGTTATGTGATATGATATCTTAGATATGAATTGTATTGTTTAAATCATAACAACTTGAATTATAAATGACATTGGATTCGAAGAGACCAGGGTCGAGTATCAGTAAATACCCGAATCCACTTTGATTGATAATCTACAACAATTTTTTATAGATCTGAAGTATGAAGATAAATAGGCTGGAATGAAATAAAGTAAGTAAGAAGCATAACCATTTGATCTAAGTAACAATTGTTTGAAATAAGTGTTTAACTATAACATGTTAGAACTCGTAGTAAGATACGAGTTACCCCGGGTCTAGTTATGTTTTAAACTTAGTATTTCAAATTTTATGGGTTTACTCACGCTGGTTTCCAGCCTGACCCGGTTGTTACTTTGATGTAATGCTCGGGTCAGACCGAGTATTATAGCTTTTCAGGTAAGGACGTTCTGAAGCTCAGGAGGCGAGCTGGATGGCAGGAACGTATGGAGTGTATTCCGCTGTGATATATTTTTATTTATCTGGGATAAATTATTTTAACTGTCCAGTGATTGTGAAATGTTGTAACTCTGATGTATTGATGTAAATGAGCAATTACAGTTTTCTTTGTAAATGCTATTATTTGATATTATATTTAATCCGCTGCATTTGTGAGAATGTTTGTTTCATTTCTGTTTCTTCTTCTATCTCTTTTCTTCTTTTCCTAACTATTTGGAATTTTCGGGATCGAAAATTTTGGGTCGTTACGTTTGGTATCAGAACAGAAGGTTAAGCGAGAACCTTGGCTCTGGTGGGTTCACTCTTTAAGGATAGGGTCAGTGGTGCCCTAGAATGAGTTGAGTATATACACATGAGAGCGTACTTGTTATTTTCTTATATAAAGGTTTTAGAAAATGGTTTTAATGAATGATTTATATAAAAGATGATATTCTATATATAGAGCAATAATTGGTTGTTGGATATTGAAATTGAATAAGAATGTAAGTAATATATACATATCCAAATAAGGATTAAATAAGATAAATTAGAATTGGTTTCAAACCAGAAAATGGAATGGTTATTGTGTCTAATAATGAGATGTTTGTTTACTAGTAAACGTTGATAAAGTAAAATGAAATGTGTTAAGAAAGTAAACTTTTAGATGAGTATGACTTGTAAATTAGAATGGATTTAAATAGTAAGGTTTTATATCCTAAGTCTTGAAAATTTGGAATTATTTCAAAATGTAAAAGGGAATGATAGATAATATTATTCAGAATATTTTTGAATGTGATCTTATTTTAAAATAAGAGTTGTTTGGGAAACTTAAAGAAAACCTTTTTGATAAAAAAAGGTGGTTTAAATTTTAAAGCATGGCTTGGTGGGCTAAGAAATAAATTTGTATATGTATGGATATATAATATCAAAGATGATTTGAAATAAACTCTAAGGCGTTGAGTTTTGATTTTCCCTGAAGTGTGATGTAAAAATCCAAAGTGATATAAGTCTTGAAACTTATAAGTAAGAAAGAATATTGATAGAAATTTAAATTTTGAAATGGAGAATTCAAATTTGAGTAAGGTTAACGGAATTAAATTGAATTTAACTTGGAGGAAGTTAAATAAGTTTGAATGAACAACCTGATTTGGAAATTTCAAGATGAAATTGAGATTTAACTTAGGAAAGCTAAATGAGTTGATTTAGAAGGGAGATATATAAGGTCTCAAATGGGTTTGAGCTCTGGGAATGGGGAATAGATGCTGTTGGTGGATGTTTTAAATAAATTGGATGTTTATTTACTTTGACTTATCCTAATATCATCCTGCTTTTATCAATAATCTAAGAAACTATGAATTACTTTGTTTTAAATGAATTAAGAAGTGGATTGTGATATTTTATATCTATTGTAGAAATTAAATGGAAATAAAACTTTAATTTGAAATTATTTAAGTAATTTTGATTTTTGAAGATAAAAGTTGAACTTGTGAAAGTGAAATCACTTTGAACTTAAGTTTTGAATGCTTAAGATAAAATTGCAACTAAAATTGCTAAAAATTGGTTTCAAAATTGAATTTAGGTAATAAATTGGTTTTTTAAAGATTAAATTGTTTCAAAAAGGATTTGAACTATGATTTGAACTTTGAAATAAGTTAAGTAAAGGTAATTAAAATGGAATTTTGAAATGTGGACTTAGAATTAAATGATTTAAGCTGTTAATTTAAAAGTGAAGGTTAATTTGATTTAAAGGATTAAATCAACATTTAAAAATTTAACTCGAATTTATATAATTCGAGATGGTTTAAAGTTGAGATTTGAATTGAATTAGTTCAAATTGAATTTGATTTCAATTAATTGGAATTGTGATTAAAGATGGATAAGTTTAAAATTCAAATGAAAATTTTGAATTGGATTAATTTGAAATGAAATTGAAGATTGAATGAGTTCAAGTTCAAATGGGAATTGATTTGAATTCGGAAAAAGAATTGAAGTTATTGCAAATTGAATTGGAATTGAATCAATTTAATGGGATAAGAAATTGATTGAAAATGGAGTTTGGGAATAGAATAGTTTGGCTCTGAACTATTTTTTTTAAAATAAATTATTTTAAAGTAAACTGTTTTAAATCTATTTTCCTAGCTATTTGCTATACAACCTTTCTTTTAAAAACCCAAAACTATCTTATACTTATTTTAAATCTACTTTTGGAACTTTTTAATTATTTTACAACAATTTTACAACCGCTTTATAAACTAATTACTATTTTACAACGATTTTACAATTATCTAACTATTTTGCAGTTATTTTATAACTACTTAATTATTTTACAGCTATTTTACAAACAAATAATTATTTTTCAACAACTTATCTATTTTTAACTTTTCAAGCTATTTTCTAAATATTAGCTGGTCAGAGTGAAAACTGTTTACGATTAATTGCCAACTGAGATAAGAATTGAAGTGATAATCCAAATGGAAATTGAGGCAATTGTGAATAAATGAATAAGAATCTAAGGAAATGTGAATAGAAAGGAGAAATTAATTTGGCTAATAATCAATGAAGATAGATAAGTAGGATGTTCGTATATTATTCTATTCGCATAACGATTTGATCCAGATTCGAGCACAGAATTTCGATTTTTCACTCGATAACTAGTTGGGATTTTTCATTCGATTTTTGACGGCGAACCTAGATATGGATTTTTGATTGATTTTGGATATTCTCTATCGTAGTTATGGCTATGCAAGGAGAATGACGGTTTTTGATCAAAAAAACATATCTGAGTCCGCACTAGGAAGTCGGGTGGACGACACTAGTTCGGAAGAGAAATTGTGTAATCGACTGAGCGATCAGATTGATATAGCGTACGGATGATATATGTACATCGTATAGGTTTGAATGAAATTGATATTGAAAATTTGAGCATAAGAACCGTAAAATGGTTTTTGAAATGAAATTTTTTTCTGTGAAATATATGATGAAATAAAATGGAAGTTGGATATTTCTATGATTAAAACCCATTTTATAAAAAAAAGTAATGTAGTGAATAAATTTATAAAGTAATCAAACTTGAATATTTGATTTGGCAAAAAATAAAGTTATATATATGTGTTATATTGATAAACTCCCCTTGTTGAATCTATGGTCAGAAGAAAAGGCTTTTTTTAAAGTATTTGAAATATAAAAAGGGAATTTATACAAGTATGAAGTGATCCAACGATTTTCAAAGTTATATATATCTACATATATATGAAGGATTTTAGGAGAATGATTTTGGGAAAAAGGTTTTTGGAACCAATGGGTATTGAAAAGCTTTTGATTTTTGGGAAAAATCAATTTTGGAAATTTGGAAAGCCCGGTTTGAGGATTATCGATTTTGGGATAATCGATTTTGAGAAAAGAAGATTTATATGGGATTCATAGTAGGAGTATGATTTGGAAAATACTATATGAATATAAAGTGTTTTGAGAATGGCTTCGGGGAAAAAGGCGCTCCCTTGAAATGAACTTCTTAGGAGTACCATAGGTTGGTGCTGCCTAGAGCCCTAAGGGGGAGGCTCTAAAGTGGATCCTGTGAGGAAGTCCTGACAAACCAAAGTTCCTGAGAATTATTGGATAGCGAAAGTCGAGGGCGTTGATGCCTACAGAGGTATTTGGTTATGCCGTGACGACAGTGTAACTCGATGTCGTTGCGATCTAATGTGGACCATAGCGGAAATCATGTGGAGGTGAGTGTCAACGATCTACGTTTGATTTTGCTGGGAAGGCAACGTAACATTAGTAGACTACGATCTATGGTCGAGTGCAGAAGTTTCATTTTATTTGGCAGCGAAATTCGAGGGCGCTGATGCCTACAGTTACATGGGTTTTTGTCGTGATGGAAATATAACCCCGGGTGTAGCTACGATCTGTAGCGGGTTACATGGTGTAATCGAGGGGCGCGGAGTGCCTACAGTTATCTATGGATTTTGCCGGGATGACAACATAACCATCGGTTAACTACGACCATGGAGGCGGTGATGACTTCCATAGCATTCTCACTAAAGATGTTCCCTCTATTTTCAAAAATGTTTTTTATATTTTCAATAAAATTATTTTCCAAGTATTTTCACTGGGTGTTGAAAATGGGTTTACCAAGTACTTATAGATTTTCATCCTTACACCAGATCAACGTATGACCGAATTTCTGTGAGAACAAGGATGGACTGGTTAAGACATCGAGTTATAAAAAGTATTTTTATAAAACTATTTTTGTAATACTATGTAGATTTTAAAAGTGTTTTAAAAATTCTTAAATAAAAGGGAGTTTATAGTATAAAAATGTTCAAAGAATAATTTATCTGATATAAGTATTTTAATAAATTCAAGCTTCATTTCTATTCGAGGCGAAAAGATTCTAAGGGGGGAGAAATGTGATATCCCGGAAATTTCAAGCAATTTAAAAGTGATGTTCCCCTTTATAAATTATTTAAAATTGGTAAAATTGTTATTTTCAAGCAATAATAATAATGTGTTGTTTTATATAAATAGATTTTTAGTGGAATTATTATTTACAAATTGAATTTGTGTTTGTTTAAATATATATATATTTGAGTTGAATTTAAATTGAATTTTAAATTGAATTTGAATTTGGATTAGAATATTGAAATTCAAAAGATAGATATATATCTTAAATATATTTTGGATTTGAAATTATATTGTATATGATTTTATTTAGAATATAATTTGTTTTATATTATTTCTCTTTTACAGGATTTTATTTATATAAATTAAGATATGTATTTATTAATTAGGAAATTAGATATAAATGCTTTATAACCATTTAAAATTTTATAAATTCATGTAAAATTACATTTGTTAGCTATTAATCTCTTTAATAACAAGTGTAAATGAATTAACTAAGGTAAAAGACAAGTGTTAAATGTAAAGACATGTGTCACCAATTTATTTTATTTTTTATATTATTAAAAATCATAATTAAATCAATATATGCATCTATCTCTTCTCTTCATTTCTTTTTCTATCTTCTCATTTTCAAAACCAGAGAACTAAAAACAACAGAAATCTAAAATCAAAGAAAAAAAGAAAGAAAAAAAATATGAGAAGGCCAAACTAGAATAAGTATAAAACAACTAAATCAACAACTTCAGATTCATCTGGGATTAAGGCTTCAAGATCGAAATAAAAATAACAATTCAGGATTCAAATTTCATCTCAACAAATTTCCAAGTCAAACTCAGGATTTCAGTTCCAGTTATCAATCCATTTCCACACTTTTCAAACTTCCTCTGTTCAAATCAAAAAGGTGAGTAAATCATTAAAAAAATAGATATAAACCCGTGATTATACCTGGATATTTGTGATGATTTATGTAGTAATGTAGTTTGCAAATGTTTGTGAAGATGAATGCATGTACGTATATAGGGATGATATGCCTGTACATTGACTGTGTTTATATGTATAGTATGCTCTGTGTGTTTACAGGGTTTGATCACTTAATAAATTCAAAATCTCAGCACACAATCAATATTAGATTTTGATTTGCAAATGAAAGATGATTGAAATTGTGCAGCATCGGTATTAAAAATAATTCTAGGGATTTATATTAATATTTACCTCGAGAAATTATAAATAACAGTGAAAAATCAATTTGGGTAAGAAATTAACCATTTTAATTCTCTGTTTTGACCAACCTATCTGATTCTTGATACTAAATGATGAATTCTAAAGGTAATAGCTTGATTTTTAGTTTGATAATCGTTGGGATAAATCGAGTTGATGATTTAGGCATTTTGGTTGATTACCGTTGATCGACGGTGTAGTAGATGTCGAGAATTAGGTCTGGAGGTGGCTAGGGTGTTGACGATCTCAAGTAAATTGGTGAAGCAGTTTGTCCTTGGCGGTGGTGGACAGGAGAGGGTGTAGTAGGGTTTAGTGGTAGGTTTGATCGTCGGAGTTGTCGAGGCTTGTTCGGCATTGACGACGAATCGGACTCGATCGCGATAAGGAGAAACGGAGCTGAAAGATGAGGCGATGCTTAGGTAAGGACGGAATGGCTTCTAGAGGTAGGGTTCGACGACGATTGGTGGTTTACCGATGGTGATGGTTCCAGTTTTTGGAACAAGTGTCTCGATTTCGATTGATTGACAAAATCATCAATCTGGGTTGATGAATGGATAGGTGAGGTCGGCATAGAACTGTCGATGGTCGGGAAGATGGTCAGTGGTGGTCAGAGGGTTGTGCACCATGCACATGTGCACATGGGTTCTGGCGAGGTTGAAGGCTTCGGGAAGATCTCGAGTTTGACTCAAGAAGGTTGCGTGTGTGTCTCGTAGCAGTGGACGATCTAGAGTGTTCGAGTTTTTTGTGAGGTTTTTGCTCGCGTGTGTCTCGAGGAAGAACGTAATTGGCTCGGGTTTTGGTTTTGTGTATTACCTGGTTTAATTTGTAATGGGAGTATACCAGATTTGAAGGCAAAGAACTTAAGTTTTTTTTCGAAGATTTCAAAGTTTAGAAGCAAAATAAAAACAAGCTTTCCAAATTAAAATATTATACAAAGTTTTAAGGTTATTTAAATAATTCGTTTTCAAAAGAATGTTAGTTTAAAAATTTATTTTTTTAAGTTATTAAAAATAAATTTAGTTATCAAAAGAATGTTTAGCCTAGATTAAAAGAATATTTAAAATGAATATATTTCCAAAGAAATAGAAACTAAGTTCCAAAGTAATTAAACAAGTTAAACAAGTCTTTAAAGATTCAAATTGTTTGAGATTTGTTTTGTTTATCGTAATTATATTAATTTTGTAATTAAAATTCCTAAGTGTTTTTAAAGGTAATAAGATGATGTTTTGAAATTAAGATGTTATTTAAGAAAGTGTATTTAACTTTGTTAAATTAAAGAATTTTCTAAGTAATATTGGTATAAATTAATTTTCAAGTGTTTAAATTAATTTAAATGATAAGTAAGAGTTTAATTAAGCTAAATGGTTTATCTTAATTTACTAGAGTCTTATTAACAGAAGTAATTAAAGCTTAATTCTTAATTAATCAAGGATGATTAATTAATGAGATTAAGGTAATTAATTGGTTTAATTAATTAAGGATAGTATATTTACTTGATTAATTAAGGTTTAGTTAATCTAAGTAATTAAAGGTAATTAACTAAGGAGTAATTAATTAATGGAAATAAGTAAAGGGATTAATTACTCAATGTAATTAATTAAATTAATGTGATTAATTAATTAATTAAAGAATAGTTAACCGCTGAATGTAATTAATTAAGGCTAATTAATCTATGGGGTAATTAGAGGTTAATTGCTTAATGTAATTAAAGGGTAATTAATCAAGGATGATTAATTGGGATGGATGATTTAAAAATGATTATTAATTGGGTTGTAATTAATTTATGCTAAGTAGGAAGAATTAAGGTAATCCAAGTGATTAAAGTTGGTAATTAATTGATTGGAGATTAATTAAATTAATTAAGAATTTTATATCTAATAAATCTTGTTAATGATGGTTGAATGATATTGGATGACTTGGATTGATGATATCTCTGATGGGCGATTGAGATGTGCTGTGATATGAATGGATTGAACTTTGATAATGTAGGTTACCTATCTAAGTTGAACTGTTATGTGATATGATATCTTGGATATGAATTGTATTGTTTAAAACTTAACAACTTGAATTATAAATGACATTGGATTCGAAGAGACCGGGGTCGGGAATCAGTAAATACCCGAAACCACTTCGATTAGTAATCTACAACAATTCCTTATAGATTTGAAGTATGAAGATAAATAGGCTGGAATAAAATAAAGTAAGTAAGAAGCATGACTATTTGATCTAAGTAACAGCTGTATGAAATAAGTGTTTAACTATAACATGTTAGAACTCGTAGTAAGATAGGAGTTACCCCGGGTCTAGTTATGTTTTAAACTTAGTATTTCAAATTTTATGGGTTTACTCACGTTGGTTTCCCGCCTGACCCTGGTGTTACTTTGATGTAATGCTCGGGTCAGACCGAGTATTACAGCTTTTCAAGTAAGGACGTTCTGGAGCTCAGGAGGCGAGCTGGATGGCAGTAACGTATGGAGTGTATTCCGATGTGATATATTGTTATTTATCTGGTACAAGTTATTTTAACTGTCCTGTGATTGTGAAATGTTGTAACTCTGATGTGTTGATGTAAATTAACAATTATAGTTTTCTTTGTAAATGTTATTATTTGATATTATATTTAATCCACGGCGTTTGTGAGATTCTGTGTTTCATTTCTGTTTCTTATTCTATCTCTTTTCTTCTTTTCCTAACTATTTGGAATTTTCGGGATCGAAAATTCCGGGTCGTTACAGAAATCCAATACACAAGCTCTTAAAAAATCCTCCAAGATTTTGTTAACACTTTTCGTTTTCCCATCAGTCCGTGGATGGTAAGCGGTACTAATGTTGAGCTTGGCTCCTAATGCTTCCTGTAGACTTTTCCAGAACTCACTAGTAAAGAAAGAATCTCTATTACTGATAATACTACTAGGAATCCCATGCAGTCTAACTACATTCTTCATAGATAACTTCACCAAACTAGATGCCGTCCTAGCTGACTTTACTGGAATAAAATGGGCACTCTTGGTCAGTCTATCTACTATGACCCATATAATTACATTCCCTTTATTAGATCTTGGCAACCCATCAATAAAATCCATAAAAATAGAATCTCACTTCCACAATGGAACTTTCAATCGTTGAAGCAATCCACTTGGTTTCTGGTGTTTAGCCTTTTCCTATTGGCACAGAAACTAATATCCCGTTTCATACTTTCCCAGAAGAAACTTCTCTTCATATCCTGATACATCTTCATTCCTCCTGGATGGATAGTGAACATTGAACGATGATATTCATCCAAAACTTCCCTCCTCGTGTATTCTACATTCGGAACACACAACCTTTCTCTCTTTCTCAACCACCCATTTTGATCAAGACTGAAATCTTTTAGGTCATTGCTCTCTGTTCCCTCAATCTTTTGATTTGTTCAACCAAAATTGAGTACTCCTCTGGTACTAGAACCTTCCAAAGATCTAAAATGCGCACTACAAGCCGACAATGCTTTCAAATATTTCCTCTCGGCAATCATAGCCAATATTGCATTCCGATGTTTCCGGTACCTTTTTTCCTTTTCTAGGTGTGTGCTCAATTCCAAAATCATAAGCAGCGATAAACTCCAACCACCTCTACTATCTCATATTCATCTCCTTCTGAGTGACCAAGTATTTCAACGACGTATGATCAGTATAAAGCTCAAACCTCTCTCTCAAAAATAATGCCTCCGCACCTTCAAAGAAAATACGACGGCAGCTAACTCCAAGTCATGCGTAGGATATCTAAGTTCATGTGATCTGAGCTGTCTAGAAGCATATGCAATCACTTTACCTCTTTGCATCAACACAGCTACCAATCCGGTTCCACATGCGTACGTATAAACTACCAAATCTTGATTCCCCTCCAAAACCACTAGCACCGGTGCATGGGTAAATAAGTGTTTCAAGGTCTGGAATGCTTCCTCACACTTATCAGTCCATATGAACTTCACATCTTTTCGCGTATGCTTGGTCATCGGCGCAGCTATTCTTGAAATCCTTTTTAAACCTTCGATAACATCTAGCCAATCCAAGAAAGCTTTTAATCTCCGTCACCGTCTTAGGTCTCTTCTAATTATTCACCTCCTCAATCTTAGTTGGATCTACAGACACCCCTTTCATTGGGAAGACATGACCAAGGAACCTCATTCCTTCTTTCAAAAATGATACTTCGAAAACTTAGCCTTCAACTGATGCTCCCTAAATGTTTCGAGCACAACTCTAAGATGAACTTTGTGCTCCCTCTTATCCTTAGAGTATACCAAAGTGTCATCTATGAAGACCAACTCAAATCTATCCAAGTGTTCTCGGAAAATCCAATTCGTCAGATCCACAAAGAATGCCGGCGCATTAGTCAACCCGATCGGCATAACTAATCATTCCTATGATCCATATCTAGTCCTAAACGCTGTCAAAGGAATGCTATCCTCCACCACTCTAAGCCGATGAAATCCCGTCGCCAAATCCAGCTGAGAGAATACCTTGGCTCCACTTAACTGATCGAACAAATCATCAATTCTCGAAATTGGATATTGATTCTTTATCGTCTTTTCATTCAACTTACGATAATCGATACACAGCCTTAACGATCCTTACGGCTTCTTAGCAAATACAACGGCGAATCCCCAATATGAACTACTTGGTCAGATAAAACTCTTGCCTTCCAAATCAACCAACTGCACCTTCATCTCTCTCATCTCAGTGGG
Organism: Allium cepa; assembly: GCA_030765085.1. Lineage (NCBI taxonomy): Eukaryota > Viridiplantae > Streptophyta > Magnoliopsida > Asparagales > Amaryllidaceae > Allium > Allium cepa. The sequence continues at coordinate 666,065,944 of CM060932.1, forward strand.
AGTCATTCTACTTGGTGTTCTACTCACTGGTTCTGCTCTAAGCACTAAATCAATCCAAAAATCAATGGATCATTTCGGTGGAAACTCAGTTACCGGTTCAAACACGTCTGTGAATTCTCTAACTAGAAAGACTCGATACAACTCATCCCCCAACTCCATGGTAACCTATAAAGCATACATTTCATAACTAGGGTTCTCTATAGTATAAACCATCCGATCACTACAATCCGAGTGACTATGTGATAGTTTCCTATCACGGCAAAAAATTCTAGCATCATATTTACTTAACCAATCCATCCCAAGGATGATCCCAAATCCCTCAATGTCAAACGCATGCAAACAACATTCGAAAGTATGGCCTAGCTAATCAAACTCTAAATGGTCACACCTCATCCCAAGCGTTGCATACCCTCCTATCGAATTTGCAACCCTTAAGGAAGTAATTGGATACGAGGGTTCTAGGTTAAGCTTATCTACCAAACATCGAGAAATAAAAGAATGAGATGCTTCTGTATCAAATAGAACACTAATAGATATACCGTGAATCTGCAATGAGCCTCCCAAAATATCCTTCCTTTTGTCCTGCATAGCTGGCCTTGAGGTTGTGGGCTCCAAAGCATAAAATTGCCCATTTCCTTCTCTAGCAGGCTTTGGGCACCTGTTCTTGTAGTGGTCGATCTGATCACAATTAATATATCTAACATTCTACTTTCCACCAGCCTCCTTTCCTTTTCCTTTATCATTTCGATACTCATCAGCATAGCTTCCCTTTTGTCACATTTGTAGCAAACCACTTTAGCCCTTCCTTTCTTCTGTGCTCCCCCTTTTTGAGCATTATTTTTATTGAAAAACTTCCTTTTCTGGCCCTGTCCCATCTGGACCTCCTTCATCTTCTTCCTCAAGCAAGCCAACGCCTCTTCCTATCTTAATTCCATTTCAACCACTACATCAATATAATCTCTCAAATGTAGCAAAGTGGCACTTATCAATTCTAGCCTTAAGCCCCTTATAAACTTTTCATTTCTCTTGATCACAGTGTCTACCAAAGCATACCCGTATCGGACCAACTCCTCAAACTTCCTCGCATACTCCAAGACGGACATATCTCCTTGTTCTGATTCTACAAACTTCCTCACCAATGCCGACTGCGCCATTACATACATAAACGTTTCTGAAAACCTTCTCCTAAACTCCTTCTTGGTTATCGTTTCCTCATCAACCCCAACAGTGGCAGTATTTCGCCAGAATAGAGCAGCTCCCTACAGCTGCCTTGAAGCCAATCTCCTCTTTTGTGCATCATTCAATCCCAAGTCAGCAAAAATTCTCTCACAATGAAGTAGCCAATTTTTCACCTCGATCGCATCTTCAAACCAATAAACGACTCCCCTCCAAGCCTGAAGTAATCCCTACTCAGGTTAGCATACTGATTGGCCATCGAAACTTTCTAAGCTCCATCTCCAGCAGCATTACCTCTGACAACCACGGCTGTAATTCTAGCTTTCATCATGTTTACAAAAGCTGATACATTGCTCCTATGTCCATCTGGAGAACTCCTACACCAACATTTTCCGCTTGTGCCTAACCAGGACCTCTCCTATTGTTTGTTTGGATATTTCCTTTGGTGGTGGTACTATCTCCTCCGAGATTAACTCTACCTCTTCTTCCTTCCATATTTGTATTCAAATCTCGTGAGATACATATGGATAACCTAACTAAGATAGGACTTTAGAGATATAGCATATACTTATATTTATATAACAAATACAAGTACGTTACTATAGTGTTATCCTATATCCCGATCTTAACCCTAATTTCTGGATTATGTTTTCAGAATTCATTTTTTTAGTTAAAGTATTTCATAAACCATGCTCTGATACCAAGCTGTAACATCTCCTATCTAGAGGCCTAAAACTAAGCGCTACAAATGCTGTAGTCATCTATAGTATTAGCTTCTTGCGACTAAATACGGCTATGTTAATGATATCAATAATATCAGAAGCATTTGAATATGAAATAAAACACATATTTCAAAACTGCTTTTACTTCATTACATTTCAAAACCAATTTTTTCACATTCACAACACATAATCCCAAATTGTTCCTAGGCACAGATAAAATATACTTATTACAAATTACATCAAGAGCGTTATATGAAGATACCCCCGTGGATGATCAGAGTCATGTGGTCATAGTAGACCTAATACAATCACAGCGAAAATACATCAAAATATAATAAGAATTACAAATCCTAAATAGCTATCCGTTTGCCTCCTCCATGCCTCCGGTAGCCTTATTCGTCATCCTGCTAAACCTATAAAAGACCTTAATCCCTCAGCGTTCTCAAATTAATTTTGAGCGACCGAGAGTTTAAGGAGAAAACGTAAACTTCGAGTCAGATATAAAGTCTGGTATGAATAATGCTATACATCCCGATCAAACATGTTAAGTGAGACCACGCCGCTTAGCGGAACGGTTTTCCCTCACTAACATCCTTTTTTAAAACATATCTTTGCAAATCCTTTAACAAAACCATATACTGTGCTCCTGCATCCACAATGGTTAAATATTGTAAAGTAATCATTATGTAAACATATATAAATCTTAGGTAATAATGAACTATCTGTCCAAATACATAAGTTTTGTTTAAATAATTTTTAACTTTTCGCTCACTCGGGCCTACCAGACGATATAATCAAAATTAACCTAATACCTGTTAGGTATTCTTCTTCTGGATTTTCTATCCTTAACTATCTGTTAAATACTTCTCTTCTGGACGGTCTATCCTTAACTTAATCATCGCCCACGTCTTCCCGATCCTAATGGTTTTTAAGGCTCACCAATAATCTATCTGTATAGAACATATAATCCTTTCGGTGTGTAATCATAATTTTAGCCTACCTGTGTCCAAGCCTTATACACTAGAATTTCGGACAACAATTAGCTGGGGCTATTAGCTAATGTATAGGGTGTGACCCCATACTAGTCCCATATGGTATTATAATATCTGAGCCATTTTCTCTTAAGGGTCTCCTCCCATAATTTTCCTTGAAAACATTTCCAAACCGATTTAAACCATTAAATCAACTTTAAACAAAGAATAGTATATAATCTATATACTTTACTCAAAATCATATCCTTATGTTATATATCCTCATTACACAAATTTTAGATGATGAAAACACTTAGCCATTTGAAAGAACCTCTTTCCACACTTTAGAAATCATCTATTTCAAATTCAAATATCAAACCTTTCAAAAACAATAAAACTTTGGACATCCTTCTTTTAAATCTCTTTAAAAGATTGCCTTTGAAAACCTTGGAAAACATTTCATCTCAAACCTTTCGAATACATTCACTTAAAACCTTTCGAAACCATTCAACTAAAACCTTTCGAAATCATTCATTTAAACCTTTCACAATCAATCATTTAACTCTTTCAAAATTATTGAACTTAAACTTCTCGTGGTTGATAATTAAACCTTTCGAATCATTCAGCCAAAACCTTTCGAAACCATTAAAACAAACCTTTCAAAATCTTTCGAAATCATTCGACTAAAACCTTTTGAAACCATTGAGTTTAACCTTTCTAAATCAATCTTCAACCTTTCGAAATCATTTAGCTAAAACCTTTCAAAATTATTTACTTAAACCTTTCGAAGGCTTATTGGTTTCAATTCAAAATAAATGGAAAATCTTCTTTTAAAACCTTTCGAAGTCGTTGGAAGCAACCTTTCGACTAAGCCGAAAGCTCTGCTTCAAAATCTTTAAACATATCCTTTAAAATAACTCTTTCTAAAGCTTTGGGTTATACTTCAATTTGAAAACACGGGTAAGACACCTAAGTCGAAGGCTTCCTTTCGAAAGCAGTGGGAGAAGCGGCTAGTTTAAAAACAAGTATACCTTTTGTCTTTGTCGAAGCGTTCAAAACAAAACAAAGAAAAACAAGGTGGCAGCAACCTTTCGACAATGTCAAAAGATTTAAATAAAAACCTTTGTTTAAACATTTGACCTGGTCGAAAGAAAATTAGTCGAAAGCCCTAATTCGTAAGCAAAGCAGGCAAAAGCTTTTGATTTATAAAACAAACATACCCCAGCCTCTTTGGCCATTAACTGTTCGACTAAGAATGTTTTGACCTTGTCTAATTCGTTACGTACCAAGTTACTTGATACCATATGCATTGGTTTGACCTTCCCAAAAGCTTTGAACCTCTTGACCTGCTCGGAAGGTTTGGACCGGAAGGTTTATGCTATTATAAGCGGAGATATGCTAAAAGTATGATTCCTTATTAAAAAGATAACTTTTCAACTAACTTGCCTTTGTTTCTTAAATTTTCATCGGTTAACAAATTCTTTTCAGGAAAATGCTGCCACTATTTTCGAAATTAATAATAAATTTATTTTACAAAATACCCCTTCTTCTTAATTAAATATATAAAACATATAAGTTCCATACCTTAAATAATTTATATATTCATTAAAACACTTAGGAAATATCCGGAAAAATCTATTTTAATATGTTGCCTAACATATAAAATTTCAACCCCAAATAATTATTATTTTTTTCGAAAATAGTTGATAACCCAGTAAAAAAATTTCTTCACTAGAAAATTAATAGAAAATCCACCATAATTCGAAAAATTATGAAAATTGAAACCTATCTCTAAAATATCATTTCTGACCTATATTCAAATTTTCAAGGCTTTTGGATGTCGTTAAATAGGGTTTTCATGTCAAGCATATCATAAAAATTTAACATGAACATATATAATCCATCAACAATCATATATAAAACTTTAATCATCAAAACATGGCATATACTTGCAAAAACATTTCGGATCTAATCATAAAACCGAAAAATAAAAGAAAATGGGATGTAGTGATTATTCACCTTAGCTTTGAGATTACAGATGAGAGATTTGATTGTTGAATTCGTTGGTTACTTCTCTTCTCTTGAATCCTTGCTTTAATTCTTCTTTTGAGAATAAGAAATGATGGCCGGCCTTAGGTATTTTAGTTTGAGTGAAATGAGAGTGAATAAACCTGAATTCCCATTTCACAAAGGTTTATGGTACAAGGTTTTACTATTTTCCATAATGCCCTACTCATTTCCTAACACATTATCTAGTGTTATTTCATTTTAGTTAACCCACTTAACATCGCACGACTACCTTTAACTAATCAAATCTCAACCTATTATCTTCGCATTATTTAATTTAATCGGACAAATTTAATGTCTTAAATAAAGTTATAAAAATATGGGTTGTTACAAAGTATTTATGGATGATTTTTCCATCCTTGGAAATTCTTTTTCCTAGCACTTAAATCATCTTGAGTTGGTTCTAAATCAACACAAGGACAAACGCTTAACATTGAATTAGGAAAAAAAACCATTTTATGGTCAAGAATGACATTGTCCTTGGGAAAGTCATTTCAAACAAAGGCATTGGGATAGATAAAGAAAAAGTTGATGTAACTGCGAATCTACCCATTCCTAAATCCGTTAAGGACATTCGTTCATTTCTTGGGCACGTTGGTTTCTATCGACGCTTTATGAAAGGCTTTAGAAAAATCACTCGACCTTTTACTACTATTTTAGGAAAAGATGTTCCTTTTTTCAATTCTAACCGTGTTACTGCTTTCGATCATCTTAAAAATGAACTCAATTTCGTTCCCATCATTTGCTCACCCAATTGGGATCTTCCTTTTGAAATAATATGCGACGCTTCTAACTTTGTGGTTGGTGCAGTCTTAGGACAACGCATCAATAAAATTCTTCATGTCATCTACTACGGTAGTATGACCCTAAACAATCTCGACTCAATTACACAACCATCGAAAAAGAGCTTCTAGCGGTAGTCTTTGCACTCGAAAAGTTCTAAGCTTATTTGACTGGCTCACACACTGTGGTTTACACTGACCACTCCGCTCTTAGTTAGCTTTTTGCTAAAAAAGAGGCTAAGTCTCGTTTGATCCATTGAATCCTTTTACTTTAAGAATTTGACCTTATGATCAAAGACAAAAAAGGATACGACAACGACATTGCTGATCATTTGTCACGTCTTCCAAATGCACTATCTTCTCTACCGATCAATGAGAAATTTCCTAATGAACAACTTTTTTTTGTTTTTTCTAATCCACGCTATGCCAATTTAGTGAACTATTTAGTCACTAGGGAAATTCCCTCATTTTAGTCGAAATAAGATAAATTTAAATTTCTTTCCCAAGTCAAGTACTTCTATTGGGATGATCCATACTTGTTTAAGTATTGTTTCAATCGAATCATTCGACGTTGCATCCTGAATTGCGAAATCAAGAGTGTCCTTTCATGTTATTATGAACAACCTTGTATTGGTCATTTGGTCCAAAGAAGATAGCAAAAAAGCTACTTCAATGCGGTTTTACTGGCCTAGGCTTTTCAATGATGCATTCGAATTCTATAAAAGAAGCGATCACTGCCAAATGTTAGGAAAAATCTCTCGATGAAACATGATTCCTTTGAACTCCATTCTGACAATCACAAGCTTTTACGTTTGGGGTATTGATTTTATGGGACCATTTCCTAACTCTTTCGAAAATTTGCACATTTTTCTTGTTGTTGATTACGTCTCTAAATAGGTTAAAGTCATTCCATGTAAAACAAATGACCACAAAGTTGTTTGTGAAATTCATAAAAGACAATATCTTTTAGAGGTTTGGAAAACCTGGCACAATAATAAATGATAATGGAACCCATTTCTGTAATCAATTATTTGAAACTCTAATGAAGAAATACTCGATAACCCATAAGTTATCCACTCCATATCATCCTCAAACTTGTGGTCAAGTTGAAGTTTCAAATCTCCAAATCAAGCAAATTTGAGAGAAAACTGTAAATAAAAATCGAAAAGATTGGTCATAAAAATTGACCGATGCATTTTGGGCTTACAGTACTGCGTATAAAACTAATCTTGGGAGGTCTCCTTTTAGGTTAGTATATGGTAAAGTTTGTCACAGCATAAAGCATTATGGGGAATTAGGAACACAAATTTTGATCTTAAGAAAGATGGAAAAAACAAAAAATGCAACTTAATGAATTAGAGGAGATTAGGAACGACACATATGAAAATGAAAAAATTTACAAAGAAAGAACAAAAGTTTTTCATGATAAATCAATCATAAGAAACACATTTTCACCAAATCAAAGAGTTCTTTTATGACTCTCGACTTCATTTGTTCCCTAGAAAATTAAAATCAAGGTGGACAGGACTATACGTGGTACGCACTGTTTTTCAACATGGTGCCATAGAAATAGAAAACCCTAAGGATGGATTGATTTTTAATGCCAATGGTCATCGTTTAAAACCTTGCTTTGAGTCGGTGAGTGATCTAGAGGAAAGGCTCATGATTCTTCATGTGCTACACTACATCCAGTAAGAAATTTTAACCCTCTCCTGTAAATATGTACATATTTTTCTCCATTACACTCATTATATCATGCACCGACTGTGGGGACACAATCAATATCAAGTGTGAGAGGATTCTCATGTTTATTTTGATTTTTCATGGTTTATTATTTTGCATTTTCTTTCAAAATCTAAAAATTCCCAAAACAGTTTTTTTACCATATTGATTTACTTTTGAAGAAACATGATATAATAAGTATATGTTTTTTGTTATTAAATTGAAAGTTTTGAAAATTGCTCGTCTCAACAAAAAATAAAAAGAAAAGTTTGATTACAACTAACTATGACCGGTATATAGAAAGGTTCATAAGTAATAATTATAAAGTAAATCCTACTTGTAATCTTTATTTAAAAGAGTGGTTGATTTAAAGTAAAGGCGATAACATTTTTAATCTTCTAAGTTAAGTGGTGCTAAGATGATTTTGCATAACTCTCTCTTTTCAAAAAAAAATATTTCGTAATAACATGAAACAATTAGTCATGTGTTCACATGTAAGTGTGTACACATGTCACACTCTGTACCCTTCTCAAGTAAGCCCGAAATGTAGTGCATGATCGGTATATTTGGCCTTAGTATATCCAAGTTAGGTGTTTGTAAATAAAATTAAAATAATAATAATAAACACCTAGAGCCATATATTGATACACATGTGTATGCACTCGCTACGCTTTATACTCTTCTCACGTAAGCCGGAAAGGCAGTGCATGATCGGTATATCCGGCCTCGGTATATCTGGGTTAGGTGTGTAAACAATAACAATGCTAATATTTTTCAAAATAGAGAGAATAAGCAACTAAAACCCAAGCACTATCTGCGCTTAATTGATTTGACTTGTTATTAAAAAGAAATGAAAATGCCACTTTGAAAAACTATGATAATCAATTAAAGGATTCATTTCATAGTTGCACTATGTTATCAAACGAAACAAGTAGCCAAACTAGAGTCCAATTGTGATGATAACTTAATTTTTATTGGAAGTTTTGATGAGTAAAAAGACTAAAATTTCTTGATAATAACCAAAACTTATATCCAACTTACTAGTGCCAATTTAAAAGTAAATTCTTCATTTGTAAATATTTTCAAAAACTTGCATCATGTTGTCGCATTAAAATTTGCATATTGCATTTAGAATTTTATGGGTAGTATCCGCTGAAAACCCTCACGAGACAACACTCGTCCACTAGGGACACCTAGAGGTTTGACGGCTTGTTGCATACGCTTAATGCAATCATATTTCCTACGAAAACGGATTTATCCTAGTTTTAGTTTATTCGAGAACGAATAAAAAGATAAGCGTCGGGGTATTGATGTGCATGTAAAAAGTTTATATTTATACTCTCATATTTAATCTTTTTTTATCAAAATAAATGAGCATGTTATGATATTTTACACATTTTAACCAAAATCTAAAATGTTTTCAAAACATCATATCATTCATCTTCATTTGAGAGTAAAATGGTAATTTTATGTATGAATTAAATTAGAGAAAACTTATTTGTACATGTTAGGAAATTGAGTGCAATTTTGAAGAATAACATGGATATATGCATGCACATTTGTTAGAGGCCAAAAGAATAAAGAAAAGAAAAGAAATAATGCAATATGGAGTAGCCTACTAACTAATGGACCATAATTAAAAGCACAAGCACATGTTAATGGAGATTTAGAGGCAAAAGCATAGGTTAGTGGGAATTAATTATTTCCCTAATGATTACCTGGAGGCTACAAAATCTCAAGGGCATTTTTGGTAGTCCCCTGAAAATGAAATTAGAGTTTTAGGCATGCATAAATACCCCTTTGTGTTTCATGTAGTAATCTCTTTTTTGTGCAATGTTGTCGTAGAAAATTAATGTTAAATAAAATATCTCTTTAATGGTTTCTTAGCCTTCTTCTTTACTTTCATGCACTTTCATTTCATGCTTTCTTTTGTTATTATTTTATTCAATGCTCTCTTATTTAGTTTATGCTTCTCTTATTTCATGTTAGTAGCATAGATTTGATTCATGAAATTAGTTTAGTACTATTTCGTAACGGCCCGAAAATTTCCGACCTCGAAAATTGACACTAATACGTTCACTGTATAAAATGCCGAGCAATCGAGTGCCGGAAATCCCAGACTGTTAGGGTAAGAAGAAAAGAGGTTGAAGAAGAAATAGAAAAAAAAAGTACAGAATCTCACAATCGCAGCGGAACAAAATATAATATCAAATAACAACATTTTTACAAAGAAAAGCTGTAAGTGTCAATTTGTATACAATATATCAGAGCACAATCATACATAAATAAACTGGATATTTATAATTAACTTGTCCCTAGATCCAGCCTAGAAAATCTTTACTTCGTAGCGAAATATAATCAATACGTCCCTGCCATCCACCTCGTCTCCTGAGCTCCAAAACGTCCTAACCTGAAAACCTACAATACTCGGTCTGACCCGAGCATTACAATAAAGTAACACCCGAGTCAAGCTGGAGACTAGCATGAGTAAACCCATTTAATATGAAATACTTAGGTTACAAACTTCTTTGAAAAGCTAGGGCAACTCGTACATTACTATGAGTTCTTATCGTATTTTGGTCAAACATTTATTACACATATCCATTAATATTTAAAAATAATATCTAGATACCGTTACTTAATTTAAATGGCCAAGTTTACTTAATTTATTCCATTCCAGCCTATTTGATTCTATAATCAAATATATAAAGAATTATGGAGCTTACTAAATCGAAGTGGTTCTGGATATCGCTGATATCCGATCCCGGACCCTTCGAATCCAAATGCCATCTTTAAGCCAAAACAATTCAATTTCCAAAATGTCAAGATTCACATAAAAATTCCATCACAATATCTGTTCAAGTAGAGCATCTCACGTTTTATACTCAACTATTCATTTGAGGTTATTTCATGTCATAGAATATCACAATTTAACATACTAGAGATATTAAACAATCCAAAGCATTCAACTCAATTTAATCATTCATAAGCAAGATTAATTAGTCGTACAATCATCCAATTAATTTAATTTACACAAAGCAAATTAATTACTTATAAATCCTGCTTAATTGTCTTTAATTAATTAAAATCCATTTATTTTGTAATAATTAAATATTTTGGATTTGTTAATTAATTACGTGTATAATCACTTAAGATCTTTGATTAATTATAAGTTTAAAACATTTAATTCCCTTAACCATCTACATAATTACCTTATCAAATTTATTTTAAATAAACTTAGGAATTAATTTAAATAATAAACCTAATATGTAATTATCCTAAACCAAATTAATTTAAGTTCAAAAAAATTTACTTCATAATTCCTTGGCTTGAACTTGCTTTGAAATCTTGTTTTTATTTTCATTTCTTTTTTTTAAAAACTTTGTGAATACCCTTTTTTCTTTCTAAAACTTGTTAATTACATTTTCCTTTACTTTGTTAACTTACATTTATTTTTAAAAACACTCGCGCCCAAGGCCCAAAAATCTCGATCCAAATCTCCTTCCTCCCCCATCTCTTATCAGACAGCAACACTCAACCTGACATGCCGATACGCATGTTCGTGCACACCAATCATCGTTGCTCCGACCATCATCGCCACCGCCTCCAAGTCGCCATCGACACGTTCGTTTGTTCCAACCATCCATTTTCGCTCAAAATTCTCAAATTCAAAATCGAACAGTTCGCCACTACCAGAAACAAAACCCGACTCACCAAAACTCCTCGCAACGCCACCTCCGATCACCAAAGGCCTCGCCGCTTCGCCTGGAAACTCACCTGACTTCCCTCTTCCTATCCCCCTTGCATCGAATCACTCCGATGCCCTCACGGCGTCGTATTTGCCCCGATAACCTCGTCGACTCAAACCCGGTCTTAAACCCTACATCTCCCTCGTCGCGCCACCACGACAACCAGAAAAATTGCCGACCAATTTTCCTATGCTCCTTGACCCTCTAGCTACCTCCAGCTACGATCCCGACACTCCTCCATCCTCCGATCGCCATAAATCACCCAAAGCCCTGTTTCCGTTTAACTTGCAATTCCTCACAGATTAGTAACTTAAAAATCATGATATTACCATCAAAAATCATCAATTTTCAAATTGATTCTGATGATATAAGCAAAACATGAGATTTAAACAATTTATTTTCACTATAAAACCTCCTTTTCTAGATAAATACATAATAATTCTACTTGAATTTATTTTTAAAAATGGTATTACATAATTACACACAACTTTCCTTTAAATGCTATATCCTATAATTACCTAGATGGAGAGATACGAATTTTTGAATGATTTGGGGTCTGTTAACCATGAACAGAGGTCAGAGCTTATATAAACAAACATGAATGTATATATACACTGCAATCTCAACTGATACACCCAGGCAAACATTCATTTCATTCATGCAAGACTTTGTTTTGAATCAATACTACCATCAATTATCACACACACAAGATAATCAAGAAGACTTAGCTTTTTAAAGACAATGTTTGCTCACCTTAAAACTTGGAATAGAGAACACAGTTTGAAATCTGGAAAAATGGAAATGATTTTGATCTTGATCTACTTGAGTTGAACTTGAATTTGAATTGTTGCTTTACTTAGTTGAAAGCTTGAAGTTGATTTAGTCGTTAGTTTGGGTTTCTTTCTTATTTTTATTTTCATTTTACAGATTTTGGCTTTGTTGAAAGAAAATGAAAGAAAGAAGGAAATTGAGATATATGTATTTAAAACACTCCTGTACACAGCCCTAGGTTTTGCTATTTAATCATTTTCTCTCTTCTTTTTTTTAAAAAAAAGAAGAAAACAATTTTGACACTTGTGTGCATATGTCATTTCCTAGCTTACAAATGTCTATATGCATTTATATATATATATATATATATATATATATATTTACATTTCTATTTCATATATAGCTCAAAAAAATGTTATAAAACCTTTTTATTTATTTTAAACTTAAGTTATTATACTTTAATTAATAACTACATACATACATACATACATACATACATACATACATACATACATACATACATACATACATATATATATATATATATATATATATATATATATATATATATATTTATACCTAGTGTTTAAAAAGTAGAATTTTTAAATCTAAATTACCTTTAAGATATTTATTTTGAATTTCAAATCATAGTTCTGTTCACAAACTATATATGTATATATGAATAAATAGTAAATAGCTAGCATATTTTATTTCTCATGCCATATGTATACATATACATATATATGTATATGTATATGTATGTATGTGTGTGTGTGTGTGTGTCTATATATATATATATGTATGTATGTATGTATGTATGCGCTTATATGCTTGTATATGTATACACTTATATATATATTTTCTACAAATTTCATCATACCCAAAATGTTATATCTTAAGTTCGTACATATTATTTAAACCAATTTACATTTATATCTAGATATTTTTAATTATCGGAATTCTATTTTTCGACTTATAAATTCAACGTTCCTTGTTTTAAACCAGTTAATTTACCCAGTTAAGAAATGTTAAAAATCCAGGGCATCACATTCCTTCCCCTTTCAAATCTTTTCGTCCTCGAAAAGGAACGAAGCACGAATTTTAATTACAATGTTTATTATCGATTAAATTATTCTTTAAAGATTTTTAACTCTTTTTATTCTTAAAGTTTAAAACACTTTAAAATTTACATAATATTACCAAGATAGCTTCATATAAAAATACTTTTTATAACTCGATGTCTCAACAAGTCCATCCTCGTTCTTACGGAAATTCGGTCATACGTTGATCAGCCGTAGAACTGAAAATTGATAAGTACTCGGTAAACCCGTTTCCAACACCCGGTGAAAATACTTGAAAAAAAACCTTTGTATAAATGTAGAAAACATTTTTATGAGAATGCTTTGGAAATCATCACCCCCTCGATGGTCGTAGTTAGCCCGATGATTATGTCGCCATCCCGGCGAAACCATAGAAAACAGCAGGCATCCGCCCCCCCTAAATTTCATCAAGGAACCGCCACAGATCGCAGCTACACCTAGGGTTACGTTGCCATCACGGCAAAAACCATGTAACTGTAGGCATCAACGCCCTCGAATTTTTCTTCCAAATGAAACTTCACCACATAGATCGTAGACTACATCATTCAAGTCCTAATGTAGCCTTTAGGCACTCTTTGCCACACGAATTTCGCTATGTCCTTATAGATTGGAGTCTACCGATGTTACATCGCTTTCCCAGCGAAATCAAACGTAGACTTTGGGCAATCACTGCACCTCGACTTATGCTATGGATCGCGGTAGATCGCAATACATCAGAGTTACATTGCCGTCACAGCATAAGCCCAATGTCTCTAAAGGCATCAGTGCCCTCGACTTTTGCTACCCTAACCACAATCCTCAGGAACTACAGTTTAGTCCGGACATCTTCTGGGATCAAATTTAGAACCCCTCCTTAGGGCTCAAGGCAAAACCACCCCATGGATCTCCTACTACAAGTTTCAACTCTAAATGGGAGTGCCTTTTTCCCCACAGCATTCTCTAAACATTTTATACTATACACATATAGTATCTTTCAAATAAACTCTTATATGTATCACATATAAATCCCAATTACACAAAATCGATAGTTCTCAAACTTGGCTTTCCAAATTCCCAAAATTGATTTTTCCCAAAATCAAAAGCCTTTCAAAATCAGTGGGTTCCAAAAACTCCATTTAGTTCCATTCTCCAAAATCATACACACACACACAAGTTTATTCTCTTAACTAGAAAAAATATATTTGGATCACTTCCTACTTATATAAATTCCACTTTATATCTCAAACATCTATCAAAGATTATTTCTTCTGGTTATAGATTCAACAAGGGGAGTTTATCGTATATATATATATATATATATATATATATATATATATATATATATATATATATATGTACACACATACACATACTTCATTTTTTCCAAATCAACATTCAAGTTCAATTTTTCTTTAAAAAGTTTTTTAGCACCTTACTTACTCTTCATAAAGTGAATTTCAGTTATAGTGATATCCAACTTCCACTCTTATTCATCATATATTTCTCATAATATACTTTTCCATTTCAAAATCATTTTTACTTTAATATCCGATTTCGCTTTCACTTCACAATTGCTTCAATTTTCATTTGGGTTATCGCTTCAATTCTTATCTCAATTGGTGATTAAATCCAAACAGTTTGCACTTTGGCTAGTTTGAATTTAGAAAATAGCTTGAAAAGTTTTAAATAGTTAAGTAGTTTTAAAATAGAAATTAGTTGTAAAATAGTGTAAATAGTTAAGTTGTTATAAAATAGTTGAATATTTGTAGAACAGTTAGAAAGTTGCAAAATAGTTGTAAAATGGTTGAATAGTAAGTATTAGATAGTTTGAATTTTAAAAAGAATGTTTTGTATAGTAAATAGCTTGGAGTGATCAAATTAATTTAAATATTTTAGAAAATAGATTTTAGACAGTTTATATTAAAATAGTTTATTGAAAAAAATAGTTCAGAGTCAAACTGTTCGATCTCCCAATCTCCCATTAATTTTTAATTTCCACTTGCTTTAAATTTGATTCAATTTCAATTCAATCTGAATTAACTTCGATTCCCATTCTAATTCAAAATAATTTATATTTTAAATTTAAACTCATTCAATTTTGATTACAATTCCAATTAAATTTCAATTTGAATTAATTTCAATTCCATTCTAAAATAAATAAAAAGGGATTTTATTATAGACCGTACTGCCACAAAATATTCCACACATTGATAGACTGCACACTAATAGTTTAAACATTACATCCACTTATCCAAAATAAGAACCTTATAGAAGTCATAAATCTAGTCGCTCTCACCATCACCTAAAGGCTTAGAAAAGAATAGAGCCCCATATATATATATATATATATATATATATATATATATATATATATATATATATATATATATATTAAAATTCGAAATCCGTTTTATTTCAAATCAACTTTGATATTAAGTATATCCTACATATATATACATATTTATTTCTTTTGCACACCAAGTCATATTTCAAATTTTAAACCATTCTCGGTTTTTAATTCAAAACAAATTCTTTAAATTTCTTAAACAACTCTTGTTTTAAAATAAGATTCCTACATTCAAAAATATTCTAAATAATATTATTTATTATATCTTTTAACACTTTGAAACAATTTCAAATTTTCTGGACTTAGATTTTAAAATTTCACAATTTAAATCCTTTTCAATTTATAAGTTCATACTTATCTAAATTGTTACTTCTTTAAAACATTTCATTTTGCTTTATCATTATTGTTTATTCTGTAATAACCATTCTTTATAAAGATACAGCAACCAAATATGATAATTATCATATCTAGAAATCATACACACCATATACTCCATAATCGTTTGTTGGAAAATCAAATCAAGGTAACTTATTTCAATACTTTCGAAAATTCTTTTGAATTTTCTAGGATTTAAATTAAATTTTGAATCCGTTTTATTTAAGTTATTTGTACAGTTAATCCTTACCTAAATTTCTATTTGGTTATGTAAATCACCACTTAATCCTTACGATCTTATTTCATTTCAATAATCAACACCCAATTATCTTAATATATATAATAATTAGAAAAACTATTTCCTTATATATCAAAATATAAGCTTATATGCAAATCATTTTTTTAAAACCGTTTTTAAAATCATTATATAATAAAATAACAAGTACGCTCTCATATAATACACCCAACTCATTCTAGGGTACTTCGGACCCTATCTCTAACGAGTAACCCTCACCAAAGCCAAGCTCTCGCTTAACCTTCATCTTTGATACCAAATGTAGCGGCCCGAAACTTTTCGACCTCGAAAATCGACACTAATACGTTCATTGTACAAAGTGCCGAGAAATCGAGTACCCTAAATCCCAGACTGTTAGGGTAGGAAGAAAAAAGGTTGAAGAAGAAACAGAAGAACAAAAGCACAGAATCTCACAATCGCAGCGGAACAAAATATAATATCAAACAGCAGCATTTATACAAAGAAAAGCTGTATCTATCAATTTACATACAATATATCAGAGTACAATCATGCATAAATAAACTGGACAGTTATAATTAACTTGTCCCTAAATCCAGCCTAGAAAATCTTTACTTCGTAGCGGAATATAATCAATACGTCCCTACCATCCAGCTCATCTCCTGAGCTCCAGAACGTCCTAACCTAAAAATCTGCAATACTTGATCTGACCCGAGCATTACAATAAAATAACACCCGAGTCAGGCTGTAAACCAGCGTGAGTAAACCCATTTAATATGAAATACTTAGGCAACAAACTTCTCTGAAAAGCCAAGGTAACTCGTACATTACTACGAGTTCTTATCTTATTTTTGTCAAACATTTATTACACATATCCATTGGTATTTAAAAATAATATCCAGATACCGTTACTTAATTTAAATGGCCAAGTTCACTTAATTTATTCCATTCCATCCTATTTGATTCTATAATCAAATCTACAAAGAATTATGGCGCTTATTAAATCGAAATGGTTCCGGATATCGCTGATATCCAATCCCGGACCCTTCGAATCCAAATGCCATCTTTATGCCAAAACAATTCGATTTCCAAAATGTCAACATTCACACCAAAATTCTATCACAATATCTGTTCAAATAGAGCATCTCACATTTTATACTCAACTGTTCATTTCAGGTTATTTCATGTCACAAATATCACAATTTAACATACTAGAGATATTAAACAATCCAAATCATTCAATTCAATTTAATCGTTCATAAGCAAGATTAATTAGTCATACAATCATCCAATTAATTTAATTTACACAAAATAAATTAACTACTTATAAATCCTGCTTAATTGTTTTTAATTAGTTACAAGCCATTTATTATATTATAATTAAATATTTGGGATTAGTTAATTAATTACATGTATAATCACTTAAGATCTTTGATTAATTTTAAGTTTAAAACATTTTATTCCCTTAACCATCTACTTAATTACATTATGAAATTTATTTTAAATAAACTTAGGAATTAATTTAAATAATTAACCTAATATGTAATTATCCTAAACCAAATTAATTTAAGTTCAAAACATTTTGCTTCATGATTCCTTGGCTTGAACTTGCTTTGAAATCTTATTTTTATTTTCATTTCTTTTTAAAAAAAACTTTGTGAATACCCTTTTTTCTTTCTAAAACATGTTAACTTCCATTTTCCTTTACTTTGTTAACTTACATTTATTTTTAAAAGCACTCGGGCTCAAGGCCCAAAAATCCCGATCCAAATACCCTTCCTCCCCCTTCTTTTCACTCTTCTCCTATCATACAACAACACTCAACCTGACACGCTGATACGTGTGTACGTGCACACCGATCCTCGCTGCTCCAACCATCATCGCCACCGCCCCCCAAGTGGCCATCGACACGTTCGTTTGTTTCGATCATCTAGTTCCGCTCAAATTCTCAAATTCAAAATCGAACAGTTCGCCACTACCAGAAACGAAACCCGACGGACCAAAACTCCTCGCACCGCCACCTTCGACCACCAAACGCCTCACCGCTTCGCTTAGAAACTCGCCTGACTTCCCTCTTCCTATCCGCGTTGCACTGGATCACTCCAATGCCCTCACGACGTGGTATTTGCCTCGACAACCTCGTTGACACAAGGTCTTAAACCCTACATCTCCCTCACCGCGCCACCACGGCAACCAGAAAAATCATCGACCAATTTTCCTATACTCCCTGACCCTCGAGCTACCTCCAGCTACGATCTCGACACTCCTCCATCCTCCGATCGCCAGAAATCAACCAAAACTTGGTTTCCGTTCAACTTGCAATTCCTCACAAATTACTGACTTAAAAATCATGATATTATCATCAAAAATCATCATTTTTCAAATTGATTCTGATGATATAAGCAAAATATGAGATTTAGACAATTTATTTTCTAACTTGATTTGATTTTCAATGCAAAGCCTCCTTTTCCAGATAAATATTCAATAATTCTACATGAATTTATTTTTAAAAATGGTATTACATCATTACAAACAACTTTCCTTTAAACATCATATCATATAATTACCTAGATGTAGAGATACGAATTTTTGAATGATTTGGGGTCTGTTAACCATGAACAGAGGTCAGAGCTTATATACACAGACATGCATGTATATATACACAACAATCTCAACTGATACACCCAGGAAAACATTCATTTCATTCATGCAAGACTTTTTTTTGAATCAATACTACCATCAATTATCACATACACAAGATAATCAAGAAGATTTAGATTTTTAAAGATAATGTTTACTCACCTTAAAAACTTGGAACAGAGAATACAGTTTGAAATCTGGAAAACCGGAAATGTTTTTGATCTTGATCTACTTTAGTTGAACTTGAATTTGAATTGCTGCTTTACTCAGTTGAAAGCTTGAAATTGATTTAGTTGTTAGTTTGGGTTTTTTTATTTTATTTTACTGGTTTTGGTTTTGTTGAAAGAAAATGAAAAAAAGAAGGAAATTTAGACATATGTATTTAAAACACTCTGGTACACAGCCCTTGGTTTTCCTATTTAATCATTTTCTCCCTTCTTCTTCTTTTTTTTAAAGAAGAAAACAATTTTGACACTTGTGTGCATATGTCATTTCCTAGCTTACAAATGTCTATATGCATTTATATATATATATATACATATATATTTACATTTTTATTTCATGTATAGCTCAAAAGAAATGTTATAAAACCTTTTTATTTATTTTAAACTTAAGCTATTATACATTAATTAATAACTATATATATATATATTTATACCTAGTGTCTAAAATGTAGAATTTTTAAATCTAAACTACCTTTAAGATATTTATTTTGAATTTCAAATCATAGTTCTATTCACAAACTATATATGCATATATGAATAAATAGTAAATAGCTAGCATATTTTATTTCTCATGGCATATGTATAAATACACACACACACATATATATATGTGTATGTATATACATACTTATATAATTATATATGTATACACTTGTATATATATTTTCTACAAAATTCATCATACCCAAAATGTTATAAGTGAAGTTCGTATATAATATTTAAACCAATTTACATTTATATATAGATATTTTTAATTGTCAGAATTCTATTTGTTCGACTTGCAAATTCAACATTCCTTGATTTAAACCAGTTAATTTACCCAATTAACAGACGTTAAAATTCTGGGTCGTCACATATTTCATGCAAGTAGCTAGCTCTTTTTTCTTTTAATTATCTCTCATTTTCCTTTTGTTTTGCTTAAATAATTTTATGTTGATATGAACTCAATTATGAGAAGCTAACCACTTCAATTTAGGGGTAATGAAGCTCTTATGAATCTACTAACTCAACATAAAATGATTGCATTTGTAGTCTCTAGTTTTGTGCTTAATGAAAACTAAGAATGAAGGTAGTTTATGTTTCTTTTTTAGTGAATTTGATAATCTATGTTGACATCTCAAATAGATTATGTTTAGTCCAATATAAACATAAACTATTTGATCATTTGCCTAAGTGATTTTGATCATGGAGTTAAAAGTAGAATCAATATTTCATGTTCTATATAACTAATCTCAAAATGGTAAAAAGACCATGCTTAAATTAGAATTTTATTGTTAATTAGATGATTTATTTCCATTAGATTTTAGTAGTGGGTTTGAATAGTGTGTTAGATTTTGATGGGTTAAGTTGTGCTAATTAATTGCACAAATAAGTCATGCTTATAGTAAATACATAATTCATTTCTACTTCAAATATGAATGAGAGGCTATGGATACATTTTGTGTTTGATTTATATGAATGATTGAAAGTGAATTTACCTATAAATGCCTTTTAATCTCATAGTTTAAGTCCAATTTTTTGAAATTTATTGATTTCCTTGTGGGATTGACCCATGCTCGCATACGTACTACGATTGTATGCCGTGCGCTTGCTATTCTTATTATTATATTTTCGATGATATTCTAATCGATAGAATTTTCCATCGTCCAATAAGTCTCCTCGATCATATGAGGTTAGCATCATGGTCAAATAAAGTCAATTGAAGTCAACTCAAGGTTAAAGTCTTTTTCGGAGTAGTAAGGTTAATAATAATAATTATTATTGAACCAAATACTTTGCGTTTGGATTATAAAGTTGAATGTGGATGATATCATAATTTTGACCTTTACCAAATTCCACTAAGTTCTAATGTGGTATAGTTTTGATGAAGAGAATCGGCGTAAGTAATTGTCACTACTGGGTAACGCTTAATAATGTAAAATTGTATTTTATTGACACCAATAGCGATAAATTTGGTCATAATGCACTATAAAAACCTGTATCTTAATGGGCTCGAATTTTCATTAAATCAATAATCCCAGTCCACTAAAGTATAGATTGTTGGTGTTAGTATCCTATAAATAAACAAAAGTTTATTAGAACACAATCGATAATAAATCACAACGGAATAGTAAAGTATAATAATACATATAATTACTAATCAAAGCTAATATCTCTGATATCTAATACCCTTGTCAGTTTTGAGCACGCATAAGGAAATCTGTCCTTCCATCGTTCCAGCCTTATACCATTACCTTTTCTTCTAAATCTTTCTAGTTTGTTGTAATAAGGAGGGGTTTAGAACAACGTTTTGTTGACTGGTAAATTATATACTTTATACCTAATACTAGTTTATATCAATTGCTTTCCATTATGAGTTATGTTTACTATTATAACTTAGTTGTTTTGACTTCATGTATGCGTACGATAAGCCTCACCAACTCGAGGTATACATTAACTACATGTGTATATATATGTGAAAGTACCACGATCCACCTATGGACTAGGATACATTCACATCTACTATCCGTAAATCTGCACCATGCCATGTATGCACAATCTTTGTCTAAATCGAATTTTCAGTGTACACCGAGAATCTTCCCGTTAGTGCCTAATAATGGCATTACAACTATTTAGCTGTATTTTACTCATCTTAAAGACTCATCTAAGGCTTACCTAGCTTTTCCTACTAACTAAATAATTACTAACAAATAACTATGAGGTGGTGCATGTATCATACGTGATCTGCACTGGTAGAAGGTATAGTCCGTATAGGCGTAACCCAAGTCTTTCTGCCGACCGCATCAGAACCGATGACGCTCTCGACTTATGTGTACATCCCTAACCCTTACATATATGGTACCAAGCTTATTGACATAGCGTCAAGCCTATGCTCACTGTCTTATTTAGATTGCCTAATGCAATTAATGAAATGCCCACTTATTACTTAACACATAACCCGTAATAATATTTGAAGTAGACCCTACATGGCCCTTTAACACTTCAACCGAGGCAAACCCTACTTCGGTATATTCCCTTCACCTATACACGAACGTATATTCCCATGGTCCTACAGTTGGAGATATCTAACATTAGTACAATGTATATACAACCACTGATAGCCGCTTTCGATGGGCAGGCTTCTATTGTGCAATATTGCTAACCTCACATTCCAACCCTTGCTAATGTCTGCATCATTCTTAATTAATTTAAGTAAGTGGTTTGGTCCAATAATTCACACCCATCATACACATGTGACGCCCCACCTCTATGCTCACAATAACAAAGGTTATTATAAGGAATAACGTCTACTATTGCGAAGAATAAGGCTTGTTAGAAGCGACCATCCGTATGCTATGCCTTAGATGAGCATTGATTACATCGATAGGAGTTGTATAACTTACTCCCAAAAATATAAATTCAATCCAAATCTAAAACGAAACTATGGTGGCGAAAGAAAAATCCAGAACAACTCATAATATCAACAACACTGATAGTATAATCACATCAGAACAGAAATATCAAATATATAGCGGAAGACAAGTCTGGAATACATGCTACAACAATCGATAGTTCAAAATAACCAAATGTACATATACAAATACATTAACATACATAAGATAGGAGTCAAGTAACCCAAAAGAACTCCTCGAAGGCTAGACAAAAGGCGATGTGAAATCCCAAAAGCTGAAGCTGCTACAGAATCAGAGATAGAGATTACCCTGAAATAACTCGGTCTGACCCGAGTATTATTTAAAAGAAAATAATAAAATCAAAATAATAATAATCTCGAATGAGACTATTCAACATAAGAAATCGACATAATTAAATGAAGAAATCGCATCAAACTCCATCAAAATCAACTTTAAAATTCACAATTGAATTCAAAGCAACTATTCACAAAATCTAGAAATCAAAAATAGATAACTAGAAAATCAACATAAAAGTGGATCGATCCCATCATATGGCGAGTCTAAGCTACGCCGCACGTGCATCTCATATGGCCGAAGCCTACCAAGTATTGTCATCATAATTTTTGGCGCCCAACAAATGACCCGAATGTCCAACATATGACCCAAAGGTCTAGTACTGGTATTTGACCCGAAGGTCCATCATATGACCCGAAGGTCCATCATAGTGGCTCGAAAGCACACAAAATCATCAAAATCATCAAATATTTCAATTAACGAGTCCGGAATCAACCGAAATAGTAAAAGTGTGGTTCCATACTCCGCACTTTTTCTAAACCGTTTAAATCTCTTCATCATTTCCTTGAAAGTGCAAAATTGTGTATTTTATAAAAATACATTTTACGTTCTCAAACGGACAAGTCCGGAATTAAGCGAATCAGTAAAAGTAAGGGTTCATAGTCCTCAATTTTGCTGAAGCGTTTAAATCGCTTCCTCATTCTTTTGAAAGCGCAAACTGTACAATTTTTGGAAACAATTTAAATTTAAAACGATTTTTAAAACAGGTGATTAAAATAGCAACAACTATAGCAATTTCGACGAGGAAAATGCGTATCATAAAACACCGTAAAAACGGATACCAAATTAGCGTTGCGGGATAACCGCTTGAAAAGTCACTTTAAATTAACGGTTACTGACGTTAAATAACAGTGAATTTTCGTTCATCCAAAAATATCATCAAAATAACACGCACCAAAATATAGAACCGGTGTACGTATTCTGTTATAAAAATAACGGCAACAAATTACGTTTTAAAAACCAAACGTCGGTTCGACGTAAATTAACCGGTAGGTTGCACTACCATAATTCAACCCAATGTTGTACTGTCCCCATGCACATGAGTTTTATTTAATTTGTACGTAACACCTAACATACTTTTCTTTTTGAACATAAATAATCAACACGTTTCACTTGCATTTGGAAATTTTGCATTGAAATTTACGTACGCAAGGGATAAAGCAAAGGACCTGGAACTATTTATACAACCCATGTATTGAGGCCACACACATGAATTAAAACAAGGTTCTGGACATATTTGTGCTTAGGAAAACTATAAAACAAATTAATATAGCCACTTATTTAAGTACCTGCATCTAAACAAAGCAAATGTAATATAAACTTGGATACATATGTCGCAAGGTTGCGCATGAAATATTTCCATGCAAGGATCCAAAAAAATTGCGCATGTACATTAAGATAGAAACGTGCATATGCACGTTTTATTGCAGTGCCTTATAAAGTAGTGGCTCATATGCATTTAGATTTTGAATATAACAGCATGCATTATTGCACATGAAATCTTTTATATGCAAGAGTATATGTTTATGCTCTGAAGCTACTGGCAATCCATTTAGTTATTTAAAATTTTTACTCAACTAATATGATGCGCACGCATGCAACCCAAAAGTAAATATTACAATAATGCAAAATGCTTGCACACTAGTTTAAAATGGCTTGTTTCCTGAAATATAAACAAATGTTGGATACAATTTCACTGCAGTCGAAATTTCCACTCACGCACTGTCTCAAAATCATAGTAGAGAAAGGCAGTTAAAACCTCAGGTTGCAGTGTTACCAAAAATCACAAAAAAAACAAAATTCCAAACAAAAGAAACTGTGTTTTCAAAACAAAGTCAGAGAGCTACTGACTATAAACTAGAAGCGTGAGTATAAACTCACCTTGCTTTGTTTCGAAAATAGCTTGAACAGGGGATTCCTATAATGGAGCTGCTGCCATTAATGACCTCTCAAAGTTTTGCTTGCTGAGATGAAAAGTTTGCAGAGAAAATATTATTGTTCCTTTCTTCAAAATGGCATAAGTCAAGGAAGTGTGCTTTTGCCTTCTTTCAGGTACACTTTGCATTTAATGTAAACGTGCATCTCAAAGTATTGTACATGGCTACTCCAAATAATGATGGTGACTATGTTTGAATTTGCCTTATAACATGAATGGCCCAGCAATGCAAATTTTGAAGGAAAATAATGTAATGTGTACACTACTTTTCTTTTTGCACAAACAAAAGAACACGTCCATGTTGATGATTTGGCCACCAAAGCTTTGCATTTTGGAACATTGTCGTAAGAAGTGACCGTAAGTAGAAATTTTTTTTTTAAATTTTAATTAAAAAATTTCTATTTAAAATATTCACTCTGATAGTAATCCAAAAATTACAGTCGTTACAGATTTTAAAAATATTTTTTACGACGGTAATAAAATCAGGGTCGTTACATACTTCCCCTTATAAAAATTGCATCCCCGCAATTTTCATACTAGAAGCAGTCAATAACGTAAATAATTCATCTCAATAAAGATTCAAAATGGACAAGATGAATAAGAATGCTCACCTCCACCCGAAGAGGAGAGAAAACTGGGATAAGAACGCTCGATGAATTCTCTGGTTTCCCAAGTGCAATCCTTGGGGTTTGCGGACCATTGAATCTTTACGAGTGGAACTTCTTTGTTCCGAAGGCGTTTCACCTCCGTAGCAAGCACACGAATATGATTTTGCACCATGGTCATGTTGGGTGAGATCTCAAGATCGGGCAATATATGAGGATCAATAACCGAATCTGGTTCACGGAGGCAACGACGAAGCTGAGAAACATGAAATACATCGTGAATCCCTGCAAACTGGATAGGCAAAGCAATACGATAAGCCATGGGACCAATGCGTTCGGTAATAGGAAACGGTCCAATGTAACGAGGAGCCAACTTTCCTGAGCTACTAAAACGCACTACTCCTTTCATTGGAGAAACCCGAATGAACACATAATCGCCCACAGAAAATTTCATCGGCTTTCTATGGTTATCGGCATAAGATTTTTGCCGATTTTGAGCCTCTTTCATCCTTTGCCGAATAAGATGAATCTTCTCAGACGATTCCCGAATAAAGTCGGGGCCTAGAATCAACTTTTCCCCAGACTCTAACCAGCAAGAAGGTGATCGACACGGCCTTCCATAAAGGGCCTCGAAAGGAGCCATGCCGATATTGGATTAGAAACTATTGTTGTAAGCAAATTCAACAAGAGGAATGTGGTCTTCCCAACTACCACCGAAATCAAGAATACAAGCCCGAAAAAGATCCTCCATAATTTGATTCACTCTCTCAGTCTGACCATCCGACTGAGGATGATATGCCGTGCTAAGATTAAGCTTTGTGCCCAAAGCTTTCTGAAGACACTTCCAGAACCCACTAGCGAAGAGCGGATCCCTATCACTAACAATCGAACTCGGAACGCCATGAAGTCGAACGACTTCTCTAATAAAAAGCTTGGCCAATAAAGGAGCGGTCCGATTGGATTTGATTGGAATGAAATGGGCAGATTTAGTCAGCCGGTCGATAATCACCCAAATGCTAGTATGGCCTAGCCTCGAATGAGGCAAACCATCAACGAAATCCATAGAGATTTGATCCCACTTCCACAGAGGAATCTCCAAAGGTTGCAAGAGAACACTAGGACGCTGATGTTCTGCTTTGACAAGATTACAAGTCGTGCAACGACTTACAAAACTTGCCACATCACGCTTCATACCTTCCCAATAGTATAAGTGTTTCATATCAGCATACATTTTACTACTACCCGGATGGATAGTATACTTCGAACGATGACAATCCTCAAGAATGTCGTTTTGAAGATTAGAAATATCAGGCACGATCAATATACCCTTCTTCCGAATACAACCACGAATATCAATATCGAAATCCTTTAGCTCATCGCTTCGGGAATCCGATTCACAACTCTGAATAAGATGGACAAGATTAGGATCTCGTCTTTGGGCCTCGGCAATGCAATCCAAAAGACTGGGACGAGCCTCCATGCTGAATAAAATCACAGGAGAATCTGAAACTGGGGAATGGTCTCGAATATCACAAAGAGATAAACTCTCTAATATATTCCATTCTGCTAACATCATGGAAACGACAGCTTGTTGCTTACGACTAAGCGCATCAGCAGCTCGATTACCCTTACCAGGGGTATACTGAATATCAAAATCATATGAGGTAAGGAACTCGAGCCAACGCTGTTGCCTCATATTAAGCTCTTTCTGAGAAAATAAATACTTAAGAGACTTGTGATCAGTATAGAGAATAAAATGCTCGCCCAAAAGATAATGTCGCCAAATCTTCAAAGCAAAGACAATGGCGGCTAATTCCAGATCGTGGGTAGCATAACGAATCTCGTTAGGCTTTAGTTGCCTAGAAGCATAAGCAACCACCCTATCCTTCTGCATGAGAACTGCTCCGAGCCCACAACCACTGGCATCGGTATACAAAATAAGATCACGATTCCCTTCGGGAACCACTAAGATAGGAGCATGAGTAAGGAATCCTTTAACTTCAAGAAAGAATTCTCACACTTATCCGACCAAATAAAAAGAACAACTTTTCTCGTGAGAGTGGTAAGCGGTAAAGCAATACGAGAAAAGTCCTTAATAAACTGACGATAATAACCCGCTAATCCAAGGAAACTACGGATCTCAGTAACAGTCTCGGGCCTCTTCCAATTCTGAATAGATTCGATCTTGGAAGGATCGACGGAAATACCATCGGAAGAAACAATGTGACCAAGAAACTTCACCTTATTCTCCCAGAAGTGACACTTGGAGAATTTGGCATAAAGATGATGCTGCCGGAGTGTGCTCAAGACAATCTCCAAATGCTGAATATGATCGGCTTCAGATTTGGAATAAATAAGAATATCATCAATGAAAACCAAGATGAACTTATCGAGATATTCCCGGAATATTTGATTCATAAGATCCACAAAATACGCCGGAGCGTTTGTCAAACCGAACGGCATAACAAGCCATTCGTAAGAACCATAACAAGTACGGAATGTGGTGAGAGGAATGCTATCTTCTGCCACTCGTAACTGATGAAAACTGGTAGCAAGATCGAGTTGGGAGAAGACTTTAGCGCCACTTAATTGATCGAACATGTCGTCGATCCTAGGTAATGGATACCTATTTTTGATAGTAAGCTCGTTAAGCTTGCGATAATCAATGCAAAGCCTAAGAGTACCATCTGGCTTCTTAACGAAGACAGCGGCGACGCCCCAAGGAGACGAGCTAGAACGGATAAAATGCTTGGCTTCCAACTCAGATAATTATTGCTTGAGTTCCTCATTTTCCTTAGCAGACATCCTCGTGGGAGGACGACTTACAGGATGTGCACCGGAGATAAGATCTATATGGAACTCTATTACCCTTTACGGAGGCAATCTCGAAATAGGCTCGAAAACATCAGAAAAATCACAAACAACTGGAATATTATCTATGTCATCCTCAGATTCGAGGGAAGATATAAAAGCATTCGAAGTATGATCTATGCTTCGAAATATAATAGATAATTGCTTGCTAGCATCGGGATGCTTGAGATAATTGCTCGCTAGCATTCAAAATTTTCTATTTAAAATATTCACTCCGACAGTAATCCAAAAATTACAGTCGTTATAGATTTTAAAAATATTTATTACGACGGTAATAAAATCAGGGTCGTTACAACACACATACTTAATTCAGCCCTTATTCTTCTTTTTTTATTTTTTTATTCTCCATATATATGTATGTCTTCTTTAATAATTTTTATATTTCCTATAATTCGCGGAGGAAAGAAAATGGTGGAGCTACGCTCCTTGATTAAGAAAACATGAAAAGAAAAGTGAAGAGTTAGGCCTGTATTTACAGGCACATGAACTAAATTTATCCATTAGAATTTATTTATTAAATACTGGTTGTTTGAGCTAGGTTCATTCTCACTGCCATAGCAGTCACCGGTCAACCGCTATACCCCTGTTATTCGACCGGTCGCTTGTATATATGTTAAGTTTTTATTTTATTCCTTATGTTTCCTTCTCCGACTAATTTTATTCCATCTAGTATTAACGTTAACGTTAACTTAATGTACTTAGAGATTAAGTATTAATTTACCATTAATTACTAATATTTATTTCCTTTTGCTTTAGTTTATTTATTTCCTTCCGTGCCTACTTAATTAGATTTAATTTGATTGAATGCTATCAATTTACATTTATATTTAATGGTTGCTTAAACTCTAAGCTGATAATATTTATTTCCTCCTTTTATTATCAAACCTTAATATTCGTTATCTTCACCCATATAAATTCTTATTTATTTCCTTTTCAATGTTGATTTAGTTAGATTTACCACAACTATTTCTTTTAATGTTAACATTTATATCTAATGCCCATTTGATATTAAGTTATTAACATTTACTTTCTTAATTGGTTCTGGATTGTTTTTAATCTAAAAACTTCAAATGTTAATAACTTTTTCGTTCTAACCCCGATCATAAAATTTTATATATGGAAATTAACTAGAAAATCGCCATGAACATGACTGTTTAAGTTTCATATCTAAATTTAACATGTAAATTTTTTTTAGGCATTAATAATTATTTTTCAACTCTTTTTAATTAATTTCTATTTTTTTAAGTGTGTTGTAGTCACACCACCTGCTAAGTGACGTGTGAAAGTTAATATTCTAATTATTTTTTATTGATCGTTGACCAAATTTACACCTAAGAGTCACACAACCAAAACATTGAATACTCTTGCTACCATCTTATTTAATTAAATTATAATTTCTATAAATTAATTAAACAAATTAATATTTATGAAAAATCAATTATGAAATTTTCATTAGATATGTGTTGATCAATATTGAATAGTGTGTATATAATAGTTATAAATATACTTTTCGATATACGATACCGATATGGATTTAAATTGGATTCTAGTGTGATAAATATTAACCAGGCTTGAAGTGATTTTGGGTCCATTTAGGGCTTGTAATAGCTGGCAATACATAGGCTAAAGGGGACTACCCATTAGATGGCTAAAAAGGGTTAGGTTTTGAATTAAAAAAGGGAGAATTAGTAAAAGAAGAATATGGATCTATATCCTTGTTTTTCTCCTTGAGATCTCCTTTATTAATGACTCTAACCCTACATTTCTTTGGTGATATTTGCCTGTCCTCTAGGCCTAATTAGGCCGGCCATATCATTTCTCCATACCTCAAATTATCAAGTTTTTAAAACATCAAATTAAACACAATTCACTTATCGATGACAACTATGTTCGAAAAGCCAGCAAATTCTAGATATGCAATTCGATTCAGCGTGGTTTGTTTCTTATTTCAAGGTGTAATGTAACAACCCTGTTTGGAGATAACCCGTCAATATTGAATTATAATGATAATTATAATTTAATATTGTGATTTAAATTAAAATTGGAGATTTTAAATTGTTTATTTGGAATAAACAATGAATTTTGAAAATAAAATATGAAAATAAAGTTTGGAAACTTTATTTTATTTGTTTGGGCTAATAATAAATGGAAAATCATTTTCATTTAGAGAAAATGCAATAATTGTATTAATTATGGCCAATTACTTCTTCTAATGATTTTTAAAAGAAGTATGTGATTTTTAAAGGTTGTTTAATCAAATAAAAAAGTAAAATTGGTTCAAAAATGAGTTTTAATTATAAATTTGAGCTTATAATGGTTAGATAATTTTTCTAAGCAAGAAAAATATTTTTGCAGAATTTTAGATGTTAAAAATAAGGTTTAGTGCATTTATTTGTGAAAATTGTGTATTTTTGTAAAACAAAAGAATTTTAATAGTAAAATTGTTTTAAAAATATAAATTTATCTTTTTATATGGGATAAAATGTTTTATTTCATAAGTATATAAGTTTGCATATTTTTCTCCTGTTAAAATATGGAGAAAAGTGCATTTTTGTTTTGTGTATATGTTATATTTGAAGCATTTTTAGTTTATAAGTGAATTAATTAACCTAGGACCTTTTATTTTCTTTTAATTGTTGGGTCTAGGCCCACTTAGGACTTAACCAGATGAGAAATGAGAAAACAGAAATCTCCTGTACGTTCATTTCTCAACTTCATCTTCTTCCTCAACCAAATAACAATATACAATAAACCTCTTTCTCAAAATTAAAAACCAAGCCAATTTCTTTAAATTTATTCAGAAAATTAAAGTCTTTTTCACTCTAGAAGATAAATCAAAGGTAATCAAACTCCGAATAACTTAATTTCATCAAAAGTCTCTGATTTGTGAATTATGTTTCTAATTTACTATATGTTTTTCTATTGCATGTATTGTAATTGTTTATTGTAGGTTCTTAGAGGCTTCAATCTAGCAAAAAGCTTCAAATTTGCAACACAAATCCAAGTCTTTCCGCTGTAACAACAAGGTGAGTTGAAATACTCACATAATCTAGCTGAGCCAAGGTCAAAAAATCGCAAAAGCAATCAAAAATTTAGTTTTTGTCGGTAAATTTTTGTGGTAGTTTTCTGTTTGAAATCTGTTTCATATTTCCTTTTTAAATCCCTATAACTGTTGATTTCGGCAACGAAATACTACCAGATTTTCTTTTATTGATATTTCGTATGTTGTAGTATATATCTACAAAATTTCATAGAAAAACACTTCCGTTTGATACCTGAAAACCCTGCTGCAAAATCATTGCACAACTTGGAAATGACCTATACATTTTGTTTCCTGAGTTGCTGCAAACATGGACTGAGTCCTTGTTTGAGATAGCATAACTCTTTCATTCCTTGTTGAATTTGCGTGATTCTTTTTTTGTTTGAAAGATAAAGTTTTCAACTATGAGCACACCAAACTTCAGGTCCTTTCGACCTATATAGCTTATAGAAATGTGCTGTCGAACTTTGATTCGGAGCATGTTTTTGCCCAGAGTTTCACAGTGAAAACACCACCTGAGATTAACTTTGAGACATCTTAACTTTCTCATACTTCATCCAATTTACATAATTCATTTTTTTTATGAAAGCTGAAGTTTTCTATTATATGTCTATCAATTTTCAGCTCAATCCGAGGCAATTGGTCCTATGTTTCATGCTTGGAATTTGAACCCAAGATGATTTTCAGGTCTGTGCATTTCTGATTTTTGAACTGTTACAAACATGGCCCGAGTCCATGTTTGAGACAGTGTAACGTCTTCATTTCTAGTCGGAATTCATTGATTCTATTTTTGTTTGAAAGATAACGTTTTCTACTATGTGCAGACCAAATTCAACTCAATATGAGGTCATTTGATCTCCTGTTTCATGCCTGTAAATTGGACCCAAGATGATTTTCAGGCCTGGGCATATTTTGTTTTTGAACTGTTACAAATATGGCCTAAGTCTATGTTTGAGATAGCGTAACCTTTTAATTTCTAGTCGGCATTCATTGATCCTATTTTTGTTTGAAAGATGAAGTTCTCTACTTTATGCATACCAATTTTTAGTTCAATCAAAGATAGTTTGGCTACCTGTTTTATGTTCGAAAGTTGAATCCAGAGAAGATTCCAGACCTGTGTATTATTTTGCCTAAGCGTTTATGTTCTTTTTCCATTCGACTTTGACTTTGACTTCTTGTTTTTGGTGATACTTCTAAATTGTTTTGAGGGCTATGAGGCCTATCAATAGGCTAGCCAAGTTTTGATGAATTTGAAATTCGAATTTGAATTGAATTTAAATTGGATTTGAGTGACAGTTTTGAGTGATTTTTTTGATTTCGAGCACGGATTTTTCCACGCAATTTTGAATTTTTTTAAAAATAAATTGGCATTTAAAATAAATATTATGTAATAAATTTAAATTATTTTAAGCTATAAAATCTATTTATTCTCTATAATAAGGGATTTTCAAATATCGACTTCAAGATTAATTTTGGTAAATGGTTTTAAAAGCTTGTTTTCTCAAATAAATTATTTTATACATAAAATACACATTTTGTCAATATTCAAGCGAATGAGAAGGAGAATTAAACGGTTTGGCAAAATACGTGGCATGAGAGACATGCGTTTATCTTATTAGTTAATTCCTGACTTGTCCGTTTGATCGTTTTGAACTTCGGGTCGAGTTTACCGATGAGATGAGGTAAATTTTTTACTACTTTGAGTGTGAAATTTACTAATGGTTAGTAAACCGTTTAGTGCGACCGTGTGGTATAGGACACATGTTAACACTATTCGGATTCCTTTTCGAGAGTTTATGACACATTTGCCATTGCGGCGTACCAGCACTGGACCTTCGGGTCATTGCCATTATGGCATTTGCCATTGTAGCGTATTTGTCTTCAAGAAATTTGCCATTGCGGTGTATTTGTCATTGTGATGTTTCTCCTTCGGACGAGGTACCTATTTGAAATAATAGTACTTGGCAAGGCTTCGGCCACATGCACCTACAAACGCTTTTGAGATGGTTTCTTTGACTATTTTCCCTAGTGTATCGCCCCTTTTCGGAATTGGTCCTTTGAACCATTCGATATATCTTTGTGGCGATTACCTTTTACGAACTTGAACTCATGGAAATTCTATTTTTGAGATTTGAATTGCCTACACTGGCGTTATATGAGATTTTCATTTTGGCGTTTTCTCGAAATTTTACTCTCTCCTCTTTGGAGATATATTTGCCTTATGGCATGTTTGAGATGAGATCTCTTTATGCACGTTTTGGGTTTGCCAAGATGGCGGGTTTAGGTTTTCCCCTAAACCATATTTGATGTTTTATGAACGCCGATGATATGAGGCTCGCTACTTTTAGCGATTTATGGGTTATTTTATCTCTTTTGAGATTATATGTTTATGTAGTGATACCATATTATCACTTGATGTAATCATACACATTAGTTGTCCCTTCTCACTTGAGAATATTATTACGTTATCCTTATGCTCGTATTATCACTTATCCTTGTTAACTGATTTGTTTAGTTAGACTGACCCGTGTATTTTATATTCGGGTCAAACCGAGGTGTTTCAGGTTAGGTGCATTTGGATTTAGCCTATTCTGCTTCCGCATGAACTATTCTGCTAGCTCTTTTTGTTATAGCTTTTTGTGCAGTCCTTTATAGTTTGCTACTCTGATATGTATATTCTTTTGACTCATGTTCGTATTGTAGTTGTCATACCACTTATGTGATGTATCATTTTGCATACTCTGTGATGTATTTGTATATGTGTGTATATATGGGATTATATGATGTTCTATGATGTGTTTTGCAATCGAGTTGTTGTATTTTGTTCTGATAGATCCTATAACCACCTATGGCTTTGTATTAAGTATTATTGGATATGTCGCTCCACTTGAGAAAAAATATGGCATTGTAAACTTATTTAATATATATTTAAGACAAGGCTATGGATGGTCGCCCCTATCCGGCCCTATTCTCTGCATTAGCAGACAGTATTACCCAGTAATATTCTTTGTTAGTGTGGATCTCGGGTGGGGCATCACATCCTGGTATCAGAGCTGAGTTCAGAACAAAATATAATAAACACAGAACAGAAACACATATTACGGTACATCAAGTTGTAATACAAGTGTTACGAATCCCTGAATCATCGTGCCTTTGTTCTTTTTGTGTCCTTTGGGGTAGATAGAAGTTTGGGAATACGTCTAGGAATGCATTTTAGTTCCATAGTATTCTATATTTGACTTAATGATATCCACCATGTGAATAATATTTATCTTATCTTAACTTTCAGCTAAAGGCTGGAATAGGCAGAGGACGATGCTCAGATGCTGGGCAATCCAACGGCTCGCATCCGAACGGCGTTTATATGTCTACCGATCAGTTCATGGGAGTTA
The DNA here is from genome assembly GCA_030765085.1 of Allium cepa. NCBI lineage: Eukaryota > Viridiplantae > Streptophyta > Magnoliopsida > Asparagales > Amaryllidaceae > Allium > Allium cepa. The sequence continues at coordinate 666,100,412 of CM060932.1, forward strand.
TTTAGGAGCACTCAGCCTCCAACTCCAACTCGAGCATCTCCTCCACACAAGTCTGTATTTGCACGCTTGTGCAGTGATTTCTCTCATCTCGGAGGAAAGCCGTTCAAAGGCTCTGAGTCCATCTTGAGGTCCAAGCTTGGATTCGTACGTGCGAGCGCATCTTCTCTCGAATTGATCTTTCTGATCACGATAGAGTTCTGGTAGCATCTAGCCTATTGCAAGAGCATGCCCTTAATTGGTACGAGCTTCTCATAGCCAAGCTCGATGAGTCTACCCTTTCTTGGACTTAGTTTCGGGAACGATTCAAGCTCAAATTCGTTCTTGAATTTGAGAAGGCTTTATTGGCCTGTCTCTTCCTTGAGTTGAAGCAAGGGAAGTTCTCCATCTCTGAGGATGTTTCATCATTCAAGGCCTTATCTAAGTATGGCCTTGAATACATTAGCACCTCTTATAAGAAGAATCTGAAGTTTGTCTCCGGTCTTAAGAAGTATTTGAAGAAGACTTTGATGCTTCAGCTCAAGCTTTCTTTCAAAGAGTTGGTTGACTCGACATTTCATCTCGAAGTCGTCGAGAAGAAGTGCGATAGTAGTGATGAGGTTGAGGTTCGCATGAACCCCAATAAGAAGAAATTACCATTTCATAAGCAAAAGTTTTTACCCTGCAAGAAGAAGAAGCCTGTTGGATCTAGTCCTAATTCTAAGCCTAGTGGAGCACCTCCTACTTAGAAGGGGTGTATCAATTGTGGTTCTCCTGACCATATGATTCGAGATTGTCCTAAGGCTCTCTTCTGCCGCTATTGCCAGAAGGCAGGCCATTATATTTCCACTTGGCCTATTGCTCCGAATAATTCTAAATGTGGAAAGCTGAATGTAGTGGATGCTTCTGGAGGTTCTTCTCAGCGCAGAGGTACTTCTCCTTCTATTCTTGAGGGTTCATTGTTGTTTCGTGATCGCTCTATTCGAGTCCTCTTTGATATGGGTGCGTCGCATTCATTCATATCAAAGAAGCTCGTCGATGATTTGTCTTTGGATGTTTCTTGTATGGTTACTTCACTGGGAATTGCGAATCCTATCGGGGGATCTGCAACCCTTAGCATACTTTGTGATGATGTTGAGATTGCTTTATGTGGATTTTCTTTTATTACGAATCTGCACATTATTTCTTATTTTCTATTTGATATGATTTTGGGTATGGACTGGCTAGTGCAATACGATGCTAGGATTATTTATTCTGAGAGAATTTTATATCTTCGACATCCTGATTCGTCTACTCAGATATCACTTATTCTTTGGAATGTGGATAATTTTGAAGTGGCTTTATATTCTCTAAACTCATGAGATGATGATGACATATCTTGTATTCCTATTGTTTGTGACTTCTCTGATGTATTTGAGCCTATTTCGCGTTTGCCACCCAAGCGGGCAATTTAGTTCCACATTGATCTCATTCCAGGCACATAGCCAGTTAGTCGTCCTCCCACGAGGATGTCTACAAAATAAAATGAGGAACTTAAGTAGCAGCTTTTAGAGCTTGAGTCCAAGAAGTTGATTAAGTCTAGTTTTTCACCGTGGAGTGTCGCGGTCGTCTTCGTGAAGAAGTCTGATGGAACTCTTAGGCTTTGCATCGACTAACGCAAGCTTAATGAGTTAACCTTCAAGAATAGGTATCCATTGCCTAGGATCAATGATATTTTCGATCAATTGAGTGGCGCTAAGGTCTTCTCTCAACTCCACCTTGGCACTGGTTTTCATCAGCTCTGAGTCGCAAAAGATAGCATACCACTTACAACTTTCCGCACTCGATATGGATCTTACGAGTGGCTCATTATGCCGTTTGGTTTGACGAATGCTCCTGCTTTATTTTTTGATCTAATGAATCGAGTATTTTGGCAATATCTCGATAAGTTCGTCCTTGTGTTCATCGACGACATCCTTGTTTAGTCGAAGTCTAAAGACGACATGCTAATCACTTGAGAATTGTCTTGAGCACTCTTCATCACCATCAGCTTAAAGCCAAATTCTCCAAGTGCCATTTCTAGGAGAATAAGTTAAGTTTTTAGGCCAAGTTGTTTCTTTCGAAGGCATTTCGGTCGATCATTCGAAGATCGAATCCATCCAAAATTGGAAAGGCCTGAGAATGTTCATGAGATTCGTAGATTCCTTGGATTGGCGGGTTATTACCATCGATTCATTAAGGATTTCTCTCGTATTGTGCTTCCTCTCACCAGCCTTCCTTGTAAAGGCGTTGGATTTATTTGGTCCGACAAGTGTGAAGCTTCTTTTCAGCAGTTGAAGGAGCTTCTCACAAATGCTCATATTCTAGTGGTTCCCGAAGGGAATCAAGATTTTGTTGTCTACATTGTTGCTAGTAGGTGTGGCCTCAGTGCCATGCTTATGCAGAAGGATCGGGTAGTTGCTTATGCTTCTAAGCAACTGCGATCGAATGAAGTACACTATGCCACTCATGACCTCGAGTTAGCCGTTGTCGTCTTCGCCTTGAAGATTTAGCGACATTATCTATTAGGCAATCACTTCATTCTATACACCGATCCCAGGTCTTGAATTAACTGTTCACACAGAAGGAGCTCAATATGAGGCAACAACGCTGGCTCGAGTTCCTTGCCTCGTATGACTTTGATATCCAGTATACCCCTGGTAAGGGAAATCATGTTGCTGATGCGCTTAGTCGCAAACATTTGGCTGTTATTTCTATGATGCAAGCCAAGTGGGATGTTCTTGAGACCTTATCTGTTGGTGTTATTCGTGGAGCTCCATCTTCTGATTCTCTTATTCTATTATTCAATTTGGAAGCTCGACCTAACTTATTGGATGTATTATCGATGCTTATCGGTGTGATCCCGATCTTGTGCACCTAATCCAAATTTGAGGGTCTAAGGTCCTATCCTGATTTTCTATCTTCGCATAGCGATGGTGAGAATGTTTCTTTATCTCAAGTATATTTTCTTTTCATTTTAAGTGATGAAATTAAATAATTGAATAAAAATTCTTCTCTGGGAATTACGAGGACGCAATTTTGTTAAGGGGGAGTCTGTAACAACCCTGGTTTGGAGATTACCAGTCAATATTGAATTATAATGATAATTATAATTTAATATTTTGATTTAAATTAAAATTGGAGATTTTAAATTGTTTATTTGGAACGAACAATATATTTTGGAAAAAAATGTGAAAAAAAATTTGGAAATTTTATTTTATTTTTTCAGGATAATAATAAATGGAAAATAGTTTTTATTTAGAGAAAATGCAATAATTGTATTAATTATGGCTAATTGCTTCTTCTAATAATTTTTAAAAGAAGCATGTGATTTTTAAAGGTTGTTTAATCAAATAAAAAGGTGAAATTGATTGAAAAATGAGTTTTAATTATAAATTTGAGTTTAGAATGGTTAGATATATTTTCTAAGCAAGAAAAATATTTTTGTGGAATTTTAGAAGTAAAAAATAAGGTTTTGTACATTTATTTGTGAAAATTATGTATTTTTGTAAAATAATAATTTAAGTGTTTTAAAAATATAAATTTATCTTTTTATATGGTAGAAAATGTTTTATTTTATAAGTATACAAGCTTGCAATTTTTCTTATGTTAAAATATGAAGAAAGGTGCATTTTGTTTTGTGTATATGTTATATTTAAAGCATTTTTAGTTTATAAGTGAATTAATTAACTTAGGCCCTTTTATTTTCTTTTAATTGTTGGGCCTTAGCCTACTTAGGACTTAATCGGATGAGAAATGAGAAAACATAAATCACCTATACGTTCATTTCTCAACTTCATCTTCTTCCTCAGCAAAATAACAATATACTGTAAACTTCTTTCTCAAAATTAAGAACCAAGCCAATTTCTTCAAATTTATTCAGCAAATTAAAGTCTTTTTCATTCTAGGGAACAAATCAATAGGAATCAAACTCCAAATATCTTAACTCCATCAAAAATCTCCGGTTTGTGAATTATGTTTCTAATTTACTATATGTTTTCCTATTGCATATATTGTAATTGTTTCTTATAAGTTCTTAGATGCTTCAATCTAGCAAAAAGTTTCCAATTTGCAACACAAATCCAAATCTTTCCGTTGCAACAGCAAGGTGAGTTTAAATACTCACATAATCTAGCTGAGCCAAGCTCTAAAAAATTGCAAAAGCAATCAAAAATTTAGGTTTTGTCGGTAAATTTTAGTAGTTTTCTGTTTGAAATCTGTTTCTTATTTGCCTCTTTGAATGCCTATAACTTTTGATTCCGGCAACGAAATGCTTCCAGATTCTCTTTTATTAATAGTTCATGTGTTGTAGTGCATATCTAAAAAATTTATAGCAAAACACTTTCGTTCGATACCTGAAAAACTTGCTGCAAAATTAATACACATCCTAGAAATTTCCTGTACATATTGTTTTCTGAGTTGCTGCAAACATGGCCTGAGTCCATGTTTGAGATAGCATAACTCTTTTATTCCTTCCTGAAATTACGTGATTCTTTTTTTTTGAAAGATAAAGTTTTCAACTATAAGCTTACCAAATTTTAGGTCATTTAGACCTATATAGCTTATCAAAATATGCTGCAGAACTTTGATCCGGAGCATGTTTTTGTCCGAAGTTTTACAGTGAAAACACTGTCTGGGTTCAATTTTGAGACGTAATAACTTTCTCATACTTTATCTAAATTACATAATTCATTTTTTGTTTGAAAGATGAAGTTTTCTGTTATAGGTATATCAATTTTCAGTTAGTTCGAGGTAACTTGGTCCTACGTTTCATGCTTGGAAGTTGAACCCAAGATGGTTTTCAGGTCTGTGCATTTTTGGTTTTTGAACCGTTGCAAACATGGCCTGAGTCCATTTTTGTGACAGTGTAACTTTTTCATTTCTGGTCGGAATTCATTGATTCTTTTTTCGTTTAAACGATGAAGTTTTCTACTATGTGCATATCGAATTTCAACTCAATATGAGTTCCTTTGTCTGCTGTTTTGGGCCTGTAAATTGGATACAAGATGATTTTCAAGCCTGGGCATATTTTGTTTTTGAACTGTTGCAAACATGGCCTGAGTCCATGTTTGAGATAGCATAAATTTTTCATTTCTTATCGAAATTCATTGATTCTTTTTCTGTTTAAAAGATGAAATATTCTACATTATGCACACCAATTTTTAGTTCAATCAAAGGTAGTTTGGCTACCTGTTTTATGTCCGAAGTTGAATCTAAAGAAGATTTCAGGCCTGGGTATTATTTTTCCTAAGCGTTATGTTCTTTTTCCGTCCGACTTTTGAATTTACGTTTTGTTTTTGGTGACATTTATAAAATGTTTTGAGGGCTATGATGCCTATTAATAGGCCAATCAAGTTTTGATGAATTTGAAATTCGAATTTGAATTGAATTTAAATGATAGTTTTGAGTGATTTCTCTGATTTCGAGCACAGATTTTTCCAAACAGTTTTGAAATAATTATTATGTAATATTTTAAATTATTTTAAGCTATAAAATCTATTTATTCTCTATAATAAGGGAATTTTCAAATGTCGTCTTCAAAATTGATTTCGAAAAATGGTTTTAAAAGCTTGTTTTCTCAAATAAATTATTTTATATATAAAATATATGTTTTTGCACTATTTGAGCTAATGAGAAGGAGAATTAAACTGTTTGATAAAACACATGGTATGGGACACATGCATTCATCTTATCGGTTAATTTCTGACTTGTCTGTTTGATCGTTTAGACCTTTGGGTCGAGTTTGTCGATGAGATGAGGTAAACATTTTACTGCTTTGAGTGTGAAATTTACTAACAGTTAGTAAACTGTTTAGTTCGAACGTGTGGTATGGGATGCACGTTAACACTATTCGGGTTCCTATTCGAGAGTTTGTGACACATTTGCCATTACGGTATGCCAATACCAAACCTTTGGGTCATTGCCATTACAGCTTTTTGTCTTTGAGATGTTTGCCATTGCGGCATATTTTCCATTGTGACATTTTGCCTTCGAGCAAGGTTCCTATTTGAGATAATAGTACTTGGCAAGGCTTCGGCCACATGCACGTGCAAACACTTTTGAGATGGTTTCTTTGACTATTTTCCCTAGTGTATCGCCCCTTTCCGAAATCGATCCTCTGAACCATTCGATATATCTTTGTGGCGATTACCTTTTGGTAATTTGAAGTCTTGGAAGTTCTATTCTTGGCGTTTACTTGAGATTTTGTTCTCCTCTTTGGAGATATATTTGCCTTATGGCATGCTTGAGATGAGATCTCTTTATAAATGTTTTGAGTCTGCCAAGAGGGCGGGTTTAGGTTTTCTCCTAAACCATATTTGATGTTTTATGAATGCCGATGATATGAGGCTCGCTAATTTTAGCGTTTTATGGGTTATTTTATCTCTTTTGAGATTATATGTTTGTGTAGTGATATCATATTATCACTTGATGTAATCATACACATTAGTTGTCCCATCTCACTCAAGAATATTATCACATTATCCCTATGCTCATATTATCGCTTATCCTTGTTAACTGATTTGTTTAGCTAGACTGACCTGTGTATTTTATACTCGGGTCAGACCGAGGTGTTTCAGGTTAGGTGCATTTGGATTTAGCCTATTCTGCTTCCGCATGGTCTATTCTGCTAGTTCTTTTTGTTATAGCTTTTTGTGTAGTACGTTTTGGTTTGCTACCCTGATATGTATATTCTTTTGACTCATGTTTGTATTGTCGTCGTCATACCACTTATGTTATGTATCATCTTGTACACTCTGTGATGTATCTATATATGTGTGTATATATGGGATTATCTGCTGTTCTGTGATGTGTTTTGCATGTGAGTTGTTGTATTTTGTTCTGATAGATCCTATAGCCACCTATGGCTTTGTATTAAGTATTTATTGGATATGTCGATCCACTTGAGAAAAAAATGTGGCATTGTCCACTTATTTAATATATATTTAAGACAAGGCTATGGATGGTTGCTCCTATCCAGCCCTATTCTCTGCATTAGCAGAGAGTATTACCCAGTAATACTCTTTGTTAATGTGGGTCTCGGTTGGGGCGTCACATGTAACAACTAGGATTTTGTAAAAGCTGTAATTCCTTATTCATAGTAATATATAAATGTTTAATATATTTACAGCATTTATCATATTATATAGTTAATTAGTCAATTATTATAACGAATCTATATATGTTGATGTTGTCACATTGGATGAGTGATATAAATGTGTACATAAATTAATTTTTTTTAACTATGCATGCTTAGATGCTCATGGCAATGATTTAAAAAAAACATTTTTGAAATTATTTTAATAATAAATGATTTAATAACTAAGTATTGATTTCAAATAATAATAATAAATAATGTAAGATTTAAATTTCAAAATTGATTTTTTATAGTTATAATATGTTTAGACTTAATATATATATATATATATATATATGTAATATATAAGCATATATTTTATGTATTTATCAATTTAATTTTGGTTGTGCAATTAGTATATAATAAATAATTAACACAAAATATTTGACATGTAATTTTAATACAAAAGTATATTAATAATTTTTATTTCAAAAATTTAATATATATATATATATATATATTTATTTAAAAGGATTTCCTTATGGGATTTAAAAAAATGTTAACTAAAAATTAAGCCAAAAACGATGAGTTTTCGGCTGTTGGCATGAAAGGGCGCGTGTGCATAAATTTGTTTTAATTATTATTTATATTGTAGTATATATAGAATTACATGTGTACATATGCTTATATATTTTATGTATAATTAATAAATTTAATTTTATTTAAATGTATATATGTTAAAAAAAATCTTTTGATTTCGAAGTACATGTATCATTATATTAAAGTTTGTTAAAGCTAGCTTGTTAACTTAAATTTCAAAATAATTTGATATATGTGATTATACTTATTTTATTTATATAGATGTATTATATGACTTTATTTATAAATTTTATTTCGTATTATACAAAATTATATTCAAACATATATGTATGTGTGTATATATATATTTATATTATTTGTTTGTACAAATATATACATTAATGACACATATGTAGACAAAGGGGCTATCGATTGTGGTGTAAACCCAATGTCTATACAGGGCATGTTAAACCACGTATACTTTATTTTTTGCACGTGCACGTACATGCATATGTGTATATGATAAACATACATGTTATATAATACAAATTGTAAAACAAATAGTACCTTTTCTAAAAGGAATAAAATATTGATTTTATTCAAAAAATTTAGATAAGATCTAAATACATTTAGAGGCACAAAAAGGTCCAAATGGAATCAAAATTCGATCTCCTTAAATTTTAAGGATGACCGAATGAATTTTGGTGAAGAATTTGTTATGTTAATGTAGTAATATTTTCCTTTTGAATGGTTCGACAATTTGGAAAGTAAAGCGAATGCATGGTAATGGATGTAACTTAGGCACGATTGGGATGAAATGAGTAGATGGTCACCTTTGCTTCATGAAGAGACATTAGAAATGAAAATTGTATAAAATATTAAAATACATTTAATGTGGAATGAGAAATGTGGTTTCTTCCAAATGTAATTTAATATAGAAAATTATTTTATATGAACGTTATTTCTTAAAGTTTAAGATATTTGATCCGAAACTCTTGACTATAAACTAGTTTATAGTATATGAAATAAGTATCTGTAATAAAGGTTGAATGGAACTTCATATTTCACGAGCTATTATAGTAATGGCAGAATAGTTGGAGCGTACCCTTATGGATGCATTAGGTTACGAAAAATTGTTTTTATAAACATACCAATATTATTTATGTAACGGTAACTGCTTTTGATATTAACTGAAAATATACGTAGTTTTATTGCGGTATAAATATTATGAATATTCATTACAAGATAAAACAATATAAATGGTATTTTTCGTAAAAAACGATGTATTAGAAAGTACAGAAGTATCTGAAATTTTTTCAATTATTTTGGAATTATGGAGTAATCCACAATTTTAGGAAATGATTCTTTAATCATATAATTATGAATAATATGGTACTCTCAAATGATTAAGGGCAAAGCACCCATTCAGTTGGAGTGATGTAGTCGGTGAGCCTTTTGAGTTCATACATATAGATGTCTATGTGGTTTATAGTCTAATGATACCAAAAGCGGATCCTCTTACTCTGTTAAATTCATTGATGAATTACCATAGAAATAAAACATGTGTATTTGATACATAAATTTTATGTTTATGATAAGTTCTTTGAATACAAAATGGAAATAGAAAATATAACAAGCAAATAAAAACAACAAAATATCATGCTTTTAGTTGCATTATATAGCAGCGTTTGACTGTTAAATGCATCTATTTCTTTGGCCCAACTGTACTAGTAGCATTTTAGTAGGTTCTAGGCGGCGGGCTTTGTTTTTTCTCTTCTGCTTCCTACCTACTTTTCATTTTCTTTCATGGCCAGCACCAAGACAAAACCTAAAATTTATCCAAGTCTCAACGCAACTTCTCAAATCTCTTAAACAAAGTAAAGCCTCCAATTTCTGAAATAAATTCGACACGGCCTAAAGCTTCTTCTTGGTTGAGTCATCGCCTCTCGTCGTCAATTTTGAGATGCCGATGTTGTCCATAGAATTCTGATTCTACGACCGTCGAGGTCCTGAGGATCAACAAATTACGGTTTAATGACAATAGCTTGTGTTGTGTGATAGTGGATTTCTTACTAATTTCTATTTATGATAGATTACGAATAACCCCAAATCCCTTCCCTGGCTTCTCGTGGCCTTTGTCAGTCCAACGGGAGTCCTCACGGACCCCCACACCAGCTCATGCAAGCCAAAGCCACTTTATTGCTTCTTTTACCGAATATAGGTATTAGTTTTGTATTTTAACTATTCATTTGCTTGATATATTGAATTGCTGAATCAAAAACTTGGTATTTGATTTTACTAATCTTATGAGAACTGCAGGAATAATTTATGTAGGTGAGTTAAGGAGTCAAGACCAAAATCATTATATACTAATATTCAATGCGTGGGTGTGTCAATTACCACTGTCTGCAACTACAATGGGAAATATGTGAGCTATCAGCTTGTGCTAATATTATGCTCTCTTTATTGGTGATAATTCAATAACTGATAAGAGTTAGCATTCAATTTTCCAAGAGTGAGAACAAATCCAATCTTTATCACTATCAATTTTGCTTTGTGAGATAAGTATGGCTACTTTAAGAATGTTCATCGGTTTTAGAGCTTGTTTTTTTAACATGCATGCTAGTTTTTCTTAGATGGTCCAGTAAATAAGTGGAGTACTAAAGTTGCTAAAAGTAAGGATAATTTGGACTATCATATTATCTTTTCCCAACAAGCAATACTGCACATGCTATCCAGACTTAGTTGTTGACTTATGGGAATAATATGCCTGAATGGTAGAATCATACTCTATTTACTGTCCGGAAATAGAAATGATGCAAATTATACTATATAATGAATTTTATTTTTATTTCAGCAATACCATGTATTAGAGAGTATATTGCTGCATATATTATAGCAGCGTATATAAGAAAAATAGTAAACTGGTTATCGGGATTGTTACACGGCCCATTCACATCAGAAGAGCAACCAGTATCCCCTTTTATATTATACGAATCTCTACACACTTCATATTCTAGTTCCCCCTTTCAATTAGATCTATGGTTTCTCTTGGATAACGAAGGTCTGGGAACTACAATGTGATGCACTGGTCCTAAGTAAGTTGTTCTTGGATATGATTATAGAACTAAGCTTAGTGTTTAATTATAATGCTATGCAAATTTGAATTTGTTAATGCTACTTGCGTATGATAATATTGGACATCAGATTCAATTGTCTTGCATTACAAAATAGTTTAGATCACATTATTTACACTCTAAAGGGCTTAAACCTAGCACATTATTTACTATGATATGAATTTTACTAAAATCAAGTCTTAAAACATAAATTTTCCAAAAATAAAGAAGACATAAGAGAGAGTAGGAAGTGCCTGGCCATGTTGGCAGCGGGCCCTGTCCAACGATGAGGGGCAACACCCCTTGCTGCTGTAAGGAGGTAGTGGGAACTGCTGCCTAAAGACAGCAACGTGGTGCTGCATGCTAATAGGAACTGAATTCACCAACAACAAGTCTCGAACATTCCGTCCTTTATAGAGTAAGATTACATCTCTATTTTATCTCGATTCTCAATATATTATACGATGCAACATTGCATTGGTAAGTCGTTTGGTATTCATATGCCAAATGAAGAGGGTACAATTTTCTGAAATAAAATAAAACAGAAGTGGTAAAATTTTAATATAGCCAAAGTTGACAGTTTTTGAATTTAGAAACAAATTGAAGTAAACCGGTTTTATTTGGTACATTCGGTATTAAACCAATTTACTAATGTGAATATAACTTGTTGAAGCGAAAAGGGACAACTATTAACTAGCTAATATGAACATTATTATTGTTATGTTTGTTCTCATGTGTATAAAGCTATGTTAATCGGTGTCAACATGTATCATGAAACATAAAAAAAACATGCATCTTTTGATTAATTGAGTTGTAGTGAATGAATGAGATAACACTAGTTATTCAATTGTAAACCATTTTGTTTAGTTTATAGAGTTTTCTAAACCAACTACCCAATCCATTAGTTGATTTATTTTAGTTTGTCAACCAATCACACACTGAAGTAATTTTAAACCAAACCATATCACAAATTTCGGTTTGGTTATACTAGCTAGTTCTATCAAGACTGAACTATGCTCAACCTACTTGCATCAGCAATTATATACCACTATATCATCAAGTTAACATTTAGGCTTTTTATTACTTGCTCAAAAATTAAAATTTTAAAGATCACGTATAATACCATTTATGCACCTTTTTTAGCAATTTAATAAACTGATTATCGATAAATATAGGAGTTGGGGCAATATTTGGAGCTGAATGTAAAAAGCAAGGAATGGTAGCACAAATTGCAGGGGACACTTCCATGATGTCTCCTACATTCATTATTTCACCTAAGGAAGTTGAAAAAGTAAGATCAAATTTACACTATCAAGTGAATATTGTTGCATTTCCCCATATCTAACACCATATATCTGAACATTTGGTTTATAAAAAAAATTGTAAACCTTTAGATACAAATATTGCTAATGGCGCTATCACATCTTGAACTTATTTAGCATTGTACTAAACTTGTTTGAAACCTATCCCTAAAGTATTAGGCAGTCATGATAGAATGTAGAATATGGCTGTATTATTCAAAAGATAAATTGCTAAAAGAATTCTATGAATTATTATACTTCTATTTAAATTGAATGGTACTATGTAATGTAAAATGTGGTGCTTTTGTTACTGTTATTTAAGTGAAAACTTGATACATCTAGAACCATTTACAAAAGAACATGTGATGACCCGGAATTTTAAAGCAATATCAATTTAATAATCTGGAATAAAAATTAAATTGATTTGATAATCTTTGTAATAAGATTTGAATTAATTTAATAATTCAATATAATAAATAGTTAATTGATAGATTTTATCTTTTTATTTCCAATAAATTGTTTTATATTTATAATATATATAGGATATTATATATATTGTACATAGGTCTTGTTTTAATTTAATTAATAAATAAATCTTGTTCCCTAAAAATATGTATATATTTAGTAAAATTGGAAATTATGATTTGATTTAAAAGTTAAACTTTTAAAAGGTTATTTCATAAATAAATATGGTTTTAAATACATAAGATAAATATTAAACTGATTTAATATATGTTTAACTCAAGTTTAAAATTAAATAAATAGCAATAAGGTTATTTTGATTATCTTTTAAAATATCATGTGATAAAATAAATAATTTATTAATAAGAAGACAAATTCTTTCAATAAGCTATTTATAGTTATTAAATGTTGTTACTTTTAAATTATAATAAAACACTGTTTCAACAAATAAATTTTTAATAAAAATAATTGTTTCCCAAAATTCAAATTTGTAGTTGTATTTGTAAATAAACTGGGTTTCAAAAATTCAATTTGAACTTGAATTCAAAGTTTTTAAAATTTAAAGTATAAATGTTTTTAATTTGTTTTGATTTTGAAATATTTGTATAAGTTTAATTTTATAAATATAGTTTGATTTATTCATTTTAAAATCTATATACATATGAATAAATTTATTTAAACATAGGTTTACATTTATCTTGTGTTAACATCTAAATAAATTACTAATTAACATTTAATTATAACTAATTAACATATGTGACAAATGTAAACATCTTACAAATTAAATGAGCATGTGTTAATTAATTTACATACTTACTTGACAAATGTAATATGTAGGGACAAGTGTCAAAAATTTAATTAGCATTTTCTTTTGATTTTATTTTTAATGATTTTAGTTTTTATAAACAAACCCTCTTCCGTCTTATTTCTTTTTAAAATTCTAAAGCTAAGAAACAATGGAAAACCAAAATCTGAAACATATTCAATCCACTTCTCAAACCAAAGGCATGCAATCCAATTATTTTCAAATCAAAACATAACAATCCTGCATTTTTTTTAATCACCTGCACTTCTGGAATTAGCCTACATGCAAACCAAAAAGCAATCCTACATTCAAGTAAATCTATAGCCTGCATCATTTCAATATGGAGTTTTCTGCATACAGACCTGGAATTAAAGCAAGTTTTTAAAGCATATAAACCTGGGAACAAATGCAAGTTGAAACATCAGTAACTCAAGTTTCAAAGATGAAGCATGCATGCAAGAGTTCCGTAACAAGCACTCAAGTTTTAATCAAATTGAGGAAGCAATTCAGGGTTTTGAAATGAAGTTTCCAGTTTTATAAAGCAAAATCTTTGTCAAAAATTCACTGCTCTGCCCATCCAATTAAGGTGAGTAACATCCTAATTAATGAAGTTTAAGCATTTTAGAAAGTTGCCTGTTGGTTTTCATGTTTCAGTATGAATGATATATGCACTTGTATCAGTTGTTTTCTGTAGAAGTGTTTGAGTAACTTGATCATGATGTCTCTGTATTTTCTTTTCCAGATGCAAGAATCTGTTCAAACACCATTAACACATAATACAATATATGTTATTGTTATCAAGGATCACGCAAATGTGTTGTAGAATCAGGAATCATAGTTTAAAATTTTGTTTAAATTAAATAATCAAAATTATTTGAAACTGTCTCTGGAAACTCAGGGTAACAGGACTAAATTGCATATAAATGAAATACCAAACACATTGATTCATTGTTTCAGGAATGAGATCTAAAACAATATTCAAAATTATGATTTTTGAAACTAAATTCACAATTTTTAAAGCTAGGTTTAACATGCAGACCTAGTTAGAACAAATAAGGGGATTTTTGGGTTTTTGGGTGATCTAGGCAATTTGGGGTGACGAGGTTCTTCTGGTAGGTGGAGGAGCTGTCTTTGATGATTGGAAAATTATGAGGTGATGATGCAAAACAATATGAAGATAGTGGTGGTGATTTTGCTACCTGTAACCCTTGTTAAGATAGGTAGTTTGCTTTAGCCGGTTCTTCAAGAAGGAGAGATCGAGTTGTCTGAGTTCCTGGGGGATGATAGTAGGTTGATGGATGAACTAGTGGCCGGAGTCACTGCCATTCCGGTGGTCAAGAGGTGAAGAAGGAGTCGAGTTTTAGGTTTGGGGGTGAAACCTGTTTCTGCAGTTCCAGGTTTTGTGAAGGCTATTCGAATTTGATTTTTGGTTGTGGAGTGAAGAACTGATGGTGATGGTTGATTGTAGGCTTGGTCGTCGATGATTGGAAGTTGCCGGAGGTGGCTGGTGATGATCGTAGGCACGGTGCATGTGCACCGTGCAATTTTATTTCCTGATGATTGCCTGGGTTTTAGTAGAGGGGAAACTCGAGAATCACTCGAGAAATTGTAGGATATTGCTCGAAGCATTGGGCTTGTTGACTCGAAGAGAATTTGAGTGGGCTCGGGTGTATGTAGTATTACAGTTTCCTGTAGAAACTGTCTGCAGTTTTAAAATCTAAATCAAAATTTAAAATGAATTAGTAGTTGTGATAAGATTTAAATAAGTTTAAATCTGCAGAAGAGTTTTAGTTTAAATAAGTTTGAAATCTTATAAGTTTTAAAATTTGAAAGTGGTTTCAGTTTTTTTTTAAAAAATAAAATAAAAGAAGATGGAAACCTGGCTGTTTCTGGAAATTTAAAATTTCATTTTGAACCTGAAACAAAATTTTAAATAGCAAATTTGAATTTCAAATGTAAGTTCAGTTTTCTTAAGGGTCTGAATCTTCAGTTTCTTTTTAAAATGGAATTTGAGTTTTTGAATAAAAAGTTTTAAAATCAAGGTTCAAATCAAAAGTTTATTTCAAGTTTAAATTCAAATAATTTTAAATAAGCAATGGTTTCAAATGTTTTGAATTTAAAAATACGGATATTTGAATAAGTTTAAAATTTGAATGTTTCAAAGAAATTTAATTTAAATTGTTTATTAGAAGTGAAATTTGTTTCCAAACAAATATTTTAATTCGATTTCCTTTTTGAATAAATTCCTTATAAAGGTTTATAAAAAGAAGATAAATGATTGTTAACTTGAATTTGAAATTTAAATAGTAATGTATTTAAAACTTAATTTTTAAATTAAATTAAGTAAATTAAGGCTCATCTTATATAATTTTTAATTAAGTAATAAATGTTATTTACATTTATTCTATATAAAAAAAAGAATAATAAATGAAATTTAAATTGGTTAATTCTTAATATCATTTTGAATTTTAGTTCAAAATGGAATTTGAATTTAAATTTTAAAATGAAATGTTCTAAGTACATTTTAATATTTATGGAATTATTAATAAGGAATGGTTTATCTTAAAAATTATTAAGGTATTAAATAATTAAATAAATAAGATAATGAAGGAGAGACTTATTTAATTAATTTATAATTAATAATTTGGATTAATTTTAAATAAGAGATTAATTAAGAAGTAATTAAAGAATTAATAATAGTTAATGATGGTCATTAACTAAGGTTTATTTAGAAATTAATTAATATGATTAATTTTTAATAATTAATTAGATTGATTAATTAATAAATGGTAAAATTTATTTAAGTTAATTACTTAAATGAAAGTAATTAAGACATTAATTACTTAATGCAATTAATGATTTTATTGAGATTTATTTAAATTAATTAATTCAGTTCAATTAATTTTAAACATTGGATTTGATAGTAATTACTTGATGTAATTAATGGGATTACTCAGTGAAGTAATTAAAGATAACTACTGTATGTAATTAGTGGAATATGATGGAATTTTGAAAATAATTTAGATTTAAATTATTTTGTATAATTAATCAGGAGATTAATTCAGAAATTAATTAAGGAATAGTTAATTGAATGAGTAATTTAGGGTAATTAATTACAGATTGAGATTAATCAAAGGTGATTAATAAATATGGTTTAAGTAAGATTAATTACTGAAAGTAATTAATTTAATGGAGTAATTAATTAAATATAATTAAGAATCATTAATTAATATAATTAACGATGTAATTAAGATTGATTAATTAAAATTAATTAATCAATAATAAATGATTAAGTATAATTAATTAATTGTAATTAATTAAGGTTAAATATAATTAATTATAGTTAATTAATTAATGAGGTAAATAAAGGATAATTACTGTATTTGGTTTAGAGTAATTAATTTTGTGAAATTAATTAAAGTGTAATTAATCAAGATTGATTAATTAAGATGATAAATTAGAGGTTAGTTAATTAATTAATTTATAATTAATTAATGATAATGTAAGAAAGATTTATATTGTGTAAGTAATTAATTTAATTCATTTTAAATTAATTAAAGATGATGTAATTAATTTAATTCATTTTAAATTAATTATAGATGGTATGACTATAAGTTATTGCTTATAGATGGTTGATATTGGTTACCTTGAATGGTTTGAATCTCAGAGATGAGATTAGTAATGTTGATTGATATGGATGCATTGGTTGCATTGTGATATTGATATGGATTATCTTTAGATAGTGATAAATGTGGATTATCTGTGGTTATGATAATGATAATTATCCCTTGTGAATCTATGAATTATCTATCTGTGTGTATATAGATAATGTAATTGAATGGTTTTAAACTCTAAAACAACTTGGACCTAAAAGACACGCTTTGGATTTCGATGAGATCGGGATCGGGTTTCCATATTTGGATATCCGAAAACCACATCGATCCAAAATTACGATAGGTCGTGAATCTTATGTGAAGAGTGAAGACTCGAGGAGTAAGGGCTATACGTCAATATAACTCTGTGGGTGATTCCGTAATGAGTTTGACGGAATAGTACTTATAGGCTCGAGATAGAGATTCAGAGTGCAAGGGTTATCGTCGTTAACTCTGAGGGTGATTCCAAAACGAGTGTAACGAGATAATCCCTTCGGTTTCGTTCGAACCCGGAACGAACTTGTATGGATTGAATGCTTTCAGCACATCGTCTGGTGGACGATGAGCATTCTAAGAGATGTGTTCTCTAAGGTAATCGTAGCCTCAAGCCTCATCAACCGGGAATGGCTAAAACAGGGGAGGTGCAGCAAGGCTTCGTGGATAGCTCCCACTGGAGAGCAAGATTGATCCCTGTCTAGAGGTCCCTTTTTATTCGGCTGTGTGGGCGGTTGGAATTGCGCACCAACTGCGGGGTTGTCTTGTTCGGAACCGTTCAGTAAGCAATGGGTCCGGCTTTGTGTTGCAGGGGAGCGGGCGTATTCCTCGGTACGTTGATCTAGGCCACGTACTGTGACAGGAGGTCCCCCAGTATCCCTGCCATTGTATGGAATCCAAAATCCAATAAGTGCCAACAGTTTTGATTGTATTACCCACTTTTGTGGCTAGTTGCTGGAATTTAATCATGTAACAATTTCGGCTATTTCATATTTACTTGAAAACCCTAGACCTATTATAATATCACTGGATTTTCTATCAAATGTTTTGGTTAGCGTAAGGTGAAAACTTTTCCATGTTTATGTGTGGGAAGTCTTACGTGATACCTTTCTTTCAAAAGGTTTTTGAAAGTTAAGCAACTTTAACCTGTTACTCACTACAGACCCATGTCTGACCCGGAGTTTATCTTTTGTTTTCATAAACTCTTGGGTACTCAAATTTTTACGAGTAGCCAAGGGATTCAGGTTAGCTTTGACGAATATTGGAGAAGCAATGGAGCAGGAGGCTTCTGCGTTAGATATATAGTATTCCGCTGTGTGTTCTGTGTTGTCTCTGGATTGTATTATGTTGTAAATACCGGACAGGTGTTTATAACTGTCTAGTATGTGTTGTATTATCTGTGTACTCTGATAGTGGTTGTAAACTATGTAATATTTTATGTTATTAATATAATTTATTCGTTCCGCTATTTAGATTCTGATGTGTTGTTTCTTCTTTCTTCTCTTTCTTTCTCTTTTCTATCCCTTTCTTTCTTATTAGCGATGCGACTTTCTAGTGTCTGGAAGTTGGGTCGTCATAGTGGTATCAGAGCATTAGGTTGAGTGGATACCTAGGCTCTGGAGTGGTGTCTTTCTTGAGAGAGTGTATTTGTAATTTTAAATATATTTATATATATTTATCTATTTCTACCTATCTATTGGATTACCTGTTCAGGTTTTCCAATATAGGCTATAAAAGTAGATGAGGTAGTAGTGTTTGTAACACAATTACTACCATTGGTTGGGGTCTGATGTTTGAGGTTGGAAGTATCTGACGAGACTGTAGACCTAATACCGTCTCGAGTAAGCTTTGTTGTGTTGAAGTATTTCATAGATCTCTGAAGGAAACCTGTTAAGGTTCGAAGACATATTTGAAGTACAGAGTTTGGTGAGTTGAGTTTGATCTGTTCAGTTGAGCTAGAGCAAGTGATGGTATTTTGATACCTCAAGAAGTTGTAACTATGTGATGAGATGCAGTGATATGGATGTGTCCGAAGATATTTTCTTTGGAACAAGTTTTGGAAGTATTCTGCTTCGGTGTTGTGGTTGGATTCAGCAGGATGTTTTGGTTAGCTTTGGATCCGAGTTTCTCGAAGAGCTTCGTATTAAGAAGTTTGGCATCGGTGTCAGCAGTGCAGCTTGGAATGTTCTGTGAGCCGACAGGAAGGTCTTAGCTGAGTAGTTTTTCTGAAGATGAAGTTCAGAAGCTGCAGAGTGAATCCGTCTCTTCAATGGATTGACTAGATCAGTGTAAGCTGTTCTATTTGGTAAAGAGAGAACGGTTTTCTTTGGAAATTTATCTGGATTGATCGCAAAAGTGACTTGCGATTGTTTGAGTGTTCTCTTGGATGGTTGGAGATTTTCTAGATGTCTTCTGGAAGACAGAGATTTGTCAGCATTTGGAGATTGAGTTTTCTTATCGACTAGTATTCCAGGAATGGAACCAGTGGTTCTGTTTAGTCGAAGGATGATTCCTAGAGATGGAGTTTGATGAAGTAACTCGGTTTTGGAGTAATTTCTGAGTTTTCTTTATGGATATGTAGAACTATATTTCTGGAGGTGATGTCCAGTTGGTGCTTGTGTTCTTCGTCAGCATTTTCTTATCTACTTCGGATCAGAGTTGTGCAGCGGAAGCAGTTTGGATGTGTTTCTGATTGTCTTTTCCGGATTTGGAGAAGTTTGTTGTCTTCTGTTGTTTATGAAGTAGAATTGTGTTTTGGGTTGGATTGATCTTGAGGAGATCATTGTGTTGGGTTGTTTTTGGTTCTGATTATTTCTAGAGGAATCAGCAAGGATTGAGCTGATCAGTTTGGATGTTGGCAGCCCAGGATTTGTCTGAAGACTTTTGAGGATAAGAGACAGAGAAATTTGGAATTCGAAGTTGGAGACCTCGTTGTTATTGGGATTTTCTCTGATTATGGAGCTATAATTTTTGGTAAGTCTGGAATGTTGACTCAGAGCTGTTTGGATCTTTTCTCTATGTTTTGGTTGGATCAGTGTTTTTTTTTTTAAGGATTGAATTATCAGTTTGGATAACTGGAATTCGATGAGTTTCACGTATCTCTGAGGGAGTACGTGTATGGTCTATCTCTGGTTTTGGTACCAGCTGTTCTAGAGGGTTTGGTTGTTGAGTCAGATTCGTTTGTAGTCTGATATGCTGCCTAGTTTTGTAGATCTAGATGAATAGGAGCTCTGTAGCTTAGTAGTATTAATTGTTTGGAATCTATAGAGCGAGTATCCCGATATTTTTACCGGGGAAACTCGTGAAAGTTTTATCCAGAATTTTTCTAGATAATTAGATTTGATTGATTAGGTGAATTGATTGCTATGGTTGTTAGCATATCATTGGTATATGCTTGTGTTTTAAAATTTAATCCTTTAAATAGATTATTAAATTACCTTTGTTTTAAATTTCGGAGACAAAATTCTTTTAAGGGGGAAGGAATGTGATGACCCGGAATTTTAAAGCAATATCAATTTAATAATCTGGAATAAAAATTAAATTGATTTGAAAATCTTTGTAATAAGATTTGAATTAATTTAATAATTCAATATAATAAATAGTTAATTGATAGATTTTATCTTTTTATTTCCAATAAATTGTTTTATATTTATAATATATATAGGATATTATATATATTGTACATAAGTCTTGTTTTAATTTAATTAATAAATAAATCTTGTTCCCTAAAAATATGTATATATTTAGTAAAATTGGAAATTATGATTTGATTTAAAAGTTAAACTTTTAAAAGGTTATTTCAAAAATAAATATGGTTTTAAATACATAAGATAACTGATTTAATATATGTTTAACTCAAGTTTAAAATTAAATAAATAGCAATAAGGTTATTTTGATTATGTTTTAAAATATCATGTGATAAAATAAATAATTTATTAATAAGAAGACAAATTCTTTCAATAAGCTATTTATAGTTATTAAATGTTGTTACTTTTAAATTATAATAAAACACTGTTTCAACAAATAAATTTTTAATAAAAATAATTGTTTCCCAAAATTCAAATTTGTAGTTGTATTCGTAAATAAACTGGGTTTTAAAAAATTCAATTTGAACTTGAATTCAAAGTTTTTAAAATTTAAAGTATAAATGTTTTTAATTTGTTTTGATTTTGAAATATTTGTATAAGTTTAATTTTATAAATATAGTTTGATTTATTCATTTTAAAATCTATATACATATGAATAAATTTATTTAAACATAGGTTTACATTTATCTTGTGTTAACATCTAAATAAATTACTAATTAACATTTAATTATAACTAATTAACATATGTGACAAATGTAAACATCTTACAAATTAAATGAGCATGTGTTAATTAATTTACATACTTACTTGACAAATGTAATATGTAGGAACAAGTGTCAAAAATTTAGTTAGCATTTTCTTTTGATTTTATTTGTAATGATTTCAGTTTTTATAAACAAACCCTCTTCCGTCTTATTTCTTTTTAAAATTCTAAAGCTAAGAAACAATGGAAAACCAAAATCTGAAACATATTCAATCCACTTCTCAAACCAAAGGCATGCAAACCAATTATTTTCAAATCAAAACATAACAATCCTGCATTTTTTTTAATCACCTGCGCTTCTGGAATTAGCCTACATGCAAACCAAAAGCAATCCTACATTCAAGTAAATCTATAGCCTGCATCATTTCAATATGGAGTTTTCTGCATACAAACCTGGAATTAAAGCAAGTTTTTAAAGTATATAAACCTGGGAACAAATGCAAGTTGAAACATCAGTAACTCAAGTTTCAAAGATGAAGCATGCATGCAAGAGTTCCGTAACAAGCACTCAAGTTTTAATCAAATTAAGGAAGCAATTCAGGGTTTTGAAATGAAGTTTCCAGTTTTATAAAGCAAAATCTTTGTCAAAAATTCACTGCTCTGCCCATCCAATTAAGGTGAGTAACATCCTAATTAATGAAGTTTAAGCATTTTAGAAAGCTGCCTGTTGGTTTTCATGTTTCAGTATGAATTATATATGCACTTGTATCAGTTGTTTTCTGTAGAAGTGTTTGAGTAACTTGATCATGATGCCTCTGTATTTTCTTTTCCAGATGCAAGAATCTGTTCAAACACCATTAACACATAATACAATATATGTTATTGTTATCAAGGATCACGCAAATGTGTTGTAGAATCAGGAATCATAGTTTAAAATTTTGTTTAAATTAAATAATCAAAATTATTTGAAACTGTCTCTGGAAACTCAGGGTAACAGGACTAAATTGCATATAAATGAAATACCAAACACATTGATTCATTGTTTCAGGAATGAGATCTAAAACAATATTCAAAATTATGATTTTCGAAAATAAATTCACAATTTTTAAAGCTAGGTTTAACATGCTGACCTAGTTAGAACAGATAAGGGGATTTTTGGGTTTTTGGGTGATCTAGGCAATTTGGGGTGACGAGGTTCTTCTGGTAGGTGGAGGAGCTGTCTTTGATGATTGGAAAATTATGAGGTGATGATGCAAAACAATATGAAGACAGTGGTGGTGATTTTGCTACCTGTAACCCTTATTAAGATAGGTAGTTTGCTTTAGCCGGTTCTTCATGAAGGAGAGATCGAGTTGTCTGAGTTCCTGGGGGATGATAGTAGGTTGATGGATGAACTAGTGGCCGGAGTCACTGCCATTCCGGTGGTCAAGAGGTGAAGAAGGAGTTGAGTTTTAGGTTTGGGGGTGAAACCTGTTTCTGCAGTTCCAGGTTTTGTGAAGGCTATTCGAATTTGATTTTTGGTTGTGGAGTGAAGAACTGATGGTGATGGTTGATTGTAGGCTTGGTCGTCGATGATTGGAAGTTGCCGGAGGTGGCTGGTGATGATCGTAGGCACGGTGCATGTGCACCGTGCAATTTTATTTCCTGATGATTGCCTGGGTTTTAGTAGAGGGAAACTCGAGAATCACTCGAGAAATTGTAGGATATGGCTCGAAGCATTGGGCTTGTTGACTCGAAGAGAATTTGAGTAGGCTCGGGTGTATGTAATATTACAGTTTCCTGTAGAAACTGTCTGCAGTTTTAAAATCTAAATCAAAATCTAAAAATGAATTAGTAGTTGTGATAAGATTTAAATAAGTTTAAATCTGCAGAAGAGTTTTAGTTTAAAGAAGTTTGAAATCTTATAAGTTTTAAAATTTGAAAGTGGTTTCAGTTTTTTTTTAAAATAAAATAAAAGAAGATGGAAACCTGGCTGTTTCTGGAAATTTAAAATTTCATTTTGAGCCTGAAACAAAATTTTAAATAGAAAATTTGAATTTCAAATGTAAGTTTAGTTTTCTTAAGGGTCCGAATCTTCAGTTTCTTTTTAAAATGGAATTTGAGTTTTTGAATAAAAAGTTTTAAAATCAAGGTTCAAATCAAAAGTTTATTTCAAGTTTAAATTCAAATAATTTTAAATAAGGAATGGTTTCAAATGTTTTTAATTTAAAAATCTGGATATTTGAATAAGTTTAAAATTTGAATGTTTCAAACAAATTTAATTTAAATTGTTTATTAGAAGTAAAATTTGTTTCCAAACAAATATTTTAATTTGATTTCCTTTTTGAATGAATTCCTTATAAAGGTTTATAAAAAGAAGATAAATGATTGTTAACTTGAATTTGAAATTTAAATAGTAATGTATTTAAAACTTAAGTTTTAAATTAAATTAAGTAAACTAAGGCTCATCTTATATAAGTTTTAATTAAGTAATAAATGTTATTTACATTTATTCTATAAAAAAAGAATAATAAATGAAATTTAAATTGGTTAATTCTTAATATCATTTTGAATTTTAGTTCAAAATGGAATTTGAATTTAAATTTTTAAAATGAAATGTTCTAAGTACATTTTAATATTTATGGAATTATTAATAAGGAATGGTTTATCTTAAAAATTATTAAGGTATTAAAATAATTAAATAAATTAGATAATGAAGGAGATACTTATTTAATTAATTTATAATTAATTATTTGTATTAATTTTAAATAAGAGATTAATTAATAAGTAATTAAAGAATTAATAATAGTTAATGATGGTCATTAACTAAGGTTTATTTAGAAATTAATTAATATGATTAATTCTTAATAATTAATTAGATTGATTAATTAATAAATGGTAAAATTTATCTAAGTTAATTACTTAAATGAAAGTAATTAAGACATTAATTACTTAATGCAATTAATGAGTTTATTGAGATTAGTTTAAATTAATTAATTTAGTTCAATTAATTTTAAACATTGGATTTGATAGTAATTACTTGATGTAATTAATGGGGTTACTCAGTGAAGTAATTAAAGATAACTACTATATGTAATTAGTGGAACATGATGGAATTTTGAAAATAATTTAGATTTAAATTATTTTGTATCATTAATCAAGAGATTAATTCAGAAATTAATTAAGGAATAGTTAATTGAATGAGTAATTTAGGGTAATTAATTACAGATTGAGATTAATCAAAGGTGATTAATAAATATGGTTTAAGTAAGATTAATTACTAAAAGTAATTAATTTAATGGAGTAATTAATTAAATATAATTAAGAATCATTAATTAATATAATTAATGATGTAATTAAGATTGATTAATTAAAATTAATTAATCAATAATAAATGATTAAGTATAATTAGTTAATTGTAATTAATTAAGGTTAAATATAATTAATTATAGTTAATTAATTAATGAGGTAATTAAAGGATAATTACTGTATTTGGTTTGGAGTAATTAATTTTGTGAAATTAATTAAAGTGTAATTAATCAAGATTGATTAATTAAGATGATAAATTAGAGGTTAGTTAATTAATTAATGATAATATAAGCAAGATTTATATTGTGTAAGTAATTAATTTAATTCATTTTAAATTAATTAAAGATGATGTAATTAATTTAATTCATTTTAAATTAATTATAGATGGTATGATTATAAGTCATTGCTTATAGATGGTTGATATTGGTTACCTTGAATGGTTTGAATCTCAGAGATGAGATTAGTAATGTTGATTGATATGGATGCATTGGTTGCATTGTGATATTGATATGGATTATCTTTTGATAGTGATAAATGTGGATTATCTATGGTTATGATAATGATAATTATCCCTTGTGAATCTATGAATTATCTATCTGTGTGTATATAGATAATGTAATTGAATGGTTTTAAACTCTAAAACAACTTGGACCTAAAAGACACGCTTTGGATTTCGATGAGACCGGGATCGGGTTTCCATATTTGGATATCCGAAAACCACATCGATCCAAAATTACGATAGGTCGTGAATCTTATGTGAAGAGTGAAGACTCGAGGTGTAAGGGCTATACTACAGTATAACTCTGTGGGTGATTCCGTTATGAGTTTGACGGAATAGTACTTATAGGCTCGAGATAGATATTCAGAGTGCAAGGGTTATCGTCGTTAACTCTGAGGGTGATTCCAAAACGAGTGTAACGAGATAATGCCTTCGGTTTCGTTCAAACCCGAAACGAACTTGTATGGATTGAATGCTTTCAGCACATCGTCAGGTGGACGATGAGCATTCTAAGAGATGTGTTCTCTAAGGTAATCGTAGACTCAAGCCTCATCAACCAGGAATGGCTAAAACAGGGGAGGTGCAGCAAGGCTTCGTGGGTAGCTCCCACTGGAGAGCAAGATTGATCCCTGTCTAGAGGTCCCTTTTTATTCGGTTGTGTGGACGGTTGGAATTGCGCACCAACTGCGGGGTTGTCTTGTTCGAAACCGTTCAGTAAGGAATGGGTCCGGCTTTGTGTTGCAGGGGAGCAGGCGTACTCCTCGATACGTTGATCTAGGCCACGTACTGTGACGGGCGGTACCCCACTAGCCCTGACATTGTATGGAATCCAAAATCCAATAAGTGCCAACGGTTTTGATTGTATTACCCACTTTTGTGGCAAGTAGCTGGAATATAATCATGTAACAATTTCGGCTATTTCATATTTACTTGAAAACCCTAGACCTACTATAATATCGCTGGATTTCCTATCAAATGTTTTGGTTAGCGTAAGGTAAAAACTTTTCCATGTTTATGTGTGGGAAGTCTTACGTGATACCTTTCTTTCAAAAGGTTTTTAAAAGTTAAGCAACTTTAACCTGTTACTCACACCAGACCCATGTCTGACCCGGAGTTTATCTTTTGTTTTCATAAACTCTTGGGTACTCAAATTTTTACGAGTAGCCAAGGGATTCAGGTTAGCTTTGACGAATATTGGAGGAGCAATGGAGCAGGAGGCTTCTGCGTTAGATATATAGTATTCCACTGTGTGTTCTGTGTTGTCTCTGGATTGTATTATGTTGTAAATACTGGACAGGTGTTTATAACTGTCTAGTATGTGTTGTATTATCTGTGTACTCTGATAGTGGTTGTAAACTATGTAATATTTTATGTTATTAATATAATTTATTCGTTCCACTATTTAGATTCTGATGTGTTGTTTCTTCTTTCTTCTCTTTCTTTCTCTTTTCTATCCCTTTCTTTCTTATTAGCGATGCGACTTCCTGGTGTCTGGAAGTTGGGTCGTCACTGAACATCTAGTTACCTACGCAATAGACTTAACACTGTAAACATGCATCCAAGGCTGGGCTAGTACAACTAATTTGGGAAAATAATAATACAGGTAAACTGCCATTTCCATTTTCTTAGTATTTGGTGCATGTACATTCATGTATGTTTGCACATATAATTATCAATCTTCAAACATGTGATTTGAATTTTTTTGTGTCAGCTGATAACAATCTACGGAGAAGCCTTGAAGAGCACGGAGGAGGAAGTGGCAATACTCAAAGTTAAAAACAACAAATAGAAAGTTTATTAAGATGTATTCACTGAAGCATAAGGTATGTCACCACTACTGCAGAATTTATAAGCTTTGATGATATTATTATATAAATAAGAGAATCTTGTGTTGTAAGATTATATTCCTTTTATTCAGTGGCTTTAATGTTTGATATAAGAATTATGTTTACTTGTTTCTTTGTACGGATGATATGTTGTCTAGGACGTCGGTCTCTTATAAGGAACCCTGACAGTCCTAAGATCTACTGCAAAGATTTGAAACCTTGATAGTCATCCAGGCTCCTTTAGGGTCTATTGGGCATCAGAACATGTATTATCAATTTTGCATTTTCGATATATATTTAAAAGGTTGAGAGAGGGGGAAATGGAAATCATAATCATTACAAAAGTGAGGGGGAAAAAGATAATTTGTGATGTTATTTAGAAAGTGGAAAAGAAGAAAAGTTGTTTTTCATTTTGTATGCTAAAACTTTTTTTCTAATTAATCATTTCCACCCATTTCCATATTCTATACATTTTATACACACAGCTGAAAATGAAAAACATAAAACTCGATTTCGAACCAAACAAGGAATTGGTTTGTTGGAATTTGTTTGGGTTGGAATTCTAGTCTAGTCGTAATCCAATTTACACTCCAAAGGCCTTAAACCACATACATTATTTATTAAAATATCCATATAGGTGGGTCGCCATTTAAACCTCGTACATTATTCACACTGTAAAGGGCTTAAATTTGTGTCCTACATTTTTCTTGTCATTGCTAATTTTTATTAATTCATTTCTAGTTTATGTGCAAATGTTAACATTATCCAAGCTAATTAATGCGTCCATCCATACCACTTTCAAGCTTTCAACATTAATCACCCATTAAAGATTCTAAATATTTGAATTCGTTGGGAACAATGTTTTTGCAAAAATCAAAAAGTATAGTTGGTAAGGTGGGGGAGTATAACTCATTATTACAAATTAATACATAATTCAAAAGACAAAGAGGACAGTTATAAACTATTATTAATTTTTTATAGTGTTAAACCAAATGCACATTATATTGTTCCATAAAAGGCCAGTACTAAAAGAATACCTTAATGTATTTATACTCATGGCATCTGACAGATACAAATTCTATAACAAAATATATACATGCACACAATACGTGACCCAAATTTTGTAACAGCTTACATGTACTTGCTCTAAAATGTAAATATATTATTGTTAAACATATTACATGCTATTTGGCTACAAATTAACATGAACTGAAGTGCTTGTGATGAGTGTGTGCGGACACACACACACATACATAGCAAAGAGCTAGAACTTGATTAGTATCAAGTGATTTGGATGGATGAGTGTTTGAATTGGCTAAATGTATTGTTTGATTGAATAAGTAGGTTGAATGGATAGCTGAGCTAAGTTGTATGATGGTAAGCAAGACTGGCGTAGATATAGTAGTGCAGTAATGATGATAGGAATGAGCAGGGTAGAAGGAAGAGCCTGATGTATCACCTAAAGAATAGATGTAGTAATGCGGTAGGATTAGGTCAAGTTTGATATAATAACTTAAATATCACTAAAAAAAAATGTAGTAACTATGGCACTAATCTAAAGCTTCCGGGCATAGACTCGAAGCTTGCAAAGAGTAGGCTTATCCCATAGGGAGATCAAAGTGAGTTGAACCAATTTTTTTAATTCATTTTTCTTCTTCTTTTAGATTTGGATGTATTGTGTATTTGTAGATCTTGATATTTTATAGGTTGTGTTAAAGTTTTATATGCTTTAATTACATATTTTTTTGTATATTAAAAAAAACTATAATTGCAGGTTGAGTGCATAATTATAAAAGATGATGGTAAACTGGTACCATTTGCTAGATTTAGAGTATGACATGATAATGCAAGAGGCCCAATAAAGGAAGTGATCAGAGACCACCATGAGGTTGGTCCATGATATTTTTGCATTATTATTATTAAGCTCAATGCTCTTTTACTTTTTAGTTGTTATTCCTATATGCATACGTATTAGATATATTATTTATTTAGTGTATAGGATCATATTGCTGGTGTTCTAAAGTCTTTTCATGCCTAAAGTCCTATGTTTATACCAGACATCATGATTATTTCAATTTATTTTGATTCAGGCATGCAAACAGCCAGTTCAGTGATAAAGAGAAGTTGTGCGAACACGAGTGTATGGTGAAGCAGCAGATGATTCATATTAATGATACCCCTATAGGTTGCTCTTAGATTAAAGCAACAAGGTTACACAGGTTGCTCACCTAGTGATACAATTCCTTATGTAATTTGTTGCCAGCAGGGGGTAAATATTCCTCTTCTTCATGTCATTAGTTTTATGTCTCATAATGTTCTGATATTGCAATCCTGTCTGAACCAACATGGGCTGCCTGTTACTAGTGACATTGTTTACAAGAGAAGGTTTGCTATTAGTGCTTTTGTTTGGAAATGAAACCAAATTAACACATGTGTTATTATAAATATATGCTTGCATTGTGTGTTTAAAATGATGATGAGCTGTAAGGTTTATTTTTCACCAGTTGTAGTGAGTTTTATACATTACTTGTTTTCTTCCTTTTAAGAATTGTCTAAAAACTACGATTTTATAAATATATCAAGCCCTGGAAGAACAATGCAAGAATAATTAAAAAATATTTTATCTATAGAGATACATCACATTCTGGGATTGAGGGTGTAGAAACTGGTGCTAATGCTGTTGAGTTTCTTCTTCTTAGTACAAATTTAGTTTAGGTTAGAAATTTTCAGGAATATAATTATTCTAATTGCCTTGTATCACCAAATTTTGGAGTTGCAAATTAAAGCACCATCGGATTTTGGAGTTCAAGTGTTGAGTTTTTACTTTTTTATACGTCGTTTGCTGAATAAACACAAATTACACTTATATCTATATGAGTTCTTTAACATTGATCTCTTCAATTTTTCTTATATTTCAATAATAATAATGATAAAATAAACAATACTTTGAATAAATTAACTAAGTTTTTACAAAATTAGATATATTTATAAAAATAAACCAAATATTATAAAAATTAAAAAAGTTATAATAATAATAATAAACTAAGCTTGATTAAAACATTAACTAAGTTTATAATGATAATAATAATAACAATAGTAACAATAACAATAAACTGTAGTTTGATAAAATAACTAGCTAAGTTTATAATAATAATAAATTAACCAAGCCAACTAAGTTTTATAATTAATATACTAATAACAAAAATAATATAAAAAAACTAAGTTTATAAAAATTAACAAAGTTTATAATAATAGTAGTAATAATAATAATGTTAATAACAATAAATTAACTAAGTTTACAATAATAATAAATTAACTAAGTTTATGAGAATTCATATATTTGAGATAATTTTAAAAGTTAACCAAGTTAAGAGAGTTTAAGTTTGAGATATTATATAAGTTTAAGTTAATTAAAATATAAGTTATGACATTTTAAGTTTTAGCAATTAAGGTAATTTATAAGTTTAATAATAATAGTATTATTATTAAACAATAGTTTGAATACATTAACTAAGTTTTATAAAAATTAAATATGTTTCTAAAAATTAACTAAGTATTATAAAATTAAAAAATTTATAATAATAATAATAAGCTAAGTCGGATAAAAAATAACTAATTTTATAATAATAAGAATTTGTTTCGAAAAAATATAATAATAAATTATAGTTTGATAAAAATTAACTAAGTTTACAATAATAATTAGTTAGCTAAGTTTTATCTAATTTAGCTAAGTTTTATAAAAAATAAATAATTTTTTGCAAACTAATTAAGTTTTAATATAATTTAACTATTTTTCACAAAATTAAACAAGTTTATCATAATAATTAACAAAAATTTTAAAAAAATTTAACTAAGTAAGCTAAGTTTTATAAAAAAAAATAAATTTAAAATAAAGTTTAACTAAGGATGGTTGACATACTTTAAATATGTAAAGCACTTCCATAATTATTTGTTGATTAAAACTTGTCTATAGGTAATTAGCCATTCCAGACTAAAGATCAGCTGTAGAAAAGAATTGTGGGTAATCAAGTAATGAACATGACTCTAATTGTTGTATATACTATTACATTTCATTAATACTTGTGCAAACTTGTTTATGAATGGTTATGGATTTTATGTGAATTTGCTCATTTTATCAGAAGACTATTATCAAAATGGTTATGGATATTATATTGGATTATATGATTAATGTATTTTTTCAATTGTTTGAATATGATGATTATGTAATTGATTGATTGTTGGTTTGAACATGATGATTATGTAATTGATTGATTGTTGATTTGAATATGAAGATTATGGGATTGATTATTGGTTTTGATAAGCCATTAACAAGAAATGGTAGCGTGTACAATATGCTACCAAACAGTTGATAACTTTTAGTTGCGTTTTAAAAAGACTACAGAAATAGATGTAAATAGCTATTCTTTCAGTAGTGTTTCAAAAATGTTAACAAACTTTTAGTAGCGTTTCGGTGAACACTATGATACGACATGTTGCTAAAAGTCCGCAACTTTTTGTAGCGTTTCTAAAATCCAACAACATGTCAAGTTTTGGTAGCGTATTCTATAATGCCAAAAAGTTTCAGACTTTTAGTTGCATGTCATGTCGCAGCGTTTATTAAAATGCTACTAAAGGTTTTGACAGTATTTTTCAACGCTACGAAAGGCCTTCTCTAGTGTAGTGAAAATAGAAGAATTTGATTTGATTGAATGAATGAGTGCATTGCAAAAGGGTTCCAACATAGGTAAAATGAGTAAGAATTAATCTCAAAAGTCAATTCTTCATATGATACATAATGATCTATCGATAAGATTAACCAAATTTTTTGAACAAAGTGCAATTTCTAATGAGCGAAGTTGAGTTAACTTCTCTTTGTAAGATCATATACTTGAGAGCAAATGGATAAGGTTAAAATTATCTAAAGCATAATTTACGAGATCATAGAAGATAAGAGTTTATAGTAAACCCCTACATATCATAGGTCAAGGAGGTGACAAGTTGTGTGAGTTGAGAGTTTGCACATAATATTTTTTTGATAGGAATCTTACGTAGATCACCCCAAAAAAGTTTGGAACCGATTAACATTCATTGACCAATTTATGTTATCAACATGAGTTTGGTAAACTTAAAACTAAATCAGTTTTATAAATATATAAGGTAGTTCATAAAATGTTTATGAACACCTATTCCATTACACCAAGAAACAACTATTGTTTCAAGAAATGCCAACTTTATAAGAAAGGATTTCCTTTAGAAAATATTAGTAGTAAAAATAATTTAGATACGATCTAAAGATAAAACTGATTATGTAAGATGAAATGAAACTAACCAATTCAAAATAGATGCTACTCATTAAAATTTCTATTAAGAACTCCTGCATGTTGAATAGAAACTATGAGTTTCACATCAATATTGGGAAAGAACTTCCTTAGTTGTTAATAAGTCATAATGAGTATTTGTAACGACGTATATTTTACGCATTAAGTGATCGTAAAATATTATTTTTAAATCCATATTGGATTATATGAGTCAATAACTATGGGGAATGTTGAGTATTGACAATTTTGACCCTTGGTAAATTCATGACGATTTTGACACTGATTTATATTTTTTAGCATTTTCAGTAGTTATACGTATTGCAATGATATATGTACCTCGATCGGCACCAGAGAATTTGGATGAATGGAAAATGTCCTTGGGTTAAGAAAAGTGTAAGAGCCATGTAGTCGAAGAATTTTTTTAAGATAAAATGTTTTGGTATCTCGTACAACATAAAAGGGCCAAAAAATATCCTCCCAAAGCACTGTATCGAATTCTGATGAAACTTGTACCATTGGAAAGGGAAAAATATGATGATATATGGCATTAAAGAATCATCCTAATCTGACTTTTTTAGAAGTCATACGACCATAAAAGCTTCATTGGAATTTTAAAAATAAAAGAAAATAACAGGCTATCAAACCTTAATCCTATCCACTACCCTATGAATATTATTCCCTCCCCTGTAGCCACTTTCATTCACGTATCACCTTCCTCTTCATCAAACCCATCTCTCCACTCATTTTTCTTCTCTTCCTCCATAAGCAAATGGCCACCATTTAGGCTAAAATAAAAGTCGAGTCTCTCTATTTTCTTAAGTGCTATGCAATCATGGCTTCAGTTTGACCCAACTCCAATTATGATGGCCAAAAATTATGAATCCAACAAAGAGGGTGATTTTGGAGGAGAACCCAAATGGATTTGAATGATATGGATTTGTTCATTTCGGCGAGATAATTATAGAAATGTAGACAGATAAACCGGAGATAGATACGGTGGTGGCAGGGAGGTTGAAAAGATTAGGAAATAATATAGGTTCCATCACGTTTTCATTGCCAAGACAACATCTTTAGGTGTAGTGGTTGTCACGGTAGCGGCGATATCAGGGATGCATGCAGCTATATCGCGGCGGCCTCAGGCAAAGTCCAGTGGTGGGGTAGTGTACGTGTAGGAGAAAAGAAAAAATTTTGATCCATAGATTCCTAAGTGGTGGCTGGTGCTGATGCTCGAAGTGGTGGAGGTGGCACCGGGTCAAGCGATGGAGTCAGCGATGGTGTAGGTGGTTCGGTTGGCATGCAGTGTTGCATGGGTTGGCATGTGCATGGGTGGTGAAGGAGTGCATGATTTTTACCAACATGGGTTAGCTAAAAAAAGGATGTAAGTGTAACGACTCATATTTTACATATCGGAGGGTCATAAAATATTGTTTTTAAATTCGGATTGGGTCGTTTGACATATAAATTTTAAGGATTATAAGCGGCAACAATTTTGACTTTGAGAAATTTTGTCCTTGAAAATTGTAATGGTTATAACATTTGATAGAAGCGGATTTAGCATTAGAGACCACTTTCATTGAGAGATGTGATGATTTCCCTTTCCTAAGAATGGCCATAATAGCGATTTGGACTTTCTAACTAAATGATATGGTTGCTTAAAGTTTGGCGGTGTTTGAAGCAGCTTAGTGGGTAATTTGTAAGATTATAGAGAGGTCTAATAACTCATTTTGGGTTTAGGGTTTATACTAGCTGAAATTAACATCTCTAAATCATTTCTATCATCTTCCAAATAGAACTAAGCCTTCGTTAACTCATTCTTCACCCAAAACCTTCCCTTTTATATCTAGATCAAGTTTAAATAATATTCTTGAAGAAGAAAAATTAGGCCATTACTGTATATTTCCAGAATCGTTTCAATTTGCATGCAAAACTTGGATTTTGGCGGGTTTGATGAGTGATTTATCATCTCTCACCTTATTATATATGTTTCTATAGGTTTTAACATATTTTCCATCCATTTATAATGTTAAAATTAAGTTTTAATGCTATTTTAAAATCATACATGTTGTAAAAACTTGAATAAATGGATTTTTGGTGTTTTAAACACTTTATTTGGATTCATGGTTTCTTTGATATGTGTTAGCTATGTTGTAGATACATGGTACAATAATTTCTATGATTGGTTATGTAATTTTTCATGCTTAAATGATGTTTGATGTGTGTGGTGTTTGTGTATATGCTTGAATAGTTGAAAACGCTCATCAGAGCAAATTAGAGGTAGAAACCATGAAATTGGACTTCGACAAATGGACTCTAGGATGTTGGGAGTTGCATCGATGTGTGTGGAACGCATGTGGGGCAAAGAACATAACATAGTGGTGAAATCAGTGTAAAATTGAAATTTTGACTTATTACAGCATTTCTGCCAGGTGCTTTGAGTCGTGCTTTGGTCTGGTGGAAGGTTTGCCTGGATCTTGCTTCAGGTCGACAAAGGGGTGAAAGGGACAACAAATGTTGTTAAATAGTGCTGTCATTTAGGGTTTACTTCATGTCATGCTTGGGGACTTAGGGTGGTTGCTTCGACTCGGCACACGAGCAAGAAATTGGGTATGAAGGTTTTGGAACCACTTTAGGCCTTTCTTTGGGATTTTGCTAGGGTGACTTCGGGCTTGGCTAAAAAATTACTCAGGTAGAACTTGGGGTTTGGAAAATTTTGGTCTTAATGGGGCGAAAACTAAGGATTTCTTTAGGACTTGTTCCAAGCGTCTAGTGGGTGATGTGGAGTGAAGTAGACAACTCCAAACGACCCGGAATGACCTTGGATTTCGTATGGCACCCAGTGAAGCGTTGGTGTAGTGCTTCAACATAATGACAACGATGATGAATTTAGAACTGTTATATGACGGCTCTATGATTTATGATGGGTGTCTAGAGGCATTCCGAAGATGGAAACTCGATGTGCCGAGTAACTATGGCATCTAGTGATGGACCGAGAGGATGAGTTCTATATGATAGCTCATGGAGTAGCACATAAGGTTGTGATGCTCTTTATTAGGGTTGGATAGTCTATGTGTACCCAGAGTAGTCTATGTGTACCCATATTGTTGGATGTCTATGTATGTCCAGCCCCCATCCATTTGTATTGGTATGAGTTGAGCATCTGCGAGGTAGTTATACTATCAGTACATGTGCTAAGAGATCAATGGATAACTCTAAGGTTGTGATGCTCATAGTGGGATGGCCTAGTTTGTGTATATCCAGGGAGTTCTGTGCATACCCATATTGTTAGATATCTGCGCGTGTCCAGTCCCTAGCCATCTGTGTGGGAAATGTGTTGGGCATATGAAAGAGTTATTTTATATCCATCGCACTTGAGTGAGAGATGCAAGGTTATATAATGGATGCCATGTTTATTGTGTGCTTGACATGCTGTGTGATACCTGTATATCTCATAATTTACACTTGTGATTGTAGTTTAGCATGTGTTTATGTGCTAACTCTTTGGATGTAGGGGCCATGCTCCTATTCACTATATGTGATTTTGTATTATTTGGAGATAATATATCAATCACACCAACCATTGTTTTACCCGAGGGTTTATGCTTTCTTCTTATTATCTCGGGCACTCTTAAATGAGTAGATAGAGATAACTGTTATGGATAGCGCATGGAGAGCGATCAGTAGGCTATGCTTTCATATATCATATTTTGGATCTTATTATCGCTTGTTTCGCCATGCAGTACTATGGAGTGTCTCTAGTACTTGTACTTCCTAGTAATAGTTATAGAGTTTATTTTGGAGATTAGGATGTATAAACTCAATTATTTTATTTTGTATAATTGTGATGAACCAATGTACTCTGATTGTTCTGGTTCACTTAGTTATATTATGTCTTTCCCGTTTTTAATTTATTTGATTGTTATATTGTCTATACGGTATGAGGTGTTCTATGGTGTTTATGTTTGGATTTTCTTTACTTTACACCCTTGGTTGCCATCTTGCATCGGTTGGGTCCCCCACGGCACACTATACATGTATATTGGGTACCGGTGGTGTAGGAAGATCGTAACATTTGGTATTAGAGCTTAGTTTGCATAGATAACCTAATATGATACTTGGATCCATTATAGATAAGGAAGGAGCTATCGCCTTAGAATGGATCGACCGATATACGAGAGAGCGTACTTGTTATATTTTGGTTTAAAACTATATGGTAGTGCATATATATAGTATATAAGACTTATTGCATTCATGGACACCATTTATTTGTTTTAAAGAGACTGATCATTCTTATTACACCTTGTAAGAATAAGCCGACTAACGCTGCTAGGAACTCTATTTGTGAAGTTGATAAGGGGCGGGATTGGGGGCTGCTAACCCCGATTTGTAGAACACATTCGTTGAGATAGTGTGAAACATTGTTCAAAATGCCCAAGTTGCTCCTGCTGTTGTTGGCGATGGTGGTGCTCCAATGCAAGTGCCAAGGGATGACTTTGCCAAACTGAGCAAGGATTACTCCAGTCTAGGAAGCAATCTGTTTCTTGGAATGAAATAAGCTATCGAAGTGTAGGATTGGTTGAACACCCGAGAATGCATCTTCAAGGCTATGAAGTTAAAGGATGGGATGAAGAGAAAATTGTCATCCATGCGACATCAAGGACGGACTATGGGGTAGTGGAACGCCACCAAGATTACTAATCCCGAGGATCGGATTATTTGGAAGTAGTTAACGCGAGGTTTGAAGAGAAAGATATACTGGATGCCCAGAAGTTGGTGCCCTTTCGAAAGTTTGATGATTTGAGACAAGGGGATATGTCTGTATCGAAGTATGTAGCCGAGTTCAACATGTTGCCAAAGTATGATCTATCTTTTATCAACACTGTGCTCAAGAAGAATGAGAAGTTTATTATGAGCTTGGAAGTGTATGTTAAAGAATAGCTAGTAGGATATATCGATGAGACCTTTGAGGGGCTGGTGGAGAAGGCTTTTCGACATAAGGGTCTATATCCTAAGCCGTAAGTTGACGAGGGAGGCAAGAGGAAGTAGAACAACAACAATAAGAAGCAACTTTAGAAGGGTGGCCAAAAGAAGGACATATGGGAGCCTACTTGCTATAACTATGGATAAAGGGGCCATCTTAGCAAAGATTGCAAAAGCGAGAAAAAAGGATTTTTAACTGCAACAAGTCAGGGCATATAAAGCAGGATTGCCTAGAGCCATTGAAGAACATGCAGGCTGTGTGTGCTTATGCTTTGAATGTTGTTCTAACTTCATTGAGTGCTCCATCGATGAAGGAAAATTGGAAGAACATCTTTATACAGGGCATGCTTTTTATTTTTGATACACTTGCACATATTTTTTTCGATAACTGGGTTTCACATTCCTTCATATCTAATGGTTTGATAGATAGATTGGAAATGAAACTCGAATAGTTGACCAACCTCTGATTGTTACAAACCCTATTGAAGGATCGACTAGCCTTTGCATGGTTTGTCGATACTTAGCCTTATTGAATCATAGATGTTTATTTGCTTATGATTGCTTTATTTTGGGTTCTGTGGGGATCATATTATATTGGGGATGGATCAGCTGCATAAATGTAGAGTAGTGGAGGATCGTAAGAGGCCGTTAGTGACAATAGAGATAGATGATGAGCATAGGTTGGAGATTGGCTACCTACCGATGATGAGGTGATAGTTAGCTTTTTGTACTTGCTTGAGATCTTATACGACGAGTTATCATCTGTGCCTATAGCAAGGAAGTATCCGAACATATTTGAGGATGTGACCGGATTACTACCACGTAGAGAGATCGAGTTCTGTATAGATTTGGTGTAGGGTGCCAGACGATTTTTATGCCATGAAGGCCTAGGTGCCGAAAGAGCAGAAGGAACTAGAGGTGCAAGTAAATGACCTATTGCGACAAGGGTTCGTTCAATGGAGTATATCTGAATGGGGAGCACATGTAGTGTTCGCCACTATGGTGAACGACTTTTTGATATTATGCGTAGATTACCATAAGTTGAATAAGATAATGAAGAAGAACAAGTATCCACTTCCACATATTGGTTACTTGTCTAATAAGCTCCATGGTGATAAGTTATTCTCTCAGTTGGTCCTTGTGACGGGGTTTCATCAACTAAGAGTGGCAAAGGAGAGTGTGTTGATCACAGCATTTCATATGTTGTTTGAATTTTATGAGTTGTTGCTTATGCCATTTGGGTTAGCCAACACTGACATACTTTGTTGATCTTATGAACCATGTTTTTATGGATAAACTAAATAAGTTTGTACTTATCTTCATTGACGATATCCTTGTCTATTCAAGGACAAAGGAACAACACAAGAAGCATTGAGGATAGTGCTCGAGGTCATGTTGTTTCTGAGCAGGGTAATACCGTAGTCCTATGATGGTGTTAGCAGTAGAGGATTAGGATTGACCCAAGACCATTAATGATGTGAAAAGTTTCCTTAGGTTGGAAGGATACTGTAGACGTTTTATCAAAGACTTCTCTAACATAGTAGTATTGTTAACCAACTAGACAATGAAGAATCATGCTATTATATGAGAATCGATGTGCGAGCATGCATTCATGAGTCTAAAAGAGAGGTTGATGAGTGCATTGGTGTTAGTAATTCCAAGCGGGATTGAGTAGCTGACAGTATACATCGATTTCTACGGTATTATACTAGGCGCGGTGTTGATGTAGAGAGGAAAAGTTGTCGCTTACATTGTCGACGGCTGAAATTGCACGAGAGAAAGTATCCGACTCATGATTTTAGTTGGTGCCGTTAGTGTTCGCTTTGAAGAAATGGAGACATTTTTTGCTTGGGGAGAGGTTTGAGCTATATACGGATCGCAAATCATTGAACTATAGTTTCTCCCAGAATGATCTTAACCTTCGTTGGTTATAGTTCCTAGCCTCCTATGACTTTAACATTTCCTATATGCCCGATAAGGGAAATGCAGTCGCTGATACTTTGAGTACGAGACATGCCAGCTTGGTAGCGATGTCTCTAGAGTGAAGTAGTTAGAGTTTATCATTAGCTATGATTTTAGACCTCAATGTGCACTAGAGTAAGAAGTGTTGGCTAGCTTAACCATCAAACATACTCTGATTGAGTGGTACTAGTCAGAGGCGAGATGCTTGACCAGCGAAGATCACCATGAAGATAGAAGAAGGAGTATTATCTTAGGAGATGAGGTAGTATGGGCTCGACTATGATATTTTCTCCGTAAAGATGGAAGATTTTTTATTCCTTATGTTAATGGGCTAAGGGATGAGGTGCTATGATAGTGCCATCGTTCGAGATTAACTATACATACCGACAACAATAAAACGTACCGTGATATGAGGCAAACATTTTATTGGGAAGGGATGAAGAAGGACGTTGGGGCATTCATCTAGAAGTGAATGAACTGTTAATTGATAAAGGCAGTGTAAGAGAAGCCGAGTGGTTTGATGCAACCGCTTAAGATTCTAGAGTGGAAATAGGAACAAGGTTCAATGGAATTCATCAACTGAATTGTCGAGGACCAAAGGAGAGTATGCTAGCATCTGCGTCATAGTCGATAGATTGACAAAGAGTGATAGATTTATACCAGTAAAGTCCAGTAGAACGACATCCAAATTGGCCATATGGTATGTGAAATGGGTTGTAATATTCCACAGTGTGCCGAAGAGCATGGTGAGCAACCGAGAACCTTTGTCCACCAACGGGTTTTGGAAGAGCTTAGAAGGGCATTAAGGATGGAGTTGCAACTCAGTACAGCTTATTGCCTACATACTGAAGGGAGGACCAAGATGGCGAATTGTATCGTCGAGGTTCTCTTGCGAGCTTGCGTTCTGGATTTAGGTGGCTCGTGGGACGATCGTTTGTAGTTAATAGAGTTCACATAAAACAATAACTATCAGTCCGACATCGGTATGGCACCATTTGAGGCACTATATGATCGATCTTCAATGCTCCTTCATATTGGTGGGAAGTGGGTAAGAAACTGATACTTAGGCCAGATATGATTAGAGAGGCTTCAGAGAAGATTGAGATCATTCAGCAATGAATGAAAGCTACTTAGGATACATGGAAGAGCTACACTTATAGGAGAAAATGTGACCTAGAGTTCTCTGTCAGTGACACGGTGCTTGCCAAGATCTCTCCATTGAAGAATGTTGTTCGGTTCAACGTCTATTCTAAGAAGATAACAAATGTTTGGTTCAACGGACATTTAGAAACAGTTATCCTGTAACGACCCAGATTGTCCATCATTTGATTTTAAATATTTAAATATTGGGTTTGAAATATAAATTGATTTTTGAATATGAAGATTTGTTTGACATTTTAAAATGGATTTAATTTTCAAATATAACGAATTATCGAAACACGAAAATGGTAAATAATTGAAAATTGAGTTGAATATGAATTGAAATGATTTGTAATGTTAATATAAATTCTATTTGAATTAGAATTGAGTTAGTAAGTTTTTCAAACTGAAATTTCAAGCGATTACGTAAATTTTTGAAATCGTCGATTTAATCGACGCGTTAAAATAGCGATCCAGGGCACAGTCTCATAATATGGCGAAACCAGTTCCATTGGATCCATAACAGCGTATTATTGTCGGATTTCAAATTTCTTAGCATTTAGATTTACCGTTTGTCGCACGATCTGAAAACACCAAGAAATAATTTAGCTAATTTAACTTAAACAGTCAATCCAGAAAGCTATCTTCCGCATACAACCAAATTAAGCTTCGAAACTTGCTCCATCGGGTTCAGATTTGGGATATAACGTTAGAAACACCAAGCGACATGCTTCAATAGAAGATCGAGATTTCCCGGTATATGATTCGGGATATTTCTAAAATAAAATAGTAATAAAAGTAAAATCAAATCAACAGTTTAGCCATCTTATCCTTCTTCTTAGCTGACCTATTTGAATTTAGCCGCTTTCCTTTAGTTTGTAAAGAAAGTCGTCTTCTACTTTAAAATCGTGCAATCCTTTTCCTTCTTCTTTAGTTCAATTTCAGGAAGATTAAAAAAATAATAAGAGGGTAAATCAGAAGAAAAAAAATATAAAACATTATTACGATCATGCACGTAAGGGAGGAGGGCTAGAGGTTCGCGCATGCATGGCGCGACCACAGCGAAGGTCGAGCAACATTGGGACAACCTACAGGCGAAGTTAGGTGGGTCCACGACGTCACGAGTGGCCGCGATGAGCAAATTGAATGTAATCGGGTTTGTGGGGTTCTCTCTTAGTTCGGTGAGGTGAAATAGAGGCGGAGGCCGGCATTGGGGTGTGTAGCTGAGGCGGGAGAAAGAGCGGCGATGCTAGTCGATCGAGTTAAGGCTTCCGGGATTGTCGATGGTAGAGCCATGCAACATGGCGAGGGTGGAAACATGCCTTGGCTATTGTAACGACCCGTAAATTTTAACGATTTTTTATAATGCAATTAACTAAATTTTTCATGAAAATAAAAAATAAATTTTGGCTATGAAAATTTGATATTTGAGTTACGTCTATTTAAATGTAGCAAGTGTCAAATTTTCATCAGAAAATATGGAAGCTTGTTAGTTTATAAAATTTTCAATTTAAAATATACTAGTTAAAATTTGATGGAGGTCAATTCTATTGTGTAGTTTTCAATTTCAATTCAGTTAATTTGATGGAAATAAAATATTTTGAAACCCGAATATTTTTATGTAATAAAATTGTAAACGATTTTCTAAGTGAGACGTCGCATTTCGTTTCGCCAAATTTGGACTGTTATAGCTCCGTTAATCTTATTTTCGGCATTTCAATAACATTTTCGGCAGCGAATATCTTTTGATAGGTTGGTCATACTACTGATATCCATGTACCATTCTGTTCGTCTTGTCGTGCTGGTCTCCACAGTATATTCATTTGTGCATTTCTATGTTCGGTACGCGGTGAAATCAATGAAACGGTTAGCCATATCAGTTCCATATTTGGGCTTTTGGGCTTTCCCGTGTCTATTTAGTTATTCACTAATTGAAAACAATAGCCTTTTTCTTTTATTATTTTAAGAATTTTCGTGCCTATCCTTTGCTATCCCTGGTTTAATTTATATTGGTTCGTTTATTTCTCTGCCTTTCTCTCCTTCATTTCTGCTTTCTCGCTAAATTAATCATATAATTTATTTTTAGTTCTGAACGAAAAATAAATGCTCACCTCCTCTTGAAATATGATCGCCTACTTTAGAGTGCTCCACCCTCTCGACCATATTTCCCATTTTACATCCACATCTAGCATCTCGCCCTTGCCAACATCCATCCCCATCGGCCTCTCCCTCTGGCCATGTCACCGTCCTTTCCATCACACCCATCACCAACCAGAAGCCCGTCCCTTCCTCCCCACTTTCCTCCAACCAAGCACCGCCTAACCTGAAGCCTCCTTTTCCCACATATCTTTTGATAGGTTGGTCGTATCACTGATATCTATGTACCATTCTGTTCGTCTCGTCGTGCTGGTCTCCACAGTATATTCATTTGTGCATTTTTGTGTCCGGTACGTGGCGAAATCAATGAAACGATTAGCCATATCAGTTCCATATTTGGGCTTTTGGGCTTTCCCGTGTCTATTTAGTTATTCACTGATTAAAAACAATAGCCTTTTTCTTTTATCATTTTCAGAATTTTCGTGCCTATCCTTTGCTATCCCTGGTTAGATTTATGTTGGTTCGTTTATTTCTCTGCCTTTCTCTCCTTCATTACTGCTTTCTCGTTAAATTAATCATATAATTTATTTTTAGTTCTGAAAGAAAAATAAATGCCCACCTCCTCTTGAAATATGATCGCCTACTTTAGAGTGCTCCACCCTCTCGACCACATTTTCCCATTTTAGACCCACATCTAGCATCTCGCCCTTGTCAACAACCATCCCTATCGGCCTCTCCCTCTGGCCATGTCACCGTCCTTTCCATCACAACCATCACCAACCAGAAGCCCGTCCCTTCCTCCCCACTTTCCTCCAACCAAGCACCGCCTAACCTGAAGCCTCCTTTCCCCTCATGCTTCCGCCTTGCCCACTACATATAGCCGAAATCCTTGCACCTCATGTCACAAACCCAACCTCCACCATGCAAAAAACCAGCCTCCACGTCACCGAGCCTTGCCTCGTTCATCATCCCCTAGCCGAGCTTCAACCGCAAACTCAACAACCGAACACC
The DNA here is from genome assembly GCA_030765085.1 of Allium cepa. NCBI lineage: Eukaryota > Viridiplantae > Streptophyta > Magnoliopsida > Asparagales > Amaryllidaceae > Allium > Allium cepa. The sequence goes on from CM060932.1 coordinate 666,143,799, forward strand.
TAAAACCCACCAGCCCATTTCCCAATAGCTGTGCATCCCGCATCCAACATAGCCTCGCCATCTTGCCAAAGCTCCATCACCCCCTAATGCCTTGAACCCTTCTCCTCTATCCGGTCTTCCATCACCAAGCGACAACAGCCACAACCCCGTAGCCGCGGCCTCCAGAGCACACAAATCTGCCCATCACCTTCACCTTGCTGAGTGCAACAGACCCTTCATACGGCTGCTTATATGTATTGCCAATATATGTGTGTTTTAATATGTATGATATATTAGGTATTTTGATTTTGAAGTGTACTTAGATTTTTAAATATAAAATATATATAGATATTTTGATTTTATTTGATGTGTTTAAGAAATAATGACTTTGAAATATATAAACACACATATTTTGATTTTATTGTAGGTGTGTTTTAAATTTAATATTGATTTTCAAATATATATATTACAAAGATTTTATTTTTAAGTACGTGTTTTAAATTTTATATTTTTTAAAATATATAGCTATATATATATACATATATATTTGTTTCATCGGATCCATCAAGTTCAAGATCGTACAAGCTTCGCTTTGCTTTGCTCGTGTCCGTATCTATGTGTGTGTCCTTGTCACCCTCGTCACCATCAAATTTCTCTAGCCTCAAAAGGTGAGCGATCACTCATGATTTACATTTTTATATTTAGTTAATTCAGTTCACATGAAATGACGATTGAAACATGCTGTTTAATTTAAATTGCTAGTTACTTAATTGTTAAATATGATATGCTATTATTTGTTTTAGTTCACCGATGTTAATTAACAATATTGACACCAATAACATGTTATATATATATATATATTCTATTAAATTGCTTATTATGATCATATGTGCTTGTTTTTGATATGATGTCATTTATGCTATTTATATTCTCACTCTACAAGTTCCTTGATAGTTTAGGAAATCCCTATGGGTTGAAATGATACATACCCGAATGATCTTGTAGATTAGGGGAAAATCGTTATGGGTTGAAATGATAAACCCAAGCGATTTTCATTGATTTTGAATTTTGGGATTGCGGGTTGAAATGATATATACCCATAAATATTAAATTTAAATTGCAGATTGAAATGATAAATATCCGTATCACTTGACCATAGGATAGAAAATTTTATACGGACACCGTTGGTCTATTTTTGAAAAATGCTTTCCAAAGTTTAGAATGGAAATATATGCGTTTTAATAAATATTGATTTTAAATTATAATTATTTGTTAAATTTAGATTTTTAAAATTATATGTTTTTTAAATTTTAAAATTATAAGTTAAGTTTTGAAATGTAAATTATTAAATTTTACTTATTACTTTGTTATTTTTTTTAAATATATAAAATAAGATTTAAAATAGATTTAATTTAATAAGATTTAGTTTACCTAATATATATAATATGCTTTTACATATTTATTTAAATTTACATTAATATTTTGAAAATAGATTTTTCTAATAACTTTAATAAATTAAGGTTGGAAAGATAAATTGAAGTTGATTTGTAATTTAATTTGTTTAAGAATTGTATTTAAATACAAATTGATTTTAAAACTTGTTAATTTGAGATTTTTAAAGATATGATTTTATAACTTGATAACTTGATTTTTATTAAAAATAAATAAATGAATACTTTTAGATATAAATAAGATTGAAATTGAATATTAATTTTTGGTTTAAATTTCCTACCCTATCCGTTCCTTATTTGTAGCCATTCATACCCCAAAGCCTAGTCTGCCTCCTTTATTACTAAATCATGTATAGAAACATTTTCTCACATCTTATTTTCATTTGCATCCAGAGAGAAAATACTGTAAGTTTCAATGGCCTCCTCCTTCTCTTCTCTTTTCTCTTTTTTTTCTCTATGTTTTCTTCCTCTTATGCTCGGCCTCCGCCTTAAGCTTCACCATATTTCCGACCTCATCTCCTCACCACCTCCTCCATGATCGGCCACCACTCTACAACACCACTCCATGCCATAGTCGTGACTCCAAGATGAGATCTCATCACCAAACAATGATAATAAACCCTAGCTGGGCCTATTGATGCAACCTCATCTTTGTTTGCCTTGGCCACACCTATTTCCACAACCTACTTATCCTCCTTGCCTTGCTCTAGGCCATACTCCTCTGATAAGACCAGATCCGACCAAGTTTGTCACCTAGGCCGAGACACATAGCCTTAAGGCCGAGCCAAACTCCCCTTGATCCATGCATATGCCTCTACTTGCTTTGCCTTCCATTTTCTATACCATAGCCGTGCATTGCTTGACCCAAAGACCACCTAACCTAGCCTTGTTACCTCAAACAACCATGACCGAGCCCATAGATGATGTGGCCGATCCCATAGGTGTTGGGGCCGAGCACTTGTGTGGTTAAAAATCAAGTGATCTCATTTTTATTCATATTTTCATTGTTTATTTCATATGTTGTCATATTGAATCATATATTTATATTTGTTTATTCATTTGATTCCAAGATTTGAATTTGGGTGTTACTTCTTCTTGAATCTTGTCGTGCCTTCTCATTATTTGAGGTGTGTGGATTTTTTTTGTTTTGAATTGATCTCTAGTTTCAGAGGTGAGTTATTCACTCTAGACATTCCATACTTATATAATTGTGAGGCGAAGACAAGTGAATATGTAATGATTGATATACTATGTTCGTATATGCCTATGATCTGTTTATATGATGTATAACCTGATTTTATACATGTTACATCATCTATTATAATATTATATGCTATATTGTTATTTTATTTCCTGTATCCCAGACTGCAAGTTCCCTTATCACTATGGGTTAAAATGATACATACCCGAACGGACTTTAGAATAAGGAAAAATCATTATGGGCTGAAATGATAAGCTCGAGTGATTTTTATTATATTTGATTTACTTGGGATTGCAGGTTTGAAATGATAGAACCCGGATTTTTCTTTTTTAAATTATAGATTGAAATGTTATATTATCCGTATCACTTGACCTAGGTTAGAAAATATTATACAAACCCGTGGTTATTTATATATATATTTTCTGAAATTTATAAGTATTTTTAAAGGTAAAAATATGACCTTTTAACTTAAATTGAATTTAAATAAATTAAATGAATTTATAGTGATTTTTCTATAAGTAAAAAGGTATAAAGAATTAAATGGAAAGGTGCAATTTAGAAATATAACTTAACTTGGAAATTGGGAATTTGGTTTTCAAATGGAAATTTGAAGTTAAGTAAATAAATGGAAATTTAACTTTATTTATGAAATGGGCATTTTAATATAAAGTATTAAGTTAATTGTTAAAATAAAAAGTTTAGAAAATAGTTTACTTTGACTTAATAAGTGGATTATTGTTTAAATAGGATATTCGTTTATTAAAGGTTTATTTTACTGAATCATAAGTTAAATGATATCTAAATGAACGTTTTTGAAGCGAAAAATATGATTCTTCTAAGTTAAAATGGTTAAAAATGAAATTTTAATGTTTTTGAATTTTTTTACTAAATCTGGAATTAACATTTGTAGCACTTCAGAAATACTGTAGTTTTAAGACATCATTTCTTAAGTGCTGTCACTTCTGGAAATAAACTAAGTTCTGAAATAATAAAGAGCTACTGTAGCACTTTGTAAGTGTTGTAGTTGCAAAAACTGAGCTATATTTTGAAATAACTAAAGAGCTACTGTAGCACTTGGTAAGTGCTGTTGTTGCTGAAAGTAAACTGTTTTGAATAAATAAATAGCTACTGTAGCACTTGGTAAGTGATGTGGTGGCTAAAATTAAACTGAATTGTTTTAAATTACTAATACCTACTGTAGCACTTTGTAAGTGCTACTGTTTCGAACTTTGACAATGTTTTGAAATATCACTATATCTACCGTAACATTTTATAAGTGCTGTTATAGCTGAAATTCACAATGTTTTTGGAAATTCTATAATTGAATAAATGAACTTAGAAATGTTATAACTGTGAAATGAATATTATTTAATATTGAATCTAAATGGTTTAATTGAATATTTTTTGAAGTGAAATGTAAACCATTTTGAAATTATAACCACAAGTAATAATAACGATTGGTTGGCAAAGAGACCAGGATCGGATTTGGGAATACTCTCTGTCGATACCGAAAACCACTTTGATAACCGTGTACGTGGTGGAGATTCCAGAATAAAGTAGGATAGTGGTGACGTTCTATTGAGGCCTGTAGATGGACCCGACTCCCGTGAGTTGACATAAGGTGGCTAAAACAGGTGCAATCGACGGGCTAAGGAGGTAGCACCTCTTATCGGACACACTTCTTCGTATGCCATTCTATTACTTTGTGATTGATTGGTGCACACCTTTGATTTTGGGAGTGTGGTTCGAGGCGGGCGGTAGTAGCTTCTACGCATTACCATCGATCCAGAAGCATAATTGGTATATCTACCCTGGCATTGCCTAGTTGCGCCATGTCACCTACCCTAGCGAGCCTTGTACGAGTTTGGTTTTCTCCCATAGCCCATGGAGTATCCTTTGGTGGCTTCCCGATCAGGAGGGACCATGATATTGGATGGACTATTGGGACTTTTATGTGTTAAGGTGGAAAATGTAAAGCCTTAATGCTATTTTAAAGTAAGTTTATTTCACTAATAGATATTATTATAATAGCGAAATATTACTACATAGTAAATAGTTTAACGGATCCTTAGAAGATGGACGGTCCCAAGCATCCTTTAAGTTACTTGTACCTTTATATTACAGTTCACTTGAGTTGGTTTACATTGTATAAGTATGTATGTCCTGACTCGAGTGTTCATGTTTATTTTCTTATGCTCGGGTCAGCCTGAGTATCACAGCTTGGAACTATCTTTTGGAAGCTAGAGATTTTTGGAGTTATTCTGATTTATCTGTATCTGTGATTGGTTTTATTTGCTCCAAATTATATACAATCTTCTATTTTGAATTATTCAAGTCAGACATGTGTGGATTTATTGTCGATTTTGAATGGTCCAAAATAGTGGGTCATTACAGTTGGTATCAGAGCTTTGGTTTTAGGCAAACCATAGCCCACGGATCAAAAACTCATTAGAGATAGGGTAGAAATACCATAGAATGAGTGAAATCAATCTTAGAATCCTTTCTTTGTGAGAGAACGTATTTTAAAGAATAAAACGACTTTTCAAATTATTTTCAAAGGATTTTTAAAGAGTATTTTGATATAAAAATCTTTCTTGTTTTAAGTCAAATTTTTCTAAACTTCCTTCTTTTCCTTTCCTACCTTGTTGGTAATTTCTTTGTTCGGGATATTCAATTCTAGTTGAATCTTACCTTATCTAATCTTGTCTTTGTTTCTCGATTACCTCTATTCTGAAAATTCATCCTTGATTTTCAAGATGAGTCATAGGAATGCAAGAGGTAGGGGACGTGGTGTTGCCCCAGCTCCTTAGCCTGCTGCCCCAGTCAGGTTCACTAAGCTTTATAAGGAATACACTAAGCTTGGTGGCACCAAGTTCACCGGATCTGAGAGCAATATTGAAGCTCAACAGTGGTTGAAGGATTTGGAGAGAATCTTCTCCGGTCTTGAGATCACTAATGCCCAGCAGCGTCAATTGGTAGCTTGACAATTAAAAGGAGTAGCTTTGGACTGCTAGGAGACTGTCACAGCTCACACTGCTGAGGCTGACATCTCTTGGGAACAATTTAGGTATCATCTTCTGTTTGTCCTGAATTTGGTTCAGTTTCTGCTTTGAAATTCGTTTTATATTTCTTTATCGTGCTTTGGGGAGGCTTTCCTTGTGAAGTGGATGCCTGAAGCAGGAAAGTCTTAGCTGTATTGGGAATTCATGGATCTCAAACAGGATGTTATGTCTTTTGCTAAATATGAGAGGAAGTTCAATGAACCTTTGAAGTTTGGCCTTAATCTGATTGACACTCCTCTAAATAAGAATGAGAAGTTCATTGTTGGTGCCCGTCTGGAGTACTATGATCATCTCATTGCTCATGTTCATAGTCCTTTCACCACTTTGATGGACATGGCCATTAGATACGAGAATCCTACTTCTAAGGATCCTTCAACTGCTAGTTCTGCTTCATCTCAGTCTTCTTCTGGCAATCCTAAGAAGAGAAAGCCCAATTTTCACCATCGGTAGAGAAATCAGAACAGGGTTCCAGGATTGGGGTCATCTTCTTTATTTCAGGGGCAATCAATCGACCTATCTGCCATTACTTGCTACAGATGCAATCAGAAAGGAAAATATGCTAATAGTTGTTCTACTTTGGGTGGTGCTGTTATTCCTCCAGCTCAATTGACCAGGCGAGATCTCTGCCACATTTGTCTGCAACCTGGCCATTTCAAGAAGGACTGCCCTACTCAGAAGAAGGGAAAATCGTCAGGTATTTTTGCTATTACTTCTGCATCTTCTCTAGCTTCACCGCCTGCACCTACACCTGTTCCTGCTCCTCCTCCTAGTGATAACCGAGGTACAATTCAGGGTACTTTTTCTCTGTTTTATTTTCCTGTTCGTGTTCTGTTCGATACTGGAGATTTCCATAGCTTTATTTCTTTGGATCTTTGTAATAAATTTGAGCATCTTCTTTCTCCTGAGTTGGCTCCTGTGCCTCTGTGTGTTTCAAATTCTATTGGTGGTCCCGTGAACCTTAGTAGGATTTGTAGAAATGTAAAAGTTTTCTATTATGGTTATCGGTTTTCAGTTGATTTCTATTTTCTGGGTTTTGATGCTTTTGATCTATTGCTTGGAGGTGATTGGCTGAAGAGGCATGATGCCTTTATCTCTTATAGTGCCCGAACTGTTTCTCTTGTTGGTGATAAAGGTGATTCTTTGGTGATTCAATGTAGTTTGCCCTAGGATTTTGCTGGCAGCTTTATTTATTCTCTTGATGCTTTTCCTGGTGATATTCATTCAACTTCAGTAGTCCAACTCTACCCCGATGTATTTGGGGAGGTCACTTCATTACGAGCTCGACCTGTAGTCCTTCCTCCTAGAAGGATGGCACCCCGAGATAAGGTTGAGTTGAGGAATCAAATTGAGGACTTGTTCTCCAAAGGTCTGATCAGACCTAACCATTCAGAATAAGGAGCAGTAGTGGTTTTTGTCACCAATTTCGATGGTTCTTTGAGGATTTGTATTGATTATAGGGAGCTAAACATGCTCACTATGAAGAACAGATATCCTATACCCCGCATTAATGATATGTTAGATCAGCTCTATGGAGCTACGGTTTTCTATTAGCTTGATCTTGCCATAGGTTTCCACCAGCACAGAGTTGTTGAGAAAAGTATTCCTAAAACTGCTTTCTGTACTGAGAATGGTTTTTACGAATCGTTAGTTATGCCTTTTGGTTTGACTAACGCTCCTTCTTTCTTTGTTGACTTGATGAATCGTGTCTTTCGCGATGTGCTAAATAAGTTTGTTCTAGTCTTTGTTGACGATATTCTTGTGTTCTTAAAGTCTGAGGAAGCGCATAAATCCCACTTGAGATTTGTTCTAGAGACTCTTAGAAATCATCAGTTGAAGGATAAATTCTCGAAATGCCATTTCTGGAGAGATGAAGTCTGATTCCTTAGTCATATTGTTTCTAGTAACGGAGTTTCTGTTGATCCAGTTAAGATCGTTGCAATCAATGTAAGCCCTTCTTTTCTTCTCTTTCTTTAATTTGATCACTCTATTTTTCTATGGTCCTTATTTTCTCCCCATTCTGTTATAGGATTGGGAAACTCCTAGGACTCCAACTGATATTTGTAATTTTATAGGCCTTGCCGGTTATTATCGGAGATTCATCGAGAATTTTGCTCGGATTTCTGCACCTCCACTGCTTTAACTCGAAAGAATGCTAAGTTTATATGGAGTGATGAGTGTGAAGCTGCATTCAATGAGTTGAAGCGTAAGCTTACTTCCACACCAGTGCTTACCGTTTCGAATGGAAATGAGGGATTAACGCTATATACTGATGCATGTCGTGAGGGTTTGTGAGCTGTTCTGATGCAGGATGGGAAGGTGATTGCTTATGCTAGTTGCCAACTGAAGACCCATCAGGCCAATTATGTGGCGTATGATCTAGAATTGCTTGATGTAGTCTTTTCTTTGAAGCTTTGAAGGCATCATCTTTTGGGTGTTAAGTTTGAGCTCTTTACTGATCATCAATCTTCGAAATATATCTTCACCCAGAAGAATTTGAATCAGAGGCAAGCTCGGTGGCTTGAGTTTCTTGCTTCTTACGACCTTAATATTAGCTATACTTCCGGTAAAGCTAATGTTGTAGCCGATGCTTTGAGTCGGAAGAAGGCCATGTTGTGTCGGCTTCTAGTTTCTTCTTCTCCTCTTTTGGATCGTATCATTGCCAAGCAGGATGAGGATATGATTATCAGATTGATTAAGGAGAGTGTTCGTAGCAGAGTTGATGGTAGTAGCCCTGAGGGGAGTGGAGCTTAGATCGATGATAGAGGGATTTTAAGGATTAATAATAGGATTTGTGTCTTGAATGTTGATGATTTGAGGAAGGAGCTACTTTGGGAACATCATCGATCTAGACTTTCTATTCATCCTAGTGTGACGAAGATGTATCAGGATATGAAGAAGGTTTATTGGTGGAGAGGTATGAGGCGAGATATCTCTATCTTTGTTAGCAGGTGTGCAACTTGTCAGCAAATCAAGGCAGACCACCGAAAGACCCCTAGTTTGTTGCAGCCTCTGGAGATTCCCAACTGGAAGTAGCAATAGGTTTCCATGGATTTTATCGATGGCTTACCTAGGACTCGGAAGGGTAATGAGAGTATCTGGGTTATCATGGATAGATTGACCAAATCAGCTCATTTTATTCCAGTCATATCTACCCGTTCTGCTTCCAGTCTGGCTGAGATTTATATGAGAGAGATTAACCGTCTTCATGGTGTTCCCCTCAACATTGTTTGTGATCGAGACCCTATCTTAAACAGTCAGTTTTGGAAAGCTTTTCAAGAATCTTTGCGTACCCGTCTGAATCTGAGGACTGCTTACCGTCCATAGACCAACGGTCAGACGAAAAAAGTGAATCAGATTCTAAAAGACCTTCTTCGGGATTGTGTTCTGGATTATGGAGGATCTAGGGAAGATCATTTCCATCTTGTCGAATTCACCTATAACAATAGTTATCATGTATATTTTCAGTCTTCTATCTTGATCTCATCTTAATCTTTATCTATCTCATTCCATCTTTGAATTCAGGCTAGTATTGAGATAACTCTGTTTGCTGCTCTTATGGAAGACCTTGTAGATCTCCATCTTGCTGAATTGAATCTGGTAATCGTTTGGTTCTTGGTCCTAAGATGATCTTGGAAGCTTCGGAGAAGGTTGAATAGATTAAGAGGAAGTTAATGATTGCCCAGGATAGACAGAAGAAGTATGCTGATCGGCGTAGGAGGAGTTTGGAGTTTGCTGTTGGTGATCAGGTTTTCCTTAAGGTCTCTCCCTTAAGGAATGTGGTTCGTTTTGGTCATAGAGGGAAGCTTGCTCCTAGGTTTATATGTCCTTTCCACATTGTGGATATAGTTGGTTCTCTAGCTTATCGTCTGGATTTTCCTGTGAAATTTGCTGGAGTACATAATGTATTCCATGTTTCACATCTTCGTCGGTATCTGCATGATTCATCTCTTATTGTCCAGCCTTCTGCTCTGGGTAGTTTGGATATGGAGCCTAATCTGACTATTGAAAGGAAGCCATTTCGTATCATCGATCGAGGTATGAAGAGCTAAGAAGAAAATCTATCAACTTGGTAAAAGTGCAGTGGAGCACTGATGATCGGGATTGTACCGGGAGACGGAGGAGAGCATACGTGCTTCAAATCCGAAATTGTTTGGTTCAGGTGCTTTTGCTTTGCTATCTTATTTTCCTGCGTTTTCCTTCTTTCGTTCCTTTTCGAGGATGAAAAGTTTTGAGTGGGGGAGAGTGTAACAACCCAAAATTTTGTAAATATTTTTAAATTTAATTTATTTGAAAACTTTGATGTTTAATCATTTAAAATTTCAAATTTCAAATTTTCCAATATAATTTTGGAGTTGTTTATAAACTATTTTCCCAAATGCAATAATAAATAATTTCTGGAAATTTTAGTCCCTGTTTGGCTTGTCATTTTTAGATTTGTGTTTTCGACTATACAAAAGCCCGTCCATTTTATGCATTGTTGGGAAACAAATAATTTTGAAAAATAAAATTAACATGTAAAGTAGAAAATAAGTTTATTTTATTTTTCGTGTTTTGAGAGATAACAAAAGCATGGAGAACAATCCAACTCTTTCATCATCCGTTGGTCGTCACAATGGCTAAGAATTATAAATCTTCCTCTCTTATTTTTTTGCTAATTCTTAGTGCAAGTTGAAAACAAAAAAACCCAAAATATAAAATGAAACCAAATGGCCCTTACATTTTGGTCAAACTTTGACTTCTATTAGAAATTTGAAAATTTAAAATTCTATTCTTTTTATTTGAAGCTGGATATAATTCTAATATCTGTTATTCTTTTCGTTTCATTAAATTCTTTATACTTTTTAAATTGGATAAAATAGAGCGTTTTACACGCAATTAAATTCTGTATTTTATTCTATAATTTTCCTATGTCCATCACTTTATTTTATTTTCTATTTTGTTTGTATAGGCTTTATTTTATTTATTGGATGTTTCATTTGTATATCTTTTATTTAATAGCTAGGAAAAAATCAATTAGACATACGTTACATTGTGTTAAAAGCTTGTCTTTATTTGCTTGGCCTCTTTATTTCCTACCCTAGCCATTCCTTATCTGTAGCCGTTCATACCTCAAACCCTAGCCGCCTCCTCTATTACTAAATCACGTATATAAACATTTTCTCACATCTCATTTTCATTTGCATCCAGAGAGAAAATACTCTAAGTTTCAGTGGCCTCCAACTTCTCTTCTTTTTTCTCTTTGGTTTTTTTCTTTGTTTTCTTCCTCTTATGCTCAGCCTCCACCTCATGCTTCACCATATTTCCGACCTCATCTCCTCACCACCTCCTCCATGATCGGCCACCACTATACAACACCACTCCATGCCATAGACGTGACTCCAAGATGAGATCTCGTCACCAAACAATGATAATAAACCCTAGCTGAGCCTATTGATGCAACCCCCTCTTTGTTTGCCTTGGCCACACATATTTTCACCACCTACTCCTCTTCCTTGCCTTACTCTAAGCCATACCCCTTTGATAAGACCAGATCTGACCAAGTTTGGCACCTAGGCTGAGACACATAGCCTTAAGCTAGGCTGTGCCAAACTCCCCTTGATCCATGCATATGCATGTACTTGCTTTGACTTCATTTTCTATACCCTAGTCGTGCAATCCTTGACCCAAAGACCACCTAACCTAGCCTAGTTACCTCAAACAAGCATGACCGAGCCCGTATATGACGTGCCAAGCCCATAGGTGTTGGGGCCGAGCACTTGTGTGGTTAAAAATCAAGTTATCTCATTTTTATTCATATTTTCATTGTTTATTTCATATGTTGTTATATTGAATCATATATTTATATTTGTTTATTCATTTGATTCCAAGATTTGAATTTGGGTGTTACTTCTTCTCCAATCTTATCGTGCCTTCTCGTGCTTTGCGGTGTGTGGATTTTTTTTGTTTTGAATTGATCTCTAGCTTCAGAGGTCAGGTATTTACTCTAGACATTCCATACTTATATAATTGTGAAGCGAAAACAGGTGAATATGTAATGATTGATATACTATGTTCATATATGCCTATGGTCTGTTTAAATGATGTATAAACTGATTTTATACCTGTTACATTATCTGTTCTAATATTATATGTTATACTATTATTTTATTTCCTGTATCTCACACTGCAAGTTCCCTTATCACTATGGGTTGAAATGATACATACCCGAACGAACTTTAGAACAAGGAAAAATCATTATGGACTGAAATGATAGGCTCAAGTGATTTTTATTGTATTTGATTTACTTGGAATTTCGGGTTTGAAATGATAGAACCTGGATAATTTTTTTAAATTACGGATTGAAATGATATATTATCCATATCACTTGACCTAGGTTAGAAAATATTATACAAACCCGTGGTTATTTATATATATATATATTTTTTGAAATTTATAAGTATTTTTAAACGTAGAAATATGACCTTTTAACTTAAATTGAATTTAAATAAATTAAATGAATTTATAGTGATTTTTCTACAAGTAAAAAGGTATAAAGAATTAAATGGAAATGTGCAATTTAGAAATATAACTTAGCTTTGAAATTGTGAATTTGGTTTTTAAATGGAAATTTTAAGTTAAGTAAATAAATGGAAATTTAACTTTATTTATGAAATGGACATTTTAAAATAAAGTATTAAGTTAAAGTTGAGAAAATAGTTTACTTTGACTTAATAAGTGAATTATTGTTTAAATTGGATATTCATTTATTAAATATTTATTTTACTGAATCATAAGTTAAATGATATATAAATGAACATTTTTGAAGCGAAAAATATGATTCTTCTAAGTTAAAATGGTTAAAATTGAATTTTTAATGTTTCTGAATTATTTTATTAAATCTGGAATTAACATTTGTAGCACTTCAAAAATGTTGTAGTTTTAAGACAACATTTGTTAAGTGTCGTCATTTCTGGAAATAAACTAAGTTCTAAAATAATAAAGAGCTACTGCAGCACTTTGTAAGTGCTGTTGTTGCAGAAACTAAGTTATATTTTAAAATAACTAAAGAACTACTGTAGCACTTGGTAAGTGCCGTTGTTGCTGAAAGTAAACTATTTTGAATAACTAAATAGCTACTGTAGCACTTGGTAAATGTTGTGGTTGCTGAAATGAAACTGAATTGTTTTAAATTACTAATACCTACTGTAGCATTTTGTAAGTGCTGCTGTTTTGAAATTTGACAATGTTTTGAAATATGACTATATCTACCGTAACTTTTTATAAGTGCTGTTATAGCTGAAATTCACAATGTTTTTGGAAATTTTATAATTGAATAAATGAACTTAGAAATCTTACAACTATGAAACGAATATTATTTAACATTGACTCTAAATGGTTTAATTGAACATGTTTTGAAGTGAAATATAAACCATTTTGAAATTTATAACCACATGTAATAATAACAATTGATTGGCAAAGAGACCGCGATCGGATATGGGCATACTCTCTGCCGATACCGAAAACCACTTTGACAACCGTGTACGCGGTGGAGATTCCAGAATGAAGTAGGGTGGTGGCGACGTTCTATTGAGGTATGTACATGGACCCGACTCCCTTGAGTTGGCATAAGATGGCTAAAACAAGAGCGATCGATGGGCTAAGGCGGTAGCACCTCTTATCGGACACACTTCTTCGTATGCCATTCTATTACTTTATGATTGATTGGTGTGCACCTTTGATTTTGGGAGTGTGGTTCGAGGTGGGTGGTAGTAGCTGCTACACAATACCACCGGTCTGGAACCGTAATTGGTATATCTACCCTGGCATTTCCTAGTTGTGCCGTGTCATCTACCCTAGCGAACCTTGTACGAGTCTGATCTTCTTCCGTAGCCCATGGAGTATCCTTTGGTGGCTTCCTGATCAGGAGGGACTATGATATTGGATGTACTACTGGGACTATTATATGTTAAGGTGGAAAATGTAAAGCCTTAACGCTATTTTAAAGTAAGTTTATTTTACTAATAGACATTACTATTATAGCAAAATAATACTACATAGTAAATAGTTTAACGGATCCTTAGAGGATGGGCGGTCCCAAGCATCCTTTAAATTACTTGTGCCTTTATATTACAGTTCACTTGAGTTGGTTTACATTTTATAAGTATGTATGTCTTGAATCGTGTGTTTGTGTTTATTTTCTTATGCTTGGGTCAACCTGAGTATCACAGCTTGGAACTATCTTCTAGAAGCTAGAGATTTCTAGAGTTATTCTGATTTATCTATGTCTGTGATTCTGTGATTGGTTTTATTTGCTCCAAATTATATTACAATCTTCTGTTCTGAACTATTCAAGTCAGACATGTGTGAATTTATTGTCGATTTGAATGGTCCAAAATAGTCGGTCATTACATGAGGTATTAACGCAGCCCTAACACCCACGAATCAGCTTGATGTGGCTAAAACAGGAGCTATGCCGAGCCAAGTGAGGTCGCACCTTCGATCGAGCATGCTTCTTCGATACAATTCTATTACTTTGTGATTCAATTGGGTTCACCTTTAATTTGGAAGTGTATCTCGAGTTGGGCGGTAGTAGCTGCTATGCGTTACCACCAGTCCGGGAGTGCAAACGTTAGAATCCTACCCTGGCATTTCCCTGCGTGCCTTATCACATGCCTTACCCGCCTTCTACGAGTTTGTTTTGTACCGTACCTATAGAGTGCCCTCTGGGTAAACCACCTGTTTGGTGGAGCTTACGGTACTGTATAGACTACGGGAATATATAAAATGTATTAAGGGGGATATGGGTAACGCCTTAACGCTATTTTAGTACTTTATTTTACTGATAGACATATTATAATAGCGTATATTACAACATAGTAGATATTTCCACGGATCCTTAGAGGATGAAAATCCTAAATATCTTTTAAGTTATATTGTATTTCACTTAGACATTTCACTTGAGTTGATTTACTAGTATAAGAATGTTAATCCTGACTCGAGTGTTTTATGTTTTGTTTTATGCTCAGGTCAAACTGAGTGTCATAGCATTTGACTCACCTTTAGAGTTTGGAGCTTTGGTTGAAGATTTGTCTCGTATCTATTCAGCTTTGCAGTTATCTCAGTTATTTCCAGTTGTTTATAGTCAGACTTGTCTGTTGCTTTGGTATTTGAGACTACTTTGTATTTGGATATCTGTTGTATTTGGTTTCAAACTTTGATGTTCTATAGTAGCTTCATGAACTACTATTTATCTATTCCGCTGCTTATTGTTATATTACTCTGTGTCTATGGTTTGATGATTGGTTTATTTACCGTATATGCTATGTTTTGCCAAATATAAATTAACAATATGTTGTTTTGAGCGATTCAAGTCTGACATGAATGGATGATTGTCGATTTCAATGCTTTGAAATAACAGGTCGTTACAACTGTGGACGAGGACTAGAATTTAAGACAGATGCTAGGTAACGAGAAGGGAGTGGAAGAGCAGACGGCAATAGTGAAGGCTGCTATAGTTGGAAGGAGGTAAGTCAGATTTTCCAATTTAAGGTTATATGGTAATTTATTTTATAAATTATGCAATTAATTAAATATATTTAGTTTGAAATCAATAACTAAAAATTCAATAAGTTGTATTCGAGGTCGAAATTGCATGAAAACGACAATGTTGGATTCATAAAGAAGTAGGCTACAAGTTAGAATTTTAGATTTAAATCGAACTTTGTTCGATTAAATTTAAAATTGGGATGATTTGCAAATCAAAAATCAAGATGAGTAAATCTCACTCATTTGTATCACTAGTTTTTAATTTAAAATATTAAAAATCGTTCATTGGTTGATTGGGTGAATTGTTAGTTATTATTATTAGTTGGATGTTATATTATATATATTAGCATATGTTAGTAGCTTGATATATTTCTCGCCGTTGTAATGGATGAGACCATATGCGCTCCGCATAATAGCGGATGACCCTATATTACCATGATATTCCGCCTCGAAGCGGGATTGGTACTTTATGTTGTCGAACATCTATGGTCGCAGGCAAAACAGGTTGAAGGGATCCAACTGGATTCCTCAAATATATTTATTGTCTTCGTATATAAAAATATATGATGTGATTGAATAATTTGATTGGATTGCAGCATATTTTATATTACTAGATGCTATAGTAGCACTTGTCATAATTTTGGGATTTAAAATACCATAAATATTACTTTTTGGAAATTAAGAAAATAAAAGGAGATTTTTTAATATAAAAATAATTATATTGAAATTTGGACTATTTTAAAAAGAAATTGATTGAATAAAACAATAATTTTATTTTTGGTTGTGCTTAATAAATTCCATAATTGTTAAATATGGATTTTTAAAAATAATCTATATAAACGATTTTTAAATGATATCCGAAGAATGTAAAAAGGGGTTGAAATCGATATAAAAAATTATATTGGCAGAATAAATGGAATTTATAAGGAAATTGATTTATAAAATGAAATTTTATAAATAAGATTTGTTTTTATAAACAAGTAAAATTCTAAGGAGTTATAAAAATTTAAAAATGATGTTTATAAATAAGGGAAAACGATGGTGGTTGCTAAATTATGAATATAAAATTCATAAGGTGAATTTATATTAGAATATGAAACGAGTTGTGGAAAATAGTGGATACTATTTTTGAAAAGTGGAAATGGTTAGGACAATCGGAATGAAATCGATGGGTTGTCAATCAAGAGGAATCAATAAATTAATTGGTTATTGATATCTTAAAAATATATTTTATTACTAAGAAATTAAGTTGTTTTTAAACGGGAGAATTTATTTATCAAACTATGTAATTTTGAAATAGTAGAATTGAAATACATCGAAAAGTGAATTTTTCAAATACTTAATATTTATTTTAATAAATCCTTATTTTTAAAATCAGCTTTGAAAATTGATTTGTTTATCTAGAAATGAGTTATTGATGTTTATAAAAAGAGTTTCGATATTTTAAATGATTACTTGAACATGTTTAAAAAATAAATTATTGTTCTCTAAATACTTATTAAATATATATAAAGTTTTGTAATGATTTAAATTTATTTATAAATCTTCTCAAGGTATGGAAACGGGATTATTCAATACATGGGGTTTATAAGAGAAATTCTCAACATGGAATTTGGGGAAAGGTATGGAAAATTTTCGAAGTATTTAAATAAAAGTGAACTTCGAAAAATGAATCGGGATTCATAAAAGAAGTTAGAAATGGATATTTGGAATTATAGACAAATGTTTTGACTTTGGAAATATTAAAGGAAATTAATTAAGGAACCCCGAAACTTATAGAATTCGTTATAAATGAGTTAAGGAATTTACAATATAAATTGTGAAGGATTTTGAGAAAGAGAAATAAATAAAACTTTCTTAAGTGTTTTAGCCATTTTAAATGAATAATGTAATTAAAAACCTGACTTAGGCGAAATGTTATATCAATTAACCTTAATCTTTTGAATTAATTTATGTGTTAATGGTGATTAATTATAAGGTTTATTAATTAAAGATTTTGATAATAGTTATATAATTAATTAAGATAAATGATTTATAATTATTTAATTAATAATAGAATAATTAATTAAAGGTTAATTAATTATTAATTTAAGGTTAATTAGTTTATAATTAAGAATTAATTAATTAATGTAGTTAATTATGTAATATTTAATTTATAAAAGTGATTAAGATTTATTAATTAGTAATTGAGGACTAACTAATTTATAATTAAGAATAATTAATCATTAATTAAGGTTAAGTGAAAATAATTATGTGATGAATTAATTATAATCACATGATTAATTCGTCTTAATTGTAGATGATTGATTATGATTGAATGCTTTGTATTGATTGACATATCTGATATGTGATTGTGATACCATGTGATATGAATTGCTTTGTGCTGAGTCGTGGCATCTGTGAATATATTACTGTGTTAATATGAAAACCCCTTTGGCCCGTAAAACTGCATTGGAATTTCAATGCGACAGGGAGTCGGATTCCAGTTGGTTATCTGAAACCCACATCGAACCTTAATGGTGAATCTTTGTGATTGATATATCCACGTGTTTTTAAATCAAGCACTCACTATTCGGTTTAGCCGAGAGAGTACTTTGTGTCATATAACCCATTCTGAATAGTGATATGATGAAATGGATAGCATTTGAAGACGGTGGTGAAGACCGGGTGTCTTTGAGAACGATAGGATAACTTATCGAATGACTCTACACTGAGTTGCTTCGGCATAGAGATCTCCATATGTGATGGGGAGTCCGATCGGGATTGTTGATACCTGGATTGCAATGGCTTCTTCCTTTATTGGACAAAGTGCCTTCGATTCCGTTCGAACCCGGAACGGACTTGTATGGTTGAATGTCTGACATTACACTTTGAGATATAAAGCTGATTTCTTTCAAATACATTTCTGTTGGTGGCGGAAAATTTATTTTCTTGGCTTAACACACTTCTCTGAGACGTGCGAGCTCAGAGGTTATGTAGTTGATGGTTATTAGTGATATATTCCCAATTTGGTAGTGTGGCATGTTGAGTGCTGCTGATTATTTGTTGATCGAAGCATGGCTTTTGTGAAAAGCGTAGCTCTATGGATGAGACTTCGTCGAACCTCACAACCCGAAAATGGTCGAAATAGGAAAGTTGCGACAAGGTTATTAGGGGTCGTGCCCCTAGTGTATGTCCATTTTCTTCCAGATAAAAGTGATATCATGGTATAGAGCCCAGATATTTAACTGTGTGGTTGTTGCTATTTGTTGGAGAATCTCGAGATAATGGTCGGTAACGACCAGGGATGGCATACTTGTAGGTGTTACCTAGTCACAGAGGTAGCCCAGCCTTATGTGCGCAGAGATCCGGTTTGGTTTTTGGGGGCGTCCCTCCAGAGGCGTCCCATTTGGTAAGGAAGTTCCTTTGCATGACCATTGTTGGAAATCCAAACAAACAATAATAGCACTTTACGATTGCAGCTGTATAATCTGCCACCTCAGGTGGTAGCTATAGCAGGCATAATATAATGGTACCTATGCTGGATTAAATTAATATTATACTTTTGAAATGTTTTCTACACTATGCACTAATAATAATATCAGAGAATTTTCTCGTATCAAGCATTTTTGACTATCATAAGGAGAAATCTCCTTCAATTGTGTGATTGCATTGTGTGTGTGCGAGGAGGCCTAATGGTAGTGTTATTTTCCAAAAGCATAACGGATTTCTTTTTAAATTGTTTTTGTACAAACAACTGTTTTTGTTTGCTCATAACAGTCTCATGACTGACCCGAAGTTTATTGTTCCCTTCCTAAACTCTAAGTGCTCATAATTTCCACACGGACAGCCTAGAAGCAGGTTATTTGTGTTTTGGAGCTAGCTTGGATTTAGAAGTCTTTTGGAAGCTGTCGGATTTTAGAAAACTTTTGGTTTGGAAATATTTTGAAGTGTTTGGAGTCTTGGAAGACCTTATCAAAGTTGAAGTATGTTGGAAACTTTTGAAGACTCTGTTCTACCGCTGTGGTGTTACCATTTTGTTGTTGTATCATATGAGTAGCACTCTGAAGTTAGTATTCAACCGTTGTAATTAAATATTATATTGGTGTTGTATCTATGTTGTGATGAATGATAATTCATTTTGTTTCCGCTATTTATATTCATCTAATGTTGTTATAAGCTCCATCTGAACTGGAGTTCAACGTTTGAATCTCCGGCAGTCAAATATAAGTGAGGTATTTGATGTCGATTTTCAATCGCTGGATTTCGGGTCATGACAGTTATCGTAAGGGAAAAACCCGTCGTGTTTATGTATGACACGGTCTTGCGAGATACCTTTGTTTTTTAAGAGAATTTTGATAACTTTATTAATTTAAATTGAGCATGTTTACCCACATTGGTTTTTCAGACTCACTCGGGTGTTATTTTATTATAATGTTGGGTCAGACCGAGTATTATAGATTTAGGATAGAATGCTATGAAGCTCAGGAGTCGAGCTGGAGGATTTCAGACGTATTTCATGTACTTGGTTACTTCCGCCGTGTGAGTTACGTATACGAGGACAAGTTGTATAACCGTCCAGATTATTTTGTACTCTGATAATGGTTTGTATATTAATCGATACAGTTTCTTTTGTATAAAGATTTGTCATAATATATTATATTTTGTTCTGCTGCATTCGTGTTGTTCTATTTTCTTCTATCTTTTCTTCTTTACCCCTAATGATTCGTATTTCTGTTCAATTTGAATTCGACCCGTGTGATTTGTCGTCGACTTAAAGGGTACGGAGATATGGGCCACTACACTTGGTATCAGAGTTGAAGGTTAAGTGAGAACCTTGGCTTTGGTTGAGATTACTTAGAGATAGAGTCAGTAGTACTCTAGAATGAGTTTGAGAGTATTAATTGATATGAGCGTGTTTTTATTAGTGAATATAAAATGTTTTATAATGTGTTGACTTATTTATTGAGTGGCATATAAATTCTGGTCGAGTAATGGGACACCACTAAATCGATAGGAGTTCCTAAACACTTGAACCAGGTAAAGCGACACAATATGGTTTCGAAATTGTTAAATGAAATAATTTTACCCAAATCGTATTTTGATATAAAAAATAATTTTCTTGAAATTATTATAATATATTTGAGTGTTTGGTTGTTGTTATTATAATCAAAGAAAGATTATCAGATTAGAAATGGTTTATAAAAAAATTAAATTTTATAAGTATGAATTATAAAGAAGAATTTTAATCAAAATGAATTCAAATTAGAATTCAAAAATTTAAATCCTAGAAGGTTTGGAAAATATTTTCAGAAGTATTATGGAAATAAATTAGTGTTATTTTGGAAATATTATTGAATTAAATAATGGTAATATTATTCTTAATTATTTTTGAAAAGAAAATTGGTTTTAGATGTATTTTTGGAAGTGATGAAGCACCGAACCCACTACAGTCGCTGAAAAATAACTCTAATGACAGTCGCATCATCAGTGTTCATTTTCGAGTTTCTAAGTGATGAATTTCTACCGTAATAATTTGAGATGGAGATTTTTGTTGAAAAGCAGGTGTTGTTTCAGGAAAGTACGAAGAGAATTTGTTTTGAATGAAACTAAGTGGGTTTTGGAAATACTAATGAAATGGTTTGTTAAACACAAGGAGCTACATATATATTATTTCAGTTTGATTTGAAATAAAAATCGAGTGTTTGAATTCTAAAATTCCTTTTCTAGATATTTTAGAAATACTAGGAAATAAGTTTAGACTTATAAGTTGTGAATAATATAGATAAGAAAGGAAACTGTGAATTTCAATATGATATTGCAAAATTTAAGTTAAGAAAGTTAAATAGATTGAGCTAGTAAGAGAATTTTATGGATTAAAATTTAATTTAAAAGTTAAATAAAAATTGAATTGGATTGAGGCAATATCAAATGGAATTGAAATAGATGTGAATTTTAAGGTGACTATATAACTATAAGTTATAAAATTTTGAATGGAATAAAAATTTAAGTGAAGAAAATTTATGAAATTGTGAAAAAATAGATTGCATAGTTACAAAATTAGGATTAATGGAATAAAAATATACTTAAGCCACAAAATGAAATGGTTAAATATTTGAGATATAATTCCAAACTCAAGTAATTGTTGTAAACTGAAAATAGAAATGAGCTCAAGCTATAAGAAAAAAATTCAGCCTAGGTGTAAATAAACTGGGCATAGTTTAAAAATGTTGAATTAGATTTTGGATTGTTGGAAATAAATCGATAAATTTAGACTTGAATTGAAAAGTTAAATAGAAAAACCAAATATATATATATATATATAGTTGATATTTTTGCGAATAAATAAAAATCCAAACTTGAATTATAAAATGAATTTGAACTCAAGTCAAACCAATTTGAAATGATTTTTGAAATAAAATCAGATATTGAACTATAATATAGAAGTGAACTAATTAGATAAATTAATTAGTTAATTGAATATAGGAATGGAAATTAACTTGGTTAAGTAAAATGGATTGTAGATTGAAATTGAAATTGAATGTGGAACTTGAATTATAAAATGAAATTCGACTTAAATGCAAGCGAATTAAATATATTTTGAGATGTTGTCGAATAAAATAGAAACAGATTGAAATGGTGATGATTCGAGTTATAAATAACTTCAATTTAAGTGGAAATAAATTGAATATGGCAGTGGATACTACTTAAATAAATTCGAGTATGGAATTAAGTTTTGAAGCGGGAATGAATATAAGTGTTGTACAAAAGTTTATGATAAACCTTAGCATTAATTTTATGTAATGATTCTCAAGTAATATAGTGAAAATTGAGATATGCCAAATAGCTGGATATGCGAATCAATCGCCGATGAATAAATTGAATAATAATCAACTTAAAATGTAATGGAATTTGTTTGAAATGGAAATAAACTTAAGTTATATGATTGAATTAATTAGATATAAATGAATTAACAAGGATAGATTATTGTTGAATATAAAAAAAGATTGAGCGAATAAGATTTGTGAACAAATTAAATAGGAATCAATGGGAAACAGATAAATTGATATAAAATCAATTAAAATAGTTTACAAGCTTAAGTGATTATTTTACAAATTTCACCGAATTTGCATGGAAAAATAGTCGTTTGACGTAAACGGAAGCAAACCATAATTTTGAACCAATGAAAGGGGAATAAATTGATTTAGAATCAATTTTAAATGGAGACGAATATATAGTGTGTGCAATATAAGTGGGATGTAAGTAATATTGGTTGGGGATCATTCGAATTGAATGAAATGATATATAATCGATCGAAAGCAACTAAATTAGTTTTAGAATCTTGTGATTGCTTATGAACACAAGTCTAACATGCTCGGTTATGCAAGTCTGTCTTTAACTATTTAAATAAATGAAATGTTGTTGAATTTCATATTTTTGGTACTTATGTGTTTAAATTGAGTAAGTACAGGTACCCGAAGACTATTGGGAAAGATTTGGTTTGCGTAATTGTGATATAAAATAAGCTCGCTCGCTTAAAAATGCTAAATAAGGTACGTTTTCAGATTAAATACAGCAAAGATATAAAAAATTATTATGCATTGTGTTTTTCGATCGTGTAGGTCGATGTATATATTTTTATTTCTCTTGTCATATTGCAAAAGGCCCTCCGTACAAAGGAGCCTCTACCAAAAAAATTCGGAAATTTAGGGTGTTAGAAAATTTTTGAAAAAACTTTGTTAAGTAAAAAGCTGATTTTTGAATTGTAATGAAAATAAAGGGTTTTGATTTAGAAATGGAAATTTTTTTTGGGTAAAACTAAGAGATTTGGAAAAGCGAAATATTGAGTTTTAACTAAGTGGGTTTTGATAAGTTAATGGGTTTGGAGCA
The DNA here is from genome assembly GCA_030765085.1 of Allium cepa. Taxonomy (NCBI): domain Eukaryota; kingdom Viridiplantae; phylum Streptophyta; class Magnoliopsida; order Asparagales; family Amaryllidaceae; genus Allium; species Allium cepa. The sequence continues at coordinate 666,166,886 of CM060932.1, forward strand.
TTTCATCTATCTTAGCAATTTCGGGGACGAAATTCTTTTAAGGGAGAAGGAATGTAACGACCTGGATTTTCCGCTGTTTGATTTTAAATATTTAAATAGTTTTAAATATTGGGTTTGGAATATAAATTGATTTTTGAATATGAAGATTTGGTTGAAATTTTAAAATGGATTTAGTTTTCAGATATAACGATTTATCGAAATACAGAAATGGTAAATAATTGAAAATTGAGTTGAATATGAATTGAAAACGATTTGTAATGTTAATATAAATTCTATTTGAATTAGAATTGAGTTAGTAAGCTTTTCAAAATGAAATTTCAAGCGATTTCGTAAATTTTTGAAATCATCTATTTAATCGACGCATTAAAATAGCGATCCAGGGCACAGTCTTGGAATTCGATGAAACTAATTCCATTAGATTCGTAATAGTGTATTATTATCAGATTTCAAATTTTGTAGCATTTAGAGTTACCATTTGGTAGTACAATCTGAAAATGCCTAGAAATAATTCAATTTAATTTAATTTAAATAGTCAATCCAGAAAGCTATTTTTCGCATATGAGCGAATTAAGCTTTGAAACTTGTTCCATCGCGTTCGGAATAGGGATATAACATTAGGACCTCCAAGCGGCATACCTCAATAGGAGATCGAGATTTCACGGTATGTGATTTGAAATATTTTGAAAATAAAATAATAATAAAAACAAAATCAAATCAAATCAACAGTTGAGCCACCCTATCCTTCTTCTTAGCCAACCTATCTGAGTGTAGCCACTTCCTTTAGTTTGTAACACAAGCTGTCTTCTTCTTTAAAATTGCGCTATCCTTTTCCTTCTTCTTCGGTTCGATTTTAGGAAGATAAAAAAAATAAGAGAGAAAATTAGAAAAATTATATATATATAAAACATCATTACGATCGCCCACGTGTGGGAGGAGTGCCAGAGTATCGCACGCACGCATGAGGCGACCACAGCGAAGGTCGAATGGCGTTGGGACAACCTGAGGCGGAGTTAGGTGAGTCCACGACGTCAGGGGTGGCCGCGGTGAGCAAATTGAATGGAATCAGGTTTGTTAGGTTATCTTAGATCGATAAGGCGAACTAGAGGCGGAGGCCGGCGCTGGGGTTTGTTGCTGAGGTAGGGGAAAGAGCTGCGATGCTAATCGATCGAATTAGGGCTTTGGGGATTGTCGATGGTGGAGCCATGCGACTTGCCGAAGGCAGACACTGGCCTTGGCTGTGGGTGGATGAGGACTAGAATTTAAGACAGATGCTTGGGAAAGAGAAGGAAGAGGAAGTGCGGACGGCAATGGTGAAGGCTGTTGTAGTTGGAAGGAGGTAATTTAGATTTTGCAATTTAAGGTTATATAGTAATTTTTTTATAAATTAAAAATAAATTAAATTTATTTTGTTCGAAATCAATAACTAAAAACTCAATAGCTTTATATTGGAGGTCGAAATTGCATGAAACCCGCAGTGTTGGATTCGTAAGGACATAAGCTATAAGCTGGAATTTTAGATTTAAATCGAACGTTGTTCAATTTAATTTAAAACCGAGATGATTTTCAAATTAAAAATCAAGGTGAGTAAATTTCACTCATTTGGATTGCTAGTTTTTAATTTAAAATATTAAAAATTGTTTATTGATTGATTGGGTGAATTGATAGTTATTATTATTAATTGGATGTTATATAATATATATTAGTATATATTAGTAGTTGGATATATTTCCCGCCGTTGGAGCGGATGAGACCCAATGTGTCCCGCATAATAGCAGATGACCCTATATTACCGCGATATTCCGCCTCGAAGCGGGATTGGTATTTTATGTCGTCTAACATCTGTAGATGGAGGGAAAACAGGTTGGAGAGATCCAACTGGATTCCTCAAATATATTTATTGTCATCATATATAAAAATGTATGATGTGATTGAATAATCTAATTGGACTGTCGTATGTTTTAAATAATTAGATGCTATAGTAGCACTGACCATAATTTCGGGATTTAAAATACCATAAATATTATTATTTTTGAATTTAAGGAAATAAAAGGAGATTTTTGAATATAGAATAATTATATCGAAATTTAGACTATTTTAAAATGGAATTGATTGATGAAAAAATAATTTGATTTTGGGTTATGCTTAATATATTCGATAATTGTTTAAATAGGGATTTTTAAAAATAATATATATACAGGATTATTAAAAGATATTCGAAAAATGTAAAAAAAAGGTTGAAATCGATATTAAAAATTATATTGGCAGAATAAATGGAATTTATAAGGAAATGGATTTATAAAATGAAATTTTGTAATTAAGATTTGTTTTTACAAACAGGTAAAATCCTAAACAGTTACACAAATTTAAAAACAATGTTTATGAATAAGGGAAAATGATGGTGGTTGCTAAATTGGGAATATAAAATTCATAGGTTCAATTTTATTAGAATATAGAAATATGGTTGAGGAAAATAGTGGATACTATTTTTGAAAAGTGGAAATGGTTAAGAGAATCGGAATCAAATCGATCGGTTGTGAATCGGGAGGAATCTATAAATTAATTGGTTGTTAGGATCTTAAAAATATATTATATTACTAAGAAATTAAGTTGTTTTAAAAAGGGAAGTTTTATTTATCAAACTATGTAATTTTGAACTAGTAGTATTGAAATACATCGAAAAATGAATTTTTCAAATACATAATATTTACTTTAATAAATCCTAATTGTTAAAATCAGCTTTGAAAATGACTTGTTTTCTGAAAATGAGTTATTGATGTTTATAAAAAGAGTTTGGATATTTAAATAATTTCTTGAACATGTTTTAAAAATAAGTTATTATTCTTTAAATACTTATTTTACATATGTATTGAGTTTTGTAATGATTTAAATTTATTTATATATCTTCTCAATCTTTGGAAATGGGGTTTATTCAGTAGATGAGGTTTATAAGAGAAATTCTCAACATGGAATTTTGGGAAATGTAAGGAAAATTTCCAAAGTATTTAAATAAAAATGAACTTCGAAATATGAATTAGGATCCATAAAAGAAGTTAGAAATGGATATTTGGAATTATAGACAAGTGTTTTGACTTTGGAAATGTTAAAGGAAATTAATTAAGGAATCCCAGAACTTATAGAATTCGTTATAAACGAGTTAATGAGTTTACAGTATAAATTGTGAAGTATTTTGAGAAAAGAGAAATAAACGGAACTTACCTAAGTGTTGAGAAATATAGGGTTTAGAAAAATATATTTTTAAATATTTTTCTAAGTGTTGAAATAAGAGATGGTTTGAAATATCCTGATATGGATATAAGTATTTGAGTTGTCACTAATACTGAAAATTTGCAAGGGTTTTGAATATATATCTTATAAAGATTTTTTAAAAGTAGATTTCGAAAAATTATATTATAGGCCTAGTGACTGCTTACGGATGTTATATTGATTGTTAAATAACCGGCTATCAAATATTGGCCAATTTTGTTGATCGTTTCGGAGTGACCAGGATCAGATTTAATTATCGAGAAACCACTACGATTCGATTTGGGCATTATAAATGGATATTATGAAGATTGTGATTTAGTTTGTCCAGACCCAGGACAACTTATATGGATGAATGCTATTAGGACATCGTCATTGGAGGACGATGAGAATTCTAAGTGGAATTGTTCTTGAAAGGTAAATGTAGGCTCAAGCATCATCAACCGGAAATGAATAAAACATGGAAGATGCAGCAAGGCTATGTGGGTCGCACCCAAATAGGGTATGTTATCACCTTTCTAGATACCTTCAGATATATAATTTTTTTGAGATGGTTGTCCATGGGAAAGAGGGTGCTCGATAAGGGTGGGAACACCCGGGGTGATAACACATTCAGTACTATCCAGGTTAGGGGTACGCCGGTCTTGTGTTGGCAGGGGATCCAGGCAAGGTCCTCGATACATTTTTCTAGAGGTGTACTGTGATGGGTGGTACCCCAGTAGCCCAGTCATTATATGAAATCCATTCTGTAATAAGCCCATACGGTTTGGATTGTGCCCAACTATACTGAAACGTGAGATGCAAGCATTTCATCTATTTTCTAATTTACTTTCTATAGACACTACTATAATGTCAAAGGATTTTGACATAAAATGTTTTGGTTATTGTAAGGGAAAAACCCGTCATGTTTATGTTTGACGCGGTCGTACGAGATTCCTTTTGTTTTCCACAGGATTTCGATAACTTTAATAATTCAAATTGAGTTTGTCTACCCACACTGGTTTTCCAGACTAACTCGAGTGTTATTTTATTATAATGCTCGGGTCAGACCGAGTATTACAGATTCAGGATAGAATGCTGTAGAGCTCAGTAGACGAGCTAGTGGAGTTCTGACGTATACGTACTTGGTTATTATTTCCACTGTGTGAGTTATGTATATGAGGACAAGTTATATAACTGTCCATATTGGTTGTTGACTGTTGTACTCTGATAATGTTATGTACGTTAACTGATATAATTTCTTTCGTATAAAGATATGTTATTATATACTATATTTTGTTCTGTGGCGTTTGTGAGATTCTGTGTTGTTCAATTTTCTTTTATCTTTTCTTCTTCACCCATAATGATTCATATTTCTATTCAGTTTGAGTTGGACACGTGTGATTTATTTTTGACTCAAAGGGTACAGAGATATAGGCCACTACATATCCTGACTTATAATATATGCAAAGACACTTTATTAAAATGGTTGGAATATTATGGATACTCATGTAACACCTTATTAAAATGATGGGAGTATTCAACATTTTAATAAGGTGTCCATAGAAGGGATTGTTGAAGGCGACCATATAAGAATAGTGAGGCTGGTCATATGATGGTGTATGGAGGCGGGATTTTGAATTGAAATGGCAAGAATTGGTTAGAGAGAAATATGAATCTTGATTCTATTTTTAATCATTAGACTCTCTCCTACTTAATTACCTCTACCTCTCAAAATTTGGAACTCGCTTTTTGGTCATCTCTAACTAGCAAAGGCGGGCCACTATAACGCCCTCTCCTCCATGTTTCCAAGCTCCAAAACACTAAATTAAATACAATACAAGAATCAATGGTTACTGCATTTAGGATAGTAACACTTTCTAGATTCTAAAAGTGTTTTAAGAAGTTCTGATTCTTCTTTCAAGGGTACTATTTAGGCATTAAGTGGAAGGTAAAACTATTTATTTATAGTGATATTTTTTTTTGAAAAGGTTCTTTATTAATGAAAGAAACCATAGAATAGCAAGATTCGCCTTCTTAAAAAACCTTACCATTGTGGTAAGGAAAAAGAACATGACATCCGCTATAACACTACGATTCTTGTACTGTTAGAGCTATATTACAAGAACAAGAAAACAAATAAAAAACATAAAAATAGACGGACCCTCATAGGGCTTCAAATCAAACACCTCCGCATGCAAAAACGAAGCAACCATCCCAAATACATGAGACAAAGCAAAACCCTAATTCTTTGAAAAGCTAAAGCAGTCTATCCAGAGTCTTCCAACTCTATTCCCCACCACAAAAGCTTCTCCATGTCCTCTAATGATAGATTTCGCCTTCGAAAACCACGAATCAGTTGCAGGCAAACATCAATCTCAAATAACTTCAGTCTTTGATCACTCGAGCATGCCCTCTGTTCGAATCGATGATGAACTCGTTCTAGCCATATATGGTGGGTTAAGAGTAGAAGCCGCCACATATGCTAGGTGTTGTGCAACTAATTTCTATGTAAAACTTGACCTCAAACTCGAAAATCGGTGATGCAGTGTAGGCATAGTAGCTTGCGGTAGATCCAACTTTGGTTGTAGTCTACTCCAAACATAAGTACTATATTTGCAATTCGAAAATAAATGATCATGAGATTCACTTGAATATCACACGGTAAACATCGTTGCTCAACCTTCATACCCCACGCAGCCAATCTGTCGGTTGTAGGTAGATGTTTGATGTATGTTAAATAAGCAATGGATGAGAATTTCCTTTGCTCTCATTATGTGCCAAATTAATTTAAGGTTGTCTTCCTTTTGAAAAAGGTTGACGAATTAAGTTCTGGACTGAAGAAAAACTAAAATTCTTTTGGTCAGCTATGGTCCAATAATCAGTGATACCATCAGGACATAAATTTACATGCATGATATGTGAGGAGACTTCCCAGTCTCTGAAATTATCTATGACTGTAGTTTTCTATTGTGAATGATAGAACTCACCTTATTTCTAACTGAGTTGCTCAGGTGTACTCTATTCCAACCAATTAAATCAACTAAAGTTTTATGATTAATCCACGGGTCGAACCATAGTTCAGTTTAGTCACCATTGACAATAACTCGATTCATAATTCTTACTGCTAAGTCTCTCTATCGTAAAATAGACTTAAAAGTACCAGAAGCATTACTGTTGATAGCAGTACCCCGAAGTTTGTAGTTAACAAATATTTGGCTCTCATCGATCTCGACCAGAGGCTATTAGTGGTTAACAAACTCCACAACAATTTACTAGCTGTAGTGGTGAGATCAGTGAACTTTCTAAGGTCAATGCCCCTTTCGTTTGGGGCCTGCATAAGATATCCCATGATATCTTATGTAGTTTCCCTTTCCAAAAGAAATCTGTGCGCAATTTATCAACTTTTTGCAAAATTGACATTGGCAGTTGATATATTAATATCCAATACAGAACTATGGGGGATATAGTACTGTGGATAAGTTTAGCACGATCAGTAATTGTTAAAAAATTACTATCCCAGCCATCTAACTTCGTACTTATTTTCTATGGCAGCGGCACACAATGTACAGCGTGAATATAATCTGAAGTTAACAGGACGCCAAGATAATTAACAAGTAACTTCTTCTCTGTGGTATGTTGGGCAATAGAAATTTCATTTTTGTTCACGGCACCAAGACTGAAAAATATTTGAGATTTCATTTGATTGATACGCAAACCAACCGTTTCCTCAAATGTAGATAAAATACAGTTCAAATAATTTGCATTGTCAATTGTAGCTGTTAGAAAGATCATAACATCATCTGCATATAAAAAATGCATTCTATAGGCTGCATGGTGGAAAACGGTTGTAATTGTTTGTCAATTATGCTTTCTTCCATTAATAAACTGAAATATTCCATAGCAATACAAAATAAATAAGGGGATAATGGGTCACCCTGTCGTAAAGCTCTGTTGGAAGTAAGGAATCCGTGGATCACCTGTCAATCATGAATTAGTTGAAACATGGAGGTAGGAAAACCCATACACATAAGCATATAACATATGAAATCACTATTCACCATGTCATAAGCTTTTTGCAGGTCAATTTTAACACACATTTTTGGTTTACCCATTTAGTGAAGTCACGAATCTGTTCATGGGCAAGTAGCACATTCTCACCAATATTCCTACCGGGAATGAAAGATGATTGATTATCTGCAATCAGCAAGGGCAAAACCATCTAATATGATTACACATAATATTAGAAACTATTTTGTAGAGGACATTAGCATAGGAAATAGGTCTATAATCTGAAATAGACAGTGGCTTATCTTTTTTAGGAACTAGAGTGATAAAGTAATGATTTAAACCATGCGGCAGTTTCTTGCGTTAAAGATTTCTGATATCGAGTCGAAAATATGTTCATGCAGGTCGTCCCAGTGCAGCTTGTAAAATTTGGATGAAAAGCCATCAGGCCCCGGACTCTTGGAATCTTTAATTGAAAATACTGCTACTCTTATTTCCTCCAATGAAACTGGGGCAGACAAGTATTCCCTTATGGAAGTATTAATTTGCATTTTAGTTGCAATAGATGGATAAAAAGTAGTTGAATCTCCATTAAACAATTGCTGATAATAATCTATGGCTTCAGCTTGAATGCTTTTTATATCATAAATGCAATTTCCTTGATAATCTAGCAAAGCATGTATTTTATTTTTATGCCGTCTCATGGACATCTTGGCATAAAAATATTTACTATTTGGTCCTTTTTGTAGCTAGCAAAATTTTCTTAGCTGCTGTAGAAATTCGTAATGCTTACCCATTTGCTAGTTTAGTTGTTGGCCCAGACAATACATATTATCATAAAGCATCTCATTCTCTAGTTGTTGGTCTAGCTAATAGAACGGTTTGATAATCTCATTGATAATCCGCCCTTGTGAATGGTTTGAGTCATACATGTGCGGTTTATTGTCGACTTAAATTGTCCAAAAAGGTTGGTCGTCACATTTGTGCACATATGCGTACATATAAATGTTCATGCCATGATAAGTTAATCCATGTTAAGGGTTAATAATCATGCTTGGTTTAAATTAAAACTTGATTTGACAACTTATGCGTTAGTTTAATAAGAATGTATATTTATATATATGAAGAAACCATATCATATCTCATGCCATACTTTAGTACACATACATGGAAGCATTTACTTGACTCAAGGCAGGAAAGAGGTGGAGAGGACGTATACTAGGTGTAGGTAGGGGAAGTTGTGCATGCATGCTTGTATTATTTTAATATAAGGTTAGTTTTGTAATTTCAATGATTTCCTAAGCCTATAAATACCACTACACATACCTTTTTCTCATTTTACATATTCATTTCCATCTTCGTTTCCTGTCTCTTCTTCATGTTGATGTGTATCTATGGCTTCCAAGTCCATGTTTAAAGTTGACAAAATATAATTCTTTTTATGAAAAAACTTCACAAACTCATCCACAACACCTCCTCTTGCCAAAAAAAAACCCTTCTCTACAAAACAAGGAACTAGACCCTACGAACCCAACATGGACGAGCCCTTTATGCTCTAGGCTGAGCCAAAAAGCTCACTGGTGGCCCTCAAAATCAAGTTCAAGGTAAGTACAAGCGATTTTCGGAGAGTGAGTGTGATTTCCATTCAAGTTAGTAAGTGATACGGTGATGACTAAATCCAAAGCGTAAGAGGAATCCAAGCTATGTGGGGTTGCACCCATCAGGATAGTTTTACATCTCATCTAGATTGGAATAAATAGCACTATTAGATATGGAATATTCGAATACTCGGTAATGTCTGGCGGGGTCTGGCTTGGTATCGTACGAGAAGTGTAACAGAGTAAATGAGCTTCTCAAAAGTATATTACTAGAAGTATACTTCAAGGGTGGTGCACATTCCTAATCATTTGTTGGTGATTTTCCTTCTCTCATTTGATTCGAACTTTCAAATTTCATCTCCTGATTTTCATCGGAAAGAGTCAACCACTCCTCGTGGTGTTTAATTATTTATCCATTCTTTATATTTGGATATTGATTTATGTGAAAGTAAACATGATTCGTGTTCAACGGTGCGGTTTCACATATTCTTGTTTAATTACATACCATTGTTTAAATGTTTTACTCATACCAGACATATCGTCTAATCCGAGTTGTTTGTTTCCATAAACTCTTGGGTACTCTTTTTATTTGAATAGTTCGAGAGTAGCAGTATTGTGTTGGGTTCTTTTTTTTAAGACGGCGTCCAAGTAAGAGGCTCTTCATCTTCTTATTTGTCTATTCCATTATACTACTTAGATTATGTAAGTGTAGTTTGTTTTCAACACTTTGTAAAGGCAATGTGTTATAACTGCCTAGGCTGATTTTGTATTACTTTTGTATAACTCTGATAACTCCATCTTATGGAGTAACCTGATGTACTATTTATTACTCTGTTATATTTAATAGTTTCATTGTGAGGTTTCTATTCTGTTCTTTAGTTTACCCTATGATGATTCGACGTTTGGGCAACGACACACGAACACCGTGGATGTGTTAAATGCCTTTCCTAGGGATCAGAAAGGTGGATCGTCACATCGGTCAACTCCTTACATAGATGCTTTCCTATCGAGTCAAAAGGAACTGATAACAATGCTTAAGCAATATTACTGTATGCAGCAAAGAAAACACACACGCACATTGATCAGATGTATTTGATTCGGTACAATGTTGGTAAAACTATATCACATTGTATATTACTGTTGGTATATTGGACTCCTAAGCACATGATATACCTGATGAAATCTAAATGGACATAAAACAAAATAGTTGACATTAAATAACAATCATATATTCCAACATGGCATCCTGGACATATGCTTCATGATTGAGTTCAAAAGATCCCACTACATAAAATTCGATGTATATAAGAAACAATAGAATAAGATACACTTCTCTTATTCATGGTTATATATATGTGGTTCATTTTTAGATTTGATCTTATTATGTATCACTAGGAAAAATTAAACACTAAACTAAACATCAATAATCATACTGAGGATAATTTCAGCAAAACCTCAGTGGCATTAATATTTTTATTTGATTTTAATTAAAATGAGCAACAATTCTAACAAACAATTCAAGCTATTAAACATTAAATTGAAGGAAAATTTAAGTAAGCAACAAAGCATTTTTAGTATCACACATCCATGAGTCAGTCAATTAGGTGAAAAATGTAAGAGCAACAAAGCGAACATATTAATCTTAAGCGTAACAAAATCATAGTGGTTAGCTTATTCAAACATATGAAGTCAGTTCAAACATTTTAAAAAGTCAAACTCCAATGGAAAACTAAATTTAGCGTAAGTTAGTTTGATCAAATCTAAACTTTTAGTTTGCGTAAATCATATAGATCGCATGAGTATATTTAAGTCTACGAATCTCTTGAGTGTAATCGAGTTGTGAAATCGAGTTTGAATCAATAATTGAAAATCAAATTCGATTCAGAGTTGATGAAAGACTTACTGGCAGCCGAAGAAGAGAGTTAGCTGAAAGTATTACAAGTGCTGATGCTAAAGGTGATAACGACGATGCTGGAAGGTGGCAACGATGATGGATACCGATGACGATGAAGGTTATTTGATAAAGAGTTTGGGATGTTGGGGATGAAGAATCAAGGGTTTGAGAAAGTGAATTTGGAACATAGACAAATTTGGAGGAAACAACAGATCGGGTTTTGTGAATCTGGAGGGTAAATAGAGATATGGAGGGCACTTTAGGTATTTCAAAAAGACGCGGTTGAAATCGATTGATTTAATTTGCATTATTAATAGTAGAGATAATATATACATATAAATACTGGTTACAAAAACACATTTTTTATTTTGAATGCAAATTTTCGCATGGAACTAATTAAAAAATCAATTTAAAAAAAAATAAAATCGAAAAAAACTATACATGAAAAAAGTATATATATATATATGTGTGTGTGTATATAGTTAATATATATGTCTACTTATATACATACATACATACATACATATATATATATATATATTTATTTAAAATAGGTTTTTTAATTTAAATTTATAATTATGTAGATGTAAATCAAAAATATAAAATTTATACATTAAGTTTGATTTTGAAATTATAAATCTATTATATTAAGATTATTTTTGAACTTTTATATTTTACAAGTAATGTTTTATAATACATAATGTATATATATGAGTGTTACGGCACGCGATTCGTGCATGACAATAGTGCACCATTTGTGGATAAATTGATTTTTTTACAAACTATATATGCTTAACATATTCGAAAAAATGATTTTCATAAATATTTAGCTATGATTTTACATTGAAATCATGTGTAGTCAGTTTAAATTTTTATTTCTAAGTTGCATCGTTTACTTTTTTTGTTTGTTTGAATTATTATTTATAAGTTGTGTCGTTTAATTTTTTTGTTAGTTTGAATTTTTTTTCCGTTATTAAATAATAAAAAGAAAAAATGTATAGAAAGTGTATTTGTTAGATCATATTTTTAAGCGATATTAAGTTAGGTAATATATGTAAACGGGCGTTATAAAATTGCAAAAAAGTTCATTTGATAGATCATTTTTTTAAGTGATATTAAGTTAATATCTATAAAGAGACGTTTTTGTAAGTTGACATTGATACCAGACAAATGTCATGCTTTCACTTAAACTCGAAAATAAAAAATTATAACAATAGTTTATTTACTCCCTATTTCAACTTGTTTTGAATGTAATGTACAATAAAATGTTGAGCTTCTTAACGTTACTCACCGTAGTATGCAGGTTATAATAATATTACACGTAATATAAATTCGGTGCTACATGCATGAGTTTAGGATCAAGTATGTAAATGCTAATTTTTTAGGACTAATTCATAGATGCACCGAGTTTAGCAATAAATATGGAGATGCTATTTTTTAGGATCAATTAGTGGAGATTTATTTTTCGAGAATTGTATATAAAGGGAAATTTTGGAACTTCACGGTCGGACTAAAAGATTGCGCTTCCAAATCAACTATTAATAAAGATATACACACACATACATATATACTGATAGTACATACATACCAAAGAGGCTAACATGTCCATTGCGATGTAAATCCCAACATCTATATATGGGCTTGTCAAACCATGTAGATGATTCATATTACATATGCACAAACACACCTTGGTGCATACGATACACCTACTATATTATACAATATAAATTTAATCTAAATAAAACTTTATTTATAAATAAAATAAAATAGTGATTTTATTTAAAATAACTTTAGATAAGATCTAAATAAATTTAGATTTCATAGGCCCAATAGGATTCAAAATGGAATAATATTTTTGAAATTTACCTATTTGCCCCACAGCATGCTGACTCAGTTCAACCAAAGTAGAATAAAGGATGAGTTTTACTATGGTGAAATGGAAAATGATAGAATGACGATGGGTTCAAATGCATGTGCTAATGGATCATTGACACTTACATGTTTCTATGGGATACATGTACAATAGGGATGCATGTGGATGCCCACTCGAATTATACTGCTTTTAGATCCTTATTCGAATGGAATGCCCTGGACCTTATGTCGATGGTATAGTCCTCGACTGTATAAAGTAGTGGGGAAGCGAGAACCGAGAAAACTCGACTTTTCCGTTGGTCTTTAGCTTACGTAGATGTCATTCATGTAATTTTATATCCAAATTACATGAGTGATAGTGAGGATTGTTTGATGGTTGCTATGTTTGTCATGTTTTTCTTATCACTTCAGGGATTTAACATGATGTAGGTATTATGGATGTTGACACATAGATACCCAATATTGTACTTAGGACGTAGTATACCTTTATGATGATAGTAAATGATATTTTAGCATATATTATTATTTGCTAACTCTTTGAATGCAAGGACATGTTTGGTATGATTTTCCTAACCCTATGTCTCATAAACTATATCGATTTTCATAGTATTTTGAGATTGTTTATCGCTCACACAGAGTGTTGTTTGATTCGATATTTTATGCTTTGCTATTATTATCTTGGGTACTCTTAGATAAGTAGACTAAATAGCAGGTGTAGGCGATGCATGAAGTTGCATAGATAGGATAGCAGAAGGATGTGATTTCTCTTACCTATATTTAGACTCATTATTACTTATTCCACTGTGCGACATTACGGAGCCTAGATAGTGTTTGTTTGTTTATTTAGAGACATATTATATTTTAAGTTTATTATCAGTTGTATAAAGTCTACAATGCTTTGTATAACTACTTGAACCTGTGTACTCTAATTCTATGGTTCATCTAATTGTTAATGTCTCACATGTTTTATATCTTTGATGATTATTATATTTGCTCAATGCATCGTGAGATGTATAATAAGTTCTTCGATTGTTTTATTTACTTTGCAACCCTTGACTATCGATCGAACACCGTTACAGTATACTATACAGCCATATTAGGCTTTGGAGGTGTAGGGATGTCTTCTCATTTGGCATTAGAGCATAGGTTAAGCGATTTTGACTTATGTCAACTCACTAAAGCCTAAGTTGATACCATGATCCATTAGAGATAAGGAGGAGCTATTACCTTAGAATGGATCAAGAGTACAAAGGAGAATACTAGTTATATATTGGTTTTCAAAACTATATAGTAGTATGTATAGTATTCGATTCGTATTGCATACATGATTACCATTGCTGTATTTTTTCTTTATAAGATATTGATCATTCTTATTATTGATTAACAATGAGCCGACAGATGAGAAGCGTTGCTATGAACTCCATCTTGAGTTGAGGAGGGGGTAGGATCGGGGATTAACGACCTCGATCTATAGAGTATATTTACCGAGATGGTTCGAAATTTGGTCCAGGATACCTAAGTTGCTCCAAAAGATGACGTGCTTAAGTGCAAATGCCCAAAGTCGACTTTCCTAAGCTATATGAAAACTACATGAGTCTAGAAGGCAGATCGTTTCATGGAATGGAGTCGACCGTTGTGGCACAAGATTGGATGGATGCTTGTAGAAGATCTGCAATGACTTAGAGATACACTATAAGGTAGAGGTTGGCATCTGGATAACTCTAAGGATGAGCTATGAATTGGCAAAATGTCCTAAGAGCTGCGGCTACCAAGGACAACTTTACTTGGAATCAAATCATAGTTCACCACAAATAATGGTATTGTCTAGGAATTTTGTTGACATGAAGCAAGGCAAAATTTTGAATCTTTCTTCCCAAGCAAGGCAATATGTCCAATCCTAAAATATGTATGATGAGATAACATCCTACTAGCATGGTGAATAACAAATCCATAACTGAATAAATATATGTAGCCCCATAATGACCAAAACACCTGAATAACAACACACATGCCAAAAACATCTTGTTTGTCCACCATATGCTGGCTAAATATCATAAGAACATTGTTTAGTATAATATATCCATTCTTTGCGAATGGTGTCATCATTTCTTCTATTTTTTTAACTTATATGAGTGGTATGCTTGCACACCTCGTTCTTATTTTATGATAATTATCCACAATATTCTTGAAATGTTTAGTCGCATTCTATTCTTTATATGACATTTCCAGAATTCTCTAACTACGAGTATTAGGTTTAACAACGCTTTTAAACTATCTATACAGTATTTGATTATCTCTTTTCAAAAATTGAATATATTCCTAAAATGAAAAACCATTTTTTCTTCCTTTATTACATATTTTTCAAAAAAATATGGTAAGTGGTTATGCCAAGTTTTTACATTTCTAAATTAAATATTTTTCCCAATCAAATAGATTCAAAACAAAAAAGACCAACACGTTTAGTTTTTATTTATTCTTACGTTTTCATCATTATTATTTATCTATAAAAACTCTTTATGTTGTATGAGTCAAGAATTAATTGCTAACCAAATATAAAGATTTTTAAATTTGGTCATATAACTAAGCCTTCTTGGGAAGAAAGACTCAAAAATGTGGAAGAAGTTTGACTAGGCTTAATTTATTGAAGTCCATCTATTTACTATTTTTACCTCAGTTTGTTTTACCTACAAAGTTCAAAGGGTTCAACTTACCCAAAGTTTTACAAAAGTCTTTTACTCTTCTTTATAATATATCAAATTTCACCGATTATTGGTTTTTAAAACCATCTTTTAGCCATTAAAGTACAACTAAAAAAATTTATGTCATGTAGTAGTCCCCATTTCTTTTAATATGTTTATCTAAGTTTCTAAATTTCAATTTTAATGGTGTAAAGAGATATTCATGCGGTTTAGGCATAATGTGTTGCGTACATATAAAACTCTACTAATAATAGCTCATTTCCTTTAGCTTGGACCTGCTTCATAAAGTTAAATCAATGTATCTTAACTTTCCATTTTAGATCACTTTCCTTTAGTATTAACCTCTTCAAACAAAATGTGATGTTTCAAAACCTTCTTAAGTTTTCCACTACCAATCCATTCGTAGCTATTTCTCATAGCTTTTAGCTTTTCTAAATTTTTCCTAACTAGTCGTCCCTATCTACTCCATATCATGGTGGGTCCGATCTTCGATTCTTTTTATAAAATCATCAGATTTCATAATTATAAAGTACTAAACTCAAATTTTATCTTTGAAAATATAAACTTAAAAACTCTTTATCAAGTTCAACAATTGCTTGGTTTCCAAAAAGAAGCCATGAAAAGCTCCTCGTTTTAACTAACTTCAATTGCATGTGTCATAACTTTTGAAACTATAATTTAATATTTGTGAAGTAATTTATTTATTATATTCAAAAGTCAATGTTAGCAAATTAATTCAAGTGTTCCTTCCCATTAAACTAAACATTATTTCCTCTTTTTTCAAATAATAAAACACGAGTTTTTATGGTATGAATAGTAACCAATTAATTTTACTTAAGACATTTTTACAATATATATTACTTGTTAAAAGGTTGGATTTTTATATCAAACTGTATAATAAGTCCTATATTCAAAAAATCAATTGTTGTACCAAACTATTTTTTCAATATTGTGTCATTACAGTGTTTCCATGGTATTTTTATAACTTTTAACAATAAGAACTGGAGTATATAAGAACAACTTTAATTCTATTATTCTCCTACAAATCATGCTCTTTAAATTTCCTAATGTCGCTACTATTTAACTACCTTCTACCTAAATTGCTTTTATATAGCTCTCTTTCTCTTTTATTTGATCGCTTTTTTTTCATTAGATCATTGCAGTACATGTGCCAACTACTTTAGCTATTGGGCTTTTCTCTATTAACATAAATCTGCTTACCTTTTTGTATATAAATCTATTTTAGTTATTTTCCTTTGAATTTTCCTTATATGAGGATATTCTTCCTATTTTCACTATCAGTTGTTCTTACCCTTCCATCCTCTTATTTCCATTTAACCGCCCCTTAAAAAGAATTTTAAAATTTTAAAATTTAAAGAAATAGAAAAATTATTGGACCGACATAAGAATGTTTTCATTCTGTTTAAAAAAGGAGATTAAAAATTTCTCCTTGTTCTTTACCAAAATTGATTTTCTTGGAATTTTAGTCTAATTAGTTTTTGCTTCCTTTAGGAATTTTCTAATTAACTCCTTTAACTAAAATTTGCTAAATATCCTGGTTTTTCAACAATCTATTTTTAGGAGATATTATATAAGACGAATAATCTAGTATTTGCTTATGTTTCAAAAATGATAACTTTCTAGGGTTCTTTTATTTTATATAATTATTTGAAAGCCATTTCAAATACTTAAAACATTTAAAATATTTTATTATTATTTTTACATGAGGTGAGACTCAAAAATGGATTTTTATTTGTTCTTTCTTTGGACCTTTCCTTTTTTCCAATCATTCTTAGTTTATCTTCATATAAAAATCTGGCCATTATCTTGTCATGGTTATTTCATACCTTCTTTTGGGAACTTACTCATTCCTCTTTATCATCTAAATTTCTATAACATATAGATTCTTACTTTGCATCAATTCGGTGAAATTCCCAATCTTATGGCAACCAAGGCCTAACAAAAGGAGTCAAGTGCCATCCAGCTTCAAGGACCTTTCTATAAGTTGTGTTCGTGCTCTTCTTAAGTCAATATCTTATTATTTGGCCTACATCCTATGGGGTAATTGAGGTAGGCGTAAAATCTTAACCCAACTCATAGTTTCCCTATCCATCATTTTACAGAGTTTAGCGTGTAATATATATGTATATATGTATATGTATACGTATACGTATACGTATACGTATGTGTGTGTGTGTGTATTACACGAATTCGCACATATATACATATACTTATAAGTAAAAAATACAAATATGTTCACTCAGCATTTCCTAATCCCGCTGATCAGGTAACCTAAGCCCTGATATCATATGTAACAACCCACTCCAAAATAGGCCTAATTCCAACCCAATAAAAGCCGATCAAACTTTAGGTCCATTCCGAGGTTGGATGTTGGTTTGGTAAAATTAAAGTAAACAATATGCATAGTTATCCTTCTATGCTTTCAGAATCTCACAATGGAAGGATAAAAGCCTAACAAGCAAATAAATACCCATTCACATAACTCAAGTCTTAGAAATACACTATTTCAAATATCCATAAATACAATGTTTAAACAGCATATCAACGCGTCGAAATCTAGGTGTAAAAATCAGCATAAATAAATTGCTACACTACCACAGGATTTTCGCCACCTCCTTCAAACTTGTAATATCATCAACTGCAGCTTTCTCCATAACCTGGCGGTTGTAATAAGGATGGAGTCAGAACAACAGATGTTTTGTGAATAGAAACCTCAAGTTTTATGGAAATAATATTTTGGGCAGCAAGAATTTTGATAGGTGTTATGTCTTACATATTTAACAATTTACTATATTTTTCTGAATATGGCTCTAACTGCAGGCCAATTTCCTTTATAGTTTGGTCTCATATATAGTATATATATACATCGCCGAAAATACCTCCAACCATTGGTCAATCGCCATTCCAGTATAACTCCAAAACTATAAAAGTGGATGCAACACTACTATGAAGGTATCGAGTATAATAACCATCTCTTATCAAGTTATATCCTAACGTTGCAAAAGGAAAGTACCCATTGGGTTACTTAATACATTTTAAAAGGAAAAGGCAAGTCCCATAATTTAATACCAAAACCCAAGGCTAACCACTCCCTGGTACTTCCTAACCAACATTATACGGAATTTCTTTGGCCACTTAATACTTCTTTAGAGAAAAGGCAGATCCCACCATTTAATACCTTAACCCAGAAGCAGACCCCTCCACTACCACAACTTAAAGATAATTTCGACCATTTAATACTTGTTTGAATATGGAAGAGGCAGACCCTACAGCAGCTATTTAATCCCTAAGTAGGCCCACCTAGAATTATCCAACTATGTACCAACAACGGCTTCAAAAAATTCCCAAGTCATTTAATACTTCTTAATAGGGAGGAGGAAAATCCTCTAATAGCCACTTGATACCTTAACCCCGAAGTAGACTTCTTCTGAAATTTCCTTACACATGTGGCCCTTAATCTAACCACGACATCTTATATTAGTCCGACTATTTATAGGTGTTGGTAGCCAGATTAGCTGGGCAGACTTACCCAATAAAAATTATGACTAACCACACATCCACTATAGGTACTTATTATAGGGATGCTCACATCAATTGCAAAAGTCACACTGCTAGTAGCCAGATTGACTCGGTAGGCTTCTATTCGCTTTCAACAGACCTTGCATCCCTATAACTTAGCCATATTCATTTCTCTCAACTTTTAAACGTTGAATTATGTCAACATCTATATATATATAACCTTAGCTATGTTTACGCATAATGTAACGTCTCGCCTTTTTGTACGCTTTAATCGACGATAAACCACACACATCAGACTTAAACCATACAGAAGGGCGGATTGTTATTGGGGTGAATAAGAAAAAGCAGGGAAAGAAAAAAACAAAATAGAATCTTGCAGCGGAACGATAAAATATAATAATCAAATAAACAGTTCATGAAGCTGTTTTACAAAACATTTGATTTAACTTACACAATGCATATCTGAGTTACATATACCAGAGAATATTAATAATGTAGCGGAATACAATGGTGTAGTGGAATATATAATAAATAGTAACAATAATTCTTCGTCTTCGTCCTTCAGAATTAAGGCCTTCAAATCCTGAAATTCTCAGGCTAACCCGAGCGAATTGAAAAGACAAAACACTCGGGTCAGAACTAAAATATCTTATGTGAGTTAAATCAACAGAAATAAATATGAGTGGAATGGCGTCAGAAATGTTTACGGGATATGACATCTCCTATCCAATGTCTAACGTGACTGTAGTAACTTAAGAGATGCTCGGGATTCACATCTCCTAAGGATCCGTTAAACTATTTACTATGTAGTAATATTTTGCTATTATAATAACATCTAATAGTAAAATAAACTTACTTTTAAATAGCGTTAATGGGTTACCCATATAGCCCTAAACACATAATATATTCTCATAGTCTATACAATACCGTAATCTTCCCCGTACTGAGCATCGTCAGAGGGCACTCCATAGGTATGGTACAAAACCAAAATCGTATAAGGTGCTCTAGGGTAGGTGACACGGCACATCTAAGCAATGCTAGGGTAGATATACCAATTACGCTTCCAGACCGGTGGTAACGCACAACGCACAGCGACCTCCCACCTTGAGCCACACCCCCAAATCAAAAAAAACAAAAGTGGCCACCGAATCAGTCCAAAAGTCAGAGTATAATATCGAAGGGATGTGTCTGATAAAAGGTGCTACCTTCTTAGCTCATCAATCGCTCCTGTTTTAGCCACCTTATGCCGACTCAGGGGAGTCGGGTCCACGTATTTACCTCAAAGGAAACGCCGCCACCATCCTACTTCATTCTGGAATCTCCCCTGCGTACATGATTGTTAAAGTGGTTTTCGGAGTTGGCAGACAGTATGACAGCTTCCGATCACGATCTCTTCAACAACCAAACGTTATTATAACACCATGGTCATTTCAAAATAATTTATACTTCAAAATCAGAATATAGTATCCATTTCGAAACCATATAAATACGATATCCTTTCCATTTCAAAAACCAAATCATTATGATATCATTTTTATAAAACCCCAAATCGGTATAATATCATTTTTATTTCAAATATATCTCTTTTCTAAAATCATAGCATTTTAAAATTATAATAATTTGAAACCAAATGCTTGAAATATAATCTTTCAAAACATAATACTTCGAATTTCATAGCTTCTAAACCATAACTTCCAAAACTAAAATGGTTTGGATATTCAAACAGTATATAAATAAAATAGTTTGAATTTAAAATTAATTTATAAAGTTAATTAATCTCCTCAACTTCACAATTTTATTCACTTTAAATTAAATCTCAATTTATAACTTTCAACTCATTTTCAGTTTCAATAAACCATTTCAATTTCAATATATTTCAAACTTTGAGTATTAACAATTTCAAAACTAAGGTTGGAAATTACGATTCAACAATTCAAGGTTCTATTATTTAGTTTTGAAATATATTCGTAATAAATCAATTGTCATTTAAATAAAACTCAAATTACAAATAAATAAATATTTCCTTCAATTTATTTATGCTTGAAATATTCGTTTAATTCATCTTAAACCAAAATCCAATTATAAAAATCATACCTTTAAAACCTCAATTTTATTAAATTTCATTCATATTTACCCTCCCACCATATTCTCATTTAAGTTATTATATACTCCAGAAATAAATTTTAAATAAATACTTAACCATATTATATCTTAATAAAATCAAACTTTATTATTAAACTTCTTCTATACTTTAAACTAATTTTATACATAGTTTAAAACCAAGAATTTAACTATATGTAAAATAACATTTATAAAATATCCAAATCAATATGTCAAAAAATCATATATTTCTTTACAAAACCATAAAAAAATCATTTCAAAATATTTTTATATATATAGACCACGGGGTCTGTATATAATTTTCTACCCTATGGTCAAGTGATACAGATATTTATCATTTCAATCCGTAATTTAAAATAATACGGTTATATATCATTTCAAACTGCAATCCCGAATGAAATAAAATGCATAACAACTTGCAGTTTATAACGATATAAAATACAACATCCATTCATCCAGTATCAATCATCAAACATTTATCACAATCATCATCCAATTCAATCAATAACATCAACATAGAACAGATAATAAATAACATGCATTTACTGTTAGTTTATATTCGATAATAAATTAAATAACTATTTTATCCAAATAAATTCAAATAAAATGAGATGATGATTCAAAATATGCCAAACATCATAAATAAATTTCTAATCACATCATATATCAATTTAACAAACACAAGAAATTTTAGAAGTTGTGAGTGGGTTAAAACACTCACCTTTGAATTTAAATTGAATTTAAATTCAATTTAAGTCCAAAATTTGAATGGTCTCAGAATTCATCCAAACTACCACCAAATTGTCCGGAATTTTATTACGATCCTAACGGAGAAAACCGCACGTGAAACGGATCTCGTATGAGAAAGATATAGCAATTAGAACATGTTGAAATCAAAATTAAATTAAAATGGAAAAAAATAAATTAACCCTCTATACCTTGCCACGTCAGCATACAGTAACGCACGAGAGCCCTACTTTGTCCTCTCGAATACCGGAGCCGCCACTTGCAATTTTCGGACAACGAAGCGCATGGGAAGCCTGTCGCCCTAGGCGCTTTGGCCACCGCCTCATCTCGCGCCGCTCGCCACAGCTATCACGCCAACCCCCTTCGACGAACGACCACCCCAGGTCGTGAAAACGCGACGGACGCCTCCAAAAACATGGACCCAAATCGACCAAAATCGCCTCATCTAGCCATCGAAACCCCTATCGAACTGCACCGATGAACTACGTGAAGGACTCTCTACAAAACTCATATCTCGATTTGTCGATCGGACGACGATCGTCGAACGCCAACGAACGGCCGCGATTTGTTCTTAAAATTCTGGACAAACATAGCTTCAAATTGGAAAAAAAATCACGGATCTAAGATGCGCTCGTCGAGAACTTTCCGACGATATAAAATATGATATAGTTTGTGGAGTTTGAAATTTCAGTTTGATTTTTGAATTGCTACTGGATTTGGAATTGTCTGCCATTGAGATGAGTAGGTGAGGAGGAATTGTACGTACAGAAAAATGACAATAAGGAGCAATTAGGGTTTATAACAAGGTATATATAGGCAAGGCTGAAAATAGAATAGATGGACCAGATTAATATACGCGTTGAACGATAAAATGGCCCGAAAAGCCCGTTCTGACTCCGTAACGAAATTGGGTCAACCCATATATCAAAATAGATATTTTAAAATATTTAAAACGCAATGGAACAGGTTTCAAGTCCAAATTCCATTGTATGAAGAAGTTATGCTAAAATCAAATTATTTCAAATTGATTTCAGTTGCTTTCAATTTCATTGATTTCTAGGCGTTTCGAACCCGTACAATCAAACGACAAGTCTGATCGCTACGAAACTTGAAATACTACAATAATTCACCGTTACGAATCTGATGAAATTGGTTTCGTTGAAATCTGAGTCAATGGCCAAAATGGCTATTTTTATAGTAATTAAATAAATTAATATTAAATTAATTAAATCAAATTTCAATTCAAATTTAATAAATCACAATACCTCTCATTTTAAATTACTTGACATTTGCCAAAATTTAATACAAATTTGAATGTCACTTTAATGTTGATTCATTGATCAATTTCAGCGTTAAATTTCATTTCACTAAATTCAGAAATTGACAATTAAATTTTCACTACTTCCATTGAATTTAATTTTCATTCCTATTATTCAATTCATCATGGTCAAATGTATAAAATTAACATTGGGTCCATGATCTAATTACATTATATTCTCAAATTCCATCTTGATTTCAATTAACATAATAATTAAATATTTAATTTCATTTAATTGTAATTACTCCAATTACTATAGCTCAAATCCCATTAAATTGATAAGTCTTCCTTTCCATTATTTTAAATAAATTGCCCGATTATGGATAATATTAGCATTAATTTCAAATATTACCTTAATTAACATTAGTGTAATAATTTATTTAGATTTATTGCAATTTTTACCACATTTAAATTAACAGGCTAAATAAATAGGTAACATAAAATATTTGTTACCATTTACTTTCAATCACACTTATAACTTATTATTACTAAATAATTGTTACAATTGTTTACATAACACAAATTTCATTCAATCATCATTGACATACTATTTAATTATATTTATTGAAATTTATTTCCAATTTACTAAATACAACCAATTATGACCCTACAGTTATTTCAACTAATTTGGATTGCGCTAAATTATTTATTTATTTGCATTAACATTCTTACATTTCATTCCCGTTGTTAATCCATTATTACCAAATAGATAAAATTAACATTATTACCTTAAATTGCGATTTGATCACCAATTTTATTTAACATACTAAATAAATAAATAACATATATTAGTTGTCACCTATTTACTTTTCTTGCATTTAAATATTTATTACTTACCATTAACACTGTATTATTTCATTAATTAATTCAATACTTACTTTTATTTTCCTATTTTCCATTTTATAACCAAGTGCAACAATTTCCACTCTTTCATTGTTGGGATTTTACTCCAATTGTCTATAATTAGTTTTAATAACAATTGCTACACTTCATCTTAACATTTACTTCAATATAAATTATAATTTTTTTTTATTTCTTTCTAAATTTAATTACAAAAAACTTATTAATTTAACCAATTTAATTATCGAAATTTACGGGTCGTTACAAAGGCCATACAAGGTAAATTCCTTATTCCGCCCTTAATAATGGATTTATTTCCATAATTATCTTTGACCATTTTATTAGGTTCATTGTTAGATTATTCTACAGTTTATGTATCATATTTATCGCATGCATTATAGATCCATAATGTTAATTTGGTCGTTTTCTTAATTAAAAGAATACGTTGTTACTTTGCTCTAATTAACTTCCTACATATTTAGACAATTTCTCTGTTTCTATTACTCGGGGTATTATATTATTTAATTATCAAAATCCCAATATCCATACAAGTCACTTTCAATTAGCAGTTCACAAAATAATCGATATCATAATTAAATTAGTCATACAAACAGACTTGCATATATCTAAAGATGGAATCCAAATATGAAATTCTAAGTCAATATTATAGAATCATGCCCATTCAAAGGAAGAAAAAAATTCACAATCCAAATAATTTATATTCCATCAACATTAAAGCGTATATTGTTGAAATAACAAAGGAATTCTATACACACACACACAAAAAAAATATTGAATTAGGTAATACATACCATGGAAAAGGGGAAATCCATACTTTGCACACCCGATCATAATTCTCTTGAATTCCTTTGTCATAACAAACACAAAGATTGAAGTGAAAATTGAATTGAATATAAATCATTCATATTGCAAATAAATATGGACTTAATCCTATTATATCAACATAAAACAACAAAGATTCCAATTAATTCCATTGTTTATATTTTATAAGGGAATTTTGGGTTTAAATTAGTAGTTATCATAAACAAAATTCCCCAAGTCATAAACAAATTGAAATATCATTACATAATATATCATCATGGGAAAATATGAGATATCCACTCACATATAATAAACCTTGGATTCCCTTGGATTTGATTCCATACTTTTGCCATCTTCCTTACTTCAATTATCTCTTCTTTATTTTACATAATATATAAATCTAATTAAGTTTGTTAGCCTTAGAATATTCTAACTTAGGGAAGAACAAAGTAGAGAATGAATATATATATATATATATATATATATATATAATTTCATAACCTTATCCTTGCTTGATTCTTTAATCTTCCCTAAAACCTTGAATCTTGTGTATATGTTTGTTCTTGAGATATTTGATTTTAAGAATTGTATTAAGGAGGAAGAAAATGGCAAAGTTTCATTGGCTTGTATTTTTTTGAATAAAAGTGAGTGAACTAGCCTCTTATTTGTAGTGACTTTGATGCATCTGGACCGTACGATCAAAATCTATAAAAATTTGGACCGTTTAGGCCCTCGGAAACCTTAGCCACCTCAACACAAAAGTTTGACCAATCCTCCTTAGTTTATATTTATTAACTTATATTTAATGTAACAACCCACACTTTAAGAGCCTAAATTTCGACGAGAATCGAAACCTAAGTCCATAAAAGCACAGTTCTTTGGATTTGGTACCGTCAAACAAGCATGAGCATCATTAATGATTTATAAAAATCTAAACTCACAGTGGAAACAATAATAGGATATAAATACTAGTTATGGCTACTACCATGGAATTAATTGTATTTCTTAGATATCAGATTGCCACATCAGCATCGAGCATGAGAGAAAAGAAGACTTCTCCAATAATCAATCACGTCTAGCTCCAATGACTTGTTTCTCTAAATAATCATGTGGGTTGTAGTGAAGAGGGGTTCGTAACAATGTTTCGGTGACTAGAAATTATATACAGTGTTCATAACATAAATTCATACCGATTGGTTTCCATTTAACTGTTATGTCTACCGTTATAAGTTTAACCAAATTAACCTAATATGGCACACTCGATATTCCTATCTAGCACAATTCATTTACCTTCACTTCCCAAGGGACAAAATACCAACGTAAGTCTATCAAACACTTAATACTTCCAAATATGAAGCGAACTCCTAGCATCATTATCGTTGGTCTGTTGATCCTAGCTATAGAGGCCTTTGGCCATTATTTATGGCTTTACAGTACATAATAGCCATACTACTAATGCATCTATCATCATTAAAGTTTTAGCCATGCGAGAGACAGTACCCAAGCCACTTAATACCGTATTAATAAGGACTGGATAGATCCCCGACCATTTAATACATATATTCTAATAGGCCTTTGTCATTTAATTCCTAACCCTAAGACGGACACCTCATTAGTTCTACCTAGCTGACATTACTTGAAATCTCATTGGGACACCTAATACTTCTTTATTGGAAAGAAGAGGATCCTAGATCAATCAGTTAATACCTCAAACCTCCAATCGGACCCTTCTCGAGATATCCATTAATGCTCCTAATCGATAATTCAGATCTTTTAATAGTTATTAATTATTAAATAAGGTAGGCCTTTAGACAACAACTTAATACCTCTAACCCCTAAGCAGATTCTACTATCCATATTTGTTTCCCATGGGTCTTATGACTGGTTATGTCCCACATCAGTAGTAAGTGTACACATCTACTGGTAGCTCAGAGTGAAGGGCAGACTTTAGTTGTGTCACTTTACTGACCTTGCATCCCAGTCTTCTAAGCCCAATTATTTATTCCATTGAACCCGTGGTTAAATATGTCTCACATCAGTAGGAAGTGTACACAACTACTGGTAGCCTCAAAGTGAAGGCCACACATCCGTTTTGTAACTCTACTAAGCTCGCATGCTGTAACGACCCGTATTTTTAATATTTTAGATTATTAAATTTGATATAATTATTGAATAAAAATGGCTAGAAATAAAAAGTTAATGATTTATTATTTTAGTTTATTGAATATAATTAAATCTTGAAATAAACAATTTCGAAGATTTTAACAACAACAAGTGTTGAAATGAAATTCTATGTATTTGATCTGTTATAACCAATAGTTAGGATTGAATAATAAATGTGAATTATTTAGATGAAAATAAAATAATTGTTGATAATTAAAATTCATTTAAAATTCTATTATCTATTAATGTAATTTATTTGATAATTAAATTATTTAAATTAATATTGGAAATTCTTTAAATAATTGAATCTTGAATTAATATGAATGAAAATGAATCTGTTTAAATTTTATTTAACTATGAATGAATTAACATTTAAAATTATATTTAAAAGTGAATAAATAGAAATTGAAAATTTTATATTTTATTTAACGAGTAAAAATAGCCATTTTGGCCACTGTCTCGAATATTGACGAAACCAGTTTCTTAGGATCCGTAATAGTGAATTATTATAGGATTTCAAGTTTCATAGAGATCGGACTTATCACTTGGTTGTGCGAGCTTTAAACTCGTAGAAATTAATTGAAGGAATTGAATTAAAATTATTTGAATGGAAAAGCTATCTTCTACATACGATCGAATCAGGCCTCGAGGCTAGTTCCATTGTGTTCAGAATAGGGGTAAAACATATAGATGGCTTTCTCCGAACGAGTCTTGATGTGTTCGCTTGGACCCATTTTGACATGTGTGCGATCTCACCAATTATTGCGAGCCATGCATTGAATATCGACCCAAGGCATGTCTCGGTGAGACAAAAGCAACACGGCATGGATCCTAAGGGATTTATTGCACTTAAAGAGGATAGATAAACTCAAAAACAATAGTTTACCCATAACAACCTCTGCCTGAAATGGCTATCCAATCCAGTTCTTGTGATAAAAGCTAATGGAAAGTAGCAGACATACGTTGATTACTCTTACTTGAACAAAGCATGCCTGAAAGACCGCTTTCCACTTTCAAGGATCGACCAACTGGTACACTCAACCGTTAAAAATGAACTGCATTCATTTATGGATGTGCGTTACGGATACAACTTAATCTGGATGCACATCCTTGACTAGAAGCACACCAACTTCATTACCGGTCTAGGGTTATATCATTATGTTATGGTGCCATTTGAACTAAATAATGCTAAAGCTACTTATGAGGGACCGGTCAATTAGAAGTTCAAAGATCAGATCGAGCAATCGATGGAAGTACATGTGGATATACGCTCGTGAAGTCATGACGACCAAACGACCACATTGATGACTTAGCGAAAATATTTAGTTTTATCTGAAGATATGGGATGAAACTCTGTCCCTTGAAATGATCTTTTGGTGTTGCGTCAAGGAAGTTCCTAGGTTTAATACTCAACTCTCACAGAATTGAAGCCAATCCTAAGAAAATTCAAGCAATTCGAAAAATCTAAGTACTGAAGACGATTAAGCAGGTACAGAGCTTAATGAGAAGATTGTCGCCTTGAGGCACTTCATCTCTAAGACCAACGACAATTGTGTTCCAAGCCACTATATCGTGAAGACTTATACATCTATTTAGTGGTGTTGGTACATGCTATAATTGTCATACTATTACGTGAAGAGAATCAGATCGAGAGGACATTATATTATGTTAGCAAGTGATTGATAGGTGCTGACAGAAACTGCTCAAAGTTGGAAAAGCTTGCGTACTGCCTATTGGTCGCATCATGAAAACTTCGCCATTACTTCCAAGCTCACCCCATCAACGTCTACACCGACCAGCTATTATGACAGGTCCTACAGCAACCTTAGACGTATGGAAGGTTGTTCAAATGGAATATAAACTTGGCCATTCGATATCACTTATTTCCCTCAAAGAGCTATACAAGGATAAACATTATCAGACCTCGTAGCTCTATTCACTACATCAGACGATTATACAAAGAGTAGTGGAGAACCGACCAATAGCTGGAAAATGTACACAGATGGAGCATCCAATGATCGATATTTTGGCACCAGAGTTGTGTTAATTACTCCGGAGAAACGATCAATCTGCTATGCCCTGAAACTCAACTTCACTGCAACAAACAACGAAGCTACATATAAAGCCATGATCGCCAGGCTCAAACTTGCTAGAGAGCTGGGAGGAGAAAATTTACGTGTCTTTTGTGATTCCTAATTAATAGTATGCCAAGACAGGGAAGATTATCTTACTAGGGGACAACGACATTCTTCTTATCCCAACCGGGTCTAAGAGCTACTAGCCAACTTCGAGTGTTTCACCATTACACACATCCTTAGAGAACAAAAATAAAAAGTCGAGTCATTGGCCAGTTCTGGGATGTGTAGCAAATAGACTTATCCCGATTGAAGTACTTAACATTCCAAGCATTGATAGATGGAGATCGACAAGATCTTGGAGATGAAGCTAGAAAAGAAGTCATGGATGACTCCTATTAAAGACTATCTACAATAGGGAAATATTCCTGAACAAAGGAATGAAAAAGGCAGATCCTCCTCAAAGCTTCACGCTGCATCATCCAAGAATGTGATAACTCGAATTTTTGGACATCAGGTAATTGGATAATTATCTGATTTAACTATTGAAAATATTGATTATAGATTGAACAAATAAATCTGATAATAAATATTTGTATCTGAATTTTTCAAAACAAATAAGATAAGTGTTTGATTCTATATATATATGAAAAGGTTGTAATTTGAATTTGGAATTAAAATTTCAAATGTAAATACTTAGAAATAAATTGGATTTTAAAATAATATGTATATATGATTTTTATTAGTATATGATTAGTTTTATATCATTGTCTTTTAAAAATTTATAAAGAATATATTAAACTAGTATAACTATTATTTTTTAAATGTGTAATTGGATTTTATATCATTTTTTTAAAATTTATATATAAATATATGAGAAGTTTAAATATTAAACACTTAAGACATTTATAAATATATAACTAAATTTAAAGAATATATATTAAAACATATTAATACATATGTAAACTAATTCTTCATGCTTTATAACAAGTGTTAACAAATTATAAAATGTAATTACAAGTGTAAATTATTTCAAAAATTATCATTTTCTCCTTTTATTTTTAAAAATATTAAATAAAAGATAAAACTAGGATATATAATCCTCTCCACTCCTCTCTTTCATTTCTTTTACCAATTCACTTCGAACAAACAAAAGAAAAGAGCCTATAACCAAATCCAGTAAAAAAACAAAATCAAAGAACAAATTCAAAATCTATAACAAAAGCAAGCATTGGAGCTCAATAAATTAAAGTCAAGAAGCAAGATCAATTCAACAACTCAGATCAATAAGCAAATCAAGTGACAAGATCAATTTCCAGTTTTTAAAACATTTCAAGGTTTCAAAACCTCCCAGTCTTCTCTGTTTCTAAATATATTGGTGAGTAAACAATTTCTTTTAAAAATGTTTAAGTCTGCTCTTATCTTGGATGCAATGATAAATCGATGTAGTATTGTGGTAGACATGTCTTGAATGGGTGTAATTACATGAATATGAATATAAAAAGGGATATGCATGTTTGTGTATATGTATCTTATCTACTCTGTTTGAGTTACAGACAGTGATCAACCAAAATAAATTCATACTATCTCAAGGAAACAATGTTAGACCATGATCGTTAAAAAGAAAATGCTTGAAATAGTGCAGTTTCATTTCTAAAAATTGTTTCAAGCAAAAATATTTAGTAACTATTGTGAAACCCGGAAATTACAGTAAATAAACAAAAATGTGGAAAATTTGAATGGCGTAATTTAAACTTTAACTTATATGAATGAGTTCGCTATTGGAAATGATGATTTTTGAATATGGTTTCGAGTTGTTTTGTGAAGCATCCAACGGGAATTTAGAAGTTGAACGAAAATTTGTTTTTCACTAAAATCCGGCGAGCTGATGGATGATGAGGGTCGAATTTTAGCCGGGGGCGGCTGAAGGGGTGGCGAGCTTTGGAAAAATGGGTTCGATTTTTTTAGTAGGTGAGTTGACTGGCCAAGGACGATTTAGGATTTAGGCTTATGTTTTGGTCAGGATGTTTTGTCGAAGGATAACGACGTCATGGTGACATTAGATTGTCTCGAAGGTGGGGGAAAAGATGGGAAGCGCTTGCTTCGGCGAAGTCCGATGGTGCACGGAGGCAGTGTTTGTCGATGCGAGGTGATTGGAAGGAGTCGTCATGGTTGAGGATATGGGTTGGGAGGTAAATTTTTGAGTGTAGATCCTTGTGTGTATTTCAGGCGGCCAAGCAGGAGGAGGAGGTCGTAGGTGATGTGAGGGGCCGGTCGGTGGCAACGTTCGATCACCGGCGTTCGTGTGCACGCTAACATTTCGAGTAGAAAAAAAAGATCTGGAAATAATGGGAAGGGAAGGAGGAGGAAAAAGAAAGTTGGGCCGTAATAAGGAGTTGGGCCGGTAAAAAATAAGGGACTAGGAGAAAGTTTAAAGTCAAAGAAGATTTTAGCAAATTTTCAAACAAATTAAAATGAATGATGTTTCAAAGCAATTGTTAAACAAATTTTCAAATGTAAATGTCAACAAGTTTTTTTAAAAACAGGTTTTTAAAGGTTTAAAATGTTAAAGTTAAAATGTTTAAAATTGTTTTGGTTTAAAGAACATATATATTAAAAAAAAAATTATTAATTAAAGGTTAATTAATTAATGTAGGTAATTAAGGATAATTACTTAAAGGTTGATTACTTAATGAAAGTAATTAAAGGATCAATTAATTTATGTAATTAATCAGAGGGTTAGTTAATTTATTTAATGAATAATTAATTAATGTGATTAATTAATTAATGTAAATAATTAAAGGGTTAATTTTTAATGGAAGTAATTAAAGGTTAATTAATAAATAATTAACGGTTAATTAATTGATTAAAAGATAATTTGATAATTAAAGATTAATTAATTTATGTAATTAATTTGATTAATTAAAGTGATTACTAGAAAATATTTAACCAAGGTGATTAATTAATTGAAGTGATTAATTTAAAGGTTAATTAATTAAGGATATCAATTAAAGGATAATTAATTAAGGAATAATTAATTAATATGATTAGTTAAGGGTTAATTAATTAATGTGAATGGTCAAGGATTGATTAATTAATTAATTAATTAATATAATAGTAAATGGTTTATATTTAAGGTTAATTAAGCAGGATTTTAAAAGAAATTAAATTAATTTATTTGGGGATTAAATTAAAGTAATTAGGAATTGTATGACTATTAACCTTGCTTATGAATTATAAACTAAATTTGATGCCTTAGATTATTTATATCTCTGGTATGTGATTTGTGATATCCCGTGATAGGAAATGTATTGGTTGACCTGAGATAATGTGGATGCCTATTTGATGAATTGTTGTATAAATATGATATTCTGAATTTAATTAAGTTGTCCACTTAAACAAATTGGCCTAATGAATGATACTGGATTCGAAGAGACCGGGGTCGGGTATCAGCAAACATCCGAAACCACTTAGAACTAAGTAGGCTGGAATGGAATAATTGAGTTAACTGGATGGTAATTGGATTTTGTTTTGGAGTAAACGATTGAGTATAATTAGTTAAGAACTCGTAGTGAGGTACGAGTACCTCAGTTTTTCAAATAAGTTTGATAACTTTGTATTTCAATTTATATGGGTTTACTCACGCTGGTTGCAGCCTGACCCGGGTGTTACCTTGTTGTAGTGCTCGGGTCAGACCGAGTACTACAGATTTTTAGGTAAGGACGATCTGGAGCTCAGGTGGCGAGTTGGATGGTAGGAACGTATGAAGTACTCCGCTGTGTATTATTGATGTTTATCTGGGACAAGTTAATTCTAACTATCCAGTTTGTGCATTTATAGTTGTAACTCTGATGTATTGAATGTAAATTAACTGATACAGTTCTTCTTTGCATAATTGCTATTATTTGATATATTATATTTTGATCCGCTGTGAATGTGATGTGCTGTATTTTGTTTCTGTTTCTTCTTCTACCCCTTTTCTTCTTTACCCTAACAATCTGCAATTTTTGGCGTTCGATTGCTTGGCATTTCTACAGTGAACGTAGTAATGTCGAATTTTCGGGGTCGAAAATTTTGGGTCGTTACATTTGGTATCAAAGCTGAAGGTTAATCGAGAACCTTGGCTCTGGTGGGTTTACTCATTAAGGAGAGGTTCAATAGTACCGTAGAATGAGTTGAGTGTAGCATATATGAGGGCGTATTTGTTATTTTCTTATAAAATGATTTTAAGAATGATTTTCGTATAAGTTTATCTTTTGATATATAAAGAAATAATTTTTCTCATTATTAAATATATTAAAGAAATCGGTTGTCGTATTATTTGAATTAAAAGGAATAATAAGAATTAAGTGGTAATAGTAACACAACCAAATTGAAACTGAATGAAGATAATTTTTAAATGGATCCAAACTGAAAACTAAAATCCTGAATTTATAGAAGTGTTTTCAGAATAAGATAATAATGAATTGGTTTCCAGATATGATAACCTTGGTAATTATTATAAATGGTTGTTGTGTTTAATAATGAAATGTTTTTTAATGATTAAGCAAAATGAAGTTTTAAGGAAGTAAATATTTAGGCGAGTATGACTTATAAATTGGAAATGAAGATGATCTAAATTATGATGTTTTAAAATCTAAGTCCGGTATTTGGAATTTGTTTCAAAATGATAAAAGAAATTTGTTTTGAATTAAAACCAAAGGTGGTTTAAATATAAATTGGTGTGCAATGGAAATAAATATGTATACATGAGGGATATACTTAATATCAAAGATGATTTGAAATAAACTCTAAGTGTTGAGTTTTAAATTTTTCCTTGGAATATGATATAAAAATCCAAAGTGATAAGTTTTTTTTTGAACTTATAAGTGGGAAGATTTTTAAGTTTAAAATTTGAAATTTGATTTAAATGATTTGGAATTTTGATTAAAGTTGAATAGGGTTAAATCCAAATGGAATTTGATATGAATTTGGAAAGAAATTGAGGTTAATTCAACTTGAATTGGGATTGAATCAATTTAATGGGATGGGAAATTGATTTTAAATGGAGATTGGGAATAGGACAGATTGGCTCTAAACTATATTTTTCAAATAAAATTGTTTTAATATAACTGTGTTTAAATCTATTTTTCCTAGTTATTTACTATACAACTTTTCTTTTTAATACCCAAAACTATCTTATACTTATTTTACAACTACTTATGGAACTATTTAACTATTTTACACAATTTTACAACTATTTTATAAACTAATTACTATTTTACAACTATTTTGCAATTATCTAATTATTCTACAACTATTTGACTATTTTACAACTATCTTAAAATTTCTTAACTATTTTACTATTATTTGCAACTAATAACTATTTTACAACTACTTATCTATTTTAAAAAATTTCAAGCTATTTTCTTAATACAAGTTGGTCAGAGTGCAAACTGTCTATAGTTAAATACCAATTGAGATAAGAATTGAAGTGTTAACCCAAATGGAAATTGGAAGCAATTGTGGATGAGTGAATAGAATCAAAAATGAAGGAGAACAGAAAAGAGAATTGATTTAGTTGATAATTAATGAAGATAAATATATACGATGTACGTATATTATTCTGTTCATATAGTGATTTGATCCAGATTCGAGTACAGAATTTCGAGATAGTATATCGATCCGAGTTGGGATTTTTCACTCGATTTTCGATGGCGAACCCTGGATATGGATTTTTGATTGGTTCTAGAAATTCTCTTTCATAGTTAGGCTATGCAAGGAGAATGACGATTTTTGATCAAGAAACAAAATCTGAGTCCGCAGTAGGAAGTCGGGTGGACGATACTAGTTCGGAAGTG
Organism: Allium cepa; assembly: GCA_030765085.1. Lineage (NCBI taxonomy): Eukaryota > Viridiplantae > Streptophyta > Magnoliopsida > Asparagales > Amaryllidaceae > Allium > Allium cepa. Next base: position 666,201,663 of record CM060932.1, read on the forward strand.
AAATTGTATGATCGAGTGAGCGATCAAGATTTGATATTGCGTACGGAGGATATATGTACATCGTACGGGTTCGAATGAAATTGATATTGGAAATTTGTGGATAAGAACTGTAAAATGATTTTTGAAATGGAAAGGTATATTTTGAAAAATTAATGATGGAATAAAATGGGAATGGGATATTTCTATGATTAGAACTCATTTTATAGAAAAGTAATATGGTTAATAACTTTATAAAGGAGTAATCAAATTTGAATATTTGATTTGGAATAAACAAAGTTATATATCTTTCTTATATATGATAAACTCCCCTTGTTGAATCTGGAGCCAGAAGAAAAAGGGGTTTTGAAAGTATTTGAAGTATAAAAAGGGAATTTATACAAGTATGAAGTGATCCAAAGATTTTTTTTTCAAGATTATGTATATCTATATATATAAAGGATTTTATGAGAATGATTTTGGAAAAGGTTTTGGAACCTATGGATTTTGAAAAGGCTTTTGAATTTCGGGAAAATCAAATTTTAGGAGTTTGGAAAGCCAAGTTTGGAATTATCGATTTGAGATATCGATTTCGTGTAAGGATATTTTGATGTAATCATAAAGGGTATGATTTGAAAGATACTATATGCATATAGTATAAAAAAATTTGAGATTGGCTCTGGGGAAAAAGGCGCTCCCATTGAAATGAACTTCATAAGGGTGCTACGGGGTGGTATCGCCTTGAGCCCTAAGGGGGAGGCTCTAAAGTTGATCCTGTAAGGAAGTCCGGACAAACTGAAGTTCCTGAGAATTATGTGTAGTGGGTAGAGAAAGTCGAGGGAACTGATGCCTACAGAGACATTTGGGTCATGCTGTGACGATAGTGTAACTCGATGTCACTGCGATCTACTACGGACCATAGTGGAAGTCGTGTGTGCTGTTGGGAGCCAACGGTCCATGTTTGATTTTGCCGTGATGGCAACATAACATCGGTAGACTACGACCTATGAAGACATAGCGAAAGTCGAGAGGCCGTGAGAGCCTAAGGCTACATTGGGACTTGACAGATGTAGTCTGTGACCTATGTGGAAGTGGTGAAGTTTCATTTAGCAGCGAAAATTGAGGGCGCTGATGCCTATTGTTACACGGACTTTTGCCGTGATGGCAACGTAACCCTAGATGTAACTGCGATCTAAGGCTGGTTCCATGGTGTAATCGAGGGGCACAGAGTGCCTACAGTTATCTATGATTTTTGCCAGGAAGGCAATGTAACCATCTGGTTAACTGCGACCATGGAGGGGGTGATTATTTCCAAAGCATTCTCACCAAAGATGTTTCCTCTATTTCAAAAATGTTTTCGATATTTTCAAAAAAATGTTTTCCAAGTATTTTCTCTAGGTGTTGAAAACGGGTCTACTAAGTACATATAGATTTCCAATCCTACGGTTGATCAACGTATGACCGAATTTTCGTGAGAACATGGATGGACCAGTTGAGACATCGAGTTATAAAAAGTATTTTTATAAAACTATTTTATAATGTTATGAGGATTTTTATAAGTGTTTTAAAATTGATCAAAGAATAATTTATCTGATTTTGGGTATAGAATAAATTCTGGCTTCGTTCCTTTTCGAGGAAGAAAAGATTCAAAGAGGGGAGGAATGTGATAACCCGGAGTTTTGGGCATTAGATAATTGGATAATTATCTTATTTAACTATTTAAAATATTTATTTATAGATTGCATAAATAAATATGATAATAAATATTTATATCTGAATTTTTCAAGACAAATAAGATAAGTGTTTGATTTTATATATATATATATATATATATATATATATGAACAGATTGTAATTTGAATTTGGAATTGAAATTTCAAATGTAAATATCTTAGAAATAAATTGGATTTTAAAATAATATGTATATATGATTTTTATTAGTATATGATTATTTTTATATCATTGTCTTTAAAAGATTAATAAAGGATATATTAAACTAGTATAATTTTTTAAATGTGTAATTGGATTTTATATCATTTTCTTTAAAAATTTATATATAAATATAAGCGAAGTTTAAAAATTAAACACTTAAGACATTTATAAATACATAACTAAATTTAAAGAAAACATATTAATACATATGTAAACTAATTTTTCATGCTTTATAATAAGTGTAAACAAATTATAAAATGTAATTATAAGTGTAAATTATTTCAACAAGTGTCATTTTCTCTTTTAAAAATAATTAATAAATGATAAAACTGGGATATATAATCTCTCCACTCCTCTCTCTCATTTCTTTTACCAGTTCACTTTAAAACAAAAAAAAAGAGCCTGTAACTAAATCCAATAAAAAACAAAATCAAAGAAATTCAAGAAATCTCTCCACAAATTCAAAATCTGTAACAAAAGAAAACATAGGAGCTCAACAAATTAAAGTCAAGAAGCAAGATCAATTCAACAACTCAGATCAGTAAGCAAATCAAGTGACAAGATTAATTTCCAGTTTTTAAAACATTTCCAGATTTCAAAACCTCCTAGTCTTCTCTGTTTCTAAATATACTGGTGAGTAAACAATTTCTTTTAAAAATGTTTAATTCTGTTCTTATCTTGGATGCAATGATAAATCAGTATTGTATTGTGGTATATATGGCTTGAATGGATGTAATTACATGAATATAAATATAAAAAGGGCTATGCATGTCTGGGTATATGTAATCTATCTACTCTGTTTGAGTTAAAGACACTAATCAACTAAATAAATTCATACTATCTCAAGGAAACAATGTTAGACCATGATCATTAAAAAGAAAATGCTGGAAATAATGCAATTTCATTTCTAAAGATTGTTTCAAGAAAAAATATTTAGTAACTATTGTGAAAACTAGAAATTAGAGTAAATAAATAAAAATGTGGAAAATTCAAATGGCATAATTTAAACTTTTACTTATATGAACGGGTTCGCTGTTGGAAATGATGATTTTTGAATATGGTTTCGAGTTGTTTTGTGAAGTATCGAATGGGAATTTAGAAGTTGAACGGAAATTTGTTTTTCACTAAATTCCGATGAACTGATGGATGATGGGGGTCGATTTTTAGCCAAGGAGTGTTTGAAGGGGTGGCAAGCTCTGGAAAAATGGGTTCGATTTTTTTAATGGGTGAGTTGACTAGCCGAGGAGGATTTAGGGTTTAGGCTTATGTTTTGGTCGGGATGTTTTGTCGAAGGATGGCGGCGTCATGGTGACATCGGATTGTCATGGAGGCGGGGGAAAATATGGGAAGCGCTTGCTTCGGCGAAGTCCGATGGTGCACGGTGGCAGTGTTTGTCGATGCGAGGTGATTGGAAGGAGTCGTCGTGGTCGAGGATTTGGGCTGGGAGACAAATTTTTGAGTGTAGATCCTTGTGTGTATTTCAAGCGGCCAGGCAAGAGGAGGAGGTCGTAGGTGATGTGAGGGGCCGGTCGGTGGCAACGTTCGATCATCGGTGTTCGTGTGCACGTGTATAAGTCGTGCATGCTAATATTTCGAGTAGAAAAAATGAACTGGAAAGAATGGGAAGGGAAGGAGGAGGAAAAAGAAAGTTGGGCCGGAATAAGGAGTTGGGTTGGGAAGAAATAAGGGACCGGGAGAAAGTTTAAAGTAAAAGAAGATTTTAGAAAATTTTCAAACAAATTAAAATGAATGAAGTTTCAAAGCAATTGTTAAACAAATTTTCAAATGTAAATATTGACAAGTTTTTTTTAAAACAGGTTTTTAAAGGTTTAAAATGTTAAAGTTAAAATGTTTAAAATTGTTTTGTTTTAAAGAAAATATATATTAAAAATAATTTATTAATTAAAGGTTAATTAATTAATGTAGGTAATTAAGGGATAATTACTTAAAGGTCGATTACTTAATGAAAGTAATTAAAGGATTAATTCATTTGCAATTAATTAGAGGGTTAGTTAATTTATTTAATGGATAATTAATTAATGCGATTAATTAATTAATGTAAATAATTATAGCGTTAATTTGTTAATGAAAGTAATTAAAGGTTAATTACTAAATAATTAAAGGTTAATTAATTGATTAAAAGATAATTTGATAATTAAATATTATTTAATTTATGTAATTAATTTGATTAATTAAAGTGATTAATAGAAAATATTAAATCAAGGTGATTAATTAATTGAAGTGATTAATTTAAAGGTTAAATAATTAAGGAAATCAATAAAGGATAATTAATTAAGGAATAATTAATTAATATGATTAGTTAAGGGTTAATTAATTAATGTGAATGGTTAAGGATTGATTAATTAATTAAGATAATAGTAAATGGTTTATATTTAAGGTTAATTAAGTAGGATTTTAAAAGAAATTAAAGTAATTAAATTAATTAATTTGGGGATTAAATTAAATTAGTTTGGAATTGTATGACTATTAATCTTGCTTATGAATTATAAACTAAAATTTGATGTCTTAGATTATTGATATCTCTGGTATGTGATTTGTGTTATCCTGTGATAGGAAATGTATTGGTTGACCTGAGATAATATGGATACCTATTTAATGAATTGCTATATAAATATGATATTTTGAATTTAATTAAGTTGTCCACTTAAACAAATTAGCTTAAAGAATGATTTTGGATTTGAAGAGACCGAGGTCGGGTATCAGCAAACATCCAAAACCACTTCGATTTGTAATCTTCAATAATTATAGATTTGATGTTAGAACTAAGTAGGCTGGAATGGAATAATTAAGTTAATTGGACGGTACTTGGATATTATTTTGGAGTAAATGATTGACTATAACTAGTTAAGAACTCGCAGTGAGGTACGAGAACCCCGGGTTTTCAAATTAGTTTTATAACTTTGTATTTCAAATTATATGGGTTTACTCACGTTGGTTCCAGCCTGACCCGGCTGTTACCTTGTTGTAATGCTCGGGTCAGATCAAGTATTACAGATTTTCAGGTAAGGACATTCAAGAGCTCAGGTGATGAGTTGAATGGCAGGAACATATGGAGTATTCCGCTGTGTATTATTGATGTTTATCTAGGACAAGTTAATTCTAACTGTCCAATTTGTGTTTATAGTTGTAACTCTTATGTATTGAATGTAAATTAATTGATACAGTTCTTCTTTGTATAACTGCTATTATTTGATATATTATATTTTGATCCGCTGCGAATGTGAGGTTCTGTGTTTTGTTTCTATTTCTTCTTCTACCTCTTTTCTTCTTTGCCCTAACAATCTAGAATTTTTGACGTTCGATTGCTCGGCATTTCTACAGTGAACGTATTAATGTTGAATTTTCAGGGTCGTTACACAGAAGGATTCATGCATAAAAAGGGCTTTCTCCTTTCCCTTACTTCATTTTACCACCCATGATGAAATCAAACGAATCTTGAGAGAAGATCTTGAAGAAGAATATTGTGATCACACCATGGGGCAAACTCCAACAAAGAAAATGCTCCGCTACGGGTATTACTGGCCAACCGTCAATCGAGATGCAGCTAATCACGCTAGACAATGCGATGAGTGCTAGATGTTTGCAAAAATTCCGAGAGCTCCAACGATGGAAATTACTCAAATGGCCAGTCCATAGTCGTTTGCCACTTGGGGTATTGATATTATCAGCCTTTTGTCGATTCTAAAGGTAGAGCAAAATATGCCTTCGTAGCAGTTGATTACTTCACCAAATGGGCTGAAGCGGAACTTTTAACCATGATCATGATGAAGAAAATAATCAACTTCATTGTCTGGAACATCATCTGTTGTTTTGGCCTTCCACGAACCATTACAACTGAAAATGGAACCTAATTCGATAATGCTAAATTTAAAGACTTCTACCGTCGGCACTATTCTTGAAAAGAGATTTGCGGTAGTTGCTCGCCCTCAAGGAAACATACAAGTTGAAGCTGTGATCAAAATCATAATGTCCATTTTGAAGAAACATTTGGTAAAGGCTAGAGGCAAGTGCGTGGATGAACTCCCAGCAGCATTATGGGCCTACAGAACCACCCATAAGTCCTCGACTGGCCATACTCCATTCGCTTTTGCTTATGGCTCTGAGGCCGTCAGTCCTATAGAACTTGAAGCTCCCTCTCATCGAATGACTTATTACAACCCCTACTTCAGTATAAAATTATATATAAACAAGGAATTGCAATCCAATTGCAATTAAACTAGAAGGAATAGTGATTACTCGTGAGCGTACAAATGCATTCGGGAGACAATTACAAGAACATGTACCTAAAGGTGCATGTGTATATTCAAAAAAATTCAACTTCTTGAAATCGACAAAAATTTAATTTTCACTTGGAGTTATTAAAGAAAAGACTACATCAGATGGCCAAAGCTTACTTGCCTTATAGAACCAGACATAGAAAACAACTAATGGAATACAATCCAGAATTTATACTATTGGAAATCGATCCAGTGTCTTGATGATTAAAGAGAGATACAACACTTTGGGAAGATGTGACGACCCGCCTTTCATTCCATAGAAAGACGTATCGTAATTTAGAAAGAAATAGGTAGAAAAGAAATAGATAGAAAGAAAGAACTAAACAATATCAGAATCTCACAGTGGAATGGAAATATATATATATATATATATATATATATATATTACATCACATAGATATTACATAATATTCATCGTACATGAGAGTCATTCAGTTTACAAACATCACATTAGACAGTCGTGATGACCTGCTTGTTCATTACAACCCAAAATGCAAACAGAGATACTAACACAGCAGAATATACACACACGCGCGCGCGCGCGCCAAGTCTCCTGCTCCAGGTCTTCTCCAAAACACGTCAAGGCAAACCTGATCACTTGGAAACTCGTAAAAAATTTGAGTACCCAAGAGTTTAGGAGAAGTAGAAAGTAAACTCCGGATCAGACTGGGTCTGGTGTGAGTAAACGGTTTAAGTTGTTTAACTTTAAAAATCATTTGAAAACAAAGGTATCTCGTAAGACTCTCCGAAAATAAACACGAAAAAGTTTTTCCCTTACGATAACCAAAACATTTGATAGAAAATCCAATTATATTATGATAGGGTCTAGGATTTTCAAATAAATTATTCACATAGCCGAAATTGTTACATTCATTAAATTCCAGCATACTATGTATGCAATCAAGTCTGAGGTTACTTATTGGAGATTGGATTCCATACAGTGGCACGGCTACTGGGTTATCGCCTGTCACAGTACCTGGTCTAGATCAGAGTATCGAGGATCCTCCCGATCCCCTACAACACAAGACCGGAGCTACCCCTTACTGGATAGTTCGAATAAGACAACTTCATGGTTGTGGCCAACAACCCCCCCCCCCCCACACAGCCGAAAACGGGATATCTAGACAAGGGAAAATCTAATCCTACTTGGGGGCTACCCACTTAGCCTTGTTGCACCTCCCCTTTTTTAGCCATTCTCGGTTGATGATGCTTGAGGCCACGATTACATTTGTAGCACACATATCTTGGAATGCTCATCGTCCTCCAATAACGATGGTCTGATCGCATTCATCCATACAAGTCCGTTCCGCGTTCGAAAAGAACCGAAGGCACTATTTCCACTACACTCATTTTGGAATCATCCTTAGAGTTAACGACAAATAGCCCTTGCATTCTGAATCTTCATTCCCAATTTCACTTGAGATTTCACGACCTATCGCTTAATTTGCATTGACGTGGTTTTTAGATAACAATTTGATATCTGATCCCGATCTCATCGAAATCCAAATGTCGTCTTTTAAGGCCAAATTGTTTAAGTAAAACAATTCAATTTTAATTCAGAAGTTCATGTTCACACAGAAATTCATCACAGATAAATAACTCACATTTATCACAATTCAATCCAAGGCATTTCATATCACAAAGTATCACACATCAACATACCAGAGATATCAAATCATTCAATAAAATTTAATATCCATAGGCAAGATTAACTGGTCATACCATTTCAAATTAATTTAATTTAATCATAAAATAAAGTAATTACTTATAATCCTACTTAATTATCATTAATTAATTACAAGCCATTTTATTTTATTTTAATTAATTACTGAAATTAATTAATTATCATTTAAATTTACTTAAGACCTTAATTATTTAAAAGTATAAACCAATTATCTTAATCATTTATTCAATTATCATTTAAATTCCATTTAATTTAAATGTTTGGAATTAATTTATTATTAACATATGAAATAACTTAAGACCTTTATTTAAAACATTTTCCCTTCTTTAACTATCCACTTAATTATACTATTTAATTTTAATTTAATAAACTTAAGAATTAATTTAAATAATAGGCATATAATAAAATATTCCAAACTTAATTAGTTTAAGTTAAAAAATATTATTATATCACCCTATAATAACCTAACATTTAAGTAAAACATTTACCATTATAGAAATTGGTTGAGAAAATTGTTTTTAAAACTTATTTTGTTTTTAAATTTAAAACCTTGATAATACACTGAGACAACCCGAGCCAAACCCTTTGCTAACCTGAGCCAAATCCCATGCCAACCCGAGACAAACCCCTTCTTCTTTTTTTTTTTAAACTTGTTTTTGTTTTAACCTTTAAAACTTGTTAATACACTGTTGTACGGGCCCGAGTCAATCCCTAAACAAACCCGTTACAAAACCCTTCTTCCCCGAGCTCTCTCTTCACTTCTATTCCTACAGCTACCCAACCTTACACACTGACACACGTGCACGCACGATCGTCGTTCGCTCCGATCATCGCCGCTACCACTAGCAAGTCGCCATCATCAAGCACAGTCGCCTCCACTACCTAGAAACCTGATACTACCTTCAAAATCAAATTCGAGCTACACGAATGCCCTCTGGGACAAAAATGATCACCCAAATCCACCTCGCATCGCCACTTCCGATCACCAGAGACCCTATCGCCACGCTTAGAGTTACACTAGACCATCATCATCTTTTTCCCCCACCTCCAATCAAGTCCGAAGCCATCACGACGTTGCAATCATCTCGAGAACAACATCAACCCAAATAGGGTCTTAAACCCTACAATGTTGTCGTCTCGCCACCACGATGAACTAGCACACCCCCGACCATTTTTCCCATGATCCTTGACCTTCATGCTACCTCCAGCAAAAGTCACGACTCTCCCCTGCACTCCGATCGCCAGAAATTGAGCATAGTCCCAATTCCGTTCAACTCGTAAATTCTACCTAAATAAAAACCTAAAAATCGGGATTTCATGATTTTTAAAGATGTAGCATATTATATATGAAAATCTGGAAAACATGAAAGTTGAATTTTTGAGATGATTTGAGTTTTACTGTAATTTCTTGTTTTACAGTTAATTACTTAATAATCTCATATAAAAAATTAAAAAAAAAGAATTTAGTTAATACAAACCTGTCATCTTTAAACATCATAATCTAAAATAGATTATATGAATAGGAATCAAATTTTGAGTGTTTTGGTACGTTGAAAAACTAAATAGAGTCATGCTTACAGACATGCACACAACACTTTATACCTATATACATGCAAGCTTATTTTTACATTCATGCAAACATTTTACAACATTACTTTCATTATCTATCACATGCATCAGATAAATAAGTAGAATTGGGTTAAAGGGTGAATGTTCGCTCACTTAAAATGTTGAACAAAGGAAACCAGAAAATAGTTTTGGAAATCTAAAAACTGCTAGTTGATTTGAAAACTGGAAACTTGATTTGATCTACTTTGTTAAGCTTTAAGTTGAATCTTGAACTAAATCTTTGCTTTGCTGGAAGGAGGTTGTTTGTTTTTCTTTTTATTCTCTGGTTTTAGTTTTAAATTTTGAAAGATGAAGAAAATGAAAGGAGAAGGAGTAGAGATATATAAAAGTGTAAATTTTACAGCCTTTTATTTATTCTTTTTTTATATGAAGAAAACAAATAAATTGACATTTGTGAATTTGCATGACATCCTAAGCTTACAAATGTCAAGTTCATGTATTTATATTTACTTATGTTTTATTTTTATGTTTTTATATTTTATTTATACATTTTCTTTTTTTATATTTTCTTTGTATTTATTTTATGTTTACTTAATAAGATAAAATCTTTTATTCATTCCTATTTTAAACTTAAGCTATTTACTTTAATTAATAACTATATATATATACTAGTTTTAAAATGTAGAGTTTTTAAATCCAATTTATTTTTTAGATATACATATAGAATTTCAAATCCTAGTTTTATTTACAATCTACCTATATATATACAAATAATAGTAAATAGATAGCATATTTTATTTGTTTTGAAAAGATAAGTTTGAAAATTTAAATGATTATATAAGAAGATTATTTAATTAATATTTGCTAGAAAAATCACGGGTTGTCGCAGAAGATAATTCAACGGAAGGATGGAAACTATTCAGGAAACTAGATGGATATTTTTTCAGCGACTCTAACTTTCTTTGATTCAAAGCATGTCACGTACGCAACAAGACGTACTTTGGAGGGCAAGTGTTATCTGACCTTTTGGTCCGGCTATATTCAGACCGACTAGAAAATTTAGACGAGATGATCATTGAGGAAGATAGCCCTGAGAGATGATTATTAGGCTCAGAGATCAAGCGTAGGCAATGATATGAAGCGATGATCAACCGAGGCCAAGAGATAGACTCTCCAGACTATTCTAAGTATGGAATAATGCCTCCCTTAGGCGGGGGATCAGTTCGTATCCCTTTCCCTAAGGGATCGGTACATATCCTCAATTTTGTCCCAAACTTGGTAAGATCAATATAGATTAACAAGGAAGGCCCCATGTGGCTACATTTTAAGTTTTAAGTCATTCAGAGTTCATATGCTCAAGTTATGGACAAAGTACTTCACCTATTAAAAGGGATCGGTATAAAAGGGATAGTTCATATTTAGCTTTCACTGCATATTGCAACAATGATCAGTCAATTACTCAAAAACTACATATGCGATCAGCATGAAACTTAGAGTATAAGCTAATAAGGAAATGTGGAACACCCCATTGGTATCGCATGACATTTGGAGCAAGTAGGAGGGATCGGTACCTATCCCTCTAGAGGGATCGGCATAGATCAGAATTCAAGTAACACTACTTCACGGAAAATGCGATATATCACAAGGCATCCCTCATAGGATTGTAGCCCATTTCGATGCATTAACAGAGATCGATACCGATCCATATTGTGGGCCTACAAATTTTAGGCAGCCTCGTCTTGGTCTCCTAAACCTTCTGCAAAATTTCAGTCTAATCCATCAAGTCTTCTCCTATAAATACAGCAGGCATGGCGTTACAAAATGGTCTTGCTTTCTCTGCCGAGGCTATGCCATTTTTATTCTTCACTTTTGTACTAATGGATCCTAGCTGATCTAAACATTCTTGTAATCATAATCAAGTGGAAGATCAATAAAAATATAAAGTGGACATAGGCCAAGGTTTTCGAACCAATGTAAAAAGCTTTGTGTACATTTATGATATTTGCTCTATTTTAATTTCATTCTTCATTTAATCTCTACTATATTCAATTAGGTGTTGATGGCCATTTTTGGCATCAACACATCACATTAAAATGTTTAATATAGAGCATATGAGATGAATTTCTTAGGCATTGATAATAAGAATTATCATATATTCTTTCTTTTCTACTACATCGCAATTTGCTTATGTAACTAGTACTGTGAGAAATTATCAAATCCAAATTAAGATCACTAAATGATTGTTATGGTATTCTCGAGTACTTACGAAATACTGAGAATTGTTTATAAGAACCAAAAACTCTTTGTGAAGAAGTATTTATACTTGAATTTCATAAGTGATATTGAACATAGTATGTCAGTATTAAATTCATCTTCAAACCTAAGTTAAGGAGCTTGAAATTGGAATTGTTCTAAACATCACGGTTATGACTAATTCAATGAAAATGCTAAGTGTATTGCCTTGAATAGAAATACATAAAAAGCTGTGTTATATATTTATATATATATATATATATATATAATGCACAAATTTATAACCGAGCTAGGGTTATTCCAAATGCTAAGAATCCCCTAACATGATGTGTGTATGTGTGATGCAGATTACGAAAGAACCTTGAGCTCACAAGAAGTCAAGATATATATTCTAAAAAGTTCGCATGATAAAAGTAGTTTATCAAGTTGAAGAGAGTTGATTGACAGATTAAATAATTAAGACACTGCGCACTAAAGGACTAGTTCGACTATTTTGAGAAAACTGATCGAAACAAAGGTATAAGATTCCATAATTGACTCTAATGCAAGTGAGAGATTGAAAGAGTTAGGAGTTTAACCTAGGGGCAAATATGTAATTTTTTACATATATATGGCTCTATAACCAATCATGTTCATTATAAAAGTATTTAATTTCTATTATATGTTTTATTATAGTGATATAATAAATTAAATAAATAAATTTAAAGTATATTAAAACTAAAAATCTTTAAATGATATGTTACAAGATAATAATTACAAGGAGTTTTAATGATGAAAAAATTTATCACAATATAAAATAACTTCATAATTTAGATATTTTTGGTCAAGATGTTTTGAGAAAGGATATCGATACATCTGTTGAGACCACAGTACGTAATGCTCTCTAAAGTGTATTACCTATGGCTGTTGGGGGCACCAAAGGGTTACGTACAGATGATTATTGGATAACAATGGAATAACTCATTCGAGAGTTTCTTATTGGTTAATAGTAACTAAGGTCAAACAGGAATCTCGAAGTGACGATGTTACACAGTTCTCTTGACCTGAGAATACTATCGAACTTCAATGTGTACGCACCATTTCAATTGCAGTAAAATGGTGGCAGGTCGTTAATTGAACGATTATAGTTGGGTCTGAGTTAAAAAATTAGAAGTAAAAAACTATTTAATATAAAAAAATTCGTCTGCTCACTTATATGAGATTAGCATCAAGGTAACCTACAGTTAACTCCCCTTATGGCCAAAAATAAATTAATGCCTATTTCATTAAATAAAATAAAATAGTGCTACTTATAGCCATTACAACGCTAGGAGATTAGCTCAAGGTGGACCTAGGAGGACACATCAATCAATGTGTATTCAAACGCAACATCCTAAAGGTACAAATTTAGATTTACATTTATATTATATATTTGTCGTTTGTCCTTTATAGAATGATTTTATATGTGCAATTGATGTCATCCGTAATTTTCTAATTTTATATATCATCGAATCATCAATATTGATTGAAATTGTAATTGGACCCTTATATAAAATCATAAAAAAATCTTTTCGGTCGTGTAGATTATTAATAATTTATTTTTTATTTTTCAAAATGATAAAATATTTTTATATAATTCAGAAACCATTTAAACTAATTTTAAACACACATACACACACATATACATATACATACATATGTGTATATGTATGTGTATGTATGTATAGTGTGTGTTTGTATGTGTATTTATATATATAATATGCTTTTGACATTAACATAATTTTATTTATCAAATATATATTTTAAATATAATACTATTGTATTTAAATTGATAACAATACATTTATACGGATGGTATTTATTTATTAAAGATAATTACAATAAAGTTAGTTTGATATTTTGAAATAAATATAATTTTTCAAATTTATTAATACAAGTGGATTTAAAATAATAATTGTCTAAACAATGTTTTAAATCATTTTGAAATATGTAGTATGTATTTATTTTATAAAAATAATAATAATATTTTCATTTTTAAATTAATAAAAAATTAATTTGGTTGAAATGATTTTTAAATGTATATTTTATTTAATAATTTCTTTTCAAAATGTATGTATATTATCTTTTACGTAATCAATTAGTTTATATATCTGATAATAACAATAAAATATTTTTTATTCTAATAATATCTTTATTTTATACTATGTTTATTTAAATATATTCATTATAAATATTTGAATGATAATATAATTATTTTATAAAGTTTGAAATTTGAAATAGTTTACATGGTAAAACTAGACATTTTGGATATTGAATGTAGAACAAAAATTTATTAACTTCGCCAAAGTCTGTTGAAATATTTTAAATTGTTTATTTCATTTAATATATAAACTACTTTTGAGATTTATTAATATTTACATACAAATTTGAAATATGTTTTGTGATAATCATTGAATATATAAGTGGAGAACGTTTACGTTGTAGATGCAAATCCCAAACTCTACTTACGTATACATTGACTATATATATATTATCATGTTGCAAGTGCACGTTAAGTGTATAATGATATACTCATAAACTATATAATTATATATTAATAAAATTCATTAACTAAATAAATCAAAGTAAATAAAATTGGATTTTATTTAAATAATCTAGATTGGATCTAGTATTACCCATTAGACTTTATAGACCGATTATGATCCAAAATAAGAAGAAGAAAAAAATCTACCTATTTCACCCTCTTCCAAAACCCGGTTCCTAGAACTATTACTTATGTTGGTTTTCATGTATGTATCTACAAACAACCTTATATAAACATGATTTGTATTTTAACAAGTTATGTCAGCGATATATTGTGTATATCAATTAGTGAAATATTAACAATACATCATAATCAGTGGAATACATTTAACATGAAATACAAACAACTTTGATTTCAAATAAAAATATATCCTATAAAGAAAACTAATAAAATATTTCATTTCAAGTGTTGTAGACTATTTATAGATTGTAATAATCTTCTATATAATAGCAATTATATTAGTTTTGAGCTCTCATGACCTTTGTTACTAATGTGAAATGCATTTAAATAGAATCAATCATTCTTGTCATCACATTATAATGACATGATAACATAAATATATGATTTTTGATACATAACTTGCAAACATAAGTATGAAACTACAATTTAATCACTAAGGAAATTGAGTAATTCAAAAACTTCTCTCTGTCTAAATTTATTATCAATGTAAATTTTTGTCTATATATAAAAGATTTACATATTATTATTTTATCAAAAAATTATTCACGATTTCTTTATTAAACAAAAATTTTAACAAATAGAATTCTATCAAGCTAGATTCTATGTTATTTTGCCTAAGAACTAAAAAAACAATACAAAGATATGTATATGTTTAAAACACTCAAGTCTCATTGCTATTTATACTAATATTATAGTATCCATGTTAACAAATTATGCGCTCGTGCATATTTTTTATAGCGACCCAGAATTTTAGCCATTTGAAATAGGAATATTTAATTTATTTTAAATATTCAAACGTTAATTTTATAAGCTTAATAACTTATATTTCGAATATAGTGGTATATTTGATAATTAAATTGTTGAATTTAATATCTGAAATTGTGGAAATAATTGGATATTGAAACTAATTTAAATGAAAAAGATTTATAAAGTTAATTTAAAATCTATTGAAACTAGAATGGACTTACTGAACTTTTAAAATTGAATTAAGAGTGAATAAACAGAAATTGGGAATTTTGTAATTTAATTGAATGAGTAAAAATAGTCATTCGAGACATTATCTCAGAATTGGATGGAACTAGTTTCATTGGATATGTAATGCTACTTTATTATAGGATTTCAAATTTGATGTCGATTAGACTTACTGTTTGATTGTGCAAAGCTGAAATGCACATAAATTAATTAAAGGAAATTTAGTTAAAATAACTCGATTTGAAAACCAATCTTCCAAATATGATGGAATTGGCCTCCGATATATATTCCATTGTGTTCAGAATAGGGGTAAAACATTATAAACGCCAAGCGGCACACTTCGTTTGGAGTTCGGAAAATATTAAGGTGAATAGTGTTTTGAGATATTTTGTATAAATGGACTTCATGCCCACTTTCATTTGCCAAAACCCTAGGAAATTAAGGCCAGCCGCCACCATCTAATAAACATCGAAAATTGTCCATCTCTCCTCCAATCTCCCTCAGTCCACAAACAATTAGCTCACGGCTTCAACTACAAAGTTGTACAGCACTTTAAGATCTTCAAATCCAACGGTCATGATCTAAAATAGTCCGACATGATGGCCAGAAATCAGCCACATTTGTCTGCCGTTCGTGCACATTTTACAAGGCGGAGGAGGAGCTTGGGGTGCGATCTGAGGCAGTGTGGGGAGCTCGTGTAGGCGCACAACGTGGTGGTGGTTGATCGTGTTCTAGGCGAATGTGCAGGCTTAGGCGATCGAAGAAATGAAGCAATGTGGTGGGTTTCGATTGAAGCATGAACGAAAGAGAGAAGGAAGGAAGGGATGGTCCAGATTTGGAGAAGCTGAGATGAACGGCCACGATAATTCCAGAGATTTAAAATGTAAATTTAATTTGTAAATTATATAATTTAATTCGTGTAACTTATAAAATTCATAACTTTGTCATATGAGATCCATTTTGCATGAAACGAACTGCATTGGATTCATATTGTCGAGCACTTACATTTTAGAGCTAGTTTGGATGGATTTAGAGCTGTTAAAATTTTGGTTAAAATTAAACTCTTGTTTAGTTTTTAATCGAAATTAAACGCTGCCATGACGGTTGCAACAAAAATGATTAAAACTCACTCTCTCTGGCCTGCTTATATTTTTATATAAGTGGGAATAAATCTTAATGATTGTTTGGAAGTTATGCTATATTATTAGTAGTTAGATATATTCCTGCCTATTGGAGCAGATGAGACCCTATACGTTCTAGTATATGAGCGGAGGATCCTTTGTATGTGCGTCTGCCTCGAAGTAGACATTGTACATATTTTTCTCATATGTATATTTGTTGCAGGTTACAAGTTAGAGGTTCTAACTGGATTCCTCACCGTTGTTGATTTTTATTTACACATATTGTTAAATATGTTGTATTATGTGATGTTTGATGTGATGGATGCCAAGGTTGCTATTATTGATGTGAATCCCCTTATTTAGTACTTTTGCAGCATTAGGCATATTTTGGAATTTTAAAATATTAAAATGATGATCTCAATTCAAAAAAGGATTTCAAAGTAATTTTGGAAATATATATGTTTTATTAATTTTTAAATTTTTAAAGAAATGAATTTATTTTAAATAAATAAAAAGTCATGATTTTTATGTTATAAAAATTATGGTTTTGTGAAATATACTTAACTATGATTTTTGAAATATAAAGTTGACTATTTTGTAAAATAAGTTAAATTGAGAATTTTGAACTTATTATAAATGGTTTATATATCAGATTTATAAAATTGATATTTTATAAATAAAAGTAATGGAATTATAAACGAGTTTTATAGTGTTACAACGAAAGTTGATAAAGGAATACTATTAATAAAGAGATTTAATGAAATGGATTTTTATAAATAATGTTTTATAAATATTAAAAATGGATTTATAAGAAAATTTGTTAATGGATTGCAATTGAAATTTAGAAATGAATTTACAATGGACTTCATAAATAACAGGATTACAAAAGAATGAATTTGCAAATAAGAAATTTATAAGTAAATAAGCTTATGGTGGGATTTTGATATACAAATGAGATAAACGGAAAATTGGTTAATAATGAAATTTTATAAATGGAAGTTTTTATAAAATAGAAATGTGAATTATAAACACTGTTTTATAAATGTGAAATCAATTTAATTTGATAAGCTAAATATGGGATTTTATTAAAAAAATATTCACATTTTTAAAGTGAAAAATCCTTAAAATATATGTTTTGGAAAGTGATATTTTAAAATGGAGTTTAAATGGTTTGAAAATATAATAAGTTGTGAATTCACTTATTATTGAAATAAGTTTATGAAATGTTTTCCAAATATTGAAATATTGAAATGGTTTTGAGAATATTTATTTTTAAAGATAATTTGAAGTAATAAATTTTAAAAAGTGATTTAATAAATAAAAGATTAATAAATTAGGCCTAGTGACTGTTTAAATGCTAAGCTATATTTTTGGCCATTTTAGTTTCTTGACTTAATGTGGAAACTATTTAGTCGTACACTTAGTATGTAGCTATCTGTGTAGGCTTGATTATCGTTTGGTGTAAAGGATGTTGATTTAAGTAATGCAAAGTGATTACTCCAATCTACCAAACTTCCTTCTTGATCGAAGGACAGCAAGTTGAAAGTTGAAAACATGATAAGTCTACGAGACTTGGATCTTGTATGAGGTTGAGTAACGCTTTTGCATTGTTGGTACAAAGAGACCGGGATCAGTTTATCCGAAAACCACTTTGGATCAACCTATATGCGATGATTGTGTAGGTTTGTTGATGATATTGATATTTAGGATTTTTATGGTTGTAACGACTCGCTATTTTGGACCATTCAAATCGACAATAACATTATACATGTCCGGCTTGAATAATTCAAAATACCAAATTGTTAATTTAAATTTGGCAAAACATATACAGTAAATAAATCAATCACAGAATCACAGATACAGAGTAGTACAATAATACGTAGCGGAATAAATGAATGGTAGTTCATGAAGCTACTATATAACAAGGTTAGAAATAAAATACATCAGAATATTCCAGATACAGTGAAGTCTCCAATGCAACAGATGACTTCTCTTAACGAATCAACTGAAAGTGCTGAAAGCTAAGCGATAGTTGGATCTCCAAGTGAAGCTCCAAACTCCAAAGGTGAGTCTCAATGTTGTGTCACTCAGTCTGACCCGAGCGTAAAACTAAACACAAAACACTCGAGTCAGGATTAACATTCTTATATCAATAAATCAAACTCAAGTGAAATATCAACTGAAATAAAATTAACTTAGAGGATGTTTGGGATAACCATCCTCTAATGATCCCTGGAACTATCTATAAGGTAGAAATATACACTATGGCACCATGGTCATCTCAATTTTATTTATTATTCAAAAACAAAATATCATTTCACTTCAAATATATTTGTTTTCAAATTTGATCACTTTCACAGTTACGATTCAAATCTACTCCAATCAAAAATTCAAATCTAGTCAAATCTCAATTTATCAATTTAAAAATTCAACTCAATTCCTGAATAACCACTTCAATTTTATTGATCTCAAAATTCGGATTTGTAATCATAAAATACCCCTTTATATTTCAATATATTTCAAACTTTAAGTATTCAATGTTTCAAACTATATTTTATTCAATTTAGTTTTCTAAATAATAATTTCAAATTTTAGTTCAACCTAAATTCTCATTTTTATTCAATTTAGTTTCTAAATAACAATTCAACTATATTGATTTCCAGTACAGATCTGAATCTAAAAATAACCCATTTAAATTCCAATATAGTTCAAAGCTTTAATATTTAAATGTTCAATTTAACAGTTTCATAAAGATCTCGATTAACCTCATTATTATTTAGTCTTGAAATGCTCCCTCATTTGATTCAATATCATTTAAGTAATCTTAAATTACATTTTACTCAATATTTTATTTTAATTTGTTTAAACGTGAAATATTCATTAAATCACTTAAATAAAAAATCTAGTTATAAAAATCATACCTTTAGATTTTCCATTTAATAATTTCAAATCGATTTAATTAAATAAATCCTTATTTAAATACCATTTTTAATAAATCCAAATTTATCTCCCAATCTTAATTATTCAATTTATTACAAGAAAATCTTTTTGAAATATAGATTTACATAAATACTTAACCATATTATGTGTACTAAATCAATTCTAATTTCAATCAAATATTACTACTAAGTCTATATATAAAATTTCCATCTTAAGAATCAATATTTATTGAATCATATATTTCTTTCCAAAATCATAGAAATTATTTCAAAATATTTATATATGGACCAACGGTGTCTGTATATATTTTCTATCATATGGTCAAGTGCTACGGATATTTATCATTTCAATCTGTCCACTAAATATATACGGGTGGATATCATTTCAACTCATAGTGAATACTATACTAACAGGGCACTTGCAGAGTGATAACAGATATGATAATAATATAACAACATGCATATATCATCAATAACAGTATAATATAACAATAGGATATGGTGTCATATCCCATAAGTGAACCGTTATAGATAACAACATAAATACAACAATTTAAATAACTACAGCAGCATACTTCAATTGTTGTTTCAATTGAAATCAAATTTAATAAATATAAGAACGTTAATCGTGAGTGATTGCTCACCTTTCGAGGCTAAAGTGAATAGACAATGAAGTTTAGTTACGAATCCTAAAGCAACGCTAGATCGACACGATTCGACGAAGAAAACAGGCACGACGAACAAAGCTGATAAATGGAAGAGAAAAAAAAATCGAATTCAAATTAGAACTAGATCGATAAAGATGAATGATATAAGCGAACTTACAATTATATATATAATTATATATAACTATTTACATATATAAAACATATTCTAAATTTAATACACATACATTTCAAATCATTGTTTTTAAACCAAACACATATACAATAAAAAAATCAAACATATATGCAATATATATGTTGAAATAATACTTATTAAAATAAAAACTTATATATAATGTATGTTCATTGCAACATACCAACTGCCGCGTATATAACTTTTAAACTTTATCTTATAAAATATAAACTGTATAAACTTTTATAACTTAATAAACTTTATATTATAAATATACCATATACACTTAAAACCTACGCATGTGATACTTATATTTAAATAATAATATAACCATTACGACATAAACCGCTTAGACATGCTTAAAATTTACTTTCAAAACCGTTATAAATACCATATACTTACCGACCAAATGTATAAACTCGAATGCTTGGATATATATGTGGTTTTTGTTCTTTTTATCACTTACCTATTTTGTTGTTTCCAGTACATTGCATTAAGAAAGAGTAATATATAACAGAACCAACAAAACCCCAAAAAGATTCATAAAAAAAAGAAAAAAAAGTATATATATTTTTAAATCACCTTATATTATTTCATTTAATAACATGATACGAACAGCTTCACTTAAATCAAATTCACGTTTAAAATATTATAAAAAAACAAAAAACAAAATACTAAGCTTAAACAAATTAGATCAAAAAGCATCTTTACATACAGCAGCCGAAAAAGGAAAATTTTATTTTATAAACTAATATAACAGCATATATACATATATACACAAATACATTTATATATATAAAAGAATAACTTTGACACATATATATAAACCATAAAATAGACGCTGCAAAATTTGTATAATATATTATTAAACTGGAAACAGGGAAACCTAAGATAATATAACCCATGTAACAATTTCACTGATATATATATATATATGCTAACAGGCAGAAGTGCTATACCTAATATATGCGAACGTATGCAAGCTAGTGGTGACGAGTGTCTGATGGGTGATGGCGATAGGGGTACGCGGTTATGGCCTTGAAGAGGCGTTGTAACAACTTGGGAAAGGAAGAAAATAGGCTTCAGGGAGGAAGAGGAAGCAACAGTAGGTATAAACCCAAAGTTATAAAGGCAGAGGAAAAACGCTTTGCACAATTTAAGGTGAGCTTTAAATTTTTAATAAATACAAAACGTATCTAAGTTTATACGTTTATAACTTTCTAGCTGTAGTGTATATATATAATGAATGGTCATAATGGAAGAAGTGGAAACAGGGAGCGTAGGAAAGGAAAGGTTAGAAAAATAAAATTTTCACCCTTAAATTCCGGAGATTAATAAGGTAACGTACCTCTTTAATGAAATGTACAGCAACGGTCACAAGCTAAAATTTAGCTGAAAGTTTAAAGAAATGAGGGGAAGATGGGTTTTTAAATTAATCACTTCCCAGAATTAATATGTCAATGAAAAAGGAAAGGAGATGAATCAGGGAAACGTATTATAACTTATATATAACTATTAAATGGATAGATGGAAGAAAAGGTGAGCAGGTGAGTAAAAGTGAAAACTGATTTATAAGCGAAATGGAATGTGAGCTGTTGCCTGGGAAGAAAATGGAACAGTTTAAAAATTAAAGGCAATGGACTGCTGAAATTAAATGAGTATAAAACGTGTAAAAGTTATATACTGAAACGGCTATAAATTTCAATTATTATTCTAAAACGGGGAATAACGAAAGGCAAGGACGATGATTTCAAAGTTTATTAATGGTTAGGTATAGGGAAGTCCATCTGTGAATTGGAAAAATTATTAAGCAATTGCAATTTTAACGGTAGAAAAAGTAACAGCTACACACTTTTTAGAAACAATCAAAGCAATTAATAGTTTGATTGGACACCAAGAATAAATATGGAGGGACACGTTATAAAGGCAAAATGAACCGTTTGAAAATAAATAAAAGAAATGATGGCAAATAAAACAGCTGTGCTTTGAATTTCCCAAAATAAATTATTTTATGAACATCAATTATTACTGACTGAAATTGAACAGAATCACACCCTAAAATATGCTTTCTTAATTTTTGATGAAAATTTATCATTTTCCACATTTAACTATAAGTAATCCAAATGTAAGATTTTATTTCAAAATAATATTATTTAAAAATTCTCAAAAATCAAATTAAATACGCTAAATAAAACCATTAAAAATTATCAAAATTTTACGGGACGTTACACTCTCCCCCACTCAAAACTTTTCGTCCCCAAAAGGAAGAAGGTAGGAGAATAGAAACAACCAGAAAGATAAATAGATTGAAAGAAAAGGATAAACAATTAATTTAAGACCATATAAATTTTTCTAGAAATATTCATTTGAAAACTTCATTTGCAGTTCAATTATCTTTAATACTTTAAAACTTTTCAAAACCCATTTGTAAAATTTCATGCTTCCCTTATAAATAACATTTATATGTTTAAATAACACCTTTATAAATATATATGAAAACTATTTGGAAACAGTTATTCACATCCTTGGTTATATTTTCAAGGAAGTTATTTGACAACATTAAATCCATAATTTATAAATTTACTAATTTATCTTAAGACACTTCCAACATTATAGATAAATTAACACTCATTTCTTAAATATGTTATATTAAATTAATAACTTCTGAAATATTACTGACACTAATGATTTACTATTAAACCATGTAGTATATAAATAAACAATATTTTAAAGATTACATTCAAAAAGGAAAGGAGGGTAGATTCGAAAAATGGAATATAGGTGAATAAATAAGGCTGAGCAGCTAAGGTAGGTTCAAAGGGATAGTATCGGGCTCGAATAATTAAATCAAACCCCGAAATTTTAATCTCAAATATTAATACAAAATTTCTTTGTTGGAAAAAATTCTTTTATAATAAAATACCTTTATATCGAAACGAATTTTTCCTTTCAAAAATACTTTTATAACTCGATGTTTCAACAAGTTTATCCTCGTTCTTGCAGACTCTGGCCATGCGTTGACCAGGCGCAAAGCTAGAATTCTTCAAGTACTTAGTAGACCTATTTCAACACCCAGTGAAAATACTTGAAAAACCTTAAAAAACAGATATGGAAAGTACAATCCAAACAAACAATCAAACCAAAACCTTTGTCCAACCATGGTTCGCAGATACACAATGCTTACGCCTGGATTCCCCAGGAAATAATCCGTATCCGTAAGCTTTCTCAGCCCTGCGAGTTATGCCATGATGACTAGTAGGGTGCAGGATACACAATGGTTAGGTCTGGGTCCTCCATGAAACAATCTGTACCCCTAGGCCGTCTCAGCCAGGCAGTTTCGCTACTAATGCGACCTACATAGATTGCAGGATACACAATGGTTACGTCTGGATCCCCCAGGAAATAATCCGTACCCCTAGGCCAGACTCAGCCAGGCAGTTGTGCTATGCAGTCGCAAGAGAAAAAAAACCATGGGTTACGCCACGGTGGGAACACTCGAGTATCACATCCGGAAAACCAAAAATCAGAGAGAATAATATCGATAGAATGAATTCACAATGTGGCTACAAAGCGGATATCAAGCAGAAGGCACTTTCCATATCTTTACTTCGAAAATATATATCATATTGTACCTTTTCAAATCACTTTCAAATATCGTACTTATATAAAGTCCATATATATAAGATTTCATTTCAAAATTGAATACTTTCCAAAATCAAAAGTATATCAAATCACACTTATATAGTCTTCGATAATATAATATTTCACTTTCCAAATTGAGTACCTTTCAAATCAATAGGTTTCAAATCAATTTCGTACTATGCAAATCAGTTTTATATAAGTTCAATAACTCCCAAATCAAGTATTTAGTAAATCAAGGTTCTCAAATTTTTCTCGTTTCAATAACATTTCAGTTTCGAGATCATATATGATTTCACCAAATTTTCTTCCAAATTAAATATATTCAGTTTCAAAGTTTCTTAAACAATAGGTTTAGAAAATAATCCAAATTTCCAAATCAACAAAATTTAGGTCAAACAAATTCATTTCCCAAAATCATCATATATATACTAGGTTTTTTTAATTCCAAATCTTATTTCAAAACCAAATATTTTCTCAAAATCAATTATAGTCAAAATGGTTTCCGAGTTTATGACTATCCCTTTTAAAACCTTTAAACTATTTATTTCTATTCGAAAGATAAAATTTTCCTTTTTGAAGATTACTTAAATCTAAATTTTTATTCAAAACATTCCAAAGCTATATTCCATATTAGTATAATTCAAAATAGTCATATTCATTTACTTAACAAAAGGTTTCAAACTTAAACATACAAAACTAAACTCATATGCTTTATCAAATATTTTATCCTCTTCGAAATTTCTTAGCTTTGAAAATTTAACCTCGATTTGGAAGTGTTCGAACATTCAAAATAGTTAAGGAAATAAATTTCCAATTCAAGAGTTGAAAATCAACAATAAATCAATAAATCAACTTCAATAGATAGGATTATACCAATCAAATCTGAAACTCGAGGACCGAACACCGGTCTCACTTTAAATTTTTTTCAAATATATACATATATCTTTCTAAAATATCAAATTACTTCGGAATTTGAAATCAAAAACGGTTTTACAAAATCATTCGCATAGCGAAGCTATTAAAGTGGCCACCCCCCACTTTGAAACTCGAAAATCAATGTCGATGATGCGTGCACTCATCACCGAAATTATTCTCCAGCGACATAAGTGAGTTCTGGACTTCTATTTTCTTGAAAACTTCTTTGAAATTTTTTTTCGAAATCCTTGGAAATCATTTGAAACATTTCTTATTCGGAAAATACTTTTAAATCGTATTATTTTTATATATTTTCCAAAATCTTAAAACCAATTTCAAAATACCGGAATTCAATTCTCGAATTTCAAATTTTACCCTTCAGTTATAAATCATTTTTATATAAATCAATTTCTTATAAATTTCCAAAATTTTAAATCCTTTCAAAACTTTTATATATATAATAACATTTCACTTTTATATATAGAATAAAATCATAGTTATCCAAATAATAATTCGATATATAAAAAATTTCAAACATAACCCGATTTTCAAAGGATGATTCAAGAATGGATTTCAAAGAAAAGATAGAGATTTAAATTAAAGGAACTCCAATCAATAGAATCCTGATTCGAAGATAGACTCGATCGAAGATGAGATGATTAAATTAAAAAATAGAAGATGGATATACTTCTATGAATCGCAGGCGACCTTTACCGGTCAACCATGATTCCAAAATTAGATCGGTGCAGAATTCTGAGGCAATTCGACATTCGATCGCCAGAGATATAATTTGGAATAACAAGAGATAGTAGCATCTAAACCGAGTGATACATAAATCTTCGGTGAATCAATGCCAATTGTAAAGGAGTTTCACCCCCTTTACAAATTATTCAGTGGAGTTATGGGATACTCCAGAATCAAACGAATATAAATGGGGGAAACAAGAATGAATTTTTGAACCACAGGGAACGTTCCGAAGTTCAAAGGAAATCGAGTCAAAATGAAGAGACTCAACTCGAACGAAAGTGATTCTGTAAATAAATTTACCATATATGTTAAGTTTTGCCTAGAGCTAAAGCTCTGATACCAACTGTAACGACTCGCTATTTTGGACCATTCAAATCGACAATAATACTATACACGTCCGACTTGAATAATTCAAAATACCGAATTGTTAATATAAATTTGGAAAAACATATACCGTAAATAAATCAATCACGGAATCACAGATACAGAGTAGTACAATAATACGTAGCGGAATAAATGAATAGTAGTTCATGAAGCTACTATATAACAAGGTTAGAAATAAAATACATCAGAATATCCCAGATGCAGTGAAGTCTCCAATGCAACAGATGACTTCTCTTAACGAATCAACGGGAAGTGCTGAACGCTAATGATAGTTGGATCTCCAAGCGAAGTTCCAAACTCCAAAGGTGGGTCTCAATGCTGTATCACTCAGTCTAACCCGAGCGTAAAGCAAAACACAAAACACTCGAGTCAGGATTAACATTCTTATGTCAATAAATCCAACTCAAGTGAAATATCAACTGAAATAAAATTAACTTAGAGGATGTTTGGGATAACCATCCTCTAAGGATCCTTGGAACTATCTATAGGGTAGAAATATACACCATGTCACCGTGGTCATCTCAATTTTATTTATTTTTCAAAAACAAAATATCATTTCACTTCAAATATATTTGTTTTCAAATTTGATCACTTTCACAGTTACGATTCAAATCTAGTCAAATCTCAATTTATCAATTTAAAAATTCAACTCAATTCCTAAATAACCACTTCAATTTTACTGATCTCAAAATTCGGATTTGTAATCACAAAATACCCCTTTATATTTCAATATATTTCAAACTTTAAGTATTCAACGTTTCAAACTAAATTTTATTCAATTTAGTTTTCTAAATAATAATTTGAAATTTTAGTTCAACCTAAATTCTCATTTTTATTCAATTTAGTTTCTAAATAACAATTCAACTATATTGATTTCACGTACAGATCTGAAACTCAAAATAACCCATTTAAATTCCAATATAGTTCAAAGCTTTAATATTTAAATGATCAATTTAACAGTTTCATAATGATCTCGATTAACCTCATTATTAATTAGTCTTCAAATGCTCCCTCATTTGATTCAATATCATTTAAGTAATCTTAAATTACATTTTACTCAATATTTTATTTTAATTTATTTAAACGTGAAATATTCATTAAATCTCTTAAATCAAAAATCTAGTTATAAAAATTATACCTTTAGATTTCCCATTTAATAATTTCAAATCGATTTAATTAAATAAATCCTTATTTAAATACCATTTTTAATAAATCCAAATTTATCTCCCAATCTTAATTATTCAATTTATTACAAGAAAATCTTTTTGAAATATAGATTTACATAAATACTTAACCATATTATGTGCATTAAATCAATTCTAATTTAAATCAAATATTACTATTAAGTCTATATATAAAATTTCCATCTTAAGAATCAATATTTATTTAACCATGTATTTCTTTCCAAAATCGTAGAAATTATTTCAAAATATTTATATATGGACCAATGGTGTCTGTATATATTTTCTATCATATGGTCAAGTGCTAGGATATTTATCATTTCAATCCGTCCGCTAAATATATACGGGTGGATATCATTTCAACCCATAGTGAAAACTATACTAACAGGGTACTTGCAGAGTGATAACAGATATGATAATAATATAACAACATGCATATATCATCAATAACAGTATAATATAACAATAGGATATGGTGTCATATCCCACAAGTGAACAGTTATAGATAATAGCATAAATATAACAATTTAAATAACTACAGCAGCATACTTCAATTGTTGTTTCAATTGAAATCAAATTTAATAAATATAAGAACGTTAATCGTGAGTAATTGCTCACCTTTCGAGGCTAAAGAGAATAGACAATGAAGTTTAGTTACGAATTCCAAAGCAACGCTAGATCGACACGATTCGACGAAGAAAACAGGCACGACGAACAAAGCTGATAAATGGAAGAGAAAAAAAATCGAACTCAAATTAGAACTAGATCGATAAAGATGAATGATATAAGTGAACTTACAATAATATATATAATTATATATAACTATTTACATATATAAAACATATTTTAAATTTAATATACATACATTTCAAATCATTGTTTTTAAACCAAACACATATACAATAAAAAATCAAACATATATGCAATATATATGTTGAAATAATACTTATTAAAATAAAAACTTATATATAATGTATGTTCATTGCAACATATCAACTGCTGCGTATATAACTTTTAAACTTTATCTTATAAAATATAAACTGTATAAACTTTTATAACTTAATAAACTTTATATTATAAATATACCATATACACTTAAAACCTGCGCATGTGATACTTATATTTAAATAATAATATAACCATTACGACATAAACCGCTTAGACGTGCTTAAAATTTACTTTCAAAACCATTATAAATACCATATACTTACCGACCAAATGTATAAACTCGAATGCTTATATATATATATGGTTTTTGTTCTTTTTCTCACTCACCTATTTTGTTGTTTCCAGTACATTGCATTAAGAAAGAGTAATATATAACAAAACCAACAAAACCCCAAAAAGATTCAAAAAGAAAAAAAAAGAAAAAAAAGTATATATATTTTTGAATCACCTTATACTATTTCATTTAATAACATGATACGAACAGCTTCACTTAAATCAAATTCACGTTTAAAATATTATAAAAAAACAAAAAACAAAATACTAAGCTTAAACAAATTAGATCAAAAAGCATCTTTACACACAGCAGCCGAAAAAGGAAAATTTTATTTTATAAACTAATATAACAGCATATATACATATATACACAAATACATTTATATATATAAAAGAATAACTTTGACATATATATAAACCATATAATAGACGCTGCAAAATTTGTATAATATATTATTAAACTGGAAACAGGGAAACCCAAGATAATATAACCCACGTAACAAATTCACTGATATATATATATATATATATATATATATGCTAACAGGCAGAAGTGCTATACCTAATATATGCGAACGTATGCAAGCTAGTGGTGACGAGTGTCTGATGGGTGATGGCAATAGGGGTATGCGGTTATGGCCTTGAAAAGGCGCTGTAACAACTTGGGAAAGAAAGAAAATAGGCTTTAGGGAGGAAAAGGAAGCAACAGTAGGTATAAACCCAAAGTTATAAAGGGAGAGGAAAAACGCTTTGCACAATTTAAGGTGAGTTTAAATTTTTAATAAATACAAAACGTATCTAAGTTTATACGTTTATAACTTTCCAGCTGTAGTGTATATATATATAATGAACGGTCATAAAGAAAGAAGTAGAAACAGGGAGCGTAGGAAAGGAAAGGTTAGAAAAAAAAATTCACCCTTAAATTCCGGAGATTAATAAGGTAACGTACCTCTTTAATGAAATGTACAGCAACGGTCACAAGCTAAAATTTAGCTGAAAGTTTAAAGAAATGAGGGGAAGATGGGTTTTTAAATTAATCACTTCCCAGAATTAATATGTCAATGAAAAAGGAAAGGAGATGAATCAGGGAAACGTATTATAACTTATATATAACTATTAAACGGATAGATGGAAGAAAAGGTGAGCAGGTGAGTAAAAGTGGAAACTGATTTACAAGCGAAATGGAATGTGAGCTGTTGCCTGGGAAGAAAATGGAACAGTTTAAAAATTAAAGGCAATGGACTGCTGAAATTACATGAGTGTAAAGCGTGTAAAAGTTATATACTGAAATGGCTATAAATTTCAATTATTATCTTAAAACGGGGAATAACGAAAGGAAAGGACGATGATTTCAAAGTTTATTAATGGCTAGTAATGGGGAAGTCTATCCATGAATTGGAAAAATTATTAAGCAATTGAAATTTTAACGGTAGAAAAAGTAACCGCTACACACTGTTTTAGAAATACTCAAAGCAATTAATAGCTTGATTGGACAGCAAGAATAAATATGGAAGGACACGTTATAAAGGCAAAATGAAGCGTTTGAAAATAAATAAAAGAAATGATGGCAAAGAAAACAGCTGTGCCTTTAATTTTCCAAAATAAATTATTTTATGATCATCAATTATTACCGACTTAAATTGAACAGAATCACACCCTAAAATATACTTTCTTAATTTTTGATGAAAATTTATCATCCACATTTAACTATACGTAATCCAATTGTAAGATTTTATTTCAAAATATTATTATTTAAAAATTCTCAAAAATCAAATTAAATACGTTAAATAAAACCATTAAAAATTATCAAAATTTTACGGGTCGTTATAATAGTGAAGGACTACTTGTTGAGAATTTGGGGTTAAAATCCCAATATGCACATAGTAGCAGTAGTCTCTTCGTTATGAAATATCCAATGCAAGGACTATTTGCTATTAATCCGTTAGGATGTGGTAAGAAAGTACCTTCGGTTTGTCCTGTTCCTAGACATCTTGTATGGATGGATGTCCGTCGGTGCATTTTCTGAGATTACATACATTGGTCTTTACAAACATACATCTGTGGTGGCGGAGAAGGAAACTTCTCTTAGCTTAACACCCTCCTTGAGACGTACGAGCTCAAGCGTTGTATATTTGTGGATGGCAATTAGTAGTCAATGAAAATGGTAACGTGGCATTCAAAGATGATGTGATATGTGATATGTGAACGGTATTCGATACCTCTTTCGGCCTCACACCCAGGAAAATGACAAAAACAGGGTAGAAGCAGTAAGGCTAAGTAGGTCGCTTCCATTAGTAGATGTCATCATTCTTCTAGATTTACTCTACACATGTCTAAGTATGTAGTGAATGTATGACCTGGGTACCCGCTAAATGTCAGTAATGACAGGGTTGATGGCATATTCGGTACTATCCAAGAAGGGGTAAGCCGGTCTTTTGTTGGTTTAGGCGAGCAGTATCTGCTCCCTAGGTGCATCCCTTTAGAGGTGTACTGTACAGAAGGTAGTCCATTACCTAGTCATTCGTATGGAATCCAATATCCACTACGTGCATGCCATTCTGTTTGTAAACCTATTATGCTGGAATTTAATAATGTAATAATTTCTGCTATGATTAATTATTATTTGTGAAATATACACTATTATAATATATGAGAATTTGATATGAAATGTTTTGGTTATCGTAAAGGAAAAACCTGTCCATGTGTGTGGGCATAGCTTACAAAATACCTTTGTTTTGATAAAAGAACGCTTTATAAACTTTAAAATAAATTCAGTTGAGATGTGTTTTCTTACGCTGGTTTACCAGACTGATCCAGGCGTTCTTCTCTTTCAATGCTCTGGTCAGACCGAGTACATCTACAGGCTCAGATTTGGTGCTTTTGGAGCTTCAGCAGATGAGCTAGAGATCTTTAAGTTGTATATACGTATCTGTTTATTTTTCGCCGCATTGTTGTTGTAAATTATCAGCATTTTTTAGGACAAATTGTTATAACTGTCTGGGCTGATAATTATTTATTGTTGTACTCTGATTGACGTATGTATCTTACAGTTTCTCTGTAAAGATTATTCATTTATATTATATGTTATTCCACTGCATTCTGAGATTCTGTATTATTATGGTTCAGTTTCTCTCTTCTTCTTCTTCTCTCTTCTTTCTTCTTCTCATCCTCTCTCTTCTTTCTCGTGACTTTCCGCCATTCTATGCTTTTGGGTCAAACAAGGGTGGTTTATTGTCTATTCATAGAGTACGGATTTGCGGGTCATCACATTTTTCCACTCTATGCGATTGCCAATATAATAACTTTTTTTGTTCTATCGTATGAAGAAATTATATGATCATGTATGCATATCACTCAAACATTGAAGTATCTATATTCAATGTATAGACAACAGATCGATTTAAGGTCTGAGATATAGCATTAAACTCCTTTGAACATTAAATTTTTTGATACCAGCCAATCAAAGATCATCACCTATGAAGAAAACCTACAAGTACCTGGAGAAGAGAAATTGTGCATCGGTTGGAGATGAAAATTTGCATGTGACTAGAGGAGAAGTTTTATGTTATTCGGAGATGGAGAACCTGTCACTCCTTGAGCAGAGAAGCTGCGCGTTGCCCTAGAGAACCAATTCGAACTTATTTTCATAATTGGTTTTATTCTCACTCAAAGTTGATTTTTGGTAGATTAATTGTTGATTTCCTTAATAAGAAAGCAAAAAAAATGAAACCCTAGATAGGAAGGTAGATAAGTAACAAGAACGGCCATGTGAATGATAAGTGTCGGGAATGAAATATATTTTACAACTAGTGCAAACCTATACTATGCACATTGGAAACTCTCTCTTGTAAATAAAAAATATGGATGTTGATTTGTTCATTTGCAGGTAAGCATAAGTTTCGTAAACTTTTTTGGAACATATAACCCATAGCATACACATGTCATTACACCATAGTAATATTTATATGATTTTTAAATTTTATTAGTTATCTACGAACACCTTTTTGTTTTAGTAACCTTTTTATTTAATTAAATCCATAAGTATTTAAAGTATAGCAGTCGAACAAAACCCAAATCTAAATACCACATAACAACAACTGTACAAAATATTCCTCCCTCTTCCTAAATTTAAAACTATTTTGAAGAGCAAGTTTCCTCGTGTTTATCAAGATTGTCTGAAATTAGTTTGGTAAACATAGTTTTTATCGCATTTCTAACACAACTTATTTATTTTACTCTCCTACGAATATTTTATTTCATTTAAACTAACTTTGAATAACTTTTATTTTATCCATATATATTATGGTTTAGCATTAGTTTCTCATTTGTTTCGACATAAAAATAGTAACTTCTATTTAAATTTACACCATTTTTCCTATAAAAACAATTCAACATAAGTTTCATGAAATAAATAAATAATTAAGGAAAGATATCTGTTTCAATATTGGAACTTTCAAATTATCGTGTTCATGATTATTAGTAGTAATTTATATGGTTAAACTAATCTCACATGATAACAGGTATTTTTATTTTGATTGAGTGATAAATGTGAATCGTTGATTAAGTAAGGAAGATAGAAAAATAAATATACACTGAAGAATCACGTGAACCAGTAACATTTTACATATAAATTGCTTTTCAAATACTTGGATGCCTATAATAAACGAATTAGGGAAAATACAAAGGATAAAAAACTGTACTTGATATTAAGAACAATTCGACCTATCTAGTGTCTAAAACCATAAGTAGAGAAGTATATTTTATTCTCAACGAGTGAACAATGCACCAAGTCATTTTTTAGCGACTCGTGGTCATTATTAGAAGCGAAATGGTCAAACCAAATAGCAAGGATTTAGTCTTGTTATTCCACCTTAACTTTCGAATCATTTCCTCGAGCACATTCACCAATTCTACTCTTTCCATGAAGTTAAGCATAAGAGTATCTATGTCATCTTATGTTGGACTCAACAGTGATGGCTAGTAATTCTTCGTCAAGATTTTGTATGTGATAACACTAACACTTATTGTCATTATGATATTTGAAGAGTTAGAAAGTAATTTATATGCATTTCAAAAAAATTGATGGCATGCCAAACATATATGGTTTCAATATTTGTAGGACCCAAAAAGAAATAATAATGAAAGTTGATATGTTAATACTTCTTGGGTTAGAAAAGTATACATTCTTTAATATATTATTGTTTGCGCAAAAAATGGGCAAACACCTCCAAGTCGTGTGATTTAGTTGATTTTATGTGATTCTTAATGATTTAGATGAGTTATGTAAATATGAAAAAAGCAAGGGCTGAAATGTAAAAGACACACAGTTTTATAGTGGTTCGGCCGGAACGTGCCTACGTCCACTTTATATGTTATTATCTTCTTTCTTTCAGATTACAAGTACAATGCTTTGTGTACAAGTATATGAAAGTAGTTTGAAAGTTCCTTCCGTGCTTGAGCTCTCAAACTTGTCTGCCATTGTTGTACCCCTGCCCCTCTATTTATAGAGTGAGGTAGGGGGGGCAGGGGTCTTGGATGTATATAGCTGCTGGTGGGCCTGGGCTGGAGTAATCTGGCCTGGCAGCGTTCTGGTTCGGCATGGAGTTTGGTCCGGTGATGGAGTGGTTTGGAGGTTCATTCGGTGGTGAGTTATGAGGTTGATTCAGTGGTGTTGGTCCGGCTATGAATGGTCCGGTGGTAGGAGATGTTTGGTTGGACCGGTGGTGGATGGAAACCGTGTTGGACCGGTGGAGTTGGGGGTTGATTCGGCAGGAGCTTGGACCGGATGTGTGTCATACCGAATGAACCTTTGCCTGGAATGCCGAATGGGATTGATCCGGATGTGATTTTGCCCTTCATTGCCGAATGGGGCTTTAAACCCTTGAATTGCCGAACGGTCTTAGGAACCGGATGGAACGGAGGTTGCGAACCCGGATGAAACTGACGCTTCTCGGTGTTGATGTCTTCTGGGTGAAAATTCGCCCAACATTTGCCCCCCAAAGTGGGGCACGTGCTTGCATGTGTCGCGGTTTGTTTCCCCGTGGTAAGAAAGCTTGTTTTGTAATGCCATGAGCTGGATGTTCGTATCTTGCTGATGTCCTGCAAAGGAACCTACGGTTTTAATGTGATTTCAAATGACGACCGCTCGAGGTCGGGTGCCGTTCGAGGCGAGTAGGTGTGCCCCGAGGGGGCTTAGCATTATCGATGCCAGGTTTACGTTCGAGTGGGTCCCTGTATCATTTGCGAAGATGGTTTATCGCCAGCTCAGAGCATGCCTAAGGATCGTTTGCGACCCCGTACATGTGTAAGTAGCTTAGCCATTTCAGAATTATCAGAACCAAATATCCATTCAACCGATGAGTTTTAAAAGGATGTCAAAGTGTAAATTCTCACGACGGTAGGGTCAATAGCCATTCAGAGCATGTCTGTGGACCGTTCGTGGTCGCGTACATGTGTAAATGATTAACCCATGTTAGTGGGAGATTTACTATGGTTATCATAATCTCTATTTTATCAGTAGATCCTAGAATCCGGTACTTATCTGAGTGAGGCGCTCTGCATGCCCCCGCTACTGGTCTTTACTGATTCGGATAGCTTCATTCGGTTTTCGTTTGGTCCGGTATGCCGAACCGGTTGGTCCGGTGCTTTCTCGCTCGTCTATATATAGGGGTCATCCCCCCTTAGTTATTCCTTACCGAACCGACGATGCCGAACCAATCCCCAGTCGAATCAACCTTTTGCCGAATCAAGCTTTTACCGAATCAGGTATATATCTTTGCCGAATGAACGTTACTGCCGAATGAATCTGATGTCGAATAAACACGAAGGCTTTTTTACTGCCGAATGAAAATGTATGCTTGCATAGCCGAATGGACTCGCATACCGGATGTACTTCCAATGCCGAATGGAACTACCGAATGAGACTCGGAAATTTGAATCTTGAGCGAAATCTTAGGCTTTTATACGCTTGCTTTAGATACTAGCTTGTTTATGCTTCTATACTTCTTGTTCTAACACCTTGTTTTTCTTGTGCTGCAGATAAATGTCTCGCAAAGCGGAAACCCGATCGGATAAAAAGAAATCTAAAGGTAGAGGAGAGTCATCTTCCTCCGTGCCCCCAGCCCAACCAGGGCCGGTGCGACATGGGCCTGCTCCGAGGTCGTTAGTGGACGGGTACGGTCCCAGGAACTTCTGGTCTCGCCTCCCGATTGCTTTCCTAGCTCCCTAAAGGAGGAGCAACTTGATGTTATATCCCGTTCCTTCGGGATAGACAGGGCTCGCATGCTGTTGCCGGGAGATGGAGTGATGCCGTATAATCCCCCCGAAGGCTACTTTGCTTACAGCAGATATCATTGCATGTGTGGTGCTATCCCTCCTATCAATGCCTGGATAGTTAGCTTTACCACATATTTGAAGGTGGCTCCATTCCAGCTCCAGCCGAACTCTTACGCCATCCTAGTGAGCCTTTTCGTTATCTTCCAGAGGAGGTACGGGCGCCCTCCTTCTAACCGGGAAATTCGATATTTGTATAACCTGAGAGGCTACAAGAAGGGGTCTCCGTATATTAGTCTAGAAGCGGCCGTGCCCTTCAAACCGGTCTTGGACTTATATTCAAAGTTTACTATGTTCAAGAAAGAATGGTTTTTTATCAAGGACGATTCTGTTTCTTTCCGCCTTTTCACTTCCGGCTGTAAGATGAATTTCATTTATATTTTCCATGTTCTGACTGTAGTGCTTCTTCTGACACGCTTCTATTTCTTGCTAGCGACAGGTGGCATTGCAGTCGTGGAAGATGATTCTTTGGCGCGGATGGCTGCTGAAATAAAGGCCATTCCCGCACGGGACAGGTCGGCTTCGTTCCTGATCAGGAACGCTACCCTCCTGGAATACAACTTGATCCAGCCGCACCAGTCCGTGGTTAAGCAGAGGGACACGGCTGAGGAGAAGGCCGCTAAAGCTAAGGAGGGGGCCACGGTGAAGAGTGGCAAGAGGAAGCCCTTCGCACAACATTCCGTCATGGGAGGCAAGAAGCTTAAGGAGTCTGAGGGCCCCTCTCCTAGTACTTGCCCGATCATCCCGGAGGAGGAATGTGTGGAAGAGGGCGAAGGAGGCGAAATGGAAGGAGAGTCGGCGGGCGGAGGAGATGGAGATGGTCAGGGTGGTAGTGGTGCTGGTGCCTTAACCTCTGGGCAAGACTCTGAACTGGATGAGGCTCTCCGCCGGGCCTTCGGGGAATCAGAGGGAGAATCGGAAGCGGAGAAGGCGAAGGAGACTGGCAAGGTCGGGGCTGGTGCCGATCTATCCCCAAAGGGCTCCTCAGCCAGGGTGACTCCGGCGGTGCAAGGTGAACTTTTGTACTCTGTCGATCCCATTTACGATAGGGACTTAGAAATATTTTATGGTTCACTTCCATCCTGGAATGAGATTCAGGACTTATTGCAGTATCCCACTCCTCCGCAGGGTTTGTATAATAGATGTGCATTCTCACTTTTTCTTTCTTTTTAACTTAGCATGTTTCTTGAATTATGGATCGTCGTATGTTCATAACACTTGTTTTTTTAACTCCAGGGGCAGGCCAGACGGCTAAAACGTCTGACGCTCGACACCGCCTTGAACAATTCAAGTTGATGAGAGCTTCTGATAAGCCGAAGCCTCTTACTGGTCGTCCTGGGGACGTGGTCAGATACCGTCCTCTTCTTGGGGTCATTGAAGAGAGCATTCAGAAAAAGAAGAGGAGTCGTTCCTTATTTGAGCCTTCCCCTGGTCCGCAGCTTCCTGTTCAGCCTCCTCGTGATACCACGGAGGAGAGCACGGAGTTTATCCCCCCTCCACCTCCTTCTAAGAATCCCACTGTTATCCGTATAAGGCGTCCTGACGTGCCTCGCGACCCCTTTGTCGGTCATCCTGATTTAAATCCAAGCTCCCGGGATATTTCATTTGATGAGACCACGGGTGAGCACCTTCTTCCCCGCAACCCAATGGTACGAGTGCTAGACGAGGCCAAGTCCCTAGATCTTGATCTGCTTACCACTCGGGTAGTTACCCTGGTAGACGAAGCTAAAGCTAATATCGATCGGGTGGCTGAAGAGACCAAGAAGTTAATGAAGTATCATGCTCAATTGGTCAAGGCCGGGGAGGAGATTGGGAGTGCTAATATTCGGCTGCGGCTAAAGGTTGCCGATCAGGCCGAACAGCTTGCCGGTCAAGCCGTTCAGATTTCTCAGCACGAGGAAGCCTCCAGGCGGCTGAAAGAGACCATGGAAAAGGCTAGTAAGGCAGAATTACGGAAGATGGAGGCCGCCTGTAAGGAGCGGATCGACATGGCCATTGCGACAGTGGATGAGGTTCGGAATGCGGATCTCGAGCAGGTAGAGGAGTTGTATGGGAGGCTTGAGGCCGCGGAGATGACTCAAGTCAAGTTAAAGGAGGAGATGGAGGAGATGAGGAGGTCTCTCCAGGCTGACTGCTTGAGATACCGATCAGAGAGGGATGTCGCTGTCGCCAAGTTGCAGGCTTCCGAGGCCGGGGTGAGGGAGTTTGAGGAGAATGAGGGGATGATGGACGAGATGCTGCAGGACATGTGCTTCCGCACTTGGAAGGAGGGCAGCTTGTCTTGGATGGATGACTATCCCCGGGTCATGGCCAAGATATATCTTCGGGCTTTAGAGGAGGCCAGGGTCAATGCGGGTAAGGAAGGTGGAGTGGCTTTTAGTCTGGATATGGTCACTGCTCAGTTCTCGAAAGAGGAGCAAGCGGCGGTGAAGGAGGGGATGCGGTTGCTTGCTGCGGAGGAAGCGGGTGTGCAACTGGAGGATGAGGATCAAGCGGCGGACGCTGGTGAGTTATTCTTCTCTTTTCCTTTTCTTTCTGGATTTCCATAACTTGATCGTTTATCGTTTGTTTAATGAATTCCTCTTCTAAATTGGATAGGTGGAACTTCCGATCAACACGCTGGGGGCCCCGACCCTGCGGCCAAGTAGGCTTGGGGGAGTTGGTAGGATGAGAGCGCAGTGTGGACGCAGTTGGTTACTTGTCCGGATTGGCCACCTTTTTATTTCCTTTTATCGCTGTTTATGTTAGTCCAAAGCATTGATGTGACTGTAATAATATTATTTGCAAAGAATAACTTTATGTGACTTTATGACATAAGCTAATTTTGTTATGTTTAAATGTTGTTGTCATTTTGATGTGGTGCGTGAGAAGTATGCATATGCCTGTGATTTTAGTTGTGTTTGATGTTAAGCTGTTGCTTGAAATATAATTTCATGTTTTGCAATGTTAGTGTGACGTATGAATAAACTATGGTCACATATTTATGTACAAGAGAAGAGAATACCGCCCTTCATGTTTTAGTTGCAGGTGGTAGCTTTGAGCGTCTTGTGTAACTGATCATGGATATAGCTGAGTACCTTGCCACCCAGTACGCAGGCTTAGATTCTCATGAGTGAATGCTCCCTATTTGGTTTTCTGTACTTTAGAGTTTGTTATACAGGATAGGAGAAAAGTATTTAAATGAAATGGAAATATGGGAAAAGTAAAACTTCCAGTCACGAAAGGCCGTCGATGTGCTAAAGTTCGTGGCAAACGGGTTTTGTAGTCACTTTCCCTAGCTGTGGGTCTTGGAGACATTTGTCACCCATCTTACGCCTCCGCGGGGAGTTTTCTTTTTTACCACAGCCGTACTTAAGACATATCGGAGCCGAGATCGCGCACGGTAACTACCCGAACCATTATGGTCCGTAATCGTGGGTATTATTCAATTTACCGTGGCCGGCTAGCATGGGTGCCGTTGGCCGTGAACTACCCCTGGCTGGCCACACCTTATGTTGGGGCTTAAGGTAGGTTCACAGTTGCCGGCGAGCCGAACGCCGTAATGAGCTGCCATCGGCTATAGTCGGCCTTTATGATGACTTATAATCGGCTCATTACAGTTGGCTTTGAGGGCAGTCGCGAGCAATGAGTTAACCCGCAGCAGAGGGATGCTGGAGCAAAAGAGTCTCATTGGCGAGTGCATAGAATCGTAGCGTACCTGTTAGGCCTTGTCCAGATGAGGCCTTGGTGCGTCTTGAGTGGAGATGCCATAGGATTTTGTTCAACAGAAAAGGATAAAGCTTAACAAGCAGCCAAGATATAAAGGAACAAGTTAAAAAGAGACAAGATTTTTTAAAGTGGTTCGGCATGAAAATGCCTACATCCACTGATTCTCTTTGTTAATTCACTTCATATGGGAAGTACAAGTTAAGAAAAGTATCGACGGAGGTGTCGGATGTTCCATGCCCTCTGGAACACCTCTCCGTCCACTGTTTGCAAAATATAAGCTCCGTTGTGGAGATCTTTATGAATTACATATGGTCCATCCCAGATGGGGTCCAGTGCCCCGGGGCGCTGAAAGATTCGCATGAGGACAAGATCTCCTTCTTGTAAGATGCGATGCTTGACTTTGGAGTTGTATAGTGCTGCCACTTTTTGTTTGTGAGCTGCTGCTTTGAGCGCTGCATCGTTTCTCCTTTCCTCAATCAGATCCAAAGACATGAGGAGGAGTTCTTCGTTTTCTTCTGGATTGTAGTGGATCCTACGGTGGGAAGGAACAATAGTCTCAACAGGGAGCATTGCCTCCGATCCGTATGCCAAAGAGAAAGGAGTATGTCCCATTGATGTTCTGAAAGATGTGCGGTAGGCCCAAAGTGCCGTAGGAAGTTCGTCCACCCAAGCGCCTTTTGACTTTTCAAGTTTCTTCTTGATTAGGGTTTTGAGAATTTTGTTGACAGCTTCGACTTGTCCGTTTGCCTGAGGATAAGCTACTGATGAGAAGCTTTTATGAATTCCATGCCATTGGCACCAGTCGGCGAATTCTTCGCTGTCAAATTGGAGTCCGTTGTCCGATATGATCTTGAGTGGTACTCCGTACCTGCACAGAATATTTTTGATCAAGAAGTTGATAACTTTTGCTGAAGATATTTTATTTAGGGGTTCCGCTTCCACCCATTTGGTGAAATAATCGACTGCCACTACAGCATATTTAGCTTCGCCTCTGCCCGTTGGCAGTTCGCCAATTAAATCAATTCCCCATACAGCAAAGGGCCAAGGGCTGGTCATTTGAGTAATCTCATTTGTGGGTAGTCGAGGAATCTTGGCAAATTTCTAACATCTGTCACATCTCTTGACGAAGTCTAAGGCGTCTTTGTTTAGTGTGGGCCAGTAATATCCATATCGGAGTATCTTTTTCGCCAGAGTCCGCCCTCAGTGTGATCTCCGCAACTTCCTTGATGGATGTTGAATAAGATTTCCTTGGCTTCCCTTCCAGCGACGCATCTGAATAAGGGGCTAGAGAAGCCACGCCGATAGAGGATGCCTTCTTGTATTGTGTAGTGGGGAGTTTTCCTCAAAATTCTCCTGACTTCATCACGTTTGTCTGGTAGTGTGCCGTCCTGCAAATATTTTCGGATAGGAGTCATCCAAGTTCCTTCTTCGATTGCAGTTATCAGATTCACTTGTTCGAAACTTGGGGCTAGCTGCCTTGAGATGGCTAGTGCTCCGGAAATGGTGCTATTCTTCATACTAGCTTGCTTTGCTAGTTCATCGGCCTCTTGGTTATCTTCTCGAGGAATGTGTTTGATTAGATAATGGTCCAATTGATCGAGCAGCAGTTTGGTTTTCTTTAAATATGCTGTGAGTCATTCTCCTCGTGTCTGGAATTCTCCTAGTACTTGGTTTACGATAAGTTGAGAATCACTATGAAGACATAAAGAATTGACTCCAATTTCTAAGGCAAGCTCCAATCCCGCTATTACTGCCTCATACTCCGCATCGTTGTTAGGGGCCGCGAATTCCAACCTTAATGCATAGTACAGCTTTCTTCCCCTGGGGGTGATTATCACAATACCTGCCCCCGAGCCTTGTTCGTTCCATGCTCCATCTATAAAGAGGTTCCACTTGATGTTTTTTGCTATTTCAAACTGACCTTGCCTTCGTTGGTAGTGAATTCGGCAATGAAATCGGCCATGGCTTGCCCCTTGATAGCGGTGCGAGGATGGTAGGTGACGTCATACTGACTTAGTTCAATGCACCATTTGAGGAGTCGTCCAGAAGTGTCGGGACGATGGAGCACCTGTCTTAGTGGTTGATCGGTTAGAACTCTGATGGAGTGAGATTGGAAGTAGTGTCGCAGTTTTCGTGACGCGATCAATAAACAATATGCCAATTTCTCAAGTTTAGGATATCTGGCCTCTGCCCCTGTAAATCTCTTACTTATGAAGTATACCGGGCGTTGTGTGCGGTCCTCTTCTCTTACCAGGGCAGCGCTTAGAGCATGAGATGATACAGCGAGGTATAGGTATAGCTCTTCGCCTTCGTTTGGAGTTGAGAGTACTGGTGGTCTCTGAAGGTGTTCGATCAGGTTAAGGAAGGCTTTTAAGCATTCATCGGTCCACTCGAACTTTCCTTTGTCTTTCTTGAGAGCTTCGAAGAAAGGGACGCACTTGTCAGTTGCTTTGGAAATGAATCTGCTTAGGGCGGCCACCTTTCCGTTTAGGCTCTGCATTTCTTTTCGAGTGGAAGGTATCCTTATTTCTTTTAGAGCCCGAATTTGTTCAGGGTTTGCTTCAATTCATCTGGCATGGACGATGAATCCTAAGAATTTTTCCGATGACACTCCGAAGGAGCACTTTAGAGGATTCAGCTTCATTCCATATCGGCGAAGTACCCGAAACATCTCGCTCAGGTGGCTTGCATGATCGTCGGCTCTCCTGGACTTTACCAACATGTCATCCACATATACTTCCATAGTTCGTCCTATTAATTCTGCAGACATCTTGTTGACGAGGCGCTGATAGGTA
The DNA here is from genome assembly GCA_030765085.1 of Allium cepa. Lineage (NCBI taxonomy): Eukaryota > Viridiplantae > Streptophyta > Magnoliopsida > Asparagales > Amaryllidaceae > Allium > Allium cepa. The sequence continues at coordinate 666,243,912 of CM060932.1, forward strand.
GCTCCGGCATTTTTGAGTCCAAAAGGCATTACTTTGTAACAATATAACCCCCGGTCAGTGATGAAGCTAGTGTGGTCTTGATCGGGAGCATGCATGGGAATCTGGTTGTATCCGGAGTATGCATCCATAAAAGATAAAAGTTCGTGCCCGGCAGTGTGTCCACAAGTTGATCGATTCGAGGGAGCGGGAAGCAGTCTTTCGGGCAAGCGTCATTTAAGTTGGAGAAATCAATGCATGTTCGCCACTTCCCATTAGCTTTCTTTACTAGTACCGGGTTAGCGATCCATTCTGGGTAGATGGCTTCTCGTATGAAGTCATTAGCAAGTAGGTTCTTTACTTCCTCATCGAGGGCTGCTGATCGTTCTGCTCCCATGCTTCTCTTTTTCTGCTTTATCGGTACCTTGGTGGGATCGATGTTCAACATGTGGCATGCTATGTCTGGGGAGATTCCTGTCATATCGGCATGTGTCCACGCAAATACATCTAAGTTGTGGCGGAGAAAGTCAATGAGTTGATCCTTCAATTCTGTTTTTAGCTGAGATCCTATTTTTAATAGTCTACTTGAATCATGTTTGTCTACAGATACGAATTCCATGGCCTCTGCAGGCTCAGCGGTAGCATCCTCCTCCTTATCCCTGGGGTCTAGTTCATTGAAAGGATCGCTGGTATATCGAAGAGGAGGGGCTTTCTTTAGTTGCTATGCTTCCAAGCTTTTCATGCAGAGAGTAGTCTCTGCATCTTCCCTTTATTCTTTCTACGGTTATTGCGAAGTTCAGTTACATAGCAATCTCGAGCGGCGTCTTGATCTCCTTCAACTTCTCCTATTCCGTTATCTGTTGGGAATTTCATCTTTAGGCACCACGGGGCTAGGACAATTTGGAAGTCAGATAAGGATGGTCTTCCCAAGAAGGCGTTGTAGGCCGAGTGGTTTTCTATTAGTACGAACGTTTGTTTTCGCACAACGGAGCGGGGATGACTTCCTATTTCGACGAAGAGGTCAAGTTGCCCGAGGGGCATTTTCGCATCTCCAGTGAAACCGTGCAGGGGTTTGTTGCAGGGAGACACATCCTTCATTGACAGCTTCATTTTGTCGAAAGCATGCTTGAACAGGATATTTACGGAGCTTCCTCTGTCTATTAGAATTCGGAAAACTTTAGCTGGACCGAACCAGGCAGGGATGACCATGGGATCCATATGCGGATACTGTCTTCCTTCTAAATCACGCCTACTGAATACGATGTCGTCACTCTCTTTCCGTTTCGGGTGGCGTTCTTCCATAATGGAGTTAACATAGCCTTCGGCATTTCTAAGTGACTTGCCGTATCTTTCCATCTCTGCCCAGCTTCTGTCGGCGATGTGTGGTCCTCCCGAGATGGTATGGACCACTATCTTCTCTTGACTAGAGCCACTGGTGTTGCGATTCCCTCCGCCTACTTCTGGGAGGGGTTGCTTTGAGTTCTCATTGGCAGGAGTTGGAGTCCTGTTCTGACCTTTCACATAGCGTCCCAGCCTTCTTCTTCTGATGTGTTCTTCGATCAAGTCCCGGAGATGGTGGCATTCATTGGTGTCATGTCCGTGGGATTCGTGGAAGCGGCAGAACTTTCCAGACTTGAGTGCGTTATCAGATTCTTTCTTGTACGGGGGGCGCTTGTGTCCGAGTTCGCCCTGAGTGGCTAGAAAGATGTTTTTGATTGTTTCATTCAAAGGAGTGTAGGAGTCAAATCTTGGTCCTGGTCGATATTGGCGTTTTTCAACCTTCCTGCCCCAGCATTGTCTCTAGATTCATTTCTTCGAGTGTCCTTAGCTGCAGCGGGAACCTTGTCCGAAGTTGTCTTACCTTGTTGCCCTGACTGCCTCTCAGTGGCGACATCTTCAAGTCTCATATACTTTCCAGCTTCATGGAAGAAATCAGGTAAAGTAGCTAGTTTTTCCTTAGTTAGTCTTCTAGTGAACTTGGTATCTGGGTGTACACCACTACAGAGGGCCATTAGGGTGAGCTTCTCATCGGCATCTTGGACTGCGGCCGCTGCGGCGTTGAACCGGGTTGGATATCGTTGTAGTGTCTCTCCGGATTTCTGTTTGACATTGGATAGAGAATAAGCATCCTTGGGTTGTTCTACATGGATGTGGAACTGGCTAATGAATCTTTCTTTCAACATCTCCCATGAGCTGATAGATCCTTGGGGTAGATGGCAGAACCAGGAGGTAGCTAGATCTGCTAGGAATAGCGGAAAGCATTTACACAGCACCCCTTATGTTGCTCCTCTCATGAGCATATGCTGGGTGTATCTCTGTAGGTGTACGATGGGGTCGGAAGTTCCCTTGTAAGGTTCCATGGTTGGCATTTTCCATCCCCGGGGGGTGATGGCAGTTTCGATATTGCGGGTGAAGGGGCTGGTGACCCTACCGCCTATTCCTCGGTCCCTTTGCTCCCGTTGGACGCATTCTCTGAATAATCGTGCCATTCTTTCATCAGAATTTGGAGCGGATAGAAATGAACTTGGTTCTTCCCTGCGGGATCGATCTCATCCAGATGACCTGTAGGGATGGTATAGTCTATCACTTCTGACGTTATCCAGTGGTTGCCTCTGGCTGCTCGGATGCATGCTAGGACCAGCTACAGTTGCCCCCTGCCTTGATCTTCCCCCGTGGGGTTCTGTTTCGAGCATTTCCATGGGGTCAACTTCGGGCTGGGTTCTAGCTCGGCTCCGTTCAGCGGGGTTTCTATGATTAGGTGGCATGACTGGCTCAGCTACATCCGACCCTCGCCTGGCGCCTCCCCCACTGGGTTCGATTCCAAGCGCTTCCTCGAGTCGGAGTTCGGGCTGAGTCCGGGCGCGGCCCCTATCATTGTTGTTCCTGTTGATGGCTTCCTCGAAGAGGGAAGACCTTTGCTGTCTCCGAGATCCTCCAGATTGAGATTCACCCCATGATTCAGTGTTGCGGTTGGATTCTTCGACATCCCTCAAGCGTGACATGAGTTGGTTCACCAAAGCTTTTTGTTGGGATGCGAAGCGGTTAGTCACTTCCACCATAACTCTGTCTAGGTCTGCTCTAGTGATTACTGCCGGTAGTTCCGCGGCAGGGGCTGTTGGAATTGCCTGATCTACATGCGGCACTGCTGCTGTAGTGGGATGGTTCTCTTGATCTGGATCCACTGGATTTGGAGCGCTGCTGGTTGCAACGTTCTTTCCCTTGTTGGTGTCTTTTCTTAGCCTGAAAGTCATGTTTCCTAGGCGATGAAAGGTGCTATTGGGAAAGAAGGTTGAATGAGGGAAGCTTTAGCTTCGAGTTCGAAGTTCTCAGTGGAAGCACCAAAAATGTTTGCGCAAAAAATGGGCAAACACCTCCAAGTCGTGTGATTTAGTTGATTTTATGTGATTCTTAATGATTTAGATGAGTTATGTAAATATGAAAAAAGCAGGGGCTGAAATGTAAAAGACACACAGTTTTATAATGGTTCGGCCGGAACGTGCCTACGTCCACTTTATATGTTATTATCTTCTTTCTTTCAGATTACAAGTACAATGCTTTGTGTACAAGTATATGAAAGTAGTTTGAAAGTTCCTTCCGTGCTTGAGCTCTCAAACTTGTCTGCCATTGTTGTACCCCTGCCCCTCTATTTATAGAGTGAGGTAGGGGGCAGGGGTCTTGGATGTATATAGCTGCTGGTGGGCCTGGACTGGAGTAATCTGGCCTGGCAGCGTTCTGGTTCGGCATGGAGTTTGGTCCGGTGATGGAGTGGTTTGGAGGTTCATTCGGTGGTGAGTTATGAGGTTGATTCGGTGGTGTTGGTCCGGCTATGAATGGTCCGGTGGTAGGAGATGTTTGGTTGGACCGATGGTGGATGGAAACCGTGTTGGACCGGTGGAGTTGGGGGTTGATTCGGCAGGAGCTTGGACCGGATGTGTGTCATACCGAATGAACCTTTGCCTGGAATGCCGAATGGGATTGATCCGGATGTGATTTTGCCCTTCATTGCCGAATGGGGCTTTAAATCCTTGAATTGCCGAACGGTCTTAGGAACCGGATGGAGCGGAGGTTGCGAACCCGGGTGAAACTGACGCTTCTCAGTCTTGATGTCTTCTGGGCGAAAATTCGCCCTACAATTATGGTAAAAGCATATTGATTAATCATTGGGATTGTATGTCTTTTGTTCCATTTGAATCTATCTAAGTTGGACATAATAAGTTTATATATTAAAAAAATGATTAAAAATTTAGAAGGAATTATGGCACGGAGCTCAATAAGTATATGAGCTTGGCAAGGACGACTATACTTCAGCTATGATTTAATTCTATCATTAAAGTGAGAAGACGAAAATCATTCGGGATGTAAAATGCAAATCTGTAAGGAGCTGCTTGCAAAAATGTGATCATTAGTTTAATTTCCTTAGTCTAACGAACATAATGTGATATAGAAATCTCAGCAAATAACCAAATTCTTATATCAAATAATATGATGCATTCCTAAGCATGAAATCAAAGGATCTAAGTTACATCCCTTTTTTTACTGAGTAGCTAACATGGAAGCTAATATTAAGACCATAGAAATTAATTAAATGCAAATGCATCCAAATTGGCTATTATTAAATGAAAGGTAAAGGCCTAAAAGATATATCAACATACATTTCCTTTACTACTTAAAAAAATAGGATCTTTAACCCCACACACACTTGTCTATTTCTTGATTGTAGGAAGAAAACCCCACAACCTAGTTTAACATCAATACATGAAATACTTGTACATAAGAAATCATTCAGTTCTGTACAATATGTGAATCAATAATACGCACATATGTTATGATCTTAGTAATTTTGATCCAATGAATTTTTAGTGGATCAATTGAGATATATTACATAACCATTAGTTTTTGAATGTAAGCAGGATGTATTGGAATCTTCACCCAAACATCTTTATCAGTCATAGAAAATAAAAATCCATCGCTGAAATTAACTAGACCATTAGATTGTTTGTGTTATGTTGTACAAAGGAACAGATACATACAGACCAACAGTGAATAAATATAAGAAGAAAATTATAATACATTTCTATATAAATATTGAAATGTGAATAATGGTCAAAAAAGCTTCTATTTGGAAAAGAACTCCTTGTAAAAGTGGAGAAAAAGTGTACTATATCCCATACACCAAGCAATATTGTAATACAAAAGATATCCACATTTATTCTTTAAGCTTAGGTATGCATTAATGTAATTTAATGCTTGAAACTTTATTGAGAATTATAAACCAAGTTAAGAAAATGTTCCTAATTAGAAAAGCAAGGGAAAAATTTAGATGATTATATGTATAGCAGCGTGCTTGAAAACTAGATATACACGCAAGAAAATGGAAGTTATAGAAAAGATTGATATTCGAGTTAGGAATGTGGCATTACATATTCTATATTAGCATTACATATGATTTACCATTTGATATGTGAATTCTTATATAAATTCTTAACCAACTGGAAATAAAGTAAGTGGAAAAATAAAGTGAAGAGTTGATTCAAAATAAGTAGTTGAAAAATAAAGTGAAGGAGGCATCCTTTTTTTTAAATTAGTGAGTGAACTAACTGAACATTGAATGAAATATTTTAAGTTTCGACTAGGAAATGCATAGGAAACATTGCACTTGAATGAAAATTTTATACGCGAAATCAGGAGAATTGCGTATTGAAGTTGGAAATGAATAAGGAGAGAGAATACGGAAATAAGTAGTTGAAAAAATAAAGTAAAAAATGTACATAGTTTATTTCTATTAATGAAGACATGATTAATTGAACATGGAATGGAACAATGATTAATATTTCAACTATGAAATAAAGAAGAAACATTGCATTTAAATGAAAAGGTTACAAAATAACTTGTAAAATATATTTGATGTAATTGTGATTCATACAATGAAAACTATGTAAAATGAATTTTTGACATGTGAGTGTAGTTTGTGTATTTACAGCTGTTATTATATATGATATACATAGATGGGTGTATATAACTAAGTATTTGATTTTATATACCAACTAATAAATTTCGACAAAGAAATATTCAACAAAATTAATGGATAATGAACCCAATAATTTATTAATCATCAATAATTAAGTAATCAAATAGATCAATATGAGGATAATAACAAAAGTCCACATAACCAAGATGTTGAGCCTCGTATTTATCATTGAAAAGAGATATCAACAACTACACCATAAATTGATCAAATTCCAGTCATGTGTGTGAAGTAAACTTATCTTTACTGATAATTTCAAAATGTAACTTTAATTATCTTGAAGTTGAAATTCAATCTAGGATTCATAAAAAATAATCATATAGCGGTCAAAACTGAAATGATAAAAGTTCTATAAAAGTTTGAGGTGGAATAAAATAAATCATACCATAAAAAGAAGTAGACATCAAGTTTATAGAAAAAATATAACTATTGCACCATTCAAATAAGTCTACTAACACAGTTATTAGACTTCGTTCAAGGTGACTTACTTCTATACATCGAATATTAAGTAGCATTAAAATTACAAACATCAAATAGTTGAATAATGGTAATAGACAATTACAAACATCAAAACAGCTTCGCATAATGAATATTTTGTAGACAAAAGTAGAATACAAAATTAAATACTGAATTACCAAAATAATTAAATAAGAGTAAGAAAAGAAATAGAGTATCTTACATCAATCAAGCATTAATATCGTTTTAGAATGAAATAAGGAGTTGGAAAATATATTTTAAGCTAGGGTTCTGCATTTACAATGGAGAAGAAATTCAATTAAAACCAAAGGACGGTAGAATTTCCAATGAAAACGAGAAATTTTAAGCAATAGATGGACTAAGCATACGGAGGCGGTTGTTGATTAAAAATAAGCAGCTAAAAAAATGAAATGGAATAGCCATATGTCTTTCTTTGTTACCTTTTGAATTAATGATTAAATTACCTAAAATATTTAATGAGTGAATGATGATAATATTTCATCTAGGAAATGAAGAAAAATCGAACGTGATTGAAAATATTTTATCCCTAAAGCTAGAACAGTGAGTATTAGAGGTGAACTACGAATAAGAAGAGTGAATAAAAAATTAAGTTCTAAAAGAAATAAAGTAAAAGAGGTACACATTTTATCTTTATTAAGCAGATGATTTAATTTTTTTTTGAAATTGGGTATTTAGATGGAAACATATATTAGTACTAAAAGTCTTAGTTAGTATACTATGCAAAAACATGTCAATATATGTACGGATCATGCTACACAAGTTTTGAACCTTTGACCTTTCACACCAAAGTTGAAGTGCTTAACCACTACGATAATGGGGCTAATCAGATGATTTAATTAACTGAACATTAAATGCAAGAAAGAAGTTAATATTTTACCTTAGAAATAAGAAGTGTTGGGAAATCTCGGGCTTTCCCGCTTCGTGAAGTTAAGATAGGCACTTTAAGATAGAAAGTAGTAATAGGAGAACAAGAGTTTATAATTCTCCAATATGGAGATTCTTCCACTATACCAAAGAATAGTAGGATTACAAGAATATGATTACAAAAGCAACTCACATTTGGTGGCTCACTCAAGCTTGAGGATTGGTTGGCAATGAATGAAGGCTCCTACCCCTATTTATACTACCCATCCTCCACAATGAATGGTGGAGATTACTTGTATCCAAGGGTGGAAAGTGATTCTCTAGAATGCTCCACACTCTAGGAATCTCTACACTCTTCCAAAGGGTTCCAAACTCTTCCACAAGCATTTAGAGAGTTCTTCGGAATGTTCTAGAAAATTCTATACTTCTCTAGAAAGATCTAGAATTTTCTAGAAACTCTCCAATTAAGGAGGGATCCCAACAAATCTCCCACTCCCGACTTAACTGGGGGGTAGTAGAAAACCGGCACCTTGACAGTAATCTTCAAACTTCTTTGTTGGTATTATCTTGGTCATTATGTCAGACCAGTTCTCATCTGCGTGAACCTTGTCAAGATGTATTTGCTTTTCCTCGAGGACTTCTCGGATCCAATGATATCTTGTATCAATGTGCTTTGGTGCTTGTTAAGCTCATATAGACTGTTCGTAAGGCGGCATGCTAAATATTCTTTGCTTGAAACTTTGAATCCCTCAGGCTGCTTCATGTAGATCTCTTCCTCTAGGCCACCATGAAGAAATGTCATCTTGACATCGAGCTATTCAATCTCTAAATCTTGCATGGCTGCTAGGCCGAGGACAACTCGGATGGATGACATCTTTACCACGGGAGAGAATATCTCTTCACAGTCGATACCTTTTCTTGTTTAAATACTTTGACAACTAAATGAGCTTTGTAGCGAGGCTTTGAACTGTTCTCTTCGGTCTTGATTCTATACACCCACTTATTCTTCAAATCTCTTCTCCCTTTTGGCAGCTCCACTAGTTCATATGTGTTATTCTCATGCAAGGATTGCATTTCTTCTTGCATGTCTATTCTCCGTTCTTCTTTATGACAATCACTCATTGTTCCTTTATAGCTTTAATGCTCCCCCTCATCAGTGAGCATAATGTTCCCCTCTGTGTTGTATCGGGAGGATGGTCTTCTGTCCCTCGAGGATCGTCTCGGCTCTTGTGCGGTTGGATTGCTAGATTGAGGTTCTTCCTGAGCTGGTTCATCATGAATTTCATGATCTTCAACATCATTACTTTCTTATGTGTTATTATCTTCATATCGAGCTAGAGTAGGTTCGGTATTCTTACTGCTTCTCAATCTTGTACTCTCTAAATTCTTGATATCTTCAATTGTTTGATCTTCAAAGAATACAACGCCTCTACTGCAAACAATCTTCTTGTTAGTTGGATCCTAGAGCCGGTACCCATATTCATCCTTGGGCGAACGAAGGTAGATACACTCCTTTGTCTTTGCATCAAGCTTAACTCTCTCATCTTTGGGGATGTGAACAAATGCCCTACACCCGAACACCTTGAGATGATTGTATGAAGCCCTCTTGCCCATCGAAACTTCCTCTAGGATGGCCCCATCCAAAGGAACCGATGGTGTGAGGTTGACAATGTCAACCATGGTCACTATAGCTTCTACCCAAAATGTTTTGGGTAACTTAGCATGAGAGAGCACACAACGAACTCTTTCTTCAATGGTACGGTTCATTCTCTCAGCTAGGCCATTCAATTGTGGTGTCTGGGGTGGAGTCTTCTCTAACCTAATGCCATATTTCTTACAATATGCTTCAAAAGGACCTCGATACTCACCTCTATTATCTGATCATACACACTTGATCTTCCGTCCAGTCTCATGCTCCACTAGAGCATGGAATTCTTTGAAGGCATCAGGCACTTGATCCTTTGATTTTAACAGGTGCAACCACACTTTCCTTGAATGATCATCAATGAAGGTGACAAAATGTAAAGCACCACCAATGGATCTCTCAGACATCGAGCACACATCAGTGTGCACGAGGTCTAGAATGTTCTTTCTCCTTGTGAGTTGAGAAGATCTTTGGAAAGCAACTTTGTGTTGTTTTCCAGCTAAACAATGAGCATAAGGATCGAGTGGTTTTCCTTTCACGTCAGGGAGGAATTGTTTTCGAGCGAGTATGTGAAGACCCTTCTCACTGATATGCCCAAGTCGTTTATGCCATGTGTCCATATCATGAGTGGTGATGTTTACCCCTCCTTTACAGAACTTTGCTTGCATTATGTACAATGATCCTACCTTCTTTCCTCGAGCCATTATTAAACTTCCTTTGGTGAGCTTCCATTTTCCTTCACCAAAGTAATTCATCAGATCATCATCATCTAGCTTTCCAGTGGAGATAAGATTGAAGCGCATGGCCGAGACATGCCTTACATCTTTCAAAACAAGATTGCACCCGGTGCTTGTTGTCAGAATAATGTCTTCTATCCCAACGATCTTGCTCCTATCTCGATTCCCCGTTTGCACCGTACCAAAGTCGCCGCTTTGATAGAATGAGAAGAGGCTTTTATGTGGAGTAACATGGAAGGAAGCACCAGAATCAACAATCCAAGAACTCTCATCATACACAATGTTTAGAATGTTACCTTCACCAACGGGATAAAACAGATCTTCTTTTAATACTATGGCAGGATTACTCCTCTCTTCTTGCTTCTTCATTAGGCTTATTTGGTTTGGCTTAATATTACTGGCCTTTTGGTCTTTTTTGAAGGATCTACATTCCATTTTCTTGTGACCCATCCTTCCACAGTAATAGCACACAATCTTCGAGCGTGACTTGGATCTACCTTGAGATTGATGCAGATCTCGGCTCATACTACGTCCACGAGTTTTATTCCTATCCTGGTTCTCAACAACATTTTCTTCGGGATGGATAGACTCACCTCATTCCATTCTCCTTTCTTCTTCCCCAAGAAGCTGTCACTGACGGTATCCATGGTTAGCTTTCTTTCCAGAGCTGAGTTACTAAGTGTAACAACAAGTGTGTCCCAGCTTTTCGGTAAGGAACTAAGGAGTAGAAGGGCTTGTAACTCATCATCAATCTTCATATCAATTTTTATTATTTAATTTATGAGCCCCTTGAAATTATTCAAGTGCTCAATCATACTATGACCATCCTTATACTCCAACTTCGCCAACCGTCAAACTAAATTAGCCTTGTTACAAGGCGTTTTCTTCTGAATCATGGACTTGAGTTTTGTCCATAATTCATAAGCATTTGTATAAGTAGAAACATGCTCAAAGAGAGTTTTGTCAATGTACTTGCGGATCATAGCAATAGCCTTCCGGTTCAATAGTTCTCACTAAGCATCACTCTTTCCTTCTACCTTGTCTTTGTAGATGATAGGCTCATGCAAATCCTTGCAATACAAGTGGTCCTCCATCATCAGCTTCCAATAGGAGTAGTTGTTGGTTGTGAGCTTGAACATGTCTCCATCATGAGCGACATTATCCTCCATCTTGAACTTGCACGAGCTTGATTACGGCCGCAGACGAACCAGGCTCTGATACCACTGTTGGGAAATCTCGAACTTTCCCGCTTCGTGAAATTAAGATAGGCATTTTAAGACATAAAGTAGTAATAGGATCACAAGATTTTATAATTCTCCAATATGGAGATTCTTCCACTATACCAAATAATAATAGGATTACAAGAATATGATTACAAAAGCAGCTCACACTTGGTGGCTCAGTCAAGGTTGAGGATAGAGACTTCCCAAGTTATCTCTCTTTTTCTCGAAAACGCTCTCTTTTATAATTCTTGATTGATTGATTGATAATGAATGAAGGCTCATATCCTTATTTATACTAGTCATCCTCCACAATGAATGGTGGAGATTACTTGTATCCAAAGGTGGAGATTGATTCTCTAGAAAGCTCCACACTCTCTAGGAATCTCTACACTCTTTCATTCCCTTCTACATCCTTCCATACTCTTCCGTAAGGTTCTGAAAGGTTCCACAATCTCCAGATTATTATAGAGGGTTCCACACTCTTCCACAAACTTTTAGAGAGTTCTCTAGAACGTTCTAGAAAATTATATACTTCTCTAGAAAGATCTAGAATTTTCTAGAAACTCTTCAATTAAGGAGGGATCCCAACAAGAAGAAACATTGCACTTAAATGAAACTTTCAAGAAAAATAGGTAATATATATTCAACGTAATTTTGATATATAAACTGAAATTTTTTTAGTGATACTTTAATATAGTGTGTGTATTTGCAGTGTATGTAATATACACTGATGAGTGCACATAAAAATATTACACATTACATAGAAAATAATTCATATTACATAGAAAATAATTCGCATTACATAGAAAATAATACACTTCAACCACAAAATGTACAATAAAACATCGATGGACTTTGAACATGATAATTTAAATAATAGGTTGGATAAAGCATAGAGACAATGGTCGATTATAAATAAGTAGTTGAACAAAATGAAATGAAAGGGAAATAATTTTTTTATTTTTTAAATTAATGATTAAACTTCTTAAGCATTTAGTGAAAGAAAGAGGTTGGTGTTTGATCTTGGAAATAACGAAACACCGAACAAAAAATGAAAAATTCTTCCCTAAATCTAGGAGAATGGAGTGTTAGTGATAAAATTGAATAAGAGGAGAGAATTCAAAATTAAATAGCTAAAAAAATGAAGTAAAAAAGTCACATAATTTATCTTCATAAAATTGTTGATTGAATTAATTGAGCATTAAATAAGAATGGTTAATATTTCATTCCAGAAATAAGAAGAAATATTGCATTTCAATGAAAAAGTCGCCAAAATAACATTTTGAAATATATTCAACGTAATTGTGATATATAAGCTAAAAATTAAATTTATTTTTACATGATATGCGAGTGTGGTGTGTATATTTGCAATTACTTTTTTATATTATGTAAAGTGATGAGTGTATATTACCAAAAATTTCACATTATGTAGCAAATAATACACTTTAGTTAAAATTATACAACTAAATATTATTAGATAATGAACATGGTAATTTAATAATCATAAAAGGTATATTCGTTTTTCCTTTTTAAATTGATGATTAAATAATTTGAGCCTCAAAGAGGTTAACTTTAAAGTTAGGAAATAAAGAAGAAACACTGCACCTGTTGGAAATGTTATTGTTTATGAAGTGAATTTATTAAAAAATTAAATAATAAATATGTTAATGGTAATTTATTTATGAACCATTATTATAATTGAGTCGTTGTATATAATGGTAATATAATTATGAACCACTATTATAATTGAGCCATTGCAAGTTTATAACGGTAATATATTTATGAATCGTTATTATAATTGAGCTGTTACACTTGCATAACTGTGATATATTTATGTGACATTATTATTAAACCGTACAAAAGTTAATGGTATTACAATATTTTTTAAATGATAATAAATTAAAATCCATTAACATTCCATCACTTAAGTAATGTATACAATTTCCATTCTTCCTATTTAAATAATAGAAAAGGCAGAAGAGAAATAGTAAGAATAACAAACATTTTTCCTTTTCTTCTTCCTTCAACAAAACTAAAAACCTTGAGCAGTATTTCAGTGTGCAATCAGAATCAGCTTTAGTGAAAACAGGTTGATATTTTTCCGATTAGAAGGGCTATTTTATCTTAGAGGCAGCTGTGCTTGTTTTTTCAGAACTGCTTTGCACCTTCGAGCAGAACGCTGAAACTTCTTCAAGAGTGTGATAACCCGGGATTTTGGGCAATATCGATTTAATAATCTGTACTAAAATTTAAGTTGAATTGATAATCTTTGTTAATAAAATTTGAATTTAATTTAATAATCTAATTAAATAAATATTTAATTAGTGAATTTTATCTTTTTAAAAAGCTAACAAAATGTTTTCTATTTATAATGTATATATGTATATGTATATATTGTAAATAGATAAGCTTTGATTTGAAATTTAATAAATAAATAAAATCTTGTTTTTAAAATTCTAATATTTAGTAATTTGGAAATTATGATTTATATAATATTAGGCTTTTCAAAGCTATTTAAATAAATAACTATATGATTTTAAATACTTAAGGAAAATGTTTAATTATTTAAATTTATTTTAGCTGAAGTTTAAATTTAAATTAATTAACAAAAAGGTTTGTTCTATTTTCTTTTTAAATATAACTTGATAAATATTATTTAAGATATATATAAGTTTAAAATACAATTTTTCAAATGATGCATTAATACATATAATAAAATAAGTAATTTATAATAAAGAGATAATTACTTTTATAAATTATTTCAAATTGATAAATGTGTTATTTTCAGATAATATTAATAATGTATTGTTTTTTTTATAAATAGATTTTTTTATATAAATAGAATTGTCATTTCAAATTAAATTTATGTAGTTATATATGTATAACTTGATTTTTAAATTGGACTTTTGAATTTGATTTGAATTTAAATTTATAGTTTTGAAATTTAAAAAGAAAGATATTTGAAATTGTTTTGGATTTTTTTTTAAAAATATCTGTATAAGTTTTTATTTATAAATATAATTAGTTTTATTTCTTTAAAATTATCTATACATATATAAATAAGTACTTATAAACAAATTAATTAAGTATAAGCTTATATTAACCTTTAAAAAATATATACTAATTACTTAAAAAGACAAGTGTTATTATCCTAAGGCTTCATTATACAAGTGTTAAATGATAAGTATATAAAAATGACAAATGTTAAGACGATTAACAAGTGGCATTTTTAAATTTGGTTTTCTTTTATTTATTTTTATTTAATCAAATTTCAGCCTATATACACATGTTTTCTTTCTTCCATTTCCTTTTCCATTCTTTTCTTAAGTTAAGAAGAAAACTCAAATTCTATACTCAAAAGCAATCTGTAATTCACTTCCTTAAACCAGGAAACTAATCAAAGTTCAAAGCCTGTTAATCATCTTCAAATCTCAACCCAAAACCTGTTCATTTTCAAAAATTAAAGCCTAAACTTCTTCAATTCTGGAATGTGAACCAAAATCAGTAATCATCCCCCACAAACTAGATTTCTCTAATTCATTTTCAACTTCAAAAGCAAACCTGTAAACTCATTTTCAAAGGCAAGATCTTCAAGCCTGCATTCACCTTCAACCTGTGTATATCTAAAGCAAAACTGTGATTTTCAAAAGCCAAGCATTTTCTTTTCAAACCTGGAATTTGTCTACTGCATGAAAATCTGAAATAGCAACTCAAGTTTTTAAATCAAAGGCATTTTAGTTTTAAAGGGATTCAAAAGCTATTTCAAAATTGGAGGCTCTGTTCTTCATCCTCAAAACAGTGAGTAACATCACTTTTAACAAGTTTAAGTATATAAATCTGGTTGCATGATTAATATCTGAAATAAGTATGTTTGTGTATGTATATTGATGAACATCTGGATGTATGATGTATGCATGCTTGTGAATATCTGTAAACCTCTCTGTTCCAAGTTTTAAGTTTTAGTTTTGATTTAAAATTCTTTATCTCTTGATCTAGTCACTTTTAGGATTTAAGTTATAAACAAAAATTGGTTGTTTTATCATAAATTAAAGTTTGAAAATTTAATTAAGTTAAAACAACTTTGAATTGCTCCGGGAAAGACCAAAATGAACAGAAGTTTGGGTTTTGGTTAAAATCCAAACATCCTAATTTCTTGTTTTAGACATATGAACTGAAACATTGTCCAAAATAATGATTTTTGGAAGGGAAATCATAATTTTTAATTAATTTTTGAGTATGCAAATCTGGATTGAACAGAAATTGGAATTTCGTTGTTTACTGATGATCTAGGTGATTAGGTTAGTCGCAGTCTTCTCTAGAGGGGGATGGATAATTGGAGATGGTGGGAAAAATGTCTGGAAGGTGATTAATCAATCGTGGTGTTGGGAATTGAACGATCATGTTTTAAACCCTAAATTGGGGTATGGTCGGAATTTGGAAGACGACGTCAACTAGGGTGCATCGAGTGGCACGAAATTCTAGGAAATGGAAGTAGGAGGGTTGACGAAGGCTTGGCCGGAGTCTCAAACGTGGCGGTGGTTAGAGGCGCAAGAACGAGGTGGTTCCAGGTTTCATTTGTTGACCCGGTTTTGGGTTGGACTGCTCGATTTTGATTTCGAGTTTGTTGTAACGATTTGAAGATCGTGATCAGGTTCGAGGGAGATCGACGACTTGAGGAGATCATCGTTGATGATCTGAGTTGATCAACGCCACCATGCATGTGCACGGTGCACTTCCTTTGTTTTCTGGTGATGTTTGTTTGAGCAGGGAAGTAGTCTCGAGTAATTCTCGAGTCATTTGATGGTTGTGCTCGAAGTTTAGTTAGGTTGTACCCAAAGTAATTGAAGTGTGGCTCGGGTTAAAGTTTGGTTACAGGTTTTCTTTTAAACCAGTCTGTTCAAATTTTAAAATGATTTTAAAATTTGAAAGTAAAGATTTAAACAAAGTTTTAAATTTGGATTCAAATTTAGTTTGTATCTTAGTTTCGAGATAAATAAGTTTTTAAATTTTAAATTGTTTTAACAAATTTAAAATGTTAAAGTATAATTTAAATGGTTTGAATTTAAAATAAATTTGGTTTAAACTCTTTTAAGTTTCTTTTACAAGATAAGTATTTCTTTGACATGAGATTTAAAAGGTTTTTGAATTTTTTCTTAAACTTTGTTAAAAGTTAAATTTGTATTCATTTTAAACCTTAATTTTAAATGGAATTCGAAAGTAAATTCTAAAGTAAAATATTTTCAAATGTTTTTGTTAATGACAATTTAGTCATAATAAGAAATGTTTTTCTTTTATCTTAAAATTAATAAAGATTTAATGATTTGTGATTCATTAAATTATTAAGGTAATTAAAATGGATAATTAATTAATTTAATTAATTAATGATTTGGATTATTTAATTTAGTAATTAAGGGTTTTAAATTAATTATTTAAGGTTTAAGTTAATTAATTAAGGAACAATTAATTTGTAATTAAGGATCATTAATTAGATAAGATTAGATTTTTAATTAATGATTAGGAATTAATTAAGTAATCAAGTAATTAAGATTAATTAAGTTACAGTTAAGCACTTAATTAATTAAATAATTAAGAGATTAATTAATTAGTTATTAAAGATGTATTAATTTGGAATTAATATGATTAATTTAAGTTCAATTACTTAGGAGAAGTAATTAAAGATTTTTAATAGTTGATGAAGATCATTAACTAGGGATTATTAAATAATTAATTAATGTGATTAAATTTAATAATTAATTATATTAATTAATTAAAAATAATCATTTGTGAAATTGTTTAAGTAATATTACTTAATGAAAGAAATTAAGGAATTAATTACTCATTGTAATTAATTAAGTTCAATTTGATTAGTTTAAGTTAATTAATTAAGTTTAATTAATTAAAGATAATCACTGGGTGATTTGTTAAGTATAATTACTTAATGAAGAATAATTACTTAGTCAAGTAATTAAGATGGGTAATTAGTGGATGTAATTAATTAAAGTATGGAAGAGATTTGGGATTAATTGCTTTGTGTAATTAATATGAAGAATAATTACTTAGTGAAAGTAATTAATAATTAATTGCCAATTAGTATAATTAATTTAAGAATTGATTAATAAAGTTATTTGAAGATAATTAAGTGATGTAATTAATTAAGGGTAATTAATTACTGAATGAGATTTATCAAGGGTGATTAATAAATATAATTAATTGAAGATTAATTTTTGAATGTAATTAATTAAGGAGTGATTGATTTATTTAATGAAGTAATTAAGGGTAGTTAATTACTGGATGTGATTAATCAAGAGTGATTAATAAATGTGGTTTAGTTAAAGATTAATTACTTAATGTAATAGAGTAATTAATAATTAAAGAAGTGATTGGGATCATTAATTAATATAATTAATGATGTAATTAAGGATTGATTAATTAAGATTAACTAATCAATAATAGGTGATTATAGAGTAATTAATTGTGATTATTAAAGATTAATGTAATTAATTATAGTTAATTAGTTAATGAAGTAATTAAAGGTTAATTACTGTATTTGGTTAAGAATAATTAATTTGTGAAATTAGTTAAAGGTTAATTATTTAATTGTAATTAAATGATAATTAATCAAAGGTGATTAGATGAATACTTAAAGAATGATTAACTAATTGGATTGTAATTAATTAATGGTTATGTAAGCAAGATTTATGTGATAAAAGTAATTAATTTAATTAATTTTAAATTAATTAGAGATAGAAGTAATTAATTTAATTCATTTTAAATTAATTAGAAATAGCGTGATTAATTAATCCTTGCTTATGTATGGATGGATGATATGGATTTCCTTGAATGGTTTGAGCTCTCAGATATGAGATAAGTGATGCTGTGTGATATGGATGCTTTGGTTGAATTATGATGATAATGTGAATTATCTATTTGTGATGATAATGTGAATTATCTATTTGTGTTGATAATGTGAATTATCTATTTGTGAGATGTGAATTATCTATCTGTGTGTATATAGATAGCAGAATTGAATTGTTTTAATTTCAAAACAACTTGGACCTAAAAGATGGCGTTTTAGATTTCGATGAGACCGGGATCGGGTTTTCAGATTTGGATATCCAAAAACCACATCAATCCAAATTAACGATAGGTCGTGAATCTCAAGTGAAGATGAAGATTCAGAGTGCAAGGATTATTGTCGTTAACTCTGAGGGTGATTTGAAAATGAGAGTAACGAGATAATGCCTTCGGTTTTGTTCGAACTCGGAACGAACTTGTATGGATTGAATGCTTTCAGAACATCGTCAGGTGGACGATGAGAATTCTAAGAGATGTGTTCTCTAAAGTTAATCATAGCCTCAAGCGTCATCAACTGAGAATGGCTAAAACAGGGAAGATGCAGCAAGGCTAAGTGGGTAGCACCCAAGTAGGATAAGTTTTTCTCCTATCTAGAAGTCTCTTTCTATTCGGCTGTGTGGGGCAGTTGATTCGCGACAACTGTCGGGGTTGTCTTATTCTGGACTATCCAGTAAGGGATGGTTTTGGACTTGTGTTGTAGGGGATTTAGGATGGATCCATGGTACGTTGATCTAGGCCATGTACTATGACGGGCGGTACTCCAATAGCCCTGCCATTATATGGAATCCAAACTCCAATAAGTGTTGTACGTATTGATTGTGCCCAACTATGTTGAAACGTGAGATGTAAGCATTCCAGCTATTTCTGTATTTTTCTCAAAAACCCTAGACCCTATTATAATATCACTGGATTTCCTATTAAATGTTTTGGTTAGCGTAAGGTAAAAACTTACCCATGTTTATGTGTGGGAAGTCTTACGTGATACCTTTGTTTTCAAAAAGGTTTTTCTAAAGTTAAGCAACTTTAACCTGTTACTCACACCAGACCCATGTCTAACCCGGAGTTTATTTTCTGCTTTCATAAACTCTTGGGTACTCAAATTTTTACGAGTAGCCAAGGGATTCAGGTTAACTTTGACGAATTGTAGAGGAGCAATAGAGAAGGAGGCTTCGGCATTATAGATATTTATAGTGTTCCGGTGTTGGTTTCTCTGTGTTGTTGCTGAGTTGTAATAACTAGGCAGGTGTTTATAACTGTCTAGTATGTGTTGTATAAGCTGTATATCTATGATGTATATGATACTATGTAATATCTTATGTGATTAATATAATTTATTCGTTCCGCTATAGAGACTCTGATGTTGTTTCTTTCTTTCTTCTCTATCTTTTCTATTTCTATCTCTTTCTTTCTTAATAATGATGCGTCATTTTGTGGAATGAACGGCAGGTCGTTACAGTGGTATCAGAGCGTAGGTTGAGATAATACCTAGGCTCTGGAGTGGTGTCTATCTTGAGAGAGCAATTTTAAATATATATATATACATATATACATATATATATATATATATTTCTACCTATTTGATTGGGTAGATGGGGTAGTGGTGTGTGTAGCACGACTACCAATGGAAGGAGTCTGAGTGTTGAAGTTGGAAGTGTATCTGTCGAGACTATAGAGCCAATACCGTCTCGAGGAAGCTTTGTAGTGGTGTAAGGATTTCATCGATCTCTGAAGGAAACCTGTTAAGGTTCAGAGTCCTTCTTTGAGGTGCAAGATTGGATAAGTAGAGTTTGGATCTTTCGGTTGAGCAGAAGCAAGTGATGGTATCTTGGCAACCTCAGAAAGTGGTAGCCATGTGATGAGATTCAGTGACTATGGATGTTTCCAAAGATGTTTCTTTGGAACAAGCTTAAGGAAGTGTGTCTGCATCGGTGATGTGGCTGAGTTCAGCGGGGTGTTTCTGTTGGTTTGAGGTCCGAGTTTCTCGAAGAGCTTTGGATTAGGAAGTCTTTGGCATCTGTGTCAGCAGTGCAGCATGGAGTGTTCTGTGTGCCAGTAGGAAGGTCATTTGGCTTAGAAGTTTTCTAGAGGTGAAGTTCAGAAGCAGCAGAGTAGATCCATTTCTTCGATCGATTGGTTAGATAAGCATAAGCTTTTCTGATTGGTAAAGAGAAAACAATTTTCTTGGAATTAGGCTGGGTTAATCGCAAAAGTGACTTGCGATAGTTTGAGTGTTCTCTTGGATTGTTAGAGATTTTTCAGACACCTTCAGGGAAGTCAAAGGTTTGTCCGCATCTGGAGATTGAGTTTCCGTATCGACTAAGATTCTAGGAGTGTTACCGATGGTTCAGCCTAGTCGAAGGATGGTTCCTAGAGAGAGAGTTTGGTGAAGCGGCTCAGATTTTGGTGGAACTTCTAATTTTTCTTTTTATGGATCTATTGAACCTTATTTCTGGATGTGATGTCTGATTTGTGCTCGTGTTCACCTTCAGCATTTTCATCTACTCCGGATCAGAGTTGTGCAGCAGAAGCAGTTTGGGAACGCATCTGTTTATCTTTTCCAGATAGGAGAAGTAAGTTCAGACTTCTGATGTTTAAGGAGTAGAGTTTGTGTTCTTGATTTTGGTAGATCTTGAGAGGATCATTTTGATGGGTTTTTTTGGTCCAGTTTGTTTCTAAAGGCATCAACGAAGGTTGAACCGATCAGGAGGGATGTAGGCGGCCAAGAATCATCAAAAGATTTTGTGGATAAGAGGATGGAGGAATTTGGATTTCGGAGTCGGAGATTTGATTTTGGATAAGTTTTCTCCGATCAAAGGGAGCTTTACGTTTTGGGTAAGACTGGAAAGCTAGCTCCGAAGTATATTGGATCTTTCTGTATTCTTGCAGGGATAAGTGTTTGGTCTATAGGATTGAATTGCCAGTTGGATAACTGGGATTCAGTGTGTTTCACGTATCTCTGAGGGAGTACGTGTATGATCCATCCCTGGTTGTAGATCCAGCAGTTCAGGAGGATTTGGTTGTTAAGTCAGACTTGTCTGAGGTCTGATATCCTGTTCAGTTGTAGATCTAGATGAGTAGGAGCTTTATTGCTTAGTAGTATAGATTGTTTGGGTCATGTTGAGCGAGTTTCCGGTATTTATATCTGGGAAACTCTAGGAAGTTCTATTCAGGATTTTGTCTGAATGGTTAGATTTGTTTGATTGAGTGAATTGGTTGCTATGGTTGTCAGCATATGGTTGATAATATATGCTTGTGATTTAAAATTAAAATCTTAGATAGATTATTAAATTACCTTTGCTTTTAATTTTCAGGGACGAAATTCTTTTAAGGGGGGAAAATGTGATAACCCAGGATTTTGGGCAATATCAATTTAATAATCTGTATTAAAATTTAAGTTGATTTGATAATCTTTGTTAATAAATTTTGAATTTAATTTAATAATCTAATTAA
The DNA here is from genome assembly GCA_030765085.1 of Allium cepa. Classification (NCBI taxonomy): domain Eukaryota; kingdom Viridiplantae; phylum Streptophyta; class Magnoliopsida; order Asparagales; family Amaryllidaceae; genus Allium; species Allium cepa. Next base: position 666,265,185 of record CM060932.1, read on the forward strand.
AAAATATTTAATTAGTGAATTTTATCTTTTTAAAAAGCTAATAAAATGTTTTCAATTTATAATGTGTGTGTATATATATATGTATATATTATAAATAGATAAGCTTTGATTTGAAATTTAATAAATAAATAAAATCTTGTTTTTAAATTCTAATATTTTAGTAATTTGGAAATTATGATTTATTTAATATTAAGCTTTTCAAAGCATTTAAATAAATAATTATATGGTTTTAAATACTTAAGGAAAATGTTTAATTGTTTAAATTTATTTTAGGTTAAGTTTAAATTTAAATCAATTAATAAAAAGGTTTGCTCTATTTTCTTTTTAAATATAGCTTGAAAGATATGATTTGAGATATATATAAGTTTAAAATACAATTTTTCAAATGATACATTAATACATATAATAAAATAAGTAATTTATAATAAAGAGATAATTACTTTTATAAATTATTTCAAATTGATAAATGTGTTATTTTCAAACAATATTAATAATGTATTGTTTTTTTTTACAAATAGATTTTTTTTATATAAATAGAATTGTTATTTCAAATTAAATTTATGTAGTTATATATGTATAACTTGATTTTTAAATTGGACTTTTGCATATGATTTGAATTGAATTTATAGTTTTGAAATTTAAAAAGATAGATATTTTAAATTGTTTTGGATTTTTTTTAAAATATTTGTATAAGTTTTTATTTATGAATATAATTGGTTTTATTTCTTTAAAATGATATATATATATATATATATAAGTACTTATAAACTAATTAATTAAGTATAAGCTTATATTAACCTTTAAAAAGATATTTACTAATTACTTAAAAAGATAAGTGTTATTATCCTAAGGCTTCATTATACAAATGTTAAATGATAAGTATATAAAAATGACAAATGTTAAGATGATTAACAAGTGGCATTTTTAAATTTGGTTTTCTTTTATTTATTATTATTAAATCAAATTTCAGCCTATATACACATGTTTTCTTTCTTCCATTTATTTTTCCATTCTTTTCTTAAGTTAAGAAGAAAACTCAAATCCTATACTCAAAAGCAATCTGTAATTCACTTCTTTAAACCAGGAAACTAATCAAAGTTCAAAGCTTGTTAATCATCTTCAAATCTTAACCAAAACCTGTTCTTTTTCAAAAATTAAAGCCTGAACTTCTTCATTTCTGAAATGTGAATCAAAATCAGTAATCATCCTTCACAAACCAGATTTCTGTAATTCAGTTACAACTTCAAAAGCAAACCTGTAAACTCATTTTCAAAGGCAAGATCATCAAGCCTGCATTCATCTTCAACCTGTGTATATCTAAAGCAAAAACCGCGATTTTCAAAAGCTGATCATTTTATTTTCAAACCTAGAATTTGTCTGTTGCATGCAAATCTGAGACAGCAACTCAAGCTTTTAATTCATAGGCATTTCAGTTTTAAAGGGATTCAAAAGCTATTTCAAAATTGAAGGCTCTGTTCTTCATCCTAAGAACTATGAGTAACATCACTTTTAACAAATTTAAGTATATAAATCTGGTTGCATGATTAATATCTGAAATAAGTATGTTTGTGTATGTATATTGATGAACTTCTGGATGTATGATGTATGCATGCTTGTGAATATCTGTAAACCTCTCTGTTCCCAGTTTTAAGTTTTAGTTTTGATTTAAAATTCTTTATCTCTTGATCTAGTCACTTTTAGGATTTAAGTTATAAACAAAAATTGGTTGTTTTATCATAAATTAAAGTTTAAAATTTTAATTAAGTTAAAACAACTTTGAATTGCTCTGGGAAAGACCAAATGAACAGAAGTTTGGGTTTTGTTTAAAATCCAAACATCCTAATTTCTTGTTTCAAATATATGAACTGAAACATTGTCCAAAATCATGATTTTTGGAAGGTAAATTATAATTTTTAATTAAGTTTTGAGTATGCAAATCTGGGTTGAACAGAAATTGGAATTTGGGTGGTTACTGATGATCTAGATGATTGGGTTAGTCGCAGTCTTCTCTAGAGGGGATGGATGATCGGAGATGGTCAGAAAAATGTCTGGAAGGTGATTAATCCATCTTGGTGTTGGGAATTGAACGATCGTGTTTTAAACCCTAAATTGGTTTATGGTCGGAATTTGGAGGACGGCGTCAACTAGGGTGCATCGAGTGGCACGAAATTCTGGGAAATGGAAGTAGGTGGGTTGACGAAGGCTTGGCCGGAGTCTCAGACGTGACGGTGGTCGGAGGCGCAAGAAAGAGGTGGTTCCAGGTTTCATTGGTTGATCCAGTTTTGGGTTGGACTGCTCAATTTTTATTTCGAGTTTGTAGTAACGATTTGAAGATCATGATCAGGTTCGAGGGTGATCGACGACTTGAGAAGATCATCGTTGATGATCAAAGTTGATCAGCGCCACCATGCATATGCACGGTGCACTTCCTTTGTTTTTTGGTGATGTTGGTTTGAGCAGGCAAGTAGTCTCGAGTAATTCTCGAGTCATTTGATGGTTGTGCTCAAAGTTTAGTTAGGTTGGGCCCGAAGTAATTAAAGGGTGGCTCGGGTTAATGTTTGGTTACAAGTTTTCTTTTAAACCTGTCTGTTCAAATTTTAAAATGATTTTAAAATTTGAAACTAAAGATTTAAACAAAGTTTTAAATCTGGATTCAAATTTAGTTTGTATCTTAGTTTGGAGATAAATAAGTTTTTAAAATTTAAACTGTTTTAACAAATTTAAAATGTTAAAGTATAATTTAAATGGTTTGAATTTAAAATAAACTTGGTTTAAACTCTTTTAAGTTTCTTTTATAAGATAAGTATTTCTTTGACATGAGATTTAAAAGGTTTTCGAATTTGTTCTTAAACTTTGTTAAATTTTAAATTTGTATTCATTTTAAATCTTAATTTGAAATGGAAATTGGAAATAAGTTCAAAAATAAAATATTTTCAAATGTTTTTGTTAATGACAATTTAGTCATTAGTAAGAAATGTTTTTTATCTTAAAATTAATAAAGATTTAATGATTTGTGATTCAATAAATTATTAAGGTAATTAAAATAGATTATTAATTAATTTAATTAATTAATGTTTAGATTAATTAATTTAGCAATTAAGGGTTTTGAATTAATTAATTAAGGTGTAAGTTAATTAATTAAGGAATAATTAATTTGTAATTAAGGATCATTAATTAGATAAGATTAGATTTTTAATTAATGATTTGGAATTATATAATTAATCAAGTAATTAAAATTAATTAAGTTAAAGTTAAGCACTTATTTAATTAAATAATTAAGAGATTAATTAATTGTTGTTTAAAGATGTATTAATTTGGAATTAATAATGATTAATTTAAGTTTAATTACTTAAGAGAAGTAATTAAAGATTCGTTAATAGTTAATGTAGATCATTAACTAGGGATTATTAAATAATTAATTAATGTGATTAAATTTAATAATTAATTATATTAATTAATTAAAAATAATCATTTGTGAAATTGTTTAAGTAAAATTACTTAATGAAAGAAATTAAGGAATTAATTATTCATTGTAATTAATTAAGTTTAATTTGATTAGTTTAAGTTAATTAATTAAGTTTAATTAATTTAAGATAATCACTGAGTGATTTGTTAAGTATAATTACTTAATGAAGAATAGTTACTTAGTGAAGTAATTAAGATGGGTAATTACTGGATGTAATTAATTGAAGTATGGAAGAGTTTTGGGATTAATTGCTTTGTGTAATTAATATGAAGAATAATTACTTAGTGAAAGTAATTAATAATTATTTACTTAGTATAATTAATTTAAGAATTGATTAAGAAGTTATTTGAAGATAATTAAGTGATGTAATTAATTAAGGGTAATTAATTACTGAATGAGATTTATCAAGGGTGATTAATAAATATAATTAATTAAAGATTAATTTTTGAACGTAATTAATTAAGGAGTAATTAATTTATTTAATAAAGTAATTAAGGGTAGCTAATTACTGGATGTGATTAATCAAGAGTGATTAATAAATGTGGTTTAATTAAAGATTAATTACTTAATGTAATAGAGTAATTAATAATTAAAGAAGTAATTAGGATCATTAATTAATATAATTAATGATGTAATTAAGGGTTGATTAATTAAGATTAATTAATCAATAATAAGTGATTATAGAGTAATTAATTAAAGATTAATGTAATTAATTATAGTTAATTAATTAATGAAGTAATTAAAGGTTAATTACTGTATTTGGTTAAGAATAATTAATTTTTGAAATTAATTAAAGGTTAATTACTTAATTGTAATTAAAGGATAATTAATCAAAGGTGATTAATTAAGATGAATACTTAAAGAATGATTAATTAATTAGATTGTAATTAATTAATGGTTATGTAAGCAAGATTTATGTGATAAATGTAATTAATTTAATTCATTTTAAATTAATTAGAGATATAAGTAATTAATTTATTTTATTTTAAATTAATTAGAAATAGTGTGATTAATTAATCCTTGCTTATGTATGGATGGATGATATGGATTTCCTTGAATGGTTTGAGATCTCAAATATGAGATAAGTGATGCTGTGTGATATGGATGCTTTGGTTGAATTGTGATGATAATGTGAATTATCTATTTGTGTTGATAATGTGAATTACCTATCTATGAGATGTGAATTATCTATATGTGTATATATAGTAGAATTGATTGTTTTAACTTTAAAACAACTTGGACAAAAAAGATGGCGTTTTGGATTTCGATAAGACCGGGATCGGGTTTCCAGATTTAGATATCCGAAAACCACATCGATCTAAATTAACAATAGGCCGTGAATCTCAAGTGAAGATGAAGATTCAGAGTGCAAGGGTTATTGTCGTTAACTCTGAGGGTGATTCCATAATGAGAGTAATGTGATAATGTCTTCGGTTTAGTTCGAACCTGGAATGAACTTGTATGGATTTCAAAAAGGTTTTTCTAAAGTTAAGCAACTTTAACATGTTACTCACACTAGACCCATGTCTGACCCAGAGTTTTTTTCTTTCTATTTTCTTAAACTCTAAGGTACTCAAATTTTTACGAGTAGCCAAGGGATTCAGGTTAGCTTTGACGAATTGTGGAGGAGCAATGGAGCAAGAGGCTTCAGCGTTATAGATATTTATAGTGTCCCGCTGTGTTGGTTTCTCTGTGTTGTTGTTGAGTTGTAATAACTAGACAGGTGTTTATAACTGTCTAGTATGTGTTGTATAAGCTGTATATCTCTGATGTATATGATACTATGTAATATCTTATGTGATTAATATAATTTATTCGTTCCGCTGTAGAGATTCTGATATTGTTTCTTTCTTTCTTCTCTATTTTTTCTATTTTCTATCTCTTTCTTTCTAAATAATGATGCGCCATTCTGTGGAATGAACGGCGGGTCGTTACAAAGAGAGTGACAATGTACATGACTCAACCGAAGTTTCATTGTTCCCAATAATTTGAAGACATTCCAGACAACAATGACTTCTGTTGCAACTGATGGTATGTTTAAACTGAATGTTGAATGTAATAAAATGCCTGCTTCTACTTATATGTTGTGTGATTTTAATATCCGACACTCTAGATTATGTCATGTGAATAAATTTATAACTCATAACATGAGCACCTTAGATCTTATCTCTAAAATGTCACAAACTAATTTTGATAAATGTGAATTCTATAGTCAAGCAAAAATCACTAAGAAACCATATAAATCAGTTGATAGAGTTTCTGAACCTTTAGATTTGATTCATTCTGATAAATGTGAGCTTGATGAAACTTTGACTGGACATTGACACCATTACTTTATCACTTTTATTGATGACTGTTTTGATTTCACTTATGTATATCTTATGAAAAATAAATGTGACGCATTTGATATGCTCAAATCATTTAAAATTGAAATTGAGAGTCAATCTAATAAGAAAATTAAGAGATTCATAGTGATAGAGGAACAAAATACGAGTCTAGTTTATTTCTTGATTTCTATAAATTGCATGGTATAATTCATGAGAGAACTGCACCTTATTCACCTGAAATGAACGGTAATGATGAAAGAAAAAAATATAACTTTTACCGAATTAGTTGTAGTTATCTTATTGAATTTGGGTGCAGCAAAACATTGGTGGAGGGATATTTTATTGACTGTATACTATGTATTGAATAGAATCCCTTAATCAAAAAGTAAAATCTCACCATTTGAAATTTTAAGAAATTATAAACCAAATGTGTCTTACTTTAGAACTCGGGGATGCTTGACATATGTTCGTATACCAGACCCTAAGAGAATAAAATTAGCAAGTAGTGCATATGAATGTGTATGTATTGGTTATGCTATTAATAGCAAAGTATATAGATTTTATGACCTAAACACATAATATAATAGAATCTAATGATGTTGATTTTTATGAATCTAGATTTCCTTTTATATTAAGGAATAGTGGGGGCACATAGAGTAACGCCATGCTTATTAGAACAGAACTTAACGAGTCTCCTGAAAATGAACTTAGAAGAAGTAAAAGAACAAGAATCGTAGAAGATTTTGGTTCAGATTTTTGTGTTTTTTACTATAGAGGAGGATCTCTTAAACCTCCAAGAGGGCTTACCTTCCATAGATGCCAATTTTTGATAAGAGGCTATAAACGATGAAATGGATTCTTTGGAATCCAATAAGACCTGACACTTAGTAGATCTACCACCTGGTTGTAATTCTATAAGCTGTAAATGGGTAATTTAAAAAATAATTTACCTGATGGCACAGTTAAATATAAAGCCCCTTTAGTAGCTAGAGGATTTAAGCAAAGAGAATATGTAGACTTTTTTGACACCTTTTCACTTGTAACTAGGATTATATGTATTCGAGTACTAATTTCACTTGCATCAACTTATAATTTAATAATACACTAAATGGATGCTAAAACTGCCTTTTTAAATGGTGAATCAGAAGAGGAAATTTATATGGACCAACCTAAAGGATTTGTAGTTCATGGTCAAGCACATAAAGTTTGCAAGTTAGATAAATCATTATATGGCTTAAAATAAGAACCTAATCAATGGCATGAAAATTTGATAACTTAATAATCTTACATGGTTTCAAAGTTAATGAAAGTGACAAATGTATTTACTATAAATCTGAGAATGACATTTATACCATCATATGTCTGCTTGTAGATGGCCTATTTATTTTTGGGTCAAACATTCATGCCGTAAACTCTGTTAAATCTTTGTTAAGTTCCAATTTCGAAATGAAAGATCTAGGTGAAGCATGTGTAATCCTTGGTATTAAGATTACTAGGTCCAAAAAGGGACTTTCTTTGGATCAATTTTGTTATATTGAGAAGATTCTAAAGAAATACAATTACTTTGACTGTAAACCTGCATGTACACCATATGATCCTTATGTAAAGCTATTTAAGAACGCTGGTGAAGGTGTAAGACAGTCTAATTATGTGAGCACCATTGGCAGCCTTCGGTATGCCACTGATTGTACTAAACCCGACATTGCCTATGTCGTGGGATTATTACGTAAGTTTACTAGTAGACCTAACATAGAGCATTGGCATGTTATTGAGAGGGTCATGAGATACCTAAAACGAACCATGAACCTTGGGTTACATTATGAAAAAATTTCAGCTGTCCTTGAAGGTTATATCGATGCAGACTGCAATACTTTATCTAATTATTCAAAAGCAACCAGTGGCTATATCTTTAGCATTGTTGGAGGAGTTGTTTCTTGGAAATCCAAGAAACAGACTATTTTGGATCAGCTTACTATGGAGTCTGAGATGATAGCACTAGCTACAGCTAGTGAAGAAGCAGAGTACTTAAGAAATTGCTAGCTGAAATTCCTTTATGGAAAAACCGATACCAGAGGTATTGATCCATTGCGATAGTACCATGGCTATTGCAAAAGTACAGAACCGTTATTACAATGGTAAGAGATGACAAATACGTCGTAAGCATAGTACTGTTAGAAAGCTACTCTCTTCGGGTGATGTTAAAGTGGATCACATACGTAGTGATTAGAATTTGGCAGATCCTTTGACGAAAGGACTAGCCAGAGAGAAAGTCCTTAGAACTTCTAAAAGAATTGGACTATTGCCCTTAGATTGTTGAGTCACGCACAATGGTAACCCGACCTAATGACTGGAGATCCCAAGAACTTTGTTATATTGGTATGAACAAGTTATGAAGTGATATTAGTTGAACATGCTATTTTTATGTTAAGAAGCATGTATTCCTAAAGTGATTAGAGGATGAATTAATAGAAACTCTTAATGAGATTTACATTATTTTTGGAGTGGACTACCTACCTTTAGGAGTTCTCTTGATAGACTCAGATGTGTGAATGTGGAAATGTGGCCATTTCCTATGGAGTTTAGGGCAAAATTCCTAGAACATTCACTAAACTGGGATAGACGTGCATAGTCATAAATGCACGGGCTTATTTGATTGCACTCTAGAAAGATTATGTGTAGTCTGATGTCAGGAATAGAGTTCAAGGCTATGTGCCACTCTACTAAAAACTGAATCATATCCACTACGCAATGGTTCAAGTCGAAAGGCACCTTTGTTTATGCATAATCTTATGTTTCTAGAAACTGCTCGAAAAATATTTTAAAAAAAAAATCCAAGTTGGAGATTGTCGGAAATGCTTTTGTTTATGAAGTGAGTTATTAAAAAATTAAATAAAAAACAGGTTAATGGTAATTTATTTATGGACCATTACTATAATTAAGCCGTTGCAAGTTTATAACGATAATCTATTTATGAATCAGTATTATAATTGAGCCATTGCTAGTTTATAATGGTAATATATTTATGAATCATTATTATAATGAAGTTGTTACACTTGCACAATGGTAATATATTTATGTGTATTAAGCCGTTACAAAAGCTAATGGTGTTACAATATTGTTTTAAATGAGAATAAATTAAAATCCATTAACATTCCATCACTTTAGTAACATATACAATTTCTACTTTGCCTATTTAAATGATAGATAGATAGAAGAGAAATAGTAAGAATAGCAGACATTTTTCTTCTTCCTTCAACAAACTAAACATCTTGAGCAGTATTTCAGAGTGAAAATCAAAATCAACTTTGTTGGTGCAAACAGGTTGTTATTTTTTGGATTAGAGCGGCTGTTTTATCCTAGAGGCAGCGGTGTTTGTTTTTTCAGAACTGATTTGCACCTTCAAGCAGAACGCCGAAACATCTTCAAGAGAGTGACAACATGCATGACTCAGTCGAAGTTTCTTTGTTCCCAATAGAACTTAAATGAAAAACTTATCACTACGTTCAGGGGTGAATATACATGTGTTTAAAAGGGGTCATCTGACCCCCTTTAACTTTCTTAAATTTGCACCAAGGACCATAAAATTAGAAATTTGACCCCTCTCTTTTTATAAAAAATCATAGGGTTTTATTAGTAAAACTGCAATTCCATTTCTCTAACAGCTTACGTATCCAAATTCATTTCCTTTTCCCTGACATTCCTCTTCAAAACACAAATGTGAAATCAAGTAAACCCTAGTTCTTTTTTCTCACATTCACTTTGCAATTCACTTTGCAATTCTTCTCTTGTTCTTTAGTTCCTGCTGCTACTCTATTATTCTACTCTCAAGTAGGTATTGGTTTCGAATTTAATTTCCTATTCATTTCTTAGATACTGTAATTTTGTAAAAATTGTTTCAATTAACATGTTTAAATCTTTAATCTTTGCTGATGGGTCTCCAAATTGTTATGCATACAAACAAAGACAGTAATGTAATAATTGATTAAAGAGAGTTTGTGATACAAAAACAAGTACTGCAAAAAATTTCAAAATGTTGTGTGAGATAAAAAAAATCTTTGCTATAAGAAATATTAGTCGTGTGTGATGCAAGAATTTTTCTAATCAGTAAAAAATTTCGTAATGCTGAGTGTGATACAACAAGAAAAAAAGAAATATTATTAGCAATAGAATTATAGAGAGTTTTCTACTCTTTAGCTTTGTAATTGTTTTTCTAATCTGTAAAATCTTTAATGTTCTAATTGTTTCTGTTAAATTTTTCATAAGCTATTTTTAACAAGTTTGAAATAATAGATTTTATCATAAAAACTGACATTGTTACTTGCAAATTACTGTATTTTCAATGTAGCATGCTCAACGGACAAATTTGTCACTAGAACAAAATGCAAGGTAAATGAATCATTTTTTTCCTTGACCAAAGATGCACCCAAAAATATAGAGAAAAGAGAACGTGTTGAGATCGATTACGAAAATCATCGTTTGGACTCGGGTTTACAATGTTCTATGTGGAATTATAATCCAAATAATACTGATTGTGTTCGACGATCATACTTACAAAACGGTTATTATCAACCTTTCCACCAAGTTTTTCCCCAAATAGTCGTAATTAATGAATTGAGAAGGTTCAATAAGGACTGGTTCGAACAATATGCTAATTGGTTAGAGTAGAGTATAGCCAAAGATTTGGTATATTGTCTTTATTGTTATCTTTTCAAGCCTAAAATGAACCAAAGTGGTGGTGGTGTATTTTTTTAACATTGGTTTTCGAAATTGAAAAAAAAAAAGAAACTTGATCTACATGTTGGAAAACATAATAGTGCCCATAACCAAGGGACAAAACAATGTTTAGATCTCATGAGTCAAAAGCTTACAGCAAGTATTTCATCTTTATTTACCAGTAATACAAATAAATGCAGACATATAGAACTCGATTGGCTGCTGCTATAGATTGAGGTCGGTTTCTTTTACAATAAGGTTTGCTATTTCATGGTAATGATGAATTTGAATCATCAACCAATAGAAGAAATTACTTAGAGTTATTCCGCTTCTTGCCAACCATAATCAAGATATAAAGAGTTCATTGTTTGAAAATGCTTCTAAAGACTCTCAGTTGATTTTGTTTAATATTTAAAAGGACATATGTATTGCTGCCGCTATTGAAACAACTGATGTTATTTTTGTGGACATTGGCGAATCACTATTTACTCTATTGGTTGATGAATCTAGTGACATATCAATAAAGGAACAAATGACAGTTGTTTTAATATACGTAAATAAAAAAGGGATGAAAATTGAGCTCTTCATTGGCATTGAACATATAGCTAATACAACATTTCTGTCTCTCAAGAATTCTATTGAAAATATATTATCTCGCCATAAGTTAAGCACGTTAAATTTGCATGGTCAAGGCTATGTAAAGCTACTAACATGCAAGGTGAACTTGTAGGTTTAAAAACACTTATTTGAAATGTGAATCCATCAGCTTTTTATATCCACTGTTTTTCCCCTCAAATTCAGATGGCTTTTGTTTATATTGCAAAAAATCATGCTCAAGTGGAGTTCCTTTTTTAAATAACTTCAAGAATAATGAATATTGTTGGAGCATCTTGCAAAAGAAAAGATATTCTCTTAGATAAACAAAGATACTTAAAGCATTGAATAAATAAGAGATTCTTACTAGAAAAGAATTAAATCAAGAAACAAGTTTACAATAGCCGGGCGATACTCGATGGGGATCATAGTATGATACACTTATTAGACTTATTACCATGTTCTCTTCTGTGTGAGGTGCTGGAAATCATCATGGATGACGATGTTAGTTCGAAACAAATGTTTGATGTAGATGTTTTGCTAGAGATAATGCATCCATATGATTTTATATTTATTATGCACTTGATGAAAAATATCCTAGGGATAACTTATGACTTGACACTAACATTGCAAAAAAAAGGACAAGAGATTGAAAATGCATTGAATTTGGTAAAAATTTCAAAAAAATGCCTATAAGAGATAAGAAGTAGCGATGAGAAATAGGAATCTTTGTTATAGGAAGTGTCTTTATTTCTTTCATTGAATGAAATTGTTGTACCTAATATGGATAATGAATATGTAGCTCATAAATGTTCAAGACGTGAAGCTGAAAAAATTGCAAATTTACATCATATACGAGTTAAAGTTTGCAACACCATTATAGATTTGCAACTTTTAGAGCTAAAAAACCGTTTTACTGAGAAAAATAGTGAGTTGCTTTTTTGTATGGGAAGTCTTAATCCAATCGACTCATATACTGCTTTCAACATTATAAAATTGCTTAATTTCGCTCGATTTTATCTGAACTGCTTATGATATTATGGTATTTGAAAACGAACTTGAACTTACATTATGCATATGCATTCAAATGATGTGGTTTTGGCTATTAAAGATATTACTACTCTTGCAGAGAAAATGGTTGAAAGAAAAAGACATGTAATCTATCCAGTTGCATACAAACTCATTGTATTGGCATTGACTGTACCAATAGCGACCGCAACTGTTGAGAGAGCCTTCTATGCTAAGAAAATTGTTAAGAATCGGTTGTATATTCATATGGAAGACAATTGGCTTAATGCTTTTTTGGTTACATAAATTCAGAAAAACATTTTTAGAGAAATTGATAATGAAGTCATTAGCCAAGATTTCAATCTATGAAATCTCGATGTGAACAGTTATGATCGAAAAATTATACTCAATATAACCTTTTGTTTATGTATGGAAAATGGAACAAAAACTTTGGTATATCAATATAATTTTCTGATGATTTTTTGTTTTATATTACAACCCCTCTCAAGTATAATCTTGGATTCGCCCCTGCCTATGTTAAGGAGGATTGAGTGTTAGAGCAGAAAATGAATGAGAATAGAGAATGCAAATGGTCTCTTTCTCTATAATATATAAATTATAAAAGATTAAATTAAATAATGGAACATGAGAAGCCGCCACATGTCATGATGTGGAATAAAGAATGTGAGAAGCAATGAGAATCAAATATGAATGACTAATCTATACTGCTATAGTATAGATTACTGAATGGTCCCTATGATTCTGATTTATATGTTTGTTTACCATGTTGTCTAACATTTTTTGTGTTGCAATTTATATTTAATGTATTGCAAAATTTATATGGAATTTTTTTATTTATTAGGTACTCTCCAACTTTCTACTATTGGTTATCTATAACATTTAAAAGTGTTACGAACTAAGAAATATATAATGTTGTAAAACATTTATATTGGTGTAATGATTTATTCCCTTTTTATATAATATAATAGATAAATGTAATAGATAATGGATATAAAACTGAAGTTGATTGGTTAAGATTGATCAGAAGACTAAATGTTAATATCGGTTAACCATTCATGGTGATCGTTAAGTCGAGTCAATGAATTTTGTTTGCGTCAGCTACGTTAGTAAAATTTTGGAATTCTATGAACTGGTTAATTCTTTAATTTGTTAAAAATTAAAATCAATGAAATTCTAGAAAAATTATATACTTTTTAAAGATTATTATAAATTTACGAAGTTCATATTTTGCGCTTAGTTATGCTTTTTCAATTTTTCGCATGATTGGTTGGCACGAACAGTAAATTCTCCAAGCAGAAACCTTTGCATCTACTCACAATTTTTGTTTGATGCTGATAACATTTCTTTAAAAGTACTTACGCGATTGCTTACAATCTATGAGTAAGACAACAATAAATAAATGTTGTTATAAATTATTATTATTTCCGAAGGTTATGAATTGAAAAAAATTTAAAGGCTTTTATTTCAACTGCAAAGGGCAAACAGCTGTTAATACCATCTTTATTACAACATTTCAGAAAAATAGTTGTTAAAAGCTTTTATATAGCCTTCACAACATAATTATGTTTTCTTTTGTTTTAACATGTGCTTTAGGAAAACATATTTATGACTTTTTTTGAACATGGTTTATCAATGCCAGCAAGTACCGATCTCGGGGATCGAACTCATGCCCTTTAGTTTGAACAACCAACTAATTGAGACAACCATGTTGGTTTAATAGTTTTTTTTAATTTATTTTGACTTAGGACTTTAGAATAAGTTAGTGAGTTTTTTGTGCTCTGGGAAACTTTTCCTAAAGGGAATTATGAACTGTTAGAGGTTAGGTCATATTTAGGAACCAAGTATGATTTTTGGGGAACGTTTAAGTAACATTTTGTTTTTAAGGAATTTATCGCCCCTACTACAAAAGAGACTGCATTGGGATGTGCGGCGTAATTTCTCAAGGATGCAACAAAGACCTTTCTGCAAATAGCAGTTATCTGTAGAAAAGAACTGTATCTTTTACTGAAGAATTGGTGTAAGGGAGGTAGGAGAGAGTACGTAGAAAAATTAAATTGATTTTGGCCTGGTAGACTCTTGTTTATATAGATGATGAAGTGGTATGAATTATGACCGTTAGTAGTGAAGAGTCAAAAACACATCCGTTTAAATGAAAAGAAACTTCTGTTTACAGTTCAAAAACAAAGCTAACAGCCACGCCCTTCTTCAAATTACAATTTCCTAACAATCCCCCACTAGATTGTAATTTTCATCATACATTTTTATGTGTAAAAGAGAGTTCCTTTCGGATTAAACATCCCTTTTAGTAAAGATATACAAGTTTTAACAGAAGGTTTCGTAGCAAATAGCTTAAACCAAAATCCTATTAGTTGTAATGAGATACCTAAACACATACATGTTAAACATGCTTCAGTAAAGTCACCACAACCTAAGATTGGTTATTGTTATTTCTCTGGTATTCATGAACATTTATAAGGATATCGCAAACTTTATTAGAACATATCTTCGTTCCTTACGTTCATATAGGTAGCAATTATTTTTTTCGTTCTTGTTACTTCGAACAAACTAATACCACATGCGTAACAATCAAACGTTTGACTCTTAATGTTTGTCAATCACTTATCTACAACTTATCGTTACCCTTTAAAAACTAAGATAAGAGGAATAAGGTTGGGATTCCATTGTAGGCGATTATAACCGTTTTAGACCCATTATACTGCTAGTTGATTTCGGTAACTCTCTTGGAAAATCTTTTTTTAGTGGGTCTGCTAGATTTTTCTTTAAACTTACATAACTAATTGTAATAACTCCATATATAATCAATTCCCTGACATATGCATATCTTAAGCTTATGTGTCTAGACTTTCCATTATATATTTTGTTGTGAGCTCTTAACATTATAACTTCGCTATCATAATATAGTGAAATGGCTGATGATAATTGTGGCCACAACTCAATTTCTATTAATAAATTTCTCAGCCATTTCACTTCTTTTCCCAATACATCTAACGCAATAAATTCAGCTTCCATTATAGAATGTGTTATAATCGTTTATTTCTTAGAGTCCCAAGATATTGCATCTCCTTCCAGAGTAAAAATCCATCCGGATACTGTGTTTGTTTTCAGGCATTGCGCCTCTTGCACTTGAATAACCTTCTAAAACTACTGGGAAGTTTCTAGAGTCTTAATCCACTTATTCATTTAAGATAACCTAGGACTCTATAAATTGCTTTATAATGTGTATCATTAGGGTTGTTTGTATATCTAGACAATTTGCATACGTCGAAAGTAATGTCTGGATGGGTATAGTGCATAGCATACATGAGACTACCAATAGTACTTTCATATTCTAGTTGGGCTAACTATTATATCCGAATTTGCAAATAATTTTATTGAAGAGTCATGTGGACTACTTGCTTCTTTAAAGTTCAGGTGCTTGTACTTCTCAATGCAATGAGACTGGCATAAAGCATATTCCATATTTTGTTTCTTTACTTTGATTCCCAGTATTATATCAACCTCATTTAAATCTTTCAGTTTGAAACATGATGTTAGCTACAATTTTGTCTCATTTATGCCTTCCATATTTGTACCAAATATGAGGAGGTCATCGATGTATAAACAAATTAAGATACAATGTCGATCTGTGAATGTTGAGTAAATACACTTATCTATGTTGTTATGCTTAAATCTGTTAGACAAGATTGCAGAATCAAATTTCTCATGCCACTGCTTTGGTGCTTATTTTAGTCCATATAATGACTTAACCAGTTCACATACTTTGTTTTCATTTCCAATCATAATGAAACCTTTTGGCTATTTCACATATACCTTTCATCCAAAACTCTATTAAGAAAGGCAGTCTAGACATCCATTTGATGTACATACAGCCTGTGAATAGATGCCAAAACATAGAGAACTCTTATTGAAGTTAATCTACCAATCAGAGCGTATGTGTCAACCCTCCTTTTGCCTTAAAACTTTGACAACTAGTCTTGCTTTGAAAGTTTGTATTGATCCATCTGTATTGTATTTCTTCGAAACATCAATTTACATCCAATTGGTTTTGATCCATTTGGCAAGTCTGTTAATTCCCAAGTGTTGCTTGATAGAGTTGAATCCATCTCTTCCTGTATTGCTTCTTTCCAGAATGCAGCTTCTCTTGAAGCCATTGCTTCTTTAAAAGACTTTGGATATCCTTCGGTATTTAGCACCTAAGGAATCCTATCAATTATTTATAATTCGTCTCCAATGACAAGATGAACTTCCAAGATCTTTGGCATGCCTTTGTCTTTGACTCCTTATAGGTTCTTTTGGTATACTCAATTCACCACACAGGATGATCTCCCGGAGAGCGGTGGAGACCTTACCATTTGGTGGAAAATGTTATGGATCGAGCATCCTGCGATCGTTGTTTTAGAGCCAGAATCATTTTAGTAACTCCAGAGGATCGATCAATTTGCTATGATTTAAAGCTTGACTTCCCTGGAATGAACAACGAAGTTGAGTATGAAGCTCCGATTGCTGGATTCAAACTTGCCTAAAAATGGGAATAAAATCTCTTGAAATCTTTTGTGATTCCCAGTTAGTGGTATACCAAGTCAGAGGAGATTACCAGGCTAAAGCACAATAATTCAGTCTATACATTATCCAAGTCTAAGAGCAACTGACTGACTTTGAGTATTATGACATAACGCACATTCCCTGAGATCAAAACTAAAGGCCGACTCCGTGGCAAAGTTTGCTAGCACTGGGGATGCACAATAAATAGGCTTGGTTCCAGTCGAAGTAATAGACGCTCTAAGCATGAATCAGATGGAAATTGACTGGGTACTAGAGACAGAGCCTAAAAAGGAAAATTTATGGATGATTCCGATTAAAGATTATTTGCAACAGGGAGTCCTTCCTAAACGGAGGAATGAAAGACGACAAATCTTCAATAAAGCTTTATAATATATCATTTAGGAAGGAGTCATGTATAGAAAATGTTTTTCTGTTCCCCTGCTCCAGTGTATCGCACATGATGAAATAAAACGAGTCCTAAAGAAAGTTCATGAAGGGGAATGTGGCGATCACAGTGGAGGCAAACCCAAGCAAAGAAAATACTTTGTTATGAGTATTACTGGCCAACTATCAACCGATATGCTTATGATTATTCTAAGCGATGTGACAAGTTCCCGCTATGTGCAAAAGTTCTGAAAGCCCCACCTATAAAAAGTACACAAATGGTCAGTCTATGGTCGTTTGCCACATGGGGCATAGATATTATCGATTCCTTACTGATCTTAAAAGGTGGTGTGAAGTACGCCATCATAGCAATTGATTACTTCACCAAATGGACCGAAGCAGAACCATTAACCATGATCACAATAAAGAAAGTAGTCAAATTGATTGTTTGGAACATCATCTGTCGTTTTGGCTTTCCACAAATCATTATAGGTGATAATGGAACTCAATTTGACAACGCTGAATTCAGAGACTTCTGCTGTCGGCATCATATTGAAAAGAGATTTGCAGCAGTTGCTCACCCTCAAGAAAAATGAACAAGTTGAAGTTGTAAACAAAATCATAAAATTCATTTTGAAGAAAAGTTTGGAAAAGGTTAGAGGCAAGTGGGTAGACGAACTCCCAACAGCATTATAGGCTTACAGGACCATCCACAGTTCCACGACTTGCCATACTCTGTTCGCCTTTGCTTACGTCTCTGAAACCATCATTCTTGTTGAACTCGAAGTCCTTTCTCATCGAGTGACCTACTATGATCCCGGAATGAATAGAGATCTCCTCTTTGAATCTTTAGACTCTATAGATGAGAAGCGCGAAGAAGCTGATTTAAAGGTAGTTGCACATTGACACCGAGATGCCCAATACCACGACATTGAAGGCCGACCTAGAACCTTTGAAATCATCGATCTCGTCTTAAAATGGGTTTTTCCTGTCCCATCACACATGAATTCTACTTGGGAAGGACCGTATGTCATTGAACGGAGGCTTTGAGAGGGAACTTTCAAGCTAGTGACTATTGATGGCATCACACTCCTAAGGCATGGAATAGCGAGTATTTACGACACTATTTCACTTAGTTTATTCTTTTTTATTCGATTGTATTCAATTTTCGAATTTTTTTTAGCATTTGATTTTCCAGATATGTAATAAGATAAATTATGTCATTTCTTTCCATTTGGCGGATAAAGTATGAAATTTCCTTCATATTTGTTATTGCTGTAGCATTACATATTGGTTATGATACCTGACTAACTAATATTGACATGTCCAAGCAGAATCCCAGAGTTTGTAGCTAGCCGATTAAATAAGTTCATTATTGAACTAAAAAAATGAACGTGGTCTGACGATTCATTCGATGATTCTCGCTCACAACCTGATGGAGAAGTACCTAATGAGAAATGGATGTGACTTGACCATATGATAACCAAATTAATCCCACTGAGTGATGGAACAGACATGAATCAAAAAAGATCGTGACATGAACGATCACTCACTAAGTCAAACCCCGGACTTGGGGAGTGGGGGCAAATCAATCAATTAAAAAAAGTACGGTCCGACTATTTTTCGAAATAACTCTAAGTCCTCAGAGTGTAGAATAAAGTATAAACACAAATTGGGTGCGATCCGATCACCCGCTAACTAACTCTTATCCCCGGAATGTGGATATGAGTATAAACAAATGGATGAGTGTGGTTCGACCACTCATTACTTCATAAACTCCGGCCTGAAACCAACAGGAGGAGTATAAACTCACTAAGGATGAAGTTTGACCATCCAAGGGCACTCAATTAAACGGCTGAATCCGATGGCATAACACTAGGGCTCGAGCCTGGTGTTAGGTACAACTTGAGGCCAAGACCACATGGAGGACTTGGGAAAAAATAATGGATGATTATCTAAATCAATGAGCAACGAATTAGAAGTACGTTGAATGGAAAATTAATAGCTCGACTACTCAAACAAAATTCATATAAGAGTTCAACAGAAAATAAAGAACTTTTATTCGGACTTTAAACTTGAAAATCATAGTATAAGTTTATCCAAAATTGGGGGTCATCCCCACACAAACACGGTCAGCAAAAAGAAAAATAGCTACAAAAGCCATATACAAACTAAGACAAAGTGGCGGCTACTTCTTTTGCCTCTTCTTCCTTTGGCTTTCTTAGGAATGGACCCACTCGAGCCTCTACCTGTCACTCTCTTCGATCCTTTACCACCCTTGGTAGGAGAGCTTTTAGAAGTTTGAGGGAGTTCTCTTGGAACCAACCCACTGGTGGAATAACTTGTAGTAGGATGAGATTTGGACCATCGATGTCCACATCAATAGGTTCAACTTTAGCTTTTTTTCTTCAATGACTCCTCCCTCTCGACGCGCTCTTTCAAGCTGAACTCATTAGTATGTCCCAAGGCACCCATGATCATGATGTCATAAATTTCATCTGGCAGTGGTTGATCGTCGGCCTTCTCCTCGGTAAAAGTTCCAATAGCTTAAGCATCGGGCTCTAGAATGTCGGTAGCCACTAGAATTTCAGTGGGTGTCGGTTGTTAATCCACAACGGCACCACTTCCTGGAGTTTGAATGAGAGCTGGAAGACCTGCAGATTCACAGGAATAAGTAAAAAGCCTAGAACTTGGGCATGAAGAATGAAACCTCTCGAAATAATAGAGAGAGCAGGATACCTATGTCCGACTGACTTTCGGTTGTTGTCAGAATGCTCGCTTCTTGAATAGGGATCGGCACCTTTGATTTATAACCAGGTCTATCTAGAACATAGCTTGGATCTTGTCTTGAGCCTGGTGAAACTGATGCTCCGGTTAGTTGAAATTAAGGGAAACCTTTGGGATCAAACTCGTAAGCTTCAACGATGTCTTTCCCTTTTCCAGAGAGTGCCAAAATATATAAGTATCGAAGCCTTGTAGCAGTAAGATCTAAAGGTTCACTCCCATGAAGGATCTCCTGTACTAGTTTCTCCTTATCCAAATTAGCTTTGCCAAGGCTTTCTTCCCCATTTAAATGATATATTCCCAAGCCTCGGTAAGTCATTCAAGGTAACCCTCTCCAAGAAAACTCAAGTCATGATGGATTAGGACCTTAGCATTGTATTCAACAATCAAAGGATCGAACATGTCCTTAATCTCATTTAGACCAGCTTCTTTAGCATCCTCCAACTAGGCCTCAATTTACTTTCTAACTTTATTACGGACGGCTTCCTTCACCTCTTCCTTGAGGGTTTCGATTTGAGGGAGTTATCGTCAAGTTTAATTTTCAGCTTTCGAGCCTCAACGGCCTCTTCACAATACTTTAAAGACTCCTCGTAAGCCTCAATTTTTTCTTCCTTCTCTTAAGAAGCTCTTCTAGTTCCTCAACGTGGCAGGCTAGAGTATCTTTCTCCTTTTGCATTGTGTCTATCTCCAGAGCAAGCATACCGTTGCAATTAATGGTAGCATCCAGCTCCTTTTTGCAAGCCATTTCCAGACGACTAACTGCTTCAGACGTTTCTTTCATGCTCTTCTCTACCGCAGCTGGCTTCGTTGTCAACTCCGTGATATCATCGTCTTGGTGTTTGATTATGTCTTTATCTTGGATCACCTCCTGCTTAAAGCAGTCGATTTCATGTTTCTTTTTAGTAGACATCTCAGAGATTTTCTCAGCAATGTACTCGAATGCTTCATGCTGCACAAAAACATTATTGACACATGCAAGTAAACTCACTTTAGCACTCCCTAGATTTATAAGGATAGAAGGAAGACACTTTAGCCCGTCAAAGCATATTTTCGGTAAATTGACCATAAGTTCAGCCAATCTTTCAACCGTAGAGGTCTCAAAAGCTAAAGTAGTCAAAGTTGGATTAGAGGTAACAATAGGACGTTTGCTCGACCAGCGATCGCGAGGCTATCGAGAAACAGATGAACCAATGATGCTCGAGTGGCATAGTAATGTGGGGAATATGAGAAGAGGTCGGATCGCCGCTATGTATAGGAATATTGGGCTGAACTTCCTGATGAGATGATTGAGATTTGGACGTGTGTTTAGAGGATGAAGACTCCCTTGAACGATAACTTCTTTCCCAACTTTCATCCCTTTCTCGACGCCTTCCTGAGTCTGGGCTGATCCATAATGTGTTGAGGAGCCGCTCAAGTGATTATAAGCACAAGAATGAGATAAGCACCTGCAAACCAAACAAGAGAGTATAAGTAACCATCGAATAAAAGATAGACAAAAATCGTGTTTTGAAGTATGCATGATTGTGAGTGTTCTAGTGTTGCCCGGACCGACCGGTTATTGTAGCCTTGCTCATGGGAGTGATTTTCCTTTTGCTAGTAGGAGGAATGTCATCACCAGTCTTGGTAGGAGAATTAAATCCCCCGACACTAATTTTGGGAAATTCAAAAGTCTCGATGTCATCTGGAATCGGTAAATTTGAGAATCCTTTCATCGAACTTTCTAAAGGTTGAGAGGAAGATTCTTCTTCAACAAAGGTGATGGTGAACTCGAATATTATTAGCAGTTTTTCTCCTAGGATGTTTGAATGCTAGCTTTTTTCCTTTTCTTGTCGGCGCATGAGATTGCATGCCTTGTGATTATTCAACTACAAGCGCATTTTCTGAACCTACATCATCATTGCCATACTTGTTGGCTTCATCGCCTTTGATTTTACCTTCTTTAGCATTATCCTGAGCCTCCTTGACTGGAGGCATGACATGGTTGTTAGTGCCACTTCTTGTTCCGCTACATTCCTTCATGGTGCAAAGCTTCTTCTCAGTTTAATGCTGTGACCCTCTTCCAACAGCCCGAAAAGAGATAACCATTCATCAGTTATAAGGGATCTGTTGTCCCTGTTATCAATTGGGGTGGCCCGAATTGCAGATACTACCCCTAAAAAACTATTGCCTTTAGGTCGTAGATGGACACCTGTAAATTTTCAAAGTATTTGTTAGTTCAAGAGACAACTTGGGCTAAAGAATTTGAAAATAAAGTAAAGCCACCACTTGCATCCTTCCAACCATCGCCTCACAAAGCCAGTTGGACAACGAACGTAGAACCATTTGAGTTTAAAGACACTGAGCTTGTTCCAAGCACTAGTCAGAAGTTGATAGTTAAGCGTAGGCTCAAGGAAAGTGTAAGAAACTTCACATTCGTCGCTTCAAATTGTAGATGAACCTAATGTCTTTAGGAGATGGCGGGAGGAACAGAACATCCATAAATAATAAGAAAGTTTCATAAAGGAAAGCATAGCTATTCGGATGCAGTTGAGCGGGAGCTATTCCTATATAATTTAGCATCTCTCGGATAAAGGAATTAAAAGCGACACACATCCGGCCTAGCATATAAATTTATTACCTATCATATATCCCTTCGGGGGAAAGTGAACCTTGCCATTCACTGAAGGGACTTGAACATCTCCAAACGGGATCCCATGTTTAGAACACAACCTATGGAGAGTGGCCATACCAATTCTGAAGGTCTAGGAATCAATCGGGTTATCTAGAAATATAGCACCCTCTAAAGTGTTAGGGAAGGATGTATCTCTTCCACCAGAAGGATGGGAACATTAGAGGAAAGTCAACTAATAGACCGAAACTCTTCGGTTGCTCAGTTTAATGTTCAGGAGAAGTATGCCGAATACAGTCGCAGAACTGGACTCTGCACCTGAATTACTATGTTATAAAGGTTGTCTAAAAGACATTACGGCTAAATGCCCTAAACGCCTGGAGCTCATATCAAATGAATTCAGTAAATAATCAAGATCAAAAAATTAACCTGTTCTCCCATGCTAGGTGTAAACTAGTGTGATATAGTGTTGTGCAGTGCAGGGATTAACAGTTCAAAATTAAAAGCAAAAGCAGTGACGATACTTTGGATTCCGACCAGAGCAACCATCATTGCTGACTGTCTCAACTAGCGTCCAAATTGATAGGGATCGACCATTGACATATTGAAGTGTGAAATTCATTATTGAAGTCCATATGTTAAGTTTTAATTCATATTCTGAGTCCCAGAAGTTTGGTTATTCGATTTCAAGTTCAATATTGGATATGCAATTCCTATTGTCCTTTATAGTCATGTATTCAAGTTCATTGAGACAGGATTGGTCATACAAGTCTGCATGGAGTGGTTTTTTTAAGGGTTCAAGCTTGGTTTAGGATCCTAAAATTTGCTAAGTCCACGTAGCCAGTCCCTCTCCTAAAGTAAACAAAGGATACCTCTTAACCAACGTGACTAGTCCCTATTCCCATATCTCAACATAGGTGATCCCTCTGCCAAAACCAACTTGACCAATCCCATTATGCTACCAACACTGATCCCTTCTTTCTTATATTCGTACTAATCCCTCCTTACTCCTCATACCTCCATGCCATTTATGAAAATAACCGATCCCTTCCTACACCAAACCACAACCGACCCCCTCTCATAACTACTGCATCGATCCTTAGACTTAGCCTTTCTCATACTTCACTTCACCTTTTACACCGATCTAAACTCGAGTAATAACGATCCCTTGACTTAATGAATTTCCATACCTCATTTCCATAAATGTCCCAACATCGCCACCATTCTCCTCATCTTCACCTAATTCGACCCATGGCACGAGCGAACCCATCATCTCATCACAAATCAAAGTTAAATGTAAGAAAACCCACATAAATGTATAAAATACGAGTTGCTCAAAGGGAGATGTTGGATTTCGATTCAAATCGAAGGCGAAGTAGTGGTTCAGAGCAAGAGAGGATGGCGGATCTAAGTATGGAGGCGGTAATTGATTTAAAGGGAAGGGTTTAGAGTTCAAACTGAAAGGAGAGGGTTCGGAGGTGAGCTTTGAGGAAACAAAGGCAAACGAGAAATAAAGTAAAGTAAAGAGATGGAGGGATGGAGTATCAATTTATATATGAAGGATAATAGGGATCGGCTTGCTTAAGCTTCTCCTTGAAGTTGAAATGTTAAGTCTCCACCGATTGGAAGGGGTCGGGTGCAATCCCTACCAAAGGAGGATCCATCTGATCCCTATATATACATATATTAAATGGAGGAAGAAAAGAGGTAAAAGGGATAGGTTAGAAAATTATGATCCTTATTATAACAAAAAAGAGAAGATGGAAAAGGAAGGGATCGACTAGAGAAATTCTGATCCATATAAACAGAAAAAAAGAGGAAAGGGATCCGGTATGACCCCTATGTGCATGCAAACATGTACATAAATACTATATAAAGTAAATAAATACATAAATGCAATGAAATTGCATCTAATTCAACAAAAATTGGCGACGACCCGTGAGCATGCAAACGCATCCGGGAGCTAACGACAAGAACGTGTACCTGAACTTACACGTATATATTCTAAAATTAAAATTTTAAAATTGACAGAAATTGAATTCAAACTTAAAGCTTTGAAGGTCGAGACTGAATCAGATAGCCATTGCTTACTAGCCCCGTAGAACCGGACATAGATAAGAACTGATGAAAAATAATCTTGAATTTGTACTATAGGAAATCGACCAAGCGTCATGCGTTCAAAGAAGGATATGGCACATTGGGAAATAATTTGAGAGAAGGGTAGCTACTATTTAGAAAACTGGATGGACTTCTTTCTGGCAACTCTAATTAGCTTTTCAAAGCACGTCATGTTCAACATAACGCGTACTTTGGAGGACAAGTGTTATCCAGCATATTGACCCGGCTATATCCAAACTGATTGAACAATTTAGACTCGACTGTCATCAATGCCAATAAGCCTATATCAATAATTATGGGGTTTAGAAATCAAGTGCAGATGATAATATGAAAGCCGTGATCAAATAGAATTGAGAGATATGCTATACAAAATGTTCAAAATATGGAATATAATTTAATCTAGAAAAGGGATTCGCTATGACCCCTCTCTGCCAAAGGGTTCGGTATACTTCAGCCACACAAGTGCAACTCGATGGAAAACAATTGATATCTCAAAATCTAGAAGTCCAATGCATACGAAACTCTAAAACAAGATTTGGTGATCCTAGGGATTCAACCCTAGAGGTCGCACCCCAAAAGGAGCAAGCAAGGGGGATTGGCCAAAATCAGGCTACATAATATATTGCAACCAAGATTGATCAATAATTTAAGTTCTATTCGACATGAAACTTGGAGGATAAGCATAATACAATATGGATGAACTCCAATAGAGATTGCACTTCCAAACTCCTCCAAAATAAGGATCGGCCCCGATCCCTATTTCTTGGTATTTAGGCCATGTGACCCTTATGTGGAGCCCTATAGTTTTGGAGATCCTTCTGCTAAATTTTCAGGGAGATAATTCGCCGTCTTCCTCTGTAAATACAGATTTGATTGTTCTTTTTTGGGATCTTTACGTTGCTTGTTGCTTTGTACTCTAACTAAGAATTTTCATCTGATCCCTGTTGTACTCGTTTTACAAAGTAATTAATAAAGCTATCTCTTCAAAATGGACATAGACAAACAACGCCGAACCACTATAAACTATTGTGTCTTTGTTATTTGTTTATTTCTTATTGTTTTACTGCTATGTTCCCTCTGTTTAGATTTATTATTCTTCATTTATTCCTCTACAAAATCTCTATTGGGTGTTTGTTCCAATTTTTGGTGCAAACAAAAACCAAATTTCCTATCCTTATCACCAAACTTCTATTTACAACTTGTAATATCCCTTGCTTAAAAATGAAGCTAGGTAAGTCAAGGCACTGGTTGCTCTTGGCCTTGCCTAGACACTTCAGTTTTTAAATCTCATAGATACCGAAGAAGCTATTTTCTTAGTGTCTGATGTTAAAGATAAGACTAAATCCTTTCCATAAACGAAATCAAACTTTTAAACTTTTTAAAACAATTGAGTCAGACCTATGCTTGGTTTTCACATCATAAATATTTGTAAAACACTTTCAAAACCCTCTTTAAAATAATCCTTCAAAGAGCTAATTATATTTCTAAGTGTATCAAAAAGAAGGATCAAAAAAATGTCAATAAAACATTGTTTACTATAAATCTAAAACCAATTACACTTAGCTTTATCTTTAAAAGAATCTTTAAAAGAATTTTTCATTTATAAAATATCATTTATAAATCAACTTATTACTTATTTATAATAAAACTCCTCCAAAGATTTAAGAATATCAACACTTATAAAGTAAGTAACAAGTTTTCTTAATAACTCGAAATCATTTATTATAACAAATGTGTTACAATCCATGAATTCTTTATCACTTCTCAGGAAACATTTATCACAACAACGGTATTACAATCCATGCTTTCTTTTCACTTTGAATAAACTCAAAAATACTTGAAATATGGTCATTAAAACATCTATTTCAAATATTACTTCAAAAGAGAATCTCAAGTTTACTATATATTAGAACTCAAAACCATTTCCTTTCCATATTCTCAAAATAAAAACTTCTTCTTTTAAATATTTATATAACTTCCAAACCACTTTTAAAACGTTAAATATAGGTTAGAAAGATACTCAAAAAGATTGAAGAAGAAAAATCAAGTTTATTACCATGTTTATAAAAGTTAGAAATAGTGTCGCAAAAGTACCGCTAAATAGAGTAGGAAAAATTCCTTTAAATCGGTTCTTTACAAGCTAGAATTTTCTCCATATTTTTACAAAGTATAAATACTATATTTTATTCTTTTAGAAAAAATAATATGAGTTTAATATGCATTCAAAAAAATTAGAGAATTTTAAAGTCAATAAACTCGTTTGAAAATTGTTTTAAAACTTGACTTTTGAACTACAAAACCACGCCCAAAACTTTTCTAACTTTTAAACACTTTCAAGTGGGAATCAAATCCAAATATGTAATATACACAAGTATAAATAATGTAAACAACAATTTATAAGTCACAATATTTTGTCAATTTTTAAAACCATTTTAAACTGAGATGAACTTACATTCAAAATAAAAATGAAGCCAACACTTCCTACCATAACAAACAACCACACCACCACTTTCCATCTCACCCTAGCACCCAAGCTAGCCTCCACCCAAAACCACACGAATAAGCTAGAAAAATGGCCTAAATACACATGGCCTAAAAGGATCAAGGGGGAAAACTCCCATGTCTTAGAGATCCAAGTTGATAGAATGATATGAAATGATGACTTAAGGCTTGCTTGAGAGTTTGGAAAAACCTGGCTAAGAGGTTCTCTACTTAAAGAAAGTTTGAGAAGAGAAAGAGAGCAAATCAATGAGTGAGCTAAGGGGTTGTATTTATAGAATTGGAATTTTGGCAAATTACTTGGCATATCCTTTTTCCAAAGGACTATTCTACCCTCCAATAATTTAGCCAAGCCATGCTTTCCAATTATATCAAAGTACTACCCTTAAATCACTCCTTGAAACATGCCTTAAGACAAGCCTTGATTCCCTCCCCATCTCAAGCCTTAAAACACTCCTTCAACCATACCTTGATTTAAGGGCCAATGTCCCCTAAATCCTTTCTTAGTTTTAGTTTATCTTTTGTTATGAAAATAAAGGTGTTTAATTAGTTGTTAATGTGTTTATATGTTACTATACAAATCCAAAAGAGTTCGACTTTTGGGGATTAAAAAGTCGTTTATTGGTAAAATGATTTTCGGTCACATTATCTATATTTCTTCGAAATATTTATTTTCGTATGTAAATTTACAAAATAAATTCATCATTATTATTAATTAATTAAAAGGAGTATAATAATCCTATTAAATCCATTTAACTAATATTATAATCCAATTATTTAAATAATCCCTATATTTAAATATAAAGTGTTCACATTTTTTGGGGATGTTACAAATATCCTCCTCCTCTATCACTTCATAACACCTTAACTTTCTTTTCCTTTTGATTCTCAACTGTGATTTTAAAATGTTTAAACATATCAAAAGCTTGATATTTTTTCTCATTAAATAAACATGAGTATACAAGTCAAAGTCGTCTACAGATGTAATAAAGTATCTATTTCCTCCCTTAGTTAATATACCATTTAATCCACAAATGTTGGAATGAACTTCTAGCAATTGGTTGTTGCTTTAAGATTTAGGGAATAGTATTTTTCTTACACATTTTGGCTTCAGTGCAGGTTTCACATTTTGATGGGTTAGTGTTTTCATATGAAATTAGACCTTGGTTAGACATAAACTTTAAAGATTTATAGTTTAAATGTTCTAATCTATTATGCCATAAATGAAAAGAATCAAGAACATAAGCAAACTTATTTATTTTATTGACGCATAACTTAAACATTCCATTACAAG
Organism: Allium cepa; assembly: GCA_030765085.1. Lineage (NCBI taxonomy): Eukaryota > Viridiplantae > Streptophyta > Magnoliopsida > Asparagales > Amaryllidaceae > Allium > Allium cepa. The sequence continues at coordinate 666,293,564 of CM060932.1, forward strand.
CACACCATTTTCGACAAACTTCCCACTTAGACAAGATAAGACTATTACCATCAATGACACGTTAATTCCTTTATTACAAAGAAGACTTACGAAAACCAAATTCTTTCTTACCTTTGGGACATGTAAACAAATTGATAGGAATGATTTTCTTGCCCAAAGTGAATTCTAATTCTATTGTCCCTTTTTCGATGACAGTTGAAGTGTTATGGTCACTCGTAAGCACTTTATTATCATCAAAAGCCTTCTCATATAATTTGAATATGGACTGATCATTGTAAACATGGATGGTGGCTCCGTAGTCATACCACCAGTCAGTATATTTTGAAGCATATGCCATATTCAGCTTTGTTACTATGTCAATATTAAATTTTGATATCATTGCAACAATGCCGGATTCATCCTTTTCAACATATTCATCGTGTGTCCATGATTGGAAGACCATCCATGCTCCTTCTTTTGCTTTTTGAAGAATCTGCAATCTCATTTCAAGTTTCATGGTTTTGCACAGAGGTAACCGTCCTTTTTCTTTTTTTAAAGTGTTTGCCTTTTGTCCTGAGAATGAGTCTAGTTGTTTTTGCCATGGTTTAACTTTCCAGTTTCCTTATGCCTTTTGTTATTATTGCTGACCAAATTTGCATTTGAATTGGATTCAAAAAGTCTTTTTTCATGAATTCGGGTTTCTTCTTCAATTCACAAATGCTTTTGATATCTGTTCCATAGCGAAATCGTCGGTTGAGTGCATAAGCTTCTTTCTATAATCAATCCAACTTCGTGGAAGTTTGGCCAGGACAGCACCTACTTGTAGTGCTTTAGGAATGGTTATTTTAACATTCTTCAGTTTATTAAAAATAACTTGTAATTCACACACTTGATCCAAAACTGAAGTGTTGTCAAACATCCTATATTCAAAGAATTCAAAAATAAAAAAATTATCTACACCTTACTTCTCGTAGCTATATTTTATCACTAGTGTTTTTCAGATTTCCCTTGGCGATTTAATGGAAGTGAACAGATCATATAAATGATCAGATAGTGTATTTAGTGTGTAACCCTTGCAGACCACATCATCTTCTTCTCTTTTCTTTCATTTTGCTATGATTTCTTCCGTTTCTCCAAGAGCTGGTTCTGGAATTGGTTCCAAGTTCGAGTCCAGTACATATACTATCTTCAGTGTGGTAAGCAGGAACATAATTTTATCTTGCCTACAGGTGTAGTTTGTTCCATCGAAGCGATCAAGTTTAGTGAATTTCTGGTTCATGGTCTCGTATGTTGATTCTGATCCTTGCGTTGTGCCATAATAAATTTCTTAAATTTTTTAGAGGTTGGGTCATAGTTAGGAACCAGGTATGACCTCTAAGGCACATTTGAGCAATGTTATGTTTGAGGAATTTACCGCTCATGCTACAAAAGAGATTGCTATTGGGTTGAGCGGCATAATTCCTCCATGATACAATAAAGACATTCTTGCGGATAGCAATTATCTATAAAAAAGAACAATCTTTTACTTAAGAACTGATGTGATGGAGAAAGGAGAGAGAGTATGCAGAAAAATTGAATTACTTTTGGCCTGACAAACTCTTGTTTATATAGATGATAAAGGGGTACGAATTATGACTATTAACAGCGAAGAGTCAAAAGCGCACCATTTCAAACGAAAAGACACTTCTATTTACGGTTCAAAAATAAAAGCCAACAGTTGCAACCCTTCTTCAAATTACATTTTTCCAACATGAACTGGTACATACATTCTACAAAATAATCAAATCAATCTCAGTTATTGTTTGCTTTATCGTAACCTTTCAAAATCAGATATTCTATAATTAAAGTAATCAAATATTCTATAATTAAAGTAATATGATTTAATTTTTTATTTCATAGGTCTAATATGTTGCCTTTGGTTTCATGTTTTGTTGTTTTTCCTTTTTAGTTTCTCCTATTTTTTCCTCTTTTGCAAATAAATTGTTTATATTGCTTCTTCTTTTGCACATCATTTTTGTAATCTATGTATCATTTATCTCTTTTCAACATTTCCTTGTTATTCACTGTTTTTCCTTAAATGATGAATTTTTTTTTTTCAAAATTATTATATTATCATCTTGGCGTATTTTTCTTCAAATTACACATGAACATTTTGTTATCTTCCGTTTCAGGGTTACATGACACGTGTAGAAAGTTAATTAGGACGAAAACTCTGTTTCAGGTCATATGACACGTGTAGAAAGTTAATTAGGAAGAAAACATACATGTTGAGGAATGTATCTTGTATAACTTATTTAATTCTATTGAAGTGTGAAATATAAATTTGAAAATTTGGTTTCGTCCTCTATTTTTTAATTTGGTACATGGAAAATCTTTTGTAAAAATATGTTATAAATTAAACCTCTAATTTCGATAAATTATTTTTTCATTTTTCTTTGAAATTAAATATGAAAAAAATTTGCATGCTTTTATGAGTAAAACAATTTGTTTTTTGATGAAATGCATATAATTGTGGATCCCAATTGTCGTGAATGTTAAAAATCAAGGTTGCTTATAATAAGCTTTTTCAGAAAGGGATTGCTTTATACTTTGAAACTTGAGGATAATGTTTTTACAAAAGTTCCCTCTACAGATACAGTGGACATCAATTTGGTTATACTAAACATCTTATCACCAACTTAATTTATGAGATTTAGATGAGTGATTTAGTCTTAAAACACAATTATAATTTAAACATAAAGCTTCTTCAGTTGGACTTCTCTTGTGCGTGAATCCTGCGCACCTTCCACCCATCTTTACGTTTCAATCAAGACTATATTGGCATAGAAATTAAGCAAAACATCGTATAAACCTTTATGCACAAAGTGCAAAACTTCATCTTATGGCTTAGGAGCAAATAGGTCACGCATTCAAATGTTGTAAAAGTCGAATGATTTTTATTTGCCTAATCGTTGTAATATATTAACGAGCAGCGTGCACAATGTACAATGTTTCACAAATTACAACGAACCCATTTAGAATCTAAAAGGGCGGCGAAATACTCCTATTTTTATTGCTTCTATGTATTTGTGTGCCGGGAATAACAAGCAAAGGGTTTAGGTACATGCAATGAACATGCCCTGAATTTCTCCAAAGGCATATCTATTTAATTAAGTGCAGAATAGTCTAAACGCATGCTGCTATCAAATAACGTCGCTTTATACACAAGTACAGTTTTGTTGGCCCTACAGGCGTATATCCTTTTATGTTGATAATGAATGAATATTAGTTCTGATTATTCTTCCACTTTGCTTAGATTTTAGATTTGTACACCAATAATAGATGTGCGCGTGTGCGTATATTTTCAATCCTTCTCCATTTTCAGGTAGCCAGCTTCAGTGCTTCATGTCTTGTTGAAATTTACATTTTCCTAATTCAGATTTTGGAATACTGTTGAAAGGAGATCACCGTTACATTTTCATTTGGCGGAGCAACTCAGTTTTGGCGATTCGCTCCCAAGTTGGTGCGTTTTGCACCGTCTGTTATTGTTTTCTTTGGTTGGGCAACAAAATTTGTGGGCCTTTATACTGTTCTTCTGTGGACCGTACTAAGATAGATATTTTTGGGCTTCGTTTTCCCTGGTCGAACACAGTTGCAATAATTCATCAGCACGTTTGTCAAGTATTTATAACTAATTTATTAATGTTTTAACCCCAACATGTGTTGGATGTAGTGGTTAGGATATTCAACGCCCACCTTAAAGGTCGAGGGTTCAGTCCACGCCAACAACATATCCCTACGAATTACTTGAAGTATGTATTGTGGGTTCGGAGCATATTAAAGAAACAAACAAAACTTGTTTCTCTAGGTGTTCACATTTTTTTATTAATGTATTCTATTAAACATAATGTCGTGTTAGTCCACACAAGTGCTAAAACCATGGGTGCTTCCGCAGACAAATTGAATTAAAGGTTACAGATTAAATTTTTTATTAAAGGTTGATCAAAAGTTGAGTGGAACAACAATGTGCATGTATGAGGTTTATTTTTTTATTTTCAATAATTACTATTGCTGAAACACCCCACACCACTTAGTATACTCAAAATGGACACACTAAAGAATATAGTGCGTTACAAGTATAGCTAAAAACTTACACAGACTAAGATTCACAAGGCAAAATAAATAAAACAGCGGAAACATTTAAATAGCAATCTCATTATTCAAAATCAAACTTCATAAAAACAGTCATAAAACCCAATACATAAGATATCTTAAAATACCAAATACATGTCTTATAAAAAGGAAAATAGCATTTCAGTCTTACCATCAGAGTACATAAATAAAACCATCCATTTCATCAGTACCAGCACAGTCAAACTCAAATGAAAAGGAAATTGGAAAAGAAGAAGAATAATAACACATGAAGAATCTCCAAGAAAGCTGAATGTCTACTGCCCTTGCCTCTGCTGGCCTATGGAGGAGCGCGGGGGGGGGGGGGGGGGGGGGGGAGGAAAATAGAGAAGTGAGTCAGACTTAAAGTCTGGTGAATGAAAGTAATTACTAATATTCTTAAGCAAAATAAATATAATAGACTTTGCAACAGTTCTAGTATAAAAAATTAAATAAAAAAGATAAAATTGAAATAAAATATTGTTTAATTGTTTGCTTTTCTTAGATAGTTTGATTGGACCGTTTCCACTTTCCTAAAACTGTTTTGATTAGGCTGAAATCCCAATCCCGTTTTAAATAGGCTGCAGTCCTAATTCTACCCTTTGATCGGTCTTCTATCTCTATTGTGCCACTGTAAGCTAGTCTCATCCTGTGGGTCGCACAGCAAAAGACATATGTTTAGCGCTTGCAACTCAATAACGACTTATGTCCCTATACTGAGGCCGCATGCTCGACCACTGTCGACTCGCGCTATCTGTTGCTCCCTCTTTTAACTTCTTATTTAATACAACTCCAGCATAAGCGTGTCCAGCCTCACCTTTGCTATTGTGAGACCACCAGTTCCTGATTGAAGGGGAATATTATTGGTACGGGTCCTAACAAACAAAATCTAGTTGCACCCCTTGTCCAAATCCTCTAATTTGAGCTTCTATTTATTGACCTCTTATATATCTTTACTCCAGCATAAGCATGGCTAGCCCCACCTAATCTATTGTGAGATCGTCAGTTCCTAACTGAAGGAGAATGTCATTGGTACGGGACCTATTTCTATCTATGCTTATTAACTTAGTGTAAGTTTTAAAATAAGTCTTTTCTATTACTTCTGCTATGCTTGCTTATTAACTTAAATATAAGTTCTATAATAAGCCTTTTTCTGTTTCTCTAATTATGACCTGTGTGTTATAATTTTTCTTATTAACTTAATCCAAGGTTTAAGTTAAAAAAATAAGCTTCTTTTGCCATTTCTTCAATTTTCTTTTTTTATTATGATTACATGTTATAACTGTGCTTGTAAATATATTAAATTTGACTATTTTGGTCTATATCTAATTTATTACAATTCTTCTTATTTTACATCTAATTTTCTGTAAATCCATTGTTCTTATATTCTAGTCCATATTAGCAAATAATTCCCTTTTATTTATTCCATTTGCGTAAAAAGGGAATTAAGAAGAACTAACATTTACAGAATAATCTCATCGTAGAATAGATGAGAATAAAATGTAAATAACAATAAATAACTGTAAATAATTGAAAATGTTAACAGTAAATAATTACAAATAACTGAAAAAGAATAGCTAAAAGAAAATAGATTGGAAAGCAAGTCCAAAATTTACTTAAAAATAAACTGTAAATAAACTTGCATAAAGTTTATCCCAAAATTGTAGAAAATCTACAATTATTGGAAACTCTATTATTTTAAATTACTTAAAATTTTAAAATAATTACTTAAACACTCACCTGTGGTCCTTAGCTCTTTTCCTTAGCCTTCCCAGATCCACTTGTAGGATATAAAATATTTTAATTTAAAAGATATTCTCTATGGAAAATTATTCCTTTTAGGGTCCAGCCTCAGGCAATGAACCCAGATGGAGAAAATCTGAATGAGAAAAATAGCTAGGCATAGGGTCTTATTTATAATGTCACTTGTGGATCTCAGACGGTTGGATTTGGAGATTAAATCTGGTGCAACCACATCATAAGCTCGATGGAACCGTCGAATGGAAGCACGGACGCACGTGATTGGATTAAAGTAGCAAAATGACGCCTTCGAACAAGGCCCCTTGAAAACTATTATTATATGCGAACTCCATTAAAGGAAGACGCTCCTCCCAAGTTCCTCTAAAATCAAAAATACACATCCTTAACAAATCCTCAAGCACTCTATTAACCCTCTCCGTTTGGCCATCCGTCTGAGGGTGATATGCCGTACTTAATCTAAGCCATGTCCCTAAAGCCTCTTGCAAGCTCCTTCAAAACTCACTAGCGAAAATAGGATCTCTATTGCTCACTATGCTAGAGGGAACTCCAATAAGTTAGACTATCTCATGAAGATACAAGGATGCCAAATAATATGTCGTCCTCTTACTCTTGAACGGAATGAAGTGGGAACTTTTAGCCAATCGATCTACAACCACTCAATTGCTGGTATTCCTTTCCTAGACCAGGGTAAACCATTTATAAAGTCCATCGAAACACTGTCCCATTTCCATTCGGGTACATCCAATGGCTAGAGTAATCCACCGGGCTTCTGTTGCTCTACCTTGACTCTTTGGCACACAAGATACTTAGCTACAAACTCCGCCACATCCTTCTTCATGCCACTCCAATAAAACATTCTCTTCATGTCCCTATACATTTTATCACCACCCGGATGAATAGTCATTCAAGAATGGTGTTCTTCCTCTAGAACCGCTCTCAACAAATCACTAGTGCGGAGGACACAAAGTCTTCCATCTCTCCTTACCACCCTTTACTTCCAATGGAATAGCATTGGAGATGTCTATAGACCTCTCCTCTACTAATCCTATCTAAAATATCCATAAGCTCTGAATCCTCTCGTTGCCTCGAACTATTGATCTATGAGGGTAGGCTTAACCTTAAGTGCTGCCAATAATCCCGGGATAATGTCCTTAGAGGGCTTAAAATCAAAATTGGAAATAAACTCTAAGCTCTTTCACTCCATGAACATTGGACTAAGTGTTGCTTTCTTCCCATTCAACGCATATGCAACCACGTTTCCCTTTCTAGGGGTATAAGCCATCTCAAAGTCGTACGATGCCAAAAACTCTATCCATCGCTGCTGCCTCAAGTTCAAATCCTTCTGTGAGAATAGGTACTTCAATAATTTATGGTCGGTGAAAAGCTCGAACCTCTCTCCTAGCAAGTAATGCCTCCAAGACTTGAGTGCGAAAACTATAGCAGCTAACTGAAAATCATGGGTATGGTAGTTCTTCTCATGCATTCTCAACTTTTTACTTCCATAACATACTATCCTCCCTTCTTGCATCAACGTTGCTCCTAGACCCATCCCACATGCATTAGTTTATACTATAAAGGCTTAGCTCCATCGGGTAAAACTAACATTGGTGCACTAGTAAGGGCTCTCTTTAGCATCATGAAGGAATCCTCACAATCCACGTCCCATACAAATGCTTTATTCTTCTTAGTGAGACGAGTAAGCGATGCTGAAGTCTTAGCAAAATCTCTGATAAACTTCCTATAATAGCCAGCCAAACCTAGGAAGCTTCTACCAGTAACGTTCTTGAGGGCCTTCCAATCTTGCACTACAATTACCTTAGCGGGATCAATAACTAAACCCTCTCTTGAGATTCCAAAAGTGACACTTCGAGAACTTTGCTTTCAACTAATGAACACGAAGTGTACGAAGAACCTCCTCTAGACGAATAGCATGCTCCTCCATACTCTTGGAATACACCAAAATATCGTCCACAAATACTACGAACTTATTTAGGACATCTCGAAAAACATGGCTCATCAAATCTATAAAATATGCCGGGGCATTATTTAGCCCAAATGGCATAACAACCACTCAAAGAATCGGTCCGACCTATTGTAGAGAGGATCGGAAAAATCGCATATAGAGTAGAGTTGCCGATTAGTTTGGCAGGAGCCCACGATGTATCTCATGTTTCTCATCTAAGTAAGTGTGTTAGAGACCCGAAGACTACTATAACGCCGAATGTGTTAGATGATTTGTAGTAGAGCCGATCTTGATTATGGTTAGAAAGCTAGTTCGGATAGTTGTGGGGGATGAGAAAAAGCTAAGTAACAAGATAGTTAGATTAGTGAAGGTCTAGTGGAGCAATGATGAGAGAGACTGTACTTGGGAGACTAAGAGCAGGATTAGAGATGCTTATCCTGACTTATCCTGATTTGTTTGATGGTATGTTATACCTTTATATTTGATTTGTTATGTACCTTATCATAATTTCGAGGACGAAATTCTTTAAGGAGGGGAGACTGTAACACCCCATATTTTTAGTAACATGATTTAGGATATTTAATTAGCTAAATTAAATAAAATAATGTGATGATTTTGAGATTGAGATTTGTGATCAATAGGGGTAGTCGTGTTATGTTAATGAATAAACTAAAATGAGCTAACATGAATTAAAATAGATAAGGGAAATAAGTGAGGGAAAACTAGGAAAAAGAGTAGTCTAATACCCTAAACCCTTAGGAATTCATTTCACACGTTTATACATTTGCAAAAATTAAATATTAAGGGTGACCACCATTAGCAAGAGAAAGAGGAAGATAAACAAGAAAAGCAAAGGAAGAAGATTAGTCAAATCAAAGCCACTTAAACCTCAAACGCCTTAATCTCAAAGCTAAGGTGAATAATGACTACATCTCATGTTTTCTAATAATGTGCGGTTTTAAGGTCAAACCCGATTTATCTTGCAAGGTTATGTCATGCTTTTGAATGATTAAATGTTTATATATGCTTGTTGATGATTTATGCTCATTCATATAGGTTTTATGATATGTTTTAATGTAAAAACCCTATTTAATTACATCCAAATGCCTTGCAATTTTAGATTTAGATCAAAAATGATATTATAGAGAGGGGTTTCAATTTTAATAATTTTCTGAATTAATATGGATTTTATATTAATTTTCTAGTAAGGAAGTTGGGTTTAAAATTAGTTACAGTTAATTTCTACGTCTGAAATTAATATATGTTGGAAAACATATTAAAAATGATTTCAAGGAATTTTATAGAACTTTCCTAAGTGTATCAATAGATATATATAATTATTTAAGGTATGAGACTTAAATGTTTTATATATTTATAAAAGGAGAAGAGGCGTTTTGTAAATTAATTAAATTGTTTTTTCTGAAATATTGGCAGCACCTTTAGAAAAAAAATTAGCAACCAATAATATTTTGACAAACAAGGCAAATTAGTTGAAAAGAATTTCCTTTTAATGCTAAAATCAGTTTTTACATGCTTTTAGCATGTTTCGCCTGACTAGGGTTTCTGACGAAGTAGTTCCACCTACATCACCATCAAAACTAATGCACACAACATCAAAGACTTGGTGCATAGAGAATTGGACATAGGCTAAAGGTATAGGGTCGAAACAAAGGGTTTTGAAGGAGGTCGAAACCTTCCTTAGCTTTCAAATGAAAATGCACCTGCTTTGCTTTCGAAGGAGATGCTTTCGACTTGGTTGGTGTTCGGCTGAGTCAAATGTTTTAGAGGAAAGGTTTCGAATGGTTTGCACCTTTTGTTTTAAATAAATGCTTTCGAATGTGATTGAAACCCCTAGCTGTCGCTTTTCTTATCTTTCGAAACAAACGTTTCGAAGGAAATACTTTGGTTTTGAAACTTAACCGCTTCTCCAATGCTTTCGGAAGGTTGATTTCGACACCGTCACTTCTTTACTTGGGAAATGCTTTTGAAATAGTGCTTCCCACTTAAATGTTTTATGACCCTTTTGTTCTATTGAAGGTAGATTACAATTGGTTTCCAAGAAGATGGGATTAAATGATTTCGAAAGGAGATCAACATGATTTACTTGAACCCTAGTGCTTTTGAAAGGTTTGATGTTTTAATGATTTCGAAAGGTTTTAACGGAAGTTTCAAAGGGGTGGTTCCCCAATGGTTTCGAAAGGTTTAAAAGGAATGTTTTAAAAGGTTTGAAAGGAAAGATTTTCCAATGTTTTCGATGTGCAATGTTTAAGTCTTTTAAAGGTAGGATGTCTAAGGTTTTATAGCTTTTGAAGGAAAGATTTTTCAATAGTTTTGAAAGGTTTATATGAATGATTTTGAAAGGAATGTTTTGGCCTTTCGGCCTAGGTGAAAGAAAGAGGTTTACTTGGTTTTGAAAGGGGTATTTTCGATGGATTTGAAAGGGGTACTTTCCAAGGTTTAAATGTTTTCATTAACAAATATTTGAGTAAAGTATATATAACATGGTAATGTGACTTTGAGTAATGCATAGAGTATATATTTTCCTTGTTTAAGTTTGATTTAAAGGTTTTAAATCAATTTGAGATGGAAAGATTTTCAAGGAAAATTTAAGGGAAGATTACCCAAGTAAAATGACTCAGATATTTGTATACCAGATGAGACTTATAAGGTCACGTCATATACATTAGCTACTAACCCCTTCTAATTTAGTCCAAAATTCCAGTGTGTAGGGCTTTGTCACAGATAATACTAAGATAATGTTACACATAGAAGGGAATATATTTGTATAGAGACAGTTTTTGGTGAGCTTGCAAAACCATTAGGATCAGGAGGCCCTAGGAGAAGATATGTTAAGGACAGACTGTTCAGAAGAGGAGTGTCTAACAGATGTTAGATTATTTGTTTATATTGTCTAGTAGGCCCGAGTCAGCCAATGGTTAGTAGTCAACCAAACAAAACTATAATGTTCGGACAGATAGTTCATTTGTTACCTGACATGTGATTTTACATGGTATTGCTTTATAGTTTTAACCAGTTTTGGTTGCAGGATTTTGATTTCCAAAAGATATGTTTTAAAAGGATATCAGTGAGCTGAACCCGTTGCACTAAGTGGCATGGTCTCACTTAATATCAAATACCGAGATGTATAGTATTATTCACACCAGGCTCTATGTGTGACTCGAAGTTTATGTTTTTCCCCTTAAACTCTCAGGTGCTCAAAATTGATTTGAGTAGGATAAGGGTTAAGGTTTACTGATTTTTAGTGGGTTCACAAATAAAGCTTTCAGAATCGCTGTTTTATTTTGTTTGATTCTACTATGTTGTATTAAGTTTGCTATGACTATATAGTACTCTGGTCAACTAAGGAGGCATCATCATATGCCTCTCTTGGCATATTCTGTAATAATTATATTTGATCTGAACCTAGAAAACGATTATTAGATTATGCAATGGGATATGAAACATGTTTTGTGAAATGTAATCAAAAAGTTGTTTTTGTGAAATCTGTGATTTTATTTCATATTCATGTGCTTCTGATATTATAGATACCATTAACATTACTGTATTTGGTCGATGGAAGTTAATACTATGGATGATTGCAGCATCTGTAATGCTAAGCTTCGGACCTCCAGATATGTGATGTTATACTTACCCTAGCTTGCATATAAAGGTTATAAAGTATTTTCCCTACCTACATATCTCATTAAAGGACCTTCCATATCATGCATATCCCAATAAAGAACTTTAGGGACTTCTTACTTCATGTAGAGGACTTGCCATATCCAACATAACATATTTAAGTCGTATAATGACTATCTCTGAATAAGGATATTGTGAACCTCATTTGGCCAAACTAGTTTATCAAACCACTCATAACCCTCGATTGGCCAAACTAGTTTATTAAACCACTCATGACCCTCGGCCTCATGAAGAACAAGTGTTGTGGCTGGTGGCACTAAAAATTATGAAAGAAAAGAAATGGGTGGTTCCTTATAGTCCAGATAAATGCGGCATAAATCCATTCCATATAGGTTCTTCCCTAATCCATAGCTATTATTCTAATCCAAGAGAAGTGAACACAAAAAGGGATGGCTTATTTTTGAAAATGAGGAAGGCTACACAATTTTAATCCAAAGGAACTATTTTTGAAAAAGAAATAACAAGAGATTACAAAAAATTCATGAAAAGGTGTAAAGGAGTAATTGATCATCCTTTGGCACCAATTAAAACTCAAGAATCTCTAAAAAAGGGAACTTACAGATGATGCTAATTTGCTAATCCAATGCTACAAGAAAGCCAAGTGGGAGCAAAGAGCACAATGCCTTAGAAATTCCTGATCTTCAAGGATTCATTGCCTTACCACTTCCGACAAGAACATCTATCTCCTAACTAAAGAAAGATTGAACTATCGACCTTCAAATGAAGCAACATGGAAATGAAAGAAATTTTAGAGGCACTTATTGCCTATACCACAGAAGGAATGGACGAAACACCAATCAATGTCGAGCCTTAAAAGGAATGATTGAAAGCTTCTTAAGAAAGGGAAAGCTTAATGAGTTTGTAAGCCAAGTTTAATCAAATAAGTAACAAAGTGAATTCCCTTATGCAAAGGAGTTATGAAATGAAAGAAAAGCTTAAATTATTACCCATAAGTTGAAAGAGGGTGAAAAAAACCTTTGGTCTCGCCATAAGGGTTGGTTAAAGCACCTCCTGGAGGAAGGTCAGAGTAAGCATTTGGTCTGGCCTAAGATCGCCTGGCCAAAGCACAACATGCCTTTGATGCTGCCCACATAGGCTAGCTGGAGCATCTCGTAAAGGGAGAATAGAGTAAGCCTTTCATCCCACCTAAGATAGCCTGGCCAAAGCACCAAAACAACCTTCCGTTTCGCCTATATGGCCTGACTGGAGCACCTCCTAGAGGTTGATGATTAAGTCGTTGGTTCTGCTTAAGATAGCTAAAAAATGCACCAACCGGCCTAAATCGTTACCTATAAGGCTATAAGGTAATAAAGGGCTCAATTACCACCAAGAAGGTGATAAGGGACAAAATGGTCGGGTCAAAACTAAACATTACCCAGAAATGGTAATGAGGGGTGCAATCAAAGCCTAAATCGGCACCTAAGACGGTGATAAGGGGTCCAATAAAAACCTAGATCATTACCTAGAGATGACAATAAGAGGTTCAACCAAAGCCTAAATCACTACTTAAAGAGCAGTAAGGGGAAAAAAATCAAAGCCTAAATCATCACCCAAAGAGTGATTAGAGGCAAAATAAATCAATCAAGAAAGTTCAAATCATCCGTAAAGGTAGGTCAAAGAATCTTCTAAAGGAAGAACAATCAAACACATTTATTTCCATGCCAAAGTTAAGACAACCTTCAAAGGAAGGGTCAAAAGCTGTCTATTATGCAAAATCGAGAATTTTTACGTCAAATAGTGGCATTTGATAAATTATGACTTATTACTCAAGCCTGAACTTCGTTCATCGAAAAACTGAATAATAGATTAGAATTCAAATGATCAAATAATTGGAATCTCCATTGATAATCTTAGTAATTATCAGATAACAAGAATCTCCATTAATATTTAAATTTATCCTCTTACCGGATGGGATTCTGGCTTTATTATTAGATCGATTTTAGATATTCTTACCAAGTGAATGCTGGTCTTATTATCAAATGAATTTCTAATCTTCCTACCAAATAGAATACTGGACTTATTATCAGATAAATCTCTGGACTTCTTGCCAGAAAGAATTCTTGCCCTATTGATAGATAAATATCCAATCTTCTCATCAATTAAGTTTATAGTCTTTTTATTGGATCAACTTTTGATCTTTTATCAAGCTAACTAGTGATTATTTACACTTAATGCCTTCATGATTTGCCTATAAAAAGAAGAAGAAAAAGCAAATTTATCCGACTTATCTAAAGTTTTGCTGATACCTATTTCGAGAAATAAATTTCAAAATTTAAAAGATCAACAAGATAACTATTTCATAAATAATCTTCAGCATTTGTGAAGCAAAATGATTAATTCGAGAAAGGAATAATCTCTCAAAATAATGAAAATCATTTTTATTGTTTCTTCTATTTTTTCTAGAGGAAAAGAAAGAGTCTCATAAAAAGTGTGATCCAGAAAAGGCTGGTCTAAAAGCATTCTGCAAGGTAACAAAAAGCAAGTAAATCTATGCTTAATCAAAGATCACAGATCATATGAAATTGAACTAACATACTGAAGTAAGTTATAAATCTCAAACAATTCAGAGAGTTTAAATACAGGACAGAAATAATGAAGAAAAATACAAGATCCATTTAGGGTGTCGAATACTTAGGTTCAAATTTATTTATTATTACATGCAAAAGCTACAGATATCAAGAAAAATTAATTAGTAAGAGAATTCAATCAAGAGTTTCTAGACAAAATCACTTCAATTATTAAGAATCAAGCTCTTGCACCTTTTTCTTCAAATCTTTAACAACCTAAGAGGGCTCAATAATGCGGCGAACTACCACATCTAAAAATCTCTTAAGCTTCTTTCCTTCTTACGAATAGTATTTGTGTCATCAGTTGAGTTAATTTGAACCTTTAATGCACGATCGAGTGTTTTGTTGGCTCCATTGAGGGTTTTAACTTTGTCTTGGAACTCTTTAACCTTTTCCCCAAGAGCATGCTTCTTATGTCCCAATTTTTCAACTAAACTTTGGTAATTATTGAGATGTTATGAAAATTTTTCGTCCCATTTTCCTTTAAGAAATTGGGTACAATTAATATTTATGTGCCCGACACCACCTAGATATCTATCTATTGTCCTCACCCGGAGGTGGGTTCTTTGAGGAAGAAAAATTCTTCTTACTAGCTGAGGACTTAGATCTAGTTGACTTTGCTGGAGTAGGAGTAGAAAGGACAGATTCTCCTCCGCTTACAATGAGCTTTAAAGATTAGCATGACACTTCTCTCTTCAATAAATCAACTTGAAGATCTTCAAATTTCGAATGTAATCTAGCAAAGTCCGCATCAACCTCAATCCTTTAATTTGGAAATCCAGATAGACCGATTGAAGTTAAGTTCGCTTTTAGCTTTATAATTTTTATTGTTCTCTTTGATTTTTTTCCTCCATACTTGAGGTCATTTCCTTCATGCTACTTAGTTTCGATCTCGGCTGAAAATATTTATCATGCCGATTGCATGTCTCCGAATTATCGGGATATGATATTGCCAAATCTCCTTAGGACGAAAGCTTCTTAGTATCTAAGCATATGTTGGTTTTGATATTCTCTAGTTAAGAAAGAAGATCTGGGTTGCTGAGCGGAAGCGTCAATTGACTCTCCTATTAAAAATAAATAACAGGAAAAAGAAATTAATACATAAGAAAATGCATTCTTTATTAGCAATAAGAAGGCTTACAGGCACAAATAAATTCAAATTACATTAACAAATACAAGATATATATATATATATATATATATATATATATATATATTTGTAAAATTTGAAGACAGCAATTTGGTCCTTTTTTAGGGAACCCGTGGACATAGAAATAGTAGAGTAACAAGGAACATTAAACCCTGGAGGGTTACTAACTGGTGGGAATTGATGGTAGTCCCATTTCCTGATCGTAGGACTAGCTTCCTCACATAACAATTTGGCATAATTAGTCCGTATTTCTTTAAGAAAATTGTCCATTTCATTATCCAAGAAATCAAAATGGAAGTGTGGAAGCCATGTGTAAACTTCTTTGAGATTCCTAAGGAAGAAATATTTTGCTAGCCGAGGGGTTTTTGAGAATTACCGGTTTCTCTTTAAAGCCCCTCTTTAATTTGATAAATTTACTTGCAAGTTCCATGGATGCAGGACCATTCGATGATTTCTTAATATGTATTATTTAAGAAAATAAGCAAAGATGTAAAGAAACGAAAATGCTGGAATTCGTAAAATTGTCCAAATTATGTATTACAACAACAAGATTACTCAGGTTCATATGATATTGACCGTTTGTGAAACTCGAAAAATGAATCTTTCTTTATTAAACTTAACTTTCTTAGGATAGAGTGTTAGGAGAAAGAGTTAGGAGATAAAGGAACGGTCGAAACCTTGGGAAGATTCCAACATTCCCTAGGATGAAGATCGCTCCCATGCCTGTTTAATGTCTATTATGAATACATCTAATTAAACCTCCACTCATTTACCCTAAAAAAGAAAAGTCAACAAAATGACTTCTAGAATAAGTTTTGTAAAGAAACTCTACTGAAGCATCCCTGTCATCAATAAGCATCCAGAAGAGAGTAGTCAGCTCTGCTTTTCTCTTATAACTCTCCCCCAACGAAGGCGAGTCTTCTTCATTAACTGGGCTACTCGCTTTTCTTCAAAATTCCTTAATCATGTGGTGTAAGCAGAAAGACACCCATATTTCTCAGATAAACTATTGTAATATTCATCTTCCTTCTTAATCACTTTATTTAATTGATGCACCTTATTCTCACTCTTC
The DNA here is from genome assembly GCA_030765085.1 of Allium cepa. Classification (NCBI taxonomy): domain Eukaryota; kingdom Viridiplantae; phylum Streptophyta; class Magnoliopsida; order Asparagales; family Amaryllidaceae; genus Allium; species Allium cepa. The sequence goes on from CM060932.1 coordinate 666,309,904, forward strand.
ACATATAAAATCTCAAAGTAATACTTGTTTCTCTTTCATAACTAAAATTTAAATTTATTAACTGAAGCTAACAAATTATAATAAGCACTTAGAGATGATAAACTATATACTTATACCATGGTGGTTTATGAAGCAAAAACTTGGGTTTCTATCTTATTCGATTCTTTCCTAGTAGTTTGGACATCTTTTGCTAAGACGTCTTCATAAGAAACATCATGAGGTCTAGGAAGATTAAGAAGATAAGCATTATGGGCAGACGATTCTAATCCTTGACCGCCTGATTCGTCACCTCCATCTCTTGGTCCATTTGGTTCTTTGTCGTCATCGTCACTACCCTGATCATCATCATCTTCATCGTTATCTTCTTCTTCAAAATCTTTATTGCCTCTAAGTTTTTTTTGGGGGGGGGGTCATCGAAAGATAAAATGCTCCATTGGATTGACAATTCCTTCTTTAGGAAATTCGTCTTGAAGCGATTCCTGAACTCTTCCCAACATAAGATTGGACTTCCTCTTGATTTTGTTATTTAATTCTGGAAGGTAATGGAAGTACAAATCAAGACATTTTTTAATGTTGTCATTATATGCTATAAAAAGAGCATCTTTATAGCATTTTTGTGTGACCTTAGTAAGGCCCTGATCTAGGAAAAGGAAACTTTCTCCTTGGCATCATCTATAGTGCTGTTAGCATGAAATAAAGTGGCATCTTTATTTTCCAACCAGCTTTCCAAAGAATTTATTTATCGATCATTTTTGCTTTCTCTTTATTGGCATGCTCAAGCTCTGTCTTCATTCTCTCTTCAAGTGACAGTTTGGATTTCTTCTCTTCATTAAAAGTGGAGTCAAGTTTGCTTTACTAGAGAATTGTCTCCTCCCTTTTCACTACAACATCAATCATTAGGCCCTGCAAAAGCCCAACTATAGTCATTAACAAAGAAATTTACTTCTTAAGATCTGCAACTTGACCAACATGTCACTAGGAAGCCTGTTGAAGGAAAAACATATGCTTGACCATTTGAAACATACATCAGATACAAGTTAAGTAAGGATGTACCAAATTAAAATCTTGATTAGCCAGAATACTAAAAGACACCTACCAATAAGAGCTACTGATAAAGAACTTAAAGATGATCCATTGAGAAATTTGATGGCTACAGTGGAATGAGAGAAGCCATAGTAGAAGAATGGGCAATCGAACTAATAAGATTGTTAAAGTACATAGAGATATTGTGAGCTTGGGCCTCTGAAGGGAGAGTCTCGGTAGGAAGGAGGGTCAGACCAAACTCCTCGAACAAACATTGAAAACAAGAAGTAGAGGTCGAAAGAAAAATGTTTAGTAAAGGATTTGGGGTGTGAACATCCTCTATATGTTCTTATGCACCCTAGTTCGCAAAACTTAAATTAATCATGCCAGGATCATGAGTGGCCAAAGTAGCAACCATATTCGACTCCTCAACAACAATAATGGAAGTCTAAACTTCTCCAAGCTTAGTCTTTTTACTTGGACGAGAGATTGAAGCATCAGTTGGAGCACCAGAGTTTTCCTTACTTTTTATAGTGTACATAGCTTTGGAAATAGAATCCCTAAAAGGGCCAAACTTGGTTCATTCAGCCAAAGAAGAGATGTGATCTTTAGCCTTCTATGCTTAGAAGCAATAACAATGGTAGATGAACCAAAATCAAAGGGAAATTTATAAGATACTTGAGAAACTTTATTTAAATTTTGATATAAACTTACAAGAAGAATCACATTGAATAGGGGAAGTGTTAGAAAACGCATCTTGGTTGCTAATCGCCATGAATTGTTTCCCATGAGCATCCTTCTCTACCATAGGAGGTTTCCTAAGCACTTTGTGGAACTTCATAATCAGGGAGTATTTTTTGAGATTGGCCTCGGTTAGAGTTTATATCTTTCTCCTAAGGTCTACAATTCTGAGTTTAATTCTCCAACCGTTTTAGCGATGAAAGAATCAGTCTCCTTAGGGACCAGTTCTAAAAGAGAATAACAATTGTAACATGACAATAGAAGGTAGTATAAACTATAAAGGAAAAGCAACAATGCTTACTAGAAGAAAGACCTTCCAATTTTAGGGGTATGGCTCTTAACATAGAAGAACTGATTCTCTTAATCTCCAGATTTGTTTATTAAGTTGCCAATCAAAATTTTATGAGGGAGAAAGTGATACGCGGTACCTTCTGGCTGGTTTGCCACTTTGACGAGATTAACTAACGAGTGAAGGGTTTCTAAATTAAGAGATGGAAGGTTAGCCTCCATGACCAATTTTCAAGGCAGCTTAAATAGGTGTGGGAATTGGGCATCAATTGTATTGAAGCGATTCCTATATAGTCCAAGTATCGAATGAAGTAGTCAGAAAGAGGAAGATAAATGGAATGCCAAAGGTGGCTTAGGCAAAGAAACCTACCGAAGGACTGTTTATCCTTCTTGATGGGCCCGCTACTTTGGCTTCAACATCAGTAACGATTAATTGACAAAGGATGATGTTGACTTCATCTTGAAAGTAATAAGAGATGGATCGAGTCTATAGTCTCCTTTCTCAGAAGTAGGAAAAGGTTTGGGGCTCTTACCATATTTTTCGCCAAACATTTAACTATCAAAGGGTATTTCCAAGATCAATGAAGTATTACATATTTTATCATAAGGGTTTAAATTATTAAGGATATGTAATTAAACACCTAACCAATGAATACTAAAAAAACGAACTATTTAGTTCATGCCGAAACCAAGACTAACTATAGAACTTGTAACAATTCGATAGTTCACTAGGAAGTCTATTTATAGGTATCAAACCTATAACAAGATGTTGAATTTGTAAATGTTTAAGGTATATGAAACCAATTGAAAATTCCTAAACAACTATTGGATTTATGATTGGATGTTGAGTTCATAAATAGTAAGGTTTAATTAAATTATCACACTAATAATATCTTGTAATGGGATGTCGAATCAGAAACCTAATATTGAATCCATAAAAGGTTATTGAATTCATAAATGGTGAGTGGGGTTAGATTTATCTAGAAAAGCTTTAAGCTATTGTTAAATTTATAAGGCGTCAAATATATAAATAGTTTATAAGTTTACGATGCAATAACTACATTCCAAACTCATGATGTCATATCAGAATTAAATAGGATATCGAATTTGTAGCCTATATATCAACCCTTCAAGTCATTGTCGAATTGTAAAGGAATAGTAGTTTACTATGAGTTGTCGGGTTTATAACTAATAAAACCAGTCCACAAAATAGTTGTCGAACTCCTAAATAGACATCGAACCCTAACTGGTTTTCGACATTATAAAAAGGTTTTGAATTTCAAGTTGGATGGCACATTTCAAAAGACTAATCAACCCGAGAACTAGGCAAGCTATCGAGTTTTAAGGATGTTGAGATTTTAACAATCAATCAAATTCTTAATTAGATGTTGGTGTCTTAAATGGTAATGGCTATTATCATCAAAGCTCAAGAAAGATAACTTTCTGGAAAGATTTTAAGTTTGTAACAACAACTGTTAAACTTTAATCAACAAAGTGAAATATCACAATCTACGCTTGAATGCCGACGAAAGTTGAAATTTATGAGTAAAAATTGGAAATAATTTTTTCTGTTTCAAGTTCAGTTTGTAGGTAAAAAGTAAGAGGAAGAAGAACGATTGGTATTCATAGCGTGAAAGAGGAACAATGAGAGCCGTTGATCTCAATTCGAATGAATGAGTAAGATCTGAAAGGAATGCCAAAGGTGGCAATATGGTTATCAAAAGCAAGTGTTGTTATCGAGGTTTTAACTTGAAAAGTCAACATTCTTCTATAGTAGGGGGCAAATGACAAATAATGATGTCGAACATGTAAAGAGAACATATCGAGAATGAAGATGTTGAAGGAAAAATAGTAGTGCATCCAACGAGGGATATTGAACATCAACCATTTCAAGAAAGTTTTGAACTTCTATAATAAAGGGTGTCATGCACCTAAGAAAGGATGAAAAAATCATAAGAATGTCGAATTCCAAGGAAATGGTCAATCCTAGAGGCTATCGAATGTAGAATGGGGAAGAGATATTGTATGCAAAAATAGCTTCTAAGGATATTGAGCATGTAAAAAGCTTGAAGTGGTATGGAATGAAAACCGATGCCAAACGACTATGGTACAAGGGATATCAAACCTAAAGATGATCAAGGGGAGTTGCCGAATCACTATAGAATGAAGCATTGCAAAGAAGGTGCATCGAGACTCTATGGATATCGAGCCTTTGCAACTATAATAGTTGAAAAGAATCTACAAGCAGCAAATGGTTTTGAGTATTTACAAGCAGCGGAGGATGTCGAGCTTCAAAGGGTGTAAGAAATATCGAATGCCTAAAGTTATTAAGGATACCACATACCATCAAGGATGCCACATATCATCAGTACCAACAAAGATGCCAAATGCCACCAATATAAAGAGAGATATCGAATTTTACCAGAATAATAAAGGATATCGAATTTTGACAATGTCAATAAGAATATCGAATGTTTATAGTTATGAAGGATGCCGAAAGTCAGCAATGTCAATGAAGGTGCCATATTTCATCAGCTAATAACCAATGCCGAAAGTCAGCAATGTAAATGAAGGTGTCTTATTTCATTAGTATAACAAGCAATGTCGAAAATTAATAGTTCATAGAGGATGTTGAATGTCAACAATTACCACATGCCGAGTGACTTGTGGCAGCTGATCTACCTGCCTTTGCCCCTGTAAATATGGACCTAACGACAATTTGGGAGGGGCGAATTTTTCCTTTCTCCCTTCTTACATTTTGAAGTTGTAAACCTTAAATTAATTTGGAGATTTTTAGAGCTAATTGTACATTTACGACATTTTGCAAAGAAGATCTTGAATATTTAACAATTCAATGGAATAAAGATATTGGACCGACCATTGGTTTTATGGCATGCATATGACTTCTTCTACCTGGACTATAAACGTGTATACCTCCCTCTTGTGGACTTGGATTCAAACCTTGACTTGCATACTTCTCTTAAGATTTACATAAAGCTATTCAATCCCTTGTCTGAACAAGATCTCACACATTTAACGTTGACAAAGAAATTTGTTTACAACACTGTCTACTCTAATTCTAGCAATGGTTGGCTCTTGGATGGGTTTGTCGTTAGTGTATATTTAGAATTGTGATGCCATCTAATGACTATGATATGTTTAGCAATACTTTCATCAGATCTATGTAGTATGGACTATTGATCCATATTGACCGTCATAATGTATTCAATTTAAGTTGATGTTGATAGTTGTACATGGATTGCAGACTATTCGACTATGTTGAATGTAGTTTTAGGGTTACATATGTTGTACCTTGAACTTACGAAGTTGCTTTTTAATGTAGACATGGCACGTTTTTTCTTCCTACCTACTCATGTGGTCTGTTGAATTTATACACCTTAACCTGCATAATATACGTTTATATGAGAAAAATGGTTTTAGCGGGCACCATATTAAAATGTTAAATATAGAGGATATGTATTCCTTATGCATTGGAAATATGAATTATCGTATATTTTATATTGTCTACTATATTTATTTCACTTATGCAATTGATGCAATGAGCGAGTATTGAATCTAAATTAAGATCACTGAATAGTAGGTAGGAGTATTCTCGAGTATTTATGAAATATTAAAGAATTATTTATGGAAACAACGAGCTCCTTATGAAGAAATGTTCGAACTCAAATTTCATAAGTGATATTAAATATGGTTTTTCAATCTTAAATCCATGTTTAACCATAGTTAAGGGGCTTTCAAAACAAGAAGTGTTGGTTAATTAGCCCAAAAGGCTAAATATATCACCATGAATAGTGCCGTAATAAAAGTAGTATAAATATAAATGAAAAGGTTTCTAAATGAGCTAGAGGTGATTCTAAATACTAAGAATCCCATGGCATAATATAAGTGCTCATAAGATATCTAAACACATGCTCTGAATGTTCCATATGATAAAGGCAGTTTATGATTGATGTTGGCTAACAGAGTAGGTAGTAATGCAATATAGCATAATCATTCACTAAGGGACTGACTCGATCTATTTTGAACTGATTGGAGGAATGAGATTAAGGTTCAATGAAAACAAGTGAATATTCCTATATTACCCCTTGTTGCTCTCGTGGAACGGAGAAGGCAGGTGAGCCAAAAGATGGTCATCAGTACAAGGTCACATGTTGACTTTGCTTTTGGAGGGTAAAAAGGGATAGAGAAAATTGCCCCTGAATGCGAGTGGAAGATTGAAAGAGTTAATGGTTTATCCTATGGGAAATTAAGTAATTTGTCACATATATCTATCTCCGTAGTCAATCTAGTTTGTAATAAAGGTGTTTAATTTTTGTTTTATACTTTGTTTTATTGTGATATAATTAATTTAAGGTATATTAATAAGAAAATCCATAGATAAAATGTTATGTGATTGTAGCTGCAAATAATTGTAATCACGAGTACTTAATCACATAATTAAACAACATTTTTCTCTTACAATTCTCAGGCAAGATGTTCCGAGAAAGGATATCAATATATCTATTGAGACCGGCCTACATAATATTCTCCAAATGTTGGGCAGTTTATTAAGCATGGTTGTTGGGGGGCATAAAGGGATTATGTACTTGTAGTTATTAGATAACTATAGAATGACTAATTCGAAAGTTTTTTGTTGGTTGATAATAGCTAGGTCAAACAGGAAATCTCACAGTTCGCTCGATTTGAAAATATCATAGAACTTCAATATAAAAACTCCCCATTTACTATAGTTGTGTCTAGGTTGAGGCATTGGAAGTGAAGCACTATTCAATAGAGAATTTTCCTACTCAACTGTATAAGGTTAGCATTACAGCCAACGATAGTCAACTTAAAGTCAAAATCTTTTGACAAAGTAGACCGATTAATAATAAATATTATTATTGAACCAAGAAATTTGTTTATAAACTAATCCAGTTGAATGTGGATAATCTTGGAGTTTTGACCCATATCAAATTCATACACCCTAACATAATATAGTGCTGACGAAGGGAACATATGTAAATATATTATCATTATTGGTACCACTTAAAATAATATAAAATATGATTTTTGCTGAAAAGGTATGTATGTGACGAATTCGACCAAATTATCACACCACCAGCTAAGGCGATGTGTGAATGTTAAAATTTGAATTATTCAATATTAATCGCTACTGATTTCAGACCTTCAAGTTACACAACCACATTTGTGAATTCTTTAAAAAAAACCACACGTTAAATTAGTTTGTAAAGTGTTATAAATCAATTAAATTAACTACTGTTTGATAAATATTAATCATTATTTTGTTTCATGTTTTGGGTGTTGTTAGTAATTATTTGATGTGCATGTATATAAAAGTTATATATGTACATGTATCGGCATATAATGTAGCTATTTATTTAAACTAGTTTTAAATACAAATTGTTACTTAATGGGATTTTGATAAAATAATCCATGCAAATGGTCAAGCTAAGGAACTTCCTATGCCACATGGGTACGCCTCTAGAGGGACTCCCCGAGAACTTAACCAGCTCTCGTCCAACACAAGGCCGGGTTACTCTGTAACTAGGTAACTACTACACAAGTATGCCATCCCCCAGACATTTGCGACCTTTATCCGAGGATCCTCAACCACAAAGCAACAACCACAAAGTATAATAAATTTGTAGCAACAACATAGGTAAAATATCTCGGCTCCATACCATGATACTACCCTTTTCCAGAAGGAAATGACATACCCTCATGGGGAGCTACCCGCAAATAACCTTGCCGCATCCTTCCTGTTTCGACCATTTCCGGGGTGTGATGTCTGGCGAAATCTCATCCACAAAGCTACACTTTTCATAAAGTCATGCTTTGTTCAACAAATGATCAGCAGCACTTCGTATGCCACATTACCAAATTGTGAATGTATCACTAGTAACCATCAACTACATAACCTCTGAGCTCGTACGTCTCAGAGAAGGGTGTTAAGCTAAGAGAATAAATTCTCCACCACCAACAGAAATGTATTTGATAGAAACCAGCTTTACCTCTCAAAGTGTAATGTCAGACACACATCCATACAAGTCCGTTCCAGGATCGAATGGAACCGAAGGCACTTCAAAGAAGCCCTTGCAAATCCGAATATTCACTAATCACGTCCGGAATCCCCATCACAAAGGGTGATAAAATCTCTATACCGAAGCAACCCGGTGTAGATACATTCGACAGGTAATACATACGTATTCGAAAATACTCGGTCTTCAACACCATCTTCAAATGCAATCCCATTTCGTCGTATCATTATTCGGAATGAGTTTTATGACACAAAGTCCTCTCCCGGCTAATCCGAATAACGAGCACTTATTTTTAAAAATAAGTGTTCATTTAGATTTCAAAAAATTCACAACAATCTTCACTTTGATCTTTTAAACAAAAGATCCACTACAATCACAAAGGTTCGATGTGGGTTTCGAATATCCATTTGGAATCCGACCCCCGGTCGCATAGAAATTCAAATGCCATTTGAAGGCCAATATTGATAGTCGGTTATTTAAATATCAATCAATACTCACAATAGTCACCAGATTTAAATAATTCTTCACCCAATTATTTATTTTCAAAATATCTTCAAAAGATATATTTTTAACACTTCATCACTTTGAAAAAAATTTCAAATCACTTTTCACCTTTCAATCTTTTGAAAACAAATTTCAAATTGCTTTTCACACTTCAATCCTTTGAAAACAAATTTCAAATCACTTTCCTCACGTGGAATAAATTTTCAAATATGTATTTAACTCCACTGAAAATTTGCCGAGTTCAAATACTTTAAAAATAATTTAAATCAATTATCCAAAATATATTTGGAAACATTTTAAAATAAAACTATTTTAACGCTTACTTAATTATTAGTTATGAAAATATTATGGTAATATCACATATAAACTTTAAGTCCAAAACAAAATTTTGAAATAAAATTAGTAAATATAGTATAAATATTCAGACAACCAATTTCTAAATCAAATAATAATTAAATCTTTAAAATAATCATTTCTGTAATTAACTAAATAAATCTTTACTTTAAAGATTTAAAACGATTCCCAAAAATAATTTTTCTAATAATATTTTTCAAAACCATTTCTAAATCATTTAATTTATACTTTAAAAGTTACTACGAAAATATACCTGGCTTTTCAGGGAAAGTACACCTTCCATTCTAAAATGGTTCATTCAATTCAATTTATAAATCTTTCTGGATTTATTTTAAATTTACGTTCCAAATCCGTAAATTTCTTTCCACACTTTTAAAAATAAAACAATGTTTATTTTTAAAGCAAATTTCCCTTTCCTTTTTAAATTCCCATTGTGAATACAAATTCCCAAATAACCACTTATATGTGATTTTTAAATCGATTTAAAAAATATTCACTTTCAACACCAAATCAATTCTCAATTTGATTTCCAAATTTATTTCAAATACCAAATCAAATCCCAAATTGATTTTTTCCAAACATTTACTTCAAAGCACCAAATCGATTTCCCAAAATTTGTTATTTTAAACACCAAATCAATTTTAGATTGATTTTCCAAATATTTATTATTTTTTACCAAATCAATATCAAATTTATTTTCCAATTTATTTTCAAAACACCAAATCAAATTTCAAATTTATTCTCAAATTTATTTCAAACACCAAATTTATTATCTTTTGAAACAAATTCCTTCTTTTAAATTTATTTAATTTTATAAAATTAGTTTACTATAAATTTCTACTTAAATTTCAAAAATCCAATTTTTATTTATTTCTGGTATCCTACGATACCAAAAATATATTCGGCTAAATTATAGCCTTCAACGATTTCAATCACAAATATGATCACATATAGATTTTAAATAAACAACACACAATCATTGAAACAAATTCAATTATTTGAGGAATCCAGTTGGATCCCTCCAACCTGTTTCCCTGCATCCACAGACGTTAGCATAACAATTAAATACCAATTCCACTTTGAGGTGGAATATCGCGGTATATGAGATTTATATAATATCATCCGCTATAACGCGGCACATAGGGTCTCATCCGCTATATAATGCGGGAAAGCAACCACTCCAAATACATATATAATACCAATTCCACTCCAGATCGTTTCTTTCCAACTTTGACCTTGTATGAATATTAGATGATTTAATTAATATTCGAACAAATCGAATAGTTACTTATTATTAAATAATCTGATTAACTATTTAAATATCCATTTGAAAATTTTAATTATCCAGTGATTTATTTTAAACCAATAGTTTTAAATTTTTAAACTAACTTTCTTTTTAATAAATTATTTTTGGTAACTAAAACAATTAAATAGATTAGTAAACAGATAATTCACCATATTTATTATTTTTTAAATATCTAAAGCTAAATTTGAATTTTGTATATGTATATTTATTTTATATATAACAATACGAAATTTTCTTTACTGTAAAATTTCTAATACATATATATTTGTAAAAATATAAAAAGTGGATTTTAAATATACCTATGTGTGTGTGTGTGTATTAAAAAAAATCTATCTGCATATATGTGCTACTGCAAATATTTTCCAGTGAATAACAGAATAAGGATTACATTTACTGTAAAAATTTCCTACTATATTATACAGACATATATAAATTTAAATTTAATTGAGAAATAAAATAAAATTAATAAAAAAACAAAAACGAATACCTCTGCCTCTCACCGTCTCGAGCAAAATGCGACGCTGCCCATCGTCACCGCTCCACCGCTCTAACTATTCGCGACCCTAATGCCCTAACTGCCATTGCGAACTCGAACGCAATCCGCGACCAAACCCGCCGTCGCCTGACGTCAAATCGCAAACGAACACCCAACGCCTCATCGGCATCCCCTACCACCCGACTTCCTCATGCGACACAGCGTCTCCCCAATGCAACCACTACTCCCCCCTTGAAACGCGATAGCATCAGCCACACACGACGAGCGATTCGAGGCTATGCGAAAAGCTTCAGCGTCCCATTCCTCGTTTATTTGATTTGTTCGAGAAAACTTCGAACCTTAATTTTTGAACTCGATGTCCTGCCTCAATTTCGCCGCGAATACCATGGTGTCGCCTTGGCACGCATCAAGTGAAATTGTGATGCGCTCTGCCATTAACTTGATTTGACGATTGTCGATTCTCTTTTTTTTTTCTTGTATGCGAACGAGCACAGCGCCAATTAATTTAGAAAGGAAAATAGGATTTTTATTTTAATTTTATCAGAGGCTCGAGATTTTGATTTGGAGAGGAACAAAAACGATTGGCGTTAATAAAAAAATTTCTTTTGTTCGTTCTGTTTTGAAAAGGAAGAAACAAAGACGAACGTTTGATTTTAATTTTTTTTCCTTTGTATATGCGTGTAAACATTCTTTTGCCAAGTGTTTCTATTGTGCAGAGAAAAGGAAATACTTGTTTTAACTCCTACATGTGTATGAAAAGTTTTGACATAATCTTTTAAGGCAACAATATTAATTATCTTTGAATTTAAATTTAAATTCAAATCGCTTTGATAACCGCAACTAAAAATCTCAATCTCCAATCGAGGTGTGCTATCAGGTGTTTATAATGTTATAAGCCTATTTCGAACGCAATGGAAAAGATTTCGAGTCCAAATTCGATTGTATGGAGAAGATAGCTTTTTGACCCAGCTATTAAGTTAAATTTTCGATTTAAATTTCAGAGCGTTTATTGACCGTACGGCCAAACGATGACTCCACACACTACGAAAATTGAAACTCGATAATAATACAATATTATGGATCCCATGGAACTGGTTTCGTCGAATTCTGAGGCTGTGCCTTGGAAGACTATTTTTAATTTCAATTTAAACGATAAAATATCAAAACTGAACAAATCAGTTCCTAATCCAATTCTGAAACTTCCATTATCTTCAGTATTATCCATATAAATTATCTAAGCCATCGAATTATTTTTAACAGACTTAAAATTGAAGATTCAAAATTTTACCCAAATTCAATAAATTAAATTCAATAATTTAATTGTCAAATTCATAGTTATAATTGAAATTCAAGCTTAAAATTAACTTCCAAACATTTAAAATCAATTAAATATCTCAATTTCAAATATTAAAAATTATGGGTCATCACATTCTTCCCCCTTAAAAGAATTTCGCCCCGAAATTTCTAGTTAAGAAGAATGATCCTCAATCCGTTACTATTTTTCCCAAAACCCAACAGCTTATCAACTTGCCAAAACAAATCTTTTCATTAGAGACCATTATCATTTCAACTAACTTTCCAAAATCAACCTTAAGTTCCAAACAATATTGTTTTCTTAACCAGTTCGAATTTAAATTCTAATACAAAATTTAAATTACAAAATTTTCTCAAATTTTTTCTAACTCCCTAATTTACCGAAAAATTTCGTGTAACAACCCGAATATTTATCGAGTTTGTATTTAAATATTTTATTTAAATATTAACTCGTTAATCGGATTTTGGTCCGAAAAGCTACTTTTTGCAAATGGTCAAATTAGGACTCGAGACCACTTCCATTGAGTTCGAAATGTCGTTTACAACTTTTTTTAAGTATAAACATCGATAGGTTTGGAGTTAGTGAAATTTCACTAACTTTTCCCGCTTTGGACTTTGGGTTAGTTTAGCCTATTAAGCCCAAGTTCCAACCCTCTTCTCCTCACTCTTCATAAATTTCCTAACTAATCAAGCTTTGGCATTAATGGTGGAGGGAATGGGAAATTAAAATTCCAAAACTCAAATTCAATTGCAATCCATCTTTCTACTCCAAATTCAAGAAGAAGACATTGGATTCAAGCTTCTTGTGCTTAGATAGAAGAAGGATTGATTCTTGCTTGCTTAAAACTTCATTTTCATTGATATTTGGTGCAAAGGTGAGATTTTTATCTCACAATTCTAGCCTATAACTATATTGGACTGTTGGGAATGATTCCCTATCATTTTTGCATGCATGTTAGCATTTGGTTTGGATTGGATTGGCAAAAAACTCCAATTTTTAGCGTTTTGTTGAATTTTCTGCACTTGAGTCGTTCTGGCCATTTTTAGGTCGTTCGTCCATAGGTCGTGAGTCGTTCACGAGTTAACCCTAGGTCGTTCTGGCCATTTTTAGGTCGTTCGGAGTTAAGTCGTTCGTCCATAGGTCGTGAGTCGTTCACGAGTTAACCCTAGGTCGTTCTGGCCATTTTTAGCTCGTTCGGAGTTAAGTCGTTCATCCATAGGTCGTGAGTCGTTTACGAGTTAACCCTTAAGTCGTGCAGCCCTTCAGTCACGCAACCCTTAAGTCGGTTACGAGTTATCCCGATAGGTCGCTGGACACTTAACTCGTTAGGTCGTATGACCCATGAGTCGTTAGGTCGTATGACCCTTGAGTCGTTAGGTCGTATGACCCATGAGTCGTTAGGTCGTATGACCCATGAGTCGTTAGGTCGTATGACCCATGAGTCGTTAGGTCGTATGACCCTTGAGTCGTTAGGTCGTATGACCCTTGAGTCGTTAGGTCGTATGACCCATGAGTCGTTAGGTCGTATGACCCATGAGTCGTTTGGTCGTATGACCCATGAGTCGTTAGGTCGTATGACCCTTGAGTCGTTAGGTCGTATGACCCTTGAGTCGTTAGGTCGTATGACCCTTGAGTCGTTAGGTCGTTAGACCTCATTTTGTCTTCACTAGGTCGTACCGTTTTGGTCGGGGCGCTGCCCCGCACCCCGCCGGGGGCGCTGCCCCCTGGACCCCCGCGACCTGACCGGGCAGGTCGAACCCCGTAAGCGGTGGCGTTGCCCCCGCACCCCCACCTTGGGGGGTTGCCACCCCCCCTGGACCCTCCCTCCGTAGGCGATCTTATCTGAAAAACATTCAACAGAACTTGCTTTGTTGAGATGCTGAGTTGACCATTCTTCGAGACAAACCATCTCTGGTTATCTCGGCCACGTTTGGTCGTTGGGGAACTTCCACTTTGATGCTTTTGAGCTGATTTCCTTGGATTTTATTCACATCTCCGAATGTGATCTTTGTGATGATTGTTTCTACAATCTCTTCTGTGATTTGTCATTTTAAAAATATAAAGGTTTCAATACTAGTAGTAAATATCAAAACTCTTTTAACAAACAATTTCAACTCTATTTTTAATAACAAAGCTCTTTTCTTAAACCGTTTTCTAATCTATTAGTATATACAACCCTTTACCTCACTCGGATGAGAAATCTAATTAAACGACTTAGTAAAACAAGTGGTATGAAACGCTTGCGTTCACTTCGTCGGTTAATTCCTTGACTTGTTCGATTGAACCTCTTGTGACAATTTTATTAGTGAAGATTTACAGTTTGTTCGTAAATATTTAAGTTAAGCAAGTGGTTATGGGACATGAAGCTAAACTTCTATATTTACTAGCTTAGTGTAATTGACACTTCTAGTTGATCATGACGATCGTTCTGATGATTTAGACTAGCAACTGTGCGATGTCTCTTGTTGCGAGGTTAGACTAGACACCACTTGTGTGATTCCAATCACACATACCTTTTTTCTTTTTGGTTAGTCTGGACCTTAATCTGTGTGATTCCATTCACACATGTGGGGTAGCTCCCCTTGGTCTTCGGACCGTCATGTGATAGGCCTCTTTCTCTTTTCTATGATTTCTGGACTTCTTGCATTGATTTCTAGAATTTATGTCATTGACTTGTTATGAGTACAAGTTTGGGGTATGATGCCCTTTCCGAATCTTTGAGAAGATTCTTGTGATATTGATTATCTCTTATTGATTGATCTTCTGTTGATCATTATTTACATACTTATAGCGGTATGTCATTATGGATGTTTATGTTTATGCCATATCTTTTATGTTATCTCGTGTCATCTGATATTTATAGCTAGACTGATCCGTTTATTATTTTCTTAAATAATACTCGGGTCAGACCGAGATGTTACAGGTGCTTCTGCTTGACTTCTTCCCAGGGATTCATCACTCTGACTTTTGGCTAACTGTTTAGATTAGCAGTTTTTGTTGTATACACTTGAGATATAGACTCATAGTTGTATTCTTTTGTATAGCACGTGTTGCTATTCTTTTGTATTATCGTGGATCTTACTGACCACTACTCTGATGTACACTTTCATGTGTTAGTTATATATTCATATCTTCTTCCGCCTTTGTGATATGGATATCTGTGACTGATTTGTGATATGATTATTTCTATGTTTGTTTCCAAAGATTATTTATAGCCACCGTGTGATAAGCAATTACATGGATGGTCGCTCCTCAACAGCCTTATTCTCCGTGCTAGTTGACAGCACTACTTCGGAGTGTTCTTGGCTAGCGTGGGTATAGAGGTGGGGCGTCACATTTCGCCAGCGTCTCCTTTGCGCGGCTAGCTCGGTACCACTACAAAATGGCACCACGACCCCCCAAATTTCAGAAGAAAACAAAAAGCCAAGTGGCTGGATAAGAAAATCATCAAATTTCAAATAGAAATTTAAACTCATATCTTTTTCGAACAATTAAAATTTTATCTTCGAAAATCAATCCCAATTCCCTTTCCTTTATATCACTTGTATGCTATGTAACAACCATATCCAATTTCTATATTCCTTTTGCACATTCCATTACAAAAGTTTGAATACTTACTTCTTATTCCATTTTTACTTCACTATTGAAGTTATATATCCATTTTCATTCAATCTTACATTTTTCAATTTCATTTGAATTCAATCTACAATTTCAATTTAAGTTGGATTCAATTTACCTTCTGAATATTGAATTTTGTCAATTATCTTTCATTTACAACTGATTCATATCACTATTTTAAATTATTTTCATTTACTAACTCATTACAAATTCCAATTCATTTTATCTCAAACCATTTTTTTTATTTCCACCTTTATTATCCTTAGTTAACTTCGTTCTAGTTTTACAACTTCATTATATTTCACATAATTCAAATTGGTTTTCAATATTCAGTTTCAATTCCAGTTTTATTCTTTTGTTCATTCCCAAAAATTTATTTTCAATTCACCATTTTGGTTTATAACCACTTATATTTAAACTGGATTTCAAATTCCATATGAACTTAATTCACCTTTCATTTATAATTATTGAATTCAATTCATTCCAATCCATATCTATTTGGTCATTCCTTCAATTAATTTCACTTACTAATTTTATTTTAATACTTTGCTTTACAAATCAAATTAATTCCAATTCCAGTTCTATTTAGTTACAAATTCGAAATGAATTTCAACATTCAATTCACTATCATTTACTTGAAATTGCAAATTATTTATTCATTCACAATTTATTTTCCATCTTAATAAATTTTATTCCAATCATTTTAGTCTATTAGACTTCTAAAATTCACCTTTATTCAAATTAACTCGAGTTAATTTTAGTTTAATTCTGAATTTCCTAAGTGTTCAAACTTATTATTCCATAACTATTTTTTAATAAGATTCCAGAGTCTTACCATCTTTTCAAAATCATTTTTTGAAATAAATTCAAATTATCCGTTGAATTTCTAAAACCAAACCCAGTTTGCAAACAATTTTCATTTTAAAATAATTTGGCAGCAATTCCTCTCCTGGAAACTCGAAAATGAACACCGATGATGTTGCGATCATCATCAGAATTATTTTCCAGCGACCAAAATGAGTTTAGTACTTTTTATCCCTCCAAAACTATTTTTCAAAACCCTTGAAAATCATTTCCAAATCAAAAGGGATTTAATTTTTAGATTTTCCAAATTTCAAATCTTTCCAAAAACATTTCCAAACATTCCTCTGGAATTCCATTTCAAATTACAAATCACATTTACAATTTATATTCTCAAATTCCATTTGTATGTGAAATTCTTAACTTTGGAGTTACGATTTCAATTTCCTATTCAATAATCAATGATAATAATTTAATATATCATTCCTAACAACCAAGCAACCGTATAGTATTATAATAATTTACGAAAAAATTATTCCTTTTATATACAAAAATAATTTGGGTAAAATTATCTCATTTACCCGATTTTAAAACATATTGTGTCAGTTTATCTTGTTTAAGAGTTTAGAAATCCCTATCGTTACAGTTGGCCAAACTGCACCGACCAGAATCTATAAATAATCAACCGATAAGTCAACACAATATAAAACAATTTTATATTCACTAACAAATACGCGCTCATATCTATTATTACACTTAAACTCAATCTAGAGTACTAATGACTCTATCTCTAATGAGTAACACCCACCAGAGCCAAGATTGTCGGTTAACCAAATGCTCTGATACCACGCTATAATGACCCATTTTTTGGACGCCCGAAAGTTGACATCGATACATCCACGGTATCCAATTCCACACTGTTGAATGCCGGAAAACCGAACCGTTAGGGTTAAAGAAAAAGAAGATAAGAGAAGAAAACGGAAACAATAACGGAATCTCACATTTCGCAGTGGAACATATATAATAGATAAATGAATAATCTTTAAAAAAAAGCACTATATCTGTTATTACAATACAACATCAGAGTTTACAACAACAATCACAAAATTGGCAGTTATAATAACTTGTTACAAGAAAATTTGACTTGCACTAACCCAAACACAACGGACACTATATAGTATAAGTGATACGTCTCGCTATCCAGCTTGAACTCTAGATCTCCACAGCATCTTTTCTGACTTCGCTTCCGAATAACTGATACTGACTCTAGGCTGCCTGTGTGGAAAATTATGGGAATCCAGAGTTTAGAAAGGGAACAATAAAGTCCAGGTCAGTCATGGGACTGGTGTGAGATCTTAAAATAGTTATTTTCACAAAGAAAGGGAAAAGAAATCCGCTATGCTTTTGGAAAATGAAACTACCATAAGGCCTCCCCGCACACATACAGTGCAAGCGCACAATTGGAGGAGATTTCTCTTTATGATAGTCAAACATGCTTGATACGCAAAATCTCTTTTAGTATTATTATAAGTGCATAGTGGAAAACATTTGCAAGTATAATATTAATCTTAGCCAGCATATGTACCATTATAGTATGCCTACTATAGCTACCATATTAGATGGTAGGTTCTACAACTAAAACCGTACAAGGCGTGTATAGGAGATTGGATTTCCAACAAATGGTCAGGTTAAGGAACTTCCTATGCCACATGGGTACGCCTCTGGAGGAACGCCCCGAGAACTTAACCAGCTCTCTGCCAACACAAGGCCGGGTTACCTCTGTAACTAGGTAACTACTACACGAGTATTCCATCCCCCGTCATTTGCGACCTTTATCCGAGCATCCTCAACCACAAAGTATAATAAATTTGCAGCAACAACATAGGTAAAATATCAAGGCTCCATACCATGATACTACCCTTTTCCATAAAGAAACGACATACCGTCAGGGGATGCTACCCCCAAAAAACCTTGCCGCATCCTTCCTGTTTCGACCATTTTCGGGGTGTGAGGTCCGACGAAATCTTGTCCACAAAGCTACACTTTTCGCAAATTCATGCTTTGATCAACAAATGATCAGCAGCACTTCGTATGCCACATTACCAAATTGGGAATGTATCACTAGTAACCATCAACTACATAACCTTTGAGCTCGTACGTCTCAAAGATGGGTGTTAAGCTAAGAGAATAAATTCTCCGCCACCAACACAAATGTATTTGATAGAAACCAGCTTTACCTCTCAAAGTGTAATGTCAGATACACATCCATACAAGTCCGTTCTGGAATCGAACGGAACCTAAGCCACTTCAAAGAACCCCTTGCAAATCTGGATATTCACTAATCATGTCTGGAATCACCATCACAAAGGGTGATAAAATCTCTATACCGGAGCAACCCGGTGCAGAGACATTCGACATGTAATCCATTCGTTATCGAAAATACCCGGTCTTCAACACCATCTTCAAATGCAATCCCATTTCGTCGTATCATTATTCGGAATGGGTTTTATGACACAAAGTCCTCTTTCGAATAATCCGAAAAACGAGCGCTTATTTTTAAAAATAAGTGTTCACTCAGATTTCAAACAAATCACAACAATCTTCACTTTGATCTTTTAAACAAAAGATCCATTACAATCACAAAGGTTCGATGTGGGTTTCGAATATCCATTTGGAATCCGACCCCCGGTCGCATCGAAATTCAAATGCCATTTGAAGGCCAATATTGATAATCGGTTGTTTAACTATCAATCAATACTCACAACAATCACTAGATTTAAAAAATTCTTCACCCAATTATTTATTTTCAAAATATCTTTGCAACATATATTTTTAACACTTCATCACTTTGAAAACAAATTTCAAATCACTTTTCACCTTTCAATCTTTTGAAAACAAATTTCAAATTGCTTTTTACACTTCAATCCTTTGAAAACAAATTTCAAATCACTTTCCTCACGTGGAATAAATTTTCAAATATTTATTTAATTCCACTGAAAATTTGCCGAGTTTAAATACTTTAAAAATAATTTAAATCACTTATCCAAAATATATTTGGAAACATTTTAAAATAAAACTATTTTAACACTTACTTAATTATTAGTTATGAAAATATTATGCTAATATCACATATAAACTTTAAGTCTAAAATAAATTTTTGAAATAAAATTAGTAGATAGAGTATAAATATTTAGATAACCAATTTCTAAATCAAATATTAATTAAATCTTTAAAATAATCATTTCTATAATTAACTAAACAAATCTTAACTTTAAAGATTCAAAACAATTCCCAAAAATAATTTCTCCAACAATATTTTTCAAAACAATTTCTAGAACTTTTAATTTATACTTTAAAAGTTACTTTGAAAATATACTCGGCTTTCCAGGGAAAGTACACCTTCCATTCTAAAATGGTTCATTCAAATCAATTTATATTTTTTTTTGGATTTATTTTAAATTTACGTTCCAAATTCGTAAATTTCTTTCCACACTTTTAAAAATAAAACAATGTTTATTTTTAAAGCAAATTTCCCTTTCCTTTTTAAATTCCCATTGTGAATTCAAATTCCCAAATATCCACTTATATGTGATTTTTAAATCGATTTCAAAAATATTCACTTTCAACACCAAATCAATTCTCAATTTGATTTCCAAATTTATTTCAAATACCAAATCAAATCCCAAATTGATTTTTCCAAACATTTACTTCAAAACACCAAATCGATTTTCAGAATTGATTTCCCAAAATTTATTTTTTGAAACACCAAATCAATTTTAGATCGATTTCCCAAATATTTATTATTTTTTTACCAAATCAATATCAAATTGATTTTCCAATTTATTTTCAAAACACCAAATCAAATTTCAAATTTATTCTCAAATTTATTTCAAACACCAAATTATTTTCTTTTGAAACAAATTCCTTCTTTTAAATTTATTTAATTTTCTAAAATTAATTTACTATAAATTTTCTATTAAATTTCAAAAATCCAATTTTTATTTATTTCCGGTATCCTTTGATACCAAAAATATATTCGGCTAAATTATAGCCTTCAACGATTTCAATCACAAATATGATCACATACAGATTTTAAATAAACGACACACAATCAGTGAAACAAATTCAATTATTTGAGGAATCCAGTTGGATCCCTCCAACCTGTTTCCCTGCATCCACAGACGTTAGCACAACAATCAAAAACAAATTTCACTTCGAGGTGGAATATCGCGGTATATGGGTTTTATATAATATCATCCGCTATTATGCGGCGCATAGGGTCTCATCCGCTATATAATGCGGGGAATCAATCACTCCAAATACACATATAATACCAATTCCACTCCAGATTGTTTCTTTGCAACTTTGACCTTGTATAAGTATTAGATGATTTAATTAATATTCGAACAAATCGAGTAGTTACTTATTATTAAATAATCTGATTAACTATTTAAATATCCATTTGACAATTTTAATTATCCAGCGATTTATTTTAAACTAATGGTTTTAAAATTTTAAACTAGCTTTCTTTTGAATAAATTATTTTTGGTAACTAAAACAATTAAATAGATTAGTAAACAAATAATTCACCATATTTATTATTTTTTAAATATCTAAAACTAAGTTTGAATTTTGTATATTATATTTAACAATGCATAATTTTCTTTACTGTAAAATTTCTAATACATATATATTTGTAAAAATATAAAAGTCTGGATTTTAAATAAACCTGAGTATATATATATTAAAAAAAAAATCTATCTGCATATATATGACACTGTAAATATTTTCTAGTGAATAACAAAATAAGAATTTCATTTACCGTAAAATTTTCCTGCTATATTATACAAACATATATAAATTTAAATTTAATTGAGAAATAAAGTTAATAAGAAAAGAAAAACGAATACCTCTGCCTCCCATCGTCTCGAGCAAAGTGCGACGCTGCCCATCGTCACTGCTCCACCGCTCTAACTGTTCGCGACCCTAATGCCCTTACCGCCATTGCAAACTCGAACGCAATCCACGACCAAGCACGTCGTCGCCTGACCTCAAATCGCGAACGAACACCCAACGCCTCATCGGCATCCCCTACCACTCGACTTCCTCACGCGACACAACGTCTCCCCAATGCAACCACCACTCCTCTCTTGAAACGCGATAGCATCAGCCACCTACGACGAGCGATTCGAGGCCATGCAAAAAGCTTCGCCGTCCCATTCCTCGTTAATTCGATTTGTTCGAGAAAACTTCGAACCCTAATTTCTAAACTTGATGTCTTGCCTCGATTTCGCCGCAGATACCATGGTGTCGCCTTGGCACGCATCGAGCGAAATTGTGATGCACTCTGCCATTAACTTGATTTGACGATTGTCGATTCTCTTTTTTTGGTATGCGAACGAGCACAACGCCATTTAATTTAGAAAGGAAGATAGGATTTTTTTTAATTTTATCCGAGGCTCGAGATTTTGATTTGGAGAGGAATGAAAACAATCGGCATTAATAAAAAAATTTCTTTTGTTCATTCTGTTTTGAAAAGGAAGAAATGAAGATGGACGTTTGATTTTAATTTTTTTTCTTTTCCTTTGTATACGTGTGTAAACTTTTTTTTCCAAGTGTTGCTATTGTGCAGAGAAAAGGAAATACGTGTTTTAACACCTACATGTGTATGAAAAGTTTTGACATAATCTTTTAAGGCAACAATATTAATTATCTTTGAATTTAAATTTGAATTCAAATCGCTTTGATAACCGCAACTAAAAATCTCGATCTCCAATAGAGGCATGCCGCCAGGCGTTTATAATGTTATATGCCTATTCTGAATGCAATGGAAAATGTTTCGAGTCCAAATTCGATCGTATGGAGAAGATAGCTTTTTGACCCAGCTATTAAATTAAATTTTCGATTTAAATTTTAGTGCGTTTATTGACCGTATGGCCAAACGATCATTCCAAACATTACGAAAATTGAAATCCGATAATAGTACAATATTACGGATCCCATGGAGCTAGTTTCTTCGAATTCCGAGGCTGTGCCTCGGAAGGCAATTTTTAAATATCAATGTAAACGATAAAATTTCAAAACCGAACAAATCAGTTCCAAATCCAATTCTGAAACTTCCATTATCCTCAGTATTATCCATATAAATTTTCTAAGCCAACAAATTATTTTTAACAGACATCAAACGAAAGATTCAAAATTTTACCCAAATTCAATAAATTAAATTCAATAATTTAATTGTCAAATTCATAGTTATAATTAAAATTCAAGCTTAAAATTATCTTCCAAACCTTTAAAATCAATTAAATATCTCAATTTCAAATGCTAAAAATTTTGGGTCGTCACATTTATACTTCATTATACTATCCTGTCACGCCATCGAATATATGCATGGTATATTCAAACAAAGATTTAATTAAATTAATTAATATGATTAGTTAGTAAAATATAATATTATTTCAAATAACAAATGACTTTACTTAAAAAATATATATGCTAGATAATAGGTTTCATAAGCTCATTAAGATACAACTAGGAAAATTATTTTTAAATTTATCCATTTCACTTACTATGAAACAAATACAATTACAACAAAAGATTCCTTGTCAACTAGCACCCTTCTCTGCTCCATTTTTTGCGATTAGGTCAACTTCTAATAAAAGACCCTGGTCTCCTCTACAAGAAGAGGTCGAGACTTCTTGTTTTTTCTTTGACAATGATCCTATGCCAACACTTTTCATTTGACAATAGCCACCACTATTCATTTGACAACACTGTCATTGTGCCAGAACCACTCTCTGTACTTCATTACCAACATGGCAAATCTACCATTGTATAGCAATCTCTTCTTGTGCCATGCTGCTTGTCTAAAACAAGTGCATCAAAATAGATCTATCCAATTTTAGTGTATTATGACCCTTCCAACCACATGGTATTCGAGTTGACCAATCTAGGTTGATGATCATAACCAGTGGTCTTACAGAACTTAGCTTCCATGATATAAATCTTAGTCTTTCAAAGCTTAATCTCTATAACCATAAATAGAGGTTCACATACATATATAACATTTTTTTTAAATAGGCTCTGGCTTCCTTTATTAAATAAATAAAAATCTATATATATTTAGAAGTAAGGCTGAAATAAACCCATGAAACTAAGGCTTGCAAAAAACTACAGCCTACATATACATAAATCGGTTTGGGTTTAATACCCAAAACAATGATCTTGATGTCTCTAATTACATCAACCCTAAGTGCCACTTGCATTAATTCATAACTCACTTTTGCAAAATGTTTCCTTCTTCATTTACTTCCATGGGGGCGTAATAAATCATTGAAAATTTAGCACTCCAAAACTTCGTTCATCAAAGAAATAAAGTTAGATCTATTATCTACTCCAAGCTCTTTACTACCTTCTTTTATCATAAAAGTCATCTCTTTACTTCGTTACCGTTACCATGCCTTTTTGGTCAAGACCGGGACATCGACAAATTGGATAAAAAGGATGGATATCGGGATTGAAGATTGATTGGAAACAAGGCTATGATCAATACCGTAAAAATTAGACCAACCTCCAATCAAGGTGGGATCGATCGGAAATAATGAACAAGGCTTAGTGAGGCTACACTTCGAGTTTTAGGTCAATCGGAGTTCGTACAATACCAAGCCGTGAGGCCCCATATCACATGTTTTACCAGATCGTTTAATTCTCCTTCTCATTCGCTCGAATAGTGCAAAAACATGTATTATATATATATACAATAATTTATTTGAGAAAACAAGCTTTTAAAACCAATTTCCTAAAATCGTATTTGGAATCAAACTTTGAAAATTCCCTTATTACAGAGAATAAATAGATTTTATATTTAAAAATACTTTAAAAATATAATATAGTAATTATTCGAAATGCCTATTTATTTAAAAATTATTTCAAAATTGTTTGACGAAAATCATGCTCGAAATAATGGAAAACCAATAAAATACTCAAAACCAATAACTTCAGTTCAATTCAAATTCAATTCGAATTTAATTCGAATTCAACTCAAAAATCACTTCAAATTCAATTCAAATTTGAATTCTAAATTCTCAAAATTTAGTTAGCCTATTGAAGTTATGGATGAATAAGTACTCATAAGAAATGGATTCACATTGATACTTTCGTATCAATCGCTGCGGCATTGGTTTAGTCAATCGATATTCATATTGATGCATCTCGTATTGATACATTTCATATCGATCAAGTAACTCCAGGATGCAACTTGTTTTAGATCGATAATGGTTTGTATCGATCCAACTTAAGAGCAACAAGGAGCTATTTTGAATCGATCATGTTCGTATCATTCGATATGAAAGAAGCGGTCAAGATGTGGTGAAGCACATGGATCACCGCGTGTGTCTCGAATCAATATGAAAGCCATGGATATGTAACTGATGGACAAGGGATATGATGGATACAAAGCTCTTCATGGATACGAAGTCACCCGCCTACATTGGCAAAGGCAAACTTGGATCGATCATATCTCGAAAACTACACACTGGAATTTCATGAAATTTGGATAGCAAGGACTTTGCACTACCATCTTTCACCATGATCGATTTCTAACCAATTGGAGCAATTCTTGACCAATACGAAATCGATATGGATTGATTAGGTATCGATCCCAAACCACCTTAGATCGATCATATGGGCCCATCTATGCATGAGAAACGGTATTTTGAGATTCAAGGTAGATATTTTCAGCTCCACGCCTATAAATAACACCTCCATTTCAACTAGGAAGGGGATCTTCTTCTTCTTTTTCAGCAAAACTCCATCATTTTGGTTATTGATATTCAAAGGATTTAACTATAATCATAGTATAAAGGAAATAAAAGGATCAATTCAAAGTGGACGTAGCCGGAGATTGCCGAACACTATAAATCTCGTGTCTTCTCTTTCTTTCTTTCATTTTAATTTTGTTATTTCTTTATTTTTACTCTCTGCATCAACTATGTCTGAGATCTATGACTGGATACTAAGGATTTGTGTGGAAACACTGATGCTTTTTTTACATTCGGGGTTTGTGACCAATTTTGGTGCAAACACATTGATGCTTTCACCGAGAACACTGGCACCCACTACATCGGATTTGGAGTTCAGATTTAGAAAGCTAAAGGATCAGACCTAGGAGGAACCATGGTTAGGCAATCAGCTAGAAGGACATTACCAAAAGGGAGCCATCAAGAAGGAAGTCAAGAGGCTTCCTCCGTAGCTGAAGCAGATCAAGCATCCATTTACGTCACAAGGGATGAGATGCAGACTATGATGGATTCCATGTAGGAATGGTTGCTGAGAAGGCAGGAGTAGATGATGCAGAACCTTCTAAGGAAGTTTGGATAGGCAGGAGCAGCATGAGCTGCCAAAGCACACATCCATGGAGTGGGATTAGAAGGGCTCAACAGGCAATCAGATGGAGTGACTCAGCAAGAGGCAGACCCCAATTAATAAACATCTATCAATTTGGATGGACCTAAACTTAGGGGCGCACCATCGTATAACGCTGGACCGATTCATGGAAGAAAACCAAGAGACGTCGCACAACATGGTGCCGATAGTAATATAGGATTGCTTGACAAGGAGTACATACCAGAATTCCCTCAATGACTTTGGAGGTAGTTAGGAAATGAAGACCGGGGGGGGGGGGGTGGAGGGGGCAACCCTTGGTGAAAAAAACACTGGATTGGCTGAAATTATCGAGTGAACTGTGCGCGGAGGTTTGACAAACAGAGATCTGGAAGGAGTAAACAGGAGTCCATTTACCCATAACATCTGGATGGTCAGGAATCCACCAGAGTCCAAGCTGCCTACTCTAGAAGTATACAGCGGTCAGACATATCCTACCGATTGTGTGATGAGGTATACAAGACACATTGAAGTGTTGGGGGTATCCGAGGAGGTTATAACCCGGTGTTTCCCCCTGTACTTGATGGATATAGCTGCTATGTGGTTCATACAGTTGGAAAATGGATCTATCAGGACATGGATAGAATTGGTCAACTGGTTTTTGAAGCAATTTCGGGTTTATATTAAGAGGTCGAACAATGTGATGACACTAACATGGGTGAAACAGAGGACATGAGAATCGCTTAGGACTTTGTTAATCCGGTTTAATGCAATGGTTGCTTCGTTGGATCGGTCGGATCCATCAAATGGTTCTAATGGCGACAGTGTCAGGAGGCAGGGATAACTCGAATTTCAAGGTATCATTGATACAGGATCCACCAATGGATTTTAGGAATTCTTTCATAAGGCCAAGAGATTTCTTTTGCATGAGGATGCAAGCTTGGATATGAAACCAAAGGAGGTAAACATGGTTAAGGATGGAGAACCATCTCATGAAAGCTCGGGTAAGGATAAGGATAAATGGAAGAGGAAGTCGGATAACGATTTTAGTTGGGTAAGGAAGCGGCGGGGAGAATCAAAATTCTCCACTTACACAGGACTGAATGAGACATTGGAACAAATACACATGAAAACTCAAGATCATCTTCCCTACCAAATGCCGACAAGGAGGAAACCCTCGGAATGCGATAGGGCATCGGGAATGCATTGTATCTTTCATAACCTGGATGGGCATGATACTAACAGCTGCAGGCACATAAGGATATAATCGAGGAGCACATAAGGAGTGGTCAGTTGCGGCAGTATGTTGGACTCGGAATGCAGCAGTGGAACAGGAGCAGCTACTGTCTACCTCAAACAGCGACGGCGCGACGCCCAAGAATGATGGTCGGTTGGTCATCAATTGATCGGGATGGTATGTAATAAGTAGCAAACTCTGGGCAGAAGGTTAAGTCACTTACTCATGTACGGGGACAGAGATAGCCCCTAGGCATGCTCTGAGATGATGATAAGATGCTCTAGTTTGTGAAACTTGGTTTTTCTCTCTGGTTTGGATATGTTCTTTTTTCTGGTTTGGTTTTGGGGTTTGGTTTCGACTCTTGGTTTTGTTGATTTTCTGGTTTGGATGCTTGTCTTTTGCCTTGGATCTTGGTTTGGATTTTTGATATGGATTTCTAGTTTTCTGATTTGATCTGGATTTTAGATTGGATTTCGATTGGAATTTTATCTAGCTTTTGGTAAAAGATCGTCTAGTATGGATTATGCGTGGCAATGGGTAAGTTGCTTCGTCCGAACATGGCAAATCGACTTATTCAGGTTATTGAGTACGGATTATACTCGGTAACGGTCCGAAGAGACCAAGATTCGACCTAGGACGTAGGCCCATATTATCTATCATTTATTATTTTAGGTCGTCGAGTATGGACTATGCTCGGCAAGGGTCCAAAGAGACTAGAACTCGGCTTAGGATTTGAGCCACGACATTACTCAGCGATTAGGGACACCGAACCAGAATCATCGCCAATCTATGACTTATTCCAAGGCATTACCTAACACAGGTCGTTGAGTGTGGATTACCCTTGGCAAGAACCTGTAGAGATTATGGGTTTAGATATTGGCTATGAACAGCTAAGGGTTTTGGTATGAACCCAGAGTGGTCCCGGATTTGGCTAAGGGCCCGAAGCGGGCCCGAATTTGGATATTGACCTAGAGAGGTCATGTATTTGGTTATTGGTTGCTGGATATTGATTGATTAGAACACGGCTGTCGGGTTCGGATGGATATGAAAATGGATAAGGATTTCATTATTGGATTTAGATATGGATATCGATTCAGAGCAGTTGCGGATTTGGATAAGGATATGACTATGGCTCTTCGATATAATGGCTTGGTAATGGATTGGGTTATGAATCACATGATATGGCTATGGATGGAATATGGAATTTGGATGTTGGATTTAAAGCTATTCAAAATAGGCCTTCCAACCTCAAGGCATGCTTTAGGGGGACAATGTCACCCTGCCTTTTTGGTCAAGGCTGAGACATCAACAAATTGGGCAAAAAGGATGGATATTAGGATTGTAGTTCGATTGAAAACAAGGCTATGATTAATACCGTCAAAATTGGACCAAACTCCAATCAAGGTGGGATCGATCAGGATTAATGAACAAGGCTTAGTGAGGCTACACTTCAAGTTTCAAGTCAATCAATGTTCGTATGCTCAAGTTATGGATGTATCAATATTCAAAAGAAATGGATTCACATTGATACTTTCGTATTGATCGCTGCGGCATTGTTTTAGATTGATCGATGTTTGTGTCGGTACATCTTCTATCGATACGTTTTAGATTATCTAACTCCAGGATGTAATTTGTTTCGGATCGATGATGGTGTGTATCGATCCAACTCAGATCGATATGAAAACATATGCTCCACCAGAGAATATGGGACCGATATGAAGGAAGGAGCAGAGGATGGATATGAAGAGCAGCATGGAGCTATTTCGTATCGATCGATACAAAAGAAGTGGTCAAGTTGGAGTGAAGCATATAAATCATTGTGCGTGACTCAGGTCGATACAAAAACCATGGATACGTAATTTATGGACACATGATGTGGTGGATATGAAGCTCTTCATGGATATGAAGTCACCAGCCTACGTTGGCAAAGGCAAACTTGGATCGATCATATCTCGAAAACTACACACTGGAATTTCATGAAATTTTAAGAGAAAGGACTTTACACTATTGTCTTTCACCATGATCGATCTTCACCTGATTGGAGTGATTCCTGATTGATACAAAATTGACATGGATCAATTAGAGATCTATCCCAAGCCACCTTGGATCGATCATGTGGGCCCATCTACGCATGAGAAATGGTATTCCGAGATTTAAGGAAGATATTTTCAGCTCCACGCCTATAAATAGCACTTCCATTGCAACTAAGAAGGGAATCTTCTTCTTCTTTTTTAGCAAAACTCTATCATTTTGGTTATTAATATTCAAAAGATTGTAACTATAATCACAGTATAAAGGAAATAAAAGGATCAATTCAAAGTGGATGTATGCCGGAGATAGCGAACCATTATAAATCTTATATCTTTTCTTTCTTTCTTTCATTTTAATTTTGTTATTTCTTCATTTTTACTCTTTAGATCATTTGGATCTAAGATCCATGACTAGATACTAAGAATTTGTTTGCAAACACTGGTGCTTTCATTACATTCGGGGTTTGTGATCAATTTTGACGCAAACAGTTACCGATCTTTTATAGTTTCTTTGTGTAGACCTGAATTTGTTAAGTCCAGTCTAGACTTTGTTTGAGTTGAGCATCATCTTCACTTCCAGATTTGAACTCGTTTGACATAGATTGGGTTTAATGATGTAATCTATTCTTTTAACGATGTAATAAATGTCTGGTAATTGTTGTAATTTGATTAAGTCAAATGAATTTGGCCATGCATGTTTCCTCGGGTGGTCAATACATTAATGAAGCAGAAGTCATGCCTTAATCTTCTAGCATTTTCACTCTTTATAAGCCAGATGAGTAATCTAATGCCACTTAAAGATTTAATCGTTTTTGATTTTCTTCCATGACCAGTTTTCGCGTAACTCGTAGATGATCTTGTACATACATAGTCAGAATAATGAAAAATAAGATACAAGGAAGAGATAAACCTGTCTAGGAACTATTCGCTGACCTTCTAGCAACCAGAAGCATATATTTCACTCTGAATGCAGCAAAACCCAGTTCAAACGAGGCTAGGGGTAAGAATTTTCGAACCCATTACATACAAATGCTTTAATCTTCTGTGTTTGAATAGGTTTTGTGCTTGGATTTGACTTGCCTGCTCTTCACCATGAACACAATGTACTCACGTAATTCTCTTTCTGGTTTGTGATTAGACGATGTAAAAGTTCGATCATTCACTCATTCCATATGCTCTAAATGCACAGTGATAGCACAATTCTAGCAATGTCTCGGCTCTTGCATTTGAGTTTGAAGTGTTAACGAATGTGTTATATTTTTGAAATGAGTGTTAGAACTCTTGAATGATTGGTTGACCACTTAAGCTTAATCTATCTCTATTTCCACACGAAAGCTTAGTATTAGCACTCAAAAAATAAGTGACATGCATTTTCAGGTTCCCTTCCACATAACACACATGTAGGATTAACTTGAATAAGATGTTGGTTAAATCTATCTTTGATTGGAAATAGATTTAATAGTGCTTTGTAAATGCAATTTGATGCTTTTGGATAATTGACAACGTTCCACAACCATTTCCACCAAGTTAATTTTATACTTCACCCTAATTGTTTCAACTACCCTTTTCAATATGAATTTTTTCTTTTCCATGCATGTTAAGAAATCAGACTGTTTGTCCTCTTTTATTTTAATTACTTATATTTCACTCTTAATGCCTCATTAGAAAGCTGACCCTGTCTATTCTCCATTTTCCCTCCTCTAATATATCCTCCGCCATCATTCTTTCTCCCTTTACTAACATCATAGTATCGATACCTAATTTGCTAATTAGATTGCTTCCCCTAATCCAAATATCATACCTAGCTTAGTAAACTTGCCATCCATAATTTTCTTATTAATGCACTTCAATGCATCTGATTCGATTTTTAATAGATACTTCCATACCTTAAGTCTTCACTGTCGTAGCCATACTCCTAGAGCGATTGATTTCTAACATATTTGGCATTTATAAATTGCACCTACGTACCTTATTTATTAAGAATCTTTCATATTCTCTTAACCCCAATCATGTCTGAAGTTCGCCAATGTTTCTTAGACCCTGTCCTCCCTCTTGTTTGGTCTTGCACACTGTCTTCAATGGATTTTACTAAATTTTGCTTTCCATGGGAAATTTGAACATGATCAAAAGATTTCATGAATGGTAGCTTTCGGTTATTTTAAACATAGCATCCGAAATTGCAATATTTGATATGCCGTTAATTTTATTAGCTCTATTCTACTTACCAAACTTAGCATCTTCGCATTCCCAACTATCCATCTTATACATTATCCTTTCAATTAGAGGAAGAAAGTTTTTATGTCTTAAGTTGATGTCTGCAAGTGGTAGCTCAAGATGTCTAATTGGAAGTGTCCCTTCACTAATACTCAATATGTTATATATCATTTCCTTCCCTTCGCTCCCCTTTCAAAGAAAATTAATGATTTCATTGCATTCATTTGTAGGCCCATCGCACTATAAACTACTCGAATACTTATTGAATGCTAAAGCACCACCTGTAACTACCTTGGAAAAAATTAATAATATCATATGCGTATAATAGATGGGATATCTTTGGTCAATTTTTGATGCAATTTTCAAGAGTCTTCATGCACTTTTTTGTCCAATAGTATTTTGAAGTATTGCATTACCATAGTGAATATGGAGGTTGTTGGGGATTTTGCGGTTCGAGGCAAATTTGATGGCGATTGCGATGAAGATAATGCTGTACTTTCGACTTCAAGGATCTAAGAACAGATTCTTTCAGACAATAGTTCAACCCACCAGGTACAAACGGGTTATCGAACTATCGACTTTCAGGATTCAGTGAAGCCCTATAACAGCATAATCAGATTCAAAGTTTGTACGATTTTGATCCGACCAAGAACACTTCAAAAAACAGTCTACGATGATGCAATCTACAAAGAACAAAATGAAGAGGAAGAAGAGAGCAATTCTGCAACGGTTTCTGAATTTGCAACACCTTGGGGGCGTCACAAAACAGAGCAATGATTTTCTGGCGTTGCAGAACTGTTCGGGGAAAAAGAAGAGGATTCGAAACTTAGTGTGATGATTTCTGGGCTTTTTGTTATTTATAGTGGTGAAGAGGTGTCCATTCGCGAAGCGTCATGACCGTTAGCAACGGTTCGCAACTGTTACGAACGGATTCAAATTTAAGCGTCGCGTCCATTCATATTTGCAACATTCAGAAAACCGTTGTAATTTCCTGCCCTTTATTCTAATTTCAGAAAATCGGTTCTGGGTCCTTAACGGGCTGATTCTTGGCCCATTACTGTTCACATTTGATCCAAAAATATTTTCGGATCCGAACCCGAAACCCGTACCCGACCCGACCCGGCCCGACCCGGCCCGATTCGGTTCGGTCGGACGGACGGACGGCGGCGACGCGCGTATGGTGTTGCATGACTTCTCTCCTCACAACAAAGCAAACATGTGGGAGCCCCAAGGCCCTAACATCCACATGAGAGGACTATACTTATACAAATGTAGTCTTCATTTTTCTACAATGTGGGACTAACTTCGCTTCTTCCTCTTTACTTCTTCTCTTCCAAAACCAAAACCCAAACCCCAAAGCTTTTGAAAATTTTACAACAATCTCCCCCAATTTTCAAAATAAGAAAACAAATAAATAAGATGGCTGCATCACTAGAGTGACTTCCTACATACCCAAGTGGGATCAAGCCTATGTAGTTCTAAGATCAAGTTTTGCATCGTCGTGAAAATCAACACATGAATAAAAGGCATCTTTTGGATTTGAACCTTTACTTAGTGTAAACCATTCAAAGCCTTATCGAGATTCTATGGTGAATGAATCTTGAACCAAGTATCCCTAATGATAAAACCGGAACAATCACACATGTTGATTTTCTTAGTTAAAGTGCTCTGTATTGCTCAGCACGTTAATGGCCATGTGCTAAAATCCTGGTTCATGAGTCTACTTAGAAAGCGGTGTTACTTTCCTAGCAAAACGACCTAATTTCCATACTCATATAGGTAAGTCTCTTAAGGTGTTTCTGCGATACACCTTTTAAGGTTTCTAGACTTATTAAGGATATATATATATATATATCCATCCTTTGTTCTTGTAGAATCCAACACTAAATATTATGGGATTATCGATTTAGTGTTCCATAATCATTCTCTTAACTTGTCGGTACCCATTGAACTTTATCTATCCCTTTCAAGACATAAGTTGGGTTTCTATTTAGCATGATCAACCTTTATTCACATACCTTAGTCCCATTTCTCATGACTTTATAGAAACCACCGCCTTTGGAAGACTCTTTGTAAGTGGGTCAGCCAAGTTTTTCTTCGTTTCTATGTAGTCAATAGTTATAACTCCTCTTTTGAGTAACTGTCTCACCATTTGATGTCTTAGACTCACATGTCTAGACTTTTCATTATATGTCTTATTAGACACATTGTATATCGTTGCTTTATTGTCACAGTTAATCAAGACTGCTAGAGATGGCTTCTTCCATAAAGGAATTTCCATTAACAAATTCCTAAGCCATTTCGCTTCTTTACATGCATCTGCTAATGCAATCAATTCTGACAACATTGTTGAGTCAGAAATACAGGTCTGTTTCTAGGAAGCCCAAGACACATCAGCGCCTCCTAATGTAAAGATCCATCCAGTCATAGACTTGGATTTGGATTCAACATTGCTCTAGGTTGCATCACTATATCCTTCATCACAGCAGGATATCCTTTATAGGATAAACCATATTCAATGGTTCCTTTTAAATAAGCCAAAACTCTGGAAATAGCTTTCCAATGTTCGAAACCTGGATTACTCGTAAATTGACACAACACACTTATAACATGTGCGATGTCTGGTCTAGTGCAATGCATAACATACATAAGACTCCCAATAACACTGGAATACTCTAGTTGTGAGATAGTACGTCCAGTGTTCTTTTCAAATTTAATACTAGGACTTAAAGGAGTTGGTGCTAGTTTATCATCGTAATGACCATACTTTTGTAGGAATTTCTCTATGTAATGAGATTGAGTTAGTAATAACTCCCCCTCTTTCCTAACAATTTCAATTCCCAAAATCACATCAGCCACTCCTAGATCTTTTATATCGAATTTAGAAGACAGAAACTTTTTAGTTTCATTCACACAGAATATATTGGAACCAAATATTAGCATGTCTTCAACGTATAAACATATTATAACAATACCATTGTTATTCGATTTTCTATAAATACATTTATCAGCATCATTAACAATGAATCCATATGACAGTGCAACTTTATCAAATTTCTCATGTCATTGCATAGGAGCTTGCTTCAGGCCATAAAGAGATTTCACTAATTTGCAAACTTTCTTCTCTTGGCCTGGGGTTTTGAAACTTTCAGGTTGTTCCATATATATCTCTTCTTCTAAATCTCCATTTAGAAAAGCAGTCTTTACATCCATTTGATGTATGACTAATTTATGAATTGATGCAAGTGCAATTAAACATCGTATAGAAGATATGCGAGCAACTGGAGCATATGTATCAAAGTAATCTACTCCATGTCTTTGTTTATATCCCTTAGCAACTAATCTGGCTTTAAACTTATCAATTGATCCATTTGTGTTCAACTTTTTATTGAATATCCATTTACATCCTATAGGTTTAGCACCAGGAGGTAAATCAGTTAAAACCCAAGTTTTTTTAATAGTATGGAATTCATTTCATCATTGATAGCTTCTTTTTAGAAATTGGAATCTCTGGAACTCATAGCCTCAGAATAAGTTTTGGGATCATCATCGATGTTCATTACATATTTAGTCACATTAAGGACTTCGTCCTTACTACCTTCTACAAGATATGTAATGAAGTCAGGACCATAGTCCTTCTCTATTCTTGCTCTTTTACTTCTCCGTTGTTCAGTACTATTATCTGGTATTGACACTTCCTTGCTGTTTTGAGCAGGAGCATAATCATCGTCATTGATATCATTAGTCATACTAGGTTTTGGACTAAATGATCTTAATGGGATCTCAACAGTTTGATTTTCAAAAAATTCTACATCTACAGATTCTATTACTTCTAGGGTGTCCAGAATAAGGAATCTATAAGTTATACTATTAAGTGAATATCCTATAAAAACACATTTAAATGCTCTATTTCCTAACTTTGGTTGTTTAGGGTCTGGTTTTCTAACATATGCTAAGCAACCCCAAACTTTAAGTCTAGTTAGGTTAGGTTTCTATTAAACCATAATTCATAAGGGGAAATATTATTCTTTTTAAGTGGTACTCTATTTAAAATATAACATGCAGATAACATAGCATCACCCCATAGGTTATAAGGTAAATTAGAACTTATGATCATGGCATTAACCATTTCCACGAAAGTTCTATTCTTCCTTTCAGCAACACCATTTTGTTGTAGTGTATATGGGGTAGTACATTGGTGAATTATACCTTGTCGTTTACAAAACAAGGTGAATTCATTTGAGAAATATTCACCACCACGATCTGAATGTAAAATTTTAATTTTAACTCCTAATTGTGTTTCGACCTCTGCTTTGTAAATTTTGAATTTATCAAAAGCCTCATCTTTAGTTCTCCTAAGATATACATATGCATATCTACTATAATCATCAATGAATATTATATAGTATTGGTTACCACCATAGGTGATATGACTTTTTAAGTCACCCACATCACTATATACCAAATCAAGCAAACCAGTTTTCCTTTCTACGGATTTAAAGGATTTCCGGTGTATTTTTGCTTGAACACATATTTCACAATTAGAGATGGTATCGAAATCACAATCAGAAATTAATCCTAATTTATTCATATTGAATTATAATTAACATGTCCCAATCTACCATGCCATAAATTAATAAAATCAATAATATAAACAGAAGATTTCTTTATTAGATTCAACTTAATCATGCCGTTACAAGAGTATCCCTGTCCAATGGATTTACCATTCTTAGACAACACTAGCTTATCAGACTCATACACCATCTTAAATCCTCCTTTGTTAAGAAGGTATCCAGAGACCAAATTCTTACACATATCAGGTACATAAAATACATTGACTAATGTAAGAACTTTTCCAGAGGTGGGAGGAAGTACTATAGTGTCTTTTCTCAGAACTTTGCTTGGAACCTTATTTGCTCTAGTAACTTCGTCGGCTTCTCCTTTATTTTCTTCGTAACTCTTGAAAAGATTACGGTCTTTGCAAATGTGAATGGTTGCTCCAGTATCGAACCACCAATCATTATCACTGCCACTAACGGAGTTCGCCTCTTGCACTACAGCCACAAGCGAGTCTTCGACCACATTCACCTTTTATTGTTTCTTCCGCAGACGGCAGTCTCAGGCATAGTGGCCGGGCTTGTTACAAAAATAACGAGCACCTTTCCTTTTGTTGTTGGTTTTGGAATGATTTTTCTTCTTAAACTGTGTCTCATTCTTTGGCTTTAATTTATCAGTAATTTCAACATTATTTGCCTTAGAATGAGACTCAGTTTGTGGATTATCATCTAGATCGCGTTTACAAGAGTCTTCTTCAATACGAAGATGACGCTGCAAACCGTCTAAATTATAATTCGTTTCTGCATGTTTCATCTTTTTCTTATAATCATTCCAACTATGCGGAAGTCTAGAAATTATAACTCTAACAACAAAAGATTCAGGGAGATCGATTCCAACATCTTTAAGTTGATTTACTAACAGTAAGATTTCACTTACTTGTCTGATTATGGACTTATTGGTGACCATTTTGAAATCCACAAAATTAGAAATTAGAAATTTTTTATTACTTGCTTCGGATATGCGGTACTTATTCTCCAGTGCAGTCTAGAGTGTCTTCGTTGTTTCCAAGGTCCTATGAGCATTGTAGACTGGGGTAGATAGCGCATTCAGAATATGGCCTCTGCATAGGAAATCGTTCTCTTTGCGCTTTGCACTTTAGCCTTTAGAGCATCATCATCTTTATCAGTTTCCTTCGGGATTTCTTCCAAGTTATCTTCCAAAATGTAGAACAACTTGACGGTGATCACGAAAAATTTCATCGTCTCTTGCCAACGTGTGAATTGTCGCCATCAAAGCGCTCCAATCGAGTTAGATGCTGATTCATAACTTGTAAAGCGCTCGAACCTTCTATGGGTTAAACTATTGTCTGAAAATTGTTGGGGATTTTACGGTTCGAGGCGAATTTGATGGCGATTACGATGAAGATAATGCTGTACTTCCGACTTCAAGGATCTATGGAATAGATTCTTTCAGACAATAGTTCAACCCATCAGGTACAAATGGGTTATTGAACTATCGACTTTCAGGATTCAATGAAGCCCTATAACAGTGTAATCGGATTCAAAGTTTGTACGACTTTGATCCGACCAAGAACACTTCAAAAAACAGTCTATGATGATGCAATCTATAAAGAACAGAATGAAGAGGAAGAAGAGAGCAATTCTGCAACGGTTTTTAAATTTGCAATACCTTGGAGGCATCACAAAACAGAGCAATGGTTTTATGGCGTTGCAGAATTATTCAGGGAAGAAGAAGAGTATTCGAAACTGTCTGTGATGATTTCTGGGCGTTGCTATTTATGGTGGTGAAGAGCTGTCCATTCGCGAAGCATCACAATCGTTAGCAACGGTTACGAACGGATTCAAATTTAAGCGTCGCGTCCATTCATATTTGCAACGTTCAGAAAACCATTGCAATTTCCCGCCCTTTATTCTAATTTTAGAAAATCGTTTCTAGGTCCTTAACGGGCTGATTCTTGGCCCGTTACAATTCACATTTGATCGAAAAATATTTTCGAATCCAAACCCGAAACCCGTACCGATTCGGTCGGACGGACGGCGGCGGCGCACGTGTGGTGTTGCATGACTTCTCTCATCACAACAAAGCAAACATGTGGGAGCCTCAAGACCCCAACATCCACATGAGAGGGCTATACTTATACAAATATAGTCTTCATTTTTCTACAATGTGGGACTAACTTCTCTTCTTCCTCTTTACTTCTACTCTTTCAAAACCAAAACCCAAACCCCAAAGCTTTTGAAAATTTTACAACAGAGGTGATGTAAGGTCGGCTTATCATAATCCATCTTTGCTACTGAAGAAACCATAACTACTTCCTTGATACGAGATGGAGAAGCTCAGAGAATTAATCATCTCATTTACTATCTTTTTCCATTTTTCTATGAAGCCCATAGCGGTTATCATGTGAATCACAAATCCTTTCTTCACTAGAACATATGCTTTTCTAAAGTCTATCTTAAGACACATATTCATGTTGCTCTTTTCATTAGACCATCTAATTGTTTCATATGTGAGGAGGATACCATCAGCAACACTTTTATATAAATGCACACTAGTTACTCGAAATAAAAGCATCCATGAAGAGGGTCGAGTAGTTGCTCGGCACCTTGGAAATTTTTTTATATAGGAAGTTGTAGCACAATTTTGGTTTGAAATCTTGTATATCTAAGGTTCTTTAACATTTAGGATTAAGCTAATTAACATGCGATTACTTTCTCTAATCAATTTACTTAATTTAACCACTACTTAAACCATTTGTACCAAATCATTCTTAAGTTTGCTCCAGTGAATCTTATAATATCTAGAGTTAAACCCATCTAGGCCAGCTGCAATATTATCATTAACATGAAAAATTGCTTCCTTAACTTATGATTCGTCTATAGAATCATTGAGAAAATTTGTTATGTAATTATCATTCTGCACGTAAATATCAGGAAGGTATACCAAGGACTTAAAATTATATGGTCTATCAATATTAGGAAGGTATACCAAGGACTTAAAATTATATGGTCTATCAAAGTTGGTTGCGGCACTTCGCTGAACTTATTCACAATGTAACACTTAGTTCCATTTACCTTCATCATTAGGTTCCAAGCATTCCTACATCTTTTATTTGACATTTTGGTAGAAGTATGCAGTTATTTCACTGCTATTACATAGCCATTCGCACTTAGCCTTCTGCATCACATCAAAATATTCATGGTATATTGAAGCTTCAAGTTGGTTTTGCTTTCATTATGAGTCCTAGCCTTGTGATCATCATCTTTTTCTTCAAGGTCCTTTTTAAAGTGTCCTCGAATTTCTCTTTGGCCCAAAATAACCTTCTTGCTATCCTCTTATTCCAACTCTAAAGCTTGAGGCATTCGTTACAAATTTTTGGTCGCTTCAGCATTCTCTCAGCTCTGCATAACTTTCCCCTTTATATAAAGATTCCAAACGTCGTTTAATAATGAGTGATAATCCTTGTAACAACTCCATCCATTTATGTATTTAAACGATTTGACATTTGCACCTATGGTTATTGCAAGCTAATCAAAATCAAAGAGTGGTTACTACTGCAAGAATGTAAGTATTTTAGCTGACAATATGGGAAGCACTAAACCCACACAATGTTTGATAAGGTCTATCTATTCTTGTCATTATGTTTTTCTCAGGCTCGACCACCACGAGTAATTAAATCCCTTGATCTGTAATTCAGTGAGTCCTGAGCAAATCATACATAAGTCAATCCCCTACATTTTATTGTTTAGAACTACATTGATCATATCTTGTCACTAGCATGTCTAATACAATTGAAACCCCGTATAAGCAGCCAAGGATAGTAAATGTTAAAGGCGTCTTTCTCCAACTTATTCCATAGCCCCTTCCTTAATTGTTCAAAGTTGTGCCCGTAACCAAAGGAACATACTACTAATGGTAGACTTATCCTTCATAGTATAACCATTTGTGTTTGTTACTTATGGAAAGAAGGTCGAAGTCCTAAACATCAAAGTATATTATGTTTATATTTGTAACAACATTCTACGTTACTAGTAACTTTCCAGTAACAATCAAATTGTCTACTTCAAGCTACAATCTCACCAACTCACTTTGCATCTATACACATGATTCCTGACATCTACTTTTCTAAAGGCTTATGAACCCCTCTAACATTCCAATATAGTGTAATCATTTATTAAGTTTGTTACTACTCCTTAACTCCATAACTCCATGAGATCACGATTCACCTCCTTTTTCTTCTCCAAGTTCTACCGGGCCGAGTTAATTTAACCAGTAAATTTACTTAAACTTTACATAGTTTTTTACTATCTCAAGCGGAGTTTGTAGGGTTACTGTCCTATTTTTTATCATATATGCTTATTAGAATACTTGGACTATTCACCATTAGTTCTTCCTAGGACCGATCTCTTGTACATGCACAAATTTAACATTATTAATACTAGTGCAAGGATTAAGGGTATCATTAAAATGAGAAGACGGGGAAATGTGAGTTGACGGTGACACACCTCCCAAACCGGGTGTTGTAGGTACGATTTGGCTGCCGGTGGGTACTATCTTGGCTCCTATTGCGGTCAAAGTATAACGATCAATATTCACTACTTCTGACAACATCCCCCTTATGGAGGCTACTGAGACTCCCTTCATTTTCACACCTATGACAACCCACACCCCTCGATACATCGATAAAAAGTCCGGGGTCACTTTCGGACTCGCGTCGGCACTGAGAAGTATGAGATATTGGGTTTTTATAATATTACAAAGACTAAAAATAAATAGATATGATCTAAGACATGCTACACTTTCAGACTCACAGTGGAATATAATGAAATATAAATATAGAAAATAATCATCTTAGAAAATATCTCAAACCACAGTCTTAGAAAAGCAGTATGTAGTCAAATACAGAGTACATAGAAATAGTACTTATAGTCTGATAAAAGAAATACTAAGTGCGGAGAAGATAGACGGTTACATGTAGAGTAAATAAATAATAAGAAACTCCTCTAATGAGCTCACCTCTCCATGAACTAAAATCAGGCCAAATCACCAGCTGCACTCTCTTTCCACGGTAGGAAAAACAAAGGAAAACTAGTGGGTCAGCCAAGCATGGTGAATGAATACATGTTTAATATATGATGATCAAGTGCAGTTGACTTTAATTCTACTCTACATGAGCTATGGCGTCCTACAAGTGTTTGTGTATTCCAAGGGTCCTTTACTTAAGGGTTTTTATTTAAACTAGATCTGCACTACAACTTATGCAGGCTCCTATAAGAATCAAACTACGGATCGAACCTCAACAAAAAGCGATCGACCACTGCTCCTAGACCTATTCAATACGAAAACACCGCTAATAGAGCTAATTAATATAGGAACACCGCTACTAGAGCTACTCAATATAGGAATATTGCTACTAGAGCTACTTAAAATAGGAACATCCTATAACTCTCCCGTATGGGACTACATCTCACATCATGCCTATGCGTAACTATCTCACATAGGTTTTCTTATAATTACCACATGGGAATAAATTTCCCACAACTACTGCTATACGCAACCCAATTATGCATT
Source organism: Allium cepa (assembly GCA_030765085.1). NCBI lineage: Eukaryota > Viridiplantae > Streptophyta > Magnoliopsida > Asparagales > Amaryllidaceae > Allium > Allium cepa. The sequence goes on from CM060932.1 coordinate 666,351,420, forward strand.
GAGAGGGAGCCCACAATGCCGACTCATCGATTTCTCATCATCTGCATCCGTGTCCACCTCTCGATCGTAGTATATGCATCTTATTGCACGCGTTGAGATCTATCAATAACACATTATCACCCTACGTCAAAAACATGAATACCAAGGAGTCTCATTGTACCGGACCCACATACGTCATCAGGTATCAATTAGTGTTTCACATCCATCATAGACCTCTTGTGAGTGCTATTTGCGATAGAATCATCCTTAATCGAAAAAACGACCTTTATTGGGTAAAATACTACCTCTAGCAATCATTGTAAAGTACTTTCTTCAGAAAATAGATGAATTTTTTTAAGGATCTATAAGATGAAAGCAAAGAAAATAGGATGAGATAAGCGGAATTAAAGAAATCGTTAGGAATGACTCAACCTTCATGGAAAAGAATTTGGAATAAATCAAATTAGAGATAGAAGAGTAAAATATCTAAAGAGAAGGGCTTCCACCATATTGAGACCAGACGGTATCAAGAGGTTTTATTGGATTTTGGGCCAATATGTTCACTCTTTAGCCTAGGGGATTGCGTATGAACTTTGTACTATGCGGACTTCTGGATCTGTAGAGCCATTCCCCTATAAATATCGACCTTATGGCAACTAAGAAGTGACCTTCTTCTGTATCTTGATCTTTCTCCACTTTTGGGCACCTCTCCTTCTTCACCATCTTCTTCCTCCACTACTCCAATGACACTTAAATCTGAGGTCTACTAAATTCCGGTTGGATCTAACCGAATTTATTATACTCTAGAGAGAAAACAACCAATATTAGATTAAAGTAGACACAGGCTGGAGGTTACACTGAACCACTATAAAAACCATGTCTTATTTATTGCTTTTTATTTTATTTTATTTTATTAGAATTGGCGCTTTCATATAATATTTGGGTGTTATGCAATTTTTGGCATCATTATTTTGGTGCTTTCATTGAAACAAAACTCGGGTGTAACTAAGTTATCTGCTATAGTTTTCATTCAAATCTAGAGGAATTTCTCAGGGAATTAAGACTCAGAGAAGATGAAGAGGCATAATGCTAGATCTATGATTGGAGGGAGTCAACAAGAGCATCGGGTTACTAGGAGATATCCTAAGATTCCAATCAATCCACCTATGTGACTGTGAAGGAGATAGAGAGAATGATGAAAAAGATGCTAGATGGATTTTTTTAGAAGGATGGATCAACAAAAAACAGTCAAAGCAGTTGAAATTCAGAACTAAGGACCAGAAACTAATGCAGGAGCACTTGAAGTTGAAGCAGAGCAAACTAGAAAACCGCTCCCACGACTATAACTAGTCGATATCGATTACTATCCTCTTGGTACTAAGAGGAAGTTACTCGGTGGCATGGTCTATTTGGATCTTGGATAAGCTTTAATGCATGGAACATACAATGTTGCAGCCAGAGAGGTTGGTTGGAATAAGAATGCACAACAGTAGGGGCTGGAACCATAAGCTCATATTCGGAACAGGCGGAAGAGGAAGAATGAAGTTATAGATCTGAGACTTCCAGTGGATGATAACCCCATAATCGGGATGGGTTGGAGTTAGGTTCAGTTCCCTTACCTTGTCTTTTATTTCAAATAAAAGATGCAATATTACTATCAAACCATTTACATGTATATGGGATCCTGATTAGTCCCAAGGCATGCTCTGAGTTGGAAGTCTGAAGGTGATCCATGATAGAATTAGAAGTTTTGATGCTTGCTAGTTGCCTTGAATTAGGCTCCGTAAGTGATTACCGAATGTGATTAGGAAACACCAATGGGGATTGATGACCCCTTGAAACTGATTAGGATTTTATAAACCACTTGAATATGATGGCTGATGTTGATTGCGGTAGTCCTGACCAGAGGACGGGGAAATGACAGTAAGAAGTTAGTGCCCTTACCGGAGAGTAAGTGGATTGACTCACTTGTTATAGAGTCCCCTCGTCGAAGAGCAAGCAGATTAGGCTCAGCAAGGATCCAAAGTAATCAAAAGCATGTCTCCTCACCGACAGTGAGTGGATGGACTTGATTTTCGTTAAGTCCCATCATCAGAGAGTAAGCTGATTGAACTCGAGAAGAATCTGAAGAGATCAAACCCTAGATTAGATAATTAGACGATCCAAAGAGATCGAACCCTAAATTGGACGATTCAATGATCCAGAGAGATCGATCCCTAGATTAGATGATTAAATGATCCAGAGGGTCGAAACCTAGATTGGATGACAAATGATCCGAAGAGACCAAACCCAGATTAAATGTATAACAATCTAAAGAGATCACACCCTAGACTGGTTAAAAACCTTAGATTGGATGTTAAGCAATCTAGAGAGATCGAGCCCTTAAATGGATATTGACTTGACCTTAGGATATAAACACCTAATGAATAGACTAGAATAGATAAATTCTAGACGAATGCAGGACATTTTTGTTATATGATATGACAACTCCGGATGAAAATGGACTGATTATGATTTATGAATAACGCTTAAGCAAGGACTAGAGTCCTTAACTATGATAGTCTAGAACGTCCTTTGATTTGTAGGTGAATCCGAAGAAATTGGATGGTTCATCATGTTTGGGACTGATGGATGACTAGAGGGCTCAACTACCAAAAATTGAATACTGCTAAAACCTGTTTGAGTAAATTGGATCTTACATTTATAAGACATACTTAGGGGGCAAGAGTTAACCAGCTTTTTAACCAAGCAGATTTCAACTGGAATTGGGACAGCAAGATAAAGATTTAATGATTCATGGACTTGGAAATTAGAAGGACAAAAGGATGATACTCTAAAAGTTTGGAGGGAAATGGAGTGAAGTGGACTACTCGGTACCAAGAGAAACTTCTTGTTACTGAGAGGATTCTTCTCCACTCTAGACATCTTGAACCTTTTTACTTAAAGCACTACCTCTAGCAATCGTCGTAAGGTGCTTTCTTTAGAAAATAGATGAACCACTTTAAGGATCTATAGGAAGAAAGCAAAGGGAATAGGATGAGAGAAGCGGAATCAAGAAAATTGTCAGTAATGACTCAACCTTCATGGAAAAGAGTTTGGGATACATTGAATTAGAGATACGAGAGCAAAATAAGTTAAAGAGAAGGGTCGCCATATAGAGACCACTCAGTACTAAGAGGTTTTATTGGAGTTTAGACTGACATGTTCACTCTTCAGCCTATGGGCTTGCATCTGGACTTCCTATGCGAGCTTTTGGATCTGCAGAGTCCTTCCTCTATAAATATCGACCCTATGGCAACTGAAAAAGGATCTTATGGATCTTGATTTTTCTCAACTTTTGACATCTTTCCATCTTCAGCTTGTTCTTCCTCAACTACTCCAAAGAGTCTTAAATCCGAGACCAACTAGATTGTGGTTGGTCTAACTGAATTCGTTATAATCTGGAGAGAAAACAACCAATAATAAGAATAAAGTGGACATATGCTGGGGATTACTGCGAACCACTATAAAAACTATCTTCTTTACTGCTTTTGCCTTTATTTTATTAGAATTGGCGCTTTCATATGATATTTGGGTGTTGGTGCCATTTTTGGCATCAATACCAACCCCGCAACGTCCTAGCATCATCATATAGGGAACAAGCTTCCCTACTATCTCTAACATCCACACATATGTATGCAGTATGGTTATACATACAATTTATAATTTTATTCCCAACCTAGGCCTTAGGCCAAGGTTGATATGATGCATTTAAGTCATTAAGTGGTCGACCACTACACCCTATCGGTTGATCGTTTGTGGCTAACCGCTCAAGGAAAATGGTCTACTGGTCATAGTGTAACTTTTAGGATTTTTAATTTTCAATTATTTGTTAATCTGATTGATTCTGGACTTATACGGTGAACCCTAGGCATCGATTTACACTAACAAGTCTTTGCAATTTTACCCTACTTTTTATTGACATCAAATTCATAGATTTATAACAGTTTGTTTATACTTGTTTAATTCAGGGATAACCAATTTTTCGTGGTTTCTATTCAATAAAAGAAAGGGGTTTAATTTGAGTAAAACGATATTAGCTAATCTATATGAATTTCAATTTCTAATTCCTATTTTAAATTTAAATAATTAGGGTTTATAGTTTGGTTACTAACATACTAGATCAGATAGAATAGTTAAAATATAATGTGGATAATCAACTTATTAAACTTGTTCTCACTCACTTCTAATCCAAGCTCTAACTCTGTGCTTCGTCGGAGAATTGTCACCCGCTAGCTTGCCCCTTCTTGATCTGATTTACTAGTGCTTTCTTTATTTTAATCTTTTTTAAAGAATTTTTTTAAGTGGAGGGAAGAAATTTTGGTAAAGTTTTGATATGTAGTAAGTTTTCTAATGAGATTAGGGTTAGGTTAGTTGTTCATTATAAGGGTTATAGATTGATATGGAGTTTAGACTAACCCAGAGATCCTTTGCTTTCATCATAGACGCACATCAGAAACCTGGCACAAAAGCAAAATATTCGGTTCATTCATTTCTATCCAATCATTGCTCTAGATCATCAAAAGTATACGTCAACAATTGACTGCTAGGATAGGCCGACCGACCGCTTAACGTTGATTGACACACCCTAGGGTGTCGATCAGTGGTAGAGTTTTATTAGGATTTTTTTAAAATTTTCAAACTACGTAGCTTCTCCATGTTAACTCTAACTTTGAAGTGTTATATATGAAAATTGACAAAAAAGGGGAACAAATGCAATAATGCAAGTCTTGTAGCCAAATTCAAATGTTGTAAATATAAAAAATTTAGCCCTTGTTTTATTTTAAATTTAGCTTCCTTGTTAAATTTTCTGCTAACTTTCCAAGATGTTACATTCTCTCCCGTTTAAAAAGGATTTTGTCCCCGAATTCTCAAAGGATGGAAAATATAACTCATATACGTAACAAACAATTGCTACAACCATCTACTCATCCATTATTCATGGGCAATCATTATCCTTAATAAATTTCTAGTGTAATATATGTAAATGTAAGCTGAAATGCATGTGAACCTATACCAATGCAAAGAGTATGTGGTCTCCTGATCGAGCCAACCTGTTATCATGCAAGTGCTTATGCCATGAATCCAAAGTGTATGCAACAATGTAAATAAGTATATTTGCAATTCTACATGCATGCACAACCATTCTATCCATATCCAACATCCATATGCATAATGCTCAACAAGATAAACAAATAAACAAGAGATGATGTGGATTTGTGCGTACTATCTAGATGATATATTGTCCTAAAGGTAATAGAAACAACCCAACTAATACATCCTTGTATCCATCAAACATAACATATCCTAATGGCACATCTACAACCATCCCTACCGTATGATGGTCTCTACCTAAAGGGTGTACCAATCTAAGTCCTAATGCATAAATCATCTTAACTTATTAAATTTGAATTGGAAAAAAACTAGAAAAGAGTTATAGATGGGAAGCTCAGATCTTCTCCTCAAGATCCCATGTACTTTTCACTGATCATCTCCCCATTAGACCTTAACAAGTTTGATTTCCTTATTACAGAGTCGTTTTGTACCATGCTCAAGAATACAAGTGGGTGCACTATGAACAAGTGACTTCCTTTATAACTTCGCATCCTCTAGCTAACTCGGCTCGACTATGATAGTTGAATCATGCAAGCTTCCTTGAAAATAGGTATTAGCTTCTATGAACTACTAAACCTCATGACGTGCCTAAGTGGCGAGACCTTCACAAGCACCATGTCGCCCACTGTGAACTCTAAATCCGTACTTCTCCTGTTAGCAAAAGATTTCTATCTATCTTGCATGGTTTTCATTCTTCTATGAATCTAGTCTACTTTCTCCAATGTCTCCCATACCTTATCCGACCCAAGAATAATGCTATTTGTAATATCCTAGCAGCACCACAGTGACCTACAAGGTCTACTGTATAGCGCCTCAAATAGCGCCATCCTAATGCTCGTTTAATAGCTGTTATTATATGTAAACTCCACCCATGGAAAATGATCCTCCTAAGAGCCTTATAATCCAAGATACATATCTGAAGCAAGTCCTTCAAAACCTAATTCACTCTCTCCATCTGTTGGTCCATCTATGGATGATAAGCGGTACTCAAGCTCAACTCAGTGCCTAAAGCCTCATGTAGACTTCTTTAAAACCCGCTAGTAAAAAGCGGATCTCAATCGCTAACAATCTAGTAGGTGTGTAACCTAACAATCTCCCTGACATATGGAGTCACCAAAGATGCCATCGTCCTCGTACTCATAACTAGTATAAAATAAGTACATTTGGTCAACCGAGTGACTAGGACCAAATACCCTCATTCCTACTCCTCCTCGGTAAATCATCGATGAAATCCATAGAAATACACTTCACTTCCATTGAGGAACATCCAATGGCTACAACCAAACCTCTTGGCCTATTCTGCTCTGCCTTTAGCCTCTAACAAGTGATACATCGAGCTACATACTCCACTACATGTTTCTTCATACTAGGCCAATAAAAGACACTCTTCATAACCTGGTACATTTGGTCTCTACGGGATGAATGGTCATCCTTGAATGATGAGACTCAACTGATACTAGATCATTTAACTCCATAATAAGAGGAAAACATAGCCTACCATCTCTCCACAACCATCCCTTGACTGCTCTCCTATGACGACCCGCAAATCCGTACCCTTTGAATCGACAATAAATCACACATGTCTGACCCAAAAAGCACAGACTGACGGAAAGTCAGGATAAAGAAAAGAAGAAAGAAGAAGAGAAGAGAAGAAGAGAAGAGAAGAAGAGAAGAGAAGAAAGAGAGAAGAGAGAACCAAACAGAACAATACAGAATCTCACATCACAGCGGAAAACATATAATATCATATCAATGATCTTTATAAAACAGAAACTGTATATATACATGCATCAATCAAAGTACAACAATCAATCAATATTGATTAGCTTGAATAGTTATAATAACCTGTCCTTATAATTGCCGATAATATATAATAACTAAGTAGCGGATAATAAACAGATACATGTATACGAAAACGGAGATCTCCATCTCTCCTGCTAAAGCTCCAAAAGCACCAATCTGAACTTGTAAATATACCCAGTTTGACCCGAGCATTGAAAGGGAGGAATGTCTGGATCAGTCTGGTAAACCAATGTGAGAAACACACTCAACCGAATTTATTAAATTACCAAACTTTTCCTTGTAAAAACAAAAGTATCTCGTAATACACACCCACACATAAACATAGACATATTTTTACCTTACGATAACTAAAACATTTCATATCAAATCATCCTGTATTATACTGGTGTCTAGTATACAAATATTATTAATCATAGTCGAAATTGTTACATTGATTAAATTCTAACATATAGCCAAAAATGGGTAATACAATCAAAATGGCAGGCATGTAGTGGAGTTTGGATTTCCATACAAATGACCAGGTGAAGGGACTACCTTCCGATGGGTACACCTCTAGATGGATGTCCTGAGAAACCATCATAAACTTCCTCTACCAACACAAGACTAGCCTACCTCTATAACTAGATAGTACTGAATATGTCATCCTCTGGTCGTTACCGACCTTTTTGAGGACCCTCATAGCATGCAAACCACATTAATCAAATACACGACATCATATCATTTAAAGATGTATGTAGAAGAGGATGATCATATCCTAATGAGAGCGACCCACCTAGCCCTATTGCATCCAACCCTGTTTTGGTCATTTCTGGTTGATGAGGCCTGAGGTAACGATTACTTTTCACATATCACATCACTTAGAATGCCACGCATCCATTTCCGTTGACTACTAATCGCCTTTCACAAAAATACAACATTTAAGCTCATACGTCTTAAGGAAGGTGTTAATCTAAGAGAAGTTGCCTTCTCCAACACCACTAATGTACATTTGTAAAAACCAGTATACGTAATCTTAGAAATGCAATTCAAACAAACATCCATACAAGTTGTCCAGGAACAAGACAAACCGAAGGTACTTTCCTACGACATCTTATCGGAAAATCCCTAGGATTAGTAGCGAATAGTCCTTGCATTGGATATTTCATAACGAAGAGACTACCACTACTGGATGTATATTGGGATTTTAACACCAAACAATCAAAAAGTAGTCCTCCACCATGAAAATCTAGAATATCAATATCATCAATAACCAGCACAATCGAATGCATATACGTTGGTCCGAAATGGTTTTCGGATAAACCGATCTCGGTCTCTTCGTACCAACAACGCAAAAGCATTTCTCAACTTCATAAAGAAACTAAGTCTCATAGACTTATCACGTCTCCAACTTTCAACTTGCTATCCTTCGGCTAAGAAGGAAGATCGATATATTGGAGTAATACTCTGCACTATACGAATCAACATCCTCAACACAAATGATAATCAAGCCTATATAGAATGCTATGTACTAAGTTTATGACTAAATGGTTCCCACATTAAGTCGAGGAACTAAAAATGGCTAAATTTGATAGTCGGTTATTTAACTTTCAAAGCAAACAAACAAATATCTAGCACCATATGCAATCACTAGGCCCTTTTAATTAATCTTTTATTAATTAAATCACTTGCCAAATATTCACTTGAAATTATCTTTTAAAAAAGATATATTCTCATTAACCATTTCAACATTTCAATATTGAAAAACATTTCCATATACTTATTTAATAATAAATAATTCATAATTCAATTTATTTTCAACACTTAGAAAATATTACATATACTTAAATCAGGATTAAGTATATATTTTATTCTGTAAGGAAAACATTTTCTTTAAACACATTTATTTGGGTCAAAACGAATGTTATGTAAAACATCGTTATGACAACCCAAAATCAGTAGTATAGGGATTCGAAAATTAGATAAATATATAAATCCCATGGACTATGCAAAACATCTCCTTTCGAAAATCCTTTACTATAATAATAGTGTTATAGTCCAACATTTCCTTATTTCTCGATAAACGTCTATTTCAACAATGAATGTCGAAATTTATATATTCGATAATTAAGATATTTTAAAATATATTCAAACCATTTAATTTCAATTACAAAATCACTTCCCAAAAATATCCATTTAATTTAAATTACTATTCATTGCCCAAAATCGTGAATATATATCGTTTACCAAATCCAATATTTCTACACATTTATTAAAGGATAATCCATTGTCAATCGTGAATATAATCCCTTTACCAAATTCATTACTATTGCATATTTAATTAAAGGATGGTCCACTGTCCAAAATCATGGATGAAATTCCTTTAATAAGCTTCTATATTTAACTTATCAAATTCAATTGATTTCGGATTTATAAAACAATGTCTATAAATTCCATTTATATATTATGAAAACTTCCATTTATAAAATCCCTTAAATAACAATTTCCATTCTCTCATTTATATGCCAAAATCCAATTATAAGTTAATTACTTATAAATCATTTATTTACAAAAATCATTCTTTTTTATAACTTCACAAATTCATAAATCTTATTCATTAATAAAATCCAATTATAACTTCATTTTAACATTTACAAAACTCATTTATAATTCCATTATTTTTATTTATAAATTATCACTTTTATTAATCTTACATATAAATATAATCCATTTATAATAAGTTCAAAATCTCAATTAAACAATTTTACCAAATAGTTAACTCCACATTTCAAAATCACATTTTGATTATAATTCATAAAAATCATAATTTTCATAACATAAATATTATAACTTCTATTTATTTAAAATAAATTCATCCCTTTAATAATTCAAAATTCAACAAAACGTATATTTTCAAAATCACTTGAAAATCATTTCAAATTTGAAATCACCACTTTAATAATTTTAGTTTACCAAAAATAGGTCCAATGCTGCAATATCACTAAATACATCAATCACGACATCCAAAACATCATATATCACATGATAATAGCACATATCACAATATCTATAAATAAAACCAATACTGGTGAGGAATCTAGTTGGATCCCTCCAACCTGTCACCTGCAACAAATATACATATTAGAAATATGTGTACAATGTCCACTTCGAGGCAGACATGCGTACAAATGGTCATTCGCTTATACACGGAAACGTATAAGGTCTCATCTGCTCTAATAGGCAGGAATATATCCAAATACAAATCAATATAATATATCATAGATCATCCAAATAATCATCAATTAACATAAAATAAATTCATCCTCACTTATATGAAATTATTAGTGAGTTAGAAAGAGTGAGTTGCATTCACATTGGTTCCAATAGTAGTTGCAGTGTTTTATTCATAATAAAATTAAACATGTATTTAATTTTACCCAAAATTTACATTAGCTCCAATTAACTCTAAACTAGCTCTATAATGTAATGATCGTCAATACGGACCCAACATAACTGTTTCGTCAAAAATAGACCTTGTATGAAGAAGTTATGACGTTTTAAACATCACATGATTTAAATTATAATTTAATTTACAAATTCCTTTTCTTTAATTCACCAAATAAATCTCGGCCGCACATTCTGATTGAGAGATCGTGGCCGCTATTCCTATTTCTTCCCTAGGCTCAATATCACGTTCGTTCGACCCCAATTAGCGGCCATCTTCCCATCGTTGCTGCACCTCCCTTGTCGCCATCGACGACCATCAGAAGCCACCGAACGACGCGCCTACGCGAGCCTTACCACCACCGACGATCTCTTGAAGCTTGGTCGCATGATGGCCTCAAAAAATGCATGCAACCATCGACCGTTTGAGCTCAATTTGCCAACGATCGGCTTCGTTTCAAACGGTCATAGCCGTTGATCTAGAAGATCTCGTTGTGCTCTATCATTTTGTGATTGAAACGTTTTTGTAATTGTCTACGGATTGTAAGACAATTGAAGAAGATGAATGTAATTTTCTGGCCATTGAAAATTAGATGGAAGCTAGCACTAGCTCTATTAGAGTTTTGGCAAACTGAAGAAATAGATGGCCTTTTATTGAAAATTACGTGACACTATTCACCCAAAAAAATTTCAAACTCCAAACGATGCGTGCCGCTTGGCGTTTATAATGTTTTACCCCTATTTCGAACACAATGGAATATATATCGAGAGCTAATTCCATCATATTTGGAAGATAGATTTTCAAATTGACTGTTTAAATTTAAAATTCATTTAAACGAATTTCTACGCGTTTTAGCTTGCCACGACTAAACCGTAAGTCTGATTGATACGAAATTTGTAATCCTACAATAATATAACATTATGGATCTAATTTAACTGACTTCATCGAAATCTGAGACTGTATGAAAAATGACTTTTTTACACGTTAACTAAATATTAAAATATTCAATTTCTATAATTTAAATTTTAATTCAATTTTAAAAGTTCTCTAACATCATTCTAGTTTAAATAGAGTTTAATACAACTTTATAATTCATTTTAATTCACATTAATTCAAATTCCAATTATTTATACAATTTCAAATATTAAATTAACAATTTAATTATCCAATTAAATCACTTTATTCGAAATAAAAGTTATTCAATTTATAAAATTAACTCTTGAATATTTAAAATTAATTAAATACATGAATTTCAAATGAGTAAAATTCTGGGCTGTTACATATCCTCTATCAAGCTTTTGTAAAATATTTAATAGCTTTATATCTTGCTTTTGACTGGATCTAATACATTCCATACGTGTAAGTTGCACATCTAAAGTTGCTAGCAATTCTGGGGTAATATCCAATGATGTCGAAAGTCAAATACAGAAACGAACTCCAAATTCCTCCACTCCAAGAACGAAGGACTCAATACTGCATGCTATCTGCTTATAACATCAGCCACCACATTTCCCTTACCTAGAGTATATGAGATATCGAAATTATATGATGCCAAAAAATTCATCTACCTCTGTTGCCTTAAATTCAAGTCCTTTTCGAAGAACAAGTACTTTAAAGAGTTACAATCGACATATAGCTTAAACTTCTCTCCTAAAAGAAAATGCCTCCATGACTTGAGCTCAAAGACAATGGTTGAGATCATGGCTAGGGAAGTTTTTCTCATGAACTTTAAACCATCCACTAGCATAGCTCAACACTTTTCCTTATTGCCTCGTACCACGTGCGTTGGTATATACTATAAATTTCTTCACACCATCGGGTAATACCAAAACAAGTGCACTAGTCAATACCTCCTTTATCTTAATAAAAGCATCCTTACACTTCGCGTCCCAAGAGAAAACCAGATGTGGAAATAAGGGACACATCCCTAAAATCAAACTTAATACAAAAAACATCCTCCTTAAAAAAATAATATAAATTACATCTCTATTTTCAAATACTATACTTTCTTCTCTACAATGCCCCTCTCCTCCATTACAGCGATGTTGATTCTTCACATATGGATGTTATTCTCACATCCATAATTAAAATTTGCACCCATTACTTATCAATCTTTAAAACACAATAACTTTTTATAGAAACGACGAATTAACAAACCTTTTTCACTATTAAATCACAAATTTTATTATCTTTCTAACGAGTGGCATTGTGCATATGTAAAAACAATGGAAGGACAAGCTATTCGCGGATCCAAAAGTGTGTTTCAAATTTAAAATTGATGTTTTTCAAAGTTAAAATTGATGTTTTTCAAATTTTACATTGATGTTTTTCAATTTTCAAATTTTAAACTTGTATATGTAAAAACAATGGCAGGACAAGTTATTCGCAGATCCATAAATGTCCACAAATTTTAAATTGATGTTTTTAAATTTTCTGCAATTATATGTATGACTGTAGACAATTCAGCAATTATATGCAATAATTGCAGAAATGTTTGCAATTATACCATATAATTGTAGAAATGTCTGCAATAGTTGCAGACAATTCAGAAACTATATGCAATAATTATAGAAATATCAGCAATTATACGCAATAGTTGCAGAAATGACTGCAATTATATGCAATAGTTGTAGAAATGTCTACAATTATATGCATTAGTTGCAGACAATTCGGCAACTATATGCAATAGTTGCAGAATTGTCTGTAATTATATGCAATAGTTGCATAATTGTCTGAATTATATGCAATAATTGCAGACAAGTCTGCAATTATATGGTATAGCTGCACATTTGAAAAAAAATCAATGATGTTCAAAATTTGCAGAATTCTTTGCAAATATATGGAATAATTGCACCATTACTGCAAATATGATTTTTTTAGTATCAATAATGGATCTTATTTTGAAGATCGTAAATTTTTTAATCTTTTTGGGTCATTTTGCACGTATGAATTTGAAAACTGGGACTAGAAACTTATTAAAAAATGGCGGGATGCTTTGTGTATTTGCAAACTTTATCAGGGATGTATGCCAAACGCACCCAAACTAGATTTTTCTTGGTGAGGCAGGTTAGAGGGATGGAGATCTTCGTGACCGCCGTAATGAACATCCGATAATAGCCTGCTAAGCCAAAACAACTTCTCACTTTCGTGGCATTCTTTGGTACATGCCAATCCTGAACTGATGCAACTTTATTATGATAAACCGTCGCCCTACTTTCTAAGACAACGTGTCCCAAAAGCATACCTCCTTTGTAAAACTTTACCTTCAGCTTTTGCTCACAGAGTGTATTTAGCACTTCTCCTAAATGCAATGCGTGCTCCTCCTCAATCCTTGAATAGAATAAAATATCATCCAGAAATACCACAAATGAACTTGTTAAGCAACCCTCTGAAAACTCGGCTGATCAGATCAATAAAGTAGGCAGGTGCATTGGTCAATTCGAATGGCATGACTAACCACTCATAAATTCTATCGGGTGTACGAAAAAAGTAACCCTTTGGATCCTATCCTCAGCTGCATGTAACTGGTGGAACCCGGTAGCCAAATCAAGCTGTGAGAATACCTTCACTCCAATCAATCAATCATAGACATCATCTATACGGAACAATGGATACCAATTCTTTTTTGTTAGTATATTCAGCTCCTTATAGTCAATGGAAAGTCTTTGAGAACCATCCGTCTAGGTGGCAAAGACAACTAGTGCTCCCTAGTCTAAAATACTCCCCCAAATGAAGCCATTCTCTAACAACTCATTTAATTTCTTGGTCAACTCGCGTCTCCTTTGGAGCCATATGCCTCAAGGGTAAGGCAACATGTCTGGCGTTCTCAAGAAGATAAATTCGAACCTTGATCTCTCGAGGGTGTGAGATCGGTAACCTCGAAAAAGACATCTAGGTAATCTCTAACGAAAGGCACTAAATCTAGCTCATCATGTGATAGATCTAAAGAATATCAGTAGCTCAACATAATGATCCTCAGGAATCATAATAAACCTCCAAGATACATGCACTACACGTACCCAACCTAACAACCTTCCTATAACAATCTAGTATAGCTCCATACATCGCCATCTAATCCATGTACAATATCAACCCAATCCTTGAAAATCCTAATAAAAAAGCATCATAATCAAACTCGACTCCCAAAATAAATAATTTCTAACTTGCACATATTGTAGACAAATAGGGCGAACCTTCTACGTGTTTTGATATAACTATAGGGTCCATAACTATACCAGCGTTTAAGTGTAACCCATCCACAAGTCTACTAGAAATAAAAGAGTGTGATTCCCCTATGTCAAATAAAGTGTGAATGGATAAACTAGATAAAGTCAACACACCTTCAATCACGACCTTCTTTCCTTTGTCAAGAACTAGTCACTCGAGCTAGGTCTCACGTCCATTGTTTGTGTTGTAACTACGTGGGTAGAGATCTTCTGAGGTGTTGGAATCTCTTGCTTCATATGCCCAAACTAATTACAATTATAATACTTGACTTTTAAACCCTCTGTCCTGCACTCCTCTATGAAATGTCCATTCTTGCCACACTTCTTATAATGCATATCCTACTTCTTGATCTTTCCTTTGGGTCCAAATTCCCTCTTGCGCTGATTTTGCTACTGCCCTTTCCCTCCAGCATTCTTGGATTTATCCTTTACTTCTTCATTAGAGATGGTATTCAACAAAGCCATTTCCACTAAACCCTCATATATAGCACCCATGGGAATATGACTTCGAGCTAAACCTTGAAGAGGTTGGTTCAGCCCTTTAGCAAACTTCAAATCCTTTTTATGTGGAGTAATGATTAGTCCTATCCCAAATCTAGCCAGTTCATCGAATTGATTAACATACTCCTTCGCCGAGATGTCTCCATACTTCAAGTGAATAAATTTCTCTAACCATACTCCTTCCTTAGCCCTAGAAAGAAACTTCATCTCAAAGCTTCTCCGAAACCCCTTAGGCGATCTCTCTTCCCTCAGTCTCTGCCTCAATTGCCTCCCACCAACTAAGACCTTAACCTGTAACTGCCAAGTAGCTAACCGTCTCCTTATCTCATCAACAAGACCCATTAACCAAAAGATCCTCTTACAAGTACTAGTCCATGTCCTTAAATCTACATATGACTTGATCCCCATATATGGATTTCCTCCAAGACTTGTGAAATACTTACATAACTTACCAAAATTGACTGTGGGTGGATGGGCAGGAACTGCGCCTGTCGCCTTTTCCTTGGGTCCTCTATGGAATTAAGCTCGGCTTGTTCCCTCGCCTAAAGATATCAATGGAACAAAATTAGAATATTCATGCCCAAAACCCTAGCCGCGTCACCTGAGCTTGAACTTGCGGGATCACTCATCTTCTCTCTTTATTTTTAAGAATTTTATTAACAACTTTTCATAGAGTATAGGCATGAATAAGAGATAGCATGGGCATGAATAAGAGAAAGTGATTACAATATATAAAATTTTTGGTAAATTTTTTGAAAATTTATAAGTGCATAAAGATACACATACTTTCAAAACCCATTTTGAAAAAAATTTCAAAAATATATTTTCGTTTCGAAACTTTTCAAGTACGTTCTCTTAATTTGCTCCTAATCCCTAAAGAACTTTGAACCTATGCTCTAATACCAAATATGACAACCTACACCTTATGATATGCCAATCCGAAGTCTAGGTTGACTTTCGGACTCGCATTGATGTTAAGAAATATGAGCTATAGTGTTTTTATAACATTACAAAGACTAAAAATTCAACAGATATGATCTAAGATATACTAAATTTTAGAATCACAATGGAATAGAACAAAATATAAATATAGGAAATAATTGTCTTAGAAAATATCTCAAAACACAGTCTCAAAAAAGCAGTACTAGTCAAATATAGAGTACATAGAAATACTATTCATAGTCTGATTAAAGAAATACTAAGTATAAATATGATAAAAAGTTGCGTGGGGGGTAAATAAAGGATAAGAAACTCCTATGTTGAGCTGGCTTCTCCATGAACTGAAATCAGGCCAAACCACCTGCTGCCCTTTCCTTCCGTGGTGGGGAAAACAAAGGAAAATGGTGAGTCGGACAAAAGTCTGGTTAATGAGTACATGTTTAATGATGATCATATGCATTTGACTTCAATTCTACCCTATATGAGCTAGGGTGACCTACAAGTGTTCTTTTATTCCTATGTTCCTTTACTTAAGCATCTTTATTTAACATAAACCTACACTACAACTTGCGCAGGCTCCTACAAGGATCGAACTATGGATTGAACCTCAACAACTAACGATCGACCATCACTCCTAGAACTACTCAATATGAAAACATCACTATTAAAAATACTCAATATAGGAACACGGCTACTAGAGCTACTTAATATAGGAACACTGATACTAGAGCTACTCAACATAGGAACATCCTACAAATCTCTCGTATGTGACTACATCACACATCACGCCTACCCGTAACTATCTCACATAGGTTTCCATACAATTGTTCCATAGGAATAGATTTTCCACAACTACGACTACACGTAACTCAACTAAGCATCAAGTGCCTACAATGCCGCCTCGGCTCATTCTTCAACAGGCATGCGGTCAGAGATCATATTCTCCTTTCACTGCTTGGGTGCTCACGTTTTGATGTTCTATTTCACTCCCCGATGGGGTTCTTTTCACCTTTCCCTCACGGTACTACTTCGCTATCGGTCACCTATAGGGAAGAAAATTGAGTTATGGATAGAATCAAATATGCAGTATTTACAAAAATAGTATTCGGTTATTTGGGGAACAATCAATATACTTCTAATGTCGAATCAAGATCAACTAGGACAAAAATAAAGCATTGGGTCGAACTCTTCTTTGGTGTTAAGGTAATAGCTATGAATAGTCATCGACTCCTAGGAAAGGGTAGAAGAATATGACCTATTATGGGATATACAATGCATTACAGACGTATGATCATTACACTTCAACCGGATTATTCTATTCCACCTCTTATAGAGAAAAGAACTTAAAGCAAAATACTTAATAACATGGCGATACATTCATTAGTGAAGCCGAAGTCAATGGAGGTTCTTTTGTGAAAAAATTAAGACCTAGAGCTCGAGGACGTAGTTATTCGATAAAAAGGCCAGCTTGTCATATAACAATTGTATAAAAAGATAAATCAAAATTATCGTACGATGAATTTAAGATTTAGAGTGTCTTATTGTCTGCACCCGTGCCCACCTCTCGATCATATATACACGTCTTATTGCACGCACCGAGATCTATCAAAAAAACAGTATCACTCTGCATCAGAATCGTGAATACTAAAGAGTCCTGTTGTGCCGGGGCCATACATTTTTTCAGGCACCAGTCACTATTGCACATCCACCATAAAACCTCCTGTAAGCGCCATTTGCAATAAAATCGCCCTCAGATGAAAAATCGAACCCCATTGCGTAAAGTACATTTACCCAACCCTGCAACGCCCTAACGTCATCTCATAGAGAACCAGCATATCTACTATCTCTAACATCCACACATATGTATAAAATACGGTTATACATAAAATTGATAATTTTATTTCCAACCCAGGCCTTAGGCTGAGGTTCAGATTACACATTTCGATAATCAATTGATCGACCACTACACCCTATCAGTCGATCGCTTACGGTTGCTCACGATGAACGATCGATCGGTCGCAGTGTAAATTTTAGAATTTTAGATTTTAATTATTCAATTTTAATTGTTTGTTAATCTGATAGATTTTGGACTTACACGGTGAACCCTAGGTATCAATTTACACTAACCAGTCTTTTTAAATATACCTCACTTTTTATTGATATCAAATTCATAGATTTATATCAGTTTAGTTATACTTGTTTAATTCAAGGTTAACCAATTTTTAAGGTTTCTATTCAATAACATAAAGGGGTTTAACTTGGGTAAAAATGATATTAGCTAATCTTTCCTAATTTCAATTTCTAATTCAAATTTTAGATTTAAACAATTACAGTTATAGTTTGATTACTAACATCCTAGATTAGATAGAACAGGTGAAAAATTAACTGTAAATAATCAACTTATTAAACTTGTTCCCAATCACCTCGGATCTAAGCTCTTGCTCTACGCTCCATTTGAGAATTTTCACCCGCTAGCTTGCCCCTCCTTGATATGATTTACTAGTGCTCTCTTACTTCGTGTTTAAAGAAAGTTTTATAAGTGGAGAGAAGAAACTTTGGCAAAGTTTCGCTATGTAGTAAGTTTTCTAATGAAATTAAGGTTAGGTTAAGTGTCTATTTATAGGGTTACAGATTCATACAGAGCATTAGATTAACCTTAGAGAATCTTTTTCCCTCATTATAGACGCACATCAGAAACTTAGCATGTAAGAAAAATATTTGATTTAATCTTATTCATCCGATCGTTGCACCAAGTCATCAAAATTATGTGTCAAAGGTCGACCACTTCATGTCAACCGACACACCTTAGGGTGTCGACCAGTGGTAGTTTTTTTATTAGGATTTATTTTCAAATTTTCAGATGTCCATATCTTCTCCGTATTAACTCCAAATTCAATGTGTTATAAATGAAAATTGTCCATAAAGTTGCTATGAATGCAATATCACAAGTCTCGTAGCCAAATTGGAAGGTTTGTGGAAATTTCATTTTAGCCCTTGTTTTATTTTAAATTTAATCTACTTACTAAATTTTCCCCTAAATATTCAAGGTGTTACACCACCATATCCTTTTTGTTTGACTTTAGTTCCTTAATTTTGTTACTCCTCTCCTCCGCTAATAGTTGATTCTCTATACCCACAGTTAACTCCATGAACTTCTACTCTAGATCTCCCTACCTTAATTTATTACATGTCTTTACCACTTTATCAACTGTGTGTTTGTCAGTATTGACAGCTTCCAACAACATTCCTCCTGCCCATACGCAGTTTTGTAAACCTTCCTCTACCACTTCACCAATGCTTTTCTAGTTGACATTTGTAGGTTGCATACTCTTCTCAACATAATCCTTGAACTCAAACATCTTCGCATCTTGAACTCCCAGGCTTGAATTGTTACTGTGCGTAGGTTCTTTCACTCCTTTAGTTGTAGTGTATTCCTCAAAGTTCCTTTGAACATTAGCTTTGGCCAAATTTAGCTGTATTATAGCCTTATCTATGTCTCTTATTGTTATATTTAGTATTTCCAGTTCCTATTCATCATCTGCAACTTCTCCCATATTACCAGTCGGGTCGATACATTCCTTCTCCTTTACACCACTCCCTTCATGTTCCTTACAGGATGCAACTACATTGCTTTTGGTGTTGTCTTTTTTTATCGACCTAGGTCCATACTTTTATCATGGGGCACCGTAGTTTATTGTGTCCAAATCATACAGAGTGATCACATCTAGGAGGTGGGTTCTCAAATTCAATCTTGCATTTGTAAGTACTAGCATCTTCAAAAACACCCTAAATCATTTCAGGAAAGCCTGCATTCACCTTCAGCTCTATGAGAACTCTTGCGAAAGATGTATGACTCCTGTTGGACATAGGAGCATCCATTTTTATAGGAATTCCAATGGAGTAAACAAATGCCCCGACCACTTCTACTCCTTACACCTTAAAGTTGAGTCTAGCAATTTAATCCACATTGGGAGTGATAATAATATATCTTTATCCATTCTTATATTTAGGTTCAACCGTCTCCTAAATATCAAGTTTCTATCAAAGAACCATGTTGCTTAACTAATAATTTTATCACAATCTTTCTCATGATTGAATCTAACCACAAAAAACCCATTTCCCCTCAGTTGAAGAATAAATACTCCTTGGTTTTCCATACTAGTTTCATATAGTTCTCTAAATTTTTGTAATAAGTCTAGGCTTCACAATATAGATTAATAAACAATTTTTCCAAGCCCAAACAGCCTCTTCGGCCGTACTCCTAGAAAGGTTTCTCTTTTTGTTAACTTCAACCCTAATAAGCTCAATAAAGTGTATTGTAACCTCCTCAGGGCATGACCACCCGATCCCATGACGAATTCACTATATGAGATCTTAGTATTGTTTGGGGAAAGAGGGAATTTTCGCATTACCCTCTTGTTTTTGATATTGCGCCTTTGCAAATGCTGCATGAAATCTGCAAAACATCTTATTTTCCCCCTTCCGCCAGCCATCCTCCTCCTTGTTTGCAGTACCTACTTAAGACCCCTTTGCCACCAATTTAACCCATTCCCCTTGGTATCTCTAGTGTCATTAGTTATATCAACAGAGAGCGACAATGAATTAACGGATGTATATATAATATAATTGATTTTTCTACTCTCAATAAATATACTTGCTACATTTCTAAAGCTCTAAGATCTTGTCATAGCCAAAAAATCTTTCTTGTAACTGAAAGCTCCAAGTAATAAGAAAATTAACCATAATGGATGTAGAATTCTTCTAGTCTGCATCTTGTGTCATTACAATTGCACTGTTTATCTTTTCTTAATTATTTGTCATCTACATTTTAAATAATGGTTTCAGTAAGAAACATTTTCTAGGATCCATTATTAATTATCACTCTTAGTTTTGCCAGAAATTTAGTGATCATTTTGGCACTAAAAGTGGGCATCACCTAAAAGATCTTAACTTTCATCATTATCTTCTCTTCAAAACGCTTAAAAGTTCACCATGCAAGCTAACAACTGTAAAGCTGAGGCTGACTATTCTAATAGTCATAACATAAACTATGGCACTGGAATCACTGCCTTCAGCCTCATTCCAAGCATGACCAACGACAAGTGGCTTGGCTTAGTCAATGAGTTTGAAAACATTAGAAAAAAATTTAGCGATCTAAAAGATCTCAACGCTTATAAAATCCCATGAAACTATTAATTACGATTCTAGGGTCCTAGCTATTATGACATGACTTCTCTCTTACAAATGTATCCTAACACTTTTTTACATCATTACAATCCCTAGGAAATGGCCATGCTTGGGACTCCTACCAGGGTTGTTCCTACCCAAAATATGGATGCACATGTCGCATCTACCCATGAATTTTCTCTTGATGCCTCTATCCCCTACCCAGTTTCACCGCCCAATGGTCATACCACTCGTTGACACCCTCCATTGAATGATTATCTATGGGTGACTTGATTTACTCTTCGACAACCAAGCAGTGAAGGGCTAGGAAGAAATGACTAGCCCATGGAATTCTATATTCACTTTCAATCTCAATGGGAAGTTCTAGCAACTTTCTCCTACAAGAACCGAGGCCACTACATCAAGTATGACCTTGTGAATAGCAATATGAGCCCTCCTACACAAATCCGTCATCATTGTTCATTATCCCGTTATTACATCAAAGAAACCTTTCCCTCATAAGAAATTGAAGAAGCTCCTCCTCACCTAAGGTTTCTCATCGCCCACATAGGGTGGATGTAGGTCTTAGAGAAGAAATGGAGCTGCTTAGGCATTACATGCTTATAATACAAACTAAAAACCAAGATTATAAGGGTTTCTCTAGAAATTAGAATAGGGAACCGTTCTCATTGGAGACATTAGGAGATTACATTCATTGTTGATATGCTTTTCCTCCTATTGAAAATAATGAGAGCACTGACTTGTCCGATCATGTCATGACTTTCAACTCCATCACCCGAACTAGCTAACTCTCCAACAATGCAAAATGCCTCTTATGTTCCTCCACCTAACTGAGCCGGCCTCCTGCTAGTTCTTGCAATAACAAGAAGGTAGTATACATTCTTGGGTCCAGGTATGCACAAACTTCAAAACCCTTCTTTTCCACCTAAAAAATAAACATTCATAGATAGCGAGCTTTGCAACATACATCAAGGATCAAATGATTCACTCTATTACTATATCAACCGCTTTAATAAGGATTCAACATGCACCATGGGAGCAGACAAGAACAATTTAGTTGTCATAATTTCTCTCGGGTGAGGTATCATTCCAAAAAGTTAAGGCAATTACAGAAATAACCTTTCTCATCTTTAACATATTTCTTTCAAAGGGATAACGACATTACGAGGGTGGAGGAGTAGAGTTATTAGATAACGATGGGGAAGATATGTAAGGAGAAAAACACGACCCGTGAGATTAAGGAAAACATAAAAGAAATGATCATTAGAAACACACACAAATGATCTGGGAATGGCTCAATTCAAACTTAGGTATGCTAATTTTGCCATGTTAAATCATGATAAGAAAACCATTTATCTCCCCAGTAGGGATCGTTCTCTATATAACAATCTTCCTTGTACCCACTCTGGGTGAAATAAGGACTCCCATGGTAACGAAAAATATTACAGGTTCCACCAACTTAATGGTCACATGACCAAAGAGTGTTATCACCTAAAAGACAAGATAATGGTTAATCCGCAAAGGTATGCTTATGTAATGTGTCATGTATTAAGTAGACTAAAGAGCCGCCCGCTCTTTTTCAATAGAAAGATGGAAAAATGTTGTTTTCCTTAACATAAAAATCTTGTCTATATGAAGTGGGTCGCTCGTGGTTGGAAGCAGCAGAAGGTCCTAAGCTTGATACAAATGGAGCTCATTCCCACCAATCAAGTATACTCAATGGAGCTCTGGGTCATGAAATCATTGGGAGTGAAGGAAGAAGAATCTAACATTGCTTTCATGGTTGAAGATAAAAGAGGAATTAACTACACTCAATACCCCATAGTCATCTTTATCACCCCACCTCTATACCCATAGTAGAAAAGAGTATTTATAAGTAATACTGCCCGATGATATGGAGAATGAGGTAATATTAGGTCGTTATACATGAAATTCCTTTAGGAAAACATCGCTATATATTTAAAAAATCATAAACAACTCACTTATACATACACAGTATTGGCATAAAGTAATAAACATGTGCGTTTCCAGGATAGAACAATATATAATGCAAAATGAATCACATAGAATACATAGCCATCCACGTAGTAATAGCATATAATACTTAATATACCTGAGTCCGTATGGGATATAAAATAGACCAAACTCCTACTATCACAAAAATATACAAAATATAAATCCGATACATACATCTTAACATCGTCAATATACATGAGGCTATAAAATAGATGTTGGTATACTACTCAACTAATAAACTAGCCTCCATCTATACCCAACAATCACAATCCGGTCTCTTCGTCCATGCTTCTGTAATATCTCAAACTGACTCTATTATTATAGAAATAACACATGGATCACACTATGTCTAGAACATAGATATCAACATGTGATAATAACTGGCATGATATAACATGTATCTCATATGGTAACATAAGATCATCAAATGTATAAGTGCAAATCTCAAACCATACAAATAAATAATAAAACCATAACTTAGCAGGAGAGTCGGCCTAATATCCAATCATCAACCAACACACTCATAACATAAAAGGGAATCAACATGCACACAATCAAGTGAAGTGCTATAAGTATGTTATCGTGTATCTATATATACACAGACACCCCTAATTATATTCCAATTGGGAGCATCACAACACACAACATGCTCCAGGGGACAATACATAACACTCATGGCACATAAAACACCCCGCGGTCTTGGTTACTCCTTGTCATCATGACTTTATGTCCATTTATATACTATGGTCATTTGCCTACTTCCCAATGGTAACAACTATTTGGCTAGTGTGGCATAGATAGGCTGTCAATGGTACTCCAAAAATCGGATATCCATTCACATTCATATATAAAAGTATGAAAAATATCTAATATTTGAAAAGTGGATATGGATATTCGTTATTCGAAAAGCCTTCTGGATATGGGTGTGGTTATAGTGATATCCGTATCCAAAAAATATCCGTCCGGTGCGCATATATATATATTAATATATATATATATATATATTAAAATTATGTTTAATTAACTATTAAACTTGTATTAATTTTGTCTTAATTTTTTGAAATATATAAATTGATCTTGCGTTAATTATTTTGTCAAATTTTGCAATTAAAATTGAAAAAACCATTTTAATGTTTAATTTTTGGGTATTATCTGTATTCGATATACATTTTTAAATTTTGGATTTTTGGATATTTGCTAATATCAATACAGATACAGATATTCTTTACTAAATATCCATGGACATAGGATAAAAATTAAGACATGGATTTTCATTTTCGGATACGGATACAACAATATTCGTATCCGTCAGCATCCAGTTACAAACCTAGGCATCAGGGCATATCGTCACACAATCTAGAAATCAGCACACAATATGTGAAATAAGGTGATGCCACGGATCTAGGGCCACCCAATGATCAGCCAATAAGGATGGACATTACTCTCTGGATAAACAGCACAAGTCGGCACACAACAGACCATTTTTCTAGACATTAACCTATAAAATGAGAGTGTCCCTCACTTACAATGGTAATCGAACAAATATCAATATATGCGTCCCATACCACTTTGTGTTACTCGCTTGTTTACTCAGTGCTAGTAAACTACACTCACAACCCATAATAATGCTTTATACTAAGTGTCAAACGAGTAATAGGAATAATACTATCAAATGTCCCATATTAGACAGTGTTACTAATCCGTTTACTCAAAGTTCTCACCTTACAGTACTTCACACAATAATACTCAATATCATGAGTCACGGAGTAAAAATAATGATATTATCGAATGTCTCATATCAGATGGTGTCACTAATTCGTTTATGCAAATTCCTCACAATCTAGAATTTCAAACAATATTGTTCTATATTAAAGGTCCAAAGAATATCCAAAGAGATAATACCGAAAGTCTCATACTAGTTGGTACTATAACTATATTAATTTTGATTTCTCGTTACACAAGATTGTAAAACATTAAAGACTCACAATACTATTATTTATTGATTCCAAAGGGGTTTTAAAATATACTTTTCTCAAAATCATTAATACAATTTCAAATATCAATATTTGTTGAAGGAAACTTAAATTATAAAATTCTCATTCCTTCTTCAAAATCCGTTTATAGTTTCAAAATAAGTATTTGCAAACCTCTCATTTAATTATAAGGAAATTTGTAAATTAATTCATTCCATTCCAAATCCCATAAAATCCTTTCAAAACTATTTTATACGTTTTAGTGTTCTTCTCTAATAATTGAAATAATAATAATATCAAATAAATTGTATAATTCAGGTTTTCCTTTAAATAATGAATTTAAATAATTCCACTTTTCCAATCAGGATTTTCAATTTGAAATAATTCCCAACGCCTTGAAATAAAACTCCAACATCAATATGACTTTTAACTTAAACATTTCCCAAAGGTATAAAACAAAATTCAATTTTATAAGAATCCTTTAATTATTTTTATAATCAACGATAAATAAAAAAATAAAAATTTTCAAAAATTCATTTATTTAATAAAATCCCAAAATTCATCTTTTTCCAAATAATTTCTAGTAATAGAATCCTCAAAAATATTTCTGTTAAAGATTTTCTGTCACTAATAATACTTTCAATTTTAAATAAAAATCATTCTAAAATCCACCATTTATTTCCAAAATAATTTATTTGCTTCAAATCTTCACCTTCTAATTTATTTACCCTATTTCTGATCAATTTCTAGTGTGTGTTCAACTAATACCATCATTAAATTCAATCAACATTCACACAACTAACTCAACTAAGGTATACAGCACTATTTTAATCAATAACATCCAATAACAATCAGTTTCATCCAATACACCAATAATCCATTAAGCCAACGATATCAAGCAATATACGGGGTGAATACACAATAGATGTGAGTTTACAAACTCACTGAAATAACGCTTCAGCTTCTTAAATAACGACCAAACGATGTCAGTGCTACAATCAAGCCATCCATCATTGTTGTCAGCGGTCATTGCCACCCTTGATCGTTGCTTTGCCAGCCTTTCACGAGCTTATGCCACCATTAGGTCGCTAACAACCATGCCGCCACACCTACTCCAACGCAGCAGAACCGTTTATCGCCCCTCCGCTATTGCAGCCAAGCATGAGCTTAAGGCAGGTTCCTTCTAATCCTTCACGTCACTCAACTTAGAGACAATGCCTCTATTTCTATCGCATTTTCTCCTCGTTCGACATCACACCGCCTTAATGTCTACGTTGCCACCTTCCTTACCAAATCGCTACATGACCTGTGATCGATGCCAGCACCTCATCATGACCAAGCTTCATGCTTATTTCAGCCACAAACATGCGGCCTCCTCCTTCTGTTGAACTCGCTCACACCTGCACCTAAGCATTACCGATTTTTGGTCATGATTTCTTTTTTTCTATCCAGGTCGCGATTTTTGATTTAGGTGAATTAGGGAAAAAACTTTGAGTAAGGCATAGGCTTGATTTGGTAAAGATAAATAAAGAGAAGTATTCTAGAGAAAAAGAAAGAGAGGAGTTTAAATGGGCTTGGACTTGCATTTGGGGTATAGCTTAAATAAATAAACTTTCTTTTCTTTCCATTTCTTTTAACAACTCTTTTAATTTATTTGTAAATAAAATTCAATCTAATTTTAATTTTAATTCTTGACATTTATTTATAAATAAATTTCAATCCAATATAAATTGATTTACACCTCACTTTACAAATTATATTTCAATAATTAACCAATTTCATTCATTTCGATACTTGTTTATTTTTGTTTGATTATTTGTTGTTCCAACATAAAGTAAATTTATTTTTCAATTATTTTAATCGTATCAAAATTATTTACACTTTAAAATATTTTATACCAATTAAAAACATGTTATTCAGTTTCAGTATATTATCTAAAGGGAATTTATCAATTTAATTCAATTAATTAAAATAAAAGTCTCTTATTAAATAAAATTTAATGGACTAAAAATTTATTTTCAAAACAACCAATTATCATGAATAAAATTTGAATATTGTTGTTTTAATTAAATATATTTATTTATATGGCATAGAAAGTAAGGTTGTTACAGACTTTCCTCTTATGAAAATTACATACTTTTAATTTCTTATAGGGAACGTCATACACTACTCATATCCCAAATTTTTTTCATGTTCAATAACTTTCTATCAAACCAAAACTTACTCAATCCTTTATGCAGCTTATTCTCCAACTTATCTTATTGGATGACACAATTTAAATAGACTTGTTCAATGACTTTCTATTTTCACATACGATAAATTTTGTGAAAATATTCTAAGTGTTGAAATTTTTGAAAAAATTCAGTACAGTCTTCTTTGTGCAGAGAGCATTCCAAAAAACCAAAACATAATATAGTCACAAAATAAATATACATCCCAGCATGGGGCATACCTAAACTAAGGGGAAATAATATAATATTACAAATGTATCAATAAACACATAACACATACCATGTCTTACCAATTTTGGAAAACTATTTAAGTTTAAAGTGAGCAAAAGCAAGCTAATGTTGCCAATTTATCCAAATATACCTCTTGAAACCAATACTTAACTCAAGTTGAAATATTAATCATAATAGAAGAGGTATAAGAAGTATGTTATCATTTGATGTCAAAGCAATATAATGTTCTAGTTTTGACCACATTTTGATAATCCTCCAATAGTCAAAAATACTAGGTTAGACAATGATATCAAAAAATTAATTGTTGCATAGTGTGATAGATTCTAAAAACAACTTTCGAATTGCAAAAATATGGATTACAACTCAAGCTATGGTATTTTGCAAAAGTATCAAATTCTGATATGAAATTACAAGTGAAGGCCGCTTAACAAACATACGTTTTTAGCGTAAAAAATGATAAATTTTTCAAAACACTTGCAAAAAATTATTTCTCTTATGTTCTTAGCTTTCCAAAAAGCGTGAGATCAGTGAAATCGGACAAGCCGTTTTAAATATATGATCAAAACGTTTAGCGCTTTCTCTCAGGATATACATGTTTGGGACAAAAATTTGATTCAATTTAGTTTGAATATTTGCATAGCAAACTTCAAAATTTAAAACAGTTATAAAAAGAAAAGTTGTCATTTATGAAAATGCATTATCAATGATAGAAAAACTGACAAAATCGGTTCACAATTTCACATGTTATGGCTTTATTAGCAAAGAACTAATAAACTTTTCTCCTTTTGTTTCTACTTTTAAATATACCACTATTATTTCAAA
Source organism: Allium cepa (assembly GCA_030765085.1). NCBI lineage: Eukaryota > Viridiplantae > Streptophyta > Magnoliopsida > Asparagales > Amaryllidaceae > Allium > Allium cepa. The sequence goes on from CM060932.1 coordinate 666,379,903, forward strand.
ATTTTCAAATACTTTGAAACCAACTTTTCAAAAACTTCATAGATTTTTTAGTTCATAACCTAACTATAAAAAGAAAGAACTTTATTATCACAATAATTATATATATCCTTGCTTCAACATAAAACAATTCCAATGTATTTCAATGACACCAAAAATCCAAAAAAGACATTCCAAATTACCAAACGTTTCTTTCTTAAAACTTGCTTTGTCCACAATCTGAATTCATATACCAATTTAAACATGAATCAATTCTAATAAAATCTAACCATGTTATGGACACTACAAAACTCACTTTTCATAAGTCGAATTTTTTTATTACTTTAATAAAGGATCTTCATTAATACTAAAAATAATTTATACAAAAAATGCTCTTTAAATACGTCTCTCAAAACTCAAGTTTAAAATTCACTAAATATTACTTATTCATTATAAAATTTCTTTTTACCACATAACTCAAAAAATTAATAGTTTATTTCAATTGTTCATGAAATACCATTTCATTCCAAAATTTCTTCTAAAACAATCCAACCCTTAACATACTTTATAACATTATATTAATTTCAAATATTATTTTCCAATTGTAGGCTTATGTATGTAAACTCTTATATCACAAAGCATCATATCACAAATATATTCACTACACCCATCCAAGTCACAACCAACATACAATATGACAGGCATACAATCACAATAACACACACGATATAATTTTGAATTTCAATATTTCTACAAATATAACAACAATGCCTCATTGCGAATTTCTAGCGACTTACTTTGCCAATTAGCTGTAGTGTTGACCGTGTTGCCTCGCCATCGACTTCATCCATCTACTGATGCTTGATGGTTGCAATCATCATATCTAATATCTATACATGGATATATTTTTTTATTATTTTTCAAAACAATTCATTACCTCACCATTATAGTATTCACACTCATATACACAAGCATACATACATAGACAAACACACACACACACATACATATTCAAGTCAAAACTATTTCTAATACTTTAAAATATTATACAATTTTCATATCATATAATTTAATAAATCACTATCTAAAAATAATATTACGATTATTAATTTTTTTCCATTTCTTAAATCTACATTTATATTATTTTCAATACTTAGCTCAGATGCTTCTTTAAAATATTGTTTTCTTTCCAAACACCTATCTCAAATATACCATTGATACTTTTCCTTAAATTACGTACTTCTTCCAATATAATAATTCTTCACCCTTTAAAACCTTTTTCTCGTTTCAAAGTATTCTTCATAACACTCTAATCTCTTCAAAATAATGAATATAACTTTCTTCAAAATATTATTCAAACATCAGTTTTTAATATAACTCAAATTTATTACTTCTCTTTAAAATAATACATCACTCTTCAAAACCTTGTGTCCATATGTCTCATTCAATTGCTTAGAAATACCTATCGATAATGTTGGTCAGACGCATTTATTAGAAATTCTAAATAATCAATTGACAAATTAACACGAAATTTTTACTTCAAAAATTATTTTAAATATTTGCATACACACACACACACACACACACACATATATATATGTCCTCTAATAATTTACTTTTATAAAATAATTACTTGCTTATAATGAAACTTCATTCCAAAATTATATACATATATTCTATAACCGAAAAGGATTTTTAATATAAACATATGCTTGCTTGTATTAAAACATATATAAATAATCTATGAGAGTATAACAAAATATGCTCTACCTATAGAAATCCAAACTTCACTAACCATACATCCAGGCCCATAAACCAGCAAGCTTTCATCTTCTTATTTATTTTAATCACATTTAATTTAATTTGTTTCCAAATTAATCATGTAGACAAAATAACCAAATAAAACCAAGATACTCAACGGAAAGCAATATATATACTTCTGCTGCACCGCTCCGATCACTACATGTTCTCCTTACTCATCTTGCCTCATCACAATTTGGAATTGTGAAGTATTTAATACAAGATTGGAATTTAGGCCTTTTATAGCTTCCCTAACCGAACAATTCCATTCTTACTTCAAAGCCGCAGAGAGATCTAACATTCCCTATCATTAACTCTACTGGCCAGACAAGCTACTTCTACCTTCACAACCTCCATCAATTTCTCTGCATCTCATGTAGATACTTACATTCAGAAAGAGGTCGAAGAGATATTATATACAAGGAAAATACAAAGGCATCCCCAAATGATTAACCCAATAATCATCGTATATTCCATCTATCACTTAAATGTAAATACATTTATTTCACACACTTAATGATAGGGACTCTACGTCTCATCCAAGGCCAAGCCTAGTGTCTCTTAAACTTTGTATTATTTCAAACCCACTATGTTACCAAATGTTACACCCCACCTCTATAACTATTTTAAACACATTTTAACTTAATTTTAACCTCTATAAATGTTCGATATGGGCTGCTTTGTTTGGCATGGGTCTTTCCGAGTATGGATACTTGCTTTGAATTGGAAAGGACCCTATATGATAAGTATAGCGACCCACATTTCTAAAAACACCAATTCAACACTTAAAAGTGACGTTTGAACATGCGTTTTGGACTAAGAAGGATAGGTCATTAGGTTGACGTAGTTTGAATTGTACATATATAAACTTAAATTTTAGAAATCCACACTTTCAAATCTCACACCAGAAGGAAGAAAAAATAAATTACTAAAATACACCAAATATCTCTGCTTAGACAAATTATGACCAAGCATAAGAAACAAACAAAAGAAAGTTCCTAATAAAAGTTTAGAAAGAAAAATAAGTATCTATCAAATTAGTACAATAAGATATAGATGAAACGAATATAAATAAAGAAACTCCTGCATGCACGGTTACCTTCTCCATCACTTATCTTATTATAGTCACATCACTCTACTATCGTGTCATCTTGTAAAGTAGGTATAATAAGAGAAAGATAGAGGGTGTCACACAGAGTCAGGTGAGTAAGATATATCACTAATGGTATGGTGTTTATAGGCAAATAAATTAACATTGTAATCTACCTAACCTAAAGCTATTTACCCGAAGATGTACACCTACATCTAACTAGTTAGCCAACATATACAATATAGATCGATAACCCGTGACAAGCCTAAAATTTGATAACCTCCCATATGTATTCCACCTGAAGGTTGGGTATCCCAAAACTAGGTAAACCTGACAATACATCGAGTATACACTCGAGATAAACAACTAATACAATATAATACATTAATTATATAGTCCTGATGGTACACTGCATAACGATAGATCGATTATATAATCTCTATGGTAAACCGCCTATAAAATTACACTACCATGTCCAACACTCCATATCGTCCAACTAATAGCATCAAAGGAACAAACAACAAATTAATTTCCCTATAGATACACTAACCAATATGAAATAAACCTTGCTAATTTGGGTATTTCCATTCTCCTAGTGGTCCATAAGCTAAATGTACAACTCGTGGTGCTAACAACGACAGTAATCTAATTGTAATAAAATCACATGCCTTCATCGAGTGTCATGTTACACAAAATGAAAACATCACATGAACTCCAAACTTAACAAAGCGGCAAATGAATCCCAAAACTACTATACTTGGCCTACACTAGGTCCTGGTTCAACCCATGCAATCTACAAGTTGTTAATTGAATATTGAACATCAAATAATCGACATTTCACCTATAATACATTTTTTAGTCATAATGCATAAGTTGACTGGTTGATTGTCATCAGTCAACTATTTTAGTGTTCGACCAACTGATGACCTAAGTTAATCGATTATATCCCCTTAGAATTACACTAGTTTTTATCGGGTTCTCCTTCGGTGTTACTTAGTATTTCTCAAGCTCAGTCAAACGATCGATCATACATGGTCAGTTGACCATTAGCTAGATGTTGGGGTTTTCGATATTTTTAACTTGTTATTTTTGTCTGATTTTTCTTTTCGTCGTTCGATCCTCTTTCGAACTTCGAACATAATTTATATTCATTATAATTTCATTTTAAACACATACTCATAACCATTAACATACTTTAATATGTTTAAAAGGCTACCCATTCCTTTATCCCAGTTATAGCTTATTTCTTTATGCAATTTCTCAACATGACCATATTATTTATACTATCATTGATATATCTCTAAAATTACATTTATTAAATATAAATAGTTACCTATCTATTATATAGAATTATATTTACATAGCTTAAGATATGTTTACATTCATTTACACCCTCCTTGTTCATCTCAATTTTTTTTACCAAAATGACAATAATAATTACCCAATTTATCAAATTAGCAATTACCAAAAATTAATTTATCAAATCAATCCTAAATCATATTATTAAATCTAATAATATATATGAATGAAATACATTATATATCTAACCATGTAACTATTTCCTATAAAAAAACCCATCACCTATAATTGTCTGTTCGATTGGTCTTATTTGAAAATTTCAAGCTTTCTCCTCCAATTTGATTTGCATTAGCAAGTCTCTCTTTTTATTTGAGTTGATATGGTTTAGACTTGATTGCTCTTGCTTTCCTTTTTGATTTCATATTTTATTTAAAGAATGAGGAGTGGATTTGGGTTAGAAAAGCCAAATTATGTACCAATGATATAGCGGGAGCCACTTGATGAAGAAGAATGAGACTAGGATGAGAAGTATGCACTCTTCCCCTATTTTATATCATATCTAAACCTAGGCCCATTTGGGCTTCTCAGCCATTTGGCCCTAAAAGCATGTTACGGTAAATAGCCCATATCTCCTTCATTCGATATCCATTTCTGACGTTTTACATATGAATTTAGGGTAGAAAAATCTACTTGACATAATGGTAAAGTTAGAATTCTCAAATTCCTCAATTTGTAAAAATTATATTGTTCGCATTTTATGTAAAATTATCAAAATGCCCTTTTCAAACTAGTTGATTGATTTTATTAAAAATCTAGGTCTTATATTCTTCCATTGTAAAAGAATTTCATCTCCGAAATTCCAAGAGATGGAATACGTGATTCAGAGACTCAACCATATAATAGCAACCATGGTCATGTACATTGTATGTGCTCAAACTACATCATGATCAAAGTAATCTAAATAAATCATATCAAACATATTAAATTCCTAACATTTATAATAATATAAAATACGGTATCCATTTGGATAATAGTAACATGCATATAAATAACAACATAGAAACATTAATATACATGTAAATAGATAATACGCACTTATCCAATCAAACATATGTCATGAATATGGCATGTGATAGATACATAAATACAACTATTGTGGCTCCTATATGACTGCAAAATCATGGCATATAAGCATGTACGCAAAACACGTACATATATATAATTTTTATATGTATGTAGCTCATACATACATATATAGTCAAAGCATGCAATAAAATACATGTCGTACCATAAAGCATACCACACCGACCATTTTCCTAATTGAACTAAGCAAATGATAATGGAAAGAATACTGGAAAAGAGTGAGGGATAAGAAGCTCCAACCTTCTCCTCTGGCACCCAAGTACTCTCAGCCGGATCATTTCCCAACTAGATTCTAACATACGTAACGACCTTGGTTCAGAATCTCTTTGTCCCATGCTCATTAATGCAAGTAGGTGCATGGCGAACAAGTGACTCTCTCTCGACTTTGACCTCCTTTAACTGACTCGACTCGATCACAGTAGCTGGATTGTGCAAACACTTTTGCAAGTGCAATACATGGAAGGCATCATACTCCCACCAACTTTTCTGGAAGCTTCACTCTATGTGCTAACTTTCCTACTCTCTCCAATATTGGAAAAGGCCCTACGAACCTCGATGTCAACTTTCCTGAACTAGCGAATCTTATAACATGTCTTAGTGGTAAGACCTTCACAAAAACCATGTCATATACAGAAAATTTAAACTTTGTGTATCTCTTATCAGTTGTGACTTATGTCCACCCTTGTGACGACCTCCGTTTTTCAATGCCCGAAAATCGACATCAATATGCCCACTGTGTTAAATGCCGAACAATCATACGCTGGAAAACCAGACCATAAAGGAAAAAGAAAGAGGTAGAAGAAGAATAGAAAACAATATCAGAATCTCACGATCGCAGAGGAATCAATATATAATAGATAACAACCGATTTTATCCAATAGAATACGCAATTGTTTATACATTACATCATCAGAGTACATCACAAATCAATAACACAATTCAGGACAGTTATAATAACTTGTCCTCCCAAAGGTTGAATACACAGCTTACACAACACAACGGAATATATATCGAGTACGGGTGATACGTCTTGCCTTCTAGCTCGTCTCCTGAGCTCCACATCATCCTTTCCTGTATCTATAATACTCGGTCTGACCCGAGCATCATAATAAAACAATACCAGAGTTAGTCTGGAAAACCAGCTTGAGAAAACACACTCAATTTGGATTATTAAAGTTTCAAAATTCTTTGAAATCAAAGGGTATCTTGTAAGACCAATCCACAAATAAACATGCCGGGTTTTTACCTTACGATAACCAAAACATTTTTATCAAATTCGATATTATAATAGTGTCCATAGAAAGTAAAATCGAATCAAGCTAAAATGCTTGCATCTCACGTTTCAGCATAGCTGAGCATAATCAAAACCGTACAGGCGCTTATTGGAGATTGGATTCCATACAATGGCAGGGATACTGGGGTACCGCCCATCACAATACGTGGTCTAAATCATCGTATCGAGGATCCACCCTGATCCCCTGGAACACAAGACCGGAGATACCCCTTACTGGATAGTCCGAATAAGATCACCCCGCGGTTGGGAACAGCAACCGCCCACACAGCTGAAATAAGGGACATCTAGACATGGATGACATTACCCTAATTTGTTGCTAGCCACTTAGCCTTGCGTGCACCTCCCCTGTTCTAGCCACTCCCGGTTGATGAGGCTCGAGGCAATGCGTTACCTTTTTAGCACACATTCACTTAGAATGCTCATCGTCCTCCTGATGATGTTCTGATAGCATTCATTCATACAAGTCCGTTCCAGGTCCGAACGGAACCGAAGGCACTACTCCTACTACATCCATTTTGGAATCACCCTCAGGATTAGTAGCTATTAGCCCTTGCACTTCACTACTCCATCTTCGACTCCAAGCTATTGTCTTTCTTTCAAAAATTCAAACCGGATCGAAGCGGTTTTCGGGAAATTAATCCCGACCTGGTCTCTTTGAAACAATCAACACACTGGCCAATATTGATAGTCGGTTATTTAACTATCAAATAACATTCACAAACAACCATCAGGCCTTAATAATTTTCCAAATTATTTATTTCAAAATACCTTCGCAAGATATTTTTCTACACTTCAACCTTTTGAAAAAAGTTTTCAAATCACTTTTCTCTTACGGAAATAGATTCCCAAGTATTGTTTATTTCCACTGGAAATCACCAAGTCTAAATACTTTTGATTTTAAAATAATTTAAATCACCTTATCCAAAAATATATACTTTAAAAACATTTAAATTTAAAACTACTTAAAACACTTTATTCAAAATAATAGTTATGAAATTCTATACTAGATTTCCAAGTAAAACTTAAGCCACAAACCATTTTAAAAATAAATAAAAGTTCTACATAAGTATAAATATTATAAAATCTCTTTTAAAAACATAATACTAATTTAACCTTTAAAATAATTACTACTAAAATAAATTTGAATAATATTTACTTTAAAATTATAAAAAAATTAGAAATAATAAATTTTCTTAAACAATTTTTTTAAAAAAAAAATTTAAAACCTTAAACTTATACATAAAAATCCCTTTAAAATATGCTTGGCTTTCCAGGGAAATACACTTTCCATTTCCACACCTTTAAAAATAAACCACTATTTATTTTTAAAAAAATCAACATTTCCTTATAAATTCTCATCCTTAATTTATGCTTTCAAATTATCCTCTGATAAATATTTCACTTAATTTATAAACCCCGTTTATAAACTCCATTATCTCATTTTCCTTCAATTCCAGTTTCAAACGCTTAGTCAGTTTCAAATCGATTTTCAAAACTAACTCCATTTTAAAATAAATTCCTTTACTTACCCAAGTTTATTTCAAAACCCATTTATCCCACATTCACACCTATATTTATAATTTAAATTCTTATTTAGATCGGAAATACCAATTTCATACTTTATTTAAAAATTCTTCTTTTATTTTCCAAACTCATTCTAATCTTGAATTTTTAAAAATATATTTCTTCGTACTTACAAAAACAACATTGCTTAAGTCCTTATTTTTAGATAAAAATCCTTATTTCCGTTTATTAAAAATTTAATTTTTATCATCCTTGAATTTATTATATAAGATTTAAAATCAAACCTTTATCCCTTTCCCAAAATTATTCCTTTAATTTATTTGAATTCACTATAATTATTTTACTTTAAAATTCCCTTTTATTTTCTTTAAATATCCAAACTTTATATATATATATATATATATATATATATATTTCATTTTTCTCAAATACCAATGTATATTCAATCAAGCCATAGCATTCAATAATTTCAATTCCCAATATAATCAATAGAATCTATTACAGGTCATCAAATAAATCATAGATAAGGAAAATAAATTCCACTACTTTGAGGAATCCAGTTGGATCGCTCCAACCTGTTTCCCTGCATCCACAAATGGTAGGACAATAAAAAATACCAATCCCACTTCGAGGGGGATATCGCGGTATAAAGGGTCATCCGCTATTCGCGGGGCGCATAGGGTCTAGTCCGCTATATAATGTGGGAAATAAATCACTCTAATACACACACAAACACTATTATATACTATATCACATCTAGTCAATTCAATCATCCAACCAATAATTTAAATTCAACTATTTAAATTAACGGAAATCCAAATGAGTGAGATTAACTCACCTTTGATTTTGATTTGCAATCCATTTCCATCTCGACTATTTTCTCCACGATTTTGGACCTTGTAACAAACATTACATGATATATTAATATTCGAATAAATCGAACAACTAAATTCTCATTTGATAAATTTAATTAACCAATGATTTTATTTTAAACTAATAATTTAAATTTAAACTAATTTCCTTTTAATAAAATATTTTTAGCAATTAAATAAGTTAATTGAAATAATTTAATCTCCAAATATGTTATTTTAAAATTAAATTAGTAGATTTAGAATATGTGTATCTATTTTCTTTTGAAACTATATACTTATATAAATAACTAGTAGATTTTAAAATCTAATTTTTATATAATCGTTCAAACATTTTAAAATTTAATTAGCTAAGGATTTAATCACCTTATATATCATTTTAAAACTAAATTTTGAGTTTAAAATCATGTACATTATTTTCTCTTCAGTAAATAATAAAAAAAGAATTTACTTTACTGTCCTATATTTATATAGCTGATTCCATTTTTAAACAAAACTGTTTTGAAATCAACAAAAATTTAAAACTTACTGTTTTCAAAAACAACATTTTAAAATTGACGTTAATATACATTACTGCAATTATATTTTTTCAAACCAGACAAAGTCCCTGCTTTAAATTTATATATATTTTTCAGTCTATATATATATATATATTTAGCTAAGTTTAATCGAAATAAATAATCGAATACCTTACCGAGTTGATCGATGTTTCTAACCCTAGCTCGAGACATCTCTATGCCCTCAAAATCGAACGATCAAATCACCGCTGCCTAAATCGTAGCTTCCTGCATCTTCTTCGCTGACCAGACATCACCTTCCACTGCTTGACTCCCCACAGTGCCACCTCGTGCACCCCACACGACTAGTTTGCCAGAAGCATCGCGCCCCACAATCCAACCCGCGACCCAAGCGTTGCTCGCGAGTGCCACCTTCATCATGGCTTGACAATAACACCGACTCGAAGTCGCATGCTCGATAACGACCTCGCGACAAGGTCATGACCCCCCCATCAACTCATCGATGCCATTACCAGGCTCAATTTCGAGATCGTCGCTCGCGAACGTAGATCGCTACTCTTGGCCGCCATTCGATTTGAACGAGATGAAGTATACTATATTTTTTTCAATTTTATTTCAACCATTATTTATTTTGAACGAAAAATAGTTTTCGTTTGCAAATGAATTTGATTTTTACTATTAAAATGCTCGGCTATGATTTGGAATAGAAAGAAGGAGACGTGTGTTTCACGAAGAAAAACACGTGTTTTGAAAAAGGAAGATACGTGTTGAATCACAAGCTACAGTACTCAGTGCAATTTATATTATTCATATTTAAATTTAAATTTAAATTAAAATTGTCACAATAACGCAACTCACAAACTCGACCTCCTATTGCGGTGTGCCGCTAGACGTTTATAATGTTTCACGCCTATTCCGAACGCAATGGAAAGGGTTCCAAGTCCTAACTCGATCGTATTAAGAAGATAGCGTTTTGGACCCAGTTATTTATATAAGATTTCCAATACATATCTAGCGCGTTTATCGACCGTACGATCACACGACAACTTCAAATGCTACGAAAATTGAAATCCGATAATAAAACACTGTTACGGATCCAATAGCAATTGTTTCATCGAAATTCGAGACTGTGTCTCGGAAGGCTATTTTCAAATATTGATTTAAACAATATATTTTTAAAACTAAAAAAACCACCTTAAAATTTAATTTTAGCACTTTTACTATCTTCAGTACTATCAATATAGATTTTACAAGCCTTTAAATTATCTTTAACAAGCTGAAAATTTCAGATCCAACAATTTACCCAATTTCCAATTATTTAATTTAATAATTAAACTACTCAATAAATAGTGACATTTGAAATTCAAGTTAATAATCAACTTTTAAAATATTTAAAATCAATTAAATATTCCAATTTCAAATATTCAAAATTCTGGGTCGTCACATTCCTCCCTCCTTAAAAGAATTTCATCTTCGAAATTACTGGCTAAGAGGAATGTTCCACAACCCGTTAATTTCCCTAAAACCATACATATTAACAACTTCCCACCAGAATCTTTTTTTAAAAGACACACTATCACTCTACTAACTTCCCAAACTTATCTATAACTTCCAAACAATATCACTTACTTAACCATTCAAATTATAATTCAAAACCAAAATTTAAATTATCAAAATTTTCTCAAAATTTTTCTAACTTCCTAAATTTTTGAAAAATTTCGCCAGCTTCTCCTTTGCGCGGCTAGCTCGGTACGACTAAAAAATGCTTCTACGGTCCCTCAAATTTCAAAAGAAAACAAAAGGCCAAGTGGGTAGATCAAAAAACCACCAAATTTTATGTAGAAATTTAAATACACGCCTTTCTATCGAAAAATTCAATTTATCAACTGAATTCAAATCACCAATTTCCCTTGCTTTAAAACACCTGTATATCCTACATAGTAATAATATCAAATCACAAAATCCAAAATCATTTTATTCATTACTTTACAAAAATTTCAACATTTGCTTTACTTAATCCTGTATGATGTACATATACCATTCATACGCAATATCAAATCCGATAGCTCACTCGATCACATAATTTCACTTCCGAACTAGTATCATCCATCCGACTCCCTAGTGCGGACTCAGATCTGGTTTCTTGAACAGAAACTATCATTCTCCTTGCATATTCCTAAATTATGATAGAGAATTCCCAGAATCAATCAAAAATCCATATCCAGGGTTCGCCATCGAAAATCGAGTGAAAAATCCTAACTTTGATCGATATAACTATCTCAAAATTATGTGCTCGAATCTGGATCAAATTGTTATGCAAATAGAATAATATACGTACATCCTACGTATTTATCTCAATTCATTATTAGCTATATCAATTTTCTTTTATTCACATTTTATTTTTATTTATATCCACTTATTCACAATCACCATTTCACATACCCTTATTAAACCTTCATTCACATATTAACTGAGTATATTTTTAATACCAAATTTACTTAAGTATTTTGCCATTTATTTCTAAAGTTCAATATGAACATTTTATGCACTTCTTATATTTATCTCACACTTCACCACTTGAGCTTTCACATTCATTTAACTTAAATTTTCAATTCCATTCTGAATTCAATTTACCTTTCATTTTAAATATTGAATTCTTTTTTCTTTTATTTCTTTAATTAGTTCCACTTACTAATCCATTTTAAATTTCAAACAATTTTTTTCTCCAAACCTTATTTACTTTTAGTCCACCTTGAACTAATTCTTCAACTTTACTTAACCCAATTTAAATTGAATTTCAGTATTCAATTCAAGTTCCATTTACTTAAAATTTAAATTAAATATCATTCCAATTTTTCATTTTCAATTCATTTATTTACAAATGTAAATTCATTTGTTCAATCACAAATTTATTTCCTACTTAATAAATTTTTATTTCAACGTCCATTCCATTTAGCTTACTTAGATCTATTTCCTCAAGATTTACTTTATTTAACTTAATTCAATTATCTTCCAATTAAATTCAAATTTTAAATTTCTATAATTTTCCCGACTTATTTAAATTTCACACTTATTTTAATTTAACTCTTCTTCAAGTTAAATTTTGTCCCAAATATTTTTTTTAAATTTTTATAAGTTATCAAACCCATTTATATGCTATAAACATTTTTAATTAAACTTCCAGAGTTTTAAACAATTGCTTAAACATTCAAAACATTTTTGAAATCATATATACCCAACCCAGTTTATTCCAAAATCAACCCAAATTATTTCTTTGAATTTCAAAACCAAACCCATTTTTGCAAACAATTCCAATTTAAAACATTTTGGTAGCAATTCCTCTCTTGGAAACTCGAAAATGAACATCGATGCTGCTGTGGTCATCACCAGAGTTATTTTTCAGTGACTGAAGTGAGTTCAATGCTTTTATCCCTTCAAATTTTTTTTAAGTATTTTTAAATTCCAAATCTCAGCAGATTTCAAATCCAATTCAAAAATATTCCCCAAATAATATCACCATTGTTTCCCCAACTTTTGAAAACCATTTCCAAACCCAAAGGAATTTAAACTTTTCCCAAAATTTCGAATTCCAAATCCTTTCAATCTATATTCAAATATTACTCTGGAATTTTATCTCCTTTCAATTATAAATTACATTTATAATTCACATTTTAAATTCCATTTTGTTATGTTAATTTATTTCCTTAACCTTTGGTTATGATTTCAATTCCTTTTTTAAATTTCTACACAATAATGATAATAGTATAATATTATCATTCCTTAACAACCAATCATCCATATACTATATTAATTTACAAAAATAATTTCTTTTATATACGAAAATAATCTTGGGCAAATTATTTCATTTACCATTCTAAAAAAATACCGTGTCGGTTTGCCTAGTTTAAGAGTTTAGAAATCCCTATCGATACAGTTGTCCAGACCGCACCGACCAGAATTTATAAACACTAAACCGATAAGTTGACACAATATAAAAATAGTTTCTATATTCACTAACAAATATGCGCTTATATCTATTAATACACTCAGACTCATTCTAGAGTTCTACAGACTCTATTCCTAATGAGTAATCCTCACCAAATCCAAGGTTCTCGCTTAACCTCGCTCTGATACCACTATGACGACCCCGGTTTTTCGATGCCCGAAAATCGACATTAATACGCCCACTGTATTAAATGCCGAACAATCAAATGCTGGAAGACCAGACCGTAAAGGAAAAAGAAAGAATGAGGTAGAAGAAGAATAGAAAACAATACCAGAATCTCACAATCGCAGCGGAATCAATATATAATAGATAACGATAGATTTTATCCAATAGAATATGTAACTGTTTATACATTACATCATTAGAGTACATCACAAATCAACAACACAATTTAGGACAGTTATAATAACTTGTCCTCCCAAAGGCTGAATACATAGCTTACACAGCGGAATATATATCAAGTACGGGTGATACATCTCGCCATCCAGCTCGTCTCCTAAGCTCCACAACATCCTTTCCTGCATCTATAATACTCGGTCTGACCCGAGCATAAGACAATACCCGAGTCAGCCTGGAAAACCAGGGTGAGAAAACACTCAATTTGGATTATTAAAGTTTCAAAATCCTTTTAAATCAAAGGGTATCTCGTAATACCACGCCAAATAAACATGCTGGGTTTTTACCTAACGATAACCAAAACAATTTTATCAAATTCGTCTGATATTATAATAGTGTCTATAGAAAGTAAAATAGAAACTAGCTGAAATGCTTGCATCTCACGTTTCAGCATAGTTGGACACAATCAAAACGGTACAGGCACTTATTGGAGATTGGATTCCATACAATGGCAGGGCTACTGGGGTACCGCCCGTAACAGTACGTGGTCTAGATCATCATATTGAGGATCCACCCTGATCCCCTGCAACACAAGACCGGAGCTACCCCTTACTGGATAGTTCGAATAAGATCACCCCAGGTTGGGATCGGCAACCGCCCACACTGCCGAAATAAGGGACATCTAGACAGGGATGACCTTACCCTAATTGGTTGCTAGCCATTTAGCCTTGCGTGCACCTCCTCTGTTTTTGCCATTCCCGGTTGATGAGGCTCGAGGATATGCGTTATCTTTTTAGCACTCATTCACTTTAAATGCTCATCGTCCTCCTGACGATGTTCTGATAGCATTCATCCGTACAAGTCCGTTCCGGGTCTGAACGAAACCGAAGGCACTACTCCTACTACATCCATTTTGGAATCACCCTCGGGATTAGTAGTGATAAGCCCTTGCACTTCACTGCTTCATCTTCGACTCCAATCTCTTGTCTTCCTTATGAATAACGTTCAAATAGGATCAAAGTGGTTTTCGGGAAATTAATCCCTATCCCGGTCTCTTCGAAACGATCAACGCACTGGCCGATATTGATAGTCGGTAATTTAACTATCAAGTAACATTCACAAACAACCATCAGGCCTTAATAATTTTCCAAATTATTTATTTTAAAATACCTTTGCAAGATATTTTTCTACACTTCAACCTTTTGAAAATAGATTCAAATCACTTTTCTCTTGTGGAAATAAATTCCCAAATATTGTTTCTTTCCATTGAAAATTACCAATTCTAAATACTTTAGATTTTAAAATAATTTAAATCACTTTATCCAAAAATATATACTTTAAAAACATTTAAATTTAAAACTACTTAAAACACTTTATTCAAAATAATAGTTATGGAATTCTATACTAGATTTCCAAGTAAAACTTAAGCCACAAACCATTTTAAAAATAAAGAAAAGTTTTACGTAAGTATAAATATTAGAAAATCTCTTTTAGAAACATAATACTAATTTAACCTTTAAAATAATTGCTACTAAAATAAATTTGAAAAATATTTACTTTAAAATTATAAAATAATTAAAACTAGTAAATTTTTCTCAAACATTTTTTTAAACAAATTTTTAAAACCTTAAACTTATACATAAAAATCCCTTTAAAATATACTTGGCTCCACACCTTTAAAAATAAACCACTATTTATTTTTAAACAAATCAACATTTCCTTATAAATTCTCATCCCGAATTTATACTTCCAAATTATCTTCTGATAAATATTTCACTATATTCATAAACCTCGTTTTATAAATTCTATAATCTCATTCTCCTTTTATTCCAGTTTAAAACACTTAATCAGTTTCAAATCGATTTTCAAAACTAACTCCATTTTAATTCCTTTACTTACCCAAATTTATTTCAAAACCCATTTATCCCACATTCACACCTATATTTATGATTTAAATTCTTATTTAGATCAGAAATACCAATTTCATACTTTATTTAAAAATTCTTCTTTTATTTTCCAAACTCATTCAAATCTTGAATTATTAAAAATATATTTCTTCATACTTACAAAAACAATATTGCTTAAGTCCTTTTTTTTAAATAAAAATCCTTATTCCCATTTATTAAATATTCCACTTTTCTCATCCTTGAATTTATTATATAGGATTTAAAATCAAACCTTTATCCCTTCCCCAAATTTATTCCTTTAATTTATTTGATTCACTATAATTATTTTACTTTAAAATTCCCATTTTATTTTGTTTAAAAACCCAAACTTTATATATATACTCCATTTTTCTCAAATACCAATATATATTCAATCAAGCCATAGTATTCAATAATTTCAATTCCCAATATAATCAATAGAATCTATTACAGATCATCAAATAAATCACAGATTAGGAAAATAAATTCCATTACTTTGAGGAATTCAGTTGGATCCCTCCAACCTGTTTCACTACATCCACAGGTGTTAGCATAATATAAAAATACCAATCCCACTTCGAGGGGGATATCGCGGTATAAAGGGTCATCCGCTATTATGTGGGGCGCATAGGTTCTCATCCGCTATATAATGTAGAAAATCAATCACTCCAATATATATACACTATTATGTATAATATCACATATAGTCAATTCAATCATCCAACCAATAATTTAAATTCAACTATTTAAATTAACGGTAATCCAAATGAGTGAGATTGACTCACCTTTGATTTTGATTTGCAATCCATTTCCATCTCGACTATTTTCTACACGATTTTGGACCTTGTAACAAACATTACATGATTTTTATTAATATTCGAATAAATCGAACAACTAAATTCTCGTTTGATAAATTTAATTAACCAATAATTTTATTTCAAAATAATACTTTAAATTTAAAATAATTTCCTTTTAATAAAATATTTTTAGCAACTAAATAATTAAATAAGTTAATTGAAACAATTTAGTCTCCAAATTCGTTACTTTAAAATTAGACTAGTAGATTTGGAATGTGCGTATCTATTTTTCTTTTGAAACTATGTACTTATATAAATAAGTAGTAGATTTGAAAATCTAATTTTTATATAATCTTGCAAACATTTTAAAATTTAACTAACTAATGATTTAATAACCTTATGTATCGTTTTAAAATTAAATTGTGAGTTTAAAATCATGCACATATTTTTCTCTCCAGTAAATAATAAAAAAAGAATTTACTTTATTGTCCTATATATATATACACAGTTGATTCCATTTTAAGAAAAAAAAATTGTTTTGAAATCAACAAAAATTTAAAACTTACTATTTTCAAAAACAAAATTTTAAAATTGACGTTAATATACATTACTGCAATTATATTTTTTCAAACCAGACAAAGTTCCTACTTTAACTTTATGTATACTTTTCAATCTTTATATATATATATATATATATATATATATATTTAGCTAAGTTTAATCGAAATAAATAAATCGAATGCCTTACTGAGTTGATCGATGTTTCCAACCCTAGCTCGAGACATCTCTGCACCCTCAAAATCGAACGATCAAATCGCCACCGCCTAAATCGTAGCTTCCAGCATCTTCGTCACCGACCAAACATCACCTACCACTGCTCGACTCCCTACGACGCCGCCTCGCGCCCTACGCAACTCGTTTGCCTGAAGCATCGCGCCCCACAATCCAACCCGCGACCCAAGCATTGCTCGCGAGGGCCACCTTCATCGTGGCTTGACGATAACCCCGATTCAAAGTTACATGCCCGAGAACGACCTCGCGACAAGGTCGCATTCCCCCTTCAACTCATTGATCCCATTACCAAGCTCAATTCGAGATCATCGCTCGCGAACATAGATCGCTACTCCTGGCTGCCATTCGATTTAAACGAGATGAAGTATATTATTTTTTTCAATTTGATTTCGGCCATTATTTAATTTGAACGAAAAAAATAGTTTTCATTTGCAAATGAATTTGATTTTTACTGTTAAAATGCTTGGCTATGATTTGGAATAGAAAGAAGGAGACGCGTGTTTCACAAAGAAGAACACGTGTTTTGAAAAAGGTAGGTACGTGTTGAATCACAAGCTACAGTACTCAGTGCAATTTATATTATTCATATTTAAATTTAAATTTAAATCGTCACAATAACGCAACTCACAAACTCGACCTCCTATCGAGGCGTGCCGCTAGGCGTTTATAATGTTATATGCCTATTCCTAATGCAATGGAAAGAGTTCCGAGTCCTAACTCGATCGTATGAAGAAGATAGCCTTTTGGAACCAGTTGTTTATATTAGATTTCCGATATAGATCTAGCGCGTTTATCGACCGTACGATCACACGACAACTCCAAACGCTATGAAAATTGAAATCCGATAATAAACACTATTACGGATTCAATTTGGTTTCGTCGAAATCCGAGACTGTGCCTCGGAAGGCTATTTTCAAATTTCAATTTAAACAATATATTTTTAAAACTAAACAAACCACCTTAAAATTTAATTTTAACACCTTTACTATCTTTAGTACTATCAATATAGATTTCACAAGCCTTTAAATTATTTTTAACATGCTTAAAATTTCAGATTCAACAATTTATCCAATTTCCAATTATTTAATTTAATAATTAAACCACTCGATAAATAGTGACATTTGAAATTCAAGTTAATAATCAACTTTTAAAATATTAAAAATCAATTAAATATTCCAATTCCAAATGTCTAAAATTCTGGGTCGCCACAATCCTACATCATTATCATCATCGAACGGATCAAATATACTTTCTCTGAAGTCTCCCAGATCATCTATCATCCACGAATAATCTTATCTATATCTTTCCACCAACAAGATGGAGATTTGCATAGCCTCCCGTACAACGCCTCGAACCATGTCATTCCAATACGTGCTCGATACCTGTTATTATAAGAAAACTATATTATAATAATCTTATCTCGATCATTAACAATACTAGAAGGAACTCTCTATTATCAAACTACCTCTCTAACACATAAGGTTTCCAAAGATGGATCTATCCTCGTACTCTTAATCAGAATAAAATGAGCGCATTTTGTTAGTTGATCGACAATAACCCAAAATTCACTTCATCTCCCACTTCTTGGAAGCGCATCTGCTTAAGTCTTTGATATGTCAAACAGTTTGAAATATACTCTGTTACATGCCTCCTCATACCGGGCCATTAAAATACACTCTTTATGTCTTGATGTATTTGTCACCACCAAGATGAATAATATTCTATAAAGATGCGTCCCTCAGCACTAAGTCAATCAACTTTATAATAATCAAAACACATAACCTACCGTCTTTATGAGACCATCTCCTAGAATCAATAAGATAATTGTCCAAATAATTTGATACTTAGTTACTCCAAATACTCAAAAACTATTTTTCTTGCTTCTAACTCATACCAATGCAATTTATAAGTGAAGGCTGAATATCTAAAGCTGCTAATTATCCTGGTGCTAAATTTGACGAAGGTCAAAAATCAAATGTAGAAATCAACTCCAAGTTCATCCCACTCTAAAAACATAGAACCAAGCATTGCGTGTCTTTTACTAAGTCATTTGCTACAACAACGTCTTTTGCCTTGAGTACACGTAATATACAAATCATACGATGGTAAGAATTCCATCCATCTTTACTACCTTAGATTCAAATATTTTTGGAAGAATAAATATTTTAAGGATTTATGTTCTATAAACAACTCAAATCATTCCCTTAAAAGACAGTGTCTTCATTGATTTGAGTGCAAAAACAATAGCTACCAACTCAAGATCATGAGTTGGTTAATTTTTGTTATGTACTTTCAGTTGTCAAATAGGATAACAAACAATACTACCCTCTTACATAAAACAACACCAAGCCTAATACTGAAAGCATCGGTATAGATAGTAAACGACTTCGAACCGTTAGGGAGTATCAAAATAGAGGCACTAGGCAATAACTCCTTTAGCTTAATGAGAGCATGCTCGCACTTCGAGTTCCATGAGAAAACCAAAATTTTCTTAATAAGGTGTGCCAAAGACGTAGAAAATTTTGCAAAATATTCAATAAACATTCTGTAAAAGCCTGCCAAATTAAGAAAACATTTTATCTTGGTAGTGTTTACTGGTACATGCCAATCTTGAACCGCACCAATTTACTTCGGTCAACTGACAATCCATGCTCAGAAACAACATGACTAAAAAAGAAATCATCTTTGCACCAAAAGTGATATTTAGAAAATTTCTCTTTTAGTTTATGCCTGCATAGAGTATTGAGAACTTCCTTGAAATGCAACTTATGCTCTTCTTCACTTTTCAAAAAAACAAGTATATCATAAACTAATGCCACCATGAAATTATTTACCTCAGAAGACTTGACTCATAAGTTTGACAAAATATGTTAGGGCATTGTTTAGTCCAAATGACTTAATTAACCACTCATAAATTCCGTTAGTGTATGATTAATGTCCTTAGCCACAAGTAACTAATGGAATTTGTTATCCAAGTCAAATTGAAATAATATCATTGCTCCAACTAACTGATCAATTAAGTTATCAATACATGGTAGTGAATAAAAATTCTTTTTTTCTATTCACGATAGTTGATGGAAAGCCCTAAGGAACCATCTTATTTAGTAGCAAAAAAAATATCATTGCTCCAACTAACTGATCAAATAAGTCATCAATACGTGGTAGTGGATAAAAATTCTTTTTTGCTTTTCTATTCACAATAGTCGATGCAAAGCCCTAAGGAACCATCCTATTTAGTAGCAAAGACAATAGGTGATCCCCATTCTTAAATACTGCTCTAAATAAAATTATTCTTTAATAATTCATCTGCTCACTTACTAAGCTTTGTCTTACTCTAAAAGCCACATGACTAAGTGGTAAAGCAACTGGCCTTGCATCCTTTTAAAAACAAATTTGAAAGTTAATCTCCTAACAAGGAGGAAGGCCAGAGACTTCAGCAAAGACATTAGGAAAATCCCAAACTATAGGAATATTATATAATTTATCTTTTGATAAGTCTATAGGGAATATAAATAACTTGGCATAACAGAATTGTTGGGCTTGCAATATATATCAAGGTTGCAATATAACAACCCACCTCTATACCCATACCAATAATATGTAGAATGAGGCAATATTGGGTTATCATACATGAATATTCCGTTAGGCTTACACCCATATGTATTTCAAAATCTCATATAACCCACCTTTATAACTCGATATTAGCACAAAGCAATAGTCAAATGTGTTTTCAAGATAGGACAATACACAATATGAAGTAAATAATAAAGAATGTGAAATCATCAAACATATAGATAAATTATAATAGATGAACTATACAAGTCCAAGTGGGTCTACAAAAGTATGTCAAATACCGACTATCTTCATAAATATACAAAGTACAAGTCCATATACAACTCAATAATACATCAACATATATGTAAGGTCCTACACAATATACATACACAATCCATGGCCCAACTACTATCTTAACCTCCAAAATATGTCCGATGACCATAAGCACATGGATCAAACCTTATCTGGAATATAGATGTCAATATATAATTATAACTGGCATAGTATAACTTGTGTATCTCAACATAGTATGTGAACATCTCAAATGAAATAGGATATTTCAAAACCAAGTGCATATAACGTCATCCATACCAGTGTAAAATCAAATTACTCATCAAATAGTACAATATCAGAATGGGTGAACCAAGTATGCATCAAACAATGATAGATACATAATAATTATCAAATTCCATCATGGAAAATGCTCAATTATGCCCTAGATTATTTGTCATGTAATCATAAAGTAGATATAACCGGGGTCTATTATACTTATCAAACAAGATAAATAACATACAAGTGTCTATGGCAAAATAATGTCAAACATCAACATGGCATGCTCTCAGTTATGCATGATTAGATCCTAAATAATTGCATTAAAGATAAGTATGGGATCGAACTTGTTAATATGACATGCTCGCGGCTATGTCGTAGATTATCTCGCAGTTAATCATAAAAAACCCATGTTTATGAGGTTAATTACCTCATGGCCCTCATCCTTACGAATAGCCATATAGACTCATAGGTGCATACTCAATGATCTTGCAAAAGCGAGTAAGTGTGCCTATTTCATCACATCAGTAACTAGGCAGAAGACTAATAAGCTTTCATCTTTTCTCCAAGGGCCTTCCATACATGCTCTTAACGCCATCCCTACAGTCGTAAGTTACCTCAACGACCATCGTAACTCAGTATCCATATTGCACCAAGTATGCAAGACTACACAATGCATTAGTACCACCATCCAAGTTCCCTAAATGGTAACAGACAGCCGGCCTAGGTGACATGGGGCAGCGACTCTCAGCTATATACAACAAAAATGTGTCACTGATCCATAGGGCACTGATCAATCCAGGGCTTATCAAATCTTGTTTGTTCCTTACCAAAATAATAGGAATACACTCATATCATATGGACACTTTGTATCTCTTACCCCGTGGCCTACAACACCTTATATATGAATACACCATATTACTCATCCCTATATTAGTGGCATTTACTAAGAAAAAGAAATTGAACAAATATAACTCAAGTGGCCTATAAAACATGGTGTTTTTTGCTTATTTACACCATGCTCATAAACTGCACTCTCATCACACAATTATTCTATACGATGAGTCAAAGGAGTAATCGGAAAAATATTACCGAATGTACTATACCGCTCAATGTTACCAATCTGTTTACTCAAAATTCTCATGACAGACTTCCAAAAATTGCACAATACAACTACTTATTGATTTAGAAGGAGATTTGTTATAGAATACACTTTTCCAAAATCTTCAATACAATTTCAAATATCGATTAAATTTAAATAGGATTGAATTATAAAATTCTCATTCTTTCTTAAATCCTTACGTTTCGAAAATAAATATTTGCCAAACTTGTTATTTAATTGTAAGGAAATACATATTTAATCTTCAACCAATTTCAAATCCCTTAAATTCCTTTTAAAATTAATTCATAATCTTTAAAAAAATTCTTTAACAATTTGAAAACAATAATAGCAAATAATTTTGTTTAATTCATGATTTCCTTTAAACAACAAATTTAAATGATGCCATTTTCCTAATAAGAATTTTGTAATAACTTGCACCCTAGTAGGCTTGAATTTTCACTAGATCGAAAACCCAATTTCACCAAAGCACAGATAACTGGTTTAGTATCCCGCAAATAAAACAAAAGAATGCATAACAGAGCTCTAACAAAATAGCTTACAGTAGAAAAATTAAAATATAATAGATCCCATAAGCACCGACCAAGATTTGACACTTCCTAAAATCAAATGTCCTTGTCAGCACCGAACACAACAAGCAGCAGTACCTATCCTTCTAACTATCTTGTAGGTTGTAATGAGGAGGGAGTCAGAACAACGTTATTGTGACTGGTAAATTGTTCATCTTATAAGTAACACTACCTTATGCTGATTGTTAACTATCTCATGTTATGTCTGTTTACATTTTATTAGTCGTCTCGTCTTCATATCCGCGTACGAACTATTCCCTTCTACGTTCTATAGCTTTATATCTATGTGTGTGTATGTGTGTGTATCCCTTGGTCCTCTAATTTACCTAGATAATATCCCCGCCATCATCTTTTTTTAATACCTTGTCAGGATCCATCATACTCACCGTGTCATGATTGCGATACTGTATAACTCGTTGAAGTCCTATAGTGCTTACCAATGGCCTTTCATACATTTCACTATACTCTTTCTGATGGACTTTCATACATTTCGCCATATTCTCTTTAGGGATTTTCTACTTCATCTTCTTCCTAACATGGACTCGGCTCCACTAAACACCCTGTCCATACTTTGAACGAATCTTGTCATGGGTTAACTAGCCTTGCCTTATCAAACAAACTAGCAAATGGCTATGGTGGTGCATGACCCGCATGGTCTATCCTGGTAGACTATAGACGAAGACCAGTTAGGTGTAGCCTTGCCCTTTTCGTTGACCACTAGAGATTGATGACATTCTTGCCCTATGACATCCCTACCTTTGAATTTGATACCAACACTCACGGCATAATACACAATCCCGCTCATCATTCATTTAGATTGCTTAATGCAATCAAGGCAATAACCCCCCTCTATAATAAATTTGAAGCAAACTACTCTATCTTGAGGGTAATCCTTCATCTAAACACTAGCGTATACTCTTCACGGAACAATGGTTAGACATATCTCACATCAGTGTGATGTTCCACAACTGCTGGTAGCACCTTACAGTGGGCAGACTTCTTTTGTGTAACCCTATCGACCTCCTATTCCAACCTATTCTAATATCATTTGTCATTTTCTTTATATACTTCATACATTAAATAGTAATTCACACTAGTCATAAACGCATATTCGAGGCAACTTTGTTACCCCGCCTTTTGGACAGGATTGCGATATCAATAAATTGGCTAAAAAGGATGTATATCAGGATTGGAGATCGATTGGAAACAAGGCTATGATTGATACCGTCAAAATTGGACCAAGCTCCAATCAAGGTGGGATCGATAGCGGATGATGAACAAGGCAAGGTGAGACTATCTTTTGAATTTCAGATCAATCGGAGTTCATATGCTCAAGTTATGGATATCGATATTCATCAGAAATGGGTTCACATTGATACATTCGTATCGATCACTGCTACTTTAGTTTGGATCGATCGGTTTTTGGATCAATCATCTTGTATCGATACACACATATCAATTGGATGGCAAAGTATGCATATGCACTTCATATCGATCAAGGCTGGGATCGATATGAAGAATGAAGCAATGGTTAATGGATTTGGATGAGCATTTCGTATCGATGAAATATTGATTGATACGAAGGACACACTTAGGATTAATACGAAGATAGGCGTATGGGATGGATACGAAAAGGAGCAAGTGCTCATAAGCTATTTCACGTCGATCACCTTCGTATCGATCGATATGAAGGAACCAGTCAAGGAAATAAGCGCATTGTGTGGATCGAGGCGTGAAACTTGGATGGATACAAAGGCTACACTATGGACCTAGGGACTTATGGATGCATCGTTGATGGATATGAAGCTTTGGATGGATACAAAATCGTTCATCCTGCTTGCAAGCTAAATATTGTATCGATCATAACTCTCAAATTACGAATCCAAATGTTATGACACTTTCACAGGAGCTTCCATATCAACTCTAGAGCTCACTTGATCGATCTCAGCTCAATGGAGACACTCTCGATCAATATGAAGGAAGCATGGATTGGTCGAGGATCGATCCCAAGCAACCCCAGATCGATCTGGTGGACCCACGTATGCATGAAAAGGGGTATTTCGAGTTTTAGGACGGACATTTTCAGATTTACTTCTATAAATAGCAACTTTATGGCAACTAAAGGGGGATCTTCTTCTTCTCCTTTTGGCGAGATTCTGTCGTTTTGGCTATTGATTTCAAGGGATTGTAATTGTAATCAGGATATAAAGGAAATAAAAGGATCAATTCAAAGTGGATGTAGGCTGGAGATACTCGAACCACTATAAACCTTGCGTCTTCTATTTATTTCTTACATTTTAATTCTATTACTTCTTCATTTTTATTCTCTATGTTATTCTGATCTATAATCTATTCTTGGATATTGAGGATTTGTGCGTAAACAAAGTTGATTTCACGACATTCGGGGTTTGTGGCCAATTTTGGTGCAAACACTTTGGTGCTTCCATCGAGAAAGCTCGCACTTGGGAATTTAGAAGCTTGGATTTTGGATCTGAAAGCTAAAGGATCAGATCTAGGAGAAACCATGGTTTGGCCATTGACAAGGAGATAGATAACAGAAAGGAGACATTAAGAGGGAAGTCAAAATCCTCTGGAGCTAGAGCAGATCAGGCATCCATCAATATCACGAGGGATGAGATGCATACCATGATGGTTTCTATGTAGGAGCAGTTGATGAAAAGGCAGGAGGAGTTGATATAGAACCTTTTCTAACAGTTTGGATAGGCATGAGCTACTGGAGCACAGATCCATGAAGCTGGATCAGATGGACTCAATAGGCTACCAAATAGAGCTGTTCAGCAACGACCATCCCCTAATCTGTAAAAATCTATCAAATTGAGTGGATCTAGACCAGGAGGCACACCACCATGCAATGTTAGACCAATTCATGGAGGTATTCTAGGTGATACTGCACAACATGGTGCCGATAGGGATACAAGAGTGCATGACGAAGAGTACATACTAGAATTCCCTTGAGGACTTGGGAGCAGTTGGGTAATGAAGATGGGGAAACCCTTGGTGGACAACACTAGATTAGTTGAAATTATTAAGCAAACTATGCACGGAGGTTTGGCAAACAGGGATCTGGGAGGAGTAAATAGGAGTTTGTTTACCTAAGACATCAGAATGGCTAGCAATCCACCAGAGTTCAAGTTGCCTACTCTAGAAGTAAACAACGGTCGTACTGATCCTACCGATTATTTGATGAGATATATGAGACACATGGAAGTGCTGGAGGCATCGGAAGAGGTAATGGCTCAATGTTTCCCCCTGTAATTGACGAATATAGCTGTTATGTGTTTCAGGCAGTTGGAAGATGGATCTATCAGGAGATGGACAGAATTGGTGGATAGATTTTTCAAGCAGTTACGGGTTCAAATCAAGAGGCTAAAAAATGTGATGACACTTACGTCGGTAAAGCAAAGGACATGAGAATCGCTCAGGACTTTCTTAACCCAGTTTAATGCGGCGGTTGCTTCGATGGATCGGTCAAATCGATTGATGGTTTTAATGATGGCAGCGTCGGGAGTAAGGGACAACTCGGATTTCAAGGTATCGTTGATAAGAGTCCACTAATGGATCTAGGGGAATTCTTTCACGAGGCCAAGTGGTTTCTTTGGTAAGAGGATGCAAGCTTGGATGTGAAATCAAAGGAAGTAAACGTGGCTAAGGATGGCGGACCGTCCAGTGAAAGCTCGAGGAAGGATAGGGATAAAGGGAAGAGGAAGTCAGATAACTATTCTGTCCGGGCAAGGAAGCGCTGAAGAGAACCAAAATTCTCCACTTACATAGGACTGAATGAGACATTGGAACAGATATACATAGAAACTTGAGATCGCCTTCCTTATCGAAGGCCGGCAAGGAGGGAACCCTCGGAACGAGAGAGGACATTAGGAAGGCACTGTCTCTTTCATGACTTGGATGGCATGATACTAACAGCTGTAGGCATCTAAAGGATATAATCGAGAAACATGTAAGGAATTGTTAGTTGCAGAAATATGTTGGGACTCAGAATGCAGTGGTGGAACAGGAGCAGCCATCGTCTACCTCAAACAGCGACGGCGCAAGGCCTAGGAATGATGATCGGTTGGTCATCAACTGATCGGGGTTGTATGGAATAAGTAGCAAACTTTGGGGAAATGGCTAAGTCACTTACTCATGTAGGGACGGAGATAGCCTCCAGGCATGCTCTGAGGTGATGATAAACCATGATGCTCTAGTTTGTGAAATCTGCCTTTTCTTTCTAGTTTGGACATTTGATTTTTCTAGTTTGGTTTTGGAGTTCGGTTTGGACTCTTGGTTTTCTGATTTGGATTTTAGTTTGGATGCTTGCCTTTTGGCTAGGATCTTGATTTGAATCTTTGATATGGATTTTTGGTTTTCTGATTTGATCTGGATTTCAATTGGATTTTTGTATGGTTTTTGGTAAAAGGTCGTCGAGTATGAACTATGCTCGACAAGGGTCCAATATGACCATGTCGGCCTAGGATTAGGCTATGGTTTAATAAACATGATTTGTTATTTGATATTTCAAATAGATGAACATGGACAATGCTCGATAAGGGTCCGTAGAGACCAGGATTCAGTCTAGGAAGTAAGCTCTAGGGTATCTATCATTTACTATTTCAAGATCGCTGAGTATGGACTATGCTCGACATGGGTCTGAGATGACCAGGTTTGGCCTAGGACTTTGGCCAAGATTTATCATGTAGCATTTGGCACACGAGTCGTCGAGTTTGGACTATACTCGGCAAGAACTCAAAGAGGTTAAGGATTTAAATATTGGCTATGAACGGCTAGGGATTAGGGCATGAATCTAGATCGGTTTCGGATTTAGTTAAAGGCCTGGTGCGGTCCCAAATTCGAATATCGAACTTGGCAGGTCATGGATTTGGTTATTGGTAATTGGAAATGGATAGAATATTGACTTTGGATGTTGGATTTAAAGCTATTCAAAACACGCCTGCATACAACAAGGCATGTTTTGGGGGGGGGGGGGGGCGAATGTTACCCCGCCTTTTGGACAAGGCCGGGATATCAAAAAATGGCTAAAAAGGATGGATATATGGATTGGAGATCGATTGAAAATAAGGCTATGATCGATACCGTTAAAACTGGACCAAGCTCTAATCAAGGTGGAATCGATAGGGATGATGAACAAAGGCTAGTTGAGACTGTCTTTCGAATTTCAGGTCAATCGGAGTCCGTATGCTCAAGTTATGGATGGATCAATATTCATCAGAAATGGGTTCACATCAATACGTTCATATCGATCAATACTACTTTAGTTTGGATCGATCAGTCTTCGGATCGATCATCTTGTATCGATACACACGTATCGATTGGATGGCAAAGCATGCCAATGCACTTCCTATCGATCAAGGCTAGGATCGATATGAAGCATGAAGCAATGCTTATAGGGATTTGGGTGAGCATTTTGTATTGATGAAATATTGATCGATACGAAGGACACACTTAGGATCGATACGAAGATAAGTGCAGGGGATGGATACGAAAAGCAACAAGCACTAATAGGCTATTTCGTATCGATCGCATTCATATCGATCGATACGAAGGAACTAGTCAAGGGAAGAAGCGCATTGCGTTGATCTAGGCATGAAACTTAAATGGATACGAAGGCTATGGCTATGGACATGGGGACAGATGGATGCATGGTTGATGGATACGAAGCTTTGGATGGATACAAAATCGTTCAAGCTGCTTGCAAGCTCGATATTGGATCGATCATAACTCTAAAATTACGAATCCAAACGCCACGGAAGTTTCACAGGAGCTTCCATATCAACTCAAGTGCTCACCTGATCGATTGCAGCTCAATCCAAGGCACTCTCGATCGATATGAAGGAAGCATGGATCGATCAGGGATCGATCCCAAACAACCTCAGATCGATCTGGTGGGCCCACCTATGCGTTAGAAGGGGTATTCCAAGTTTTAGGGTGGATATTTCCAGATCTACTCCTATAAATAGCAACTCTATGGCAACTAAAGGGGGATCTTCTTCTTCTCTTTTTGGTGTGATTCTGTCATTTTGGCTATTGATGTCAAGGGATTGTAATTGTAATCAGGATATAAAGGAAATAAAAGGATCAATTTAAAGTGGACGTATGCCGGAGATAGCTGAACCACTATAAACCTTGCATCTTCTCTTTACTTCTTTCATTTTAATTTTGTTACTTCTTTGCTTTTATTCTCCACATTATCTGGATTTATAATATGTGCTTGGATATTGAGGATTTGTGTGTAAACATTGGTGCTTTCATGACATTTGGGGTTTGTGAACAATTTTGGTACAAACAAACTTTTTTTTGGAAGGGAAGGTTCGTTTATTAATAATGGTTAAGAACTAGACAGTAGCAGGATTCGTCTCCTTAAAAAGTGCAAACAAACTTATATATATATATATATATATATATTATACATATATATTCTTATTCCTACATTCTTTTACCTTCATTGCCTCTATGGTTCTTATAGTTGATCTTAGGTCATTGTATTTTTATGTGTTTAACGTTTCTTCTTTAAATTGATTTACTGCTTCTTATGTCAAAATCTTAATATCACTGCATATTTGCTCATTAATTCCATCTTTTATTTCTATCCCTGTTTTATTCTCTATACTTCTTCTTGTTGATTTCCCATACTTTGTTTTTCATTACTTTCCATCTTATTGGCATATTTATTTCATTCGTACCTTAATGTTCAACTTTGGGGATTTACTACATTTTAATACATTGGTACTAAGCTTCTACTCAATAAATGTTAATACAGTGAATTTTCATATCTCATCAAAAAGAGGAGATATTTGTGCTATGTTTGTAATTATAAGGAATTGTCTTTTTATTTTCTTGAAAAGACGGTACAAAACAAAGTGATTATCCTTGTTTTGTACATCTCTTTTATTTTCATATATATGTGTGTGTGTGTATATGTAGCATAACATCCTTAATTTTTAATAACATTATTCAAGAGATTTAATTAGATAAACTAATAGAATAATGTAAGAATTAGAATGACAAGGAGATTGATTTTTGAATAAATGATAAGAAGGCCGTGCTTAACTAATTAAATGGGCTTATAATGGTTTTACACATTAATTAATTTACATAAGAGGCATATTAGGAATAGTCGCCTCTTATAACCCATACATCCTTTTATATGAACGTTTATTTTCATTTCTAAAAAACGTAACAAATGTAAATCTAAGCAAAGCCGACCATTGCAAGGAAGAAAGGAAGAGAAATTCAATATAAAGCTAAGGATTAAAGCTAGGGGCAGTTATTCTACAACAAATCTCAAAGTCCTTATCATATTCAAGGTGAATAATAATTTATACCATCTCTATTTTGTTTTATGATCATATGTTTTTGGATTTATTTTTAAATTCGTTTTTATGATGTTTTGGATGATGATATGCTTGAATAATAATATGTTTGATTTAAGTCAAGATATTTAATAAGGATTTATACAATTTTAAGGAAAAACCGATTGTAAATGATTTTTTGATGCCATGGAAAAATTAATTATTCTTTAAAATATGATTTTGGGGATGGATGTTAAATTTTGTAATTTTCCAAGCTATGGAAAATTTAATACAAATTTTCAAAGGAAAAAAAATGTTAAAATTGGGTTAAAAATTTATTTCAGGAAGAATTTGGATCTGAAATTTTGATATGTTTGACAACATGATGAAAGTGAATTTCTATAATTTTGGGGGACTTTTCGAAGAGATTTATTTTGGAAAATAAATTATTTTAAAAGAAGGATCTAAGTGCAATTTTGGTTTTGCTTAATGGAAGGGCTTTGTTGTTAAAAATTTCTTTGATTTAGATCTGATAATAAGTAGCTGTTATTTTGCAAAGAATTTAAAAAAGTTTTAAGGGAAATAATCAAGGATTACAAATAGGCAGGTTAGTTATTAAGTCATTCCAAAAAATGGCATTAATTCAGCCTTACCTTGAAAAGTTAGTTACGCCTCTTTTAAAAGCGCCTTTCGACTCCAATACCTCCGCTTTGACTCGGTCGAAACCAACCAAGCCGAAACCTACTAAAACCAAAACAAATACATAGTGTATTAATGAGATTGGTATGAAATGGTTTGGTGAGGGGCGAAAGGCAGGGTGTCGAAAGCATTACTTTCGATAGAGTCGAAAATATTGTTTACTTATAAAAGATACGCGCTTGCCTTGTTTTTGAAAGGTGCTTTCGATCAAGTCAATACCCTATTGATTTCAAAACCGACCCTTTGTTTATAAAAGAATGTTTTCAAAATGGATGGTTCCAACCTAGTCGAAACCCTACTGCCATTCTTTTACCTTTCGAGTGTATTGAGCCATCAATGCTTTCGAACGACAGCCTTTTGTTTTAAACCTATACTAAGTCACTCCCTAAAAAAAAGTGGCTCCGTAAGGGGGTTTCGATGCTACCCTCAATGTTTTTCTCAAAGGTTTTGAGCTTTTGAATGGATGGTTCCGATGCAAATAAATTTTCCACAAACAATTTTATTAAAGGTTTTGCAAGAGATACTTTCGTATATGCATTCACTTTGACCCAAAAGATATTTTAAAGGTAAACCAAATGGTTTCGAAAGAGTTACATTCATAGGTTTCGAAGCTATGTTTCTAAGGATTATTAAATAACGTGCTGATACTTTTGAAACGTATAGTTAGTTTTCGGAAGAGATAACTTAAAGAGCTTCGAAAGGGATACATATTTTGTGTTTAGAAATGAAGTTTCCAATGCTTTTAAAGGAGGTTATCCAGGGGTTTCGGAAGTGATGTTTTAATATTTTGAAAGCCTAAGTTTTCAAAACAAATAACTCAATCTCATTTTAAAAGAAAACCATGGCATAAATTAGTGTTTTGAAATAGAGATTTTGAAAATGTTTTCCTTGATTAATGGGTTAAAGGGATTAACCAAGTTTTACATAAAAATGATTTCAAGGATATTAAACTACAGGGTTTGGTATTGTTATATCTGCTTCTTCATATAAGTGTTTAAATATATTCACATTGTAATGGACCCATAAATGTAATATGGGAAAGGGCAGAATAACCAATTAGGTTGACCCAGTAGTGAATATAAATTAAATTAACTCTTGAATGAGTAGAATTGCATCCAAGAGGTCTGGAATACTAGAGTATAGGATGCTAAAACATTAAGAAGATATTGGTAGGGGCCAATAGGTTCATAGTAAGCCCATGAAAACTATGTATAAATGAAGATGTCAGGAAGGCAGGTTCACAGTAAGCCTATGAAAGCTATGTGTAAAGAAGTTGTCAGGAAGACAGGTTCATAGATTAGATTGAGATATTGGTAGGGGCCAATAGGTCCGTAGTTAACCCATGAAAACTATATTTGGATCAAGATATTGATAGAAGTCAATAGGTTTGTACTCAACCCATGAAAACTATGATAAGAGTGAAGCTATTGGAGTTGCCAACAGGTTAAGGGAGAACCCATGAAACAATGATGATAATGGCAGGGGCCAACAGGTTCTTAGTGATCCCATAAAAATTATGAAATAGGATGGGGTGTCAATAAACATTAAATAGGTTATTAGTCAGCCCATGAAAATTAATAGGTTAATAGTAATGCTAGAAACTATAATTGAGACAGATAGTCAAAATGAATGGGGATGGGCAATACTGAACTAATTTACTTGTTTTGTATATCATCATAATATTTTGAACAGTTATGTTTTAACAATTGTGGATGCAAGAGCACAGTATATGGTTTTATAAAGGTTTTAGGATAATAATGAGAGGAATACCTGTTCCGCTAACCGGCGTGGTCTCACTAGATATCTATATGGTTTGAGATGGTGGATTATTATTCATACCAGGCTTTATGTTTGACTCAAAGTTTATATTTACCCTTTAAAATTTCGGGTACTCGGTTGATTTTGAGTATTTAGAGAGTTGAGGTTTTCAGGTAACTCTTTGGATGAATATGCTTCCGGAGATGTGCATAAGGCATGATATCTATTTAGAGCTCTCTTTTATTTGATTATGCCGTGTTGTTGTCGTAAGGGCTAGTTGTTTAATTGCCTATATATATACACACACACACACACACACACACAATGATATCCAATGGGGCATCTTCGTATGTCGCTCTTAGCGTATGTTGTAATAAGTATATTTTCTCTGAACGTGGTTCTCTTATTGGAATTATGTACTGAATTTGAAATGATTTGAAATTTAATGTGAAAGTTGTTTTATGATTTTAATTTTTTTACATATCCATGTGTTTCTGTTATATCAATGTATTTAACATTACTGTATTTGTCATCGAGGATTAATAACTATGGATGACAATGGATATGGGGGCGATGTATTAGTTCTTCATCAATATGATGCAAGTAGGAGTTGCTGCTGGTGTTGCTGGAAATGTTGCATCTGTGGCTCTAGTTAGGAATAATTATGCTAAGCTGATTAGAGATTGCGCCAGTCTTAGTGGAAAGCCATTAATGGGAACGGAGAATGCAATTGAGGAAGAGAATTGGCTGTAGCACTATGAGAGAATATTTTCTTATTTGAGTTTAGATGATGAACAAAAGTGAAGGTTGGCCTCGCAAGGGTTAGAGCTTCATTGGTGGAACAGAATTATTATCTGAGTTCCAAGGAGTATTTAACTTGGGCTAATTTTCAAAGGAGATTTGAGCAAATGTTTATGTCTTAGGATGCTAAAGCAGCGCTGTTAAGAATTTTTTTAGGTCTAGAGCTGGGAGAGATGTCGGTTGTTGAGTATGCCGCTAAGTTTGATGAGTTGTCTCGGTATGGATATAGTACTATAGACACCGTCATCATGAGAAATGAGAAGTTCATTAGGGGACTGAGGCTTGAGATTGCTAAGGCGACCCGGCCACGTCTCCTTGATCCTAGTAATTTACTTGTGGAGATGACAATCCCCATGAGGAGATGCTTGCTATTTGTGCTAGAGAGAAGCTAGTTGTAACATCCCTAATTTTTGATAACATTATTCAGGAGATTTAATTAGATAAATTAAATACAATAACGTAAAATTAAGTGATAAAGGGGTTGAGATTTGAATCAATTTAATAAAGCCCGTGCCTAATAAAATAATTAATGGGCTTAAAAATGGTATTTGGGTTAATCAAACTTCATAAGGGTTTTTTAGGAATTTGCCCTCCATAACCCTTACCCTTATAAATTTTCATTCCTACCATTTTACATTCCCATTCGTGTCGTTTTGAAACGCAAATTAAAAGCTTAAGGAAGGGTCGGCCATTAAGAAAGAAGAATTCTATTAAAAGCTAGAGATTTAAGCTTAGGGGAAATCAATATTAATCTAATCTTCTTATCTAAATCAAGGTGAATAATAATTTCATCTCTATTTTGTTTTGAATCATATGTTTTCGGATTTAGGGGATAAATTCGTTTTTATGGTGAATTGGATGATGATATGCTAACAAGAATGTTTAAATGGATTTATACATGGTTTTAGAGTAAAATCGATTTATATTGAAGTTTAAATGCCATGGAAATTTTTTATATTATGTATAACATGATTTTGGAGTTGGATTTTAATTTTGATAATTTTTGAAGCTATGGAAAGATTGTTATGAATTTTCAAAGGAAAATATGGTTATTTGAGTTTATAAATTTATTTTGGAAAATTATAATAATAACCTGGGTCTGAAATTTTGATATGTTAGATAACATGATTAAAGTGAATTTATGGAATTTTTGGGGATTTTTCAAAAATGATTTGCTATGTGAATTGAATTATTTTAGAAGAGGGTCTTCTTTGCAAACTTGGTTTTGCTTAATGGAAGGGCTATCTGATTAACATAACCACGGTTTATATCTAGAATTAGCGGCAGTTATTTTAGTAAAGAATTTGAAAATTTAAGGCAACCAATCTGATTTTGATACGTGGCAGGTTAGTTAGAAAAAACTTTGCTTTAAGTAGGATTAAACCGGGTTTACTCAGAAAAGTGGGTTCCACCTTCTTTAGAAGTACCTTTTGACCTAGAGCTTTTGCTTTCAACATAGTGGAAACTTGCTAAGCCAAAACCAATACACAAGGTATCACAATGATGGTACGTAGTGGATTGGAGAAAGGCGGCTGTTAGGTGCCGGAAGCATGGCTTCCGAAGGAGTCGCTATCTTGGTTTGTTTTTAAAAGAGGAGCGCCTGCCTTTATTTGGTTTAAGCATTCGAAGGAGTCGAAGCATATGGTTTTGAAAGAGGTTTTAAAAAGGTTTTTAAAGGGAGGCCATTAACTTAAGTTTTCTTTCGATGGATTCATTTACTTATAAAAGAATGCTTTTGAAGAATGGATTCCGACTGATCGAAGCCTTGCTGCCGTCCTTTAGCCATTCGATGGTGTTGAAGTCTTCAATGCTTTCGAAAGGTAATATTTGTATTTAAAAGATGTTTTAAGCCTCTTCCTAAATGCTTTCGAAAGGGACTAAGGGTTTCGAAAGCAATGGCTTCGAAAGGGGTTTCGACTCTATCCTTCAATGTTTTGTTTAAATGGTTGAAGCTTTTGAAAGGGATGGTGACTACGCCATCATGTTTTCTTCAATATTTTTATGTAATAATGGATGATTTTGAAAGATATGCTTTTACCTTTATTCACTTTGTCCTAAATAATATTTTAAGTATAAACCCAATGGTTTTGAAAAGGATACTTTCAATTATTTCGGAAGGGTTACTTCCAATGGTTTCGAAAGGGGTACTTTCAACTGGTTTCGAAGTTATGCTTCTAAAGTTAAATGTTAATACTTTAATATAATCAAAAGGTTTCGAAAGGAAGGTTTTAAAGTATTAGAAAGGCTTGAACCTCATTATTTAAAGATAGATTTTAATGCTTTCAAATGAGGTCATCCTATGAAGTCAGAAGCAAGGTTTCAAAAGGTTTTGTAACCCAACTCATTTTTAAAGGAAAAACCCATGGCTAAATTAAAGTAGTTTTGAAATGATTTTAAGAAGAAGCTTTCCTTGATAAAATTAAAGGTTAAAGGGATTAACCGTGTTTTATATGAAAAGTGTTTTAAGGACATTAAACCCACAAGAGTGGTATTGTTATGTAATTATGTTTGCTTCTTCCATTATAAATATATTCACATTATAATGGACCCATAACTGCATTTTGGGGATAAAGGGCAGAAGAACCAGCTAGCTTGACTCAGTGGTGAATATAATTTAAGATTAGCTTATGAATGAGTAGAATTGCATCTAGAGGTCAGGTAAACCATAACATAGGATGTTAAACTATTAAAGAAAGACCTTAGCAGGGGCCAATATTTCTCCGTAAGCCCGTGAAAACAGTGTACAAGAAAAGATATTGGCAGGGGCCAATAGATTCATAATTAGCCCATGAAAACTATGTATAAAGGAAGATGTCAGAAAGGGATGTTCATAGTAAGCCCATGTAAACTATCATTTGATACTGACATAGGCCAGTAGGTATGTAGTTAGCCCATGAAAACTATATCTGGATTAAGATATTGACAAATGTCAATAGATTCCTAGCCAGCCCATGAAAACAAGGATAAGAAGAGAAGATATTGGAGTAACTAATAGGTTCCTAG
Source organism: Allium cepa (assembly GCA_030765085.1). Classification (NCBI taxonomy): domain Eukaryota; kingdom Viridiplantae; phylum Streptophyta; class Magnoliopsida; order Asparagales; family Amaryllidaceae; genus Allium; species Allium cepa. The sequence goes on from CM060932.1 coordinate 666,416,648, forward strand.
TCAACCCATGAAAATTAGGGTAAGAGTACAGACATTGGAGTTACCAATAGGTTCATTGTGATCCCATGAAAACTAAGTAATTGGTTAGGGCGTCCTTAAAAGTTTTATCGGTTATTAGTCAGCCCATGAAAACTAATAGGTTAATAGTAATCCTCGAAACTATAATTGAGACAGATGTTCAAAATGAAAAGAGATGGGTAATCCAGGATCGATTCATTTGTTGTGCACACCATCATATTATACCGTTTAAATTGTTTTAACCATTGTGGATGCAGGAGCATAGTATATGGTTTTATAAAGGTTTAGGATACTAGTAAGGGGAAAATCCATTCCGCTAGCGGCGTGGTCTAAGTAAATATATAAATGATTTGTGGTAGATTATTATTCATACCAGGCTATATGTCAGACTCGTAGTTTATGTTTTCCCCTTAAACTCCTGGGTACTCAATTGATTTTGAGTGGTTTGACAGCTGAGGTTTATAGGTACCTTATAAGAACAATAAAGCTTCCAGAGATGTGAAAAAAGGCATGATAACTACATAGAGTTTTCGTTTATTTGATTACACTTTGTTGATTGTAATGGTAAAGTTGTTATATTGCCTATATATACTCTGATCATCCAAGAAGGCATCTTCATATATCGCTCTTGGCATATGTTGTAATAAATATATTTTCTGTGAATGTGATTCGCGATTGTAGGATTATGTAATGAATTGGAAATATTTGAAATAGAATGTGATTTTGTTTGAGGTTTAAACTTTTTCTACATGTGTTTCTTTGTATCAATGAGTCTAACGCCACCGTATTTGGTCACCGAGGATTAATAACTATGGATGACTGCAGCATCCTTAGCCAATACTTTTGGGCCTTTAAGTAGGGGGATGTTACAAGTTGTTATCAGAGCATAGGTTTATGAAACTTTAAAAGAAAGTTAAACCTAAAAGCATTTTCAGACATAATCTAATGAATCAGAAATATGATCGGGGTTTGAGATAACGCTACAGTAACGTACTTGTATTTGATATACATACATACATACATACATATATATATATATATATATATATAGATATGTGTGTGTGTACTTCCCTCTTTCTTAGACCATTCTGTTGTATCTTACTAAGGCTCTTATGCAGATTTACGAGAAAGAGGATATGGAAGCAGGAAACATAAGAGGAGATCTAGGTGGAGGAAAGCACCACAACCAATGGAAATGCTCGACCTAATACTAGGAGGAACCATGGTCGATTAGCTAATGCTAACCCAAATGCTGAAGCCAATGTTAGCGCTAGAAATCTTCCAGTAGTTGCGGGGAGGGTGTATCAGTTGTTAGCCAATCTTTTGCAAGCTGGGGTTACCGGTAATGTTGGAGGATCTAATCCTGAGACTCCAGTTGGGAATAACTATGCTAAGTTGAGCAAAGACTACATCAGTTTGGGTGGAAAGCCGTTTTTTGGACGGAGGATACTGTAGAGGTTGAAAATTGGCTATTGCACTGTGAGAGGATCTTTAATGATCTAGATTTGTATGATGGGCAAAAGAGGAGGCTTGCCTCTAGGTAGTTGCAAGGGGCCATGCTCTACTGGTGGAATAGTGTGATTGCTGGAGTTCCAAATGAAGAGCTGACATAAGATTATTTCAGAAGGAGGTTCGAGCAAAGGTTTCTATCTGAGGTTGCTAAATTGGCTTTCATAAAGAAATTCATGGATTTAGTTCAGGGGGAGATGTCTGTTATCGAGTACGCTACTAAGTTTAATGAGCTGTCTCGATATGGATATGTTATGGTTGACACCGACCTTAGAAGGAATGAGAGGTTCATTCGAGGACTGAGACCTAAGCTTACTAGAATGACCATGACCCATATCCGAGAACCTTGTAATGTGGTGGTGGAGATGGTCATTCTCCATGAAGAGATGCTTGCAATTTCTGCTAGAGAGAAGCCAGTACAATCCCAAGGTCCACAAGGAAAGAAGAGGAAGTTCTTTAAGAAGAAAGGTTCCCAAAAAAGGGATGCTTCCTAGAAGGTAAAGGCTGATTTAGTTAGCTACAAATGTGATAAGAAGGGTCATTATGCAAATGGGTGTGGTCAGGAAAGGGGAAGAAAGAAGCAGACAAAAAGAATGTGAAGTGCTTTAACTGCGATCAAGTTAGGCATTATAAGAACCAGTGTCCAAAACCAGTCAGTGAAGACAAGGGGAATTTTTTTTGCTCTTGGATCATCTGCTAAGAAAATTGTAGCAGAAAAGGGAAAAGCTGTGATGGATGGTACATTTTTGATTCAGGATATTCCAGTTTGGATATTATTTGATACCGGTGCATCACATTCATTTATATCTCAGTGTTTGGTGGATGGGTTATGCTTAGAACCATATACCATGTTATTTCCTTAAGGGTTGTGAATCCAATAGGAGGGTATGCAACTCTAGAAATAAGATGTGACCAGCTAGAACTTGATTTTATGATCATATATTTGCATGGAGTCTGCATATTTTCGATTTCGTAGATTTTGGAATCATTTTAGGTATGGATTGGTTGAGAAGGTACGAGGACAGGATATTTTAGAAGGATGGGGAGTTATCTTTGAGACACCCTGATAGTCATAACCGAATTATATTCTCAGTAGAGAATTTTTACCGTAGTAGTTGTCCTTTGTTAAGTGCAACGGAAGTGGAAGAAGATCAAAGTCAGGTTCAAATAGCAAAAGAGTTTACAGATGTCTTTGAGCCAGTCGCAGGACTACCACCTAAAAGAGCTATTGATTTTCAGATAGATCTTTTGCCATGAGCTAAACCTATAAGCATACCACCTAGCAGGATGAAAATGACCGAGATGAAGAAATTGAAGGTGCAGCTAGTGGATCTTGAAGGAAGGATTTTTATTAGACCAAACAGTTCACCTTGGGTAGCGGTCGGCGGTGTTTGTGAAGAAACCAGATGGATCGTTAAGAATGTGTATCGACTATCGTAGGTTGAATGAAAGGATGATAAAGAATAAGTATCCTTTGCCTAGGATTGATGATCTGTTTGGTCATTTGAGTAGACCAGAGTGTTTTCTCAGTTGGATTTGACGATGGGGTTCCATCAATTGAGAGTGGCGGAGACAATATTCCTCCGACAACATTTTGAACTAGATATAGTTCATATGAGTGGTTAGTAATGCCATTCAGGTTGACGAATGCACCTACTTTCTTTGTGGATTTGATGAACCAACACTTCCAAGAGTATATGGATAGATTCGTGTTGCTGTTTATAGATGATATTTTGGTATACTCTAAGAATAAAAGAGAGATGAAGATCGTCTTAGAGTTATGTTTGAGACGCTAAGACATAATCAGCTGAAGGAGAAGTTTTCCAACTGTCATTTTTGGAAGAAAGAGGTTAAGTTTCTTCGTCACATGGTTTTAGAGAAAGGATTGTCAGTCGATCCAGATAAGACCGAAGTTGTGAACAATTGAAAGAGACCAGAGATGTGACCGAGATTAGAAGTTTTCTTGGACTTGCTGGCTACTATCGTAGATTCATAAAGGATTTCTCATGGATAGCAGCACCTTTGACTAAGCTTAACAGAAAGAAGGTAAAGTTTGTTTGGTCCGACAAATGTAAGGAAGCATTCCTTAAGTTAAAGAATTTATTGACCAATGCACCAGTGCTGGTAGTTCCAGATGGAAACCAAGGGTTGATAGTATACACTGATGCATGTGGGACTGGATTGGGTGCAGTGTTGATGCAGAGGGGCAAAGTTATTGCCTATGCATCTTGGCATCTTAGACTGCATGAAGTAAGATATCCTACTTATGACTTAGAGTTGGCCACAGTGTTTTTTTTCCTTGAATATTTCGAGGCATTATCTCTTAGATGAGAGATTTTAATTGTATACCGATCATAAGTCTTTAAATATTTATTCTCTCAGAAGGAATTGAACATAATGTGGCAGAGGTGGCAAAGGTGGCTAGAGTTTTTGACTGCTTCTATTTTGATATAGAATATACACTAAGGAAAGGTAATAAAGTAGCTAATGCTCTTAGCAGAAGACATCAGAATATGATGTTGGCTATGTTGGCAGAATGGAAGGATCTAGAAGCTTTGTCCAGTTGTGGTGTGCAGTTAAGGTCGACTGCTAGTTCTAGTCAGAGTACTTCCATGTTGTCCTGTTTAAAAGTTCGACCAGTGTTGATCGAGAGAATTGCTTCTAAGAAGAAAGAGGATCCATTGTTAGCCGAGAGAATCATGAGGCTTGAGGTTGGAACTGAGATTGGTGATTTGAAAGGTTTTTGTCTTGATCAAAGAGGATGGTTGAGAAAGAACGGGGTGACTATTTGTTGCAGATGTTGAGAACTTGAGGAAAGAAGCTCTTGGGAAATGTCATCGATTCAAGTTTATGATTCGTCCTGGAGAGATCAAAATGTATAAGGATATGAAGAGGAGCTTCTATTGGGAAGGCATGAAGAGGGATGTCGGCTTGTGGGTTAGGCAGTGTGTAAACTGTCAACAAGTGAAGGCCGAACATCAGAAGCCAAGTGGGTTACTTCAGTCTCTAAAGATTCCAGTTTGGAAATGGGATTCGATATTTGTGGATTTCATAGATGGGTTGCTAAGGTCAAGTAGTGGAAATGAAAGTATATGGGTCATTGTGGACAGGTTGACCAAAAGTACCCATTTCATTCTAGTAAAGTCGACTAGGACGACACCTATTTTGATGAAGTTGTTCATGAAGAACATAGTTGGACTACATGGAGTTCCTAATAGCATAGTCGGCGACAAAGATGCTTTATTGACTAGTGAATTCGAAAAGAGTCTATGGATGTGTTAGGCACTAAGTTGAAAATGAGTATTACATATCACCCACATACGGATGGGCAGACATAGAGAGTCGATAAGGTACTCGAGGATTTGTTGAGAGCATGTGTGTTGGACTTTGGCTGATCTTGGGAGGATCACCTACATTTGGTTGAGTTTTCCTATAATAATAGTTATCAGACTAGTATAGGAATGATGCCTTTTGAAGCTTTATATTGAAGGCCATGTTAATCACCAGTGTGTGGGTTGGAGATTGAAGACAGATTGGTCTTAGGTCCAAATTTTCTTAAGGAGGCATCAAAGAAGATTGAATTGATTCGAGAGCGGATGAAGGAAGCTCAATCCAGACAAAATAGTTACTTAGATAAGAGGCATAAAGACCTAGAGTTCTCATTTATAGAAAGGGTTTTCATTTAGGTATCACCGATGAAAGGTGTGGTACGGTTCGAAAAGTCAGGGAAACTGGCACCGAGATATGTTGGTCCATTCCAGATTATAGAGAGGATTGGAAAGCTCGCATATAGAGTAGAGTTGCCTTAGAAGCATGGTAGGTGCCTATAATGTATTTCATATGTCTCACCGTCGCAAGTATATGCATGATCTAAAGGCCACTATTCTTCCGGCAGGGTTGGAAGATTTAGTAGCAGTGATTAATTTGACTTTTGTGAGATAACCAGTTCAAGTTGTTGCGAGAGATGAGAAAAGATTGAGAAACAAGATAATCAAGTTGGTGTAAGTTTGATGGAGCGACAACGAGAAGGACTGTACTTGGGAGACAAAGGACAGGATTCGATATACTTATACTGATCTGCTTTGAGGGTATGTCTATATTAGATTTATACAGATAATTCCTTGTCAGGTAGACTAGTATGGTTGTTAGGAGTTGTTACGGATGATTTCTATGTTTAGTATTTAGTCCTTACCGAACTTTGAGGATGAAATTCTTTAAGGCAGGGAGCTTGTAACACCCCTAATTTTTGATATCATTATTTAGGAGATTTAATTAGATAAATTAAATAGAATAATGTAAACTTTAAGTGATTAAGGTGTTGAGAATTGAATCAATTTAATAAAGCCCGTGCCTAATAGAATAATTAATGGGCTTAAAAATGGTATTTGGGTTAATCAAATTACATAAGGGTGTATTGGGAATTTGCCACCCATAACCTTTACCCTTATATGTTTTTGTTCCTACCATTTTACATTCCCATTCACGTCATTTTGAAATGCGAATTAAAAGTTTAAGGACAGGTTAACCTTTAAGAAAGAAGAATTCAATTAAAAGCTAGAGATTCAAGCTTAGGGGAAATCAATCCCAATCCAATCTCCTTATCTAAATCAAAGTGAATAACAATTCTATCTCTATTTTGTTTTGAATCATATGTTTTTGGATTTAAGGGATAAATTCTTTTTAATGGTGAATTGAATGGTGATATACTAGAATATGGATTTGTTTAATTTAAACAAGATTGTTTAAATGGATTTATACACGATTTTAGGGTAAAAATGGCTTATATTGATGTTTAAATGCCACGGAAAATTTTTATGTATGAATGACATGATTTTGGATTTGGGTTTTTATTCTGATAATTTTGCAAGCTATGGAAAGATTGTTATGAAATTTCGATGGAAAATATGGTTATTTGGGTTTATAAATTTATTTTGGAAAATATAACAAGAATTTGGGTATGGAATTTTGATATGTTAGATAACATGATTGAAGTGAATTTCTGGAAATTTTGGAGATTATTCCAAAGTGATTTGCTATGCAAATTAAATTATTTTATAAGATGGACTTCTTTGCAAACTTGGTTTTGCTTAATGAAATGTCTTATTTGATTAACTTAACTATGTTTTAGATATGAATTACTAGTCGCTATTTTTGTAAAGAATTTGAAAATATTAAGGCAACCAATCAAATGTTGACACATGGCAGCTAGTTAGAAAAAGCTTTGCTTCAAGTAGTATTAAACCAGGTTTAGTCAGAAAAGTGAGTTCCGCCTTCTTTAGAAGTACCTTTCAACATAGAGCTTTCGCCTCCAACCTAGTCGGAACCTACCAAGACGAAACCAGTACACAAGGTATCATAATGATGGTACGCAGTAGATTGGATAAATGCGGAAGGTTAAGTGTCAAGGCTTCCAAAGGAGTCGCTACCTTGGTTTGTTTTTAAAAGAGAAGCATCTGCCTTTGTTTAGTTTAAGCCTTCGAAGGAGTCGAATCACATGGTTTTGAAAGAGGTTTTAAAAAGGTTTCGAAAGGGTTGCCATTAATTTAAGTTTGCTTTCAAATGGGTTCAATTACTTATGAAAGAATGCTTTTGAAGGAAGGTGTTCCGACTCAGACGAAGCCCTGCTGCCATATTTAGCCTTTCGATAGTGTTAAAGTCTTCAATGTTTTCGAAAGATAGTGTTTGTTTTTAAAATATTTTTTAAGCCTCTTTCTAAATGCTTTCGAAAGGGACCAAGGGTTTCTTAGGCAATGGCTTTGAAAGAGGTTTCGACGCTATCCTTCAGTGTTTTGTTTAAATGGTTTGAAGCTTTCGAAAGGGATGGTGACAAAACCATCATTTTTTCCCTAATATTTTATGTGGTAATGGATGGTTTTGAAAGACTTGAACGAGGCATGAAAGCTATATAGAGTTTTCTTTTATTTGGTTTTGTTGTGTTGATTTTAATGGAAAAGTTGTTATATTGCCTATATATACTCTGATCATCCAAGGGGGCATCTTTATATGTCGCTCTTGACGTATGTTGTAATAAATATATTTTCTCTAAATGTGATTTGCGATTGTGGGATTATGTAATGAATTGGAAATATTTTGAAATGGAACGTGATTTTGTTTGAGGTTTAATTTTTTTCCATATTCATGTGTTTCTATGTATCAACGAATCTAACACCGCTATATTTGGTTGCCGTGGACTTATAACTATGGATGACTGCAGCATCCATAGCCGTCTGTTTTTGCCTCCAAGTAGGGGAGTAGCGGCCCGCATTTTAGCTATTTTAAATTATTAAATTCAGTGTAATTATCAAATAAAAATGGTTAAAAATATAAATTTAATGATTTTGAGTGTAATGCATGGGATTTGAACTTGAATAAAATTTAAAAATAAACTAATTTTGAAGATTTGGCAATAATGAGTTTTGAAATGAAATTACATATATAACTAGGTTTATAATCAATAACTGAAGTTGGATAATAATCATGAATTATTTAGATATAAATAAAATGATGTTGATAACTCATTTAAAGATCCAATATTGAACTTTGTTGAATATTGAATAATTAAATTGTTAAATTCAATATTGGGAAATTAATTGAATAATTGAATTCTAAAATTAATATGACTACAAATGAAACTAGAAGTTGATGTAAATTTTATTTAACAATAATGAGGATTGTTAATATTTAAAATTGGATTTAAAAGTGAATAATTAGAAATTGAAAATTTTATATTATAATCGAGATGTTAAAATAGCGATACGGGGTACAGTCTTGGATTTTGACGAAAGCAGTTCCATTGGACCCATAACAGTGTATTATGATCGGATTTCAAATTTTGCAGCATTTGAAGTTATCGCTTGTTCGTACGGGATATAAACGCGTTGAATTTAATATTGAAAATTTAATATTGAAAATTTAATATTTTAATTTGGTTCAGAAAGCTATCTTCCACATACGATCGAATTAGGACTTGAAACCTTTTCCATTGCGTTTGGAATAAGGGTATAACATTATAAACGCCTAGCGGCATGCTTCGATAGGGTTTGAAATTTTGAGTTGTGCAAATCGGGATGGTTAGAAAATTTAAATATATGTGTGTGTTTGTGTGTGTTTGTTGATTTTGACAATATTCCCATCAACCAACTTTCTTTCTTTTCGTAGCCGCCTAGGATTTAGCTCTACCTGTTCAAACACGCAAGGATTGCATCACCTCCTCCTTTTTATTGCAGGCAAGCTTCAGACGGTTCAAATAAAAAAATAAGCAACTTTAGAAAAATTCTTTCTCAATATTTACTCAACAAAACAAATACCAAATTTGTTTTAAAATTCAAGTTTTTCGATGAGCTTCGATTTGGTATACGTGTTATAGAGTGCGGCCATGGTTGGTTTGCTTGACCCATTGTACAGAAGATAGTCAAGCAACTAGGGTTGTAATTTTCTCAAGATTTGGGGATCGATGGTAGGTTTGGGAGGCTTCGCGCCGTTTGTTCGAACGAGGCACACTGGGTGAAGTAAATTGGCGATGTGCGGTCATGTTTTGGAGGAGAGGCATTTACGTGGTCGAAGGTTTCATGCGAGCAGGTCGCGTTTTTCTTGATGGGGCTGAGCCTGAGATGGATGGGTGACAAGGACGAGCGAGGCGAGTGGGATTGATTGGCGAAGGTTGCAGAAGTTTACGTCGATCATCGGAGGCGTGTAGGTGCATGCCATGCATAAATAATTGCTCCAGGCATGAGAGGAAGAGTTGGGGAAGAAGAAGCTTGCGATGGGCAAGGCCACATTTATTTGGGTGGGCTTGTTATAAAAAAAATGAATGAGTTATATAATTTGCTTTATAAAGTTCAATTAATTATAAAATGCATATCTTATTCATGTGATGTCCAATTGAGACAAAACCAATGGTGTTGGGTTCGTATGGTCGAGCATTACGTTATGGAGCTGATTTGGAGTCGCTTGGAGCTAGTTAGAATTTTAGGCCAAATCGAACGTCATTCGATTTGATTTGAAATTGAAACTCAAGATGATTGTCTTATAACGCTCAAAACATACTAGAATATTTTTATGCTAGTTAAAATTGATATTATCAAGTGATATGATTTTTATTGGTCGTTGTTTGATAAATTTAATTGTCATTTAGATTGTCACTGAATTTACTATTAAAAATTAGAATTAACAGTCAAATTGAAATTCGAGTTTAATTGCAATTAAATTACCTAATATTGATAACTATGAAATTGCCATGAATTATATTGTCTGTTTGTATGATTGATTGTGATGGATGTAAATTGGTTGATATTTGGATGGTTAGATGTTATTTATTTTATATATAGCTTGTTATCACCCTGTAATTTATTTACAGTATATAGAACTGTAAGTTTAATTATTTCGAATAAATTAAGAAATAGGTTGAAATGATATACACCTATGGCATTGTGTTTGGATTGGAATGCAATATATACATCCCTGAAATTAAATTTAAATAACTGATCACTTGGCTATAGGATAGAAAATTATATACGGACGTTGGATTGGTTAAACTAAATGATTTTAACATCTTTGATTTGAAATTATTTAAATGGTTTTGATTTAAAAGAAATAAAAATCAATTTATAGAAATCGAATTAATCAAGAATTCGAGTTTGAAAGGTTGAAATGAATTTTTGGTTAAAAGAAATTGTTAAATAATTAAAGTTGAGATTTTGAAGTTAAAATCGGAATATGGTTGAATTTCATAAATTGATTTTTTTTAAAAGATTCAACTTATATTCAAACTTTGAATATTACTAAGTAAAAGTGATATAAAACTATATTTTGAAATTGGGCTCGGAATTTAATTATATTTGAAAATTGGATTTTAAATTTAATACTGAAGTTAAATTTAATTTAAGTGACTTAAATCGATATTTTAAAAATCGAACTTGAATTTATATAAATCGAAATGATTTAGAAATTTGATAATTGAATTGAAATTAACTGTAATTGAATTGAATTAATTGGAATTGAGGTCAAAACTGAAATTGTTTAGAATATAAACTGGAATCGAAGTTAATTCAAATTGAGAAGTGGAATTTGATCGGTTTGACTTTAAAACTATTTTCAAAAAAACTATTTTAGTATAAACTATTTAAAATATATATTCTTTAAATGTTTAAATTGTTTTGGTTTTCCAAATTATTTTACTATATAAATCATTTTAATATTTAAACTATTTTTAACTATTTAAACTATTTTTAACTATTTAAACTATTTTAAAATTATTCAAACTATTTTTGAAAAAATTCAAACTGGACAAGGGTGGAATGTTTCTATTTAAATCATAGATTTAAATAAGAATTGAGTTAAATGAAGTTATAAACCAATTGAAATTCAGAACAATTTTGGAACTGAAATCGAGATATTAAGGCGAAATGATTTTGAACCAAAATAGTATATTTTGAGTGAATATGATGATTTCAAAATGGATTTGATTTTGAAGAAAATGCGAAATTTAGATATCAAGTATGAACTATTTTTGAAATATAAAAGTACCAACCGGTGTGTAAACTGACGTTCGGTTGTTAATGAGACCGGGTCCGGATATGGGCATACACTTTGTCGATACCGGAACCACTTTAACAACTGTGTATGCGGAGGAGACTCCAAAACGAAGTGGTTGGATTTGATGGCGATTGCTGGATTTGAAGAAAGAGAACGATGATTCATAGATTCCGGCACTTGTGCCAATTTGAAATAACTAAAACGGGGCGGCTTGACATGGCTAAGTGGGCTAATTAGCCCGAGCGGACATCCGTTCTTCATTTTATTGGACTCGGTCCATATTATTATTCTTGTTGGTTTCAATTGGTGCACATTGATCTGGGATAGCCTCCCCTTGACTTGATATGGGATGGATGGACGCGGTGGGCGGTCATGGCTATGATGCGTTACCACCAGCCCTGCGACCGAAACTGGTAGTATCGTACCTTAGGCAATGCCTCACGTGCTTTATCATACTTTTATCCTTATATGTGATCCATACGACTTTGGTTTAGTGCTGTCATATCACAGCGCATCCTTGACTACCAACATACTAGTGGTGTCAAATGCAAACTGTACGACAATGCTTAAAAACACGTTAAGGGGGATTAATGTAAGGCCTTGACGCTAAGAAAAATATTTATTTTATTGATTAGACATTATATATGTAGAGTATTCTACTACATATAAATATTTTGATGGATCCTTAAGAGGTGAAAATCCCTTAACATCTCTTGAGTTATTGCAGACATATTATACAATGGATAGGAGATGTGAAATCCCGTAAACATCTCTGATGCCGTTACACTCTTGTTTTATGCAATATCTATTTGACTAACATAAGGATATTTTAGCCCTGACTCGAGTATTTTGTCTTTTCATTACGCTCGGGTCAGTCCTGAGTTTTTTAGCTTACTGAAGACTTATTCTAGAAGATGAAGATGAAGGTTTGGTATATTATTACTATTATTATTCCTGCATCATGTGGTCTGATGCATTACTTATGTATCTTTGATGTGTATATATAACTCTAATAAATGTTGTATTGAATATAATCATACATATTGTATAAACAGCTTCATGAACTTTTTGTTTGATTATTATATTTATCATCGGCAGCTAGATTCTGTGTTTGTTTTCTCCTTCCGTTTCTCTTATTTTCTTATTTACCCCATTAACAATCCTCCCTTTTGAATGGTTTGAGTTGACATGTGTGGTTTATTGTCGATTTAAACTGTACAAAAAGGTGGAACGTTACAGTTGGTATTAGAGCATTAGTTTGGCGATAACCTTAGCTTTGTTGGGTATCTCATTAGAGATAGGGTCCGTAACACCCTAGAATGAGTTTGAGTGTATTCGTAGATGAGCGCGTATTTGTTAGTGAAATAAAATTGTTTTATATTGTGTTTGTTGATTTGTTGAGTGGCTTAAGGATTCTGGTTAATACGAGTACTTAACGTTATTGGTAGGGATCTCTAAACACTTGAACATGATAATTTGGCATAATATCATTTTGAAATTGGGTAAATGAAATAATTTTATCCTGGTTATATTTTATATATAAAGGAATAATTTTCAGAAATTATTATGCTATATATAGTGTGTTTGGTTGTTAAGAATGATAATATTGATTATTATCAACAATTGGTTGTTGTGCATTAACAAAAGATGATTATTATAAAGTAAAAAATGATAAAACGTTTGTGAAATGTTTAAAGAAAATGCAATTTTGTAAGTATAATTTAAAAATGTGAATTATTAATTAAAATGGATTTAAATTGAGAAGTTTAAAATCTAAGACCAAGAAATTTTGAAAATGGTTTTCAAAGTTTTGGAAAAATATAGTAATATTAGTTGAAAAATATTTTTAAAAGGATTTTAAAAAAGGAAGGAATTCATTACTCCCCTCTTCTGTCGCGGGAAAATAATTTCGATGATGACTGTGCAACGTCATCAACATTCATTTTCGAGTCTCAAAGTGGGGGAGACTTTTGAGAAGCTTTGCTTCGAAATTGTTTTGATGAATGAATTTCGGTTTAAACTCCAAAGATTTGATTCGATACATAAAAGATAGAAGTGTATATATTTATTTCAAATGATTTGAAATGAACCTGGTTTTGAAAATTTCAAGTTCTATCAATTAATAATCTTCAAATTATTTGAATGGAATGAAATATTTGAATAACCAGAACTTATAAAATAAGAGAATTAGGAAATCTAAGCTAAATTTTTTGAGAAACCTTAGAGTTGAAGTTGAAACTCTTAGAATTGAAAGTAAAGAAAATTTAAAACAGTTAAAATAGTGAATATTCTAATTAAGTGAAATGAATCTGATAAATTTATGTAATACCAAGTTGCATTCTAATTGCATATAATGAGAATTACCAAATGTTAAAAGTTAAAAGATGATTCGAAGAAGTAATGGGATATTATACAAGTAAGTAAAACTTAAAGGTAATTAAAATGTGTATAAATGGAAATTTATTTGTAATAATAAATGTTATACTTAAATATAATATGAAATGATTAATGACTAAATGAAATAAGTAAGTGGAACTTAAGAAAGTAGACAAATGAAATGAATAATATCTTTGTAAATTGGTTATATAATTAAATATAAATTTGCAAAGAAATTGTGAAACTGAAATTTATAACTTCTGAGATAATTATAAACTTAGATAAATTCCAACTTCTTATATATGACTTTTATGGGATGGTTATAAACTAAAAGTAATGATTAATAAAATGTTTCGCAAATAAACCTATTATTAAAGGAAATAATGTAAATGAAAGTGAATCAAAAAGGATTTGGTGTAACTAAGAATCAATTGGAATAAATATGTAAGTTGTACGTATATTATTTTATTTGCGTAACAATTTGATCCAAATTCGGGCACTGAATTTCAAGGTAGTTTATGTCGATCCGAGTGTTAGAAAAAATTTTAAAGTCTTAAAATTTTATAACTTGGCTGTATAACTAAATTGCGATTTTCATAAGCCGATCAGAGTGGCGTAACAGAAGCATAGTAAAAGTTTTCCAATAGGATTTATTGTTTTATAAGTTGATTAATTTGAATAAGATATATCAAATGTCAAATTCTTTACCTGACGTCTTTTCGAGGACGAAAAGTTTTGAGTGGGGGAGATTGTAACGACCCATATTTTTAGCTATCTTAAGTTATTAAATTTAGTGTAATTATAAAATAAAAATGGTTTAAAATATAAATTTAATGATTTTGAGTGCAATGCATGGGATTTGAACTTGAATAAAATTTTAAAATAAACTAATTTCGAAGAATTGGCAATAACGAGTTTTGAAATGAAATTATATATATAACTGCGTTTATAACCAATAACTGAAGTTGGATAATAATTGTGAATTATTTAGATTGAAATAAAATGATGTTGATAACTAAAATTCATTTAAAGATCCAATATTGAAATTTGTTGAATAAAGAACAATTAAATTGTTAAATTCGATACTGGAAAATTAATTGAATTCTGAATTTAATATGACTGAAAATGAAACCGGAAGTCGATGTAAATTTTATTTAAATAACAATGAATATTGTTAATATTTAAAATTGGGTTTAAAAGCGAATAATTAGAAATTGAAAATTTTATATTATAATCGAGACGTTAAAAATAGCAATTCGGGGCAGAGTCTCGGATTTCGACGAAACTAGTTTCATAGGATCGGTAATATTGTATTATTATCAAATTTCAAATTTTGTAGCATTTGAAGTTATCGTTTGGTTGTATGGGATATAAACGCATTGAATTTAATATCGAAAATTTAATATTTCAATTGGGTTAAAAAAGCTATCTTCCACATATGACCAAATTTTGACTTGAAACCTTTTCCATTACATTTGGAATAAGGATATAAAATTATAATTGCCCAACGACGTGCCTCAATAGGGGTTTGAGATTTTGAGTTGCGTAAATCGAGAGGGTGTAAAAAATTTAAGTATATATATATATATATATATATATATATATATATATATATTTGTTGATTTTGACAATATTCCCATCAACTAACTTTCTTTCTTTTCGTAGCCGCCTAGGATTTAGCTCTACTTGTTCAAACACATAAGGATCACAACTCCTCCTCCTTTTTATTGCACGCAAGCTTCAGAAGGTTCAAAGAAGAAAATAAATAAGCAACTTCAAAAAAGTTCTTTCTCAAGATCTACTCAACGAAAAATATTCCAAATTTGTTTTAAAATTCAAGCTTTTCGATAAGCTTCGATTTGGTGTACGTGTTATAGAGCGCAGCCATGGTTGGTTTGCTCAACTCATTGTACAGAGGATAGTTGAGCAACTAAGGTTGTGATTTTATCAGGATTTGGGGATCGATGGGAGGTTTGGGAGGCTTGGCGGCGTTTGTCTGGATGAGGCCCACCAGGGGAAGTAAATTGGCGATGTCTGGTCGTGTTTTGGAGGAGCGGCATTTGCATGGTCGAAGGTTTCACGTGAGTAGGTCGCATTTTTCTTGATGAGGCCGAGCTTGAGATGGATGGGTAGGGAAGGACGAGCGAGGTGAGTGGGATTGATTGGTGGAGGTTGTAGGAATTTTCGTCGATCACCGGAGGCGTGTAGGTGCATGCCATACAAAAATAATGGATCCGGGCATGGAAAAAGAAGCTTGCGTTAGGCCGGCCCACATTTATTTGGGTGGGCCTGTTATAAAAAAATGGATGAGTTATATAATTTGCTTTATAAAATTCAATTACTTATAAAATGAGCATCTTATTAATGCGAGGTCTAATTGTGACAATACCAATAGCGTTGGGTTTGTATGGTCGAGCACTACGTTCTGGAGCTGATTTGGAATCATTTAGAGCTAGTGAAAATTTTAGCTTAAATCAAGCGTCGTTCGATTTGATTCGAAATTGAAACTCAAGGTGAGTGTCTTATAACACTCAGAACATACAAGAATATTTTTATGCTAGTTAAATTTGATATTATCAAGTCATATGATCTTTATTGGTTGTTGTTTAATAAATTTAATTATCACCTAGAATGTCATCGAATTTACTGTTAAAAATTAAAATCGACAGTCAAAATGAATTTGGAATTTAATTACAATTAAATTACCTAATATCGATAACTATGAAATTGCCGTGAATTATATTGTCTGTTTGTATGATTGATTGCGATGGACACAAATTGGTTGGTATTTGGATGGTTAGATGTTATTTGTTTTATATATACACCTTGTTATCACCCTATAATTTATTTATAGTATATAGAACTGTAAATTTAATTATTTCGAATAAATTAAGAAATAGATTGAAATGATATATAACTATGACATTGTGATTTGGATTGGAATGATATATATCCATCCCTGAAATAAAATTGAAATAACTGATCACTTGGCTACAAGATAGAAAATTATATACGGACACTGGAATTGGTTAAATTAAATGATTTTAACATCTTTGATTTGAAATTATTTAAATGGTTTTGATTTAAAATAAATAAAAATCAATTTATAGAAATCAAATTAATCAAGAATTCAAGTTTGAAAGGTTGAAATAAATTTTTGGTTAAAAGAAATTATTAAATAATTAAAGTTGAAATTTAGAGGTTAAAATCGAAATATGATTGAATTTCATAAATTGATTTGTTTTTAAAAGATTCAACTTTTATTCAAACTTTGAATATTACTAAGTAAAAGTGATATAAAACTATATTTCGAAATTGAGCTTGGAATTTAATTATATTTGAAAATTGGATTTTAAATTTAATATTGAAGTTAAATTTAATTTATGTGAATTTAATCGATATTTTGAAAATCGAACTCGAATTTATATAAATCGAAATGATTTAAAAATTTGAGAATTGAATTAAAATTAATTCAAACTGGAATTGAATTGAATTAATTTATATTAAGGTCGAAATTGAAATTGTTATGAATATAAACTGGATTCGAAGTTAATTCGAATTGAGAAGTGGAATTTGATTGGTTTGACTTTGAAACTATTTTCAAATAAATTATTTTAGTATAAACTATTTAAAAAACATATTCTTTAAGTATTTAAATTATTTTGGTTTTCCAAATTATTTTACTATATAAACCATTTTAATATTTAAACTATTTTTACCTATTTTAACCATTCAAACTATTTTGAACTATTTTAACTATTTTAATTATTTAAACTATTTTAAAATTATTTAAAATATTTTCAAAAATTCAAACTGGACAAGGGTGAAATGTTTATTTTTAAATCATGGATTTAAATAAGAATTGAGTTAAATGAAGTTATAAACGAAACTGAAATTTGAAACAATTTTGGAACTGAAATCGAGATATTAAGGCAAAATTATTTTAAACCGAAATAGTATATTTTGAGTGAATATGATGATTTCGAAATTGATTTGATTTTAAGCGAATATGATATTTTTATATCATGTATAAACTGATTTCAAAATATAAAATTACCAACCGGTGTGTAAAACGACGTTCGGTTGCTAATGAGACTGGGGCCAGATATAGGCATATACTATGTCGATACCGCAACCACTTTAACAACTCTGTACGTGGAGGAGACTCCAGAACGAAGTGGTTGGATTTGACAACGATTGCTGGATTTGGAGAAAGAGAACGATGATGGAAAGACCTGGGCACTTGTGCCAATTTGAAATGATTAATTAAAACAAGACGGCTTTACAGGGCCAAGTAGGCTAATTACCCCGAGCGGACATCCATTCTTTGATTTTCTCGGACTCGGTCCATATTATTATTCTTGTTTGTTTCGATTGGTGCACCTTTATTTGGGATAGCCTCCCTTTTACTCAGTATGGGATGGATGGACGCGGTGGGTGGTCATGGCTATGATGCGTTACCATCAGCCCTATGACCCGAACTGGAAGTATCCTACCTTGGGCATTGCCTCACGTGCATTGTCATACTTTTATCCCTATACGAGACCTATACGACTTTGGTTTAGTGTTTTCGTATCACGACGCATCCCTGACTACCGACGTACTGGTGGTGTCAAATGCAAACTACGAAAATGCTTAAAAACACGTTAAGGGGGATTAATGTAAAGCCTTAAGCTAAGAAAAATATTTATTTTATTGATTTGACATTATATATATAGCGCATTCTACTACATATAAATATTTTGATTAAGAGATGAAAATCCCTTAACATCTCTTGAATTATTGTACGGACGTTATACATTAGATAGAAGATGTGAAATCCCGTAAATATCTCTGATGCCGTTACGCTCATGTTATATGCGATATCAATTTGACTTACATAAGGATATTTTAGTCCTGACTCGAGTATTTTGTCTTTTCATTACGCTCGGGTCAATCTTGAGTTTTTTTAGCTCACTGAAGACTCTAGAGGACGAAGACAAAGATTTGGTATATTCTTACTATTATTATTGATGCATCATGTGGTCTACTACATTACTTATGTATCTCTGATGTATGTACATAACTTTGATAAATGTTGTATTGAATATAATCAAATGTATTATATAAACAGCTTCATGAAATGTTTATTTGATTATTATAATTTATCGTTCCGCTACGAGATCTGTATTTGTTTTCTCCCTCCTTTTCTCTTATTTTCTTATTTATCCCATTAACAATCCTCCCTTTTGAATGGCTTGAGTTGACATGTGTGGTTTATTGTCAATTTAAACTGTCCAAAAAGGTAGGACGTTACAAGGGGGACGTTACACCAGTTGAGATATAGTGTTCTCAGGGAAAGAAAAGAAATTTCTTTAAGAAGAAGGGAGATGCTGCCAAGAAGTGAAATGCTGATTTATTTTTCTTTAAGTGTGACAAGAAGGGTCATTGTGCAAATAAGTGTCGGTCAGGCAAGGGGAAGAAAGCTGTGTATACGAAGAGTGTGAAGTGTTTCGACTGTGGTCAAGTCGGGCATTACAAGAATCAGCGTCCATAGCCAATCAATGCAGACAGAGGGAAAGTTTTCACTATTGGATCAGCTAGACCAACTACAGCTGATAAAGGAAAGACTGTGATGGAAGATACGTTTTTGATTCAGAGTATACTAGTTAGGATACTATTTCACACTAGTGTATCACCTTCGTTTATGTCCCAGTGTTTGTTTGATAAGTTATGCTTAGAACCAACCTACCTTATTACTTCCTTAAGTGTTGCAAATCCAATATGAGGGTATGCAACTCTAGGGATGAGATGTGACTAGTTAGAACTAGACTTATTAGGTCATAAATTTTAATGCAGTCTGTATGTTTTCGATTTCATAGATTTCGAATCATTTTAGCTATGGATTGGTTAAGTAAGTATGAGGCTAGGATATTTTGCCAGGATGGGGAGATATCACTAAGACACCCCGATAGTCATAACTGAATCATATTCTTAGTGGAAAATTTTAACTGGAGTAGTTGTGCTTTGTTAAGTGCCATGGAAGTGGAAGAAGATTTAAGTCAAGTTCGAGTAGCAAGAGATTTTGCAGATGTCTTTGACCCGGTTATGGGAGTACCACCGAAACGAGTTATTGAGTTTTGGATAGATCTTGTGCCAGGAGCTGAACCTGTGAGTACAACACCTTGCAGGATGGCACCGACCGAGATGAAGAAATTGAAGGTGCAACTGGTGGATCTAGAAGGAAGGAATTTTATTAGACCAAGTAGTTCCCTTGGCGAGCGACCATGGTGTTCGTAAAGAAACCAGATAGGTCATTAAGGAAGTGCATCGACTGTCGTAAGTTGAACAAGAGGACGATCAAGAACAAGTATCCATTGCTAAGAATTGATGATCTATTTGATCAATTGTGTGATGCTAGAGAGTTTTCCCAATTTGATTTTGGCGATAGGTTTCCGTCAATTAAGAGTGGTAGAGGACAATATTCCTTTGACAACATTTTGGACTAGGTATGGTTCGTACGAGTGGTAAGTGATGCCATTTGGGCTATTGAGTGCACCTGCTTTCTTCATGGATTTAATGAACCGAATTTTATGGGAGGTTCGTGTTGTTGTTTATAGATGACATTTTAGTGTACTCTAAGAATAAAAGGGAGCATGAAGATCATCTTAAAATTGTGCTTGAGACGCTGAGGCAGCATTAGCTAAAGGCGAAGTTTTCCAACTGTCATTTTTGAAAGAAAGAGGTTAAGTTTCTTCGTCATGTGGTATTAGAAAAGGGCTTGTCAATCAATCTAGATAAGATCGAAGCTGTTAGTGATTGGAAGAGACTAGAGACGGTGATTGAGATTAGAAGCTTTCTTAGACTTGCTGGTTATTAATGGAGATTCATCTAGGACTTTTCATGGAAAGCAGCACCTTTGACTAAGCTAACCAGGAAGGAGGTTAAGTTTGTTTGGTCTGAAAAATGTGAGGAAGCTTTCCTTGAGTTAAAGCATTTATTGACCAATGCACCTGTCTTGGTAGTTCCAGACAGAAACCAAGGGTTGGTGGTGTATACCGATGCATGTGGGATTGGATTAGTAGCTGTATTGATGAAGATGGTAAAGTGGTTACATACACTTCAAGGCAACTTAGGCCGCATGAAGTGAGATATCCTACTTATGGTTGGGAATTGGCTGTGGTGATCTTCGCATTGATGATTTGGAAGCATTATCTCTTAGAGGAAAGATTTGAGCTATGCGCAGATCATAAGTCTTTAAGGCACTTATTCTTTTAGAAGGAGCTGAATATGGGACAATAAAGGTGGTTGGAGTCTTTAACTGCTTATGATTTTGGTATAGAGTATACTACTAGGAAAGGAAATAAAATAGCAGATGCTTTTCACAGAAGGCATCAGAATGTGGTGTTAGCTATGTTGGTAGAGTGGAAGGATATAGAAGCTTTGACTACTTGTAGTGTGCAGCTAAGGATGACTGCTAGTTTTAGTCAAAGTACCGCCATGATGTCTTGTTTAGAAGATCGACCATTGTTGATCAAAAGAATTTCTTCTAAGCAGAATGAGGATCCGGTATTAGCCGAGAACATTAGAAGGCTTGAGGCTGGAAATGAGATCGATGGTCTAAAAGATTGTAGTCTTGAACAAAGGGGACAGTTGAGAAAGAAGGGACGGTTGTATGTTCCAAATGTTGATAAATTTGAGGAAAGAAGCTCTTGGAGAATGTCATCGATCCAAGTTTACGTTTCGTCCTGGAGGGACCAAGATATATTAAGATACGAAGAGGAGTTTCTATTGGGAAGATAATGAAGAGGGATGTTGGCTTGTAGGTTAAGAGTGCAAACTGTCAATAAGTGAAAGCCGAACATCAAAAGCCAAGTGGATTGCTTCACCGTTTATAGGTTCCAGTTTGGAAATGGGATTCGATATCCATGTGCTTTATAGACAGGTTGGTAAGGTCAAATAGAGGAAATGAAAATATATCGGTCATAATGGATAGGTTGAGCAAGAGCGCCCTTTTTCATTCTAGTTAAGTCAACCAGGAGGACACTTGTTTTAGCTAAATTGTTCATGAACAACATAGTTAGACTTCATGGAGTTCCTAGTAGAATAGTCAGTATAGAGATGCTTTGTTCACTAGCGAATTCTGGAAGAGTCTACAGGATGTGTTAGGTACTAAGCTCAAGATGAGTACTGCATATCACCCTCAGACGGATGGACAAATAAGGAGAGTCAATAAGGTACTTGAGGGTTTACTACAAGCTTGTGTATTGGACTATGGTGGATCTTGGGAATTACCTACATTTGGTAGAGTTTTTCTATAATAATAGTTATCATACTAGTACAGGAATGATGCCATTTTAAGCTTTGTATGGAAGGCCATGCAAATTGCCAGCATGTTACTTGGAGACTGGAGATAGAATAGTCTTAGGTCCAGATTTCGTTAGAGGGGCATTAGAGAAGATTTCACTGATCCAAAGAAGGATGAAGGAAGCTTAGTCTAGACAAAAGAGTTACATACATAAGAGGCGTAAAGTCCTAGAATTCTCAGGTGGAAATAAGGTTTTCATTAAGGTATCACCGATGAAGGGTGTGGTATGATTTGGAAAATCAGGGAAGCTAGCCCCGAGATATGTGGGTCCATTCCAGATATTAGAGAGAATTAAAAAGCACGTATATAGAGTAGATTTGCCAAGCAGTGCGGCAGGTGTCCATGATGTATTCCATGTATCTCATCTTTGCAAGTATATGCATGATGCAGAGACAACTATTCCTCCGGCAGGTTAGAATACTTGATAGTAGAGACTAATTTGACCTTTTTAGACAACCAGTTTGGATAGTAGCGAGAGATGATAGAAGATTGAGGAACAAGACAGTTAGGATGGTGAAAGTTCAGTGGAGCGATTAAAAGACAGAAGACAGGATTAGAGATAATTATCATGATCTGCTTTGAGGGTATGTTTATATTAGATTTATATGGATAGTTGCTAATCAGGTAGGCTAGTGTGGGTATTAGGAGTTGTTAAAGATGATTGCTATGTTTAGTACTTAGTCCTTACTGAATTCGTGGATGAAATTCTTTAAGGAGAGGAGCTTGTAACACTACTAATTTTTAATAACATTATTTGGGAGAATAAATCAGATAAATTAAATAGAATAATGTAGGAATTAGAATGATAAGGAGATTGAGATTTGAATAAATGCTAAGAAGGTCATTCTTAACTAATTAAATGGGCTTATAATGGTTTTACATGTTAATTAATTTACATACGAGGCTTATTAGAAATAGTCGCCTCTTATAACACATGCATCCTTTCATATGCACATTCATTTTCATTTCTCATTAACGTAATAAACGTAAATCTAATCAAGGCCGACAATTACAAGGAAGAAAGGAAGAGAAATTCAATTTAAAGCTAAGGATTAAAGCTAGGGGAAATTAATCTACAACAAATCTCAAAGACCTTATCATATTGAAGATGAATAATAATTTATACCATCTCTATTTTTTTATGATCGTATGTTTTCGAATTTATGATTCAATATGGTTTTATGACGTTTTGGATGAAGGTATGCTTGAATTATAATATGTCTAATTCAAATCAAAATATTTAAATAAGGATTTATACGGTTTTAGGGAAAAACCAATTGTAAATTATTTTGTAACGCCATGGAAAAATTATATGTTCTTTAAAATATGATTTTGCAGATGGATATCAATTTTTGTAATTTTTCAAGCTATGGAAATTTTAATACGAATTTTCGAAGGAAAAAATGATAAAATCAGGTTAAAAATTTATTTCGATTATTCCAGGAAAAATTTAGGTCTGAAATTTCGATATGTTTGATAACATGATGAAAGTGAATTTCTTTAAATTTTGAGAACTTTTCCTAAGCAATTTACTTTGGAAAATAGATTTTTGGAAGAAGGATTTAAGTGCAATTTTTGGTTTTACTTAATGGAAATGACTTAATTGTTAAAAATTTCCTTGATTTAGATATGATAATAAGCGATAGTTATTTTGTAAAGAATTTGAAAAAGTTTTAAGGCAACCAATCAAAGGATTACAAATAAGCAGGTTAGTCATAAAGTTATTATTAAAATAGAATTAATTCAGCCTTACCCAGAAAAGTTGGTTCCGCCTCCTTTAGAAGTGTCTTTCGACTACAATGCCTCCGCTTCGACTTAGTCGAAACCAACCCAACCGAAACCAATACACATGGAATCAATGAGATTGGTACGAAGTGGATTGGTGCAGGGCGGAAGGCAGGGTGTCGAAAGCTGTGATATCCCGGAAATTTGGCAATATAAATTTAATAATCTGTGTTAAAAATTAAATTGATTTGATATTTTTTGATAATAAAATTTTGAATTGATCTAATAATCATCTTTTAATGAAAATTTAAATTGGAAGATTTTATCTTTTAAAAGCTAATAAATTGTTTTCTGTTTATAATATATATAATTATATATATTGTAAATTGATAAACTTTGATTTGGAATTTAGTAAATGAATCAATTTTCTAATTCTAATTTATATTTGGTAAATTGGAAATTTGATTTATATTTAACATTTAATTTTTCAAAGCAATTCAATAAATAATTATATGGTTTATACTTAGAGTAATTCTTATTTGTTTAAATTTATATTTTTAATTAGCTTAAATGTGAATTTAAATTTGATTAACATAAAAACTTTGTTTTATTTCCTTTTTAAATATTGCTTGAAATTATATATAAGAATTTAAAATTTCAAATTACAAATGATCTTAATATATTGAGTAATAGAAGTGATTTATAATCTATTTTATAAATCATTTAATATTGTTTAATTTGTTATTTTCAAATAATAATGATAATACTTAGTTTTTATAAACATAAATAGATTTAAAAAAAATAGGTTTTGTTATTTTTAAATTTAATGGTAGTTATATATGCATCTGTATATAACTTAATTTTTATACTAGGTTTTATAATTTAAATTAAATTTTGAATTCAATGTTTTGAAATTTAAAAGAAAAAATACTTTAAAAAAAATGTTGAATAAGCTTTTATTTATAAAATTTTTTTTTACTTTTCTAAAATTAAAAAGGGAAGAAATTCATTTATATATGCATAAGGAAATAAATAAGTTAAAGTTTTTATAAACAATTTAAAATACTTAAATTACATGTGTTAATCTTTTAACATCCTAATGACATGTGTTGAATCTTAAAGTTATCATTGTGACAAATGTTAAAAACTAAGAAACAAGTGTCCTAATCTATCTTTTTCATTTTCTTTTATTTTAAATTAAATCAAAAATTTTCTTTTATAAACACATCTCCTCTAAAATCATTTTTCTTTTCTATTCTTCTTTTTCTAACTTGAGAAAACCTTCAGTTGGAAATCTTCTTCTTCAAATCAAAAAAAATCTGAAAACAGAAAATCTTGTTCAAAAGACATTCCTGCAAATTTCCTCAAAAACCATCTGAATTCATCTTCCAAACTGAAGTGCAAATCATCCTTAAATGTGTAGCCCTTCAAATACTTGAACCTGAGGAATCAAATTACAATTCAAATGCTAGAAATCATTCTGCATTTCTGTTTTGAACTTCATCAAAGCTTGCAATTTTCTTGTCTATCTGGAAGCAAAAGCATTTGCAGTAAAATCAAGATGGAAGTTTTTAAAGCGTGTAGTCGGGATGGAAATTATAGTTTCTGGTGATAGAATGGTGATAATAGATTAAAGGAAAAATATAGGGAGGAAGGATTATGCATTGAGGCAGAAATAATTTGGGATTAAAATTCTAAACCCTAGATTTTTTTTCTGTTGATAAAATTTGATTTTCACGACACATATAGGCAACCGAGCTTTCCTAGATTTGGGGGAAAGATAGATGGAGTTTGGATGAGGTCGTGGCCGGAGATGAAGCTACTCTGGTGATCGGTGGCGAGTGATTTTTGGCGATTTCCAGTTCAACCTTGTTCCAGTTTTTGAGCTTGAAAGCTCGTTTTTGAAATTGGGGTTTTGCAATTGATTCGAAGGTTAAAATGGTATTGGGGGAAGGTCGGCGACTTGCGAGTGGGGTCGGGAGAGGTCGGAGTTGGCGGCGAGGTTGGTGCAGGTGCACGGTGATTATGGGGTGTCAGCGGTTGATTGGGGAAGAATGGTTCTCGTGTTTTTGTTCGGGTTAACTCGTGTTTGGCTCGAAGCATGTGGGTAGTGAACTCGAAGTCTTGGTTGTGAGGGCTCGGGTATTTTGATGATGCAGGTTTTTGTAAAACCTGACAGTAATAAGTTCTAATTTTTTTTTAAATGGAATGTTAATCGAAGTTTTACTCGAGTTATTTTAGTGTTTGCTCGAGTTAGGATAGGTCAGGCTCGAATGACTTAGGTGTAGCTCGAGTTAGCTTTGTTCAGGGTAGAATCCTGTTTTATTTTCAAAATTTTAACTGGATTTAAATATTAAAGCAAAGATTTAAATTAAGTTTTAAATCTAATTTTAAATTATGAATTCGAGTTTTAATTTGAATCATAGCTGGAAATGAATGAAGTTTTTAAAAATCAAATTTGTTTAAATTACTTAAAAAGGGATTAAGTGTTTAAAAATATTTTTAAAGAAATTTGAATTTAAATTGGAAATTTAAATGTAAAGAAATGTTTAAACAAAGTTTAAACTGATTCAAATCTAAATTTGAATCTTTGGTTTAAATTAAAATTAAGTTTTATAAATTTAAGTGTTTAACAAATTTAAATGATAAAGTAAAATTTTAAATGGTTTGAATTTAAAAAGGAATTTGTTTTAAACTCTTGTAAATTTTCTTTTATAAGAAAAGTATTATTTATCATTTAAAGGTTTTAAATTGATTTTAAAACTTGTTGAAGTTAAATTATAATTTAATGATTTGTTATGCATTTAATTATTAGGGTAATTAAATGGATAATTAGTTTATTTAATAAATTAATGGAATGAATAATTACTTAAAGTAATTAAGGGTTTTAAACTTAAAGGTTTAAGATTAATTAACTTGTAATTAAGAATCATTAATTAAATAAGATTAGATTTTAATTAATGATTAATAATTAATTAATCAAGTAATAAAGGATTAATTAAGTTATAGTTAACACTTTATTAATTAAATAATTAAGGGTTAATTAATGGGTTAATTAATGATTAATTAAATTGTAATTAATAATGATTATAATAAGTTAATTATTTTATAAAATAATTAATAAATTGTTAAATAGTTAATGAGGTCATTAACTAAGGATTGTTTAATAATTAATTAATGTGATTAATTTTAATTATTAATTAGATTAATTAATTTAAAGATAATCGTTTGTGTAATTTTTTTAGTATAACTACTTATGGAAGTAATTAAAGAATTAATTACTTATTGTAATTAATTGAGTTTTAATTTGATTAGATAAGTTAATTAATTCAGTTTAATTAATTTAAAATAATCATTTGATGATTTGTGAAGTATAATTACTTAATGTAATTAAATGAAGAGAAGTTACTTAGAGAAGTAATTAATGGGTAATTACTGTATGTAATTAATTGAAAAGTGATTTGATGATGAAGTAGTTTGAGTATAATTACTTTGTGAATTAATCATGGAATTAATTTGAGATAACTAATTAATGAGTAATTAATTTTGTAAAGTAATTAAGGGTAGTTAATTACTGAATGGGGTTAATCAAGGGTGATTAACAATTATGGTTTAAATAAAGATTAATTACTTAGTGTAATTAATATAATTAGAAATCATTAATTATTATAATTAATGATGTAATTAAAAATGGATTTAATTAGAAATAATTAATAAATGAAGAAATTAATTAATGTAATTAATTAAGAAATAATAGGTAATTAATTAAGGAAGTAATTAAAGATTAATTACTGTATTTGGTTAAGTATAATTAATGTGAGAAATTAATTAGTGGATAATTAATTGAATGTAATCAAAGGTTAATTAATCAGGAATGATTAATTAAAATGAATAATTGATTGACGATTAATTAATTGATTGATAATTAATTAATAGTGATGTAAGCAAGATTTATATTGGTAAAGTAATTAATTTAATTCATTTTAAATTAATTAGAAATGATGTAATTAATTTAATTCATTTTAAATTAATTATATTTGGTTTGATTATTAATCATTTCTTATAGGATGGATGATATTGTTTGCCTTGAATGGTTTGAATCTCAGATATGAGATAGATAATGTTGAGTGATATGGATGCATTGGTTGCATTGAGATGTTGATTTGGATTATCTTTTGATAATGACAATATGGATTATCTGTTGTGATGATAATGTTGATTATCTATTGTGAATCTGTGATTTATCTATTCAGGTATTATAGATAATTGAATTGTTTTAAACCTTTAAAACAACTTGGCCTTAAAAGACACGCTTTGGATTTCGATGAGAGCGGGATCGGGTTTCCAGATTTGGATATCCGAAAACCACATCGATCCAAATTAACGGTAGGTCGTGAATCTCTTGTGAACAGTGAAGACTTGAGGTGTAAGGACTATTCGTCAGTATAACTCCGAGGGTGACTCCGAGATGAGTTTGATGAGTAGTACTTTCAGATTCGAGATGAAGATTCAGAGTGCAAGGGTTATCGTCGTTAACTCTGAGGGTGATTCCAAAATGAGTGTAATGAGGTAATGCCTTCGGTTTTGTTCGAACCCGGAACAAACTTGTATGGATTGAATGCTTTCAGAACATCATCAGGTGGACGATGAGCATTCTAAGAGATGTGTTCTCTAAAGGTAATCGTAGCCTCAAGCCTCATCAACCGGGAATGGCTAAAACATGGGAGGTGCAGCAAGGCTAAGTGGGTCATGCCCAAGTAGGACGAGATTTTCCCTTGTCTAGAAGTCCCTTTTTATTCTGCTTAGTGGGCAGTTGGAACGTAAGCCAACAGCGGGGTTGTCTTGTTCAGGACTATCCATTAAGGGATGGTTCTGGTTTTGTGTTGCATGGGATTGGGAGTGATCCTCGGTACGTTGATCTAGGCCACGTACTGTGACGGGCGGTACCCCGGTAGCCCTGCCATTGTATGGAATCCAAAATCCAATAAGTGTCGTCGGTTTTGATTGTATTACCCACTTTTGTGGCTAGTAGCTGGAATTTAATGAATGTAACAATTTCGGCTATTTCATATTTACTTGAAAACCCTAGACCTATTATAATATCACCGGATTTCCTATCAAATGTTTTGGTTAGCGTAAGGTAAAAACTTTTCCATGTTTATGTGTGGGAAGTCTTACGTGATACCTTTCTTTTCAAAGGTTTTTCAAAGTTAAGCAACTTTAACTTGTTACTCACACCAGACCCATGTCTGACCCAGAGTTTATCTTCTGTTTTCTTAAACTCTAGGGTACTAAAATTTTTACGAGTAGCCAAGGGATTCAGGTTAGCTTTTGACGAATTGTGGAGGTGCAATGGAGCAGGAGGCTTCGGCGTTAGATATATAGTTCCGCTGTGTGTTCTCTGTATTAGTTTTTCTTTGTTGAGTTGTATTGAATTGTAATAACTAGACAGGTGTTTATAACTGTCTAGTATGTGATGTATATTCTGTGTAACTCTGATTAGTGTTGTATACTATGTAATATTTATGTTATTAATATAATATATTCATTCCGCTGTTGAGATTCTGATGTTGTTCTTCTTTATTCTCTTTCTTTTCTCTTTTCTATCCCTTTCTTTCTTCAAGATGATGCGATTTTCTGTAGTGAGAAAGTTGGGTCGTCACAAAAGCATTGCATTAGATAGAGTCGAAACCATTGTTTACATATAAAAGATATGTGCCTACCTTGTTTTTGAAGGGTGTTTTCGACTGAATCGATACCCCTTTTTTTCGAACCCGAACCTTTGTTTATAGAAGAATGCTTTCGAAAAGGATTGTTCCGACCTAGTCGAAACCCTGATGCCATTCTTTTACCTTTCGAGTGTATTAAAGACATCAATGTTTTAAAGGGTAGTCTTTTGTTTTAAACTTATACTAAGTCACTCCCTAAAAAAAGGGCTTCAAAAGCGGGTTTCGATGCTATCCTTCAAATTTTTTCTCAAAGGTTTTAAGCTTTAGAATGGATGGTTCCGATGCCACCAAATTTTCCCCAAACAATTTTATTAAAGGTTTTGAAAAAGATATTTTCGTATATATATTCACTTTGACCCAAAAGATGTTTTAAAGGTAAACCGAATGGTTTTGAGAGAGATACTTTCATAGGTTTTGAAGCTATGTTTCTAAGGATTATTAAGTTACATGTTGATACATTTGATAGGTATATTTTGATTTCGAAAGAGATACCTTAAACAGCTTTAAAAGGGATACATATTTTGTGTTACAAAAGAAGTTTCCAATGCTTTCGAAGGAGGTTATCCAGGTGTTTCGGAAGTGATGTTTTAATATTTCGTAAGCCTTAGTTTTCAAAACAAATAAGCCAATCTCGTTTTAAAAACCAATCTCGTTTTAAAAGAAAACAATGGCATAAATAAAGTGTTTTGAAATGGAGATTTTGAAGAAGTTTTTCTTGACTAATGGGTTAAAGGGATTAACCAAGTTTTATATAAAATGAATTCAAGGATATTAAACTATAGGGGTTGGTATTATTATGTTTGCTTCTTCGTATAGGTATTTGAAAATATTTACATTGTAATAGACCCATAATTGTAATTTGCGGAAGGGCAGAATAACCAGTTAGGTTGACCCAGTAGTGAATATAAATTAAATTAACTCCTGAATGAGTTGAATTGCATCCAGAGATCAAGAAGACTTGAGAATAGGATCCTAAAACATTAAAAGAAGATATTAGCAGGGGCCAATAGGTACATAGTAAGCCTGAAACTATTTATAAACGAAAATGTCAAGAAGATAGGTTTATAGTAAGCCCATAAAAACTATGTATAAACGAAGATGTCAGAAAGACGGGTTCATAGTAAGCCCATAAAAACTATGATTAGATTGAGATATTGGTATGAGCCTATAGGTTTGTAGTGAATCCATGAAAATTATATCCAGATTAAGATATTGACAGAAGTCAATAGGTCCCTTATCAACTGTAACGAACCGAAAATTTTAAAGGTTTTATTTACGTATTTACTGGAAATTTTGTGAAAATTTTTATAATTGAATTTGGAAATAAAAATTTAATATTTCGATTACGTATAAATAAATATAGCAAATGATAAATTTTCATCAGAAATTATGAAAGTTTATTTCATTGGGTAATACTATTTCAATTCAAATCAGTTAATAATTGATGATAATAAATTAATTTTCAAACCTGAATATTTTTCTATAGAAATTTTCTAAATCCTCTTCTGAGTGAGGCTTTGGTCATCTTTAGTTTTTTCAAATTTAGACTTCTATTGCTCCGTTTTTCTCAACTCTAACAAAATAGCTGCATTTATGGTACCGATTATCGACTTTTGATCGGATGATCGTACCATCAATATCTATATACCGTTTTGATCGTCTCGTCGTGCTGATCTCAGCGGTATACTTATATCTGTGTTTTGGTGTCCATTAAGCGACAGAAACAATAAACTATTCGTTGTAACGGTACCTTTAATTCTGACCGTTAATTGCTCCTTCGGTTTCAGATATTGAAACTGCTGCACACGCAAACATTCATTGCTTTAATAATTTATTTGCATAATTCAAAGGCCAGCTGTTACCACTTTCATCATTTCCATTTATTGTATAGTGGTATTTTCCTCTGCCTTCTTTCGTGCTGTTCTTTTCCAACCGTTGTAATTTAGCAGAGGCTGTTCCACTTTTTTATTGGAACACCAGCCTACCAAATTTCTTTCTCTCTTCCTCCTTACATTCTTTCTTCTGTAAAAATGTGCACAGTAAGCTCTTCTCTCTTATCCACCTTAATTTCTCAAAATGCGCTTCCTCTTTTCATTTTCTCCCTTCTTCTTTAAATATTGATCGGCCACCTCATCCCAAAAAAACTCACCACTCCACGCCCCTACATCTCTTCGCCGTATCACCTTGCTCTGCCCTACACTCCTCCACGGCCCACATCAGCGATGCACACCGAACAACCATAAACTCCCGCATCTCCGCCTGCTTATGTCTTGTTCGACTGAAGGCTGCCTCTCCACCACCGAGTATGGCACAGACACATCCCCTCCTCCTATCACATTGGCCTCCCTATCACCCACTCCTCTGCTCCAAACCCAGCCACCTACCGAGACGACCGACCTCACCACCACTACCTCCACGTCATCCTCCTCACTCGGTACATTTGCCACCACTCATCTCGGCCCATTTTGCCTCATACCCTCTAGGTCGCCTCCTCTTCATTTATGTATATATATTATATATTTATATTCGTTGTTATTTATTGATATTTTTTTAAAGTTGTTTATACATTAGTATGCGTATGATATACTTGTTTAATTATTGATCTCATTTGTATTCTTATCGTTCGTATTTCGTATGGTATACATATAGTTTTAATATTAATTTAAATAATGAATATATATATATATATATATCTTTGTTATATATATCAAACCTATCTTATTGTACGCGTATAAATTTTTATATGCAGAGGGTTTGACCTGTCTACCTTGAATATAACTTTACACTTAGTGGTATATGTTTAAAGTATATTGTGTAAATTTACCTGTTACTGGATATATTATATATAGAACATTATGTATATATACCATATTTTAAAGTTGTTGTAACGACCCTGGATTTTAATTAAATTTAAATTGATAATTTATCGAATTTTTGAATTAAAATGGTGAAATGTATAGATGGATTGATGCGAGTTTCCCCGATCTCAAATAAAAATGTGTTAAATTATTTGAATTTAAATCTTATATTAATGGTTTGAAAAATAAATATTAAAGTATATACATTGACACAAGTATGAAATGAATAAATAAGTGAATTGTTAATTTATTATTGATGGTTAAAATATATATAATAAATACAAGACAATAAATAAGAAGTAAATAAAATATAAGATATAACAATATAAAGTAAATATATATATATATCTTAATCTCATATTAATAAATCAATACAAGATAATACAAATGGAGTAGGCTACAAAAGTAATAAGAGTAAAATAAATATAGAAGTTCACTTATTTTGTAAAGTAAAATAATTTATAATTAAGCTATGAATAAAAATAAGAACATTGATATATAAAACAAAAACAATAAGTATAAAACAAAACTAAAAAGAATAAGTATGCAAGTATGCAGGCAAATAAGCATGGAATGAAACAAACAAAAGACAAGTACCCAAAGCAATACAAGAGCCTGGGAATAAAAAAATATAAATAAACAAAGCCAAAATACAAAGTTGTAGCCACAATGCAAGCTTATATCAGCTGAGATTATCTCAGCATAGTCAAAGCAAGAAAGAATAATAAAGTATATGTAGTAAACCTGGATAAGTAAGGAAGTATACAATGTAAAGTAAACAAATACATAAGTAAACTAGGCAAATGAAATATATTAGCCAAAATCATAACAACCTATTAACTATAGAAATACATTTATATTTGAATAGAAATAAGACCAATGCAACATGCAAGATATTAGCTGAAATAAATATAAGTACAAAATCATCTCAGCCGAGTAATGTAAGGCAAGCAAATAGATATGTAGGCTGAGAAAACAAATAAGGCTAAAGCAAAGTACAATCTGCATGAACATAAACAAAGCAAGTAGAATGGTACAAGGCAATTAATGCAAATATATACATCAGCCACCATATGATGTTTCAGCCACCAAACGTTTGCAAAGTCAACAAAATCAATTCGACCTATTTTTAAAATCAATTCAGCCTACAAAGAAAGAAAACTCTGATTTTATTTTGTACAAACCAAATAATACCTCACCCAGTTGTACAAACATAACATAACATCAACCTGTAAATTCATTCTTTTATATATCTTCTTCGTCATAGTTCGAAAACACTGAAGCATGCCATTTAAAGGAAAAAAAAATTAAATAAACATCAAACAATCCAATCAAGCCAGAGCTTCAGCAAGCAAGTTCAAAGAAATAATTTTTGCAACAATCTTCAACCTGACTTGATCAGTAAATCAACAAGCTTCAGATTTAAGAGTTTTATAGTTTAAACCCAAAGTAAAGATTCAAATGCAATCATTTCCAGGCATGAATCTTCACTGTTTCTGCTTTATAATTTTGAGGTGAGTAACTTCCTTTTTAAAGCATTTGAGAGGGTTGCAAGAGTTTATCTAGAAAGTATGTTGTTGCAATCTCCTGTATATATATATATATATATATATATATATATGTTGATGTATGTATGCCTGTGATTGTTGTATTGCCTCTGTTTTATTTTCATTTTTATTTTTTCCAAAACCCAGATTTATAAAATAAATCTCCATCTCTTTATCTACTCACTGTTAGATCATGGAATATAAACAAAAGATGTTTGTTTGATCATGAACTAGGATTTAAAAATTTATTTAAGTTAAAACCATTTGTGTATGGCTCTGGAAATAAAATTTAAAGCAGGAAACTCAAGTCCCTGTAAAAATTCAAACCTGTTAATTTTACAATTCAGGTATATGAGTGAAATCATCACACTTTAATATGATTTTCAATGCAAAATTTATAATTTTTAGAGGTGGGGTTTAGGGGTAGTTCGAAAATAAAAAAAAGGTATACTTCAACCAATTTCCGGCGACGTATTAATCTCGGGATGCTCGGGGTTCTTCGTGTTGATGGAGGGGTGATCGGGGATGCTGGGAAAAATTGTAGGTGGTGATGCAATTCACCATGGAGGTCGCGGCAATGGGTTTCCTTTTGGAACCCTAGTTTTCTAGGTTTGGCAAAAATTGGTCACCTCGGCATTTGTAGATGATCGAGTGCAATATGGCTCTGGGAGGTGATAGAGGAGAGTTAGTCGCGTTCGTGGCCGGAGGCGTCGGCGGTCTGGTGGTCGGAGTTGATGGCGTGGAGCGTTGACAGGTTGGGGTCGCGATGGGTTCGAATGTTCCAGGTTTGGGTTAGGCTACGCAATTTTGTTTCGAAGTGCTGCAGTGGTTTTTGGGGGTTGTGATGTGGTCGTGGGGTGATTGACGATGGGAAGCGACGTTGGTGGGTGGCCGAAGGCGAGCGGCGGCATGGTGCACGTGCACACGTTGAGGTTCATGCATCAGGAAATGTTTTAATTGAAAGTGAAGAAAGGAAAAAAAATATAAGTTTAAACTTAAGTAGAAAGAGAAGAAGAAGAAGGAGAGCGTACAGGGAGGCTCGAAGAAACGCACGGGGATTTGGTTGTTTTGCTCGAAGCAAAATGATAAGGGCTCGGGTCAATGTTAGTCCAGGTTTTATAACAGATCTGTTCTGTTTTCTGGATTTTAAAAATCAAATTTTAAAACAAGCTTAAACAAGTTTAAAAACAGAAGTTTAAATATAAACTCGGATTAGTTTGGAAACTTTCTTTATTTTCAAATTGTAGTATTAAATTAAAAGTGGTTAAACAATGAAGTGTATTCAAAGGGAAATTGAATTTAGAAAATGGTATTTGAAATTGTAAAGGAAGTTCTAAACAAAGTTTAAAATCAACATTTTTAAACCTGGATTTGAGTTTAAATCTGAAGTTAAGATTTTGGAAGTAAAATGAGTTTTATAAATTTAAATGTTAATAAGTTTAGAATATGTAAGGATACTTTGATATATGAACTTAGGAGGAATTTGACTTCAAACTCTTTTAAATTTCTTTATAACAAAAGTAATGTGATAAATTTTGATAACAAATTAGATGAATTAATTAAATCAATTGTAAATCGTAAATTACTTAATGAAGGAAATTAAGGAGTTAATTACTAATTGTAATAAAATTTGGATATTTTGATTAAATCAATGATAAAGATAAATTGGTAATTAATGATTTGTTATTATATGATTGCTTAATGATAAGTAATTAAAGAGTAAATTTCTTGAAATAATCAATTAAGAAGTTAATTAATTATATAATTGCTTCAAAAGTCAATTTAATTAATATGATTGATTAAGAATAATTTAATTAATTAAAGTGTTTGATAAATTAATTTATATCAAATGATTTGGAATTAATAAATCAGAATTGGATAATAAATTCATAAGTAATTAATTTAATTGGAGATAAATTGAATTACATAGGATTAAATAATTAATAAATCCTGTTTATAAATTATTATCAAATGCTTGACCTTACTTATGAATGATCGTATTATATGTGATGCCTTGAATTGATTACCCTATCTGATTAATGATATTTCGTCGTTCTGTGAATTGAGCTGTGTGAAATTTATTCATTTATTTATACTCATTTGTATATTATCTGTGAATCTGTGAATGGGTGATGAGCGTTATAGTTTATATCGCTTATCAACTATGTTTCTGTGTTTTAATCCATGATGATTGAATGTTGTTGCACTATTGTGTGTTAAACCCCTGGACCACACTTATACACACACAAATATGGATTTCACGAGGAAATCGATTAAGTCACAGATTTTTTTTTTGGAAATGGTTTTGAATTTGAATTTTTAAATTCAAATGGTTTGAAAATGGGATTGGGTTTAAATGTGAAAAGCTTTTGAAAACGAAATTTCAAAGATGAAATTTATTTTGAATAACTTGATAAAGTTTGAAATTTAAATAATTTGATTTAAATTTAAATTCAAAATGTGAAACTGAATTCTATAATTTAAAACTAGGGATTAAAGATGTTATACCAGTTATATATGGGTTAAACTATTTAAAATGTATTAATTTGGGAATATGAATATAAATTAAGCTTTAACTCGTGTAAATAAAATTGGATTTTTCTGAAACAAAAACTGTTTGTTTTCAAATAACGAAAGCTTTCACATAAGAAATGAACTTCCAATTTGGTTAAAATGATTTCTAGTTTGAAATGAAGAAAACTTCCAAGTTATAGAAACGGTTTGAAAGTTATAAGTTGAATTTTAATTTAAAGATTTAACGAGTTAATCCAATTGAAATGAAAATTGTTTTGAGATCTATGAATGGATCTTTATGAAACGGGTGAACTTTGAGAGATAAATCTTTTTGTTTAAAAGATTAAAAATGGTAATTTGTTTAAAACCATTTGAAAGAGTTTTTGGGTAATAAGTTGTGACTTAATTGAAATCCCATATCCATATGTTTTTGAAATATTGCGCTCACTATTCGGTTTAGCCGAGAGAGGACCTTTGTGTCATGTATCCCATTCCGAATATGTGATACGTCGTTATGGATTGCATTTGAAGACCGGTGTTGAAGACCGGATATTTTTGAAAACGAAAGGATTACCGTCGAATGTCTCTGCACTGAATGGCCCCGGTATAGAGATCTCCATATGTGATGGGAAATCCGGACGTGATTAGGGATTATCCGGATTGCAAGGACTTCTTTGGAAGTGCCTTCGGTTCTGTTCGAACCCGGAACAGACTTGTATGGATTGTGAGTCTGACATTACATTTTGGGATATAAAGCAGATTTCTTTCAAATACATTTCTGTGGTGGCGGAGAATTTATTCTTTTAGCTTAACACCCTTCTCTGAGACGTACGAGCTTAGAGGTTATGTAGTTCAATGTTATCAGCGATATATTCCCAATTTGGTAATGTGACATGCTAAGTGTTGCTGTGTAATGATCATTGTTTGATCATTTGTGATAGGATCATTTGTTTCATCATTTATCTTTGTGATCATTACTTTGATCATTTGTTGACCCAAAGCATGGCTTTGTACCAAACGTAGCTTTGTGGACGAGACTTCGTCGAGCCTCACAAATCGGTAATGGTCGAAACAGGAATTGTGCGGCAAGGTTTCAGGGGTAGCTCCCCTAGGGTATGACCATTCCTTCTGGAAAAGGGTAGTATCATGGTATGGAGCCCAGATACTTACTCATGTGGACACACACTATATTTATTTCTGTGTGGTTGTTGGATTAGAGGTACCTCGTTTAAAGGTCCCAAAGGACCGGGGGTGGCATATCTGAGGGTTTATAATATCCCTTGGGAAAAGGGATTCCCGGCCTTATTTGGCAGAGAACGGTTTGGTTCTCGGGGCGTCCCGCCAGAGGCGTTCCTATGTGGCAATAGGAAGTTCCTTAGCCTGACCATTTGTTAGAAAAATCCAACGAAACAATACGCGCCTTGTACGGTTTTAGTTGTATAACCTGCCATGGAATGTGGCGGTAACCTGCTATTGAACATGGTAGCTATAGTAGGCATACGATAATGGTCGTACGCTGGCTAAGATTTATATTCTACTTTCGAAATGCTTTTCTGCACTGTGCACTTATAATAATAATATCAAAGAAATTTTCTGCGTATTAAGCATGTTTGACTATCATAAGAAGAAATCTCCTCCAATTCTGCGTTTGCATTGTGTGTGTGGCGGGAGGTCTTATGGTAGTTTCATTTTCTAAAAAGCATATCGGATTTTCTTTTATAAATCTTGTTTTCTTTAAAAGATAAACTGTTTTTTTTACTCATACCAGTCCCATGACTGACCCGGAGTTTATTGTTCCTTTCCTAAACTCTGGGTGCTCACTATTTTCCACACGAGCAGTCTAGAGTTGGGTTTTTCAGATAGTTAGGTTTGGTAGATTATCTGGA
This sequence comes from Allium cepa, assembly GCA_030765085.1. NCBI lineage: Eukaryota > Viridiplantae > Streptophyta > Magnoliopsida > Asparagales > Amaryllidaceae > Allium > Allium cepa. The sequence goes on from CM060932.1 coordinate 666,454,691, forward strand.
GCTAGTTCAATCTTTGGATATGGACGAGACTTGCTTGTCTTAGTGTATCGTGATGATGTTCAAGCTGCTGCTGGAATTCTTCCTTGGAGACTATCTTAGAGTTATTTGTTCCGTTGCTGTTGTTATCTATTGTCTTTCCGCTGCTATTTTATTGTATCATATCTCTGATGTATATCGATATCAATTGTATCATCTGTTGTATTAGGATGTTGTATCAGATGTTGTATATTGATATTCATTTTTTTTTTCCGCTGTGTTGTTTACTTAATGGTGTTATAAGCCCCGGCGAATCGAATTTGAACGGTCGAATCTACGGCATTCGAGTACGATGTAAAGTATGGATGTCGATTTCGAACGGGCAAAATCCGCTTCGTTACATTCGGTATCAGAGCTAAGGTGAAACTTTAGCTCAGGAGTATAACACGTTAAGTAGCTCATTAGAGATAGGGTGAAGTATACCCTAGAATGAGTAATTCCTAAGATATCCGTTCAAATGTCTCAGTAAATTCTCTTACTATCCACTAATAGTAAGTATGAGTGCAAGAAGAGAACGAGATAGGGGACAGGGGAATACGACTATAAATGGTCAATACCCTGCAACAGTGGAAACAACTTTCTCTATCAATTTTCTTTGATTCGCCTTTCCAAATTCTGTTGATTGCTTCGTGACAGCTCCAGAAAGAAGCGTTTCGATATGATGGTGGCTATACGATTCGTTATAGAAAATCCTTACTTCATGTCTTCGTCGGTTTCTTATCAGTTTTTGATTTAAACCTTAATGAGTATGAATTTGAAATTGGAAATTTTAAATGAATTGGAAATTTTAAAAATTGAGTCAACAGATTAATAGAATATGAAGCTAAATGTGAATAGTATCGATATAATGATTTCGTTTAAAACCAAATTTGAAATTCTATCATAATTTCTCGTATCTATTGTTGATATTCTGATTTGGTGAGCCAAATGCAGAATTAATATCCAGTTTGATCTGAAAAGATATTTCTCTATCTTTCATTTATCTTCGTTATCTCTCTCTGGCGAATTTCGAGGACGAAATTCTTTTTAAGGGGGGAAGTCTGTAACGACCCCGGATTTTAATTAAATTTAAATTGATAATTTATCGAATTTTTGAATTAAAATGGTGAAATGTATAGATGGATTGATGCGAGTTTCCCCGATCTCAAATAAAAATGTGTTAAATTATTTGAATTTAAATCTTATATTAATGGTTTGAAAAATAAATATTAAAGTATATACATTGACACAAGTATGAAATGAATAAATAAGTGAATTGTTAATTTATTATTGATGGCTAAAATATATATAATAAATACAAGACAATAAATAAGAAGTAAATAAAATATAAGATATAAGATTATAAAGTAAATATATATATATATATATATATATCTTAATCTCATATTAATAAATCAATACAAGATAATACAAATGGAGTAGGCTACAAAAGTAATAAGAGTAAAATAAAAATAGAAGTTCACTTATTTTGTAAAGTAAACTAATTTATACTTAATCTATGAATAAAAATAAGAACATTGATATATAAAACAAAAACAATAAGTATAAAACAAAACTAAAAAGAATAAGTATGCAAGTATGCAGGCAAATAAGCATGGAATGAAACAAACAAAAGACAAGTACCCAAAGCAATACAAGAGCCTGGGAATAAAAAAATATATAAATAAACAAAGCCAAAATACAAAGTTGTAGCCACAATGCAAGCTTATATCAGCTGAGATTATCTCAGCATAGTCAAAGTAAGAAAGAATAATAAAGTATATGTAGTAAACCTGGATAAGTAAGGAAGTATACAATGTAAAGTAAACAAATACATAAGTAAACTAGGCAAATGAAATATATTAGCCAAAATCATAACAACCTATTAACTATAGAAATACATTTATATTTGAATAGAAATAAGACCAATGCAACATGCAAGATATTAGCTGAAATAAATATAAGTACAAAATCATCTCAGCCGAGTAATGTAAGGCAAGCAAATAGATATGTAGGCTGAGAAAACAAATAAGGCTAAAGCAAAGTACAATCTGCATGAACATAAACAAAGCAAGTAGAATGGTACTAGGCAATTAATGCAAATATATACATCAACCACCATATGATGTTTCAGCCACCAAACGTTTGCAAAGTCAACAAAATCAATTCGATCTATTTTAAAATCAATTCAGCCTACAAAGAAAGAAAACTCTGATTTTATTTTGTACAAACCAAATAATACCTCACCCAGTTGTACAAACATAACATAACATCAACCTGTAAATTCATTCTTTAATATATCTTCTTCATCATAGTTCGAAAACACTGAAGCATGCCATTTAAAGAAGGAAAAAAACTTAAATAAACATCAAACAATCCAATCAAGCCAGAGCTTCAGCAAGCAAGTTCAAAGAAATAATTTTTGCAACAATCTTCAACCTGACTTGATCAGTAAATCAACAAGCTTCAGATTTAAGAGTTTTAAAGTTTAAACCCAAAGTAAAGATTCAAATGCAATCATTTCCAGGCATGAATCTTCACTGTTTCTGCTTTATAATTTTAAGGTGAGTAACTTCCTTTTTAAAGCATTTGAGAGGGTTGCAAGAGTTTATCTAGAAAGTATGTTGTTGCAATCTCCTGTATATATATATATATATATATATATATATATATATATATATATATATATATATATATATATATATATATATATATATATATGTTGATGTATGTATGCCTGTGCTTGTTGTATTGCCTCTGTTTTATTTTCATTTTTATTTTTTCCAAAACCCAGATTTATAAAATAAATCTCCATCTTTTTATCTACTCACCGTTAGATCATGGAATATAAACAAAAGATGTTTGTTTGATCATGAACTAGGATTTAAAAATTTATTTAAGTTAAAACCATTTGTGTACGGCTCTGGAAATAAAATTTAAAGCAGGAAACTCAAGTCCCTGTAAAAATTCAAACCTGTTAATTTTACAATTCAGGTATATGAGTGAAATCATCACACTTTAATATGATTTTCAATGCAAAATTTATAATTTTTAGAGGTGGTGTTTAGGGGTAGTTCGAAAATAAACAAAAGGTATACTTCGACCAATTTCCGGCGTCGTATTAATCTCGGGATGCTCGGGGTTCTTCGTGTTGATGGAGGGGTGATCGGGGATGCTGGGAAAAATGGTAGGTGGTGATGCAATTCACCATGGAGCTCGTGGCAGTGGGTTTCCTTTTGGAACCCTAGTTTTCTAGGTTTGGCAAAAATTGGTCACCTCGGCATTTGTAGATGATCGAGTGCAATATGGCTCTGGGAGGTGATAGAGGAGAGTTAGTCGCGTTCGTGGCCGGAGGCGTCGGCGGTCTGGTGGTCGGAGTTGATGGCGTGGAGCGTTGACAGGTTGGGGTCGCGATGGGTTCGAATGTTCCAGGTTTGGGTTAGGCTACGCAATTTTGTTTCGAAGTGCTGCAGTGGTTTTTGGGGGTTGTGATGTGGTCGTGGGGTGATTGACGATGGGAAGCGACGCTGGTGGGTGGCCGAAGGCGAGCGGCGGCATGGTGCACGTGCACACGGTGAGGTTCGTGCATCGGGAAATGTTTTAATTGAAAGTTAAGAAAGGAAAAAAAAATATAAGTTTAAACTTAAGTAGAAAGAGAAGAAGAAGAAGGAGAGCGTACAGGGAGGCTCGAAGAAACGCACGGGGATTTGGTTGTTTTGCTCGAAGCAAAATGATAAGGGGCTCGGATCAATGTTAGTCCAGGTTTTATAACAGACCTGTTCTGTTTTCTGGATTTTAAAAATCAAATTTTAAAACAAGCTTAAACAAGTTTAAAAACAGAAGTTTAAATATAAACTCGGATTAGTTTGGAAACTTTCTTTATTTTCAAATTGTAGTATTAAATTAAAAGTGGTTAAACAATGAAGTGTATTCAAAGGGAAATTGAATTTAGAAAATGGTATTTGAAATTGTAAAGGAAGTTCTAAACAAAGTTTAAAATCAACATTTTTAAACCTGGATTTGAGTTTAAATCTGAAGTAAAGATTTTGGAAATAAAATAAATTTTATAAATTTAAATGTTAATAAGTTTAGAATATGTAAGGATACTTTGATATATAAACTTAGGAGGAATTTGACTTCAAACTCTTTTAAATTTCTTTATAACAAAAGTAATGTGATAAATTTTGATAACAAATTAGTTGAATTAATTAAATCAATTGTAAATCGTAAATTACTTAATGAAGGAAATTAAGGAGTTAATTACTAATTGTAATAAAATTTGGATATTTTGATTAAATCAATGATAAAGATAAATTGGTAATTAATGATTTGTTATTATATGATTGCTTAATGATAAGTAATTAAAGAGTAAATTTCTTGAAATAATCAATTAAGAAGTTAATTAATTATATAATTGGTTCAAAAGTCAATTTAATTAATATGATTGATTAAGAATAATTTAATTAATTAAAGTGTTTGATAAATTAATTTATATCAAATGATTTGGAATTAATAAATCAGAATTGGATAATAAATTCATAAGTAATTAATTTAATTGGAGATAAATTGAATTACATAGGATTAAATAATTAATAAATCCTGTTTATAAATTATTATCAAATGCTTGACCTTACTTATGAATGATCGTATTATATGTGATGCCTTGAATTGATTACCCTATCTGATTAGTGATATTTCGTTCTGTGAATTGAGTTGTGTGAAATTTATTCATTTATTTATATTCCTCTGTATATTATCTGTGAATGGGTGATGAGCGTTATAGTTTATATCGCTTGTCAACTATATTTCTGTGTTTTAATCCATGATGATTGAATGTTGTTGCACTATTGTGTGTTAAACCTGGACCACACTTATACACACACAAATATGGATTTCACGAGGAAATCGATTAAGTCACAGATTTTTTTTTTTGAAAATGGTTTTGAATTTGAATTTTTAAATTCAAATGGTTTGAAAATGGGATTGGGTTTAAATGTGAAAAGCTTTTGAAAATGAAATTTCAAAGATGAAATTTATTTTGAATAACTTGATAAAGTTTGAAATTTAAATAATTTGATTTAAATTTAAATTCAAAATGTGAAACTGAATTCTATAATTTGAAACTAGGGATTAAAGATGTTATACCAGTTATATATGGTTTAAACTATTTAAAATGTATTAATTTGGGAATATGAATATAAATTAAGCTTTAACTCGTGTAAATAAAATTGGATTTTTCTGAAACAAAAACTGTTTGTTTTCAAATAACGAAAGCTTTCACATAAGAAATGAACTTCCAATTTGGTTAAAATGATTTCTAGTTTGAAATGAAGGAAACTTCCAAGTTATAGAAACGGTTTGAAAGTTATAGGTTGAATCTTTAATTTAAAAAATTAACGAGTTAATCCAATTGAAATGAAATATGTTTTGAGATCTATGAATGGATCTTTATGAAACGGGTGAACTTTGAGAGATAAATCTTTTTGTTTAAAAGATTAAAAATGGTAATTTGTTTAAAACCATTTGAAAGAGTTTTTGGGTAATAAGTTGTGACTTAATTGAAATCCCATATCCATATGTTTTTGAAATATTGCGCTCACTATTCGGTTTAGCCGGGAGAGGACCTTTGTGTCATATATCCCATTCCGAATATGTGATACGTCGTTATGGATTGCATTTGAAGACCGGTGTTGAAGACCGGATATTTTTGAAAACGAAAGGATTACCGTCGAATGTCTCTGCACCGAATGGCCCCGGTGTAGAGATCTCCATATGTGATGGGAAATCCGGACGTGATTAAGGATTATCCGGATTGCAAGGACTTCTTTGGAAGTTCCTTCGGTTCTGTTCGAACCCGGAACAGACTTGTATGGATTGTGTGTCTGACATTACATTTTGGGATATAAAGCAGATTTCTTTCAAATACATTTCTGTGGTGGCGGAGAATTTATTCTTTTAGCTTAACACCCTTCTCTGAGACATACGAGCTCAGAGGTTATGTAGTTGAATGTTATCAGCGATATATTCCCAATTTGGTAATGTGACATGCTAAGTGTTGCTGTGTAATGATCATTGTTTGATCATTTGTGATAGGATCATTTGTTTGATCATTTATCTTTGTGATCATTACTTTGATCATTTGTTGACCCAAAGCATGGCTTTGTACCAAAGCGTAGCTTTGTGGACGAGACTTCGTCGAGCCTCACAAATCGGTAATGGTCGAAACAGGAATTGTGCGGCAAGGTTTCAAGGGTAGCTCCCCTAGGGTATGACCATTCCTTCTGGAAAAGGGTAGTATCATGGTATGGAGCCCAGATACTTACTTATGTGGACACACACTATATTTATTTCTGTGTGGTTGTTGGATTAGAGGTACCTCGTTTAAAGGTCCCAAAGGACCGGGGGTGGTATATCTGAGGGTTTATAATATCCCTTGGGAAAAGGGGTTCCCGGCCTTGTTTGGCAGAGAACGGTTTGGTTCTCGGGGCGTCCCGCCAGAGGCGTTCCCATGTGGCAATAGGAAGTTCCTTAGCCTGACCATTTGTTGGAAAAATCAAAAGAAACAATACGCGCCTTGTACGGTTTTAGCTGTATAACCTGCCATGGAATGTGGCGGTAACCTGCTATTGAACATGGTAGCTATAGTAGGCATACGATAATGGTCGTATGCTGGCTAAGATTTATATTCTATTTTCGAAATGCTTTTCTGCACCGTGCACTTATAATAATAATATCAAAGAAATTTTCTGCGTATTAAGCATGTTTGACTATCATAAGAAGAAATCTCCTCCAATTCTGCGTTTGCATTGTGTGTGTGGCGGGAGGTCTTATGGTAGTTTCATTTTCTAAAAAGCATATCGTATTTTCTTTTATAAATCTTGTTTTCTTTAAAAGATAAACTGTTTTTGTTACTCACACCAGTCCTATGACTGGCCCGGTGTTTATTGTTCCTTTCCTAAACTCTGGGTGCTCACTATTTTCCACACGAGCAGTCTAGAGTTGGGTTTTTCAGAAAGTTAGGTTTGGTAGATTATCTGGAGCTAGTTCAATCTTTGGATATGGACGAGACTCGCTTGTCTTAGTGTATCGTGATGATGGTTCAAGCTGCTGCTGGAATTCTTCCTTGGAGACTATCTTAGAGTTATTTGTTCCGTTGCTGTTGTTATCTATTGTCTTTCCGCTGCTATTTTATTGTATCATATCTCTGATGTATATCGATATCAATTGTATCATCTGTTGTATTAGGATGTTTTATCAGATGTTGTATATTGATATTCATTTTTTTTCCGCTGTGTTGTTTACTTAATGGTGTTATAAGCCCCGGCAAATCGAATTTGAACGGTCGAATCTACGGCATTCGAGTACGATGTAAAGTATGGATGTCGATTTTCGAACGGGCAAAATCCTCTTCGTTACATTTGGTATCAGAGCTAAGGTGAAACTTTAGCTCAGGAGTATAACACGTTAAGTAGCTCATTAGAGATAGGGTGAAGTATACCCTAGAATGAGTAATTCCTAAGATATCCGTTCAAATGTCTTAGTAAATTCTCTTACTATCCACTAATAGTAAGTATGAGTGCAAGTAGAGAATGAGATAGGGGACAGGGGAATACGACTATAAATGGTCAATACCCTGCAACAGTGGAAACAACTTTCTCTATCAATTTTCTTTGATTCACCTTTCCAAATTCTGTTGATTGCTTCGTGACAGCTCCAGAAAGAAGAGTTTCGATATGATGGTGGCTATACGATTCGTTATAGCAAATCCTTACTTCATGTCTTCGTCGGTTTCTTATCAGTTTTTTATTTAAACCTTAATGAGTATGAATTTGAAATTGGAAATTTTAAATGAATTGGAAATTTTAAAAATTGAGTCAACTGATTAATAGAATATGAAGCTAAATGTGAATAGTATCGATATAATGATTTCGTTTAAAACCAAATTTGAAATTCTATCATAATTTCTCGTATCTATTGTTGATATTCTGATTTGGTGACCCAAATGCAGAATTAATATCCAGTTTGATCTGAAAAGATATTTCTCTATCTTTCATTTATCTTCGTTATCTCTCCCTAGCGAATTTCGAGGACAAAATTCTTTTTAAGGGGGGAAGTCTGTAACGACCCCGGATTTTAATTAAATTTAAATTGATAATTTATCGAATTTTTGAATTAAAATGGTGAAATGTATAGATGGATTGATGCGAGTTTCCCCGATCTCAAATAAAAATGTGTTAAATTATTTGAATTTAAATCTTATGTTAATGGTTTGAAAAATAAATATTAAAGTATATACATTGACACAAGTATGAAATAAATAAATAAGTGAATTGTTAATTTATTATTGATGGTTAAAAAATATATAATAAATACAAGACAATAAATAAGAAGTAAATAAAATATAAGATATAACAATATAAAGTAAATATATATATATATATATATATATATATATATATATATATCTTAATCTCATATTAATAAATCAATACAAGATAATACAAATGGAGTAGGCTACAAAAGTAATAAGAGTAAAATAAAAATAGAAGTTCACTTATTTTGTAAAGTAAAATAATTTATACTTGAGCTATGAATAAAAATAAGAACATTGATATATAAAACAAAAACAATAAGTATAAAACAAAACTAAACAGAATAAGTATGCAAGTATGCAGGCAAATAAGCATGGAATGAAACAAACAAAAGACAAGTACCCAAAGCAATATAAGAGCCTGGGAATAAAAAAAATATAAATAAACAAAGCCAAAATACAAAGTTGTAGCCACAATGCAAGCTTATATCAGCTGAGATTATCTCAGCATAGTCAAAGCAAGAAAGAATAATAAAGTATATGTAGTAAACCTGGATAAGTAAGGAAGTATACAATGTAAAGTAAACAAATACATAAGTAAACTAGGCAAATGAAATATATTAGCCAAAATCATAACAACCTATTAACTATGGAAATACATTTATATTTGAATAGAAATAAGACCAATGCAACATGCAAGATATTAGCTGAAATAAATATAAGTACAAAATCATCTCAGCCGAGTAATGTAAGGCAAGCAAATAGATATGTAGGCTGAGAAAACAAATAAGGCTAAAGCAAAGTACAATCTGCATGAACATAAACAAAGCAAGTAGAATGGTACAAGGCAATTAATGCAAATATATACATCAGCCACCATATGATGTTTCAGCCACCAAACGTTTGCAAAGTCAACAAAATCAATTCGACCTATTTTGAAATCAATTCAGCCTACAAAGAAAGAAAACTCTGATTTTATTTTGTACAAACCAAATAATACCTCACCCAGTTGTACAAACATAACATCAACCTGTAAATTCATTCTTTTATATATCTTCTTCATCGTAGTTCGAAAACACTTAAGCATGCCATTTAAAGAAAAAAAAACTTAAATAAACATCAAACAATCCAATCAAGCCAGAGCTTCAGCAAGCAAGTTCAAAGAAATAATTTTTGCAACAATCTTCAACCTGACTTGATCAGTAAATCAACAAGCTTCAGATTTAAGAGTTTTAAAGTTTAAACCCAAAGTAAAGATTCAAATGCAATCATTTCCAGGCATGAATCTTCACTGTTTCTGCTTTATAATTTTGAGGTGAGTAACTTCCTTTTTAAAGCATTTGAGAGGGTTGCAAGAGTTTATCTAGAAAGTATGTTGTTGCAATCTCCTGCATATATATATATGTTGATGTATGTATGCTTATGATTGTTGTGTTGCCTTTGTTTTATTTTCATTTTTATTTTTTCCAAAACACAGATTTATAAAATAAATCTCCATCTCTTTATCTACTCACTGTTAGATCATGGAATATAAACAAAAGATGTTTGTTTGATCATGAACTAGGATTTAAAAATTTATTTAAGTTAAAACCATTTGTGTATGGCTCTGGAAATAAAATTTAAAGCAGGAAACTCAAGTCCCTGTAAAAATTCAAACCTGTTAATTTTACAATTCAGGTATATGAGTGAAATCATCACACTTTAATATGATTTTCAATGCAAAATTTATAACTTTTAGAGGTGGGGTTTAGGGGTAGTTCGAAAATAAACAAAAGGTATACTTCGACCAATTTCCGTCGACGTATTAATCTCGGGATGCTCGGTGTTCTTCGTGTTGATGGAGGGGTGATCGGGGATGCTGGGAAAAATGGTAGGTGGTGATGCAATTCACCATGGAGGTCGCGGCAGTGGGTTTCCTTTAGGAACCCTAGTTTTCTGGGTTTGGCAAAAATTGGTCACCTCGGCATTTGTAGATGATCGAGTGCAATATGGCTCTGGGAGATGATAGAGGAGAGTTAGTCGCGTTCGTGGCCGGAGGCGTTGGCGTTCTGGTGGTCGGAGTTGATGGCGTGGCGCGCTGACAGGTTGGGGTCGCGATGGGGTTCGAATGTTCCAGGTTTGGGTTAGGCTACGCAATTTTGTTTCGAAGTGCTGCAGTGGTTTTTGGGGGTTGTGATGTGGTCGTGGGGTGATTGACGATGGGAAGCGACGTTGGTGGGTGGCCGAAGGCGAGCGGCGGCATGGTGCACGTGCACACGTTGAGGTTCGTGCATCAGGAAATGTTTTAATTGAAAGTGAAGAAAGGAAGAAAAAAATATAAGTTTAAACTTAAGTAGAAAGAGAAGAAGAAGAAGGAGAGCGTACAGGGAGGCTCGAAGAAACGCACGGGGATTTGGTTGTTTTGCTCGAAGCAAAATGATAAGGGGCTCGGGTCAATGTTAGTCCAGGTTTTATAACAGACCTGTTCTGTTTTCTGGATTTTAAAAATCAAATTTTAAAACAAGCTTAAACAAGTTTAAAAACAGAAGTTTAAATATAAACTCGGATTAGTTTGGAAACTTTCTTTATTTTCAAATTGTAGTATTAAATTAAAAGTGGTTAAACAATGAAGTGTATTCGAAGGGAAATTGAATTTAGAAAATGGTATTTGAAATTGTAAAGGAAGTTCTAAACAAAGTTTAAAATCAACATTTTTAAACCTGGATTTGAGTTTAAATCTGAAGTTAAGATTTTGGAAATAAAATGAGTTTTATAAATTTAAATGTTAATAAGTTTAGAATATGTAAGGATACTTTGATATATGAACTTAGGAGGAATTTGACTTCAAACTCTTTTAAATTTCTTTATAACAAAAGTAATGTGATAAATTTTGATAACAAATTAGATTAATTAATTAAATCAATTGTAGATCGTAAATTACTTAATGAAGGAAATTAAGGAGTTAATTACTAATTGTAATAAAATTTGGATATTTTGATTAAATCAATGATAAAGATAAATTGGTAATTAATGATTTGTTATTATATGATTGCTTAATGATAAGTAATTAAAGAGTAAATTTCTTGAAATAATCAATTAAGAAGTTAATTAATTATATAATTGGTTCAAAAGTCAATTTAATTAATATGATTGATTAAGAATAATTTAATTAATTAAAGTGTTTGATAAATTAATTTATATCAAATGATTTGGAATTAATAAATCAGAATTGGAAAATAAATTCATAAGTAATTAATTTAATTGGAGATAAATTGAATTACATAGGATTAAATAATTAATAAATCCTGTTTATAAATTATTATCAAATGCTTGACCTTACTTATGAATGATCGTATTATATGTGATGCCTTGAATTGATTACCCTATCTGATTAGTGATATTTCGTTCTGTGAATTGAGCTGTGTGAAATTTATTCATTTATTTATATTCATCTGTATATTATCTGCGAATCTATGAATGGGTGATGAGCGTTATAGTTTATATCGCTTATCAACTATATTTCTGTGTTCTAATCCATGATGATAGAATGTTGTTGCACTATTGTGTGTTAAACACCTGGACCACACTTATACACACACAAATATGGATTTCACGAGGAAATCGATTAAGTCACAGATTTTTTTTTTGAAAATGGTTTTGAATTTGAATTTTTAAATTCAAATGGTTTGAAAATGGGATTGGGTTTAAATGTGAAAAGCTTTTGAAAATGAAATTTCAAAGATGAAATTTATTTTGAATAACTTGATAAAGTTTGAAATTTAAATAATTTGATTTAAATTTAAATTCAAAATGTGAAACTAAATTCTATAATTTGAAACTAGGGATTAAAGATGTTATACCAGTTATATATTGGTTAAACTATTTAAAATGTATTAATTTGGGAATATGAATATAAATTAAGCTTTAACTCGAGTAGATAAAATTGGATTTTTCTGAAACAAAAACTGTTTGTTTTCAAATAACGAAAGCTTTCACATAAGAAATGAACTTCCAATTTGGTTAAAATGATTTCTAGTTTGAAATGAAGAAAACTTCCAAGTTATAGAAACGGTTTGAAAGTTATAAGTTGAATCTTTAATTTAAAGATTTAACGAGTTAATCCAATTGAAATGAAAATTGTTTTGAGATCTATGAATGGATCTTTATGAAACGGGTGAACTTTGAGAGATAAATCTTTTTGTTTAAAAGATTAAAAATGGTAATTTGTTTAAAACCATTTGAAAGAGTTTTTGGGTAATAAGTTGTGACTTAATTGAAATCCCATATCCATATGTTTTTGAAATATTGCGCTCACTATTCGGTTTAGCCGGGAGAGGACCTTTGTGTCATATATCCCATTCCGAATATGTGATACGTCGTTATGGATTGCATTTGAAGACCGGTGTTGAAGACCGGATATTTTTGAAAACGAAAGGATTACCGTCGAATGTCTCTGCACCGAATGGCCCCGGTATAGAGATCTCCATATGTGATGGGAAATCCGGACGTGATTAGGGATTATCCGAATTGCAAGGACTTCTTTGGAAGTTCCTTCGGTTCTGTTCGAACCCGGAACAGACTTGTATGGATTGTGTGTCTGACATTACATTTTGGGATATAAAGCAGATTTCTTTCAAATACATTTCTGTGGTTGCGGAGAATTTATTCTTTTAGCTTAACACCCTTCTCTGAGACGTACGAGCTCAGAGGTTATGTAGTTGAATGTTATCAGCGATATATTCCCAATTTGGTAATGTGACATGCTAAGTGTTGTTGTGTAACGATCATTGTTTGATCATTTGTGATAGGATCATTTGTTTGATCATTTATCTTTGTGATCATTACTTTGATCATTTGTTGACCCAAAGCATGGCTTTGTACCAAAGCGTAGCTTTGTGGACGAGACTTCGTCGAGCCTCACAAATCGCTAATGGTCGAAACAGGAATTGCGCGGCAAGGTTTCAGGGGTAGCTCCCCTAGGGTATGACCATTCCTTCTGGAAAAGGGTAGTATCATGGTATGGAGCCCAGATACTTACTCATGTGGACACACACTATATTTATTTCTGTGTGGTTGTTGGATTAGAGGTACCTCGTTTAAAGGTCCCAAAGGACCGGGGGTGGCATATCTGAGGGTTTATAATATCCCTTGGGAAAAGGGGTTCCCGGCCTTGTTTGGCAGAGAACGGTTTGGTTCTCGGGGTGTCCCGCCAGAGGCGTTCCCATGTGGCAATAGGAAGTTCCTTAGCCTGACCATTTGTTGGAAAAATCCAAAGAAACAATACGCGCCTTGAACGGTTTTAGTTGTATAACCTACCATGGAATGTGGCGGTAACCTGCTATTGAACATGGTAGCTATTGCAGGCATACGATAATGGTCGTATGCTGGCTAAGATTTATATTCTACTTTCGAAATGCTTTTCTGCACTGTGCACTTATAATAATAATATCAAAGAAATTTTCTGCGTATTAAGCATGTTTGACTATCATAAGGAGAAATCTCCTCCAATTCTGCGTTTGCATTGTGTGTGTGGCGGGAGGTCTTATGGTAGTTTCATTTTCTAAAAAGCATATCGGATTTTCTTTTATAAATCTTGTTTCTTTAATAGATAAACTGTTTTTGTTACTCACACCAGTCCCATGACTGACCCGGAGTTTATTGTTCCTTTCCTAAACTCTGGGTGCTCACTATTTTCCACACGAGCAATCTGGAGTTGGGTTTTTCAGATAGTTAGGTTTGGTAGATTATCTGGAGCTAGTTCAATCTTTGGATATGGACGAGACTTGCTTGTCTTAGTGTATCGTGATGATGGTTCAAGCTGCTGCTGGAATTCTTCCTTGGAGACTATCTTAGAGTTATTTGTTCCGTTGCTGTTGTTATCTATTGTCTTTCCGCTGCTATTTTATTGTATCATATCTCTGATGTATATCGATATCAATTGTATCATCTGTTGTATTAGGATGTTGTATCAGATGTTGTATATTGATATTCATTTTTTTTTCCGCTGTGTTGTTTACTTAATGGTGTTATAAGCCCCGGCGAATCGAATTTGAACGGTCGAATCTACGGCATTCGACTACGATGTAAAGTATGGATATCGATTTTCGAACGGGCAAAATCCGCTTCGTTACAGTTGTTTCCTGGAATCAATAGTATGTTATATATTAAAAATATACTTTTCCGTTTATATTCATATTTTAAAAATAAATTTTCAGGTGTCGTTGTTACAGGTTTCGTATATATTGGGTTGAGATTTAAACTTTATATATATATTTATACACACACATTGGTTCTGGGTATAAGAATATATAGAGTTTTGAATATATGTATTGTTGTTAATAGTATATATATATAATCGGTCTTTCATATGGATATTATGAAGTAATATAACAAGGTTACCTAGTGGCATGCATGTGTAGTAAAAAGCTTGTGCGTCAGTTTATATGTAGATATATATATGCTTATATTAGCTACCTATACATTTCGATGTGAAGTAAATATGTCTAGGAATTAACTATTATAAAGGTTTTTTTTAGGTGGTTTGACTTTTTCTCAAAGACAATATATTCGTTTTGGTTCACAGTATGTGTGTATATATATTTGTTTATAATGTATATTATTTAGAAGAAGCAAAAATAAAAACTGCTGCACGTATAGATGTATATGGTTACAATACTTAGATATGTTAAAAGTAATATATTATATGTTAGTTGATATACTATGGTATTTCAGAGTATACATGGATATTGTGTTAAGCTTATAAATTACTGGTTATAAAGGGTGTAGTAATTGAAGTATGGCAGAGTATAAGTAACAGTTACAAATGTATAGTGACTTGTTTATGTGTATATATATTGATTTAAAATTATGTAAGCATTATGCATTCTTATAAGTGTATATATATATATATATATACTTAAAATTTTATTATAAAGATATGTTTGTTTTATTTATGTGTTATTATTTAAACAATGATTTTGAAATACTAGTATATATATTTAAATTTAAATGGGTATAAACTGAGAATATGATTTCATAAACAGTTATATACGGTTATATATGTATATAAGTTCAATTACACCATTTAGCATCATCGATCGGTTCTAATTTGATTTCGTCAATCCCTTATTAACCAGATCTGTTCGTCAAATTCGTGCCAATCTAGCTTTGATTTGGAATTCGTGCTTGGATTCGTAATTCATCTCATTTTCGTTCGTCTCTAGCCTCGAAAGGTAAGAAATCACTCACGATTAATGTTCTTATATTTATTAAATTTGATTTCAATTGAAACAACAATTGAAATATGATGCTGTAGTTATTTAAATTGTTATATGTTATTATCTATAAATGTTCACCTGGGGGATATGACACCATATCCCGTTGTTTATAGTATATTGTTATATGCCTGTTGTTATTATTATCATATCTATTATCACTCTGTAAATTCCCTATTGGTATAGAATTCGCTATGGGTTGAAATGATACATACCCGAACGAAATTTAGAATAGCAGAAAACCGTTATGGGTTGAAATGATAGACCTAAGTGATTTTCATTGGATTTGAATTTGGGATTGTGGGTCCAAATGATACCTGCCCGTATATGTTTAAATTATGGATTTAAATGATAAATATCCGTATCACTTGACCATAGAATAGAAAATTTTACACCGACGCCGTTAGTCTATATAAATATTTTGAAAATGAACTCTGTGGTTTTGAAAAGAAATATACAGTTGTAATAAATATTGATTCTTCAATATATTATATATATAAAATGGTAATGATATATATAGGTTTAATGATAACATTAAATTTAATTAAGATTGATTTAATACATATAATATGTTTAAGCATTTTAATTTATATTTCAAATAGATTTTGGTAATAACTTGAATAAGTTAAGGTTGGGAAGGTAAATCTGAAATATATTTGGAATTGTAATCAATTAAGAATTTAATTTGATTAAATCGATTTGAAACTTATTGAAATTGAGATCTAATGATATGATGGTATAATGTGATTTTGATTTAAGTAAGTTAATGAATATTTCACGTTTATATGAATTTAAGGAAATATTTAGTAAACTGTAATTTTAGATTATTTAAATGATACTGAATTTATTAAATGAATATTTCAAGGCTAAATAATAATGAGGTTAAATCGAGATCTATATGAAACTGTTAAATTGAACTTTGAAATGTTGAATATTAAAGCTTTGAAATATACTGGAATTTAAATGGTTTATTTGTGATACAGATCTGCAATTGAAATCAATATAATTTGAATTTGTTATTTAGAAAACTGAATTGAATGAAAATTGATAAAGCGAGATTGAATTTGATTTGAATGGGAAACTAAAGTTGATTTTGAAGCAATTTGTGAAATTGAGGATATATATATATATATATATAATGAAATGATATTTTGGTTTGGATGTATAAATTAATTTGAAATAACCACGGTGTTATAGTGTATATTTCTACATTATAGATAGTTCCACGGATTCTTAGAAGATGCTTATCCCAAACATTCTCTGAGTCACTAGTATTTCAGTTGATATTTCACTTGAGTTGGATTTATTGATATAAGAATGTTAATCCTGACTCGAGTGTTTTGTGTTTTGCTTTATGCTCGGGTCAGACCGAGTGATACAACATTTGAGACTCACCTTTAGAGTTTGGAGCTTCGTTTAGAGATCCAACTATCGATTCAGCTTTCAGCCCTTCCAGTTGATTTGTTCAAAGAGGTCATCAGTTGTATTGGAGACTAAACTATATTTGAGATATTCTGTTGCATTTTATTTCTAACTCTGATGTTTATATAGTAGCTTCATGAACTACTATTTATCTATTCCGCTGCATTATTTTATATTACTCTGTGTCTGTGATTCTATGGATGATTTATTTACCGTATATGCCAAGTTTTGCCAAATTTAAATTAACAATGTGATATTTTGAACAATTCAAGTCCGACGTGTGTGGATGCGAATAGTTGAAAATATTGAGTCGTTACAGTTGGTATTAGAGCTTTGGCTCTAGGCAAACTTAGGATATATAGTAAATTTATTTGCAGAATCACATTCATTCGAGCTTGAATTTCCCCCTGTTTGATTTGGTTTTCCTTTGGACTTTGGAACGTTCCCTACGGTTCCAAAATCCATTATCTTCTCTCCCTATTCGTGTTTCTTGATTCTGGAGTATCCCATAACTCCACTTTGAACGATCTCTATAGAAATCGACGATACCGCCAATCTTTGAATGATTTGTAAAGAGTAAAACTCCTTTACAATTGGCATTGATTCACTGGATATTTATATATCTCTCGGTTTAGATGTTGCTATCTCTTGTTATGCCGAATTCGAACTCTGGCAATCGTATGTCGATTTGCCTTAGAATTCTACACCGATCTTATTTTGAAGTCACGGTTGACCCAGTTAAGGTCGCCCGCGATTTATGTAAGTATATCCATCTTCTGTTTTTAAATTTAATTATCTCATCTTTGTTCGAGCCTATCTTCGAATCAGAAGTCTATTTGATTAGAGTCCCTCTAATTTGAATCTCTATCTTTGTTTTGGAATCCATTCTTGAATCATCCTTTGGAAAATCGGGTTTGTTTGAAATTGTTTTATATACGGAAATTATTATTTTGATAAGTATTATTATATTCAATATATAAAAGTGAAAATGTTTTCGATAAGGATTGTGTACCTTTTAAAAAGTAGAATTCGAAATTTAAAATTTTTTATAAGAAATTTGATTTATATAAAAATGATTTATAACAGAAGTGTTTGAATTTGAAATTTGAGAGACTGAACTCCGGTATTTTGAAATTTGGTTTTGAGATTTCGAAAATATATAATAATACGATTTGAAAGTATTTTTCGAATAAGAAATGTTTCAAATGAGTTCAAATGAATTCCAATGATTTCAAAAAAAATTCAAAGAAGTTTTCCAGAAAATAGAAGTCCAGAACTCACTTGTGTCGCTGAAAAATAATTTCGGTGATGAGTGCACGCATCATCGACATTGATTTTCGAGTTTCAGAGCGGGGGAGAGGCCACTTTAGTAGCTTTGCTATGCGGGTGATTTTATGAAACCAAATTTGATTTCAAATTCCGAAGTACGATTTGATGTTCGAACGATATATGTATATATATTTGAAAATTTTGAAGTGAGCCGGTGTTTAGTCCTCGAGTTTTGGATTTAACCCTATCTATTAAAGTTGATTTACTGGTTTGTTTCTGGTTTCCAACTCTTGAATTGGAAATTTGATTTCTTCGACTATTTTGAATGTTCGAGCACTTCCAAATCGAGGTTTAAATTTTCAAAGCTAAGTAGTTTCAAAAAAGTATAAATCATTCGATTAAGTAAATGAGTTTGGAATTGTTTTGTTAAGTAAATGGATAAGACTATTTCGAATTATACTAATTTGAAATTTTGTTTCGAAATGTTTCAAATAAAATTTAGTTCTAAAAGTTTTGACTTTGGAACATCTTTTATAAACTATATATATATATATATATATTTAATAATGATTTTTAAATCGGTAAATTGGATCTTTCAAATAGAAATAAATAGTTTAAAGGTTTGAAAGGGATGGCTTTAAACTTGGTAATCATTTTTGGATATAATTGATTTGAGAAAATATTGGTTTCGAAAATAAATTGGAATTAAAACTGAGTATTTATATGATGATTTCTGAAATGAATTTGTTTGGCCTAAATTATGTTGATTTGGAAACTAAGATTATTTTCTAAACCTATTATCTTGGAAACTTTGAAACTGAAGGTATTTAATTTGGAAGAAATAATTTGGTGAAATCGTATATGATTGTGAAACTGAACTGATATTGAAACAAATTGAAATTGAGAACCTTATTTATTAAACACTTGATTTGGGAATTATCAAACTTATATAAAATTGATCTGTTTAAATATTAAGTGATTTGAAAACTATTAATTTGGAAAGGTACTCAATTTGAAAAGCGAAATCTTATATTAATCGAAGTCTATATAAGTGTGATTTGATATACTATTGATTTTGGAAAGTATTCAAGTTGAAAATGAAATCTTATATATGATGGACTTTATATAAGTATGATATTTGAAAGTGATTTGAAAGGTACTATATGATACATATTTTCGAAGTAAAGATATGGAAAGTGCCTTCTGCTTGATATCCGCTTTGTGGCCACATTGTGGAATCATTCTATCAATATTATTCTCTCTGATTTTGGTTTTTCAGATGTGATACTCGAGTGTCCTACCATGGCATAACCCATGATCATTTTTTGGGTAGCGTAATCCGCAAGGCAGAGATTGCTTAAAGGGTACGGATGTTTCCTAGGGGATCTAGGCGTAACCATTGTTATGTATCCTGCGGTCTACCGGTTTTATTGTCGTGGCGTAATCCGTAAGGAAGAGACTGCTTAAAGGTACGGATGTTTCACGGAGGATCCATGCATAACCATTGTTATGTATCCTGCAGTCCACAGTTTTGGTTATCATGGCGTAATTCGTAAGGCAATGATTGCTTAAAGGTACGGATGTTTCCTGGGGGATCTAGGCGTAACCATTGTGTATTGCGATCCAGGTGATTTGTTTGGATTGTACTTTCCATGTCAGTTTTGAAGGTTTTTCAAGTATTTTCACTGGGTGTTGAAACAGGTCTACTAAGTACTTGAAGAATTCTAGCTTTGCGCCTGATCAACGCATGGCCAGAGTCTGCAAGAACGAGGATAAACTTGTTGAACATCGAGTTATAAAAGTATTTCCAACAAAGAAATTTTGTATTAATATTTGAAATTGAAATTATTAAAGTTTGAATTAACTATTTGTGCCCAATACTATACTTTTAAATCTACCTTATCTGCTAAGCTTTATTTGTTCACCTATATTCTGTTTCCCGAATCTACCTTCCTTTCCTTTTTTTGAATATAATCTTTAAAATATTGTTTATTTATATACTACATGGTTTAATAGAAGATTTTTAATATTATAAATATTTTAGAAGTTATTAATTAAATAAAACATATTTAAAGTAAACGATTATTGATTTATCAACAATGTATTTTAAAAGTATCTTGAGATAAAATTTATAAATTTTTGAATTATGGATATAATAAATGGGTTTAAACCAAATTATTGAATATTAGTTAATTTAAATTGAAATTTATATAGTTTTAAACTAATTGCTAAATCTGGACTTTCAATTTATTTTTATTTCTGGTTGTTCTATTCTCCTACCATCTTCCTTTTGGGGACGAAAAGTTTTAAGTGGGGGAGAGTGCAGCGAACCAAAATTTTAAAGGTTTTATTTACATATTTAACTAAAAATTTTGTGAAAATTTTTATAATTGAATTTGGAAATAAAATTTTTAATATTTGGATTATGTATACTTTAATATAGCAAATGATAAATTTTCATCAGCAATTATGAAAGTTTATTTTATTGGGTAATTATATTTCAATTCAAATCAGTTAATAATTGATGATAATAAATTAATTTTCAAACCCGAATATTTTTCTGTAGAAAATTTCTAAATCCTCTTCTGAATGGGACGTCAACTTTCGTTTTTCCAAATTTAGACTTCTATTGCTCCGTTTATCTCAATTCTGACAAAATAGCTGCATTTCTAGTACCGATTATCGACTTTTGATCGGATGATCGTACCATCAATATCTATATACCGTTTTGATCGTCTCGTCATGCTGATCTCAGCGGTATACTTTTATCTGTGTTTTGGTGTCCGGTACACGACAGAAGCAATAAACTGCTTGTTGTAATGGTACCTTTAATTATGACCGTTAATTGTTCCTTCAGTTTCAGATATTGAAACGTGCTGCATACGCAAACATTCATTGCTTTAATAATTTATTTGCATAATTTAAAGGCCAGCTGTTATTACTTTCATCATTTCCACTTATTGTATAGTGGTCTTTTCCTCTGCCTTCTTTCGTATTGTTCTTTTCCAATCGTTGTATATTTAGCTGAGGCTATTCCACTTTTTCATTGGAACACCAGCCTACCAAATTCCTTTCTCTCTTCCTCCTTTCATTCTTTCTTCTGTAAAAATGTGCACAGTAAGCTCTTCTCTCTTATCCACCTTACTTTCTCAAAATCTGCTTCCTCTTTTCTTTTTCTCCCTTCTTCTTTATATATTGATCGGCCACCTCACCTCCAAAAAAAAAACTCACCACTCCACGCCCCTCCATCTCTCCGCCGTATCACTTTGCTCCGCACTACACTCGTCCATGGCCCACATCAGCGATGTACATCGAACAGCCATAAACTCCCGCATCTCCGCCTGCTTATTTCTTGTTCGACTGAAGGCTGCCTCTCCACCACCGAGTATGGTATTGACACATCCTCTCCTCCCATCACATCGGCCTCCCTATCACCCACTCCTCTGCTCCAAACCCAGCCACCCACCGAGACGAACGACCTCACCACCACTACCTCCGTGTCATCCTCCTCACTCGGCACATCCACCACCACTCATCTCAGCCCATTTTGCCTCATACCCTCTAGATCGCCTCCTCTTCATTTATGTGTATATATGCATTATATATTTATATTCATTGTTATTTATTGATATTTTTTTAAAAGTTGTTTATATATTAGTATGCATATGATATACTTGTTTAACTATTGATCTCATTTGTATCCTTATCGTTCGTATTTCGTATGGTATACATATAGTTTTAACATTAATTTAAATTGTGAATATATATATATATATATATATATATATATATATATATATATATATATATATATATATATATATATATATATATATCTTTGTTAATATATCTAACCTATCTTAGTATATGCGTATAAATTTTTATATGCAGAGGGTATGACCTGTCTGCCTCGAATATACCTTACTCTTAGTTGTATATGTTTAAAGTATATTACGTAAATTTACCTATTACTGGACATATTATATATAGAATATTATGTATATATACCATATTTTAAAGTTGTTACCAGGGATCAATAGTATGTTATATATTAAAAATATACTTTGCCGTTTATATTCATATTTTAAAAATAAAGTTTCGGGTGTCGTTTATTACAAGTTTCGTATATATTGGGTTGAGATTTAAGCTTTACATATATACACACACACATATACATACATACATTGGTTCTGGGTATAAGAGTGTATAGAGTTTTTAATATATGTATTTTTGTTAACAGTATATATATAATCGGTCTTTCATATAGATATTATGAAGTTATATAACAAGGTTACCTAGTGGCGTGCATGTGTAGTAAAAAGCTTGTGCGTCAGTTTATATGTAGATATATATGAGCTTATATTAGCTACCTATACATTTCGATGTGAAGTAATTATGTCTAGGAATTAATAATTGTAAAGTTTTTTTTATGTGGTTTGACTTTTTCTCAAAGACAATATATTCAGTTTGGTTCACAGTATGTGTATACATATATTTGTTTATAATATATATTATTTAGAAGAAGCAAAAAAAACCGCAGCACGTATAGATGTATATGATTACAGTACTTAGATATGTTAAAAGTAATATATTATATGTTAGTTGATATGCTATGGTCATTTCAGAGTATATATGGATATTGTGTTAAGTTTATAAATTACTAGTTATAGAAGGTGTAGTAATGGAAGTATGGCAGAGTATAAGTTATAGTTGCAAATGTATAGTGACTTGTTTATGTGTATATATATTGATTTAAAATTATGTAAGCATTCTGCATTCTTATAAGTGTGTATATATATATATACTTCAAATTTTAGTATGAAGATATGTTTGTTTTATTTATGTGTTATTATTTAAACAATGATTTTGAAATACTTATATATATATATATATATATATATATATATATATATATATATATATATATATTTAAATTTAAAAGGGTCTGAACTTAGAATATGATTTCATAAATAGTTATATACGGTTATATATGTATATAAGTTCAATTACACCATTTGACATCATCGATCGGTTCTAATTTGATTTCGTCAATCCCTTATTTACCAGATCTGTTCGTCAAATTCGTGCCAATCTAGCTTTGATTTGGAATTTGTGCTCAGATTCGTAATTCATCTCATTTTCGTTCGTCTCTAGTCTCGAAAGGTGAGCAATCACTCACGATTAATGTTCTTATATTTATTAAATTTGATTTCAATTGAAACAACAATTGAAATATGTTGTTGTAGTTATTTAAATTGTTATATATGTTATTATCTATAAATGTTCATCTGGGGATATGACACCATATCCTGTTGTTTATCGTATATTGTTATATGCTTGTTGTTATTATTATCATATCTGTTATCACTCTGCAAGTTCCCTGTTGGTATAAAATTCACTATGGGTTGAAATGATACATACCCGAACGGACTTTAGAATAGGATAAAACCGTTATGGGTTGAAATGATAGACCTAAGCGATTTTCATTGGATTTGAATTTGGGATTGCAGGTCGAAATGATATCTACCCGTATATGTTTAAATTACGGATTTAAATGATAAATATCCGTATCACTTGACCATAAAATAGAAAATTTTACACCGACGCCGTTAGTCTATATAAATATTTTGAAAATGAACTATGTGGTTTTGAAAAGAAATATGTAGTTGTAATAAATATTGATTCTTAAATATATTGTATATATAAAATGGTAATGATATGTATATATATAGGTTTAATGATAACATTAAATTTAATTAAGATTGATTTAATACATATAATATGTTTAAGCATTTTAATTTATATTTCAAATAAATTTTGGTAATAACTTGAATAAGTTAAGGTTGGGAAGGTAAATATGAAATATATTTGAAATTGTAATCAATTAAAAATTTAATTTGATTAAATCGAGTTGAAACTTATTGAAATAGAGATCTAAAGATATGATGGTATAACGTGATTTTGATTTAAGTAAGTTAATGAATATTTCACGTTTAAATGAATTTAAGGAAATATTTAGTAAACTGAAATTTTAGATTATTTAAATGATATTGAATTTATTAAGTGAATATTTCAAGACTGAATAATAATGAGGTTAAATCGAGATCTATATGAAACTGTTAAATTGAACTTTGAAATGTTGAATATTAAAACTTTGAAATATACCAGAATTTAAATGGTTTATTTGTGATTCATATCTGTAATAGAAATCAATATAATTTGAATTTGTTATTTAGAAAACTGAATTGAATGAAAATTGATAAAGTGAGATTGAATTTGATTTGAATGGGAAAGTCGAGTTGATTTTGAAGCGATTTGTGAAATTGAGGAAATATGTGTGTGTGTGTGTGTGTATATATATATATATATATATATATTGAAATGATATTTTGGTTTTGATGTATAAATTAATTTGAAATGACCACAGTGTTATAGTGTATATTTCTACATTGTAGATAGTTCCATGGATTCTTAGAGGATGGTTATCCCAAACATTCTTTCAGTTGATATTTCACTTGAGTTGGATTTATTGATACAATAATGTTAATCCTGACTCGAGAGTTTTGTGTTTTGCTTGATGCTTGGGTCAGACTGAGTGATACAACATTTGAGACTCAACTTTAGAGTTTGGAGCTTCGTTTGGAGATCCAACTATCGATTCAGCTTTCAGCCATTCCAGTTGATTTGTTCAGAGAGGTCATCAGCTGTATTGGAGACTTCACTGCATTTAAGATATTCTATTGTATTTTATTTCTAACTCTGATGTTTATATAGTAGCTTCATAAACTACTATTTATCTATTCCGCCGCATTATTTTATACTACTCTATGTCTGTGATTCTGTGGTTGATTTATTTACTGTATATGCCAAGTTTTGCCAAATTTAAATTAACAATCTGATATTTTGAACAATTTAAGTCCGGCATGTGTGGATGCGAATGGTTGAAAATATTGGGTCGCTATATCAACCCATGAAAACTAGGATAAGAGGGAAGTTATTAGAGTTACCAATAGGTTTAGGGAGAACCCATGAAACAATGATGATATTGGCACCAATAGGTTCTTAGTGATCCCATAAAAAATATGAAACAGGATGGGGAGTCCATAAACATTGAACAGGTTATTAGTTAGCCCATGAAAACTAATAAGTTAATAGTAACCCTGGAAACTATAATTAAAATAGATAGTCAAAATGAATGGGGATGGGTAATCCAGAACTGATTTACTTGTTTTGTATATCATCATAATATTTTGAACAGTTATGTTTTAACCATTGTGTAGGAGCGTAGTATATGGTTTTATAAAGGTTTTAGGATACTAGTGAAGGGATACCCGTTCTGCTAAGTGGTGTGGTCTCACTAGAAATCAATATGGTTTGAGATGGTAGACTATCATTCATACTAGGCTTTATGTCTGACTGGAATTTTATGTTTTTCCCTTAAACTCGTGGGTATTCTGTTGATTTTGAGTAGTTTGAGAGTTGAGGTTTTCAGGTACCTCTTTAAAATGAATAAGCCTTCGGAGACGTGCATGAGGCATGATATCTATTTAGAGTTCTCCTTTATTTGATTCCGCTATGTTGTAGTCATAAAGGCAAGTTGTTTAATTGTTTATATATACACTGATCATCTAAGGGGGCATCTTCATATCTCGCTCTTGGCGTATGTTATAACAAATATATTTTCTCTGAACGTGGTTTACGTTTTGGGATTATGTACTGAATTTGAAATGATTTGAAAGGGAATGTGAAAGTTTTTTTGTGATTTTAATTTTTTTACATATCCATATGTTTTTGTTATATCAATGTATTTAAAATTACCGTATTTGGTAGCCGAGGATTAATAACTATGGATGACTGTAGCATCCATAGCCGTTAGTTTTGGGCCTCAAAGTAGGGGATGTTACAATACACATACACACACATATGTATTAATTATTACTCCAAATGTCACACTTTTATTTATTTTAAACTCAATAGTAAGCAGAAATTTACTTGCAACATTCCAAGATTCAATGCATTAAAATATCAAAAAACCCCAAGGATTTAAAAGAATTTTCATTCAACTCAATTCATATCCATCAAATAAAAACAAATTCCTAATCATTACGCATTCATTAAGATTTCATTCAAGTCATGTTCATCGAATAAATATAAATTCCTAATCATTATGTTTCACTTTAGATTCATTAAATTCATATCTGACGTAAAATAACAGTTCTAATCATTACGCAATTTTGTATTAATTTCATATAAAATTCCAAACTAGTTTTCATAACATGAAAGTATTGATTCATCAACATAAATTACATAGGCAAGTTTATCTTCTTCAACCTTTTCTTATTCATGAATTTAATTGCAATTTAAATTCAATATCTCTAACATGTAGGAATAAATCTACAACGTTATACTTCTTCAACATTTTTTATTCATGAATTTGATTGCAATTTAAATTGAATATCTCTAGCATGTAGGAATAGATCTGCAACGTTATAATCTAGTATTATATAAAATATATAATATTTCCACTTACCATTTTAAGTGCTCTCAAATCTCTAGATCTAATCTCTGTTATCTATATTTCTTATTTTGATTCGGACCCAAAAATAACATTTATATACAAATCTATTAGAATTTGGATTAGAGGGAAGAGATTTAGGCTAACCTATAAATTAAAACCAGTTCTATAGTATATCTCTAATGTAGTGACTTGGTTTGAGTCTATTTCCTATTATTTGTCATCTCCTATTCTTCTCCACGGTGCATATGTGCAAATTAAATCTATTTCTATGAATCTAGAATTATGAAAGAGAAGAGAAAGTGATAGAGCTTCCGTGCTCATTTGAAAATTAAGAGTTGGAAGTGATGCCGTAGGTCTTATTTTATAGAGGTATAAATCATTGCTAACCATCGGATCAAACTATTTTAAATTTGGGCCATATAGCCAAAATTTACTATCGTACAATTTAGATCACCTTATTGACCATGATGTTACCTAGGTCGAACACTTGTGGTCGACCCGAGCCTTCCTGGGTCTACCCATATTGTGTGAATCTGGTTGATTTTAATCATTATTTGACTTTGTTGATTACATTACTTCTTTTAACAAATCAGATTCATTTGTTTCTACTAATTACAAATTCTTTGAGATTTTAGTTTAATATTAACAATTGAATCTCCATTAAAGTTACCAATTGGCGTTAATTTATTTTAATACCATATTTACATATATAATTATTTCCGACACTAAAACATCAAACGTTAATTACTTTTCCATTTGAACTCCGATCAGAAAACATTATATATGAAAATTGATTAGAAAATCACCACAAACACAATGGTGCAAGTTTCGTAACCAAATTATGAGATTTGCAAAAAATTCATTTTTCACTATTTACTATTTATTAGCTAATTTTTTTAATTAATTAATGTAAAAATATGGGTTGTTACATTCTTCCTCCTTAAAAGAATTTCATCCTCAAAATTCCTTAAGGGCTCGATCATGCAATCTATCACACATCCACTCTAAACTTACAAATCTTGAGCATGCACACAATGTTTGCAACCAATCGTGTTTGGTACATGGTGTATCACAACATATATGATATGCAAACTGAGAAATTCTAAATTGGAGCCTCTTATATGAAAGCTTAATTTTAAAATAGTTTCAAAAATATGGTGCAGACATACTAATTATAGTGGCAGTTCTGTATGCATGCAGCTTGTGAAAACCAAAAACATACTTTTGCATCCAAATTTTCCCACATTCTAGGAGTAGAAGTACAGTTCAGCCAATTTTTGCATTCAGTTTCTACCATCCAAAATCCTAGCGCACCATGTCTAACATCCAATTTAGCAAAATCCAGTTTTCTAAACCTATTTTCTTATTCTAGGAAGGGTCTAGAAGGAATATGATCTTCCTCTCATGTACCTCTTTCCCTTGTATCTTGGAATCTCCTCTTTTTCCTCATTCCTTTTCCAACTTTTCCAAAAAAAGTTTGCATAAGTCCATTTCTTTTTAGTTTTTAAAATAGGGTTTACTTCCAAAATCGAATTTTTGGTTATTAACAAGATACAAAGAAGGTGATTCCCTAACTATAACAATTTTCTCCGTCATTTCTAACCGTATTTTATTTACAGTCATCTCCGCAGCATAGTAAAATCCATGTTTAACCAACTTATTAACTGTTTCCCAGTGTCAAGTATGTGGCATTTCCAAAATTTTAAATTTTCTTCTTTTTCAATTAAAAAATATTTTTATATTACTTTCTAAAATATTCATAAAATTTAAATTTAAAAATGTTTTAAAACATTTTGCAAAAATATTTCATTTTTCAAAGTACATATATATACAGGTTTTTCAAAACAAAATTTTCCACATCTCAAGAAATCGAGGTTTAGTCAACATTCCAATGTCCATAGTGGACTTTTTTTTAATTTACACGGTAAATTTGAAGTTTCAAAAACTTCTCTTTTATTTATAATAGCAACCAGCAACGAAGTTCAATTATAAATTCAGCCTTTTAGGTACAGGGATATTGACCTATGGATACTCAATATTCCTTCCTTGTCCTCCAATTCCTAAAATTTACCAATCTTATTCCATTTTCATTTTATTGGTATTTAAATAAATTTCCTTAATTTTTTTTCCTACCTTTCGGTTTCTACCATTTCTTTTTTATTTTATTAGTTGACCAATGTTCCTTATCTTTATTATTTTCCACATAACAATACGGTCCATATTGAAAATAAAATAAAAGGAACATTTTTATAATATTGTATGGGCCTCTACCACCAATAAAAACAACTAATGCTTATAAACCAACCTAACTAGTACAATTGTTGGAAGCTACCCTACAACAACAACTAACACTAACGATGTCGTGGCTTAATCACTTCTGACTTGCATGGACCTCCCTAACATGCCATCCTTCTAAAATCCTAATATCTTAACTTTGAATTTCCCAATATCCACCACGAATGTTTGCCACCTCACAATCCTCTTTACCATCTTCTTTTAATCCAAATTCCTTGATGGTATTATCAAACCTTACACTCATGTCTAAAAAAGTATTTGTGACGACCCGGAATTTTTGGACATTTGAAATCGGAATACTTAATCGATTTTAAATATTTAAAAGTGAATTTTTTACTTGAATTCAAAAATCACTAATTATTAGATAATTTAATTATTCAATAAAATTATTCGAAGTTGGGTAAAATGTGAAATTTGGAATTTTTAGCTTGTTAAAAATAATTTAAGGGCTTGTAAAATTTATATTGATAGTATTGAAGATAGTAAGGTGTTAAAATTGAATTTGAAAGTGTTTTGTTAAGTTATGAAATTTTATCGTTTAAATCGATATTTAAAACTAGCCTTCCGAGGCACAATCTCGGAATTCAACGAAACTAGTTCCACTGGATCCGTAATATTGTATTATTATCGGATTTCAATTTTCGTAGTGTTTGGAGTTGTTATGCAATTGAACGATAAGTAAACGCGTTGAAAATTAAATTGAGATTTTTTTTCAAAATATAAAAATATAAAGGTTAAATCAGCAGAGTGTACTCGAGCCACCCTGGCACCTGGATTGCGTCGACCTAGCTTATCTCCTCTTCCCGTTTTAAACGCCTATCTTCCTTTATAAAAAAATATAGTTCGAATTCATAAAGGTAAAAAAATAAAAAGTGAAAAACTTCTCGTGATAAATTTCATGGCCGAGCAACCACATCCTCTTCCACTTTCGTACCAATCGGTGAGCGCTATTTCTTTTCGTGAGCGAGCATCAAGAGGAGGGGCGGAATTGGGGAAGTCGCGAGCTCGAAGTAATCTAGGGTTGGAAAAGATCGAGGAGACGGGTCGCTGGTGATGTTGTCACGGCAGTCCACACGCATGTGCGTGCTGAAGGTCAATTGCGAGGCGATGGTCTATGCGCATGAGGGAGGCTAGGAATTGAGGGTAGCCGAGCGCGCTAATTTGGATGGTGGCAATAGAGGTGGTTCGCCGCCTGTGGCGTTCGCGAATGGGACATGGCCGAGGCAAGGTGGGGGCACAGGCGACTTCGGTGAGGAGGATGGAGGTTGTGCGACGGCAGAAGCTCGAATCGAAGGCAGTAAGGTCAAAAATCGAAAAACCAAGGCAAGGTTGAAGTGGATTGCAAATTAAAATCAAAGGTGAGTTAATCTCTCTCTTTTGTATTTTTTATTTAGATTTGAATGGTTAAATTTAAACAATTGGTTGTATGATTGAATTGATTTGATGTGCACTGTACACTGATGATTTGGTGACTTTGGTTTTGGTTGGTTCTCGAGTTAGTTGTTGCTTGACTCGAAGCATTTGGGTTTTAAATTTTTTCAAACTTAAATCATAAATAAGAAAACGTTTTCATTTTAAAGTTAATAAGGGCTTAATGATTTGTGACTCGTTAAATTAGTAGGGTAGTTAAAATGGATAATTAATTAAATAAATTAATTAATGATTTGGGTTAATTAATTTAGTAGTTAATGGTTTGAATTAATTAATTGAGGTTTAAGTTAATTAATTAAGTTTAATAGATTTAGAAAAATCATTGGGTGGATTGATAGGTAATTACTTAATGTACTTAATAAAATATAATTACTTTGTGTAATTAATCAAGAGATTAATTAAGATAATAAATTAAGAAGTGATTAATTTATTGAATGGAGTAAATAAAAAAGTAGATAATTACAGGTTGAGATAAATCAAGAGTGATTAATATTTGTGGTTTAATTAATGATTAATTATTTAATGTAATTAAATTAGATTGGAATAAATTGAAATGTAAATGGAAAATCATTAATTTATATAATCAATGACGTAATTAAAGATTGATTAATTAAGATTAATTAAGTAATGCTAAGTGATTTAGGAGAAATTAATTAATATAAGAAATTAAGGATTAATGTAATTAATTATAGTTAATTAAATTGTGAAGTAATTGAAGATTTATTACTGTTCTTGGTTAAGAATAATTAATTTGCGTAATTAATTAAATATAATTACTTGAATGTAATTGAAGGATAATTAACCCAGGGTGATTAATTAAGACGGATAATTAAGGGATGATTAATTAATTGATTTGAATTAATTAATGTCAAGTGAAGGAATCTAAATGATTGAGGTTAGTAATTCAATTAGAAGTGATTAAATTTATTTTAGGAACGATCAAATTTGCTTATGAATGATTGAATGGTATTGGATATCTTGAATAAATTGATATCTCTGATATGAAATGTTTTTAAGTACATATGTTTGGGCGGACAGGATATTGTGGTTATCTATCCATGATGAATGGTTGTGTAAAGGGACATCCTGTATTTAAAGTTTGAAGTGTATTTCATTTGGGAACTTGGGTTTGGATGACATGAGACTCGAAGAGACCAGGGTCGGGTGTTAGAAAATACCCGAAACCACTTTGAATTTTTAAAGATTGATATGTGAAATCAATAGGCTGGAATGAAATGATTTAAGTGAATTGGACTATTTAATCTAAATTTTGGTACTTAGAAATTGATGTGTGAAGTAAGTGATGTCTATAAATAATTGTGAATTTGTAAATTGATACGAGTTACCCCGGGTTTATATAAGTTGTATGCTTTGTATTCCATGTTAAATGGGTTTACTCACGCTGGTTTCCAGCCTGACCCGATTGTTACTTTGATGTAATGCTCGGGTCTGACAGAGTACTTACAGATTTTCAGGTAAGGACGTTCTGGGCTCAGGAAACGAGCTGAATGGCAAGAACGTATGGAGTGTTTCCGCTGTATTATATTGTTATATATCTGAGGCATTATGATTGTGTATATCAGTGTCTGTATATATGTATAACTGTGATGTATTATAAATGTATTTGACAGATACAGAATTCTTTTGTAAACTGTTATTGTTTGTTATTATATTTTATCAGCTGCGAATGTGAGATGTTGGTATTTTTGTTCTTCTTATTCTTCTATCTCTTTCTTCTTTCCCTAATTCTCTGGAATTTTCGGGTTCAAAAATTTCGGGTCGTTACAGTTGGTATCAAAGCTGAAAGGTTAAGCGAGAACCTTGGCTCTGGTGGGATTACTCATTAAGGATAGGGTTAATGGTACCCTAGAATGAGTTGAGTATGTGTGTGTGTGTCTATATATATATATATATATATATATATATATATGAGAGCGTATTTGTTATTTGCTTATATAAAGATTTTAAATGATTTTATCTATTTTGATATATAAAGCAATATTTCCTTCTAATAAATATTTAGGTGATTGGTTTTTAAATTATTGGAATTAAATTAAGAAGTAGCATAATACAACCAAATTGAAATCTTGAATTGGAATTAAATTAAGTGGTAATAGAAATACAACCAAATTAAAATTAAATGAAGATAAGTTTGAAATGGATTTAGAATTAAATGGTTTAAAGAGATAAGTTGATTTGATTTAAAGGATTAAATCAACATTTAAAAATTTAATTCGAAATTATATAATTCGAGATGGTTTAAATTTGAAATTTGAGTTGAATTCGTTCAAATTGAATCTGATTTAAATTAATTGGATTTGTGATTGAAGACGGACAAGTTTAAAAATTCAAATGAAAAATTTGAGTTGGATGGAATTGAGATGATTTGAAATTGAAGTGGGTTCAATTAATATTAGTCCAAATTGATTGGAATAATTTGGAATTGTAATTAAAGTTGAATAGGTCTAAAATCAAATGGAATTTGATTTGAATTTGGAAAGAAATCGAGATTAATTCAATTTGAATTGGGGTTAAATCAATTTCAATGGAAATTGAAGTTATTCAAATTAGAATTGGGTCAATTTAAATGGAAATTGAATTGATGGGGAAGCGAACAGTTTTGACTCTGGACTATTTTCAATATAAATTGTTCTAATATAAACTTATTTTTTCCAAGCTGTTCAATGTGTACAACCTTTCTTTTTAAAGCCAATTTATTTTATATTTGTTTTACAATTATTTTTGGAACTATTTAACAAATTTTCAACTGTTTTATAAAAAATCACTATTTTTCAACTATTTTACAAATTAATTACTATTTTACAACAATTTTGCAATTATCTAAAATTTCTGAAACTATTTAACTATTTTCCCACTATTTTATAATTAGTTAGCTATTTTACAGCTATTTTACAAATGAATAATTACTTTTCAACTACTTTCCTATTTTGAACATTTCAAGCTATTTCTAAATTTAAGCCGGTCGGAGTGCAAACTGTTTATGATTAAAAATCCATTTGAGATAAGAATTGAGGTGATAATCCAAATGGGGATTGAGGCAATGGTGAATAAATGAATAAGAACCTAAGGGAATGTGAATAGAAAGGGAAATTGATTTTTTTAATAATCAATTAAAATAAATACGTAGGATGTACGTATATTATTCTATTCGCATAATGATTTGATCCGGATTCGAGCACAGAATTTCGAGATAGTTTATCGATCCGAGTTGGGATTTTTCTCTCGATTTTCGACGACGACCCTGGATATGGATTGTTGATTGGTTCTGGACATTCTCTATCATAGTTAGGCAATGCAAGGATAATGACGGTTTCTGATCAAGAAACCAGATCTGTGTCTGCACTAGGAAGTCGGGTGGACGATACTAGTTCGGAAGTGAAATTGTGTGATCGAGTGAGCGATTAGATTGGTATAGCATACGGATGATATGTGTACATCGTACGAGTTTAAATGGAATTGATACTAGAAATTTATGGATAAGAAATATGAAATGATTTCTTTTGAAATGAAAGTATATTTTGTGAAATATACAATGGATAAAGGTGAAAATTGAATATATTTTTTATGATGATAAGTAAGATGGAAACAACTTTAAAAAAATTATAATTATATATATAAATAATAAAGGATGTTATGAGAATTTTTGGAAAAAGGTTTTGGGAACCTTTGGTTTTGGAAAGGCTTTTGATTTTTGGGTAAAATCAACATTGGAATTTGAAAAGCCTAGTTTGAGAATTATCGATTTTGGGATAATTGATTTTGAGAAATGGAGATTTATATGAGATTCATACTAGGTGTATGATTTGAAAGATACAATATGTGTATAGTATAAAGTGTTTTGATAGTGGCTTTGGGGAAAAGGGAGCTCCCTTGAAATGAACTTCTCAGGAATGCCACAGGATGGTACTACCTTGAACCCTAAGGGGGGGTTCTAAAGTTGATCCTGTGAGGAGTCCGGACAAAACTAGTTCCTGAGGATTATGAGTAGTGTGTAGTGGAAGTCGAGGGGCGTTGATGCCTAGAGAGGCATTTGGGTTATGCTGTGACGACAGTGTAACTCGATGTCACTACGATTTACTACATACCATAGCGAAAGCCGTGTGTGATGCTGAGAGCCAACCGTCTGCGTTTGATTTTATATCGATAGACTGCGACCTATGGTAACATAGCGAAAGTCGTGTGTGCCACTGGTGTAAAAGCCTGCAAATCCGTACCTCTTTGAACTAAAAAAATTCCTCAACAGTTCAGTCCAAAGTGGCACAAAAGTACGAGTCTTCGGGTAATAGAAGAAAGAGCTAGAAGAAAAAGAAATAAAAACAACATCAGAATCTCACATCGCAGCGGAATAAAATATAATATATAGAATACAGCTTTAAATACAAGAAATCTATACTGTTATACATATATATACAAACATACCATCATCAGAGTACATCGAACATCCATACAGAGACAACTAGTAATTGTCCATACACAGCGGAAATAATAGTCAAATACGGAAGTACGCTCTGTCATCAGCTCGTCTCCTGAACTCCTTAGCTTTTAACCTGATCCTGTTTAACTCGGTCTGACCCGAGCATCTATAAAACAACACCCGAGTCGGTCTGGAAAACCAGCGTGAGAAAATCACACTCAATTGGATTATTATATTTTTAAAAAAATCCTTTGAAAACAAAAACATCTCGTAAGACCACGCCACAAATAAACATGTCGGGATTTTACCTTACGATAGCTAAAACATTTTTATTAAATTCGTCTGATATTATAATAGTGTCTATAGAAAGTAAAATAGAATCTAGCTGAAATGTTTGCATCTCACGTTTCAGCAATAGTTGGGCACAATCAAAACCGTACAGGCGCTTATTGAAGATTGGATTCCATATAATGGCAGCGCTACCGGGGTACTGCCCGTCACAGTACCTGGTCTAAATCAGAGTACCAAGGAGCCATCCCAACTCCCCTGCAACACAAGACAAGAACCATCCCTTACTGGACAGTCCCAAGCAAGATCACCCCGTGGTTGGCGCGACCAACCATCCACTAAGCCGAAATAAAAGGGACATCTAGACAGGGGAAACCTTACTCTCCAGTGGGGGCTACCCACGAAGTCTTGCTGCACCTCCCCTGTTTTAGCCATTCCCCGTTGATGAGGCTTGAGGTTAAGCGTTACCTTTCAAGAACGCGTCCCACTTAGAATGCTCATCGTCCACCTGACGATGTTCTGAAAGCATTCAATCCATACAAGTTGCCCTGGGTCTGGACAAACCGAATCACCGTCTTCACTCTTCACGGTCTTCATTCGTAATCGTTCAAACCGGATCGAAGTGGTTTTCGGATAATTAAATCCAATCCCGGACTCTTCGAAACGATCAGCGCATTGTCCAATATTGATAGTCGGTTATTTAACTATCAATTAATCATTCACAAGAAACCATCAAATAATTTACTCAAATTATTTATCTCAAATTTCTACTTAAGATATTATCTTCATATTTCAATGTCTTGAAATTAGATTCAATTCACTCTATTTCTCGTGAAACCATTTAAGTCTTTGCCAACCATATATAATATTTTCCCACTTCAATAGTTCTCAAAACTTGGAAAATATCCCTTTATCTCTTATTTCTTTCCTCAAAAATCATTTACAGTCCCATTTGTAAATTTTCCAAAGCCATTTATCTTATTAATATTTCCGGTTTCATTCCTGCCTTTCTTGTGAATTTTATCTCACCTAGAAATTCACTAATCTTAGACTTAGAATTTATTCAAATTCTCATAACCCTTTATAAAATCTTCTCTAAAGATCTTATTCAAATTAATTACACTTGCTTTACTTCAAGAGGATTTATAATTGGATTTTCAAAACATTTTTGAAAACATTTTGACTTATAAAGTAAGAACAATGGTTTTATTTCAAATTATGGTTTAAGGTAAAAATGTTAATTCATATCCAGTTATTAATAATTTTCAAAGCTGGTTTAGAAAACTATAATTTATTATAATAAATACTAAGCATTAAAATAACTTTTTCGAATATTCTAAATCTAGATAATAGTTCTTTACAAATTATATAGTATAGTAATTTTTGAAAATATTCCTTTAAAGCCAATTTATATTTTTAGAAAATCCAATATTCACTCATAAATTCCTCTTGACCATATTTTCATTTATTATTTCCAGAAATATTCAACTATTTCCTTCCAAAACCAATTTTCATAACTCAAATTAAGTCCTTACCATGACTTATCTCATTACGTATTCGCTAATACTTCCTATCTCACTTATAAACTTTGTTTATAAATTTATAACTCCCTGAGTTTTCTTTTTCATTTATTTATAAAAACAATTTATTCAAAAATCCTATTTTTTATAATTTTATTCTTTAATAAAATCCCATATTTGTTCTTTAACAAAATTTTATTTCTTAATAAGGTTCCTTTTATTTTATTTTTTATTAAAGTTCCTATTTACTTTATTTCTTAATAAAGTTTTGCTCTACTTCAAATTCATTCATCGATTACAATATTTTTTACAGTCTTTGTACATAATTTTTTTTCCCAAACTCAACTTTAACTAAATTTAAGTCTAACCAAAGTAATAAATATTCTATTAATTTTACTTTAGTCTTAATAGAAGTAAATTCAAATCCTAAAGAAATATTCTTTTAATTTAAAATTTCACTTAACTTCCTTCAATTAAATTATTTATAGCATTTTAAAAATTAGTAAATTCCAATTACCATGTTATTTAACACTATATAATTCAATTCGCATGCAATTCCATATCAATTCATTCATCCTGTCATATGACAACATATA
Source organism: Allium cepa (assembly GCA_030765085.1). Classification (NCBI taxonomy): domain Eukaryota; kingdom Viridiplantae; phylum Streptophyta; class Magnoliopsida; order Asparagales; family Amaryllidaceae; genus Allium; species Allium cepa. Next base: position 666,492,044 of record CM060932.1, read on the forward strand.
TATATATAATAAATAAATATCTTTGAGGAACCCTGTTGGATCCCTCCAACCTGTTTTCCCTGCATCCACAAATATTAGCACAATAACATATCAATTCCATTTTTAAAGTGAGATATCACGGTATATGAGTTTATAATATCATTCAGTGGATAAACTATTATAAATCATCCAAACACATCCAATGATTTAAATTTAACATTTAAATTTTATTTATGGCATCCAAATGAGTGAGAAATCTCACCTTTGCTTTAAGTTGCACTCCTTCCAATCTCAACTCGTTTCCATACTTTTGACCTTGAATAAATATTAGACGATTTTTATTAATATTTGAACTGATCCATGATAAATTTATCGGTTAATATTTTAATTAACTCGCAATCTATTTATTCATTCTTCCACTTAAAACCTTATATAACAATTATACGAATTTTATTATTTAGTAAACAATTTCCATCAACCCATTATTATTTAGCAATCTAAAACATGTATATTTATTTTATTTTTGAACATACATATATATAAACTTGTGGAAATAAATAATAGCTTCGAAGATCAAATTTTTATATAAACGTTCAAATCTCTAAAATTCCTGTTTACTTACAAACATCTTATATATATATACATAGATTTACCATTTTACTTGTATGTATATTTTTAAATCTTACTGAAAATACTTCCCTTTGTTATCTGTGTAAATATGAAAATCTGCACATTTATAAAACTGGGGTTTTGCTGTAAAATTTTTATAAGCTTTACCTTACTGTTAAGATCTTCCTAATCTACATATAGGTATACATAGACGTATTAAATTTTGAAATTACAAACATATATCCTTTACTGTAAAATATATATATTTAATCTATACGTATATATTTATTAAATTAAATAGCAGATAATTGTTATACCTCACTGCGCGCTCAATCGAGCATGAACCAGCCTCGACCCGACCCCATCGACTCGCGAACACCACTGCGTCCCCCAAAAGCGACGCGGCCCCCAACAACTACGGCCTTCACCACGTCGTCGCACCACCACACAGCACCCACACGACCCATCTCAAATGCGAATGCAAACAGCAGCTACCCTCGATTACACAAGAGCGTCACCGCCTTCCTTGCGCAACGTCAAAGCTCGCGAACGAAGATTGAAGTATAAATACCTTCGAATCGAAAAGAAACCTTGGGGAAGACGGCCTGCCCCCAATCGCTCGAACGCGATGCGATTTAGGGTTCCATTTTTTTTTAATTTTTATACGTGCCGTGAATCGGCTTTGAGGGAGAAAGGGGAAAATGAACGGGGTTTCGAAAGTAAAGAAGTGAGGGGTTTTTGATTCGCAATTAGAAGAAGATAAGCGGCCATTAATAAATTTTAGTTTCCTGATCGAAGAGAGCAACAAGAAGCAACATGATTTTGAAGAAAAAGGAAAGCGTATACAAGAAGATGAACAATAGTGTTAGTGTGTTGAGGAAGCTAGGTTAATTATTTTATACTTAAACTTTATATTTAAAAACCTTCTCGAATTTCAATTAAATTATAGCGCGTTCGCTTATCGTACAATCACACGGTAGCTCCGAAAATTACGAAATTTGAAATCCGACAATAATTCAATATTACGGATCCAACGGGACTGGTTTCGTTGAAATCCGAGACTATGCCTCGGATGGCTATTTTTAAATATTAAATTAAACAATATATTTTTAAAATTGAACAACCACAGTTAAACTAAATTTCAATCCATCTATTATCTTCAGTATTATCAATATATATTTTACAAGCCTTTAAAATATTTTAAACAAGCTTACTACCCCCGATTTAATATTTACCCAATATTAACTTACTATTTTAATAATTAATTAATTCAACAGGCCTTATATTCAAATTCTGAATCCTTTCTATCATATAAAACAAAACTGTTCATATTAAAATCAAATTAAAGTTCAAATTAAATATTTAAATCCAACTTAAATATTGCAAATTAATCGTTCAAAAATCCGGGTCATTGCATTCCTCCCCCTTAAAAGAATTTCGTCCCCGAAATTACTAGTTAGGAAGAATGGTCCAATACCCGTTACTATTTTTCAAAATCAATAATTCAACATCTCACCAACTATCTTTTTAATAAAATCGCATCACCCTTCTTATTAACTTTCCAAACTTTTCCTTAGTTTCAAAATATACTATTAGTTTAACCATTCAAGTTTCAATTTAAAACTAAATTTTGAATTATCAAAATTTTCTCAAAATTTTTCTAACTCCCTAAATTCCTGAAATTTTTTGCCAGCGTCTCCTTAGCGCGGCTAGCTCGGTACAACTACAAAATGGCTCTACGGCCTCCCAAAAGAAAACAAAAGGCCAAGTGGCTCGATCAAAATCCCAATCAATTTCCATATAGAAATTTAAACACATACCTTTTTGTTGAGCATTTCAAATTTATCTTCTGAAATCAAAATCAGTTCTCTTTACATTTGTATTACCTGCATATCTTACACAACAATATGTCCCATCACAATATTCAAAAACATTTTATCGACTTTCTTACAAATGTCAATATCTATTCATTCAAATATTATTTTAGATTATATTTGAAATATCAATTCCCGATTGAGAATGCATCATTCCTTACTTAAGTTAGTATAAGCATTTTATGTGTCTCTTATATTTATTTTCATCTTCCCACTTTAGTTTATATCCATTCTTATTCAAATTGATTCTTCTATTTCCATATGAATTCAATTTATCTTTAACTCTGAATATTTAAATTCTATTTTTTATTTATAACAAATTCAAGTCATTATTTAAAATTAATTTCATTCACAAATTTATTTCAATTTGAAAACGTTTATCGTTAACAAAAATTTCAAAAATTTTGTAACTCCCAAAATTTCCGAAATTTTTTGGCAGAGTCCCCTTTGTACGGAGGAGCTTTTGCAATTTGACAATAGATATAAATATATATACATCGACCCACACGGTCGGAAAATCAAAAACAGTTCATATTTTCTATTTTGTATTGCGCAGGCGTACCTTATTTAGCATTTTAAGCAAGCAGCGTATATATTTAAGCATTTGCGCGACCAAAATCCCGCTAAACGGTCTTCCGGTACCTGTACTTACTCAATTTAAACATATAAGTAACATATTTATGAAATTTATAACATTTCATTCATTTAAGTAGCTACAACAATCAAAATCATAAGCAATGCAACATAAATAACTTCATAACAAATTTATATAGTTTCCAAACTAGTTCCATTTGTTTATGACTGACACAAATACCGTTTACATTCAACTTTAAGTGGGTTACAACACATTTACTTAACTCTAGTTCATAATTATGTCCAAACAAACCCATTTTCCATTTAATTGATTTCAAAAATCAATTTCTGCTTCTTAACAATTCAAAACCATATTTTATAAACAATTATACGCGAATCAAGTTTTATAAACAAGTAATAAGGTTTCCAGATTAATTCAGTTGCTTTTACTTGATTTATATCATCCTATCCAATTCAGAATGATTTTCACATCATTCTTTTATTCAATTCATTCTTAATCCGAACTATTTTTTATTCATGGCAATTTATTCAAAAATCAAGTTTAATTACTTCTATTATTCCATAGAATTTTATTTAATCATGTTTTCGACAACAACAATTATTTCTATGCAAATTCGACAATATTCGTTCAAACAACCAATTTCTTTAGTTTTATAACTGTTTTAAAATTGATTCCAACTCAGGTTATATGGAATTTCTTTCCATTCTAATTTATTTTTAAACCATATCTTTGCATTGATTCCATTTTCGCATTGATTTTATTCAAAACCATTTTTATTAAGCTCGACAACTTCAATGCTTAAAATTTAACAATCATGTCCCAAATTTATATAAGTCATGCTTAATTGAATTTTAGACTTAAGTTAATTTACTTCAAATTATTTAATTTTCATAACTTAAGTTTATTTCATTTGCCCATAAATTCTTTTCACAATTTAATTTGATTTTATTTAAATCAAATGTCTTTCATTTAATTCTAAGTTCAATTAATTATTTCCTTTAAAAAATTTCGATTCCCATGTTTGATTCATTCTCGAACTTATTTAACTTACTACAAGACCATTTTTACTTTATTTATACACAATTGGATTTTGTTTGCACTTCTAACCATATATATTTAGTCGAATTTCATTTTATTTGCTGACCAATCCAAGTTGAACTTTATATTTATAATTCAAGGTCTCTTCCTCCCATTTACTTTAATTCACCCTCCACTTTTATTAATTTACCATTCAACTTCTATTTAACCAATTCAAAGTTTATTCACATATTCAAGTTACTAATTTATCCCGAATTAGTTTACTCCCAATTTATGATTCGATACTTGATTTTAGCTTCAAAAATCTCTTCATTTAAATTTATTTGGTTCAATTCTATTTTGTAATTCAGGTTCGGATTTCAATTCATTTCCCAAATTCAAACAATTCTATTTGAATTATTTATTCCGTCTTAATTTTATAAGTCCCACTTCTTATTTATCTTCACACTTCCATTTATTTACAGTTATCCACATTCCCATTTTATTTTTCGGGTTTATACATTTTTACTTAGCCAAGTATATATTTTTATTTCAAGGCCTCTCAATTCTTTTATAAGCTATCGAAGTCTTATTTATTCAAATTCAAATTTTCACTTAACTCAGCTTACATTAAATTCAACCTCATTTCATTATTATGAATTTTACCCAAGTGAGAGTTTTATTACAATATCATCTACATCTCAATTTAATTCATCTTCATTCAAATTCAAACATTAACTTAGCTTAAGATAATTCCAGTTCAATCAAAGTTCTCAATCCAATTAAATTTGCCATTTACCATCTAATCACATCCAAAGTTTAAGGTACTTTACCTTTCTATTTTATTCAATGAACTTTCACTTTCTTCGAAATCACCTTTCCATAAATTTTAAATCTTAAGTTAATTTATTTATTGCAACTTCTTACTTAAATTCATTACCAATTTATTTGATACTCATCTAGATCAAATCCCATGTGATTTAATTAGCCATTCTAAATTTGTTAAGATAACATCCAAGGCCAATTTATTCCATCCATACTTGATTTGGATTTTATTTGTAAATTCAAACTATCTTTACTTTAATCCAATTCATACTAATTGAGATTCATATTTAATTTGACTTACCATTTCAATGGAATTTCTATTTATAACTCGGGTTTCATCATCTAATCCATTTTTAATTCAAATTACAATTTAATTCAAACACAACTGAATTTTATTTTCAGTTTAATTCAATTTACTTCCATTCAAATAACTTAAATTAATTTCAATCCATTTTAAGTTTTATTTCTCATTTCAACTTCATTTAAAATCTACTAATTTATCCCTCCCAAATCATTAATTAAATTTCAAGTTTTAAATTTTAATCCAAGTTAGATTTCCATCTTTAACTTTTCGCTTTAAATTTTAATTCCAAAATTCAACATTTAATGTTTTCCTTGATTAGATAACTATTTTAAATTTAATTACCTCATTTGTCAAAAAATATGATCATCCAAACATCTAGGTTATAATAATTTCAGAAAAATATTCCCTTTATATCGAAATATATTTTGGATGAAATTATTTCATTCACCCTCTTTTGAAAATCAATATTGTGTCGAATTGCTCTATTTAAGTGTTTAGAAACCCCTTCGATACATTTTTCGAGGCTGTGCCGACGAAGGTTCATATACCACTCAATAAATCAGTCAACGCAGTATAAAACCATTTTATATTCACTAACAAATGCGCGCTCATATCTATAAATACGCTCAAACTCATTCTAGAGTACTATTGACTCTATTTCTAATGAGTAATTCCCCACCAGAGCCAAGGTTCTCGCTTAACCTTTCAGCTCTGATACAAAGTGTAAAGGCCCGCAAATCCGTACCCCTTTGAACTAACAAAATTCCTCAACAGTTCAGTCCAAAGTGGCACAAAAGTACGAGTTTTCGTGTAATAGAAGAAAGAGGTAGAAGAAGAAGAAATAAAAACAACATCAGAATCTCACATCGCAGCGGAATAAAATATAATATATAGAATACAGCTTTAAATACAAGAAATCTGTACTGTTATACATATATGTACAAACATACCATTATCAGAGTACATCGAACATCCATACAGAGATAACTAGTAATAGTCCATACACAGCGGAAATAATAGTCAAATACAGAACTACGCTCTATCATCAGCTCGTCTCCTGAACTCCTTAGCTTTTAACCTGATCTTGTTTAACTCGGTCTGACCCGAGCATCATATAAAATAACACCCAAGTCAGTCTGGAAAACCAGCGTGATAAAATCACACTCAATTAGATTATTATATTTTAAAAAAATCCTTTGAAAACAAAAGCATCTCGTAAGACCACGTCGGGTTTTTACCTTACGATAGCTAAAACATTTTTATTAAATTCGTCTAATATTATAATAGTGTCTATAGAAAGTAAAATAGAATCTAGCTGAAATGCTTGCATCTCACGTTTCAGCAATAGTTGGGCACAATCAAAATCGTACAGGCGCTTATTGGAGATTGGATTCCATACAATGGCAGGGCTACCGGGGTACCGTCCGTCACAGTACCTGGTCTAGATCAGAGTACCGAGGAGCCACCCTAACTTCCCTGCAACACAAGACCGGAACCATCCCTTACTGGACAGTCCCAAGCAAGATCACCCCGTGGTTGGCGCGACCAACCACCCACTAAGCCGAAATAAAAGGGACATCTAGACAGGTGAAACCTTACTCTCCAGTGGGGTCTACCCACGAAGTCTTGCTGCACCTCCCCTGTTTTAGCCATTCCCGGTTGATGAGGCTTGAGGTTAAGTGTTACCTTTCAAGAACACATCCCACTTAGAATGCTCATCGTCCACCTGACGATGTTTTGAAAGCATTCAATCCATACAAGTTGCCCTGAGTCTGGACAAACCGAATCACCGTCTTCAACTCTTCACGGTCTTCATTCGTAATCGTTCAAACCGGATCGAAGTGGTTTTTGGATAATTAAATCCGATCCCGGACACTTCGAAACGATCAGCGCATTGTCCAATATTGATAGTCGGTTATTTAACTATCAATTAATCATTTACAAGCAACCATCAAATAATTTACTCAAATTATTTGTCTCAAATATCTACTTAAGATATTATCTTCATATTTCAATGTCTTGAAATTAGATTCAATTCACTCTATTTCTTGTGAAACCATTTAAGTCTTTGTCAACCATATATAATATTTTCCCACTTCAATAGTTCTCAAAACTTGGAAAATATCCCTTTATCTCTTATTTCTTTCCTCAAAAATCATTTACAGTCTCATTTGTAAATTTTCCAAAGCCATTTAGCTTATTAATATTTCAGGTTTCATTCATGCCTTTCTTGTGAATTTTATCTCACTTAGAAATTCACTAATCTTAAACTTGGAATTTATTCAAATTCTCATAACCCTTTATAAAATCTTCTCTAAAGATCTTCTTCAAATTAATTACACTTGGTTTACTTGAAGAGGATTTATAATTGGATTTTCAAAACATTTTTGAAAACACCTTGACTTATAAAGTAAGAACAATGGTTTTATTTCAAATTATGGTTTAAGGTAAAAAAATTAATTCATATCCAGTTATTAATAAATTTTCAAAGCTGGTTTAGAAAACTATATTTTTTATAATAAATACTAAGCATTAAAATGACTTTTCCGAAATATTCTAAATCTAGATAATAGTTCTTTACAAATTATATAGTAAGTAATTTTTGAAAATATTCCTTTAAAGCCAATTTATATTTTTAGAAAATCCAATATTCACTCATAAATTCCTCTTGACCATATTTTCATTTCTTATTTCCGGAAATATTCAACTATTTCCTTCCAAAACCAATTTTCATAACTCAAATTAAGTCCTTACCATGACTTATCTCATTACGTATTCGCTAATACTTCCTATCTCATTTATAAACTTTGTTTATAAATTTATAACTCCCTGAGTTTCTTTTTCATTTATTTATAAAAACAATTTATTCAAAAATCCTATTTTTTATAATTTTATTCTTTAATAAAATCCCATATTTGTTCTTTAACAAAATTTCATTTCTTAATAAGGTTCCTTTTATTTTATTTCTTATTAAAGTTCCTATTTACTTTATTTCTTAATAAAATTTTGCTCTACTTCAAATTCATTTATCGATTACAATATTTTTTAGAGTCTTTGTACATAACTTAATTTTTTTTCCCAAACTCAACTTTAACTAATTTTAAGTTTAACCAAAGTAATAAATATTCTATTAATTTTACTTTAGTCTTAATAGAAGTAAATTCAAATCTTAAAGAAATATTCTTTTAATTTAAAATTTCACTTAACTTCCTTCAATTAAATTATTTATAGCATTTTAAAAATTAGGAAATTCCAATTACCATGTTATTTAACACTACATAATTCAATTCGCATGCAATTCCATATCAATTCATTCATCCTGTCATATGACAACATATATATATATATATATATATATATATATATAATAAATAAATATCTTTGAGGAACCCTGTTGGATCCCTCCAACCTGTTTTCCCTGCATCCACAAATGTTAGCACAATAACATATCAATTCCATTTTTAAAGTGAGATATCACGGTATATGAGTTTATAATATCATTCAGTGGATAAACTATTATAAATCATCCAAACACATCTAATGATTTAAATTTAACATTTAAATTTTATTTATGGCATCCAAATGAGTGAGAAAATCTCACCTTTGCTTTAAGTTGCAGTCCTTCCAATCTCAACTTGTTTCCATACTTTTGACCTTGAATAAATATTAGACGATTTTTATTAATATTTGAACTGATCCATGATAAATTTATCGGTTAATATTTTAATTAACTCGCAATCTATTTATTCATTCTTCCATTTAAAACCTTATATAACAATTATACAAATTTTATTATTTAATAAACAATTTCCATCAACCCATTATTATTTAGCAATCTAAAACATGTATATTTATTTTATTTTTGAACATACATATATATAAACTTATGGAAATAAATAATAGTTTCGAAGATCAAATTTTTATATAAACGTTCAAATCTCTAAAATTCCTGTTTACTTACAAACATCTTATATATATATACATAGATTTACCATTTTACTTGTATGTATATTTTTAAATCTTACTGAAAATACTTCCCTTTGTTATCTGTGTAAATATGAAAATCTGCACATTTATAAAACTGGGGTTTTGCTCTAAAAATTTTATAAGCTTTACCTTACTGTTAAGATCTTCCTAATTTACATATAGGTATACATAGACGTATTAAATTTTGAAATTACAAACATATATCCTTTACTGTAAAATATATATTAATCTATACGTATATATTTATTAAATTAAATAGCAGATAATTGTTATAACTCACTGCGCGCTCAATCGAGCATGAACCAGCCTCGACCGACCCCATCGACTCGCGAACACCACTGCGTCCCCCAAAAGCGATGCGGCCCCCAACAACTACGGCCTTCACCACGTCGTCGCACCACAACACAGCACCCACGCGACCCATCTCAAATGCGAATGCAAACGGCGGCTACCCTCGATTACACAAGAACGTCGCCGGCTTCCTTGCGCAACGTCAAAGCCCATGAACGAAGATTGAAGTATAAATACCTTCGAATCGAAAAGAAACCTTGGGGAAGACGGCTTGCCCCCAATCGCTCGAACGCGATGCGATTTAGGGTTCCATTTTTTTTTTTAAATTTTTATATGTGCCGTGAATCGGCTTTGAAGGAGAAAGGGGAAAATGAACGGGGTTTCGAAAGTAAAGAAGTGAGGGGTTTTTGATTCGCAATTAGAAGAAGATAAGCGGCCATTAATAAATTTTAGTTTCCTGATCGAAGAGAGCAACAAGAAGCAACGTGATTTTAAAGAAAAAGGAAAGCGTATACAAGAAGACGAACAATAGTGTTAGTGTGTTGAGGAAGCTAGGTTAATTATTTTATATTTAAACTTTATATTTAAAAACCTTCTCGAATTTCAATTAAATTATAGCACGTTCGCTTACCGTACAATCACACAGTAGCTCCGAAAATTACGAAATTTGAAATCCGGCAATAATTCAATATTACGGATCCAACGGAACTGGTTTCGTTGAAATCCGAGACTATGCCTTGGATGTCTATTTTTAAATATTAAATTAAACGATATATTTTTAAAATTGAACAACCACGTTAAACTAAATTTCAATCCATCTATTATCTTCAGTATTATCAATATATATTTTACAAGCCTTTAAAATATTTTAAACAAGCTTACCACCCCCGATTTAATATTTACCCAATATTAACTTACTATTTTAATAATTAATTAATTCAACAGGTCTTATATTCAAATCTGAATCCTTTCTATCATATAAAACTAAACTGTTCATATTAAAATCAAATTAAAGTTCAAATTAAATATTTAAATCCAACTTAAATATTGCAAATTAATCGTTCAAAAATCCGGGTCGTTACAGCTGGGAGCCAACGGTCTACATTTGATTTTACATCGGTAGACTGTGACCTATGTAGGAGTGGAGAAGTTTCATTTTTGACAGCGAAAATCGAGGGCGCTGATGTCTACAGTCACACGGACTTTTGCTGCAATGGCAACGTAACCTTGGAATGTAACTGCGATCTGTGGTGGGTTCCATGGCGTAATCGAGGGTCGTAGAGTGCCTACCGTTACATGGACTTTTGCTGCGATTGCAATGTAACCCAAGATGTAACTACGACCATGGATGAGGGTGATGATTTCCAGAGCATTCTCACCAATGATATTTCCTCTATTTTCAAAAACTGTTTTCTATATTTTCAATAAAATTATTTTCCCAAGTATTTTCACTTGGTGTTGAAATGGGTTTACCAAGTACTTATAGATTTTCAGTTCTACGCCTGATCAACGTATGACCGAATTTCTGTGAGAACAAGGGTGGACTGGTTGAAACATCGAGTTATAAGAAGTATTTTTATAAAAAGTTATTTTAATAATAATATGTGAATTTAAAAGTATTTCTAAATTTTTAAAATAAAAGTGGTGGAATTTTGAAAAATGAAAGAAAATCCAAACTAGAATTGTGAAAAATTTTGAACTCAGGAAAATTTAATGAAGTGATTTTTGTAATAGAACCGAATATTAATATAAAAGTTGGAAGTAAGCTAATTAGCTAAATAAATTATTTGATAGAGTATGTTAATAAAATTTAACTCGGTTAAATAAAAGATTGTAAGTTAACAATGAAGTTTGGAGATAAACTCGAATTAGAATAGAATTTTGGATTGATAATGAATTAAATAAGTGGAGATGTAAAAATAAAACGGAATTGGATTATAATAGAAATGATTTGAGTTACAAACAATATCCAATTCGAGTATAAATGAGTTAAGTATGTGCTTGGATATTATTTTGATAAATTGAGAAGGTGAATTAAAATAAAATGGATGGGCTAACTGAATTAAATGGAATTTGATTAGATGAGAATTAAATGGAAGTGAACTTAAGTTTGAAGTTGGAATAAATTGAAATTAATTAACTTAAGTTAAGAATAATAAGAAGCTCGACTTCGAGTAAGAATGGAAGACCATTAAATAAAAGCTTGGATCGAATTAATTTGGGAATGGTTTGTGGTATACAAGCATGGAATGTGTAATGCTAAATAAAATGGTTGTGAATGAGTTAAAATGGAAGGAATTAAATATAAATTTAGTCGAAATCAATTTAAATTGATTATGAAACTTAAGTAATCATTTATTCACATGGATATCATCAAATGGCATAGAATGAATTGTCGTTTGACGTAAACGAAGGTAATTAAATTTCTATGAGTTGATAGAAGTTAAATAAATTGATTTTGAAATCAATTAAATTGAGTATGAGCTTATTTGGGTTAAAAATAAATTGAATGTAAGAAATTGAAGTGTAAACCATTAAAATTGAATGGAATGGCATATGAATTGGTTGAAAGCAATTGAATTAGTTTTGAAATCATATAAATTGCTCATGGAAGGTGTTTGAATATTGGAAGTAAGTGAAATGCTAATAAATTTCGTATATTTAGTACTTAAATGTTTGAATTGAGTAAGTACAGGTACCGGAAAGCCGTTTGTCTAGATTTGAATGCGCTAATTGCTAAAATAATAAGCCGCTTGCTTAAAATGCTAAATAAAGGTACGCCTTCGCAATAATAATAGGAAATATGAACTGTTTTTTGCTTTTTCGACCGGGTGGTCAATGTATATATATTTATATCTCTTGTCAAATTGAAAAAGCTCCTCCGTACAAAGGAGACTTTGCCAAAAAAATTCGAAAATTTTGGAAAAAAAATTTTGGAAAATTTTTGTAAGCGACAAAACGATTTCAAATTTGAAACTGAAATAAATTAGTGAATGAAACTAATTTAAAATAATGATATGAATCAGTTATAAATGGAAGACAAAATTAAATATTCAGAGTTGAAGATAAATTGAATTCATATGGAAATGGGATAACCAATTTGAATAGAAATAGATATAAACTAAAATGGTAAAGTGAAAATAAATATTAAAATTTGTAATAGAAGTGTAAAAAAGGGGTATTTAGATATGTAGTTGGATATGGTTAAATTGGATATATAGGTAGTATAAAGCAGGAGAAAAATTGGGATTTTCGATTTCAGACGATAATTGAAATTTGCTCGGCACAGGTATGTGTTTAAAATTTCTATATGAAATTTGATTGGGTTTTGATCTAGCCACTTGGCATTTTGTTTTCTTTTGGAATTTGAGAGCCCGTAGAGGCATTTTGTAGTTGTACCGAGTTAGCCGTGCAAAGGAGATGTTGGCGAATTTTTGAGAAAGTTTTGATAATTTAATTTTGGATTTAAATTTAAATTTGAATAATTGGAGTAAATAATGTTGTGGAAACTATAGAAGGTTTTTGGAAGTTGATTGAAGTAATAGCGGGTCTTTAATAAAGGATATGTTATGGCAAGTTAATAAAACTGTTTGGTTTTGGGAAAAATAGTAAACGGGTATCGGACCATTCTTCCTAATTGGTAATTTGGGGGACGAAATTCTTTTAAGGGGGAAGGAATGTGACCCGGAATTTTTGGACATTTGAAATCGGAATATTTAATCGATTTTAAATATTTAAAAGTGAATTTTTTTAACTTGAATTCAAAAATCACTAATTATTGGATAATTTAATTATTCTATTAAATTATTTGAAGTTGGGTAAAATGTGAAATTTGGAATTTTTAGCTTCTTAAAAATAATTTAAGGGCTTGTAAAATTTATATTGCTAGTATTAAAGATAGCAAAGTGTTAAAATTGAATTTGGAAGTGTTCTGTTAAGATTTGAAATTGTATCGTTTAAATCGATATTTAAAAATAGCCTTCCGAGGCACAGTCTCATATTCGACGAAACCAGTTCCATTGGATTCTTAATATTGTATTATTATCAGATTTCAATTTTCATAGCGTTTGGAGTTGTCGTGTTGTCGAACGATAAGTAAACGCGCTGAAAATTAAATCGAGATTTTTTTTAAAATATAAAAATATAAAGGTTAAATCAGCAGCCACCCTATAAGTGTACTCGAACCACCCTAGCACTTGGATTGCGTCGACGTAGCTTATCTCCTCTTCTCGTTTTAAACGCGTATCTTCCTTTACAGAAAAAAAATCCAGTTCGAATTCATAAAGACAAAAAAATAAATAGTGAAAAACTTCTCGTGATAAAATTCATGGCCGAGCAACCACGTCCTCTTTTTTGAATCAATCAGTGGGCACTATTTCTTTTCGCGAGCGAGCATCAAGAGGAGGGTCGAAAATGGGGAAGTCGCGAGCTCGAAGTAATCTAGGGTTAGGCCAGATCGAGGCGATGGGCCGCTGGTGATGTTGTCGCGACTGTCCACGCGCGCGCGTGCTGAAGGTCAATTGCGAGGCGATGGTCGATGCGCACGAGGCAGGCTAGGACTTGAAGGTAGCCGAGCTCGCTAATTTGGATGGTGGTAATAGAGGTGGTTCCCCTCCTGTGGCGTTCGCGAGCGGGACATTGCCGAGGCAAGGTGGGGGCACAGGCGACTTCGGTGAGGACGATGGAGGTTGTGCGACGGTAGAAGCTCGAATCGAAGAAAGTAAGGTCAAAAATGGAAAAACTAAGGCAAGGTTGAAGTGGATTGCAAATTAAAAGCAAAGGTGAGTTAATCTCACTCTTTTGTATTTTTATTTAGATTTAAATGATTAAATTTAAACAATTGGTTGAATGATTGAATTGATTTGATGTGCACTGTACACTGATGATCTGGTGACTTTGGTTTTGGTTGGTTCTCGAGTTAATTGTTGTCTGACTCGAAGCATTTGGGTTTTAAAATTTTTTAAACTTAAATCATAAATAATAGAATGTTTTCATTTTAAAGTTAATAAGGGCTTAATGATTTGTGACTCGTTAAATTAGTAGGGTAATTAAAATGGATAATTAATTAGTTTAATTAATTAATGATTTGGGTTAATTAATTTAGTAGTTAAGGGTTTGAATTAATTAATTAAGGTTTAAGTTAATTAATTAAGTTTAATAGATTTAGAAAAATCATTGGGTGGATTGATAGGTAATTACTTAATGTAATTAATAAAATATAATTACTTTATGTAATTAATCAAGAGATTAATTAAGATAATAAATTAAGAAGCAATTAATTTATTTAATGGAGTAAATAAAAAAGTAGATAACTACAGGTTGAGATAAATCAAAAGTGATTAATATTTGTGGTTTAATTAATGATTAATTATTTAATGTAATTAAATTAGATTGGAATAAATTGAAATGTAAATGGAAAACCATTAATTTATACAATCAATGACGTAATTAAAGATTGATTAATTAAGATTAATTAAGTAATGCTAAGTGATTTAGGAGAAATTAATTAATATAAGAAATTAAGGATTAATGTAATTAATTATAGTTAATTAAATTGTGAAGTAATTAAAGATTTATTACTGTTCTTGGTTAAGAATAATTAATTTGCGTAATTAATTAAAGATAATTACTTGAATGTAATTGAAGGATAATTAACCCAGGGTGATTAATTAAGACGGATAATTAAGGGATGATTAATTAATTGATTTGAATTAATTAACGTCAAGTGAAGGAATCTAAGTGGTTGAGGTTAGTAATTCAATTAGAAGTGATTAAATTTATTTTGGGAATGATCAAGTTTGCTTATGAATGATTGAATGGTATTGGATGCCTTGAATGAATTGATATCTCTGATATGAAATGTTTTGTAGTATCGTATGTTTGGGCGGACATGATATTGTGGTTATCTATCCATGATGAATGGTTGTGTAAAGGGACATCCTGTATTTGAAGTTTGAAGTGTATTTCATTTGGAAACTTGGGTTTGGATGACATGAGACTCGAAGAGACCGGGGTCGGGTATTAGAAAAGGCCCGAAACCACTTCGAATTTTTATAGATTGAAATGTGAAATCAATAGTCTGGAATGAAATGATTTAAGTGAAGTGTACTATTTAATCCAAATTTTGGTACTTAGAAATTGATGTGTGAAATAAGTGACGTCTATAACAAATTATGAATTTGTAAATTGATACGAGTTACCCCGGGTTTATATAAGTTGTATGCTTTGTATTCCATGTTAAATGGGTTTACTCACGCTGGTTTCCAGCCTGACCCGGGTGTTTCTTTGATGTAATGCTCGGGTCAGACCGAGTATTTACAGATTTTCAGGTAAGGACCTTATGGGCTAAGGAGACGAGCTGAATGGCAAGAACGTATGGAGTGTTTCCGCTGTATTATATTATTGTATATCTGAGGCATGATGATTGTGTATATCAGTGTCTGTATATATGTATAACTCTGATGTATTATAAATGTATTTGACAGATACAGAATTCTTTTGTAAACTATTATTATTTGTTATTATATTTTATCCGCTGCGAATGTGAGATGTTGGTGTTACTGTTCTTCTTATTCTTCTATCTCTTTCTTCTTTCCCTAACTATCTGGAATTTTCGAGTTCGAAAATTTCGGGTCGTTACAGTATTCCTAGGCTCTTACCGTTATCTTTTACACTCTACAGGGGTCCTTATTATTGTTCCATGAGTAATCATTGCTATCTTTCTCATAGCCTTATCCTCTACCCCATCTTCCCTAGGCACTAATTCCTATCTACTGCATACTTAAAATCTTGATTTGGTCTTTGCATTTTTTTTTTCAAAAATTATGAACTTCAAATTTTTTGAAACGCTTAATCCTAAAACCTTTATCTTTAAAAGTACAACTTAAAAGCCTTTAATAAATCCAATAATACTTGGCGCTTTAACCATTTAAAAACTTTAATTTACAATCATCAAATATAATTTATTTATTAAACCTAAGAGAGGATTTTAACAACACTAAATTAAAAGTTTCGTACCCTTTTTCTTCATATCAATCTTTTCTTTTTAAAGGCCTTTTTAACTTTTGCTGCTTAAAAATTAGTATTTTTTTTCAAACTATTTATTAAGTTTTTCCTTCAAAAACTTATTCTTTACACTAAACCATTCTCTTCTAAAAATGAAATTTGCAATTTTTTCCAAAACATCTTTTATAAATTTTTAAATAATAAAATTAGAGTAGATAAGAACAACTCTTACTCTCTAATTCTTTCTATCTCCACTTCCAATCATTAGTGGAGTCTGTAATGTCACGGTAGGGGACTTTTAAAAAACAATTGAAATGCACATAATAATGGAAAAGGTCCATTTTTCTTTATTTTGCCTTAAATTTCTTCTGTTTCTTCTAATTGAATTACTAGAAGGTTTTCTTTTCATGATTTCATACAAAATTTCCAATTACTACAATTTTTATTATACTTAAGGATCCTATACATTAATGAATTGGAACTACTTTCCCCTTCAAGAGGAATTATTGATGTTATAATTCCACATGAATCACTAAAAAGAGGATTCGTGTTTTGCATAAAATTACATGGAATTATACTTCTTACATTTCTTATTATTTCAAACAATACACCTTTAGTGCAACTTGTTTGATTCATAGAAACTTATATTGTTATTCCTTTTCATTCCAATGAATTAAAATATGTCAGATCTCCACCTAATTACAATAAATCAGATCTCATTTCTATTTCTATTTTATAACTTTTCTACTATTCAACTCCTCTACCTATACTTCCAATATTTCAATCGTTTTCTCTTAATTTACCATCTTCTTACTTGAACCATTGTAATGTGTTCGCCTACAACTTTTTTTTAGGGGTCAAAATCTTCAGTTCTGTACTATTTACTCATATTCCATACTTATACCACTTTCTATTGTCCGTCCATAAAATTTTACAACTTAAAAGTTTTCATTACAAAAAACCCACAAGCTATATTGCTATACTATTTTTCCTTCAAAAGAAATAACTTTCTGCAAAATTTCACCCATCTAAAATTTAGATTTTTACAAATCTTTCTTTCTATTAGAACTTTATATTTGTTCCTTTGTTTCTTTACGAAGAGAGCCATATATGCTTTTTTTCTAAACAAATTGCTTTACTAAAACCATTTTATGGAAAATTTACCAAAATCCAATATCATTTATTCTTCCCCAAAATCCATTGTTTGGTTCTTTACATTTTCAAATATATCAACTATATATTTTTCTCAGCTTTTAAAACTGTTTTCTATCGAGTTAGACTCAAAGTGGATTTTAAACCGTTCCTTTAAGAACACCCTTCCTTCCATATTCTACTTGTTCCTTTCTTCATATTGAAAATCCAATTAGCAGTGACCATTTCACACCCTTCTTTAGAAACTTCCCCATCTCCCACTATCTATAACACATAAATTCTTGTTTTCACTTTATTCGGACCTATTGTACATCATAAATCAGAAATCTTATGGGGATCTACAACCATTGGGCAATCAAAGCCCGACTAGGGAATCATGTACCATTTAGTTTTAGGGATTTTTCCATACATCACTATTCTGTAGTTAAAATTATAAGGATTTAACATATATTATAATTATAGAAAAAAGTACAAATACATTCACTCAACGTTTCCTAATTTTCAAGGTCGACTAACCTAAGCTCTAATGCCAAATGTAACAATTCGCAACTCGATGGGTCTGAATTTTTGCTCAATCAAAAACCCAAGTTTGCTAGAGCACATATCATATGTTTGGTATCGTACAAATAAAATAAAACAATGCATATCTGAGCTCTAATGAAATAACTTGCAATGGAATAATTAAAATATAATGGATCGCATAAGTGCTGACCAAGATTTGACACTTCCCAAAATTAAGTGTCCTTGCCAACACCGAATACGCCAAGCACCAATACCTATCCCTCTAACTATCATGTGGGTTATAATGAAGAGGGGGTTAGAACAACGTTCTGGTGATTGGTAAATCATAAATCTTATACATAACACCGTCTTATGCAAATTGTTCACTATCTCATGTTATGTCTGCCTACATTTTATTAGTCGTCTTGACTTCATATCCGCATATGAACCATTCTCATCTGCCTTCTATAGCTTTATATTTATGTTTATATATATATATATATATATATCCCTTGGTCCTCTAATAGACCTAGATAATATCCCCGCTAGTATCTTTCATTCAGCACACTGTTAGGATCCCACCCTATTAAGATCCATCATCCTCACCATGTCACAATCTCGATACCGTATAACTCATGGAAGTCCTATAGTGCTTACCAAAAGCTTTTCATACATTTCACTGTAATCTTTCTATTAACCTTTCATACATTTCCCCATATTCTCTTTAGGGATTTTCTACTTCATCTGCTTCCTAACATGGACTCAGCTCCACTAACCACCCCGTCCATACTTTGAAGGAATCTCATTATGGGTTAAATAGCCTTGCCGTATCAAACAAACTAGCAAACAACTATGGCAGTGCATGATCTAGTATGGTCCACCCTGGTAGGCTATAGATGAAGTCTAACTGGTGTAACCATGTTCTTCCTGCTTGGAACCGATGATGTTCTCGCTCTATGACAGCCCTACCTCTAAATTTGGTACAAAGACTCGCTGTATAATGCATGATCCCGCTCATCATCTGTTTAGAATGTTTAACGCATCCAAGGCTATAGCCTGCTCTATAATAAATTTAAAGCTGACTACTCTATCTTGAGGGTAGCCCTTCATCTATACGGAAGTGTATACTCTCCATGAGTCTTATGGTTGGACAAGTCTCACATTATTATCATGTTACTCAACTGTTGTAGCCCCTTGAGTTAGGAAAACTTCCGTTCTACAACCCTATTGACCTCGCATTCCAACCTACTCCAATGACTTTTCGTCATTATATACTTTATACATTAAATAGTAATTCACATATGTTATAAATGCGAATTCGAGGCTACTTATAAACATATATATTTATTATACATATATATTCTCATTCTTACATTCTTTTACCTTCATTGCTTATTTCTTTTATGCATTTAACTTTTCTTCTTTAAATTCATTTTCTACTTCTTTTATTAAAATATAAATATCATTACCAATTTGCTCATTAGTTCCATTTTTTATTTCTATTCCCATTTTATTCTCTATTTCTTCTTCTTTCCTATTTCCCATACTTTATTTTTCATTACTTTCCATATTGTTGGCATTTTTATTTAACTCATATATTAATGTTCAACATTTAGGATTTACTATATTTTAATATTGGAACTAAACTTCTACTCAATTAATGTTAATATGGTAAATTTCCATCTTATCAAAAAGAGGAGATATTTGTGATGTGTTTGTAATTACATGGAAATGTCTTTCTATTTTCTTGAAATAGACGGTACAAAACATGGTGATTATCCTTGTTTTGTACATCTTTTCATATATACCAGTGTGTGTGTGTATTCCTTGTTACTCCAAACATCACACTTTTATTTATTTTAAACTTAATAATATGCAGAAATCTACTTGCAACATTCCAAGGTCCAATGCATTAAAATATCACAAAAAACCCAAAGATTTAAATAAATTTTCATTTCAACTTAATTCATATCCATCAAATAAAAACAAATTCCTAGTCACTACACCTTTCAATAAGATTTCATCCAATTCATGTTTGTCAAATAAATATAAATTACACATAACTCTGATTCATTAAATTCATATCTGACGTAAAAATACCAATTTTAATCATTACACAATTTATTGTCAATTTCATATAAAATTTCATGTCAGTTTTTATAATAGGAAAGTATCTATTGATCAACATAAATTACATATGCATGTTTAATTTTTCAACATTTCTTATTCATGAATTTATTTGCAATCTAAATTCAATTTCTCTGGCACGTAGAATAGATATGCAATGATATAATCTAGTATTATATACAAACATTTAATATTCCCCCTCATCTTTTTAAGTGCTCACAAATCTCTAGATCCATTCCAGATCAATTCTCTATTATTCGTATTATCCATTCTGACTCCTTATTCGGATCCACAAATAACATTTACGTACAGATCCATTAGAATTTGGATTAGAGAGAAGAGATTTAGATTAGTCTATTAATTAAAACCAGATCTATAGTTTACCTATGATGTGGCAACTTGGTTTGAACCTATTTCCTATTCTTTACTATCTTCTATTCTTCTCTAATGTGTATACGCGCAAATTAAATCTATTTCTATGAAACTAGAATTTTGGAGGAGAAGAGAAAGTGATAGAGCTTCTGCACTCATTAAAATTTTTTAAGTTGGAAGTGAGGCCCTAGTTCTTGATTTACATAGGTACAAATCAGTGCTAACCGTTGAATCAAACTATTTTAAATCTGTGCCACATGGCCAAAATTTACTACTGCATAATTTAAATCATGGGTCAATCGTGACCTAGCCTAGGTCAACAGCTTATGGTCAACCTGAGCCTTCCTATGGTCGACCCATATAGCGTAAATCTGGTGGATATTAATCGCTCTTTGATTTTGTTGATTACATTATTTCTTTTAACTAATCATGTTCATTTGTTTCCCTAATTAAGAGATCGTTATCATTTGTTTCCACTAATTACAAATTCTTTGAGATTTTAGTTTAATGTTAGCATTTAAATTTCCATTAACGTTACTGATTAGCATTAATTGATTTTATTACAATATTTACATATATAATTATTTCCCATGCAAAAACTTCAAACCTTAATAACCTTTTTGTCTAAACTCTAATCGACAAACATTATATATGAAAATTAATCAGAAAATTACCATGAACACAAAGGTACGAGTGAGCTAAATTCTAACATTTGAAAAAAATTTCCATTTTCCACTATTTACAAATTATTACCTTATTTTTTTTTAATTAATTAACGTAAAAATGTGGGATGTAACAAATTTTCAACTTAAAGTATTTCCCAAAGCCATAATATAAAGTTTCGAAATCAGTATATTTAAAACCCTCTTTTAAGTTTCAAATCTCTTTCTAAACTGTATCAAAAAATAATTCATCAAACTAAAATTTTATTTTGCATAAAATCTTCCAAATAATTAACATTAAAATATCGATCAATAAAAAATATTTATATAAAGAAATTCCAAAAATTTTCATTTCATAATAATTTAATTCCAAACACTTTCATACACACACACATACATACATATACATACGTAAATACATACATACCTACATATATATATATATCCAAAAGCAATTAAAACAATTTCCCTTTTACTTAAAATAATCATATCCTAATTATAGTACTTCCAAAAATTATTCTTAATGTAATATACAATTGAACTTTTATTAATAATAACTCTATAAAATAAATAAATCACATTCTTCTTATTAGTATTCAAAAATACAATTTTACAAAACTTCGCATTGATTCAAAAAAATCAAATCATACAAATTAAAAAAATCCACTGTTGTATTTTCTGTCACTAATGATACCTTTCTAGGTTAAATAAAACTCCTTCTAGAAGTTTGCCATTTACATCATGTATAATTTATTTCTCTCAAAGCATCACAATTCAATTCATTTATTTCCATTCGATTAATTTGAAATGTCGTGTCTGACTATTACAAGCATTTATTATTGTTCACAATGTATAACATGTGCGTATTGAACAATCAACCAATATCTCATCACAACAATAATTAAACAAGAATATGCAACTCAATTTCAATAAATTCAATCCATATCAACCAAAATTCATCCCCAAACCATTGAAGAAAATAATAAAATTGGAGATCTACACTATAGTTCGGAGTTATAAAGATAACTCTCCACGAGACGCTTTCTCTTCTCTCAAACAAGCACCCAAAATTCCAAAATCAACAACTACCTAAACTCTAGCCAACTCCACCTCAGCCTTAGACGAATGCCTCTCGCAAGTTACAGTCATGCTAGGTTGATACCCACCAGTCAGACCATGGTGGCACCTAACATTGCACCCAACATTGCATCTCATCCACCCCTATTTGTGCGTTCATCCATTATGACCTCCTCTTCATCAGCACATTCTAGCCCATGTTGCATCTTCTCAGTCAACCACCTCCCTAGGCATCGCATGCCACCCAGGTGGCATGCACAACTTCTATTTTATATTTTCATTTTTTTATACGGGTTTATTTATGCCAGTAGATTCTAGGGCTAAAGTAAGAAGGCTGGGGGAAAATTTTGGTTATTTATTTCAACGGGTAATGGGCTGAAAGAAGGAATCTAGAAGTGAAGGTTAGAGAATGCACTACATCAATTATTATTTACAAATGGGTTCGTATACAGATACAATTCTCGTTTACCTCTTTTATTTACTTTTGATCCCCCTTTTATTCACATGTATAAATACTTTGTCAAATACTTATGGATATATATATTTAGTTTAATTTAATTCTCTAAATACAAAAATATAGTTCGATAGGTTACAAAAAATATATTTAAATTTAATAATTTTCTTTACCTTCATTGCTTTATTGATTTTATATTAATGTCATAAAAATATCTTTTCATCTATTTCAACGATATGAAAATTATTTACAATGTAAAATTATTTTATATTCATTGTAATTTCATTTGAGTTTAATGTATTTTCTAGAAAGAATTTATTAATCAATTCAATTTTAAAAACAAATTCCTTTATTGAATAAACATTAATCAATAAAATATGTACTAAAAATCCAAAAATTTAACTCAAACATTTTATTTAAACTTACACAATTTATTATAAAAGGGCAGAAGGTCGGATTGTTGTAGACGTTCACCCTTAAGAATATGAAATTACATCATCACAATTTCATATGCGAAGAACATCGTTCTTAACTCATATACCCTTAACCTTCTATATTCTATCTTAGTCCTAAATCGACTAAGATTCTTCTTATATAATTTTCAAAATCAACTCGATCGTTTCTAGGACTTTCCTTAAACAAAGACCGAATACTCTCTTTATCTTATCACATGCTATGAATTAAAATAGATTCATTTAAGGAATTTAACTTTTCTTATATGATATAGACAAGTAAAAAGTATTATAAGAGCTGAGATTTTTGGAAAATATTGGTAAAGTCTCCTTAGTACGAAGAGCATTCCAAAAAATTATAGCATATAAAAATGCAAAATGTACATTTTAGAAGAGGCATCCCAATAAAGGGGCATCCCAAACACAACAAAACAATATAATATCATATATGTCTATCATAATACACACAAAAATGTAACTTATATTACATATTAACTGTGTTCATATCACTTTATACAAGCAAAAGTGAGCATGCCCCTCAAACCAACCCAAGTATCCATCTTCATGTACCTAAGTTAGGCCACTTTGCACTTAAGTTTAAGGTGCCAAAAATACAAAATTATATAATGCTTTCCAAAGTAAAGTTGTAATATAAT
This sequence comes from Allium cepa, assembly GCA_030765085.1. Taxonomy (NCBI): domain Eukaryota; kingdom Viridiplantae; phylum Streptophyta; class Magnoliopsida; order Asparagales; family Amaryllidaceae; genus Allium; species Allium cepa. Next base: position 666,515,983 of record CM060932.1, read on the forward strand.
CTATTAGCTTTCAAAAACATTTTTGGATTAACAAAATACAAAGCATCAAAAGTTACGGCGGTTTCCGTAAACAATACAAATTCTGAAATAAGTTTTATTCCGTAGGCCTTTTAAAATGTCCTTTTCATCTAATAAACCTCAGATTTTCATATAACACTAAAAACAAAAGTTGGTCCTAACTACCATAGCTTTCCAACGAGTATTGAATTACTAAAAACAGATAATAGAGTCAAAAATCATAATTAGAAAAATCATCGTGCTTTAGATTAGAAATTATTTCGTGCATGAATGATTTTTAATATATCTTCTAACATATTTTAGCATTAGAAAACTTCAAATTTTGAAAAGCATAGAAACCAAAGTTGTTCCTTATAAAGATTCCAATGAAAGAAAAATAACTTAAATTTGATCACAAAATCAAAACTTATAGCTATTTATTATAGCACTATTAGAACTTCATAATTCTTTCTCAATTTTTTTAGTTCAAATGAAATCAAATTTCTCCTTTTAAACTACAAAATTTGATCAACCATACTACATAAAAGTTGTTTGCATTTTAATATATTAGTAAACTGAAAATCTTAAAAATTTGAACTTTTAGCAATAAATTTTGCTTATAAACTGAAATAATTTTTCATTCATATTATCACACTCAAAATTTGAAATTTTCCACATGCGTAAATTTATTTGAATAAATTTTCAAAACCACCACACTCTACATAAATTTAATTCAAAAACGAACATTTTCAACATACATCATATATTCCTTTGAAAAATTTCTTTTCAATCTATCATATCTAGTTTAATATTGTGATAACCAGGATTTTGAAGCATCTGATAATTGGATTATTAACTGGTTTATTCAATTTAACAGATAAATATTTTGTTAATAATAAAAAAATACCTGGATTTGTAAATGAATTTGAAAATATATATACTTATATAAATATATAAGTGTGTAATTATATATTTATATATGTATATTATGGGTAATAGGATATTTGAAAATTTTGGAAAGGTATGAATACCTATATATTGTGAATAAGAATTGATATAAGGTTCGTATACTTTCTTTTAAATTTATACATGAAAAATAAATTAGTTATAAGTATAAAAATAAATACAAAACATATATAAATAAATATAAAACATTTTAACTTATGTTAATATAAAAGGGAAATGCATTAATTAAGATAGGAAAGTATAATATATATACCTAATTAATTGAAAATATAATATAAGGATTTTATAAACATATTAGAAACATTTAATTATATGTGTCATCATTTAAAAAATGGAATTTAACAAGTATAAAATAATTAGATCACACATTAACCTTTGTAAGTAAATTAGCTTCCAAACAAAACAAGTGTCACCCATTTGTTTTTATTTTCATTTTATTTTAATATAATCCTAATTAAATCAATATTAAACATATCTATCTCCACTCTTAATTCTAACTCAGTTCGCTTGTGGCCTGCACAGGGGAACTGACTAACGTAATGTTGTAATAAAATAAAAGAGCAACTGCCCGCCTATCCGCTAATCATGCCGGGACTCGGAAATCGGAAAACTAGGAAAAAGAAATGAATGACATAGAAAAGAAGTGCGAAACCGTTTTTCATATTCTAAACAATGAAACAACAGCTTGGAAACAAATATACAACCAGAAATCAAAGTCTGTAAAGCATTTTTGATCTATAGTCTGTAATCTTCTTCAACTTGTATCATCTTCAAGTATTCAAAGAATCATAGCATTCAGTTTTCATAAACAAAGGATTTCTAGTTCAAAACAGCAAGCTTCCAAAGATCAAATAATTTCTTATTTTCAGAGTGCAAAGAAAAATAAACAATTCCAGATTTTAAACAAAAGCTTCTCTGTTTTCTTCACAAACAGGTGAGTACACTCAACATTTCAAGGTTAAAAATCTTTACATACTCATAGATTCGTTAATTAAACTTAAAGGACTTTTGGTAAATTTACAAGTTAATGATAATTAATCCTAAGTTTATTTAAATTCTGATAATGATTAAGTAAGTGATTAAAATGAATAAATTATCTTAATTTTTCTTTAAGGCTGGGTGATTAGGACTATTATTAGTTAATTAATAATAAATTAAAGGTTAATTAATTCATTAAGGTGGTAAATCAAAGGTAATTAATTGTTAAGGAGAATAATTAAGGGATGATAAATTTAGATTAATTAATAATTGTAATGAATTAAAAGAATAATTAATTAAGGAAAGTGATTAGAAGATCATTAATTAATATAATTAATTAATTAAAGAGATTAATTAAGGTTAATTAATATGAATGGTTAAAACTAATTAATCCATGTGGTAATTGAAGGTTGATTACTTAGTGTAATTAAAGAATAATTAATCAAGGATGATTAATTAAGATTGATGATTGAATAATGATTAATAAATTGTGTTGTAATTAGTAAATGTTAAGTAAGCAGGATTAAGATAATCCAAGTGATTAATGGGTGATTAATTTAATTGAAGATTGATTAAATCAATTAGGAATTATATATTCAATAAATCTTGCTTATGGAGATATTTGATGACTTGAATTGTTGATTTGCATTTGAGATGTGCTATGATATGAATAGGTTGAGCTGTGATAATATGGGTTACCTATCTAAGTTGAATTGTTGTTCGGTGGTACGATATTCTGAATATGAATTGTATTGTTTAAAATTAACAACTTGGTTTAGAAATGATATTGAATTCGAAGAGACCGGGGTCGGGTGTCAGTAATACCCAAAACCACTTCGATCAGCAAACTGAATTCTTTATAAACCGGGTATGCGAAATTAAGCAGGCTGGAATGGAATAAATTATGTAACATAAACATTTAACCTGAAACCTGTTGTACGTTAAATGATTGACTATAAGAACTCGTAAAAATTATGAGTTATCCTGGTAATTCACATAAGTTTTGTGCATTAAAATTTCATGTTATATGGGATTAGTCACTCTGGTTTCCAGCCTGACCCGGGTGTTACTTTGATGTAATACTCAGGTCTAACCGAGTATTACATATTTTCAGGTTAGGACGTTCTGGAGTTCAGGAGGCAAGCTGGATGGCATGAATGTATGGAGTGTATTCCTCTGTGATATATTGTAGTGTATCTGGGATATGCTGTTTAAATTGTCCAGTGATTGTGAAATGTTGAAACTCTGATGTATTAAATGTAAATTTACTAATACAGCTTTCTTTGTATAAATGATATTATTTGATATTATATTTTGATTCGCTGCGAATGTGAGATTCTGAGTTTGGTTTTCTATTTCTTCTTCTTCTATCTCTTTTCTTCTTTTCCTAACTATCTGGAATTTTCGGGATTCGAAATTTCCGAGTCATTACATTTGGTATCAGAGCTGAAGGTTAAGCGAGAACCTTGGCTATGGTGGGATTACTCATTAAGGATAGGGTCAATGGTACCCTAGAATGAGTTGAGTGTGTGTGTGTGTGTGTGTGTGTGTGTGTGTGTGTGTATGAGAGCGTACTCGTTATTTTCTTATATAAAGATTTTAAATGATTTTATATAAGAATATGTTTTGATATATAAAGCAATATTTCTTTCTAATAAATATTAAGATAATTGGTTGTTAAATTATTGGAATTAAATTAAGTGGTAATAGAAATACAACCAAATTAAAATTAAATAAAGATAAGTTTGAAATTGATTCACACTGAAATTAAAATCTTGAATTTGGCGAAGGGTTTCAGAATAAGATAATAATGAATTGGTTTTCAGATATGATAATCTTGATTATTATCGTAAATGATTGTTGTGTTTAATAATAAAATGTGTATTATTGAGTAAGTAAAATAAAATGTCTTAGGGAAGTAAACATTTAGGCAAGTATGACTTATAAATTGGAACTTAAGATGATCTAAATTGTGAAGTTTTAGGTCCAGAAATTTGAAAATTGTTTCAAAATGATAAGGAAATAATATGTATATATGAGAAATATACGTAATTTCAAAGATGGTTTGAAATAAACTCTAAATGTTGAGTTTTAAATTTGGAATGAGATGTGATACCCAAAGTGATAAGATTTTGAACTTAAAAGTGGGAAGATTATTAATGTGTAGTTTAAAATTTGAAATGAGAATTCGAATTGGGTAAGGTTGGCTGGATTAAGTAAATTGAATTTAACTTTGGGAAAGTTAAATAATTTAACAAGCAACCTGAATTGGAAATTTCAAGGTGAAATTGAGATTTAACTTGGAAAGTTAAATGGTTAATTTAAATTGGGAGTTTGTGTGATCTCAAAATAGGTTTGAGGTCTGGAAATTGGAAATGGATGGATGTTTTAAAATAATTTGAATTATACCATCTTGTTGTTATTAATAATCTTTAGGCTGAAATTGGATTTGTTTAAATGAATGAAGAAATGGGGTATGGTAAAATATCCATTATTAAGATAAAATGGAATCGTTCTTGACTTAATATTTGAATGTTTAAGATAAAACTTCAAAGGTTTGGTTTCAAAATTGAAATTTGGTGATAAATTGAATTTCAAAGATTTAGTTGTTTATAAAGGATTTGAATTATTATTTGAACTTTGAAATAGGTTAAAAATGGAATTTCGATTCAGCATTAAATGGTTTAAAGATATAAGTTTTTTTAAAAGGTAAACGAGTTTTTATACTGGCCCCTACCAGATCAGAATAAAATATCAAAAAATACAAATATCTGGAACATACAAGAGGATCAAAACAAGAAAACAAACAAAAAGCCAAAATGCAGTAATTAAAATAGGATTTAGGTCATAATAGCCCAAATACCATTATAATTAATGCCCGGCGATTGTAATTAGACCAACAGATTTCAGCTATCTCACACGTTTGATAATAGCACCATTAATCTCTGCAAGTAACTACTGCCTGGATTTAATTTTTTGCGCAAAAATGCGTGTGTTCCTCTCATGCCAAATAAGTTTAAAGATCATCTCGTATGTTTAAAGATATAAGTTGATTTGATTTAAAGGATTAAATTAACATTTAAAATTTTTACTCAAATTTATATAATTCGAGATGGTTTAAATTTGAAATTTGAATAGAGTTAGTTCAAATTGAATTTGATTTGAATTAATTGGAATTGTGATTGAAGATGGATAAATTTAATAATTCAAATGGAAAATTTGAATTGGATTAATTTGAAATGAAATTGAAGTCGAATGAGTTCAAATTCAAATGGGAATTGAGGATTAATTCAACTTGAATTGGGGTTAAATCAATTTCAATGGAAATTGGAGTTATTTAAGTTGGAATTGAGTCAATTTAAATGGAAGTGGAAATTTAAATTGAATTTATTGGAAATGGAGGCTGGGAATTGAACAGTTTGACTCTGGACTATTTTCAAAATAAATTGTTTTAATATAAATCTATTTTTCCAAACTATTTACTACACAACTTTTCTTTTTAAACCTAAAACTATCTTATACTTGTTTTACAATTATTTTTGGAACTATTTAACAATCTTTCAACTGTTTTATAAACTAATTAATGTTTTTCAACTACTTTATAACTAATTACTATTTTACAATTATTTAAAATTATTTAAAATTTTTATAACTATTTGACTATTTTATAACTATCTTATCATTACTTAACTATTTTAAAGTTATTTTACAATAAAAAATTGTTTTTCAACTACTTATCTATTTTAAACTTTTCAAATTATTTTCTAAATTTAAGCCGGTCAAAGTGTAAACTGTTTATGATTAAATATCCATTTGAGATAAGAATTGAGGTGATAATTAAAATGAGGATTTAAAAAATCATGAATAAGTGGATAGAAATTAAAGCGAATGTGAATAGAAAAGGAGATTGATTTGGCTAATAATCAATAAAGATAAATACGTAGGATGTACGTATATTATTCTATTCGCATAGTGATTTGATCCGGATTCGAGCACAGAATTTCAAGATAGTATACCGATCCGAGTTAGGATTTTTACTCGATTTTTTACGGCGAACTTGGATATGGATTGTTGATTGGTTCTGCATATTCTCTATCATAGTTATGGCTATGTAAGGAGAATGACGGTTTCTGATCAAGAAACCAGATCTGAGTCTGCACTAGAAAGTCGGGTGGACGATACTAGTTCGGAAGTGAAATTGTGTGATCGAGTGAGCGATCAAATTGATATGGTGTACGGATGATATGTGTACATCGTACTAGTTTTAATGAAATTGATACTGGGAATTTGTGGATAAGAAATGTGAAATGGTTTTTGAAATGAAAGGTATATTTTGTGAAATATACGATGAAGAAAAGTGGAAATTGGATATTTCTATGGTAGAAATTTACTTTATGGAAGTAATTAATTTGGTAAGTGACTTTATAGAGTAATCAAACTTGAATATTTGATTTGTAATAAACAAAGTTATATATATTTGTTATATAAGATTAATCTCCTCTTGTTGAATCTATTGCCGGAAGGAAAGGATTTCTAAAAGTATTTGAAGTATAAAAAGGTAATTTATACAAGTATGAAGTGATCCAAAGATTTTCAAAGTTTTATATATCCAAATATATAAAGGATCTTGTGAGAATGATTTTGGAAAAGGTTTTGGGAACCTATGAATTTGGAAAAGGCTTTTGATTTTTGGGAAAATAAATTTTGGAATTTGAAAAGCCTGGTTTGAGAATTATCGATTTTGGGAATCGATTTTGTGTAAAGGAGATTTTGATGAAAATCATAAAGGGTATGATTTGAAAGATATTATAAGAGTATAGTATAAAGTGTTTTGAGATTGGCTTTGGGGAAAAAGGCACTCCCTTGAAATGAACTTCTCAGGAGTGCCACAGGGTGTTACTGCCTTGAACCCTAAGTGGGGTTCTAAAGTTGATCCTACAAGGAGTCCGGACAAACTAGTTCCTGAGGATTATGCATAGTGGGTAGCGAAAGTCGAGGGCGCAGATGCCTACAGAGGCATTTGGGTTATGCTGTTACGATAGTGTAACTCGATATCACTGCGATCTACTGCAGACCATAGTGAAAGTCGTGTGTGCTGCTGAGAGCCAACAGTCTATGTTTGATTTTACATCGGTAGACTGCGACCTATGGTAATATAGCGAAAGTCATGTGTGCTGCTGAGAGCCCACAGTCTACGTTTGATTTTACGTCGGTAGAGTGCGACGTATAAAGACATAGCGAAAGTCGAGAGGCCGTGAGAGCCTAAGGCTACATTGGGACTTGACTGATGTAGTCTGCGATCTTTGTGAGAGTGGAGAAGTTTTATTATTTTGGCAGCGAAAATTGAGGGCGCTGATGCCTACAGTTAAATGGACTTTTGCTGTGATGGCAAAGTAACCCAGGATGTAACTGCAATCTATGGCGGGTTCCATGGCGTAATCGAGAGGCGCAGAGTGCCTACAGTTATCTATGGATTTTGCCGGGATAGCAACGTAACCATCAGGTTAACTGCGACAATGGATGGGGGTGATGATTTCCAGAGCATTCTCACCAAAGATATTTCCTCTATTTCAAAACTGTTTTCTACATTTTTATAAAGTTTTCAGAAAGGTTTTTCAAGTATTTTCACTGGATGTTGGAATTAGATCTGCTAAGTACTTATAGATTTTCAGTCCTACGCCTGATCAACGTATGACCGAATTTCTGTGAGAACAAGGATGGACTGGTTGAGACATTGAGTTACAAAAAGTATTTTTATAAAACTGTTACAGTAATAATATGCAGATTTTAAAGGAGTTTTAAAAATTCTTGATAAAAAGGGAGTTCATAGTTAAAAAAAAATTGTTCAAAGAATAATTTATCTGGTATAAGTATTTTTATAAAATTTTGGCTTCGTTCCTTTTCGGGGACGAAAAGATTCTAAGGGGAGAAGAATGTGATACCCCGGATTTGGAGCATCTGATAATTGGATTATTAACAGGTTCATTCAATTGAACAGATAAATATTCTGTTAATAATAATAATAAAATACCTGGATTTGTAAATGAATTTGAAAATATACATACTTATATAAATATATAAGTGTGTACTTATATATTTATATATGTATACCATGGGTAATAGGATATTTGAAAATTTTGGAAAGGTATGAATACATATATATATTGTGAATAAGAATTGATATAAGGTTCGTATACTTTCTTTTAAATTTATACATGAAAAATAAAATTAGTTATAAGTATAAAAATAAATACAAAACATATATAATAAATATAAAACATTTTAACTTATGTTAATATAAGAGGGAAATGCATTAATTAAAATAGGAAAATATAATATATATATAACTAATTAATCGAAAATATAATATAAGGAATTTAGAAACATTTAATTATATGTGTCATCATTTTAAAAATGGAATTTAACAAGTGTATAATAATTAGATCACACATTAACATTTGTAAGTAAATTAGCTTCCAAACAAAACAAGTGTCACCCATTTGTTTTTATTTTCATTTTATTTAATAAAATCCTAATTAAATCTATATTAAACATATCTATCTCCTCTCTTAATTCTTTCCCATTTTTCATATTCTAAACAATGAAACAATAGCCTGGAAACAAATTTACAACCAAAAATCAAAGTCTGTAAATCATTTTCAATCTGTAGCCTGTAATTTTCTTCAACTTGTATCAACTTCAAGTTTTCAAAGAATCATAGCATTCAGTTTTCATAAACAAAGGATTCTAGTTCAAAACATTAAGCTTCCAAAGATCAAACAATTTCTTATTTTCAGAGTTCAAAGAAAAATAAACAATTCCAGATTTTAAACAAAAGCTTCTTTGTTTTCTTCATAAACAGGTGAGTACACTCAACATTTCAAGGTTAAAAATCTTTACATACTCATAGATCAGTGAAATGATATTGTATAGTTGTATTCTGTTGATTATAGTGGAGCTGGCTGTGTGTAAACTTGTGCATGTTTGTGAATATAAATATACGTGCTCTGTTGTATTAACAGGCTAAATTTCATCATAGAAAATTCATATCATCCCAAAAATTTAGATTTGGGTTATGATTTATAAAGATAATATGTTTAAAACAATGTAATATAAATTTTAAAGACAGCTTCAGGAGTTTATATTTGGGAATTATTTCAAAAGGATGAATAATAGTAATGAACTAAATTTGAGCTAAATATCAATCTTTATAATATCAGTTTTGACTATAGAATCTGATTCGCATTTGTAAATCATGATTTTTGATTTAGATTTTATAAATTTAGTATCGTGGTTGTCGAGAATTTGGGAGTTGATCATTATTGGGGATTCCATCGATCCTCGACAATCGGAGAGGGGATAGGCTTTGGAACTAGAGCTGGAGAAGGTTTGGGAGGTGTAGACCAGTGGAATAATGGTAAGAGATTTTATCATGCTTCAAAGTGGCTGATCAAAGTGAGAGTAGGGTTTTAGGAGTTCGTTTGGTCGATGACGAGGTTGGGCATTTGCGTCATCATGGACGATCTAGAGGCTATCGGTGGTGGGTGAAAAGATGGAGGTGAGTGAGGCGAAGTTCTGGACGGAATTGAGGGAACACCGATGGTCGGAATCGTCGAAGTCAAGTTCTTTTTGAGTGATGGTTCTTTCCAGATTGTAGATCATCGAGCTCGATTTTGCTTGGTCGTCGTTTTGACGATTCTGAGTGGTCGTATGGTATGTCGAGGTCAGCATCGACTTAGGTGATGGCCGGTGAATTGATCGAAGGGTGTAGGTGCGGCGTGCATGTACACACGTGCACGTTGATGATGATGTTTAATCTAGCAATGGGAGACAATTTGTCTCGAATTTTGACTCAGGTAGAAATGAGAATTGCTCGGTAATGGATTCGAGTACGAGAATGTATAAGGAATGACAGTTTTAAAATTTTATACAAGTAAAAAAATAATAAATGAGAAAGGAGAGGAGGAAGCTTGGGAATAAGGGAAGATAACTCGGGAAGCAGTTCGAATTAATCGTGGGTTGCCTAGGATTAAAGTTATGATGTTAACAGGTTTTAAGCTTAACTAAATCAAGCTTTAAAATTTATTTCTTAAACTATTTCTTTCAAATAATAATTATTTTAAAAGCTTGGTTAAGTAAAGATATGTAGTCTATTTTAACTTAGATTTGGTTAAATTTCAAGTTTATTTTAAGCTTAATTTATAATGTAATTAAGTAGAAAATAAATAATGAAATGATTATCGTTAATTAAACTTAAGGACTTTTGGTAAATTTACAAGTTAATGATACTTAATCCTAAGTTTATTTAAATTCTGATAATGATTAAAGTAAGTGATTAAAATGAATAAATTATCTTAATTTTTCTTTAAGGTTGGGTGATTAGGACTATTATTAGTTAATTAATTGATTATAAATTAAAGGTTAATTAATTCATTAAGGTAGTAAATCAAAGGTAATTAATTATTAAGGAGAATAATTAAGGGATGATCAATTTAGATTAATTAATAATTGTAAGGAATTAAAAGAATAATTAATTAAGGAAAGTGATTAGAAGATCATTAATTAATATAGTTAATTAATTAAGGAGACTAATTAAGGTTAATTAATGTGAATGGTTAAGACTGATTAATCCATGTGGTAATTGAAGGTTAATTACTTAATGTAATTAAAGAATAATTAATCAAGGATGATTAATTAAGATGGATGATTAAAGAGTGATTAATAAATTGTGTTGTAATTAGTAAATGTTTAGTAAGCAGGATTAAGATAATCCAAGTGATTAATGGGTGATTAATTTAATTAAAGATTGATTAAATTAATGAGGAATTATATATTTAATAAATCTTGCTTATGGAGATATTTGATGACTTGAATTGTTGATTTGCATTTGAGATGTGCTATGATATGAATAGGTTGAGCTGTGATAATATGGATTACCTATCTAAGTTGAATTGTTGTACGGTTGTACGATATTCTGAATATGAATTGTATTGTTTAAACTTAACAACTTGGTTTAGAAATGATATTGAATTCGAAGAGATCGAGATCGGGTATCAATAATACCCGAAACCACTTCGATCAGTAAATTGAATTCTTTATAAATTGGATATGTGAAATTAAGCAGGCGGGAATGGAACAAATTGGGTAACATGGACATTTAACCTGAAACCTGTTGTGCGATAAATGATTGACTATAAGAACTCGTAATAGTTATGAGTTATCCTGGTAATTCACATAAGTTTTGTGCATTAAAATTTCATGTTATATGGGATTACTCGCGCTGGTTTCCTGCCTGACCCGGGTGTTACTTTGATGTAATGCTCGGGTCAGACTGAGTATTACAAATTTTTAGGTTTGGACGTTCTGGAGCTCAAGAGGCGAGCTGGATGGCAGGAACGTATGGAGTGTATTCCACTGTGATATATTGTAGTGCATCTGGGACATGTTGTTAAACTGTCCAGTAATTGTGAAATGTTGAAACTCTGATGTATTAAATGTAAATTTACCGATACAGCTTTCTTTGTATAAATGATATTATTTGATATTATATTTTGATCCGCTGCGAATGTGAGATTCTTGATTTACTTCCTTTTATTATTATTATTATTATTATTATTATTATTATTATTATTATTATTATGTCAAATAATTTATTATTCTTGATTTTCATAAATGATATCTCAATCATTATTAGTTTATTTTACTTTTTGTGTTTCTAAAACAACACTTCACAATTATTGATCATAATTCATCCTGATTCATATTTGTGACGCCACACCTCTATGCTCACAATAATAAAGAGTATTAAAAGAAATACTGTCTATTAATGTGAAGAATAAGGCTGGATAGGAGCGGCCATCCGTAGTTAGACCTTACACTAGTATTGGTTATCTCGATAGGAGTGGTATATATTTTTATTTTTCATCTCTTATTTATTTACTCCCATCGACATACCCAATTCTAGTATAAAACGAACTACGATGGTTCATAATAGTTTAGGACAATATATATAATAATAACACAGATAAAGTAAATGCGGAACACAAATATAACAGAAAGTCTCATATATATATAACTGATGTCAGTTGATATACATGTGATACAATACATATGATACAACTACACTGTCGACTCTGGAAGTTACATATACAAGTACATTATCGTGAATAATATACATGAATATGCAACATCCTATACAAATTCACTGACTACTAAAATGACAACGACTACTCCAAAAGATATGAAGAGACTTCATAGCTCTAGCAGCAATCCAAAGTAAGATATCAACAACCTGTAAATACTCAGTCTGACCCGAGTATTAAATTCAAAAGAAAATAATACACGGGTCAGTCTAATTCAAACTCAGTTATTAGTGCATAGAAGGCATGATAATTAAATATGAATAGACGACAATCAAAGTAAATTCACCTATCCGATCCTTTTAATAAAGAAATCAGATAACGGTAAATATAACACTTAACAGTGTTAAACAATAATCAGTAGATTCAAATTTTCAACATAGATAGATAGAAGGATTATTAATGAAATTTTTTTAGAAAACAACAAAATCGTCATTTTAATTCAAATCAATTTAAACAATTGAAATATCATTTAAAACATCAATATCGATTGGCTGCAGTGCACGCACGCGTGCACTGCCTCGCCAATACAGTGTGGAAATACACAAAAGCTCTATGAAAGCTCATAGACGAACATATGGTCAAACCCAAGTTTTAAAACTGGATTCAACTCAGCTCAAAGTAAAACCAAAGTGTCGGTGACCACTCAAACCAGTTCAAACGTGAAACAAATGCAAAATTGACAAATGCAAAAACCAGTGATGCAATGCAAATCAAAACAGAGAATACAATGCCACTGCAGATCCAAATAAGTGCCGAAGTCAACAATAACAGCAATATACAAGTACAGGCCGCAACAAAATGCAACAAAAGCAAGCCGAGGCTCAGTGGTGAAGCAGCAGCAATGAACCAGAGCCAAGAATACATGTACTCGAGGCAATATGCACAAGTGAAAAACCAAAATGGCACAGCAATACCAAATGACAACAGTAAATCATACGAAGACATGTACAAATATGCAAAGCCATATGAAGTGATGTACACTGGAATATACATGAGCAACCAAATACAACTACAAATGGCATCAGGAATTTCAAATTAAACAGAAGTCAAGCATTTAAGCTGGGAATACTCAAGTACAAAATCAATGCAACTCAATATCCAAACAAATGCAAATCATAAAGGCTGCAGGTGAAACAAGGTCACTACGGGAACAAACTGGCATAAACATGACAACATGAAATTGGAAATTAGCCAAGTTAAAATGCTAATGAACTCGACAGCTACATAGATGATGGAGACATGGTGATGGAAGTGCAGTGAACTTCATAACACATCAGCATTAAAAGTAGTGTTACAGAGAATACGCAACCTGAAAGGCACGATGGCAGTAAGGTGCTGACTGGGAACAAACTACAAAGACATCAAGTATGTCTAAAGTTAATGCAACTGATCCTTAAGTGAATGGTATCAAGTATATGAAATGTACTTGTAAACACTGAGTAGTGTAACCATGTGAATGCAAAGCAAATCAGACTCAAAGAGGAATGAAACTGGTTTAGGCAAGTGCATCAATAATTGTCACAGCCCCAACAATGAAGTAGTTCTAAAATAACCATATATGAATACAGTCTCGACCAAAACAGCACCAGCCTCGTCGTGAAGCTAATGCAAACACAAAAGTGCAGTGCAACTCAATGATGCAGCATTTTTAATATGTACCAATATGCTAAGCAGACCAGAAAAATTAGACTCAACTACCAGGATGAATACAATGTCAAAGCACAGAGCAACCCAGTGTCAACAACAATGCAACAGTGCCAAGATATATCCCAAATGCAATTGCACCACTAAATGCAAATTATATCAAACAGTGACACTGCCAATGCAAGGAGATCAAATGAGGTGTTCAATGCAACTTGGACCAACAGCACATGTATGCTGTGATAAATGGACAACTAAATAAAACTGGACATTCTAACTTATGAATGCAAAGTGCTATATAGTGCAAACACAATGGGTGCAAAATGCAACTATGACAATCAGTACTGAAGCAAAACGAAAAGGTATATTGCTTCTTCAAAACAAAATGCTGGACAATGCAAACCCATGAACCACAATATTGCAAATGAACAGAGGCAACAAGAATGGTCATAAACAGTGCAACTAGGCCGACTCCAAAATGCATCAGTGAAGCAAATGAATAATGCATTCGAACAGTAACACTCGATCATGCAGTATAATTAAGCAGACCGTGCAACAACAACAAAATAAAATGTAACAGAGATGAATAGAAGTGCCACAGTGGTTAGAGAGTATGAGATGCAGACAACACCAAGTTCGAGCCAGCAAGGACTCAGCAATGTCAAAGAAAATAAGAACTACAAATTAAGTTCAAGTGATCAAAGACATGAAATCACAATGCAACTGTCAACTTCAGTTTGAAAATGAAACAGGTTAAGGAATGAAGTATAACAAGTGCAACAGGCTATACTGCAGAGTGAAGACTACAATACCAAAAGGTAAGTGTACAACAAAAGGAAACAAGTATCAGACTATCAAATGTACCAGAATATCTAGAGTGAATACAACGAACACAGAGCTACCAAATGCAGCATGGAACTACAGAAATACGACCCAACCAGACCAACTCAAGTACAATGCAGACAATTCAACTGTCTCAACATCGACTCAAGGCAGAAAACATCAACAACGAACAAAAATCAAATCGAAGCAGAAACATCGAAAACGAACAAGCAAACGAATTCGAACAGTTCGAATAAGATGTGAGTAACATAAATTACTCACCTTTGCAAACGAAAAGCATGACTCCTCAGTTCGAACGATCTCGAGTTGAAGCTGTGGCCCTCAAGAGACGAACGATCAACGCGGCAAGGGAACGTGAATCATCCTCTCGATCGAACACCAAGACGGCGTCTTTGAATTTTGGAAAACCCTAATTGCCGAAGATTGAACGAGCGCAGCTATTATTCGATGCGAGGATAATTGGAGGAGGAACGAACAACCGGACGAACGAACTAGCCCTAAGTTCAGAAAGAAGACGAGGCCGCCATTTCTGATTTTCTTCCTACGATTAATTTTTAGGGTTGCGAAAATAAAACAAGAAAGGGGACGGGTCATCTTCTATATACGACCCGTTATCAAAAACATGGCCCAAAAATTCTAAGTCCCCAAACCCTTCACCCAATTTCTTAAAAGAATTTAAACCGAATTTAAAAACTTCAATTGGCAATTAGCTAGCACAA
The DNA here is from genome assembly GCA_030765085.1 of Allium cepa. Taxonomy (NCBI): domain Eukaryota; kingdom Viridiplantae; phylum Streptophyta; class Magnoliopsida; order Asparagales; family Amaryllidaceae; genus Allium; species Allium cepa. Next base: position 666,531,269 of record CM060932.1, read on the forward strand.
TAATTGTTTAATGATGATTATAAATTGGGCAAAACCCCGGGTTGTTACAGACTCCCCTCCTTATAAAAATTGCGTCCCCGCAATTTTCATAATTAAAGTCGTCAATAACAATTTTTTTTTCTAACATAAACTGGTTAAGCTAGAAAATAAAGTCGGGAATACAAACCCCAAAGAAATCTTTTAATTTCCTAAAAGAAATTCACAAATTCTCAACAAAATCTAATTATCAAATAGACAATCAGAAAACAACTAAACTGGATAAATGCAATTAACAGCAATATTCAATTATCAATAAGATAATTAGAATACAGAAATCACAAAACAGCAATATCTAATTATCGATACGATAATTAGAAGGCAGCAAAATCAAATTATCAACAAAGATAATTATAAAACACAAATCACAATTTGCAAAACTACAACTAACTAGTTACAAAACGGTAATCAGAAAACAACAAAGGTCTAATTATCAAAAACGATAATCAGAATTATCAAATCAACAAATATTTGATTATCTTAAGCGATAATCAAATTTCAAATCGAAAAATATTCGATTATCTCAGGCGATAATCAAATTTCAAATCAGCAAATATTTGAGTATCTCAGGCGATAATCAAATCTCAAATCAACAAATAATTGATTATCTCAGGCGATAATCAAATTTTAAATCAACAAATATTTGACTATCTCAGGCGATAATCAAATCTCAAATCAACAAATATTTGATTGTCTCAGGCGATAATCAAATTTCAAATCAACAAATATTTGATTATCTCAGGCGATAATCAAATTTCAAATCAGCAAATATTTAATTATCTCAAACGATAATTAAATCTCAAATCAGCAAATATTTAATTATCAAAAGCGATAATTAAATTTCAAATATCTAATTATCACAAGCGATAATCAGAAATCTCAAACCATCAAATCAACAAATCAACTCATATCGGATTATCAAAAACGATAATCAGAAACAACAAATATTCGATTATCAAAAACGATAATCAAATCAACAAATATCCGATTATCAAAAACGATAATCAAATCAACAAATACCTGATTATCAAAAAGATAATCAGAACTCATATCAACAAATATTCGATTATCAAAAACGATAATCAAATCAACAAATATTCGATTATCAAAAACGATAATCAAATCAACAAATATCTGATTATCAAAAACGATAATCAAATCAACAAATATCCAATCATCAAAAACGATAATCAAATCAACAAATATCTGATTATCAAAAACGATAATCAAATCAACAAATATCCGATTATCAAAAACGATAATCAGAACTCATATCAACAAATATTCGATTATCAAAAACGATAATCAAATCAACAAATATTCGATTATCAAAAACGATAATCAAATCAACAAATATCCGATTATCAAAAACGATAATCAGAACTCATATCAACAAATATTCGATTATCAAAAACGATAATCAAATCAACAAATATCCAATTACCTGCAGATAATTGGTGCAACAAATATCTAGAATCAATTAAGATAACTAGAAAATCAACATAAAAGGTGGATCGATCCCAACAAATGGCGAGTTTTAGCTACGCCGCACGTGCATCAACATATGGCCGAAGCCTACCAAGTACCCAACATAATTTTGGCGCCCAACAAATGACCCGAAGGTCCAACAAATGACCCGAAGGTTCGGTACTGGTATTGACCCGAAGGTCCAACATATGACTCGAAGGTCCAACATATATTCAATTAACGAGTCCGGAATAAACAGAAAAAGAAAACGCACATGTCCCATACCATGTGTTTTACTAAATCGTTTGATTCTCTTCATCGTTTCCTTGATCGTGTGAAATCATCAAAATCATCAAACCGCAAATGTTTCAATTAACAAGTCCGGAATTAACCGAAATAGCAAACGCTCATGTCCCATACCACGAGTTTTACTAAATCGTTTGATTCTCTTCATCGTTTCCTTGAAAGTGCAAAATTGTGTATTCAAAAATAACATTTCACATTCTCAAACGGACAAGTCCGGAGTTAACCGAATTAGTAAAAGAAAGGGGTCATAATCCTCGATTTTGCTGAAACGTTTAAATCGCTTCCTCATTCTTTTGAAAGCGCAAAATGTAAAACTTCTGAAAACAATTTCATTTATTTCATAAAATTATTAATCTACATTCTCAAACGAATAAGTCCGGAATTAAGTGAATTAGTAAAAGAAAGGGTTCATAGTCCTCGATTTTGCTGAATCATTTAAATCTCTTTCTCATTCTTTTGAAAACGTAAACTGAAAAATTTTGAAAACAAATTTTATTTTAAAACACTTTTTATAATCACGTGATTAAAACAGCAACATAAGTAGCAAATTCGAAAAGAAATAACACTTCTCAAAACACCGTAAAAAAAGGGATCTCAAATCAGCATTGCGGAATAACCGCTTGAAAATCCACTTTAAAATTTGACGGTTACTGAAGTCAAAGCGACAGTAATTTTTAAATGTCAAAATCTTATCAAAATAATTTGCATCAAAATAAAATACCAGTGAATTTTCATTCATTTAAAAATGTCAACAAAACACCGCGTTTCAAAAATATAGCATTGGTGTAAAACTCCTGTTATAATAATAACGGCAACAAAATACGTTCCATAACCAAGCATCGGTTCAACGTAAAATTAATGCAGTAATGTGCAACTCAAATTTGCACGTACACTACAAAATGAACAAAAAATCATTCTATTATATCTTTAATAAAGATATTTTAAAACAGCAGAAATCTAATCAGATATGATTAGCATCAAAGAAAACCAGTAAGAAATTTCAACAAATCAAATCCACTAGTTAAACAACATAATGAAATTAATTTTATTTTCATATTTGATTTTTAAATCAAAATAATTATCAGTTGTACTCAGCGAAGCAGTCACACTGCTTTCGCTGCGCACTCTGATAAACAAAGCACAAACCAATCAATCATCAAAACACAAGTTCACTTTTATTTTTCAATAAAGATATTTAAAAATTTCAACATATTTTCAAAACTTTAGTTTTGACTCAAAGCACATATAAAACATCGACTAATAGTTGTAACATATGTTCCATCTAAGTTATGTTTTATATTATGTCCATAAACCCCAAGCTTTGATACCAACTGTGACGCCCCACCTCTATGCTCACAATAATAAAGAGTATTAAAAGAAATACTGTCTATTATTGTGAAGAATAAGGCTGGATAGGAGCGGCCATCCGCAGTTAGACCTTACACTAGTATTGTTTATCTCGATAGGAGTGGTATATATTTTTATTTTTCATCTCTTATTTATTTACTCCCATCGACATACCCAATTCTAGTATAAAACGAACTACGATGGTTCATAATAGTTTAGGACAATATATATAATAATAACACAGATAAAGTAAATGCGGAACACAAATATAACAGAAAGTCTCATATATATATATATAACTGATGTCAGTTGATATACATGTGATACAATACATATGATACAACTACACGGTCGACTCTGGAAGTTACATATACAAGTACATTATCGTGAATAATATACATGAATATACAACATCCTATACAAATTCACTGACTACTAAAATGACAATGACTACTCCAAAAGATATGAAGAGACTTCATAGCTCTAGCAGCAATCCAAAGTAAGATATCAACAACCTGTAAATACTCGGTCTGACCTGAGTATTAAATTCAAAAGAAAATAATACGCGGGTCAATCTAATTCAAACTCAGTTATTAGTGCATAGAAGCCATAATAATTAAATATGAATAGACGACAGTCAAAGTAAATTCACCTATCCGATCCTTTTAACAAAGAAATCGGATAACGGTAAATATAACACTTAACAGTGTTAAACAATAATCAGTAGATTCAAATTTTCAACATAGATAGATAGAAGGATTATTAATGAAAATTTTTTAGAAAACAAGAAAATCGTCATTTTAATTCAAATCAATTTAAACAATTGAAATATCATTTAAAACATCAATATCGATTGGCTGCAGTGCACGCACGCGTGCATTGCCTCGCCAATACAGTGTGGAAATACACAAAAAAGCTCTATGAAAACTCATAGACGAACATATGGTCAATACAAGTTTTAAAACTGGATTCAACTCAGGTCAAAGTAAAACCAAAGTGTCAGTGACCACTCAAACCAGTTCAAACGTGAAACAAATGCAAAATTGACAAATGCAAAAACCAGTGATGCAATGCAAATCAAAACAGAGAATACAATGCCACTGCAGATCCAAATAAGTGCCGAAGTCAACAATAACAGCAGTATACAAGTATAGGCCACAACAAAATGCAACAAAAGCAAGCCGAGGCTCAGTGGTGAAGCAGCAACAATGAACCAGAGCCAAGAATACATGTACTCGAGGCAATATGCACAAGTGAAAAACCAAAATGGCACAGCAATACCAAATGACAACAGTAAATCAGACGAAGACATGTACAAATATGCAAAGCCATATGAAGTGATGTACACTGGAATATACATGAGCAACCAAATACAACTACAAATGGCATCAGGAATTTCAAATTAAACAGAAGTCAAGCATTTAAGCTGGGCAATACTCAAGTACAAAATCAGTGCAACTCAATATCCAAACAAATGCAAATCATAAAGGCTGCAGGTGAAACAAGGTCACTACAGGAACGAACTGGCATAAACATGACAACATGAAATTGGAAATTAGCCAAGTTAAAATGCTAATGAACTCGACAGCTACATAGATGATGGAGACATGGTGATGGAAGTGCAGTGAACTTCATAACACATTAGCATTAAAAGTAGTGTTACAGAGAATATGCAACCTGAAAGGCACGATGGCAGTAAGGTGCTGACTGGGAACAAACTACAAAGACATCAAGTATGTCTAAAGTTAATGCAACTGATCCTTAAGTGAATGGTATCAAGTATATGAAATGTACTTGTAAACACTGAGTAGTGTAACCATGTGAATGCAAAGCAAATCAGACTCAAAGAGGAATGAAACTGGTTTAGGCAAGTGCATCAATAATTGTCACAGCCCCAACAATGAAGTAGTTCTAAAATAACCATATATGAATACAGTCTCGACCAAAACAGCACCAGCCTCGTCGTGAAGCTAATGCAAACACAAAAGTGCAGTGCAACTCAATGATGCAGCATTTTTAATATGTACCAATATGCTAAGCAGACCAGAAAAATTAGACTCAACTACCAGGATGAATACAATGTCAAAGCACAGAGCAACCCAGTGTCAACAACAATGCAACAGTGCCAAGATATATCCCAAATGCAACTGCACCACTAAATGCAAATTATATCAAACAGTGACATTGCCAATGCAAGGAGATCAAATGAGGTGTTCAATGCAACTTGGACCAACAACACATGTATGCTGTGATAAATGGACAACTAAATAAAATTGGACATTGTAACTTATGAATGCAAAGTGCTATATAGTGCAAACACAATGGGTGCAAAATGCAACTACGACAATCAGTACTGAAGCAAAACGAAAAGGTATATTGCTTCTTCAAAACAAAATGCTGGACAATGCAAACCCATGAACCACAATATTGCAAATGAACAGAGGCAACAAGAATGGTCATAAACAGTGCAACAAGGCCGACTCCAAAATGCATCAGTGAAGCAAATAAACATTGCATTCGAACAGTAACACTCGATCATGCAGTATAATTAAGCAGACCATGCAACAACAACAAAATAAAATGTAACAGAGATGAACAGAAGTGCCACAGTGGTTAGAGAGTATGAGATGCAGACAACACCAAGTTCGAGCAAGCAAGGACTCAGCAATGTCAAAGAAAATAAGAACTACAAATTAAGTTCAAGTGATCAAAGACATGAAATCACAATGCAACTGTCAACTTCAGTTTGAAAATGAAACAGGTTAAGGAATAAAGTATAACAAGTGCAACAGGCTATACTGCAGAGTGAAGACTACAATACCAAAAGGTAAGTGTACAACAAAAGGAAACAAGTATCAGACTATCAAATGTACCAGAATATCTAGAGTGAATACAACGAACACAGAGCTACCAAATGCAGCATGGAACTACAGAAATACGACCCAACCAGACCAACTCAAGTACAATGCAGACAATTCAACTGTCTCAACATCGACTCAAGGCAGAAAACATCAACAACGAACAAAATCAAATCGAAGCAGAAACATCGAAAACGAACAAGCAAACGAATTCGAACAGTTCGAATAAGATGTGAGTAACATAAATTACTCACCTTTGCAAACGAAAAGCATGACTCCTCAGTTCGAACGATCTCGAGTTGAAGCCGTGGCCCTCAAGAGACGAACGATCAACGCGGCAAGGGAACGTGAATCATCCTCTCGATCGAACACCAAGACGGCGTCTTTGAATTTTGGAAAACCCTAATTGCCGAAGATTGAACGAGCGCAGCTATTATTCGATGCGAAGATAATTGGAGGAGGAACGAACAACCGGACGAACGAACTAGCCCTAAGTTCAGAAAGAAGACGAGGCCGCCATTTCTGATTTTCTTCCTACGATTAATTTTTAGGGTTGCGAAAATAAAACAAGAAAGGGGACGGGTCATCTTCTATATACGACCCATTATCAAAAACATGGCCCAAAAATTCTAAGTCCCCAAACCCTTCACCCAATTTCTTAAAAGAATTTAAACCGAATTTAAAAACTTCAATTAGCAATTAGCTAGCACAATAATTGTTTAATGATGATTATAAATTGGGCAAAACCCCGGGTTGTTACAATATTCCACCAAACACATTATTTTATTTTCCATGTTATGTTTTAAACAATATAAGCATACTTTATGAATATACTTTTCCTCCCATTTTGACAAGCATTTTTCCTTTAAAAATCAATTAATTATTCAAGATATTTGAATAATTTATTTATCATAAAACTTTCTTGAATTGGGAACTCATACTTTTACTTCATATCTTAATATATTTTATTATAAAATACCTATATCATCCCTTCCAATCACATCATATAGTCTAAACTCGCTTACACATTTACAAATATATATAACCACATACTATATTTTTTTAATAAATTTACATATATTTATAAAATATAACTACGTTCCTTGCCATGAATTTTGATGACTCATTTCATAATTGGTTGCAGTGCTGATTCCCTAAGATGATATGTAAACATTGCCTTGCCACTGATCTCAACTATCAAATAATACCCAATGGTTGGATGCGTTGTTTAAAATGGATTTGAACATATAAAAATAAAATTATACTACTCTAAAGTCACTTTCAAAATAATAATAGATTACTTTCTAAATCATTTCTTTTTTTACTACACAAAACATTTATACTTTCATATCAAAATATTATATTTTTTCCTTGCACATTATTTATAAATTTTAGAAATATTATGTCAAAGTGTTATGTTCTAACGTTTAGAACTTCCTACCAACCTGTGTGCCCAGTATCGACTAGAATTAATAAAGCATTTGATAAAAATATTAATATGAATGAAACCACTAGATTTTTGTCAAATATTTTATATAAATAACCTCCTTACTTGACATGACATAAGCTCGCTTGTCTATGAAAATACAAATGATGCTTATAAATATAAACAAATAATCAATCACTAACAAGAAAATAATGAATGTAATGACCCGTAAATTTTGATAATTAAAACTATTAAATTTAATAAGATTTTGTAATTTAATATTATGTGAAATTGAAATTTTATGATTTATTAATGAGGAAACAATTAGAATGTAATTTAATAATATTGATTTAATGTAACTGATAACTATTTTAATGTAATTGAAATAATTGTAAAGTTTAATTGACTATAAACTGTAAATAAGGAAGTAAATTAATTGTTGTATTTAATGGTGGGTATGTAATTAATTGAAATTAGTTAATATAGAATAATTAATCAGTATGTGAATTTATTAGCTTTGTTTGTAAATAACAAACAAAGAAATGTGTTTGAATTATTAATGTGTAATAATTTTTTAATTATTATTTCATTATATAATCCACTGAAATTAAATTGTAAATCAATTGGAATTAATCTAATTAAATATTGCAGTTAATATTAATATATGATAACTGTAAATAATGAATTTAAATAAATATAATATACTATCAATTATTTTCATAAGGTAATAGTTGATTCAATAATAAGAGTGCAAATTAAAATAAAAGAATTTGATTGAAATTTAATTATAATTAATTAGGTTTTATTTTAGTTGTAATTGAACGCTGAAATTAGTATAATATTTAAATCTTGGATTTAATATGGAAATTTGTATTTTAAAGATTATAAATTTCTATGTAATCAGGACAGATAAAATTGTTAACTTTTAAATTTGAATTTAATAGTAATTAAGCCAATTTAATAACAATTAATTTAATTAACATGAAAATTAACCATTCTGACTACTGTCTCGGATTTCGACAAAACCAATTTCATCAGATCTGCGATAGTAAATTATTGTAAGATTTACGATTTGAGGGTGTAGTTTTGTGGAGATTTGCTTGGGGAGCTCATCGGAGTAGTTCATTTGGAAATATAATGGTTAAATCGTTGTCAATAATTCAATTAGGGTTGTAATAAGGTGGCGATGGCTTGTTTTATGGCGACGTGGGGGTCGTAAGTGGTTGAGGGTCTGGCGCCAAGCTTGGCGTGATGTTTTGGTGGGGTTGGAGGCGAAGCGGTGGCTGAGGCGTTGACGTAGAGGTTGGCTGTTATGGTTCATCATGTCAAGCACGATCTGTAGATGGGCTAGTGTAAAGGCCTGCATTTTTTGTACCCTTTAATTTGACAAAAAACCACACATGTCCAACCCAAATTGAACGAAAAGACGGATATTTAGAGGTTGAAAAAAAAATAAAGACAAAAGAATCTCACACGAATGGAATTACATACAATATTGAACAATAATATAATTACAGTGGAATTTTTTTAAATACATATATCATAGTCTAGCCTAAATTCAGCTTGGCCAATTATAAACATCTGTCCTTACAAATGGTGACAACCATCAAACAACTACAGTGGATAATAGAATACGTCCATACGTAGATGAATATCTCTAACTTTCCTCTGAAAACTCCAACTGTCTTCAACTAATCCTAAAACTACTCGGATCCGACTCGAGTATTGAAAATACCCAGATCTGGCTTGGTAAACGAGCATGAGAAAAAATCAAGTAATAAATGACAATGTCATATATCAGCCTTGGAAATAAATCATTTTGAAAAGAAAGAGTATTTCATATGACCACATCCACAGATAAACACGGACAAGTTTTACCTTATCGTAACAAAATCACTTTTAAATATCAAAACATTTGATATTATTTCTAACGATATTTCTTTGAAAACATTTTGAATAAACTTATTAATCTTAGCCGAAATGGTTACCCATATAGCATTTCTGGCTATTCATTATGCCAAGCAAACAAAACGCAAATTCTTATTGGAGAATGGATTCCATACAAATGACAAGGTAAAGTACTACCTTATGTACAGTACACCTCTAGAGGGATGCACCTAAGGAGTAGATATTTCCCGCCTAAACCAACAAAGGACCGACCTACCCCTTCGTTGGATGGTGCCAAATATGTCTTCACCCCAATCGTTACCGACCTTTAACGGGATCCCGAGTCATACATTCACCACATACTTAGGCATGTGTAGAGTAAATCTAGAAGGATGATGATATCTCCTAACAGAAGCGACCCACTTAGCCATGTTTCTTCTACCCTGTTTATTTCATTTCCGGGTGATGGGGCTTGAGGCAACGATTAAATTTTCACATCACACATCATCTTTAAATGCCATATTTCCATTTCCTTTGACTACTAATTACCTTCCACAAAAATATAACCCTTGAGCTCGTACGTCTCAAGGAGAGTGTTAAGCTTAAGAGAAGTTGCCTTCCCCGCCCCCACAGATGTATGTTTGTAAAATCCAACGTACGTAATCTCAAAAAATGTACTATCAGACATCCATCCATACAAGTTCGTTCTGGGACTGAACGAAACTTAAAGTAATTTCCTCGGCCATTACTAGGCGAGAAGCCCTTGTGTTTATGAAGTTTTTCATAACAAAGAGACTACTGCTATAATAAGTAAATCGGATGTTTATCCCCAATAATCAATAAGTAGTCCTTCATTATTATTCGTCTCAATATGTGACGACCCGAACTCGATGCCCGAAAAAGGACATCGAAACCGTGTCGTCGGAGCTAGCAACAATATTAGATGATAAACAACACAGTGGAAACAAAAGATGATAACATTGATATACAATATAGATACAATGGCAGGTAAACCATGATACAACAACCTAACATTGTCAAAGAATATATACAACACAACACCACAGTGGAAAAATATCGACATGAACAAAGTCTTCAAGAGAATCCAATACTGCAAATCCAAACCAAAACTCCAAAGCCAAAGCTCTAAACTTCAAGCTCGAACCACTATCAAGCTGAACTTGTAGCAAATTCGATCCCAAAAGCGATTGCCAAACTCAAAACTTCAAAGATCCAAAAGCTAAAGAAGATTTCCAAATGCTACCAAACTAAAGACTTCGAAGGCTATCAAATCTACACCTATTACTGGATTATCTGAAAAACCCAACTCTAGACTGCTCGTATGGAAAATTAGGGACGCACAGAGTTTAGGAAGGGAACAATAAACTTCGGGTCAGTCATGGGACTGGTGTGAGCAAACGAAAACAGTTTATCTTCAAAACAAACAACAAAAAGAATTTTAAAACATTGAAATCCGCAATGCTTTTTAGAAAATGAAACTACCATAAGGCCGCTCGCCGCACACACCATGAAAACGCAGAATTGTAGGAGATTTCACCTTATGATAGTCAAACATGCTTACAACGCAAAATCCTTTTTGACATTATTATTAGTGCATAGTGGAAAATATTTCGAAAGTATAATATTAATCTTAGCCAGCATAGACATTTCGAATTATGCCTACTATAGCTAACATCGAAACAGTGGCGACGACCATAAGTAAATGGCAGGTTATATAACTAAAACCGTACAAGGCGTGTATTGGTAATTGGATTTCCAACAAATGGTCGGGCTAAGAAACTTTCTTTTGCCACATGGGAACGCCTCTGGAGGGATGCCCCGAGAACCTACCTGGATCTCTGCCAACACAAGGTCTATTTATTACCTTCCCGGGAGTAACACCTAATATATGCCATCCTCGGTCGTTTGTGACCTTTATCCGAGGATCCTCAACCAAAAAGCAACATCACACAGCAACAAATTTACAATGTCCACATGAGTTAAGTATCTGGGCTCCATACCATGATACCACCCTTTTCCAGAAGAAATGGACATACATAGGGGCCCGACCCCTGCAACCTTGCCGCATCTTTCCTGTTTCGACCATTTTCGGTTTGTGAGGTCCTGATGCAGTCTCGTCCACAAAGCTACGCTTTTCACATAGCCATGCTTTGATCAACAAATAATCAGCAGCACTTCGTATGCCACATTACCAAATTGGGAATGTATCACTAGTAACCATCAACTACATAACCTCTGAGCTCGTACGTCTTAGAGAAAGGTGTTAAGCTAAGAGAATAAATCTCCGCCACCGACCAAAAATATATTTGATAGAAACCAGCTGTACATCTCAAAGTGTAATGTCAGACACACATCCATACAAGTCTGTTTCGGGTTCGAACAGAACGGATGGCACTTCCAAAGAAGCCATTGCAATCCGTGTATTCACAATCCCGATCGGACTCCTCATCACATATGGAGATCTCTGTACCGTAGCTACTCAATGCAGAGTCATTCGACGGGTAATCCTTTCGTTTTCGAAAATACCCGGTCTTCGCCACCGTTCCTCGAATGCTATCCATAACGTCGTATCATCATTCGGAATGGGTTATATAACACAAGGTCCTCACCCGACTAAACCGAATAATGAGCGCAATATTTAAAAAGCATATGGATATTGGGATTTCAGTTAAGTCACAACTTTAAAACCTAAAACCTTTCTTTTCAAACGGTTTAAACAAATTACCATTTTCAAATTTTTAAACAAAAAGATTCACTTCACAAAGTTCACCCATTTTTCACAAAGATCCATTCACAGATTTCAAAACAATTTCCCTTTCAAATTGGATTAACTAAGCCAATCTTCAAATCAAAGATTTAATTCATAGCTTTCAAAATCATTTCCAAAGATTCATTCATAACTTGGAAAACCATTTTCATTTCAACTTGAAATCCTTTCAGCACAAATTGGAAATTATTTCCTTTTATGAAAGCTTTTATCATTTGAAAACAAATAGTTTTCGTTTCGAAAAATCCAATTTCATTTATACAATTTAAAGCCCTTGGGCTAAATTCAAATTCAAAACAATACATTTAATGGTTTAAAACCCATATAAACACATATATAACTTGTATAGCCTTTTTAAACCATAATTTTCAAACATAGAGTTCAATTTCAAATTTTGGATTCAAATTTAAATCAAATTATTTAAATTTCAAAACTTTATTAAGTTATTCAAAATAACTTTTGTCTTCAAACCCTTTTTCAAATGCTTTTCACTTTTAACCCACTTCCATTTCCAAAACCTTTTGGATTCAAAATTCAATTTAAAAATTATTTTCTAAAATCTATGACTTAACCAATTCCTCGTGCAATCCATATTTGTGTGTGTATGGTGTAGTCCAGGGTTTTACACAATAATGCAACATCATCAATTATCACAGATTCGAGCATATCAATATTGATAAGTGGTATATTCCTATAACGCTTATCTTCCATTCAAAGATCCACGGATAAATAATATACATTTATCACAGATAAAATAAATTACCTTCATCACTGCTTGGATTAAAGCAATTCAAATCACAAAGCATCACACAGTAGAGATATCAAACAATTCACAGCATTCAATAGAATACAATCATCCATAAGTAAGGTTAATTGATTATCTGATTAATTAAAACCAGATTAATCACTAGTCCAGTTTAATTAATTATTTAATTTATCACAAATCATTTAATTAATTACCCTTTAATTATTCATTAATTAACCTTAATTAATAAATTAATTAATCCTTTAAATATTAATTAATCAACCTTAATTAATAAATTAATTAACCTTTAATAATTAACTTTAATTATTAATCCTTAATTAATTACCATTTAAATAAATTAATCTTAATTAATTATTATAGATGATTATCCCTAATCACTTTCATTTAAATAAATCTTAAATTAATTAATTATCCTTAATTATAAATTATTAAATCTTGATCACCTTCATTAATTAATCCATAATTATAAATTAATTAATCTTAATTAATAAATTAATTAACCTTTGATTAATCAATTCTTAATTAAGCAATCATCTACACTTAATTAATTACACAAATTAATTTATCTTAATTTAATTACCTACATTACTTATCTTAGTTAATTAAGTAATTATACTTTAATTACTTTCGTTAATAAAAACTTGATTAAATTAAGACAACTCATATTACGTTAATCCTTATTTATCATTTGAATTTAATTTAAAAGCTCATCCTTTAATTATTAAAATTAAATATCTATTGCTTAAACCGTATTTAAAATTTCAACAATTATATTTTAGTTGAATACATTTATGAATTAATTTCGAAATTAGTTTAATATAAAATTTATATAAGCCAAAACTATTTTTAAAACAAAAGTTAAACTTGAAATCCATATTAAAAAAAAAAAATTCGTTTAAAGCATCATTCTCTAAATGCAAACATTTCACACATCTTTGAAAACTAGTTAAAATGATTTTATAGTAAAAACTGGACAGGTTAAAAAAACTGGAAACAACATTTCCAAGCAACAACAAATTCTTGAGTAAAACACAGCAAAAACCCCGAGGCGAACACACAACTTCCCCGAGCCTACCTCAACTCCTTCCCATGACACTCGAACACACTTCCCAGCTTCGAGACAAAAGCCCCATCTTCTTCGTGAAGCAACCCGAGCTAACACTATTACTCAAAACCAACGATGCAACAGGAATTCCAAACGTGCACAGTGCACGTGCACAACTACTCCGACCGTCACCTACAAGATATCGACCCCTACGCCAAACCCCTTGGCAACCCAGATCGACGAAAACGACACCCATACGAAATTGAGGCACCTAATCGAAAATTGGATCCAAAAGCGATCAACAAACTCCCCTGTCCCCATCGACCATGTCAACTAGAACCGATGGCCCTCCTTCCAGAATCGCTTCACGTCACCACAATGCGACCACGACTCTCGCGATCGAGCTCGATGAACCGTAGATGTCGCCATTGCTTTGCAAACACGGCCTACATAATACGACGCCAAAACCCAACCTTGACAATTTCCGACCATCACAGCTATGAATAAAATCTTCCTCTATTTTTCCGAAGATCAACATTCCCTTAGCCGTCTCTAACAAACAACCCGAGATCCAATTCGTCACTGATCACCGATGATTGACCAAAAACCCAAAATCGAGCAACACTCGAATTCTCGGCCAATACTCATGTAAAAATTATTAAATTCATTCTAAAATTCATGATTTGGTTTCACGATCGAGATTATATAATCAAAGATTTAAATTAACGAGTTCGATTTTTACTCATTTCCTGATTTCTATTGTAATTTTTAAGTCATAGAATATTTATCAAATATCATCACTTAAAATTATTTTTAAAAACAAGAACACATTGTTATTAACATTTTCTTTTCAGTAATCAAAGTCTAATTATGATTATACAGGGAGATAGGAATTATTATGTAGTTGAAGTAAAGCCTGTTGCTTACAGCAGAGCACAAATATAAACATACAGAGACTATTTACAGGCATATTATACTTATATACATACAGTTATATTCAAAACTCAAGCAAGCATTATAAACTATATTCCTACACATGCAGCAAGATTTCATCACAGATTTGTAAACCGTTCTTAAATAAAAGTGTTTACTCACCTGAGAAAGATGATGAGCAGAGCAACTTGAAATTTTTTTTTCCCGAGTTTTGAAAATCCTGAGTCCTTACTTGATGATGAATTTCTTTGGCTTTACTTTGGTTTGAATTTTCCTGACTTGAAACTGTTTTTGAAGATGCTTTGAATTTTTGTTTCCAGACTTTGATTCTCCCAGGTTGAAGCTGAAACTTAGTTTTAGATTTTTCTTCAAATTTTGATTTTTATTCTATTTTGATATTGAGAAGATTTTTTGTTTCTTCTTTTATTTACTGATTTCAGTTTCGATGTTGAAAATATGAGAAAAAAATGGATGTAGTTTATAAAATTTTAATTTGTTTCAAGAAAAGATTAATGCCACTGGTAATTATTATCAACACTTGAAATTGCATATTTTAATTTTCTTACAAATGTCCTATGTGAACTAAATTGTGTTTATATCCTTAATTCAAATTATTTTATAAATTTTGTTTTAACCCTTTATGAATTTATATTTTCATATCTTAACATATTTTTTTAAATGTTTTTGTCTTTATCTTCTTATATATTTTCATTTGCACAAATTAAAGTTATCTCAATTGTTTTTCATATTACAATCTTAATTTAGTTTAATATATATATATATATATATATATATATATATTTTATACTTTCCATTCATACATTTTCTATCATTTATATTTGCATAACTTTTTAAAAGAGAATGATTTAAAAATAAATAATCATATTTATTTGTATATATATAAGAGAATTCAACTTAAAAATAATCTTTTGAAAATTAGTACACTAATTCTCAAATTACATCTTCCAAATATAATATATGTTAAAATTAGAAAATAAATTTTATTAACATTAAAATAAAAACTTTAAAATTCTATTTTATTTCCAATACATTTATTTTTAATCCAAATTTTATTTATAAAATACTTATCCTTAAATCCCAAACCAAAATTCTATTTAAAATCTAAAATTTTGGCTTATGGACACACAGATACAACATTGGAGCAAAAAACTTTTGGCTTATCGACATCCCTCAGTCATGTAGCTGGATTTGGAGAAGCATTTTAAAATTAAGACTCATTTTCAAGCCTCTTGTACAACTGAAGCTATCTGAGACAAGCATGTGCAGTTTCTGGCATGACCCTTGGCTAAGCAAAGGTGTCATCCTTGACCTTGTCTTCAGTCCACACCAGAAGTTCCAATATGGCATTGGAAACAATGCTCTTGCCATTGAACATATTGTTAATGGTAAAATTGTGACGCCCTACACCAGTAACCAGATTGTTAGGAATTTTTGGAGCATTTATGACACTAGCTTCTATGAATCATATGACCATGACACTGTCTTGTGGAATGGTCAGGAGCATTCCATTAAGAAGGTATATGCAGCCTTGAATGGGTTGGACTCTTTGCCAGAATGTAAGTGGAGAAAGGTTACTTGGACAATGGCATCTTGTAGCACTGATAATCTAATGTTCTGGAAGGTTACTTCTGATGCTCTGTTGACTAGAGATAAGCTGTTGAAGTATGGTATGTCTCTCCTTCCTGAATGTGAGCTCTGTAATTTGCAGGCAGAAAGTGTTTTACATATCTTTTTTGACTGTCCATTCGTTCGTTTCATCTGGTCTAGAATGATAAGTTGTTTCCTGAAGGTTTATAATCTTCCTAATTATAATAATATATGGAACCTTATGGAAAGTGACATTTTATGGAGGGAAGACAATAGGCAGTTCTTTTTCTTCATCTTGAAAAAACTTATGGTGGTTACTTGGAAGGAAAGAAACAAGAGATGTTTTGATGGTATTTGCAGAAGTAAAGGAAATGTTTGGACTGTCTTAAAGCATGACATTATGTTGGGGTTGCGGGTTAGCCCTTACAAGTTTCTAGACATACATTTGGAACCTTGGATTCCTTAACTTCTCCCTGACGTTCCTCTTCTCTTCTGTTTTGATGTGTGTGTTTTTCTTTTTGTATGTTTTCCTTTTCCTTGTTGCTTTCTAGTGTTATCTTGTTGTATTTTCCTGTTGTTTGATTAATAAATTTGGTAGGGGACCAGTTTTAACCCCGCTTAGTCTGCAAAAAAAAAATCCAAAAAAATTATTTATTCTAGAAATTTTCTAATTAATTCATAAATAATTTCACAATTAAATTCCAAAATTAAATTAATTGTCAAATTAAACTTGGCTAAAATTCGTGAATGTTACAGATTCCCCTCCTTAAGAAAATTTCATCCTCGTAATTTGCCAGGGAGACAACAAAGAACAGATGAAAGATAGATAAATATCTTTTCAGATCAAATTGAATATCTATTCTGCATTTGGCTTACCAAACCAGAATATCAACAATAGATACGAGAACAATTCCATCCAATATTTTACAAAGTACTTGGGTTATCCGGATCTACGAATATACAGGGGTACTGGTTAGTTCGAAGGAATAACCAACCATTCGTAGAATATATATGGACCCAATCCACACAAATAATGGATACTCAATTCAGATTGGAATATCCCAAGGTATATACTAGCTTGTCCCACTTAGGACTTTGATCTTTCACAAAAATTACAATAGAATTTGGTTGAAATCGTTTTATCAATACAAATCTTCATATTTTATTAACCAGTTTATTTCAATTTAAAATTTCCAATTCATTTGAAGTTAAGACTGAAGATGAGAATACGAAATAGAACTTATCTACCACGATTTGCCAAGCCCGCATCACACCGTAGCTCCTTCTTGTAGCAACCACGAAGACATCAGTGAATTGGAAATCGGATAATGATCAAAGAGATTCATAGAGAAAGGATTATTTCCTTATTGTTGCAGGGCATTGAGCAATTTTATTGGTACTTCCCCATCCCCAATCTTGTCCTCTTCTTGCATTCATACTCACTATCAGTGGATAGTAAGAGAATTTACTGAGGCATACGGATGGATATCTTAAGGATATACTCATTCTAGGGTATACTTCGCGCTATCTCTAATGAGTCATCTAATGTGTTATACTCCGTAGCTAAAGTTCTTACTCAACCTTTAACTCTGATACCACTTGTGATGACCCGAACATGATACCCGACAAATGACATCGAAACCGTATCGCCGGAGCTTCTAACAAAATTAGATGATAAATAACACAGCGGAAACAAAAGATGATAACATTGATATACAATATAGATACAATGTCAGGTACACCATGATACAACAACCCAACACCATCAGAGAATATATACAACACAACACCATAGTGGAAAAATATCGACATGAACAAAGTCTTCAAGAGAATCCAATACTGCAACTCCCAACCAAAACTCCAAAGTCAAAGCTCGAAACTTCAAGCTCGAACCACCATCAAGCTGAACTTGTAGTAAATCCAATCCCAAAAGCGATTACCAAACCATAAACTTCAAAGACCCAAAAGCTGAAGATGATTTCCAAATGCTACCAAACTAAAGACTTTAAAGGCTATCAAATCTACACCTATTATTGGATTATCTAAAAAATCCAACTCTGGACTTGCCCGTGAGGAAAATTATGGGCACCCAGAGTTTAGGAAGGGAACAATAAAATCCGGGTCAGTTATGGGACTGGTGTGAGCAAACGAAAATAGTTTATCTTTAAAACAAACAACAAAAAGAATTTTAAAACATTGAAATCCGCAATGCTTTTTAGAAAATGAAACAACCATAAGGCCTCCCGCCGCACACACCATGCAAACGCAGAATTGGAAGAGATTTCTCCTTAGATAATCAAATGTGCTTACTACGGAAAATCCTTTTTGATATTATTAGTGCATAGAGGAAAATATTTCGAAAGTATAATATTAATCTTAGCTAGCATAGACATTTCGAACTATGCCTACTATAGCTACCATCTAAACAGTGGTGACCACCATAAGTAAATGGCAGATTATACAGCTAAAACCGTACAATGCGCGTATTGGTAATTGGATTTCCAACAAATGGTCTAGCTAAGGAACTTCCTTTTGCCCTATGAGAACGCCTCTGGAGGGACGCCTCGAGAACTAACCCGGATCTCTGCCAACACAAGGCCGGTTTACTCCCTTCCCGGGAGTAACACATAAGATATGCCATCACCGGTCGTTTGCGACCTTTATCCGAGGATCCTCCACCACAAAGCAACATCACACAGTAATAAATTTACAGTGTCTACATGAGTTAAGTATCTGGGCTCTATACCATGATACCACCCTTTTCCAGAAGAAATGGACATACCCTAGGGGTGCGACCCCTGCAACCTTGCCGCATCTTTCCTGTTACGACCATTTCCGGTTTGTGAGGTCTCGATGCAGTCTCATCCACAAAGCTACGCTTTTCACAAAGCCATTCTTTGATCAATAAATGATTAGCAGCACTTCGTACGCCACATTATCAAATTGGGAATGTATCACTAGTAACCATCAACTACATAACCTCTGAGCTCGTACGTCTCAGAGAAGGATGCTAAGCTAAGAGAATAAATCTCCGCCACCAAACAGAAATGTATTCGATAGAAACCGGCTTTACATCTCAAAGTGTAATGTCAGATACACATCCATACAAGTCCGTTCTAGGTTCGAATAGAACCGAAGGCACTTCCTAGGAAGCCCTTGCAATCCGGGTATTTACAATACCGATCGGACTCCCCATCACATATGGATATCTTTATACCATAGCTACTCAGTGCAGAGTCATTCGACGGGTAATCCTTTCGTTTTCGAAAATACTCGGTCTTCACCATCGGTCTTCGAATACTATCCTCAATGTCGTATCATTATTCGGGATGGGTTATATGACACAAGTTCCTCTCCCGGCTAAACCGAATAATAAGCGCAATATTTAAAAAACATACGGATATTGGGATTTCAGTTAAGTCACAACTTTAAAACCCAAAACCTTTCTTTTCATATGGTTTAAACAAATTACCATTTTCAAATCTTTAAACAAAAAGATTCACTGCACAAAGTTCACCCATTTCTCACAAAGATCCATTCATAGATTTCAAAACAATTTCCCTTTCAAATTGGATTAACTCATCCAATCTTTAAATCAAAGATTTAATTCGTAGCTTTCGAAATCATTTCCAAAGATTCATTCATAACATGGAAAACCATTTTCATTTTAACTTGAAATCCTTTCAGCACAAATTGGAAATTCTTTCCTTTTATAAAAGCATTTATTATTTGAAAAAAAAATTCGTTTCGAAAAAATCCAATTTCATTTATACAAGTTAAAGCCCTTGGGTTAAATTTAAATTCAAAACAATACATTTAAAATGTTTTAAAATCCATATAAACACATATATAACTTGTATAGCCTTTTTAAACCATAATTTTCAAACAGAGAATTCAATTTCAAATTTTGGATTCAAATTTAATGAAATTATTTAAATTTCAAAACTTAATTTAAGTTATTCAAAGAAACTTTTATCTTCAAACCCCTTTTCAAAATCTTTTCACTTTTAACCCAATTCCATTTCCAAAACCTTTTGGATTCAAAATTCAATTTAAAAATTATTTTCTAAAATCTATGACTTAACCAATTCCTCATGCAATCCATATTTGTGTGTGAATGGTGCAGTCCAGGGTTTTATACAATAGTGCAACATCATCAATAATCAGTTTTATACAATAGTGCAACATCATCAATAATCACATATTCAAGCATATCAATATCGATAAGCGGTATATTCCTATAACGCTTATCTTGCATTCACAGATCCACAGATAAATAATATTCATTTATCACAGATAAAATAAATTACATTCATCACAGCTTGAATTAAAGCAATTCAAATCACAAAGCATCACACAGTAGAGATATCAAGCAATTCAAGCATTCAATAGAATATAGTCATCCATAAGTAAGGTTAATTGATCATATGATTAATTGAAACTAGATTAATCACTAGTCCAGTTTAATTAATCATTTAATTTATCACAAATCATTTAGTTAATTACCCTTTAATTATTCATTAATCAACCTTAATTAATAAATTAATTAATGCTTTAACTATTAATTAATCAACCTTAATTAATAAATTAATCAACCTTAATTAATAAATTAAATAACCTTTAATAATTAAATTTAATTATTGATCCTTAATTAATTACCATTTAAATAGATTAATTTTAATTAATTACAATAGGTGATTATCCCTAACCACTTTCATTTAAATAAATCTTAAATTAATTAATTATCCTTAATTATTAATTAATTAAATCTTAATCACCTTCATTAATAAATCATTGATTAATCCTTAATTTTAAATTAATTAATTTTAATTAATAAAATAACTAACCTTTGATTAATCAATTCTCAATTAAGAAATCATATACACTTAATTAATTACACAAATTAATTTATCTTAATTTAATTACCGAAATTACTTATATTAATTAATTAAGTAATTATACTTTAATTACTTTTGTTAATCAAAATTTGATTAAATTAAGACAACTCATATTACGTTAATCCTTATTTATCATTTGAATTTAATTTAAAAGCTTGAAGATTGGTTTATACAAAATCATTATCCTTTAATTATTAAAATTAAATATCTATTGCTTAAACCGTATTTAAAATTTCAATAATTATATTTTTGTTGAATACATTTATGAACTAATTTCAAAATTAGTTTAATGTAAAATTTATATAAGCTAAAACTATTTTTAAAACAAAAGTTAAACTTGAAATCCATATTTTAAAAAAAAATCCGTTTAAAGCATCATTCTCTAAATTCAACCATTTCATACATCTTTTAAATCTAGTTAAAATGATTTTATAGTAAAAACTGGACAGGTTAAAAAAACTAGAAACAACGTTTCCAAGCAATAAAAAATTCCTGAGTAAAACACAGCAAAACCTCGAGATGAACACACAACTTCCCCGAGCCTGCCTCAACTCCTTCCCTTGACACTCGAATACACTTCCCAGCTTCGAGAGAAAGCCCCGTCTTCTTCATGAAGCAACCCAAGCTAACACTATTACTTAAAACCAATGATACAACGGGTATTCCAGACGTGCACAGTGCAAGTGCACAACTACTCCGACCGCCGATGACCAATGTCGCGACCACCTACACGACGACGACCCCTACGCCAAACCCCTTGGCAACCCAGATCGACGAAAACGACACCCATACGAAATCGAGGCACCCGATCAAAAACTGGATCCAAAAGCTTTCAACAAACTCCTCTACCGCCATTGACCACGTCAACTAGAACCCATGGCCCTCCTTTCAGAATTGCTTCATGACACCATGATGCGACCACGACAATTGCGATTGAGCTCGATGAACCGTAGACGTCGCCATTGCTTCGCAAACACAACCTACATAATACGACGCCAAAATCCTGCCTTGACAATTTCTGATCATCACAGTTACGAATAAAATCTTCCTCCATGTTTTTGAAAATCAACATTCCCTTAGCCATCTCTAACAAACAACCCGAGATCCAATTCGTCACCGATCACCGATGATTGACTAGAAACCCAAAATCGAGCAACACTCGATTTCTCGGTCGATACTCATCTAAAAATTATCAAATTCATTCTAAAATTCATGATTTGGTTTCATGATCGAGATTATATTATCACAGATTTAAATTAACAAGTTCGATTTTTACTCATTTCCTGATTTCTACTGTAATTTTTAATTCACAGAATATTTATCAAATATGATCACTTAAAATTATTTTTAAAAACAAGAACACATTGTTATTAACATTTTCTTTTCAGTAATCAAAGTCTAATTTTGATTATACAGGGAGATAGGAATTATTATGTAGTTGAAGTTAAGCCTGTTGCTTACAACAGAGCACAAATATAAACATACAGATACTATTTACAGGCATATTATACATATATACATACAGTTATATTAAAAACACAAACAAGCATTATAAACTATATTCCTACACATGCAATACACAGATTTGTAAACTATTTTTAAATAAAAGGGTTTACTCACCTGAGAAAGATGATGAGCAGAGCAGCTTGAATTTTTTTTCCTTAGTTTGGAAAATCCTGAGTCCTTACATGATGATGAATTTCTTTGGCTTTACTTTGATTTGAATTTGCCTGACTTGAAACTATTTTTGAAGCTGGTTTGAATTTTTGTTTCCTGACTTTGATTCTCCCAGGTTGAAGCTGAAATTTGGTTCCAGATTTTTCTTCAAATTTTGATTTATATTCTGTTTTGATATTGAGATGATTTTTTGTTTCTTCTTTTATTTACTGATTTCGGTTTTGATGTTGAAAATATGAGAAAAAAATGAATGTAGTTTATAAAATTTTAATTTATTTCAAGAAAAGATTAATGCCACTTGTAATTATTATCAACACTTGTAATTGCATATTTTAATTTTCTTACAAATTTCCTATGTGAACTAAATTTTGTTTATATTCTTAATTCAAATTATTTTATAAATTTTGATTTAACCCTTTATGCATTTATATTTTCATATCTTAACTTATGTTTTTGTTTTAAATATTTATGTCTTTATCTTCTTATATATTTTCATTTGCACAAATTAATTTTATCTCAATTTTTTTTCATATTACAATCTTAATTTAGTTTAATATTTTTTTATTATTTTCCATTCATACATTTTCTATCATTTATATTTACATAACTTTTCAAAAAAGAATGATTTAAAATTAAATAATCACATTTATTTATATATATATATATATAAGAGAATTCAACTTAAAAATATTCTTTTGAAAATTATTACACTAATTCTCAAAGTACATCTTCCAAATATTAATATATGTTAAAATTAGAAAATAACTTTTATTAACACTACTACAAAACAGGCCATTTGCATCATCTCATTTGAATCGGTTTAAATAAAAACTAATGCAAATAGAACTATTTGCATCAGTTATGTCTTAATAATCGATGCAATTGGTACGTGGAAAGCAATAGATAATAAAAAATCAAATTTGCATCAGTTGTCACCAACAACTGATGCAAATACGTCGATGCAAATAGTTTTAGTCGCATCGGTTTTAAAGTCAACCGATGCAACTGCGTCCACAATAATAATTTACGCATCGGTTCCCTTGCGGAGGCGATGCAATTTCAAATTAGTTAGGGTATTCGCTGCTCACTGTAACAACCCGCCTTTCCAATTTTTTTTCGTCGCTCCCATTCTTTTCCCCAAATAATTCTCCAGCTTAAAAAAAGAAAAAAAAACCTAAAATCACCGTTTGCATCATCTGCCAAAGCTTGAACCCAAGTTTCTCTGAAGAATATTCATCGGCCATGACATCATCTGCGGTGCTCATGAATACTAGCAATTCAAGGCGCCTTCTTCAGCTCCCATCTCACTCTTCTAATTTGTACCATTCTTGTTGTAGAAGTGGATTGTCACAGTCTCATTATCTGCAGTCATATCTTGTTGGAGCCAATGTTCAGAAACCGTATGATTCTTCTGCTGCCGGATTTCTCCGTTCTCGATCTATGGCCACCTTCACTCGAACGTATTGCTCTCGTCGATTGTTTTCGATATGCTTTTTGGTTTTAACTTGATAATTGTCCGCTAATATTTGCAGGAATAAATGTTGAAATGTTAGCTGATGATAATACTACTTTCAGGTTTAGATTTGTAGGGTTTTGTGACTTTTTTTTCTTCCGCAAGCAAGATAACTCCTTGTCTGGACTTCATTTCCCAATGAAATCAATGGAATGTAACAATTAGATTCCGATAATTCAGTTAGGTGGAATAAAACTTTTACTTATTTGAAGGTTAAATTTAGCTTAAAAAATTATAGCTAGCTTTTAAATGTACCATTAAACTTATTCAATGCATAAGAAACCATTAAGAGTAGGGGTAATTCAGTTTGATCTCCTTTTTCTTTTGGAATGTAACAGAAATTCAGTTTATTGACAAAATAATCGAATAGCGAATGTTCTGTGCAAAACCTAGTTGCCTGATATTGATTCTTTTTCGGCTTCAGGAAGCCTCATGTAAATGTTGGAACGATTGGCCATGTAGATCATGGGAAAACTACCCTTACTACAGCTATGACAAAGGTATTTCTCTCTCGATAAACTAGAATAATATTAAATGTTGTGCTAAGCTGCCAATGCACTTCTGTATTTCACAGTTCTGTTTATTACAGCGAACAGAATAAAAGAAGCTTAGTCAAGAATGCAGGACTTGCATTTTTCCTGTTCTATTTAGGGCTTTAAGCCTTTATGTTTCTATTGGGGGTAGGTGTAGGTGCAGTTGATATTCAGAAATGCATATTCTTATATGGACAGGGCTATATGCACACTCTGTTCTAAATCCACACCATTTTGTTTAGGAAAGAAGAAAATTACTTAGTGATAGCAGGTGTGGAATTAGTAAAGAATAGCGTAGAAGTAGTTCCATCCTTTTTATATTTATCACTTAAAAGTAAGACAATAATATTGAACTGATTCTGTACAATATAGTATGACCTTGAAGTGTAAAATAAACATGGTACCTGGTTTATTACGTGTTTGTTTCTTCAGGTACTAGCTGAAGAAGGAAAAGCAAAGGCCATTTGTAAAGAATTTTCGTGGAGCTGATAAAGTGTTAGGAACTGAGCTTGAAGTTTCTAAAACTGGAAGGGCTACTGGGTTTGTTATGAAACCTAGAGTTCTTGTAGGTGAAAGCAATATGAATACACTTGAGAATGAAGTCGGGAAGGAGTTGCCTCATGTCGGTATTGGCGATAGAGAAACCTATTTTGATTTCATGTCCATTTGCAAGGTTCGATTTTTATGTTCCTTATGCTTTAAAAGCCCGTTGGCCAATAACTTATTTTGAATATTCTAAAAATCAGTTTTCAATGGTAACTTATAAGTAGTTTTGAATAGCAACCTCTATGTAGAAGCGTTTGGATGTAATTTTACTTTAAGTTAAAATAAGTTCTGGTGTTTGGATACTACAAGTGATACTTGAAAACATAAAGCTATTTGTCATTTGTTTGGTCAAAATTACTTGTGAAATTTTTTCATAAGTCATTTCTACTTCTAAGGTGCTTTCGCAAGCTTCTTATAAGGAGTTTCCATTGTCTAATTCTAAATGCCAGTAAACAAATTGTTCATATCGTTTTTGGTGAAACATTAATGCTTGTGGAACCACTGCAAACTAAATAACAGTGCTTCAATAAATACATGCATAGTTGAAAGTGCATGTGGATCAGTAAATGATTAATGATATTTACTGAATGCCTGCAAAAGAATTTTCAGGGGCATGTTAATGTTTCGCTTCTCTTTGCAGAATTATGAAATGTTCCACAGACAAATGTTTCACTAAATAATGATAATAATCCAATCCCGAAGCGTCCGTTTGAATGGACTTAAGTAAGCTACGTTTTAGTTCTTTGAAAGTCAAAACTAATTCATTTTGGCAATCAAAAAGTTGAAAAGTAGCTTATTTAAGTCCATACAAACGAATTGTAAGTCAATCCGAACTAGCCAGGAAGATGTTAAAGTGGTCGCCGAACCAAGAACAACTAGTGTAAGATTATGTTGATACATCTGAATTTTAACTTTTGAACATTCTAATTTTTGTAAATTGTAATATTATTAATATAACTGCTGCACCATTGATTCTAAGTATACAAAATCATAGTTGCTTAAAAAGAACTTCAATTACTGCTAAAAAAGCTGCTTAATTTTTAGTAGTTATAATTAA
Source organism: Allium cepa (assembly GCA_030765085.1). Taxonomy (NCBI): domain Eukaryota; kingdom Viridiplantae; phylum Streptophyta; class Magnoliopsida; order Asparagales; family Amaryllidaceae; genus Allium; species Allium cepa. Next base: position 666,557,960 of record CM060932.1, read on the forward strand.
TTGAAAATCATTCGTTGCTTCAAGTGAATAATGACATTAAAAGCTTACTAAACAAAGTACAAAGCAAGTTTTAGTTTTTTTGGTGTTGTTAATCATGTGAAATGCTTGTGAGCAAATATTGATCGGTGACAGTTGTGTTATGTATGTTTGGATATGTAGGGATATAGAGGAGATTAATTCAATATTGCAGATGAAAAGCAAAGATGATGATCATACCAAATCCCTCTGCAATAAGTTGCAGGTTAGATAATTTTCTTCTATCATTAAATTTGCCTACTAGTTGTATTTTGTTTTTCTTCAGAAAAACAATGTCATAGGTGTATGCACATATTTAGTAATATAATGATTAGAACTTAAATTCTGAATAAGTGTATAACTAAAGTGTTCATTTGTGAATATGCAATCTCTATGAAACTGATATTTGAGCCCTCATCTCTTTCAAGCCTCTATATTCTCTAATGAAGCTCGGAGCTCAACAGGTTCTCATCAGGTACTTACATTTTTTTCCCTTTGAACTGTATTTTATCTTATAATGTTGGTATACTACTATTCTCCCCTTCTCTGAACTGTTTTGGTGGTTGCTATTATCCAAGTACTGCTGAGAAGGCAAATATTCCATGGAGGGACATGACAAACCAAATTCTTGAATCCGATGTGTACCAGGAATATGAGAAAATTCGAGATCCTTCTCTCATTTATCCTGATTGTAAGCTGTAACATTACCTTTGCCATTCATTCATTTGTACTTAAACAAACAAATGAGGATGAAATGTACCTTTTTGCACATGAACAAATTATCTGAATCCATTCCATGCATATGATGAAGGCAACCTATCCTGGCTGGTAAAGTTTCCTTGAATGGTCTAAAATATATATCTTTTATAGGATCAGTGTATACTTACTCAAAAGTTCATGTCCTGTGTTGTTTTTACCTCAGTATTAAAAAAAAATCTGAAAAATTTAAACTTGAAAAATCAACTGATATAATAATGGCACCAGCTGAAGCAGAAGCTGCTACACTATCAATTGCTAAGCGAGCAATACCTGATGCTTCTTCAATAGCCGAGGCAAACTCACGTTATTAATATTCAGAATAAATAATCAATATCCTCTACCAATTTTTTTTAATCAAGATTCTATGCAGCCTACTCCGTAACAATTTGTTGACACATGGTGATCACTCCATTCCATTGGACTGAAATCAGCAACAATGTCATTTAATGGAAATAAAAGGTTTTTATAACAAAATATATGACCATACTAAGAATAATGAGTTGTTACAACAACTGAACTCTTGATTTATATATAAAATTTTGTTTTTTCTTATGAAGGAATGCATATTTACTAGTTGAATGGATATATTCAACAAATAAATAGTCCTATAACCGATGCTAGTGTGATAACCCGAATTTTCGGTCATTTGTAATTGATTAACAAACTGGGTTAATTAGTAGAAATACAGAATTGTAAATTTAACAAATGAATCTAATCGTAAATATTATGTTTGGATAAATATTTATTTGATCATATCTTAATATAATCACTTTAAATTGACAAAGTAAAAATAAATATTGATGATTGTTTAGTAGATTATTAAAATTAAACAAAATTGTTAATTTCAAACCAACAATATTTATGTGTTATTTTAAGATAATTTTTATTTACTCCAAGTTGAATTTAGGCTTGTTTAAATATATGTATTTATTTTGAATTAACCATTGAATTGGATTTTTAATGAAATTTAAAGATTGAATTTGAATTTGAAATTTAAAAAGCAAGTATATCTTAAATATATGTTATATTGATTTGATAAAAACACAAGTTAGGTATAAATAAATGGTTATATAGATTCATATGTGTATTTACAAAAATCTAAAGCTTATTTATATAAAATAAATACACATTATATTCATGTGAATATCACATAATTAATTATTCATAACTTAAATAAATTTGTAAATAAGAAAGTAACATTTGTAAATTATTAATTAAGCATTGAAAACACTTGTGAACTTATTAATATATGTTAATGGCTATTGTAAACAAGAGTGTATAGGTGTAAGGTAATTAGGACTTAAGGGGACAAGTGTAATTAATTTACCCCATAATTTGACAAGTGTCTCAATTATAGTTATTTTCTTTTATTTTTAATTTTATTTTAATAAGTTATTAGAAAAGAAGAAAACAAGAAAATCTGAAAAATGGATACTTCTAAATCTCTTTATTCCTCTCAAATAAAAAAAAACCCAGATTAAACAAGCATAACAAGAAGATTCAAGATCAGTGATGATTTAAGTAAATTAAGTTCCAGTCAACAATGCCTTTTCTTCTACAAATCAGTTTTCAAAATCAAGCTCTGCGCATCAACAGGTGAGTACTCACTTTACTTTAAATATGAATGCATGAATCTAAGAAGCTTGATGTAAAATTGTTAGCTTGCTGATGTATTACGTGTTTATGAATGTAACTATGTGCATGTATTAAGGGATCAGTGATCTTCCCTGTTGGAAGTACAGAGTCCGGATATTTTATTTTATTTATTTTTATTTTTTGATCAAAATCTCAAATCTTTTACTGCAGTATATGATCTGCTTAGATATTTAAAACAAATTTTGTGGTAAAACATATGTTAAGGTTAAAAAAATTTATGCTGGAAGTTAAATAAGTTTGTAAGTTGCTGGAAATCAAAAATTTCCAAGTAAAATTTTAATTTGCTCAAAATCTGATTTCAACAATTTAACGTTTCACGTACATATTATAGTTCATAATCAAAATCTAAGATTTTTAGTATTAAAATCATGATTTTTAATTGGGAAATTTGTGAGAAATTGCGTGATAAACGAAATTGGGTAATGGGTCAATTTCTGGTGATCTCGATGGTTGAGTGACTCGGTATCGAGGGCGTAGGAGGTATGAATGATGGTGAACACGAGAAAAATACTCGGTGATTTTTCTGTTGGCCAGAGAGGTTTGGCGAAGGGGATCTAGGGTTCGATGTCCGGTTTGTTTCAGGGATGGAATGGAGTTTTTTTGCATGGCCGTTGGCGATCAGGAAGTAGTCGCGAGTTTGGGAAACGTGATGGAGGATGACAATGTAACACTGGTCAAGTTCGCACAACTCCGGTGGTCAGAGTCAAGGTCGGTGGCGATGATTAGCGTCAGTGAGGAGTTCCAGGTGAAGTCCAGGCAGCTAAATTTTGATTTTTGGAAATTCGAGGAATACTGGGTGGTGGCGATGATCAAGCTTGGCAAGGGCGACTTGTCGGTGAGGGGTGAGGATGCTGAAACTTCGTCGTCGCCTGGTGCACGTGCACGTGGTCGCTGTGCATCATCGTTGATACGTGAGGGTGATGAAGGGGAAAACTCGGGGAGATCTCAGGAAAAATTGTGAATAGTCTCGAGTGCTCGTTCGTGTAGTTTGCGAGTTGATTATTACAACAACTAGGAATTTAAACAAGAAGAAAAGGAAGGGGGAAGGTTGGAGCCCAGGTTTAGCTCGAGCAACAATGGGATTTTTCTCGGAAGGAAATTTTTAGTAACATTATTAACATAACGAAGTTTTAATATTATACGTAATTATTCTTTGATGTTGAAATATTGTTAAATGTTTGATTAATTAAATAGGATTTTTGTTAATTCTTGAAGTTACTTAATTAATAAGGGTTAAACAAGGATTATTAAGGGTTGAAGGTTGTAGATAAATTAAATAATCAAGGATTAATTGTTAAGTAAGTAATTAATTAATTAATTATTAAAGATTAAATAATTAACAATTAATTCATATAGATTATATGATAATTAATTAGCCAATGTAAGAGATTATAGGGAAAAGAAAAAAATAGGGTAAGAGAATTAAAGTGGATGGGTGAGGAATAATTAATTTGTATTATTAATTAAAGGCTAATTTTCTCAGTGAACTTAAAGGTGATAATTAAAGATTCAGTAATCAAGGATAGTTTATTTAGAGATAATTAAGTAAGAAGTAATCATGAGGTTAATTACTTAATGTAAAAGAATTAATATGAATAATTACTTAATGAAGTAATTAAAGGAATTAATTACTCTGTGTAATTAATTAAGTTGATGTGAATAACTTTAATTAATTAATTAGGTTTAATTAATTAAAGGCAATCATGTGTTGTTGGGTTAAATATATGAGATATAATTACTTAGTGAAGTAATTAGTGGAAATTACCGGATGTAATTAATTAATAGGAAATTACTTGATGGGAAGGGATCAAAGGATAATTACTTGGTGGAAGAAATTAAATGATAATTACTCAGTGTAATTAAAGGATTAATTAATAATTAATCAAGAAGTTAGTTTGATTGATGGAGTAATTAAGGGAAGTTAATTTCTGATTTTGATTAATCTAGGCTGATTAATGAATATAATTAAGTTAAAGGTTAATTATTATATGAAATTTAAGAATAATTAACTAGTGAAAGTAATTAGAGGATCATTAATTAATGTGATTAAAGGAAGTGATCAATCTTGCTTATTAATGATTAAAATGATGATGGGTGCTTTGAATTGGTTGATATCTTTGATATGAATTGCTTTGTGATGTGATATGTTGAATGGAACGATGATAATGTTATTATCAATCAAGTATGAATTGCTATGTAAAAGTGTTATTCGACAATTTAAGATGAATTGTATTTAATTGGATAACTTGGGTTTAGATCACATTGGATTCGAAGAGACCGGAGTCGGGTATTAGTTAATACCCGAAACCACTTCAATTCTTTATAGATTAATATGTGAAATAATAGGCTGGTATGGAAGGATTTAATTGAATTGGACCTTTTGATCTAAGTTTTGATACTTAGAAATTGATGTGTGATGAAAGTAATGTCTACAAACAGCTTGTGAAGTTGTAAATTGATATAAGTTACCCGAGTTTATATAAGTGCATACTTTTGTATTCTATGTTAGATGGGTTACTCACGCTGGTTTCCAGCCTGACCCGAGTGTTACTTTGATTCAGACCGAGTATTACAGATTTTCAGGTAAGGACGTTCTGGAGCTTAGTAGGCGAGCTGGATGGCAGGGATGTATGGAGAGTTTCCACTATGATATTAATATATATATATATATATATATATATATATATATCTGAGATATGTTAAATTGTATATGTCCAATATTGTGTAAATTGTTTTAACTCTGATATATCGATGAAAATTGATAGATACAGTTTCTCTTTGTATAACTGTTAATATTATGTGATATTATATTTTGATCCGCTGCGAATGTGAGGTTTCTGTGTCTTGTTCTTGTTCTTCTTCTTTCTCTTTCTTCTTCTTTCTAACTATCTGGAATTTTCGGGATTGAAAATTCCAGGTCGTTACAGCTAGATACATGAATCTTACGATATTCATGAAAAAGTTTGATCTAACTAGCAAAAGTTTTTCTAATGTACTGACACACATATACTTATATGAATCTTACTGTTTTGAATGTCTGTAATAGTAGATTAAAGTCTAAAAGTCTAAAATGTATATAGTTCATCATTTATTTTTTTAAAAATGCTACTACATTATTGCTACCTATGGTTCCAGAACCGTTATCAGAATCTGCAGTTGCTTCTAAAAGAATATTTCATGAATTAAGTGCACTCATGTCTTTATTGCATGTTGTATAATTGGATAAGTGTAGCTATCATGTTGAATTGATTTTTAGGTCTGATCAAGATTGGATCAGTACTCTGCCCATTTCTGGAACTGTTTACTATATTGACAGAGGTGGCATCATCATCTTGATTCGCCATGATGGGTCAAGAACCCTGCTGTCTGAAATCTTGATCAGTGAAGCAGCACCTTGGCGAGGCAATGATAATTTTGCAGCCAATAGTTATGGATGCAGAGCAATCAGGTGAGAAGATCTTGATCAAGAAGATGATGCTTTTGGCAAGGCAGTGATAATACTGCAGCCAAAGTGGACTCTAGTGATCAAGATCAGTGCAACCAGATGAGGAGATGAAGATTTCTAATCTGATCCTCTACTCGGATGGCACAGTTTGCAAGAATTGGTAAGAATTTGATACTAAGATGATCAAGAGATTGGTATACCCCCCTGTGATGATAATGTTCTGAGGGGAGAAGGATAAAAATCACCTTTTTTTCTGATTGATAATTGCCTTTCGGCAATACTAGTTCTGATACCATGAAATGAAAGATGAATTTTGTTAATCTCACTGCTGCTATTTCTCGAAATTGAATCTAGTTTCAGTATTCTTCTCCTTCTTCAGAATCTATGTCTACAAGGTATGGTGCCCTGTAAAATGTTATCGTAACCCCAAATTCCTACATTTGCACATCACCATCAGATATGTCAGTTAAGAGTAATTTTGAGCCTGTTTGGTATAAACTTATTTTAAATCTTCTAATTTGAATTATAATTTTTAAGTAGTTTTGAGTGAACACTAAATAATAAATGTGCCTAAATAGAAAAAGTTGAATTGTTCTAAAATTTTAGTTCTAAAATTTGAAATTTATGACCTGTCAACTTATATGCTGATTTTAAGTCGAAAAATTAAATTACTATCAAACCATTTAAATTACAGAAGTAATTTGTAAGCTACTTATGCTGTTTATAAGCTATTACCCGACATACCATAAACTTGAAAATTGATAGAGGATCTCCTCTGGTGCATTATTCTAATAATATAGCTCCTGCAAATACTTTAATTTTTTTATATTCAAGATGATTTATCGGTAATTATATGGATCAATGACATAGGGATCTTAAATATGCCATTTATGTTTTCGCTGGACCGTATGTTTGACCACCACTCGATTAACTTGATTTTTATTAATGATAAATAGTAACAGATAAAGTGAAATTCATTTTATTATATTTTTACTTCTTGTTTATAACAGTGGTGGCTACAACATCAAGGTTGGTGCAGGAACATCTATTGTTATCATGAAATTCGATATGGGCGGCTCTGCAGCAACACTTGGGGCTGCAAAAGCAATTGGGCAAATCAAGCCTGCTGGAGTTGAGGCAAGTATTGCTTATGTCTTGCTTAAAAAATTGAAATTAAGAAAGAAAAAGAAAAAAAGGTTCTTGTAAGTGCTTGATGTGCTGAAATTATGATTGTTGATTTCTTGCATTCAGGTTCATTTTGTCATGGCTGCATGTGAAAATATGATAAGTGGTACAGCAATGAGGCCAGGTGACATAGTCACTGCTTCTAATGGGAAAACTATTGAGGTAATATCTGTATTTACAGAAGTTGTTTACATTCTTCTGTCTTTTTTTTCATGTCGGTTTAATCATTTATCTGAAGAGTAACTGAATAACATAGAAAAATATTCATTTCTGGCAGCAGCAATTTTCAGATCCATGAAATGATGAAGAAGCCACGGAACACTGATCAGGGAATATAGAACTGAAGAAAGTTAACTTAAGGTCTTTCGGAACTCGACACTAAAGCAATGCCAAGATGCAGTCCATAAAAACTGCATCGCATGGAACTATAATAGGCCTATTTCCTTCTAGCCCGTATTCATCTTCAGACATTTTGAGAAGAGTTCCGAATATACTACTTATTAAATCTAAGAGTACTGTATTTATTAAATCTGATTATGTATTAACCCGTGCACTTATGTTATTTATTAAATCTGATTATGTATTTGCCATCAAATTTAATTTTGAATGATTATAATATTCCATGCAATAATTGTTTGTTATAATCAATAATATATATAGTCTATTTGAGTACTGTAATAATGGTTTCTGAGAATGACTTTTTTGCATCAGGTATAAATAGCTGATGCAATGGGGGGATTAGTTTGCATCGGTTGTTATAAAAAACCGATGCAATAGAGGGATTGGTTTGCATCGGTTTTTAACAACAACCGATGCAACAGGGGGCTGTGTCCAAGCAATCAATCATGATATTTTGCATCAGTTGTTAGTAACAACCGATGCAAAAAGGATCTTTTTGCATTGGTTTCAGAACTGATGCAAAAGTGTTAAGCCTGTTGCATCGGTTGCATATGCATCGGTTGTTGAACTGATGCAAAAGGGGGGTAAACAACCGATGCAAATGACCTGTTTTATAGTAGTGTAACTTTAAATTAGAAACTTTAAAATTCTATTTTATTTCCAATACATTTATTTTTAATCCAATTTTTATTTATAAAAAATACTTATCCTTAAATTTCGAACCAAAATTCTATTTAAAATCTAATTTTATTTATTTATTATGGAAATTTTCTAATTAATTCACAAATAATTTCACAATTTAATTCCAAAATTAAATTAACTGTCAAATTAAACTTGGCTAAAATTCGGGAATGTTACACAATATCTTTGTCTATAATTAGCTTCAGTCTTTGAACAATTAGGTAAATTGGTTCGAAGTAGTTTTCGGATAGGAGTCAGCCAAATCCGATCCATATTCCTTCGAAATCCAATTGTTGATAAAAAGTAAATATGAGTACACAAGATTTATTAAGTCGTTTTTCACTTTAGTTCTTTTGGTTAATTACAAATCCCGTTTTAATCTTAGAGTAATTCAAAATTAATTCACTTATTACTTGGGTAGAACATTTCATATTTTCTTACTTATCATCGATCCAGAATTTCTTAACTTTTAGGCGGGTCAAAACAATGTTCTTTAAGACATCGTTTACTGTAAACCCTAAAACCAATCTTAGTAAACATTATTGAGTAAATAGGATCATAGAAATCATTCTAATTTTCCTCAACCCTAATTTTCGTATTCAACAAGTGTTATGGGCAAAATAATGGTGAAATGACCTTTTAAATTCCATGAGTTGGACGAGTTCCCTCTTTAGAATTTATACTAAGTATAAGAAGATTATCTCTATAAAATCCAAATTGTAATTTATTCATTTTGGAGAGTAATCTTTTTATATTTGAATTCCTTAACTTTTGAAAAATAGTAATTCTCTTTTATTTTGGAAAAACTTAATATAAACTTTTAGAGCATCTGGGCTTTCCTTTCGATATATTCCACCCCTCACCTAAGAAGGGAAAACATAGGCCAGGTAAGTTCAGGGCACTTGTTGCTAGATTCCTAACCTTAGTTAAACACCTTGTTTTATCTTCCTAGATCCCACAAGCAGGACAATGTATTAGTCGTTTCTACATACTCAGTTATTAGCTTTTATTTTGGAATTGATTATAAAGATTCCAAATTATCTTTTAAATGCTCAATTTTCCATTTAAAAACATTCATAATTGGTCCTAGGAAAAATCGTTAAATTTAAACCTCATATTTCAAAAGTCATAGAATTCATAGCAGAAAAAGTGCTGCGGAATGTGCTATATTAGCTTATATGATTTAAACAACTTTTTAATATTTGAAAATACATATTTTCCATTCTAAATATCTTCTAAAATATTTAAAAAATTTAATCAAACTAATTCCATATTTTTCCATAATCAAAAACGTTCATTTAAACAGATTTTACATTATGATCACTTAATTGCCCAAGCACATTTTTCTAGAAAATTGATTTGGACATAATTCAAAATCTACTTATTGAAATCTTGATTTTCTTTGTTCATTTAAAAGATATGGATGTATTAGTCCGTAAATTTCTTATCTTGAAGAATTCCGAGCTATATTTCACTATGTATACTTATTTGAACTTTTCGGTGCGAAATCCCAAACCATCGTTACACAACGCGCCTAGTTTTAACTTGATTTACAATATTTGAATAAATACTCTAAATGGAGTATAATTACATATAAAATCATTATAAATCATTTTAAATCAACATTTTCACTTTTTAAAGTGTTTAAAGTGCATTTTCACTATTTTCATATTGTAATATTATTTTAATATTAAATTTTTAAATCCAATTTCGATTCTAATTCAAATTAAACTTAATTAAAACTTCAATTTCAAATTCAATTTCAAATCCATCTTTAATTTCAACTTAAATTTCAATTTCGACTTCGATTTCAATTTCAATTTCAACTTCAATTTTAAATCCAATTTCACTTTTAAATTCAAATTCTATTTTATTTTTACTTTAATTTCAATTTCACTTTATTGAAAATAGACCTATATAATTTAAAAATATACCATATCACTAAAAATTAATCTCTTTAACAAAGGTGATTACTTGGGTGAAATAAACACAATCAATATTTATAATTACCACAACCACATCCAAATCAACCGATCACATCACATAATCACTTTCAATATTTACAATTAACACAACATCCATTCTTATAGCATATTGATAATCCATAAATGGTTGTATTATCATGACTTAACTATTCAACCAACATATTCAAACAATCAATCAAATATCAATATCATCAAATGGTGATTATCTAACATAGCAATTAAAGTTGATAATCAATATAGTTCAAACAGCGATGAGAATTTCTTACCTTCATTTCCACTCCTTCTAACTATTAATTGAAATAGCTTTTCTAACTCAACTCAAAAGCTCACAAATACTTGCTTTAAGACTTCTAGGTGGCTTGAATTTGCTTGTGGAGGCCTTTGGAGCTTTGGTCCATGAGTTTCCAAGGGAGATTGGCTCTGCCTTGGGTAAGAGGTGGTGGTTGGCTCGGCTAGGATGGTGGTGGGTGGTGGCCATGGGTTAGAGGAGGAAAAAGAGGGGGAATTGAAGTGGTTTTGAGGTGGTTTGTTGCACATTTCTTTTTCTATTATTTTTGGAATACTTTTGGCGTTATTTTGTTAAGATAGGAAGCCATGGAAAATAGTGAGAAGAAGCTTGAAATTTTGAAAAGAAGAAGTGTGGAAGGAAGTGAGAAAGTGGGTGTGTAGTTGAAGTTTACAACCAAATTACCATATTATTCCTAGCAAAAAAAGACCAAACTACCACCTATATCAAATCAAATTTTGTCTCCTCTTTCACACTTTCCAATGCATGATTTTGACATGTTATAAATGTTGAAATGAAGTGTATTAATGTGGAATTGATGTATTGATTTGATTTTGCACTTATGACTTTGCACTTATGACATGATTTCTTCTCTTTTTCTTACATTTTAAAATGTTAATTAATCCTTTTGCTCATTTTTCGTGTAATGAAGGGACTTTCCATAAATGAGGTGTGGAGTGTTAAGATTTTTAAGTAATGATTATGTTTATAAATTTTGTTTAATATGGAAAATAGTCAAATTAAGCTCTATTTGAATTATTTATTTACTTTGACTTTTCAAAGATAATTTGCTTTTAAATGAAAATCAAAAGTGTGCATAGTTTGTTAATATGCATTTATATGTTACCAAAGTGTTCATGTTGCTAAAACGTTAACTTGTTTTGGACAAAAATAGTATTTTTATTGACATATTTTACAGTCAAAATTTGACTTTTTGCTAAACTATATTTATGTAATCCAAACTTAAAAAATGAACTTTTTACTTCCTTAAATAAATTTAAACATGTCTATTCATATTATAAAACCATATTTAAATACTATCAAAATCTCCATTTTTATCGTATATGTAAAATTGACAAAATGTGATAAAATTTGGACATTTTGTAAAACGATTATAAACATATTTTTAAACCCTTTAATATACTTCTGTTTTCTTTATTAAGTGATTTTAATTAGATTTAACTTTTCAAATAAATATTTAAACCTATTTATGTAAGAATTTATTATTTTAACAAAACTTTTGCTGATTTGTTCTAAAATCCAAATTTTATACTTTTTAATTATTAACTATAAGAATAAATAATTTCTCTATTATTTATTATATACATATTTATTTAAGTTTTAAAGATTTTTAAATTTAAAATAAATAAATTCTCTCATTTTCAAATTAGCGAAATTACGAGTCGTTACATTCTCTCCTATTTAAAAGAATTTCGTCCTCGAAATAAAAGTTAGATAAAGGAATCTATCTCATAATTATATTCTCAAACATTTTGACTTATCTATACAAACGATAGAAAGAAAATGCATATGTCAAAAGAAGGTTGATACCATAACAACACTAAAACAAATGATAGCAAACATTCATACAGAGATTCCCTATGCTAACTTGAGTACTTATAATGCTTTTAAGGTTATCTATACGTACATTAAGTCAGACTTCTATCCTATCCATCCTAATGCATGCTGCACATTTAAGATAATATACACAACTGCGAAATAGACTATACTTCCACAACAACCAAACTAATACTATATCAACTTAACAGATACATCTTACATAACTCATCCCTTGACCTGAGCATGAACTACATACTTGAGGTCCATATATACATACATAAATATAAGTCTAACCCTTATATCTTCATGCCTACCATTTAAGATAACTATCCAACTACTATGTACACAGACCCAAAACATCATCCAATGTGATATTTGATTTGATATATTATTCGAATCCACAGCTTTACTTTCAAACTAGTATTGATCCCATGATTTTCTAGTGCGAACTTTGATCAGGCTTCTTGATTATAAACCATTGCTTTCCTTACATAGCTCTCAACTATGACAGAAAACTTAAGTACATAATCATAAATCCTCATCAATGTTCGCCATCATGAATCGAGTGATAAATTCTTTCTTGGATTGGTGTAAACACCTCAATGTTCTGTACTCAAATCTTAGGTCAAATTTTTGTGTGCCATAAATGATTTACATATAACTTACGTATTTATTCACATTCATTTTTACCTGATATATTTCTTTCAAATTTCTATTAATCTAATTTTATTTCACAACCATTTACTTATACTAAATCCATTATTATTAAGCATACAAATATGACTTAAACTTGTATAATATGCCTTTACTTCCAAAGAGTATATACACATATCCCCAAACTTCAAATCCTTATTACTCTAATAATGTTGTTTAACAAATGTGGAATTATACTATTATCTCAAATTAATAAGTTATAAAACTTAATCCTTAGTTTTATTTACCTAAGATCTTAATTTAGCTAATATTATTTTTCTTATCCATGTATCGATAAGACACCTTTACTAAGTGTGCATTCTTCCTTACTAATTCCATGATTGTCTACTTACCTATCCATTTTCCCGTCAAATTTAACCTTAAATCCATCGAATATCTTGCGGTCAAATTGTGAACCTTATTTCCCATGGTACTTTTTAATCTTGATTTCAATAATTCCTTAACTCTTTTTATGGAACATCTTACGGTCAAATTGTGCAATTCTAATCACAAGATGTTATATTTTACTAATTTATATTCCAAACAATCATTATTTTAAACTATATAAAAATATTTCTTTTTATAAAAAATATAAACCTAGGTAAAATTATTTCATTTACCATCTTTATGAAACAAAAACATATTTATAAAATTATCAAATACGCGACTCATATATAATACTCTCAACTCATTCTAGGGTATTACTAACCCTATCTCTAATGAGGTACTCATCCTATGATATTACTATTCCTATCTCTAATGAGACTTATCCCCACCAAAGCCAAGGTTCTCGCTTAACCTTCAACTTGATACCAAATGTAAATGCCCGCTTTTCTGTACAGTTTGAGTTGACAATAAACACACATGTCCAGCCCAAATTGAACGAAAAAATGGATCTTTAGGGGGTGAAAAAGAAATAATGATAGAAAAAAATCTCACATGAATGGAATAACTTACAAAATTGAACAATAATCTTTACAGCAGAAAATTTCAAAATACATTTATCAGAGTCTAACCTAAATTCAGCTTAGACAGTAATAAACATCTATCATTTCAAATGCTCACAAACATCAAACAACTGCAATGGATAATAGAATATGTCCATACGTAGATGAATATCTCCAGCTGTCCCGTGGAAACTCCAACCGTCATCAACTAATCCTGAAACTACTTGGATCTGACCCGAGTATTGAAAATACCCAGATCAGGCTTGATAAACCAGCATGAGAAAAACTCAAGCAACAAATGACAGTGTCATATATCAGCCTTGGAAACAAATTCATTTTGAAAAGAAAGAGTATCTCATAAGACCGCGTCCATACATAAAAACGGACAGATTTTTACCTTATGATAACTAAGTTGCTTTTATATATCAAAACATTGATATTATTTATGATGACGTATCTTTGAAAATATTGCAAATAAACTTATTAATCTTAGCCGAAATGGTTACCCACATAGAATTTCGGGACTATTCATTACGCCAAACAAACAAAACTACGAGTTCTTATTGGAGAATAGATGCCATATAAATGACAAGCTAAGGGGCTACCTTCCGTATAGTACACCTCTGGAGGGATGCACCTAGGGAGTAGGTACCGTCCGCCTAAACCAACACAGAACCGGCCTACCCCTTCGCTGGATAGTACTGAATATGTCATCACCCTGGTCGTTACCAACCTTTAACGGGATCCCAAGTCACACATTCACCACATACTTAGACATGTGTAGAGTAAATCTAGAAGGATGACGACATCTCCTAATGTGAGTGAACCACTTAGCCTTGCTGATTCTGCCCTGTTTCTATCATTTTCGAGTGATGAGGCTTGAGGCAATGATTATGTTTTCACATAACACATAAACTTTGAATGCCACATTTCCATTTCCGTTGACTACTAATTTCCTTCCACAAAAATATAACCCTTGAGCTTGTACATCTCAAGGAGATTATTAAGCTAAGAGAAGTTGCCTTTCCCACCACCGCAGATGTATGTTTGTAAAAACCAATGTATATAATCTTAGAAAATGCACTGTCAGACATCCATCCATAGAAGCTCGTTATGGGACTGAACGAAATTGAAGGCACTTTCCTTGGCCATTAATAGGCAAGAAGCCCTTGTGTTTCTAAGGTTTTTCATAATAAAGAGACCACTGCTACAATAAGAAATCAGGAGTTTGTCCCCAATTAATCAACAAGTAGTTCATTATTATTCGTCTCAATATCTTCATCTTCAAACAACTTCACTCTTCGAACACGTAAATTGGTTCAAAGTGGTTTTCGGATAGGAATCATCCAAATCTGACCCCAGTTCCTTCGAAATCAGTTTATCCATCAAAAGTGAATATGAGTATACAGGATTTATTAAGTCACTTTTCACTTTAGTTCTTTTGGTTAATTACAAATACCTTTTTCATCTTAGAGTAATTCTAAGTTAATTCACTTGGTACTTGGGAAAACATTTCCTAATTTCTTACCTATCATCGATCTAGAATTTCTTAACTTTTAGGAGGGTCAAAACAATGTTATTTAAGACAACATTTACTGTAAACCCTAAAAAAAATCTTAGAAAACATTATTGAGTAAATAGGATCATAGAAATCATTCTAATTTTACTCAACATTAATGTCAGTATTTAACAAGTGCTATGGGCGGAATAACGGTGAAATCACCTTTTAAATTCCACGAATAGAAAGAGTTCCCTATTTAGAATTTAATACCAAGTATAAGAAGATTATCACCACGAAATCCAAGTTGTAAATGATTCATTTTGAAAATTAATCTTTTTATACTTAATTTGCTTAGCTTCTGTAAAATAGTAATTCCCTTTTATTTTGGAAAAAATTAATATAATCCTTTAGAGCATCCGGGTTTTCCTTTCGATCTGTTCCACCCCTCGCCTAAGAAGGGAAAACATAAGCCGGGTAATTTCAGGTCATTGGTTGCTCCATTCCTAACCTTAGTTAAACACTTCGTTTTATCTTCCTAAATCTCACAAGCGGGACAAATGTACTAGTTTTTTCCGCATACTCAGTTATTAGCTTTTATTTTGGAATTTATTATCAAGATTACAAATTATCTTTTAAACGCTTAATTTTTCTATTAAAAACATTCATAACTAATCCTAGTTTAAACCTCATATTTTAAAAGTTATAGAATTCACAGCAAAAAGGTGTTGTGGAAAGTGCTATAAAAGCTTATTTGATTTAAACAGCTTTTTAATATTTGAAAATTCATATTTTTGTAACGTCCCGTATTTTTAACTACTTTAAATTATTAAATTTAATGTAATTGATGAATAAAAAGCGTTAAAATAAAGATTTTAATGATTTATTAATATGGCTATTGAATATGAACTTGAACAAGATTTTAAAATAAACAAATTCGAAGATTTAAGTAGTAACAAGTATTGAATGAAATTGCGATGTATTGAATGCATTCACAGTCAATAATTGAATTGAACAATAAATGTTTTATTCATTATATTTAAATAATGTAATTGATTGATAGGTAAAATTCATTTAAAATCTAATATTGAAATTTATTGGATATTGAACAATTAAATTGTTTAAATTTATATTGGAAATTATTTGAATAATTGAATTCTAAATTTAATAAAATGATATCAAAAGTTGATGTAAATTTTATTTAAACAACAATGAAGATTGTAACATTTAAAATTGAATTTAAAAGCGAATAATTAGAAACTGAAATTTTTATATTATAATCGAGACGTTAAAATAGCGATCTGGGGCACAGCATTAGATTTCAATGAAACAAGTTCCATTAGATCCGTAATAGTATATTACTATCGGATTTCAAATTTTATAGTATCTAGAGTTATCGTTTGGTCGTACGAGATAGAAACGCGTTGAAATAAATATCAAAAATTTAATTATTTAATTCGATTCGAAAAGCTATCTTCCACATACGATCGAACTGGGTCTCCAAAAATGTTCCATTGTGTTTGAAATAGGGGTAAAACATTATAAAAGCCAGGTGACACGCTTTGTTTGAAGATCGTCCAGAAAAAGTCAAAATAATATTAAAATAATATATATTGCACGTATGTATATCCGCCTACATTAAACCCTAGCTTATTGAACGCAACCATGCCTCCAATAAGTTTTAGTGGCCGAAATTCTTCGATCTTCTTCCTTAAATTTCTTCCAATCCTTCAACTTTCATCAAGAATCTCCAACTACAACGTTGAAGAGCACAAGGAGATCTCCCAATCCACTGGCCAAGATCGTCTAAAACGAAGCGGATTGGTGGCAAATTGGCCATGAACAGTGCACATTCATTCATGTTTTCCGTGCAAGGGGCCGACCGAGCTTCAAGGGGTTCTATGTGATGGTGGATCTTGCGTGGGGCTTCAAGATGATGGCGTTCGATCGACCTATAGGCGAATGGTGGACGAGTGACTTCAAGGGTGGTTAGGCGGACGTGGGTTTCCTTCTTTTGCATATGCCTATATGTGATTTGGAGAAGAAGGTTAGGTGCAGCTTGATTTCATATGGAATAATTAACGGGCAGATTTTCACTTAGGTTTAAAATTAAAAAGATTTTTGTAATTAAGTATAATATTTAATTCATGTAAAATTTAAAAATGTGTATTTCTCTCATACGAGGTCGAAATTGGACGAAACAAGCGGCGTTGGAATCGTGACGATATGTACTATAATATGGAACTAATCAGGAGTAATTTGGAGCTAGTTAAAATTTTAGGTTAAATCGAACGTCATTCCATTTGATTTAAAATTGAAAATCAAGGTGAGTGTTTTATAATGCTCGCACGTACTAAAATATTATTATGCTAGTTAAATTTGATATTATGAAGTGATATGAATTTATTGGGTGTTGTTGATAAATTTAATTGTCATTAAATTAACTGTTAAAAATTAAAATTGACGGATAAATTTGAAACTGGAATTAATTGCCAATAGAATACCCGATATTAATAGGTATGAAATTTTTGTGAATTATATTGACTGATTGGATGATTGATTGCGATAGATGTTATTGGTTGATATTCTAGATGATTTGGATATTTACTTGTCTTGATATATCCTATTATCACCCTGTTGAATCAATTGCAGTATATAAACTGTAAATTGAATTATTTCGAAAGAATTAAGAAATTGGTTGAAACAATATATACCTTTGACACTGTGATTTGGATTGAAATGATACATATCCATCCATGAATTAAAATCAAAATAACTGATCACTTGGCCATAGAATCAAAAATTATATATAGACACCAGAATGGTTAAATTAAATGATTTTAAAATTATTGATTTGAAATTATTTAAATAGTTTTGATTTAAAAGAAATAAAAATCAAATTCATAGAAATCAAATTATTTTTGAACTTGAGCCTTGAATGTTGAAATTTAAATTTGGCAATCAAAAATGTTTAAATAATTGAAGTTGAGATTTTGAAGTTATAATCGGAATTTAATTTGCATTTCTGGAAATCGATTTGTTTTAAAAGATTGAACTTTTATTCGACTTTGAATATTACTAAGTAAAAGTGATATAAAACGATAATTTGAAATTGAGCTTGAAATAGAATTATTTTTGAAGATTGGGATATTAAACTGAATATTGAAGGATAATTTAATTTAAATGTTTTGATTTGATATTTTTAAAATCGAGCTCGAAATTGATATAAATTCAAATTGAACTAGTTGGACTTGAAAGTAGAATTAAATTAATTTGTAATCGAAGTTGAAATCGATTTGAATTGAAATCGAAATTGAACTGATTGAATGGAAATTGGAACTGATTTGAATTGGAAAGTTGGAATTGAATCGGTTTGACTTTGAAACTATTTTCAAATAAATTATTTAATATAAAACTAGTTAAAAGCTATCTTCTTAAATATACAAATTATTTTGGTTTTCGAAACTATATAAACCATTTTAATACTTAAACTATTTTATATTAATCTATTTTAGCTATTTAAACTATTTTAACCATTTACACCATTTTAACTATTTTAATTATTTAAATATTTTAAATTATTCAAACTATTTTTCAAAAATTCAAACCGGTCAAGGGTGGAATGGTTATTCTTAAATCATGGATTTAAATACGAATTGGTTTAAAATGAAGTTATAACCTAAATTGAAATTTGAAATAATTTTGGAAACAAAATCGTGATATTAAGGTGAAAAATGATTTTGAATTGAAATAGTACATTTTGAGTAAATATGGTGATTTCAAAATTGATTTGGTTATGAAGCAAATATGATATTTTGATATCAAGATGAACCGTTTTTGAAATGTAAAAGTACCGATCGGTGTGAAAAATGATGTTTGGTTGTTAAAGAGACCGGGACCAGATATGGGCATACTCTCTATCGATGTCGGAACCACTTTGACAACTACGTTCGTAGAGTGATGATCCAGAACTAAGTGGTTGGATTTGGCGTCGCTTGCTGGATTTGAATAAAGAGAACAATTATGGATTTTCCTAGCACTTGTGCCAATTTGAAATTATCAAAACAGGAGCCATACTGGCCAAGTGGGTTAGCTACCCCCGAGCAGACGCACTTCTTCATATTACCAACATTTACGTTGTGATTGATTGGTGTGCAACCTTCAAATTATGGGAGTGTTGGAAGTGGTGGACGATCTTAGCTATGTTGCATTACCATCAGCCGGGAAGGGTAAACTGGTAGTATCCTACATTGGGCATTGCCTAACATGCCTTTTCATACTTTTATCCCTAAATGAGACCTATACGATTCTGGTTTAGTGTTTACGTATCACAACGCATCCCTGACTACCGGCATTCTACTAGTGGTGTTAAATGCAAACTGTATGCCAATGCTTAAAAACGCGTTAAGGGACATCAATGTAAAGCCTTAACGCTAAGATTATTGATTAGACATTATATATGTAGCGTATTCTGTTACATATAAATATATTGACGAATCCTTCAGAGATGGAAAATCCCATAAAATCTCTTGTGTTATTTCGCGCATGTTATACACTGGATAGAAGATGTGAAAACTCGTAAGCATCTCTGACGCCGACACACTCGTGTCATTTTCCATATTGATTTGACTTACATAAGGATATTTTAATCCTGACTCGAGTGTTTTGTCTTTTCATTACACCCGGGTAATTCCTGAGCTTTTCAACTTATTGAAGACTTACTTTAGAGGATGAAGATGAAGATTTGGTATATTATTACTATTAATATGCATGCATCATGTTGTCAGCTGCATTATTTATTTACCTCTGATGTATTTATAACTCTGATAAATGTTGTATAGATTGTAATCAAATGCATCATGAACTGTTTATTTGATTATTATATTTTGTCTTTCCATTGCAAGATTCTGCATTTTTCTTCTTCTTCTTTTCTCATTTTTCTTAATTAACCCCTAAAGATTCGTATTTCCGTTCAATTTGAATTGGACACGAGTGATTTATTGTCTACTCAAAGGGAACGAAGATACGGGCCTTTACAATTTTCCATTTCAAATCTCTTCTAAAATATTTAAGTAGATTTATCAAATTAATTTCATATTTTTCATATTAAAAACGTTCATTTACACAGATTTTATATTATGATCACTTAACTGCCCAAGCGCGATTTTTCTAGAAAATCGATTTGGACATAATTCAAAACCTACTTGATGAAATCTTGATTTTCTTTCTTCATTTAAAATATGTGGATATAATAGTCCGGAATTTTCTTATCTCAAAGAATTCTGAGCTATATTCCACTCTGTACACTTGTTTGAACTTTTCGACGTGAAATCACGAACTGTCGTTACGCGACGCGCCTTGTTTTAACTTGGTTTACAATATTTGAAATAAAATATCTAAATTGAATACAATTTCTTATAAAATCATTATAAATTATTTTAAATCAATATTTTCACTATTTAAAGTATTTAACGTGTATTTTCACTATTTTCATATTATAATATTATTATTTTTCTTATTATTTGAATATTAAATTTTTAAATCCAATTTTAATTCTAACATCAAATTAAAATTAGTTAAAACTTCAATTTCAAATTTGATTTCAAATCCAACTTTAATTTCAACTTAAATTTCAATCTCAAATTCAATTTCAATTTCAATTTCAATTTTAACTTCGATTTCAATCCAATTTCCCTTTTAAATTTAAATTCTATTTGATTTTAACTTTAATTTCTGTTTCACTTTATTGAAAAGAGACATATAAAATTTTCAAATATACTATATCACTAAAAAGGTCTTTTTAACAAAGGTGATTAGTTGAGTGAAATAAACATAATCACTATTTATAATTACTTCTACCACATCCAAATCGACTAATCACATCACATAATCACTTTCAATATTTATTATTAACACAACGTCCTTTCTTATAGCATAGTGATTATCCATAAATAGTTATATTATCATGACTTAACTATTCAACCAACATATTCAAACAATCAAATCAAATATCCATATCATCAAATGGTGATTATCTAACATAATAATTAAACTTGATAATCAATATAATTCAAATAGCAATGAGAATTTCTCATCTTCATTTCCACTCCATCTAGCTTTTAATTGAAATCACTTTTCTAACTCAACTCAAAAGCTCACGAACAATTGCTTTAAGACTTCTATATAGCTTGACTTTGCTTGTGAAGGCCTTTGAAGCTTTGAGCCATGAGTTTTAGGGGGAGATTGGGCTCAGCCTTGGGTAGGTGGTGGTGGTTGGCTTGGCTAGGGTGGAGGTGGGTGGTGGTGGTGGGTTAGAGGAGGAGAAAGAGGGGGATTTGAGGTGGTTTGTTGCATATTTCCTTTTACATTATTTTTAGAATAATTTTGGCATTATTTTATTAAGATAGGAAGCCATGGAAAAGAATGAGATGAAGCTTCAAATTTTGAGAAGAAGAAGTGTAGAAGGTAGTGAGAAAGTGAGTGTGTATTTATAGTTGAAGTTTATAACCAAACTACCATATTATCCTTAGCAAAAAAGACAAAAATACCCTCTATGTCAAATCAAACTTTGTCTCCCCTTTCACACTTTTCAATCCATGATTTTGACTTGTTATTATTGTTGAAATGAAGGGTATTAATGTGGAATTGATGTATTGATTTGATTTTGTACTTATGACATGATTTCCTCTCTTTTTCTTACACTTTAAAATGTTAATTAATCCTTTTGCTCCTTTTCCATGTAATGAAGAGAATTGTCATAAATGAGAGGTGGAATGTTCAGATTTTTAAGTAATGATTATGTTTATACATTTTATTTAATATGGAAAATAATCAAATCAAGCTCTTTTTGAATTATTTGTTTATTTTTAATTTTCAAAGAGAATTTGCATTTAAATGAAAATCCAAAGTGCGCATAGTTTGTTAATATGCATTTATATGTTACCAAAGGGTTCGTGTTGCCAAAACGTTGCAATAGCTTGTTTCAGACAAAAACAGTGTTTTTATTGACATGTTCTATAGTCAAAATTTGATGTTTTTGCTAAACCCCATATTTAAGTAAACAAAACTTAAAAAATGAACTTATACTTCCTTAAATAAATTTAAAAACGTCCATTCATATTATAAAACCATATTTGAATAATATAAAAATCTCTATTTTTAAAGTGTATGTAAATCTGACAAGATGCGAAAAAATTTGGACATTTTCGTAAAATGATTATAAACATATTTTAAACCTTTTAATATACTTCTATTATCTTTATTAAGTGATTTTAATAAAATTTAACTTCACAAATAAATATTTAAACCTATTTATTTAAGCATCTATTTATTTTTAACAAAACTTAACTATTATTGATTTGTTCTAAAATCCAAATTTTATACATTTTAATTATTAACTATAAGAATAAATATTTTCTCCATTATTATTTATTATATATACATAATTATTTAAGTTTTAAGCCTTACTAAATAAAAAATAAAAAATTCTCTCATTTTTGAAGTAAAGAAATTATGGGTCGTTACTGCTAGGGTTTCTAAGAGAAAGGTTTTTACCAAATTGCCCTTGCTTTTAAATTTTAATTCAATTTAAAATTTCAACCATTATAACTTATATAAGTTTTTCTTATAAGCTCGAATTCACACATTGTTTTCTCTATTGCAATCGTATCGAAATTCCAGACAATATGAAATTAGTTTGGCTGCATTTTGAGACTGTTAGATTTTTAGGCATAATTTGGATTTTTAATCGACTAAAATTCAAAGGTGAGTGATTTGACCCACTCACAACTACTAAATCATCTTATATTAGTTAAATTAAATTTATGGTGTGATTAGAAATTGATTAATTGTTGTTTGGCACTTTAAATTGTCATTCAAATTCGATTTGAACTAATATTAAATTTAAATTGAATTTAATTTCCATTTATTTTAATATTGAATTTAAATTGCCGGTTAAACACCTAATAATGATAACCAGTTTATTTATTATGATTTATTGGTTGAATTGAATGAAGATTGTGATGGATGTTAAATTGTTGATATTTGGATGATTGGATACTATATTATTTTATATGTTGTTATCACATGCAAGTTCCCTTAGTTATTGTTAAGAAAACCACTATGAGTTAAAATGATACATACCCAAACGATCTTATAGATTAGGAAAAAATCATTATGGGTTGAAATGATAAACTTGATCCATTTTATGGATTTGAACTTTACTTGGGATTACAGGTTGAAATGATATATACCCATGAATTTAAATTATTGCCGGCTGAAATGATATATATCTGCATCATTTGACCATAGGGTAGAAAATTAAATACGGATAGTAGATTAGTTAAATTAAATGATTTTAAATCCTTAATTTTTGAATCCGGTTAAATGATATTACGAAATAAAATTTAATTTATATGAACTGAATTATTTTCAAAATCCAATCTATAAATGTTGAAATTGAAATCGGTTTAAATGAAATGTTTAACGAATATAAATTGAAATTTTAAAGTTGAATTTTGAAATATAATTGAAATTTATCAAAATTGAGTTATTGTAAACGTTTGAATATTTAAACTTTGAAATCTATTGAATTTGGAGTAGTTTAGATTTGTAGTTCAAACATTGATTGGAAATCGATATAAATTGAATGGTTTTAATGCGAATTTGAATTGAAAGAATAAAATTGAGTTTGTTGATTTGAAATCTAGATATGATCCAGGTTTGTTGAAATGAAAGAAATAGTTTAATTTGATATTATTTTCAAATTAATTATTTTAATATAAACTATTTTTAATATATTATTTTTAAATTTAGATTATTTAGATTTTCAAACTACTTTCTATATAAACCATTTCCAATAATCAATTCATTTTATTTTAAACTATTTTAATTGTTTTAATCCTTAAACTATTTAAATTATTAAACTATTTTAAACTCTTAAAACTATTTTAAACTCTTAAAACTATTTTAAACTATTATAAACTATTTCTAATACATCAACTTTTAATATATATATATAAATATATATAACCTATTTTAATATATAAACTATTTCTAAAATATATACTATTTAATCTATGACCTATTTTTAAACATATAAACTATTTTAAATGTATAACTATTACAATATATAAACTACTTTCAATATTCAAACTGTTAAAGTTGGAACTGTTATGATTTAGATTTAATTGATTTAAAGGAAATATTTTGATATAAGGGTTTAACCTATTTTGTGGTTTGATTTTGAAATGAATATGATTTCGAAAGTAAATATGATTTCAAAAGTGATATGATTTCGAAAGTGATATGATTTTAAAGTGATATGATTTTAAAGTGAATATGATATTTTGATATCAATTATGAAAAGATTTGGGAAATGTAAAAGAACCAACCTGTGTGAAATAAGCTTTTGGTTGTCAAAGAGATCAAGATTGGATATTGTCATACTCTCTGCCAATACCGAAAACCACTTTAACAACTGTGCATGTGGTGAAAATACAGAATGAAGTAAGATGGCTTGGCGAACGCTACTGTATATGGTATGAACGCAGCCCTGACCTCCTCGGGTCAGCTTGATATGACTAAAACAGGAGTTATTCCTGGGCCAAGTGAGGCCACACCTCCGATCGGACATGCTTCTTCGACACCATATTATTACTTTGTGATTGATTTGGTTGCCACCCTTTGATTTGATTATGGGAGTGTGTTCCGAGCTATGCCATAGTAGTTGTTATGCGTTACCACCAGCCGGGTTCTGCAAACTGTAGAATCCTACCCTGGCATTACCTCGCATGCCTTATCATATGCCTTATCGAGCCCATTACGAGTTTGGTTTGTGTCATACCTATGGAGTGCTCCGTAATAGCCGACCAGTTTGGTGGAGTTTACAGTACCGTATAGACTACGACAATTATATAAATTGTGTTAAGGGGATATGAGTAATGCCTTAACGCTATTTTAACACTTTGCTTTACTGTAGACATATAATAATAGCTTATTGTACTATGTATGTAGATAGTTTAACGAATTTTTAGAAGATGGAATCCAAAGCATCTCTTAAGTTATTGCACACACGTTAGACACTGAATAGGAGGTGTAAAATATCGTAAACATCTCTGAAGCCGTTACACTCATTTCTATTTACTGTTGATTTAACTTACATAAGATCTTTTAGTTCCGACTCGAGTGTTTTGTCTTTTCATTACACTTGGGTCAACATGAGTATTTCAGTGTTGAAGACCATTTTATTTGGAGGATGAAGATGGAGGTTACTCTACTATTTATTTATTTATTCCACTGCATCATGTTGTTTCATGCATTATTTATTTATTTATTCTTGTTGTATGCATAACTTCGATATATTGTAAAGTGTAATAAAACGTTATTTGTAAAACGGCTTCGTGAACTGTTTATTTGATTATTATTTTTTGTCATTCCGCTGTGAGATTTTATGTTTTATTTTTCTTTCTGTTCTCTTATTTTCTTATTTACCCTAGTAACAATCCTCCGTTTTAAATGGTTTGAGTTGATATGTGTGGTTTACTGTCGATTTAAACTATCCAAAAAGGTGGGTTGTTACGATGGAACTTTAGAAACCAACCATATACATCAACAAGAAAGCATTAAATTAAATATTTATCTATTTGTGTTCAAATTACTTGTTTATATAAATATTATTTTTATAAAACAATCAATTCCACATCCCTTGCGGTATTGGAAAAACTACTGGCTTCTAATATCTACCTTTATCTAGAATTAAGTGGGTTTGTAGCTTTTGAGCATTAACTCCTAATCAATTCCACACTCTAGACCGATTCTAACCAATTTATTTTATCAAACATTATTAGCACAAAACATACATTAATCCAAACATACAAATATGCTCAATGAAAAGCAACATACATGCTTTCGCTTTACCCTTTGATCACTGCTGGATCTTTTAAGTGCACATCATCACAACTTATTTATGTAGCGTATTCAATGTGCAAGATTCAGATTAGGGACTTCTACAGCTTCCCTAACCAAGCAATTTCATTCTAACTTCAAAGTCGCATAGAGGTCTTCCATATTGCCAATGCCGACACCACTAGTCAGCCACCAACTTACACCTTCACAACCTTCATTGTATAAACTTCCCATTTTACACTGAAATAAGCACAGAAAGAGATAGAAGTAAAGATATCACATATAGTAGGAAAACTAACAAATACATCTCCATATGATTACTCTAATAATCAACGTATACTCCTATTATCCCTTATTTATAAACATGAAATCTGCCCAACATCCACGGGCAAGGACACTAGGTCTCATCTAAGGCCAAGGTTCATGTCTCTTATGCTTTATATTGTTCTTAACCTACTATGGTACCAACTTTAACAGCACATCTTTGTACTCATACTACCAAAGAGTATTATCGAGTAATGGTGTCGATAATATGGAGACTAAGGCGATATTGGACTATCGCACATGAATATTCCCTTAGGCTAACACTATTATGGATTTCAAAATCTCGGATTACTTACCTCTATGTACTCGATATCAGGCTAAAGTAATAAACACATATGTTTCCAGGATAGAACAATACAAAATATAAAGTAAACAACGGTGAACGCAAAGTCATAAAATTTAATAGTAAAATATAATATATGAAATATACATGTCTAAGTGGATCTACAAAAATAAATCAAATACCCACTATTTCGAAAAAAATACAAAGTACAAGTCGAGCATATACATTTCAATAATACATCAAAATGTATATAAGGGGTTACACAATATGCATATACAATCCATAGCCTAACTACTGTCCTAACTACCAAATATGCCCAATAACCACAAGCTAGTCTCTTCGTCCTTGCACTTGAAATGTCTCAGAATGACCAAGTACTTACATAAATAACACACGGGTTGGACGACGTTTAGAATGTTGATGCCAATATATAATCATAAATAACATGGTACAAGTTCTGAACCTTAACGTAGTTTGTAAACATCTCAAAAGAAACAACATATCTCAAACCACGCATGCATAACATCACCCGTACCAAAGTAAAATCAAACTACTTATCAAACAGTAAAATATCAAAATGGGTATGCTAACCAGGCATCCAATAATAATCAATACACAATAATTATCAAATTCCATCATTGTAGGTGCTCAACTATGCCTTAGATTATCTCTCAAATAATCATAAAGTAGACATACCGAGGGTCCGTAATACTTAACAAATAAGCTAAATAACATGTAGGCATCCATAGCAAACTATTATCAAGGATATGGCATGCACTCAGCTATGCCATAGTTAGCTCAAAGCTAACCTCATAGTATATAAATTTGTACGGTGTCGAACTCCTCAAAATGACATTCTCATAGCAATGTTATAGATTATCTTGCAAATAATCATATAATACTCATACATACGGGTTGCCTATATTATGGCTCTCAATCCCACATCTTGCAAAAGTGAATAAGTGTAGTCAATTTCATCACATTGATAACCAGAAGGGAGATTAATAAGCTCTCGGCTCTGCTCTAGGGGCCTTCCTCACACATTATCAATCGTATCCATATAGTCTTAAATTACTTTCACAGCCATCATGGCCAAGTATCCATCTTACATCAACATGCTGCACGACTATGCACTGCATTGTTCATAACTTTGTTAGTGCCCCTAAATGGCAATAGACTGCTAACCTGGGTGACATTGGGCAGTGGCTCTCAACTATGACTCTCAACTAAATATAATAAAAATGGGTCGTCGATTTGGAGCATAATCCCATGATCAGGCAGCTAGGATGAATGCAATCCTAATCTGGTTTACTCTTATGAAATTAATGGGAGTCCACTCATATTATATGGACATGCTTATGGCTCTCGGCCTTTAGCTCCTAGTTTGCAACACCTTTTATATGAATCTCATATTACTCATCCACGTATGTGTGACATTCACTTACAGAACATAATTCATAAACTTTGAAATTCCTCATTAATAATTGGAAAATAATAGTACCAAAAATGTTTTGTAACTCATGATTTCCTTTAAATAAAAAATTTAGATGATCTTATTTTCCCAATAAGAATTTTTAGCTTAAAATATTGCCTAAGGAAATAGTATAAATTTCTAAAATTAATAATTTAAAAACCCTTAGTTACTTCCAAATCCCTTTTTAAAATAGTATTGAGAAATAATCCATTAAACTAAAATTTTATTTTATATAAAATCTTCCAAACATTTAATGGTAAAGTACCAATTTATAAAAACAAGTTATCTATATCATAAAATTCCAAAATTTCTCTTTTCATAATTTAGTTCCAAATGCTTTCATATATATATATATATATATATATATATATATATATATATGTATATATATATATATATCCAGAGCATTTCAAAAAAATTCCTTCTATTCTAAAATAATCAAATACTAAATGTATTAATTCCAACAATTATTCTGAAATATATAATTAAATTTTTATCAATAGCAATTTTCTTACCATAAATAAATCACATTATTCGTATTATTATTTCAAATTATTTTTCATTCAAATCCAATAAAAATAATACATCACTTTAATATAAATTTCAAATACCAACTTATAAAAATCCTTTAAATATTTATGATTGATAAATAAAATTATATTTAAAATTCCACTTATTTAAACAAATTCTAAAATTCACAACTCCTAAAAAAATTCTATGTACATAATTTTTTTTAAAATATTCCATTTTTATATTTTCTATCACAAATGATATCTTTCACTGCCAAATAAAAACTCCTTCCAAAAGTTAACCATTTATTTCCAATATATTTTATTTCTTTTGAAGCTTAACATTTCAATTTGTTTATTCCCTTTCGATCAATTTTAAGTATCATGCCTGACTATTACAAGCATATTTTAATTATGTATAATATATAAGGTATGTGTATTCGGTAATTGACCAATGTCTCATTACAATAACAAATTAAATAAGGATACGCAACTCAATTTCAATCATTTCAGTCCATAACAACCAAAATTCATCACCCAACCATCACAAAAACTTATGAAAATAGGGATCTAGAATATAGTTTTGTTTATAAATCTAACTCACATTGTTGATACTTTCTCTCATATCAAACAAGTATCCAAAATCTCCAAATCAACAACTACATACACCCTAGCAAGAACCACCTCAACCCTGGTTACATGCCTCCTACTAGTTGCAATCGCACCTAGTTGCATACCTGCCAGTCAAACCATCGCACGACATACATCCCTAACTGTGCGTGCATCCATTGTAGCTTCCTCTTCGTCATTACATACTAGCCCAGGTTACAGCCCTTCAATCGACCACTTTCCTCTATGTCACGTGCCACCTTGGTTGGGTAATTATATCCCCACTAATGCCCAGCAAAATCCTCACTATAGCACATAGCACTCTTCGACCATTATGTTTTTTAATATAGCTCTATTAAATAGTGGATTAGCTTTAACCCCATTATTTTCCGCTGCACCGACTAAATCATAAGGCTAAATAATATTTCTTTTTCATATACAAATGATGTGAGAATGAGCACAACTAATTTCAAATATTTAGTTTTTATCTAATGAATTTTTTGCACTGCATAATTTTCTCATATATCACCGTTTTATCCCCGCTATAACCTTTTGCACCTCTACTACTATGGAACAGCCAACACTTTAACTGCAAAAAACCTAGGTCGTGCACACAACTTGTGTTTTCTTTTTTTACATATTATGTTCTTTTTTCCATGAATAGTTTCTAGGGATGAAGTAAGAGGATTGGGGAATTAGTTTGGTTATTGTTTTAATGGTAATATGCTAAAAGAAGGAATCAAAAAGAGATAGTAAGAGAATGTACTAGAGCCATCATCATTTA
Source organism: Allium cepa (assembly GCA_030765085.1). Lineage (NCBI taxonomy): Eukaryota > Viridiplantae > Streptophyta > Magnoliopsida > Asparagales > Amaryllidaceae > Allium > Allium cepa. The sequence continues at coordinate 666,587,957 of CM060932.1, forward strand.
CAAAAAGGTCCTTACGCAAATACAATTCCTGTTTATCTCACATATATAAATACTCTATTAAATATTTATGAATATAATTCCAATTTAATTTAAATTGCAATATATAGAAATATATTCGATTGATTACACAAAGTATCTAAGTTTAATAACTTTTTAATTTTCTATAATTTATTGAATTTATTAATGTCAAATAAATTCTTTTTTGGTGTATTTAACTATATGGAAATTATCTACAATATAAAATTACTTTATATCCAATATAAATATTTCATTTGAGTTAATATATTTTCTAGAAAGAATTTATTAAAAAATTCTTTTATTGAATAATCTTTAACTTAAAAAAATTAATCTTTAAAAATAAAAATAATTAAAAGTTGAACTCAAACATTTTATTTTAATTAAAAAAATTTATTACAAAAGTGCAGAAGTTGAAGTTATTAAATGCGACGACTGCAGATAACTAAATGAATAACCCTTCTATTGCAATCCAATATCGCTGCTTACATAAACATCCAATCCATCCTAAGAATAGAACCAAAACCATAAAATCCCAATAGAAATGCATTGCAATCAAATTCGACACCCAAAATATATAACTTCGAAACCCGCTAAATCAAGCATAAATGGATCGACCCCTCAACGAACTTGATATCATAACAGGGTATTTGACTATACTAGTCTCTAATTGCAATTCATTTATGAACTTACTCAAAATAAATGAAAGAGATGTTCCAGCGTAAAATAATATACAAATAAATATTTGAAAGAGTTAACGCACCTTCCATGATGAGTTTCTTTCTTTTTTCAATAGCTTTATCTGCTTTTAAGCTGGAAACGACATCTTGTGCATAAGCTATAACTATCAGAGTACTAGTCTTAGGCAAGATTTGACACTCTCTCTTTATATGTTCAGGCTGGTTGCAGTTGAAATATTTGATCTACAAAATATTCACCCTGTAGTCCCTTGCCATATGCCTCCTCATGTTGCACCTTCTGAATTTATCTTTGTTTTTCCTTAAGTGTCTCTACCTACTTCACCTTTGCATTTATTCTACCGAACTATTTTCCTTCAACCTTCTTAGGATCCTCTTTAGCAATTGAATTCAGCGATGCCATTTCTCCTAAGCACTCAAAAGAGTAAGCATTACTAGTGTATTAATGAGATCTAGGCCATATTTCACCAATTAGTTGAAATCACTAACATATCCTTAACATTTTAGTCTCCTTGCTTCAAATGAATGAACTTCTCTAGTTCCTCTCCCCATTCAGCCTTTGGTATGAACTTGACTTTAAAATGTTTCCTACAATCAATCAAAATAATCTCGGTCTCCTCCATATCTATAGTGATAATGTCCCGCCAGCTCAAGGCCTTTTCTTGAAAGTGTCATGATGCCAAGTGCCTCTTCATCGTATCATCTATGCCTATTATAAATAACCAACCTGTCCCAATTCCTTAACCAAGGCCGATTCTCAATAAATAATTCAGTCGCTATATAATGCTTTTCACCTGTACTCTTGAAATCCTGACACAATTTCGAGTAATCCAAAGCAGACGGAGGAGAAGGAATTTCACCATGTACTTGATCTAGAGAAATCCAAAGCAGACGGAGGAGAAGGAATTGCACCATGTACTTGATCTACTTGTCCTCTATTAGGGTTAACTTCAGTCCGGACACTTGCTTGAAGATACTAGTGGAATTATATAAGAATGTTCATGGCTGGAGTCTTAGTTGCGGCCTCACCTGAACTATTTCCAATTTGATTGCTCATTTCCAATTATTTCTAAATACAAACCATTATCAGCTTTCCTTAGATAAGAATAAGCATTAATGGAATTGTATATATGTATATCCATGTTATACTTATATATATAATTTTAAATATACAAGTACGCCCTCTTAATATGCACTTAATCTCTAAGAAACCCTAAAACTAAACTCTGATATTAGCTGTAGTTACCCGTACTTTCGGACAAACTAATTCAACACTTAAAAGCTTTGTTCAAACTTGTATGTGCCAAGAAAGATAGATCGTTAGGTTGGGATAGTTTATACAGTACACAGACGAACATAAATTTTAAACAATCTATAATTTTAGATCTTACAATAGAGTGAATAAAATATAAACAATTGAAACAAATAAATATCTCTGTTTAAAAAAAAATACCAAATATAAGAAACTAACTAGGGAAAGTTCATGATAAACAACTACAAAGAAAAATAAGCATTTATCTAACTAGTACTATATGATGTGGAAGAAACGACTGTAAAAAAGTAACTCCAATGTGCATGGTCACCTTCTCCACATATCTTATTCTAGTCACACCACTCTACTATCCTTTTTACATGTAAAGTAGGTACAAAGACGGAAAGATAGAGGAGGTCAACCAAAGTCTAGTCAGTAAGAAATATAAATAATGAAATGTTAATAGGTAGATAACTTATCATTCATAATGCATCCATCCTAATGGTGTTTATCTGAACATGTATACCTAATCCAGCTGTTAGCCAACTTATACAATATAGGACGATGACCTATAATACGCCTAATATCTGCAGCTTGTATGAATTCCACTTGAAGGTTGGACATTCCGAAGTTGGGTAATCCTAACGGTACATCAAGTACGGAGTTGATGATTAATCACTTATACACTATACTACATCGAGTACATAATTCTAATGGAACACCGCCTAATGAAACATAACATATATAATGTTGATGACAAACCAACTATAAAATTACCCTACCAGCTTATATACTCCATATCATTCAAATTATAACATACAAGGATCAAACGACAAATCGACTCCTCTACAAATACATCAACTGATATGATGTAAATCTTGTTAAAATGGTTATATCCATTCTCCTTGAGGTTCACATATTGAGATGTGCAAAACGTTGCCCTAACAGTAATAGGAGCAATCTAATTGCGATACAATCACATGCCACATTGATCTTCACATTATACAACGTCGAAACATCACGTGAACTCCAAACCTCAATAAAGTAGGAGATGAATCCATGAAACTACCCTATTTGGCCTACACTAGGTCAATAACAACTCATACTTTTGACCATTTAAAAATATTTAATTTAATAAAAATTTTGAATTTAAAATGGTTAGAAATAAAATTTAATGATTTGTTAATGAAATTTATTGATATGAACTTAAAAAAAAATAACAAAATTCTATATAAAAAAGATTAACTAATTTTAATTTTTGGAATATTAGTTTTTATAAGTTGGATAGATAAATTTTATGATATTGAGATATTTAAATCTTTTAATTTTGAAACTATATTAAAATTTCAAATGCAAATTTTTGAAAATGATAAAATAGATAATATATATGTATGTATGTATGTATGTATGTATGTATGTATGTATGTATGTATGTATGTATGTATGTATGTATGTATGTATGTATGTATGTAAACTTAACCATTTCAAACTCGTGATAAAATATCTATATATATATACAAATATGTACAAGCTCTATTTTGATGACAAAAATATATATAAGTTTATATGTATGTATATATGTTTATAAAAATATTGTATATGCAAATAAATATATATACATGAAAGTATAAACATCATAATGATAAATTTCAAACAAATGATAAAATAAATATGTATACCTTAAATATATATACATGTAAGCTACATACATATACATGGAAGCCACATGATGACAAAAAGATGAATAAGTATAGATACGTATGTTTATACAAACTAGTGTATATATATGTATGCGTAAATATGATAAGATAAATGTTTATAGGTGAATGTATGCATATATATATATATATATATATGCATACAAGCTTTATCATGATAACATTAAATCAAGCGTACAAAACTTATTGTCAAGCACACAAATAAAATCAAATCAAGGCCACATAGAAAATCAAATCAAAAAGAAAATAAAAATAAAATAAGTGAAATGTGAAAAGCCTGTACATAGCCACATATGCTTATACTATGATCCTCCCTTTCTCTCTATATATACACATGGCCACACTTGTCCTTGTTCATGTTCATATAAAAAACGGGAAACAAAACAACAATCTGCCAATAAAAAAAATTAAAGAAAGAAGATTAGTTGTTCAGGCTTGAAGGGAAAATAAAGAGCAGCAGTTGTTCATCCACTTTTAACTATGAGTAAAAAAAAACATATTTGCTCCGTTAACAAGTATTACTATATAAGTATATATTTGGAAATAATGGATGCATCTTGATCTGTAAAAAATAGATCTGATTCTATTATGTTAATATTCATGGATGCATACATGTGTGTTAGACCTAATGGTTTCGCAAGAAAAAAAAACCTATACATTCCCTTTGATTCATATCTGTTGGTTGGAAAATAGTTGAACCCTTAGTTTAAAAATCAATATCTTCATATCTAATTAGTTTTAAGTCATGATTCCAGAACCAAAATTGATTGTTTGTGAGTATAGATTGTTTTAAAAATTATTTCATCAAATTCCAACAAGCATGGAGGAAGAAAAAACCCATATTATAGTGCGTAACTTAGGTTTGGTCAAATTTCGTATATCATGATTTAATGTTTTGGTTATATAATCACGATCGTTATTGAAAATCATGAATTTTAGAGGTGGTTTGGGATTTTTTTTGTGCAGTGTGGAGTGAGAATTTCATAGATGATCAATTTTGGGGGTTTGGTCGATTTTGGGCTGGTGTTTAGTGTGGAGAAAGTGCAAGGGATGGCGTATGCGATAAAAATAGTGCGGTGATTTCTATATGTGTGTGTAGGCCAGTCGTGGTTGAACTAGGGTTTAAGGTGTAAGTTTTGGTGGTCTTGGTTTGGGACGCAATGGCGTAGGAACAAGGAAGGTAGGGGAATGCGCACGTGTAGGGGGGTCGATGGAGGAGAAAGTGGCGAGTCTCTCGGTGAAGGTGGTGAGTGGTGTCACGGCGGCTCGATTAGATGGCAAGTTTGTTTCCAGGCTTTTGGGGTCGATGTTCAAAAATTGATCTAGAGCTCAGCCGTGGGTGTTTAGGTGTGTATCGAGATGAGGGGATCGTAGGTGACGTGAAGCGACGGACGACGACAAGAATGGACGATCGGAGGAGGTGTGTACATGCACACGTATGTGCACGCCTGGGAATGTTCGAAATGAAAGAGAGGAGGAGGAAAAGAAACTGGAACTGGGAAGATGAAGTAGCTTTGGGCCGTGTTTTGGTCGTATAGGACGGGTTTGTTTAATTGGGTTGGGTTTTGTTTTTAAAAGAGTAAATTGAGTTTATTGATTTATATCTAATAATATAGGAATTTTAAACAATATATTTTTCCTCATTTCAAAATCAATCGACGCATAGATTTGTGCATCGGCATTCTATCGCAGAGCATTTCCATCTGAACTAGTATTGTAGAATTTTTTCTGAAACGAAGAATTTAACGATTTATATATATTTTTGAAGAGAATAAATAAGGACTTCTAATTTAATTAATTATATGTTAATTAATACCTTAATTATTAAATGTATTGTTTAATTTATTAGAATAAATCATGCTATAAAAATTTTTAGTTAACAAGTAATCTGGAGTAAAAATATAACTCGACCCTTTTAATCAAACCTTTCCAGTCGGTTTCGTAGGTTGATCAATATTGATATTTAATCGTTAGTGGTAGTAAATGATCTATGTTGTGGCTTTTATTAGATGCTGATTTCAATTATCCTTTGTCCATACCATTAAGTAGCCAACAAAATATAGTAGTTAGAATAAAATGTTGACGCATTTTATTGAAAATAAAACACTCATACTGACCGCTAGTTCAATTTCAGATTAATGAAATGATTGTAAGAAAATTAATGTCGATAGGTCGGTCATGATAAAGTAAACATATAGAATGAATTTCCATATGTAAATTTTGACCCCATGATTTTGTAATTGTTATTTAAAAACGACTTGGCCTTTAAAATTTATCTTTGGATTCGATGAGACTGGGATCAGATATCAACATTATACGGAACCACTTCAATCCAATAACTACTACGAACCTTTACGGTTTTTAATTCTAAAGCCTAATATGCTGGAATTTAATAAATATAACAAATTTGGCTATTTTAATAAATATAATACTTAGGCACTATTATAATATCACCAGATTTTCTACAAAAGTGTTTAAGTTATTGTAAGATAAAAAACCATCGTGTTTATGTGTGACGCGGTCTTACGAGATACCTTTGTTTTTCGAAGGATTTTGATAACTTAAGTAATTCAAATTAAGTGTGTTTACTCATGCTGGTTTTCCAGACTGACTCGGGTGTTACTTATTGTAATTGATGTGCACGTAAATATGCATATTTTTACCACCATATTTATTCTATTTGAATTAAATAAATGATCACATCGGGTATTTTAACTTGTTTAAACCAAAAATTCAAATTATTCCAAATTGTCACATATTCATCTTCATATATGGGCAAAACGGTCATTTGTGTGCATATATTTCTTTGAGAAAAATTAATTGAAAATTTGTATATATTTTTGTAGGAATTTGATCTCAAATAGAAGTGGTTTCATGAAGATATGCATGCACAAAATTAATACAAAGGAATGAAGATGGAAATAATTCAAGTGAAGAGCATGGAGGACCTCACCTACCCACCTACCTTAATGTACAAATTAAAGGCTAATGCACATGCTTTTGGACTTAATAGCTTCATGTACATTTAAGTGGGGGATTATTAGAGCTAATGATAACTTGGCCACCACACTTCCTCCAAGGGCATTTTGGGTACTCCCCAAAAATATGCATTAGGGTTTCTAACTTGTATAAATACCCCTTATGTTTCATGTAGCCATCTTCCTCTCTCCCTCTTAGTTAGTTAGTTTTAGTTTAGAAAATAAATCAAAGATCTCTTTCTTTCCATGGCTACTTAGCCATTTTATTTCATGTAATTTTCTTTTCTTTTATGCAATGTTAATTCTCTTTTATTTACATGCTTCTTCTCTTCTTATGTAATAGTGTAGATTTACCTTTATGCAATTAGATTAGTTGTCTTTTCCATTAGCTTTCATTTTCCTTTCTTTTTGCTTTCATGTTGCTTTCTACATTTGTTAATTTGATAACAAATATGAGAGCTTAATCCCTACAATTTAGGGGTAATGAAGCTCTCTGGTATGTAGATGCAACATTTTGATGTTTATACTCTCTTTTGTGCTTTAATGGAAACACTTGAAGTGGTTTAATGATGTTGTTTAGCTTTGAATTTGATAGTCTATGTTGTTCATAACAAATAGGCTATGCTTAAACAAACATAACAAAAATTGCCTCTTCATCTAAATATGATTATGGCAAAGAAGTGAATGTTGAAATTGAAATTTGATAGCCTATATTTCTAAACAATAGTTAATAGGCTATGCTTAAAATAGATTTTTATTTCAACTTTGTTGTCATATTTCATGAGAGTTAAATGTGTATTAGTGGTTGTGTTATAGTTTGATGGTTTATATTGGGCTAATTAATAGCACAAATATATCATACTTATGATAAACACATCAACTAATTACACTAATGAAAAGAAAAGAGAGATCATAACTTCATTTTGTTGATTTATATGATCTAGAGAGTGGATTTATCTCTAAATTGTTCTTTTGACTCTCATATTTTTATCATTTTCTTTCGCTAGTTTTTGTTAGTTTCTTACATTTCTAACTATTCACTCTCGACTTCGGTATAATTTGATTGAATAGAATTTTAAAACCATCAATTCCCTGTTGATCGACCCGTATTCGCCACGTGCTACATTCGTACACCGTGCGCTTGCGGTATAAATTTTATTTCTAAATTCGTTCGACGGTTTTCTAATCCGATAGAATTTCCGTCAACGAACAGTAATGCTCGGGTCAGACCGAGTACTACAGATTTAGGTTAGGATGCTATAGAGCTCAGGAGATGAACTAGATGACTGAGACATATTACGCATACTTAGTTATATTCCACTGTGTATTGTTGGCTGTATATTCAGCACATTTGAGGACAAGTTATTATAACTATCCAAATTTGTATGTTGATTGTTGTACTCTGATAATTTGTATGTATATTAATAGTTATAGTTTTTCTTGTATAAAAATATCTTATTGTATGTTATATTTTGTTCCGTTATGATTGTGAGATTCTGTGTTGTTGTATCTATTATCTTTTTCTTCTTAAACTATAATGACCTGGTATTTCCAGCACTAGATTGGTCGGCATTCTATACAGTAAACGTATTATGTCGGTTTTCGAGGGTCGAAAATCCCCATTCATTAAATATGGTATTAGAGTTGAAGGTTAAGCGAGAACCTTGGCTTTGGTGGGGATTACTCATTAGAGATAGGTTCAGTAGTATCCTTGAATGAGTCTGTGTTATATGCGCATAACAGAGAGCGTATTTGTTAGTAATATAAAAATATTTTGATATTAATAAATGAAATGATTTTAACTTGGATTTTATAAAGAATATAAAAGAATGAATTCTATAAACTGATAAAATCATTCATGACTATTGATAGTGAATTGGATGTTATCTCTTGTTGATTGATTGTTTGATATGGATGTGCTTATTATCGCTTATTGATTGATGAGCGTGCTCGACCAGTTTTGGGCATCAACTGTTGACAGTAGATTTGAGTGTTTGACTATGGTTGGAAAATTTAGGGTTTTTGAAAAATATTTAATTAATTAGGAAACAACATGTTTAACATGGATTTTGAAGTGAAAACATATTTGAATTCTTCTCCCACTCCCCCCTCATCATTTTGAAGAGTAATGGATACCATTTGAAAGTGATATATGAAATATGGTTTATCTATAATAAATAAACAAAAAGGAAATCCAAACTGAAAATTTGAGAATTTGAATTTCGGATACTTGAAATTGATTCTAGGCTTTGAAAAAAATATAATATACTATTTGAAAAGTATTTTTTCCAGTAAGAAATGTTTTCGAAATGATTTCAAATAAAATTAAAGTCTGATTATGATTCAAACCCCTAAAGTATGATTTGATATTCGAAAGATATACGTATATATCTATTTAAAATGAACCCAGTGTTCAATTCTCGAGCTTTAGGAATGAATGATATTATGAACGCCTGTACCCTATGCATTGAGATTGATTGATTAATTGTGTATTTTCTTAAGAAGAATGATTGTCGATTTCTAATTTTGAATTGGAATTTGATTTTTCCGACTATTCTGAATAGTTGAATACTTCCAAATTGAGAATTAATTTCTAAAGCTTAGCATTTTCAAAACGTATAAAAGTATTTTTGGAAAGTATATAAAGTTTAGTTTTGAAAATTTTAAAATAAAGGTAAACAGGAGTTAGATAAGTTTTAATATGTTAAATATTTTGATAAGTAAATAAATAATATTATTTTGTATCATACAAAAAGGAAGTTGGTATTGAACTGCTTTAAATGAAATTGAGTTTTAACAAATGTTTTGAATGTAGTAAATGTTTATAAAGTTTTATTTTTGCAAAATTATTTTGAAGGCAAATTTTACTATGCACAAACTTGAAATCTAGTTTTGAAAAGTTTTATAGTGAATTTGTTTGAGAAATGTTTATGAAGAAAATAATTTATAATAATAACATAAAATAAAATAATAAAATAAAATAAAATATATAAAGTCAGCTATGTGCAAAGGATTTTTGTAAAGTATTTGATTTTGGAAAGAAATTATGGTTTTAAAACTTAGTTACTTATAAAATGATTTAGAAATAAAGTTGATTTCATATAGAGATGACTTTATGTAAATATGAAAATGAAGTAAATTTTGAAAACTGATGATTGGAATTTTAAATATATGAATATTGAATAATATTCAATTTGAAAAATGATTGTTGAAATCATATATGAATTTGAAGCTGGTCCGATATTTGAATGCGATTGATTTTGGGAACCTTTGACTATATAAAAATGTTGATTTGGATGTTTTCGAACTTATATAAAAGAATTGTATAAGCATGAAGTTATTTCGAAAACTATTGATTTTGAAAGGTACTCGATTTGAAAAGGGATGATCTTATATATAACGAAATTATATAAGAATGATATAATCAAAATTGATGATTTGAAAAGGTACTATGTATAGTATGATATATATTTTGAAATTGAAGATATGGAAAATACATTCTGCTTGATTATCCGCTTTGTGGCCACACTTGTAACGATCTCGATTTTTGAGTCAAATTGAATTGGTAATTGATTTAAATTTTAGAATTAAATTGTTAATTAATTGAGAATTTATTTGGATTTGGATTTTTCAAATTTAAATATCTTAGAAAATAAAAATGTATTTGGATTTTTCAAAATTAAATAAGATATATTTATTTATACAAATGGATTTTAATTTGGAATTTGATTTAAAATAATTCAAGGATAAGTATCTTATAAATAATATTAGATTTATTAAACTTTATGTTTCAAGGAACTAATATATATAATTTTTATGAGCAATGAATAATTTGATTTCAAATCAATTGTTATAAAATTGTATAAGTACAAAACAAATTGTGATTTTGAAATTAAATAAATATATTGGAAATAAAAATTTATTTAATAAAATTAGATTAAAAAAACTTTATAAACTAAGAATTATATATGTAAGATTATTTATTAATTGTTTTCAGTTCACTTTCTTTATAATTGTATAAGTATAAGTAATTAGGAAATGTATGTCAAAATGTATATATATCTTTTGAAATAAATATAGTTGTAAATATAAAAGAATAAAACAGTAATTAAACATGAGACAAGGTTTTAAACATAAAAATAAATACAAATGACATTTGTGGATTAATAGGAACATGAATAAAACAAGTGTAAGCAATTGGTGCCATGCAAATTACAAATGGCATTATGATTTTCTTTTTGATTTATTTTCAAAACAAATAACAAAACAAAGTTTAGATCAGTTTTAAACTTCTCAGATCAGAGTAAATAAAAAAATCGTCAAAACCAGAAAATAATAATTTAAACAAACAATCTCACATCTGAAGCTAGCAAAGCAGTTCAAGTTCTGAAACCTAGAAATAAAAATAAAGGCTTCAGTTCAAATTCTTCAAGATTAATCAGTAATCAGTTAATTAAAGCAACTTAGAGATCAAAGAAACAAGTCAGAAATCAAAACTGGAAATGCAGATTTAATTCAAAGCCTGGAAGTCAAAGTAGAACCAGGAAAACAAATCAAACAACAAACTTCTGTTCAACCTGAAGCTTCATATCTGAGCTGATCAACTCAGAGCAAAGATCAAGCAGGGTTCAACTCAAAACAAATCAATATTTAGCAAGCTCAGGCAACCCAACAAAGTTCAGTTTAAATCAAAAGCATGCAACAAATATCAGGCTATCCTCTGTCTTCATTGATAAGGTGAGCAAACTTTAAATTTTTAAACCGGTTTCTTTTGAATCTTATGCCTGTGATGATAATGTTGATGGATGTGAATGTATATGCTGGCTTATATGTATACATATATGTGGAAATGATTAAATGGGTGTCTGTATATAGATACAAAGCTATCTTTGTCTAACAACAGGTTTTTAAAACCTGTTAGGAAATTTAAAAATCATCCCATCCAAACCTTTTAAAGCTTTGATTTTTGAATGAAATATTCTTTTATATGTATAACATCATTTTTAAAAGCAAATTTAAGTATTTAAATTAAACATTATCTAGAAAATGGTATATATACAGTGATGACTTAAATTTAGCCCAGAATCAAATGTCTTAATTTCATAATTCGATCACATAAACAATTTTAACTCGGGAAATGATGAATTTAGAGAATCATTTCATAATTTTCAGTTTGATAAATTGTGAGATATTGAATGTTGAACGAGATTTACATTTTTGCTAATCTCTGACGATTGACATTGAATTGTGGGTTGTGGTTGAGGTTAAAGATAGCTGGAAGGAAGAAGATCGTGGGAAAATAATAGTTAAATTTATAATGTACCGTGGTGATCGGAATTCGACGATCTAGGGTTCGAGCTAGCGTTTGTACATGGGTCGGAAATCTTAGTTTTGTGTCATCCTCAGTTGACCGGAATGGTTCGCGTTGGTGGTGATCGAAACTTTGAAATCAGGCTGTGCTCCGACCAGAAACATGCGACCTCTGATGGTCGGGAAAGGAGGAGCAAGGTGGTTTTGTGATGACGGGTGTTGGGTTCTAGTTGGTGTTGCACAGCTAGATTTTGATTTCAGTCGAGACTGATGAAGCTATGTGGTCAAAACGACACGGGGGAACTCTGGTGACTCGTCGATGGCCAGAGAAATGATCGGCGGTGGTCGGCTGAGATGTACACGTGCACGGCGATGTCGTTTTTGGGTGTTTGGGTTGAAAGTTGTCTCGAAGTGATGCACGGGATAGAGAAGGGTAAGCTCGAATCTTTTTCGAGTTCGTATGGGTATCAACAGCAGTTGTGTTTAAAACTTAAGCTTTAGAAAAATGAAGAAGAAGGAAGACGAAGCTTTCTCGTGTACGTGCTCGGAGTGACGTGATGATTTTCTCGAAGTAGAAGGGGTGGGTTGTTTAAATACGATAACAGGTTTTTAAAATCTAAATAAAAGCAAACAGGAAAAAAAGAAAAAGAAAAGCGAAGTGCTAGGGGGAAACTCCGGGAAGAATCAAAGTAAGGCTTGGGAATTTTGACCTTGATGATTTTTTGTAAGCCTTATTTTGATTCTTCCCGGAGTTCACAAAGTAATTATCCCTTAATGGTAGTTAATCAAAGCGAGGAGGTATAATGGTTGGCTCGGGACTTATTAACCTTGATGATTTTAAAGATTTTTGCAAGCAATTTGTTTTACGAAAAAAATTCAAAAGTGAATTTAGAATGAATAAGTTTTTGAATAAAATTTGAAACCAAGTGTTAAAAGCAATTTATTAAATAAATTTTTAGAACAAATCTCAAACCCTAAATTTATTAATCAAATGTGGTTTGGAAATAATTTGATTTGATTTTGAAATAGTTTTATATTTGATTAATTATTTAACCTCTAAGTGTTTTTCAATTGTGATTAATTAATTAGTGAAATAAATAAAAGATTAATTACTTAATGTGATTATTTAAAAAGAATTTTTATTTAAAGTTATTAAGGAATAACTACTTAATGAAGTGGATTACTTAATGTAATTAATAAAAGATTATTACTTAATGGAATCAAGGGATAATTACTTTGTGAAAATAATTAAGGAAAATTAATTAAATGGTAGTTAATTTAGGGTTAATTAATCAATTAAGGAGAATTTATTTAAATAATAATTAATTAAGAGTTAATTAATTATGTAATTAACTTAAGGTTAATTTAATTAATGCAATTAATTAAGGTAAATTGATTAAAGGGTAATTACATAATTACAGGTTGGTTAATTTATTATTATTGGTTAAATAATAAATGATTAAAGGATAATTAATTAAGATTAATTAAATAAAATGGCAATTAATTAAGGAATAATTAATTAATGTAATTAACTAAGGATAGATAATTAAGGTTAATTATTTAATAATTGAAGGTTAATTAATTTATTAATTAAGGTTAATTAATTTATAGTTAAAGGATAAATTAATTTATTAATTGAGGCTAATTAATAAATGATTAAAGGGTAATCAATTAGATGGTTCGTAAATTAACCAGGATTTTTAGTTTGTTCATAAGTGATTTATCTGATTTAAATTAACCAGATAATTAATTTATCTTCCTTATGGATGACTGTATTCTATTGAATATTGTGAATTGTTTGATATCTCTACTGTGTGATGCTTTGTGATATGAATAGTTTTAATTCGAGTTGTGATGAATGTAATTTATTTTATGTGATAATTGTATATTATTTATCTATGATTCTGTGTATATAAATAAGCGTCATAGATTATACCGCTTATCGATATTGCTGTGTTTGAATTGTGATGATTGAATGTTGTTGCACTATTGTGTAAAACCCCTAGACCACACCATACACACAAATATGGATTGCACGAGGAAATTGGTTAAGTCACAGATTTTTAATGTTTTTAAAAATTGAACTTTTGAATCCAAAGTAGTTTTGGAAATGGAATTGAAATCTTTTAAAAAGGAGTTTCAAAAATAAAAGTTATTTTGAATAACTTGATAAAGTTTTGAAATCTAAATAATTTGATTTGAATTTGAATTCAAAATTTGAGATTGAATTCTATGTTTGGAAATTATGGTTTAAAAAGGTTATACAAGTTATAAATGTGTTTATATGGGTTTTAAAAAGTATTGTTTTGGGAAATTAAATTTAACCAAAGTCTTATACTTGAAAGGCTTTAACTTGTATAAATGTAATCGGATTTTTTCGAAACGAAAACTATTGGTTTTCAAATAATAAAAGCTTTCATATAAAGAAAGGATTTCCAATTTATGTTGAAAAGATTTAAAATTTGAAATAGGATTTTTTTTGAAAACTATGAATTAATCTTTGTGAAAGATTGTTGAACTTTGTTTTGGAATTGAAGAGGATTTTAAAAGGAGTATCTTTTATATAAAAGATTTGAAATGGAAATTGTGAATGAATCTTAGGAAATGGGTTTGAAAGCTATGAATTGAGTTTTTGATTTAATCATTGGATGAGTTAATCCAATTTGAAAAGGAAATGGTTTTGAAGGATATGAATGAATGTTTGTGAAAGATTGGTAAACTTTGTGAATTGAATCTTTTTTTTAAAGATTTGAAATGGTAATTTGTTTAAACCATTTGAAAGAAAAGTTTTAGACTTTAATTTGTGACTTAACCGAGATCCCATTATCCATATGTTTTTAAGTATTGCTCATTATTTGGTTTAGTCGAGAGAGGACCTTGTGTCATATAACCCATTCCGAATAATGATACGATGTTATGGATAGCATTTGAAGACCGGTGGTGAAGACCGGGTATTTTCGAGAACGAAAGGATAACCTATCAATTGTCTTTGCACTGAGTCGCGCCAGTATAGAGATCTCCATATGTGATGGGGAGTCCAATCGGGATTGTGAATACCCGGATTGCAAGTACTTCTTCGGAAGTGCCTTTGGTTCTGTTCGAACCCAGAACAGACTTGTATGGATGTGTGTCTGACATTACACTTTGAGATGTAAAGCTGGTTTCTATCAAATACATTTATGTTTGGTGGCGAAGATTTATTCTCTTAGCTTAACACCATTCTTTGAGACGTACGAGCTTAGAGGTTATGTTGTTGATGGTTACTAGTAATACATTCCCAATTTGGTAATGTGGCATACGAAGTGCTGCTGATCATTTGTTGATCGAAGCATGGCTTCATGAAAAAGCATAGCTTTGTGGACGAGACTGCCTCAGGAACTCACACCCTGGAAATGGTCAAAACAGGAAAGATGCGGCAAGGTTGCAGGGGTCGTACCCCTAGGGTGTGTCCATTCCATCTGGAAAAGGGTGGTATCATGGTACGGAGCCCAAATACTTAACTCATGTGGACGCTGTATATTTATTACTGTGTGATGTTGCTTTGTGGTTGAGGATCCTCGGGTAAAGGTCGCAAACGACCGAGGGTGGCATATCTTAGGTTTTACTCTTGGGAAGGGAGTAAACCGGCCTTGTGTTGGCAGAGAGTTGGGTAAGTTCTCGGGGCGTCCCTCCTGAGGCGTACCCATGTGGCAATGGGAAGTTCCTTGGCTTGACCATTTGTTGGAAAATCCAAAGAAACAATACAAGCACTGTACGATTTTAGTTGTATAACCTGCCATGGAATATGGCAGTAACCTACTATTGAACATGGTAGCTATAGTAGGCATACGACAAAATATTGTATGCTGGCTAAGATTAATATTATACTTTCGAAATGTTTTCCACTATGCACTAATAATAATATCAAAATGGTTTTCGTGTATCAATCTTTTTTTGACCATCATAAGAAGAAATCTCCTCCAATTCTACGTTTGCATGGTGTGTGTGGTGGGAGGCCTTATGGTAGTTTCATTTTCCAAAAGCATTGCGGACTTCAATTTTTAAAATCTTTTGTTGTTTGTTTTAAAGATAAAACTGTTTTGGATTGCTCATACCAGTCCCATGATTGACCCGGAGTTTATTGTTCCCTTCCTAAACTCTGGGTGCCCACAATTTTCCACACAAGTAGTCTAGAGTTGGGTTTTCAGATAATCAAATAATAGGTGTAGATTCGATAGCCTTCGAAGACTTTGGTTTGGTAGCTTTCAGTCTTTGGGAATCTCCTTCAGTCATTAGATGACTGACCTTGTTTAGTACAACTTGGTGGGGGTTCGAGCTTAGTGGATTGGAGTCCTCGTAGCTTTTGGGATGAGCTTTTGGTTTGGAGTTGTAGATTTTGGATTCACTCTTTATCGAAGATCATATTTGAGTTATCTCTTCCGTTGTTATCATATTCCGTTGTGTATATTTGTCTCTGATATTGTTGTATCATATTGTATCAGATATTGTATTCATTATTGTATCAATGATATTATTTGTTCTTTCTTCCGCTGTGTTGTTATACTTAATGTGTTATAAGCTCAGACGAAACAGATTCGACGTTTGAATCTGCGACATTTGAATACGGGTGAAGTATTCGGTGCCGATTTTCGAAGGTCTGATTTAGGGTCGTTAGAACACTGGGGATACATTCTATTTATTATATTGATTTATTTTGGTCGTCCGGACACAAACTCATGAGTTCCTTTGAATTCCATAGTGTAACCTTTGGTCTTACGACGTAGCTGCATAGCGAAATTCTTAAGGCTGTGAAGGCTTACGGTTATGGGTGTTTCCTGAGGGACCTAGGAGAAACCATTTTATAGCTGCGATCTATGGTAGTTTTCGGTATAATCTGCCTAGGTAGAGCGATTTCCCTGAGGTACGGATATTACCTGGGGGAACCAGGCGAAACCATTGTGTATCTGTGGTCCACATGGCGTAATTCGAGGGGCAGATGATTGCCTTGAGTCTATGGATGATTGCCACATAACTACCAGTGTTACTATTAAGTAGACTACAATCCATATAAGTGTTTTGCATAGCGAAATTCATAGAGCAGTGATTGGTCACAGGTACGGATGTTTCCTGGCGGACCCAGACGAAACCATAGTATATCTACGATCTATGGTTGTTTTGGATGTCATGTCGTAAGACGTGGGGAAGTTGCTGCCTAAAGGCACCTAAGGCCGCGTCGCCCTGTCCTCTCGACTTAGTGAGAGAACGACCTTTGGGACTGCGTTTCATGACGATCATGTTCGTTTAATTTCAGTGATTGGATTGTACTTTCCATATCTGTTTTTAAAAGTTTTTGAAGTATTTTCACTGGGTGTTGAAATGGGTTTACCAAGTACTTAGGATTTCTAGTCTTGTGCTTGATCAATGTATTACTAGATTTTGAAAGAATGAGGATAAACTTGTGGAAACATCGAGTTATCAAAAGTATTTTCGATATAAAGTATTTTGTTGTAAAAGAATTTTTAACAAATAAAATTTGAAGCATTTAAAATTTGAATAAAAAACACTCAAATTATCTATTGGTGTAATTAAGAAACCAATAGAATAAATACGTAAGTTATATATAGACCATTCTAATTGCATTTATAGTTTTGATTCAGATTTGAATACACGATTTTAAGGTAATTCATACCTGTCTGATTTAGGATTGTTCACTCGATTCTCGATGGAGAACACCGATATAGATTTTGGATAAGAATCTGAAGTTCTATCATAGTTTATTACTATGTAAGGAGGAGGAAGTTTCTAATCAAGAAGTCAGATTAGAGTCCGCACTAGAGTAGTCGGGTTACCAATACTAGTTCGGAAATAAAATTGCGTATTCAAATAAAAGATTGAAATTATTATATGTACGAATGACATATACGTACATACATACATACATATCGTATGGA
The DNA here is from genome assembly GCA_030765085.1 of Allium cepa. Taxonomy (NCBI): domain Eukaryota; kingdom Viridiplantae; phylum Streptophyta; class Magnoliopsida; order Asparagales; family Amaryllidaceae; genus Allium; species Allium cepa. The sequence continues at coordinate 666,605,858 of CM060932.1, forward strand.
TTCTAGTAAAATGATTATATGCTATGGTTGCTAGCTATGATTGTTTTTATTTCGGATTGCTATGCTATTTGGTTGCATGTAGTTCGACATCATCCCTATTAGTTGCATTACATTTATGTGTTGCACATAGTTGTATTAATGATTCTTATGTTTTATAAGTTGATTATTTTGAGTAAAATATATCGTATGTTAAATTTCTTACTTCGTTCCTTTTCGACGATGAAAAGTTTTGAGTGGAGGAGATTATAACGATCCATATTTTTGACCATTTAAAAATATTTAATTTAATATAATTTTTGAATTGAAATGGTTAGAATAAAATTTAATGATTTATTAATGTAATTTATTGATATGAACTTAGAAATTTTTTTAAATAACATAAATAACAAGATTCTATATATATATACATATAATTATTAACTAATTTTAACTTTTGGAATATTAGTTTTTATAAGTCGAATAGATAAATATTCAGATATTAAGATATTCGAGTCTATTAATTTTGAAACTATATTAAAATTTTAAATGCTAATTTATGAAAATAATAGAATAGATAATTAATATATGTATGTATGTAAACTTCACTATTTCAAACTCGTGATGAAATATCTATATATCTATATACAAATATATATAAGCTCCATTTTATTGACAAAAATATAAATAAGTTTATATGTATGTATATATGTTTATAAAAATATTGTATATACAAATAGATATATATACATGAATGTATAAAATTAATAATGAAAAATTTCAAATAAATGATAAAATAAATATGTATACCTTAAATATATATACATGTAGGAGACATACATATACATGGGAGCCATATGATGACAAAAAGATGAATAAGTATAGATATGTATGTTTATATAAAGTAGTGTGTTGTATATATATGTATATATATATATATGTATGTATGTATGTATGTTTAAATATGATAAGATAAAATATGTATAGGTGAATATATGCATATATATATATATATATATATATGTATATATAAGCTTCATCATGACAATATTAAATCAAGCATACAAAACTTATAGTCAAGCACATAAATAAAATCAAATCAAGGCCACATAGAAAATCAAATCAATCCATATGAAATCACATCAGCTCGTAAAATCAAATCAAAAAATAAAATAAAATAACTGAAATGTGAAAAGTATATACATAGCCACCCATGCTTGTACTATGATCCTCCATTCTCTCTATATGTACACACGACCACACTTGTCCTTGTTCATATTATAAAAAAGGGAAACAAAACAACATTCTGCCATAAAAAATTATAGAAAGAAGACTAGTTGTTCAAGCTTGAAGGGGAAATAAAGAGCAGAAGTTATTCATCCATTTTTAACCGTGAGTGAAAAATATATTTGCTCTGTTGATGAGTATTACTATATACATATATATTTAGAAATAATGGATGCATCTTGATCTGTAACAAATAAGTGAGATTCTATTATGTTAATATATGTAGATGCATATATGTGTGTTAGACTCTGATTCTATTATGTTAATATATGTAGATGCATACATGTGTGTTAGACTTGATGGTTTCACAAGAAAAAACCTGTATCTACCCTTTGATTCATGTCTGCTGGTTGAAAAATAGTTGAACCCTTACTTTAAAAATCAATATCTTCATATCTTTTTAATTTTCAGTCATGATTCCAAAACCAAAATTGATTGTTTGTGAGTATAGATTGTTTTAAAAATTATGTCATCAAATTCCAACAAGCGTGGAGGAAGAAAAACCTGTATTACAGTAAGTAACTTAGGTTTGGTCAAATTTCTTATACTATGATTTAATGTCTGGGTTATATAATCATGATCATTATTGAAAATCATGAATTTTATAGTTGGTTTGGGATTTTTTTGTAGTGTGGAGTGAGAATTTCATAGATGGTTAGTGTTAGGAGTTTGGTCAATTGCCGATGACGTGGTCGATTTTAGGCTTCGGTGTTTAGTGTGGAGGAAGTGTAGGGGATGGCGCATGCAAGAAAAATAGTGCGATGATTTCTAGATGTGTGTGTGGGCCAGTCGTGGTTGAACTAGGGTTTAAGGTGGAAACTTTGGTAGTCTCGGTTTAGAGGCAATGGCATAGGGACGAGAAAGGTAGGGGCATCGGGGATCGATGGAGGAGAAGGTGGTGAGTCTCTCGGTGAAGTCTGGTAGTGAGCGGTGATGTGTAGTGTAACGGCAAGGTGATTAGGTGGCACGTTTGCTTCCAGGCTTTTGGGTTTGATGTTCAAAAATTGATCTTGAGCTCAGCTGTGGGTTTTCAGGTGTGTCGTTGAGACGAGGGGATCATTGGTGACATGATGCGATGGACGGAGGCAAGAATGGATGGTCAGAGGAGGTGTGTACATGCATACGTATGTGCACGCCTGGGAGTGTTTGAAAATGAAAGAGAGGAGGAGGAAACAAACTGGAACTGGGAAGATGAAGTAGCTTTGGGCCGTGTTTTGGTCGTATG